>JASAUF010000360.1:2617000-3925501 GCA_030180095.1 Magnolia changhungtana
CACGGGAATCTTCAAGAAGAGGTGTATATGACTCCTCCACCTGGTATCTCGTTTCCTAGCCATGAAGGGCAAGTCTGTTTCTTAAAGAAATCCCTATATGGACTTCGCCAATCTCCTCGGGCTTGGTTTGACCGATTCAGTGGGGTGGTTATTAGTTTTGGATATCGACAAAGTACGACAGATTATACTCTTTTTATTAGACGCATTGATGATAGTTTTACTGCTCTTATTGTCTATGTCGATGATATAGTTATCATCGGAAATGATCCAATATGATGGGTTTTTTTGACCCATCTTCGACTGGTCGAGAGCCCTGCTTGACTGGTCGAAGGCTGGTGGTCGACTAGTCGAAGGTTCGAGTCGTAACTTCGACTCAAAGTCCAGCGAGTAATTTTGTTATTTTTTACTGTAGCTAGGACTGATCGAAGGAATGTTCGACTGGTCGAAGGGGACTTACGACTGGTTGAAGGGATGTCTCGACTAGTCGAAGGTTACGCAGTTTATTCCGCGATTTTGTGCGAAACTGCGGATTTGAGTCCTTTCGCAATAGGGATGCGGAAAGGAGTTTCCCAAAACTATAAAAGGGGTGCCTAGGGTTTTTTCTATGTACACACAAACAGCAAGAGGGTTTCCTAAAGCTTTACAAGGGATTTGCTAAAGGGTTTAGGGCTATCAAAGGTGAGAGAGAGGGAGAAAGAGAGAGAGGAAGCTTATAGAAGGGAGGTTCTGCTCGTGGAGGTTTTCTACTTTGCAATTTATATCTCAGCGCTTCTATATCCTCATAATCGGTTAGATCTCTCCGTTTTCTCTATTTCTCTTATTGTTTATCCACTCCTGCGTGAGTGAAGAAGATTG
Organism: Magnolia changhungtana; assembly: GCA_030180095.1. Classification (NCBI taxonomy): domain Eukaryota; kingdom Viridiplantae; phylum Streptophyta; class Magnoliopsida; order Magnoliales; family Magnoliaceae; genus Magnolia; species Magnolia changhungtana. The sequence continues at coordinate 2,617,856 of JASAUF010000360.1, forward strand.
TAACGATCTACTTCATAGTGGATTGTTGATCTGGACGAGGTCCCGTGGTTTTTACCTCTTTGAGGGTTTTCCACGTAAAAATCTCTTGTGTGCCGTGTGATTGATGCTTTGATTTATTTCATTGCTTTATTATCCATAATTCTAGTTTGTTTCAGGAGGCTAGATCCTAAGGTTTGTGCAAGGCATCCCATCAAAGTGTTATCAAAGCTAAGTTCATTGAACGGGTAGGATCGGTTTTGAATTATGGAAGGTGGCTCAAGGATGATCAGCCTCAATGGTTCTAACTGGACCATATGGAAGGCTAAGATGGAGGACTTGCTTTATTGCAAGGACCTATATTCTCCAATCTTAGGCATATCAGCAAAATCCAAGGATATGACTGATGTAATTGGAAGAAGACAGACCGAAAGACGGTGGGGTTTATTAGACAATGGTTGGATGATTCTGTGTTCCACCATGTGTCTACGAAAACCTCAGCCGCAAGCCTATGGCTAAAATTACAAGGGCTGTATGAGAGGAAGACAATCGGTAATAAGATATTTCTGATAAGGCGACTTGTGAATCTCAAGTTCAAAGATGGTGGTTCTGTGGCCGAGCACATGAATGAGGTTAGCAATATAGTGAACCAACTCACCTCTATGAAGATGGTCCTGGATGATGAATTACAGGCTTTACTATTGCTTAGTTCATTGCCTGACAGTTAAGAGACATTGGTAGTGTCTCTAAGTAACTCCGCGCCAGATGGAAAGATATCCATGGAACAGGTAACCAGTTGTCTCTTCAATGAGGAGACAAGGAGGAAGTCCCAGGGGTCTACTCAGTAAGAGGCTCTTGTGACACAGGAATGGGGGAGAGGAAAGAACAGAAAGGGCAGGAAAGCCCGAGATTAATCAAGAGGCAAGTCGAGTAACAGAAAAGATGTTGAATGCTGGAATTGTGGCAAGAAGGGCCAATACAAGCATAAATGTTGTGGTAAGAAGAACGACAAGAAAGGAAAAGGGAAGGAAGATGAATCAGATTCCACTACGGTCGCTTCAGATGGCGACATGGTAGTTATTCTTTCTACAAATCACGATGTATATCTCACGGCTACGAGTCAGGACACTGACTGGGTGGTTGACTCGGGAGCTTCTTTTCATGCGACTCAACGCAGGGACTTCTTTACAAGCTACAAGTCAGGTGACTATGGGACTGTGAAGATGGGAAATTCTGGTGTATCAAAAATCGTGGGAGTCAGTGATATTTGTGTGAAGACCGATGTGGGCTACACATTGGTTCTCAGGGATGTGAGGCATATCCCAGACCTTCGCCTCAACTTGATGTCGATGGGAAGGCTGGATGATGATGGCTATGAAAGCCAGTTTGCTGGTGGACGATGGAAGCTCATCAAGGGTTCGTTGATCGTAGCTAGAGGAAAGAAGTGTTGCACCGTATACAAGGCAAGTGTCAATATGTGCAAGGGTGGATTGAACGCAGCAAAAGATTCAGCTATTGACATGTGGCACAGGCGTCTAGGCCACATGAGTGAAAAAGGGCTTCAGCTACTAGGGAGGAAGCAGCTCCTTCCAGACGTGACAGGTATGCCTCTCAAAACCTGTCTTGATTGTTTATCAGGGAAACAGCATAGATTTTCATTCATTAAAACTGCTTCTCATGTTAATAAAGTGCATGCATTAGATTTGGTTTATTCTGATGTTTGTGGTCCTATGAGGACAAAAACCTTGGGTGGGGCATTGTATTTTGTTACTTTTATAGATGATGCATCTAGGAGGGTTTGGGTTTATGCTTTGAAATCCAAGGACGAGGTCTTTGGTGTGTTTAAATTGTTTCATGCTATGGTCGAGAGAGAGACAGGTAGATCATTGAAGTGCATCGGCACTGACAATGGTAGTGAATACATCGGCGACTTTCATGAGTACTACAAGTCCCTGGGTATACGGCATGAACAGACGGTTCCCAAGACTCCCCAGCATAATGGTGTAGCTGAGCAAATGAATCGCACCATTGTTGAGAGAATCAGATGCATGTTTTCTCATGCGAAATTGCCCAAGACATTCTGGGGAGAAGCAATGCACACGGCGGTGTATTTGATAAACAGGTCTTCATCAGCCATATTGAATGGAGAAGTACCTGAGAAGGTGTGGACTGTACAGGATCCATCGTACAGTCATCTCAGGGTGTTTAGATGTAGGGCATCCGTTCACGTACTAAAGGACGAGAGGTCCAAGCTTGATATGAAGATCAGGCAGTGTGTGTTCTTAGGGTACGGTGATGAAAAGTTCGGTTATAAATTGTGGGATCCGACCGAGAGGAAGCTCGTCAGGAGCAGAGATGTGGTTTTCTTTGAAGATCAGTGTATAAAAGACATTGCTAAGCTAGAGAAGAATCAGCCTAGTTCAGGTAAGCTAGAGGACATGGATCCGATTACTCCTCCCGTGGTGCCTGATGACGGGGGAGTACAGTAAGGTGCAGAGGACGAGGGAGTTCCTTAGAAGATGGACCAGGGGAGCAGCCCCCACTTGATCCTCCTGTTGAGCCACAGGTGAGGAGGTCATCTAGGGACAGACAGCCGTCCAAGAAGTACTCGCCACATGAGTACATTATGCTGACTGATGGGGGAGAGCCAGAAGATTATTCTGAGGCCCTAGCCGACGAGCATAAGGGAGAGTGGTTGAAAGCTATGCAAGAGGAGATGAAATCCTTGCATAAGAACCACACCTATGATATGGTGAAATTGCCTAAGGGCAAGAAAGCTTTGAGCAACAAGTGGGTGTTCAGAAAGAAGATTGAGCAGAAGAATTCACAGACGAGGTTCAAGGCAAGACTTGTGGTGAAAGGGTTTGGTCAGAGGAAAGGTATAGACTTCGAAGAGATATTCTCACCAGTGGTGAAGATGACATCCATACGGGTGTTGCTTGGGTTGGCGGCTAGCATGGATCTGGAGATAGAGTAGTTAGATGTTAAAACTGCCTTTCTCCATGGTGACCTGGAAGAAGAGATCTACATGCACCAACCAGAGGGGTTCGAAGTCAAGGGCAAGGAGCATATGGTGTGTAGGCTGAGGAAGAGCTTGTATGGGCTGAAACAAACTCCACGGCAATGGTACAAGAAGTTCGACTCGTTTATGTTGAAACATGGGTATGACAGAACGGAGTCAGACCACTGTGTGTTCACGCGCAAGTTCTCAGATGATGATTTCTTAGTTCTGTTGTTATATGTTGATGACATGCTCATCATGGGAAAAGACATCAAGAAGATCGACAGGCTGAAACAGGAGTTGGGCAAGTCTTTTGTGATGAAAGACTTGGGCCCGGCTAGACAGATCCTAGGAATGGAGATAACCTGTGACAGAAGTAGTAGGAAGCTTTGGCTGTCACTATGCAAGCGCGGTATATTGAGAAAGTCCTAGAGCGGTTCAATATGAATGCAGTGAAGCCGGTCAGTACTCCACTGGATGGTCACTTCAGATTGAGCGACAGGCAGTGTCCCAAGACGAAGGTAGAGGTGGAAGAGATGCAAAAAATACCCTATGCGTCAGCTGTAGGAAGTTTGATGTATGATATGTTATGTACACGCCCAGACATGTCAAAATAGCTACATTGAGGAGGAGAATAAAATCAAGACAGAAACATTGTGGCCCAACTCTTGGCTAGACCAGCCCAATATTGGGCCAAGGCATCTACATGGTGCGGCCCAACTAATGGACAGGTAGGATGTTCTGCATGGCAATAGGGGCAAAGATTTATAAGCATGTGGCATTAACAAACCATACAACCAAAAGAGAGAGAGAGAGAGAGAGAGAGAGAGAGAGAGAGAGAGAAGGATTACCTTCATCAAGCTTTATTTTTGACACGAATTCTTCCATCTCGGTGAAGACAAGCCTCTTTTCTTGTGGGTCTCAGACATGAGGTTCGGCTTTCTTGTTTCATTGTCTGTAATAGCTAAAAGCGCAACTGCCTGAGGAACGTAAGCGCTTTCTCATCCTGCCTCTTAAGCGCTAATTTTCTAGCCTTTTTCCACTGACCTGTATAGATCGTCGTCTACATCTCCAAAGACAAGGTTGCCATCTTCCTCATCTTTGATGGTGAGAGTCTGCTCATGACGGAGCGCTTTTGATGCCTCCTCTGCTTTCGCATACGCTGCCTCATATGCACTACTCCTCATTTCAGCATCGCTTTCTCTTGTTCCTCTTTGGCAGTCTGTCTTTTTCCTTCATTCAAGAACCAAGATCCCCTACACCCAATCCAGTAGAGATGGCTTCTACTTCGAGAGCATCCAAATCTAGCTTCTCTTTCTTCTCGCAGGATTTCTTCTTTTTGGGCTTTTTAAATTGAAGCACGTCAATCTCTGTGGTATAGAATGCATTTTCAATTTAGGCAAATCTGAAACCATGCAAAGATACTCATTATATTCTCAAGAAAATAACCACCTACCTTTGTTGATGTCACCATCGGCAAGTATATTCGATCTTTAAGGGTCGAACAACTGCTCCACCCTCAATTACCTTATCAAGCCCATGAAGAACTTTAACCCCGCAAGATCCTTTGCTTTTTTAGTAAGGAAAATTGTAAGATCAAGCTATACCCAAACCGAGTCAGCAATAATAACTAAAGTGCACAATAAATCATTCTTCTTCATATTTGCAAATAAATCTGAGTGTTAAAAGTCAAACAACACTTATAAAGCATGAATCAAAATTCCATCCCCATGGTAAGCTCATACCCACCTCTAGGGGCTAACATCCCTGAATCAAGCGAAGCTAATGTGTATCCAACTTGGCCAAAATCAAAGGCTTATCAACATCAGGTAGACCACACATCTACAAAAGAATTGACGACTTAAAATGTTTAACACAGACCCAGAGTCAACAAACACATGTGGCCTACCTTATGATGGATGAGCCTACTTTAACTCATTACCTCATACAAGAGCTCGAAAGCACTCAAAGTCATAAGCATATCATTTGTGTCATTAACTTCTGCTTCCAATAACCCAAGGAGATTAGAGTGATAAATCACGATGCCACAGAGCTAGAAATTGAGAAGTGCTTTGCAATAAGGGCCAAAACCCGAATCCGTGCCTGGAATATCCATATGTAGTAAGCAAAAGACTGAAGCATGGCATCGAGTAGGTAACAGATAATTTATAGTATGAATGATGCCTGGCAAAGCCAACCAAAATAGCTTCTTCTTTTCTTTTCTTTTCTTTTTTATTATTATTATTATTTTTTTAAACATGCACTCACACCCCACACACCCCCACACGCTTACACCACAATGGGATTTCACCACAATGGGTACTCGAACCCATGACCTCATGTTGAAACTCTTGTGAGTCTACCATGCACTGAGGCATGAGTAAGGACCCAGCCAACCAACATAGCTGAAAGCATAATTTGGGTAGGGTTGGCAATGGGGCAGGTGGCCCACCCATCCCACCCTTGGACCGAGATTGGACCTATTAGATTAGCTTATGGGCTAGGCTTTGGACCCGACATGTATCCACTAATTAATTTCGAGTTGAGCTTGGGTCAGGTTATTCTACCATATAAATATCCATTTCTTTGTACATGTGTGGCCCACGTGATCAACGGTAGATCATTGGTTTTCATTTTTCCAATGTGATCAATAGATGAAATAGGAACATATGGGCCGGACCAACCTTGGGCCACAACCTGATAGATCATTGGTTTTCATTTTTCCAATGTGAACATAAGAGGACTCAACAACCTGATAGCATAAAAACCACTACAAAAAGCTATAAAACTAGCACTATAGAAAACTTCCCTTGGGCCACATTTATAACACCTAAACAACTCCACAAACCCCAACTTACAAGGCCTAAGACACTACTAATTCAACTTAGGGCCTGTTTATTAAATCTGAAGTCTGAAGCCCGAATCTGAATCAAGTATGAATTTGAAGTCCGAAAACCTGTTTGGTAACTATTTGAAAGAAGTGCCAAAGTCTGAAAATTAAGTACGGAATATGAAACAACCCGTTTGTTAACAAACATCTATGATGTATGAAATTTGTTAATTTGACACATTTGCCCCCTCCCCATTGCCCTAAGAAAAGCCCACTCCATCACAAATTTTAACCTTTAATGAGGCCACCACTTTCCAAAGAGAGGAGGCTCTATACAGTGAGGATGTCTTTGTCCACCTAGCATTTTCTTGAACACCATACTTTCTACCGACAACTTATCTCCAGAGACTACCCTCCTCGACCCCGAATCTCCATGCCCATTTCCCCAAAAGAGCCGAGTCTATAACCTCTAAAACTCGAAGCAAAGCAAAACAAACATGCAAAGCAAAGCAAAACAAACATGCAACATAGGCAAGAGGTAAACTACATCAGCCAAACCCTTTGCACTTGTTTGTTTTGGAGGAAAATGTTTCATAGATTAACCTTTTTTGTGATTCTTTGAGTTTGTCATGTGTTTTGTGAAGTGGTTTGTATCAATGTTTTTTTTTCAAATCAATGGTTACTTTCCTTTTGTGCACTCATTTCTAAACTGATAGCCATCAATGCAGACCTGTCACCACATGTAGGAGTAGTACTTGGGCTTCATGCACTCATTTGTAGCCTGATTCATCAACTCATTTATGTAACTGATTGACTTTTCCTTATTGCAACAGATCCTAGACTTTTGTAACTAATGTTATGCACATGCTTGTGAAGTGATGCAGATCAATGGATGGTTGTGAAGTGATTCATTGACTTATTCTGTGATTGCAGTGATGGGTTGCAGGTTTTTGTGAAGTGATGCACATTAATGGTTTTTTCCAAATCAATGGTTACTTTTCTTTCTTACACTCATTTGTAAACTGATTCATGCACTCATGTGAACTGGATTGCATCATGTGATTGCGGCAGATCCTAATCTAATTTGTCAACTGATTCATAGACTAAACTCCTGACAAATCTATGAACTGGAACTCATTTGTGAACTAAACTTGAACTGGAATGTGGACTGTAGCTTGAACTGAACATTTTGTTGAAGTCCATACCATTGGAATTTCTGTGAACTGAAATGCATTGCTATTGAACTAAATTTTCCAATGGACTATGGATCAAGCTGAACTCAGTTGCAACTCTAACTGAGAATATGGATTTCTAAACTACAGAACTCTGCAAATTCCTATGAACTGAACTTTTTTGTTGTCCAAAATTATGCTTTTGCTATTGTGCAAAAGTCACTCTCCTTCGCGACTATTGCTATTTGGATCTACTTCATTTTTTGGATCACACTGGATGAGTTGTCTAAAATGGATGGACATGAGAATGTAAAACATATACATCATGGTGGGCCCCATCCAACTACAGATGGACGGTATAAAATTTTCAGCAATCTAAAATTGGTGATTCTATACCATCCATGATGTTAGACAGGAGCTTCGAGTAAGATTTGGAGAGCTTCCATGATGTTAGACAGGACCGGATGAAGGGAAAGAACAAAAATCAGCTTGATCCAAAACTTTTATGGCTACCAAAATGTTTTTAATGGTCGGCGCTCATTCAACACTATTTCCTGTAATGTGGTCCACTTGAGATTTGAATATATCTCATTTTTGGTCTCATATTTTAAAATCCATAAAAATATATGGATGTCATGGATGAAACACATACATCATGGTGGGGGCCACAGAGCACCAACCACCAGCTATTGGCTGGTGTTAGGGGGGTAGCCAATCCGTTCCCAAGAGTACTGAGTAAATCCTGTGGGCCCCACCATGATGTATGTGTTTCATCCCTGCCGTCCATCTATTTTTCCATTTCATTTTATGGTATGAGACAAAAAATGAGGGTATAAATTCATTAGCTGATATTTACTCCACTCTCACCTCTTTAATTTCCCAATTAGAGAACTGACAAATTTATTCAAATATTCAAAAATAGTGTAAACGCCACATACAAGGCCTAATATAGCAGCAGTGACCCACTTGTCACTAAAAGTTAGGACACAGCATAATCAAATATATTTCCACAAAAGCGTTGAATTGTTCCCTGAATTTCAGTTAGTAGATAGCTAAGCAGAATTGACAATACACATTCATGTTAAAAATTACGAGAAAAAAATGCCTAATAATAAACAAAAATTGCAAGAAAATGGCACACTAAGTGCAAGCAAGAAATTTAAAATCGTGAAGGACGGCATCATCAATGGATAGCAATCAAGGTCTTAGACCCTTCTGAAACTAAGCTACATTTCATACTCTTCATGTCATTTTCTCTAATCATTTTGCAATACCATGACAACAACTTCTAACTCTTGACCACCTTAATATCTGAACCAGCCCAATCTCAACAGATTTGTAATTCCAATAAGTTTAAATTCTCTCAAGTAAGAAAAAACACATCCTATCATGGCTATGTTCACAATATCAGCTACTGTATCCATCAAATGCGAAAAGGAAAAATGACAAAGAACCCTCAAAAACAGTAGAACAGAAGTGGCAAGAAAACTTAAAACAAGAGCATGATGAGAATATTCTAACACTCCAAAAATACAAAAATCAATAAGCTGACCCATTTCCAATTTCATTAAAAATGAATCAAGGAGAACAAATAAAATCACAAGCTATAACTATGATGTTGAATTTCGCAAATCCATTATCCTATCATGTATACAAGAAGACCAATTTCCAATCTGCACAAGAAAAGATCCAATAAAAAAATACAAAATATCAGAATTTGAGCCGCCAAGAAACTCAAAATAAGAGACCACATAAAAATAAGAAAGAAAAGAAGAAAAAGAAGAAGAAGAAGAAGAAGAAGAAAACAGGAGTACTACTTCTCAAATTCTTTCTCATACCAACATAAACAGAAAGACCCTTGCAAATCTCATGGGAAGGAATCAAAAAAAAATCAAGCACAAGAAAAAAGAGAAACAAAATCAAAATTCTGGTCTTTTCCCCCTCATTTCTTTCTCATAATAACACAAACAACAAGACCCACTTCCCATCTCATCAGAAAATATCACAACAAACAAACAAAGAGAATTATCACATTTCTTCCAATTTCCTTCTCAAAACCAACAAAAGCAACAACACCCATTTCAAATCTCCTGACAAAGGACCCAAAAACAAACAAAAAAGCGCAATTCTCTCAATTCATCCTCATAACAACAACAACAACAACAAAAATAAAAACCCAAGACCCATTTCCTAATATTAGAACAAAAAGCCAAAAACCAACTCAAATTTCTCTCTCTCTATCTGTGCAACTCTCTCAATTCCATTCTCATGACAACAAAAGAACCACGACCCATTTACAATCCCACTAAAACTACAATCAAAATTCAATCTTTCTCATACCTTTGAAATGAATCCTAGCAGCCCTTCTCCAATCCCCATAAATGCTCAAGTGCTCTTGCAGTACCATATGAAATAGTGCTCCCAACTTCGAAAAATACCCAACAAAAAATTCAAAAATAAAAAATTAATGACATCTCCCAACTTCGAAAATTAGAACAATCCACTCATCAGGTAGACCACACACAAACGATCCATTGATTTTAATTGTATACCCCACCTTATAAATGTGTCATCCTAGCTTTAGGATGCAACTCACCTTTTCTACCATTCAGATTGCACATGTTACATGCATGTCTACAGGAAATACATGGACATAGATTGCTTGTGACTCTTGGCCACAAAGTTGCTGTAGTAGGATATTAATTGGTGAGAAATCCACCATATTCATCTATTTAGCCTGCTCTTGAGATTATATAAAGAGAAATTCAAAAATTAATGACATCTCCCAACTTCGAAAATTAGAACAATCCACTCATCAGGTAGACCACACACAAACGATCCATTGATTTTAATTGTATACCCCGCCTTATAAATGTGCCATCCTAGCTTTAGGATGCAACTCACCTTTTCTACCATTCAGATTGCACATGTTACATGCATGTCTACAGGAAATAAATGGACATAGATTGCTTGTGACTCTTGGCCACAAAGTTGTTGTAGTAGGATATTAATTGGTGAGAAATCCACCCTATTAATCTATTTAGCCTGCTCTTGAGATTATATAAAGAGAAATTCAAAACTCAAGTGAGTCACATGACAGGAAAAAAGATGCCTTGAGATTATATATAAGGCAAATTCAAAACTCAAGTGAGTCACATGGCAGAAAAAAGAAGGGATGGCCATGGGAATGCCTGTTATTGAAACCTATAATGATTATTTTTTATTTTGATTTTTTTTTTTTTAAACACAAGCACACACACCCCCACACACTAATGCCTTAGTGGGATTTCACCACGTATGGATACTCTAACCCTTGACCAAGTGTTGAAACTCTTAAGAGTCTACCATTGGAGCAGGAGTATGGATCTAGATACCTTTAATGATTAGAAACTATCTAAATAATTTATAAGGTTATTTCCATTGGGATGAACTGAAAACTTTGTGGCACAACATTTGTTTCAATTACATGCATTCAATTCTACGGTTTCATATCATGTAACTAATTTCAGTTTTGGATTTGCTTCATTTTAAGATATATCTAATATGAACTGACAAAATGAATGAATGAAATGAATTTCTCACAAACTATATGGTAAGCTACCATAGCTTTTAACTGTAGAACTTTCTAAATAGACAATTTGTGCGTAAAATAAATTGTTGTACATGAAAGTTCACGTGCAATGGCGTATGAGAACACTTTTTTATATAAACAAATACTTAGTAGCATATAACACCACTTTCCATGGAAGGCAAGTTGATAGAGAAAATGGGTTCAAGGTGCAAGACTGATTTAAAGGGCCTGTATTTCTTGTACTCAACAACGTGTACTGCATTTCATTAAACTATCAAGATTCTTCTCTACATTAGGGAAAAAAAAAATCTGCAGAATATATAGAAATTCAAACAAAAAAAGAATAATAAAGGAAAAATATCATCATTCAACAAAAGCACAATAGAAATAAAACTAACTAATCAAAAACCCCGAATACTTCCCACAAACTACCGAAATTCAATGAAAATCACAGCTTTACATCAAAAAATCAATGACCATATATTTCCGAAACTTGGGTGGGGCCCAACGCAAATCAACAGTGGGCGTCCCCCTCCCAACTATTCCTTCTCACGTGGCCCACCTGAGTGATGGTTCAACCTGATTCATGGGCAAAAATTCCCAAATCCCTAAATCGTTTCAATCGGTATTGAGATTGAGAGAGAGAGAGACCTGTCAACTGAGCTTTAGAGAGGGCAGTGGAGAGAGGTTGAGGATCTATTTCTTTTGAGAATGGTCGCCGGATCTAAGAACGGTAGTGAACAGGGAATGTTGCGGTCGCTCAGATCCAGCGACAACAGAAAATCATGGGCTCCGGTGGCTGGATGGTGTGAGATAGCAAGGTGCCCTCGAGCGGTATGGCAGAGAGAGAGAGAGAGAGAGAGAGAGAGAGAGAGAGAGAGAGAGAGAGAGAGAGAGAGAGAGAGGGGACAGCGAGAGAGACTTTAAGTCTCTCTCACGAGTGGGGTCACATGGTCGGTGCTCCATGGGCCCCACCATGATGTATGTGTTTCATCCCTGCCGTCCATCTATTTTTCCATTTCATTTTATGGTATGAGACAAAAAATGAGGTATATCCCAATCTCAACTGGACCACATTATAGGAAACAGTGTTGAATGAGCGTCGACCATTAAAAACCTTTTGGAGGCATATAAAGTTTTGGATCAATCTGATATTTTTTTTCCTTTCATCTGGGCCTTTATGACCTAATCAATAGATTGGATGTCAAATAGAAAGTACAGTGGGCCTTTGGAGGGTTTTAATGGTGGATATCCAATCACTATGGTTTTCATGTGGTGTGGTCCACCTGAGATTTATATCCCTCTCATTTTTTATGTTAAGTCCTTAATGTCAATATACTTTGTGACATTAAACTGACGGGTATCCATGGTGAGCTCCTTTCGGAACACATTAATCACGTGTCATGGTTCATAACCATGATGTGGACAAGTAAGTAAAAGGTCTTTGAAGCACTCCCAAGCTTGGAAAAACAGTTCATTCCCCTTTTGGGAGAATGACATGATTTCTTATTTTAGTGCATTTGTTTTGTGCTCGGTAAAGAACTTTTTCAAAAATTCTCTACTTAAGGCTTGCCATATAGTGATGGTATTAGGTCTTAAAGAGTTGAGTCATGCTTTAGCCTGATCCTTTAGAGAAAATGAAAAAAACGTAAGTTTAAGTCCATCCCTATTGCCATTGTTTACTTGTAATGTTGTAATTACTTCCTCAAAGCCCTTAAGGTGCAAGTATGGGCTTTCAAAATCCAAGCCATTTAATTTAAGAATCAATTGAATCACAACTGGTTTAAAATCAATGTTCCCTGTGTGAGCAGGGAACACTATGCAAGATGGTAAAGTTGATCTCTCAAGGTATAGACGTTCACGTAAAGTTTGTGGTTGGTTTAACACATTCTTATGAACATCGTTTTCATCCTCAAGAGGAGGATTAGGTTGATTTTCTCTGTTTTGATTTATAGTTGGATCTGGCATATTTGGATTTGGATTATCAACTGGGTCTATCAAGGAATTCAAGTGATTTGAGTGCCTCTTCTAAGTGAATGATCAAGGCCTAGAACTAGTCCGCCTTTGGATGAGAGCCGATTGTTTTGATCCCTATTCCAATGAGACATAAACCATCCACACTACACAACAAATACAACTAATTCAAATAGCAAGTATGATACTTAAAATAAAAATAAAAACTTAACCAACAACCCAAGCGGCAGGGTTGACCATGAGGGTTCAATCCACAAAGCAAAATAAATCAACAACCCAGGCGGCAGGGCATACCATGAGGGTTCAATCCACAAAGAAAAATAAATCAACAACTTAGGTGGCAGGGCCGATCATGAGGGTTCAATTCATAAAGCAAAAATAAATCAACAACCCAGGCGGCAGGGCCGACTATGAGGGTTCAATCCACAAAGCAAAAATAAATCAACAACCCAGGTGGCAAGGCCAACCATGAGGGTTCAATCCATAAAGCAAAAATAAATTTATTTATTTATTTGGGTTAGCTTGTTAGTACACACCCATGTCAATACACACACTCTATGTTAGCCACCCCCGCTAGGGATCGATACCAAGACCTCAAGTGTTGAAACGAGGTATTTCCACTTAGTCTGCCAGTTGAAATAAATCAACAACCCAGGCGGCAGGGCCGACCATGAGGGTTCAATCCACAAAGCAAAAATAAATCAACAACCTATGCGGCAAGACCGACAATGAGGGCTCAATCCACAAAGCGAAAATAAAAAATAAATTAACAAAAGTAAACCTAATGCAGAAATTAAACTATGCTAATCTGGAAAATAGATTTAGCGGATGATCTTTGTGATCAAACAACAACTGTAGGATAACCATAACACTTGGGTAATAAAATCCCAAGCAGGGCAACCTTATGTCATAATTAGTGCTTGAAAGACCCAACTGAATTTATTTTCAAAGAAAAACAGAAAATCTACAGAAATTTTGGAGGGTTTAGAAGAGAACTTACCTTATCTATTTTGCACAGATCTAATCTATCTCAGTCTTTCCCCGACAACGGCGCCAAAAACTTGATTGCTTGTCTCCAAGTGCAGAGGTTTGTAAATAATATCCTGTGAATACAGGGTCGATCCTACCAGGAGATGAATTGCAAGAATGAGAAAATTAAATGCAAAACAAATTAAGTAAAAATAAAAATAATAATAATAATAATAATAATAATAACTAAACTGATGATTTGATTTTATGAGTTTTAAATGGATGTAATTCAACTGAATTATAAAAAAAAACACCCAAGCTTCAAAGTTCCTCACATAGGTTAATGTTCCAAAATCATGATGAATTGAATAACACAACTAGGATCTGAGCACTATGGTCAGCCTAATCAGAAAATAAAACGGTTTAAATATTTTAATAAATAATATAAAAGATTAGAAAATCATAGATTTGCACCATTGATATATATTCTCAAGCGCCAGTGATTTTAAGAATTCAATATCAATAAGATAATTAATATCAAAGAAATATAGCAGATTGAGAACCTCTCCTATCTAGGAAATCTAATTGATCTAGGGTAAGCCTATCCATCAATGTGGATCTCATATGATGGAAACATATGGATCTCACATTAGGATAAAAAACCAAACCTAAATAATAGATAACATGCATACACCATTCTTCTCATCATTAAAATAATCAATTATCATAACTATGAAAACATTAAACCAATGTGCTTCCCTTCTAGCTTGAGCTAGAGGAAACTTAGAAAAACGTAATTAGAATAGAAAAAGAAAGCAACAATAAAGAAATAAATGCAAAAAGAAAAAAGCAATTTATAAAACTTTAATAAAATTAAAAACTTTCTAAAAATCCTAAATCTTGCTCTTGAATGCTTTGAATGATGCTTAGGAATACCCTAGGAAGCCCTATTTATAAGTGGGGAACTCCAACTTTCGTGCAAAGTTGGAAAACTCTAGAAACCGCCTCAAATTTACGTATTTTCCTAAAATTGACTTCATGACTGTGCAGTTTGTTAAAATCGACTTCACACTGCGCAGTTTCCCAAAATATACTTCAATTTCAGAATACATTTTTTCAAGATAATTTCAGGATTCTTCACTTCAATCTTCGAATCTCTCCATTCCTCACTTTGTTAGATAGGATCTTTGGCATGTGAATTCTTCAATCTTGGTCTCCTAAGATCATCCCTTGCCTTGGTGATTCTTAAGCATCAAATATATGCTTTTAACACCCTTTTTCAATCTAAGCTCTTAAATTCATATTGCAACATAGACATGAGTAAAATAGAACATTAAGTTGATTCATGTTCATAAAACCAAGTATAAATTGTAAGATCTGTATCCTAGTCCGTACTATTCCGTTGACTCCCGCGATCCTTCCCGTCAAATTTCGACAACCTGTGACCAATAATCGTTGTTTGCGCGCCACCATGAGTCATATCCTATAGACTCGAGTCGACTTAAGCTGAGACTTATACCATTGCAACCGCACCGTCGCCGCAGTTCCGACGCTGCATCTCACGCACTGATCCGATACCCAGGTCAGAAGATGTGGGCTCGCGTTCGGTTCGAAGAAAACACTGCACGTTTGCAATCCTAAGAGAATCTCTACAAGATGTCCCATCAATCAATCAATCAATCAATCACCTCATGTCAAGTACACCTATCCATGCTTCCTTTCTCCACAAGTCAACCACCAAGTCAACCAATCTCTCACCTCACCCATCACTCACTTCACATCCATCACTCACCTCGCATCCATCACCCATCACTCTCTCTCCTTACAACCCTCTCTCTCTCATTTCTCAACACACATTCCAAGCTAAGCAAAAAAAAGGGACGTCCAAGCTCTCCCATGTGAGAGAAAAGTGCATGTGTGTGGCCCACTTTCCCATCCCAAACCCTTCATCCTAGCCATTCAAACCTCATCACCCTCCATCAAAGTGAGACACAAGGAGATCGACTTTCCAACGGACCAAGAAGATCAAACGGTGGGTGCTTCTATAGGCTTAGATTTCATTGTTTTTAGATGAAGGGCCAAGTGAGGCCTACCGATTGATGGTATAAATCTCATTTGGGACCCTAGGTGTGGTTAATGGCCCACCTTGATTCTCATGATCATTGCATGATTGGGCCATTCTCCATGGACCCCATCATGATGTTTATTTTCTTTGCATGGATAGAGTCATCTAGACCTTCCATTTTGGTGGAGAAGTAATTTCCACTGTTGATTTTTGATTTAGTGGGCCCACATGTAGTGGGACCCACTTGATGTATAATTGAATACTTAAAAAGGAGGGCCCATAGTGTCGGGGTCCCTCCATCACACGTGTCTATTTCTCTCTCTCTCTCTCCCTCTCTTGTTCATATTTTTTTATGTGTGATGATGTGGCCGTGTGGCCCACTTGGATGGACCCCACCCTAAGGCATGTATTGTATCCAAGTCATCTATAGGTGGGGCCCACTTTATAAGTGTTGTGTCCACCCCATCCATCATTTGGTGGCCCACGTGAGCAACCCACTTGAAAGGCACAACCGTCCTACGTCCCTGGACACTGGAGGTTGAATGGAAAACACAAATTTTAGCCTTGGCTCAAGGCTATTTGGGTGAGCCACTTGTATAGGCCCCCCATGGATGTATGGATTCAATCCACGCCGTTCATCCTATTTACCAACTCATTTTAGGCATTGAGCCGAAAAGTGAAGCTGATCCAACTTTCTGGTGGGCCATACCTTAGCAAATAATGATTTTCACCATTTAAATTCACTTGAATTTTTCTACACGCCGAAACATGCCCAATATTGGGCTTGATGGATTGGTTATGGACTATAGAATCCATTAGGTGGGTCGGATTCACCTGATGCGGGCCCCACGCATGAAAAACCATGAAAATTCATCATTTCAATATATATATATATATATATATATAAATAATATGCAGCAGACGGTGCTGCTGCCAGAGGCACGCAGGCAGTGCCTACTGCATTGACGAACAGATAGGCGGGGACACACGGTCCCAGCCGTGGGCCCCACCTGATGGGTGTTGATGATCAACACCGTGCATTTGTTGGGTACCCTCTGATCAGTGGGCCACCCCAAAAATCAGTTGTAGATGGGACTCAAGTGGCCCACCTCATAGAAAATAGTGGGATTGAACGTCCGCCCTTGAAACTATTTTTGGGTTGCAGAAGTTTTGGAACATTATGAAATTTATTTTTCTTATTCATCCAGGTCCATGTGACCTTACCAGTGGATTGGATGGCAAATAAACGTTATGGGGGGCCCCACGTGGGACCCACTGATGCATGTATTGTATCCCACATCGTCCCTGGGTGGGACGACTGGTGTACCTCACTCCAGCTAGCTGCTGGAGTGGCGTCACTAAGCTCTATGGGTCCCCTTGTATCATCCACGCTATCCATCTATGGGACCCACCATGATTCATATGTTGCATCCAAACCGTCCAATCATTTGGAAAGCTCATTTGATGGCGTGGGCTAAAGAATGAGTCAGATCCATAGTTCAGTGGACCCCACCCTTGATGCATGTGTTGCATCCAAACCGTCCAACCATTTGGCAAGCTTGTCTTAATAGGCTTGAGACTAAAAATAAGTCAGATCTAAAGTTCAAGTGGACCCCACCATTTTAAGTAGTGGACAATGACGTCCACCGTTTAAAATTTCTAAGGGCCATAGTAGTTCCCTATTAAGCTGATATTTGTTTCCACTTCATCTATCACTATGTTAATTTATGAACAGGTTGGATGGGAAACATATGTTATGGTGGCCTTTAGGAACTCTAAATGGTGGAAATCATTATCACCACTCTTATTTAGTTGTGTTGATGTACGTATGGGGCCCAATTGGTGTGGCCCATCTGATATACATAAGGCCCATGTGATTAGGCCCATTCTATGTATTTGTGGCCCATTGTTGAGGCCCACTTTGATATATATGAGGCCCATGTTACGAGGGGATATGGCCCATTGCAATGTACATAAGGCTCATTGATGCGGCACACTTGATTTATATAAGGCCCATATGAGGCGGCCCATTTGATGTATCTGAGGCCTATGGGTCGAGGCCCAATGAGATGTATATGGGTCCATTGCAATGTGTGATTCCTCCATGGTTTGTGTAATGATGTTTTATGGCGGGCCATGCCTTGGGAGCAATGTTGGTTTGACGTCCACATTATAAGAATAATGTTGGTTAAATGTCTGCATTATAACTCTCCCTAGGGCCCATTAATAGGCCTGTACTTGTTGTGTGTAGGCCATCTAGGCCCATCTTCGTTGTAAGGACAGTTCATCACTTTATAA
This sequence comes from Magnolia changhungtana, assembly GCA_030180095.1. Taxonomy (NCBI): domain Eukaryota; kingdom Viridiplantae; phylum Streptophyta; class Magnoliopsida; order Magnoliales; family Magnoliaceae; genus Magnolia; species Magnolia changhungtana. The sequence goes on from JASAUF010000360.1 coordinate 2,635,712, forward strand.
CATGCTTAGTATAGTTTCATGACTCATGTCATACGCATCATATGTATGCTTGATGTGAAGAATGTTTGACCATAGCATAAGCCGGTTTGGCTGAGACATCTACGGGGCTCCTTATGAGACGGAGTGCCCCACATGATCGCGCGGTACGCACAGGATTACTGCATGACTGGACAGTGTGATTCATGCATCTTGCATTTGTGTGTCATGATTGTTGTACGCCCTAGTGACATTAGGGTCGTGGCTCCACAGGCACATCGTGGATGGCCGTATCGGATACCAGAAATACTTTGTTCTAGCACTGTGGGCAATTAGGATGTCCTTAGATGAGAGTCCCAGAACCTTTTTGGTACCAGGAGTTGCTCCAATGTCTAGACCGAGTGGATACACGAGCACCCGAGTGCCGAATACCAGTAGGCTGCGTCTCTCACTGTATCGTGGTCAGTTGGAAGGGGGTGTGGCCTTATCCGCCCGAGTGAGGGGGCTATAAGCTAGGCTGAGTTTGACCAGCTCACAAATGAGTCCGCTATCGACGATCCGGGTAGGTATTGGCAGACTACTGGTCAGGCGGATAGTAAGGTCTATTCCGCTTGCTTGGCTGTGCAGCTAGGGAGGAGGCAGTTAGTGTGAAGTGTATTAGACCCCGGTGATATCCCAGAGAGGAACTGTATTGATATATGTACTTGATGAGTACTAGCATGTTTGTTTTGCATCTTGCATATGACATTTGGCTACATTGGCCTCACACCGCATGGTCTTGGCATGACCGATAGCATTCATGTCTTGCATCACATAGCTTTGGTACAGCTGATAGCATTGTGGACTTACCCGCATATTTCCGCATTTATCTGATATTGTACACTTGACGCTTACCTTGCGCACACACTTACACCACCCTTTAAGCTTTTGTAAGCTTATGCATGATCGTTGCGTGCGGGTGGCATTGGATCGTAGTAGCGCTGAGGCAGGAGGCACGTCAGATCATTTTGGGGTTTTTGATCACCCTGTATTTCCCTTTCTGCATTATACTTAAAGTTTTTGATATAGTGGATATGTGGTGATGTTGTTTTGTGACTTGATTATGCTTGTGGTTATGCTCCATTACAAAAAAAAAATCTTACTGAAAATCCTCCTTGTAGGATCCTAAGATCGGAATCTGGCATGTGAGTACCGGCATCCAAGAATGGGGCACTACGGAGGTTGTCGGCACCGGATTCGGCAATCGAGAATTTTGTGAGCTCGTTTTCTGAGTTTGGGGCGTGACATAAATGGGGAAAATTATGCAATATTTGAGTCTCAACAATGTTATTCCACAAAGTGATAGAATTTCACTAGATAAAAGTAGCGGCTTGTCAACTAAAATGATGGAATTTTAATAGGCAACGTGACAAGTTCATTTGAAAAAGTGATAGGGTTTTATTAGACAAAATGATGGGGTTTCATTAGACAAAATGATGGGGTACCATTAGATAAACTAATGTGTCCATTTTATATAATCATCATGGTTGGTCCTATAAGTTTCAAGGGTGGATGTCTCTCTTCCAAATATTTTCTTTAGTGTCGCTCACATGAATCTCGTGTTAACTTTTTTATTTTATTTTATTCGGGCCTAAATGATTATGCATCTAATTGTCAGAGTGGATTTTGCATACACATCATGGTGGGCTCCCGCAAAAAATTCAATCCCCATACTTATCCAATTGTAAAGAGAGTTTATATATATATATATATGGGGCGTGACTCATGATTTTTCTGGGGCCCACTGTGATGTTTATGTAATTTCCATTATAACCATTGGCTATTAAGTCTCATATTGAGCCTATAGATACGCATTAAAGGAAATAGTTGAGAAAGAGATGTCCACCTTTTATTTTAAAGGGTTAAACATTATACTTACATCAAAATTCACTTCAACAACTAGATTATTAAAAATTTAAAAAAAAAAAACATTTTACCAAAAATTATACTGATACATGAATCACTTGAGCTAGACTAATGGAAACAATTTAGAAGGCGAGAATTGCTCATACTGATTTTTATGTTTCTTAGAAGGTGTTTGATAAAAATACCTATAAAATCATTGATGCTATCTCAAATACAATGAGATTTTGAAGCTACAGTCCAGGTATTTGTGAAAATGTTGCAACGGCGAACTCAGCTCGAATTGGCTCGAGCTGCTGATCGAACAGAGCCGAGTTGGCCAGTCAGGCTCGAGGACAGAGCCGAGACGAGCCGAGTTCGAGCTGAGGTAAGCTAGTGGCCGAGCCGAGTCAAGCTAAGGCTAGCTCGACTCGGTTCGACTCGATGTACACCCCTAACGGACATCACTCATCTTAAGTCGTAGCTAATATTCCTTGTTAATCAGGCGTGAGACGACATGACCTAATTAAATATTTTTGTTATCTTATAAAATTGACGTGAGACGACATGACCTAATTAAATTTTAGAAAAAGAAAATTTGTGGCGGATTAGCTACCGACAGGGGGTTCAGTAGCTGGACTCAAGTGACATCACCAAATTATGTGGGGCCCACAATGATGTACGTGTTGTATCTACATTGTTCATTCTCGGCTCCCAGCGCTCATATGCTAGGTTCCAATCCTGGGATTCTACAAGGAGGGTTTTCCAACGCACATTTATCTCGTAAGAAGCATAACCACAAGTTTACCCAAATCACAAAAGAAACATCATCTTCACATATCCACTAATATAAACTTTAAATACAATGCTGAAAAGGGAAATACATATGTTAAAATAAAATCAAAGCTCTAGAAGACAGCTGCACGCTCTAAGCTCGATGTCGCTGCGACCAACCCTACCTGCACGCATCTATTGTGCATAAGCTTATAGAAAGCTTAGAGGGTGGTGAAAGTGTGTGAGCAGTATATGCCTGCTCATAATGTAATATCAGAGTAAACAGAGATACTGATAAGTCAACGAACCATACAATGTCAGAGTACGCAATACAAATCAGCTATGCAAATGAGTAGTCATGAAAGTCAAGTATTAGATACCGAGGATGCAATGCAATATGCGGTGCGAATGACCATACAGGAGTGTGAAGTCAGGATGATAGTACGTAGTATTGCAAGCTACGGGGTCTACCACAAGAGACTTCTATCCAGACCAGTCTCATACCTAAATTTGGATAGTCAGGCTCAATGTGGTAAACTCTTGATCTCAAGTTAGTTGTGCGCCCCAACCGAAATCCTGACTATTGCGAAGGTTACGCGTCCCAACCGAAATCCTGACCATTGCGAAGGTATATGTAATAAATAGTTGCGCACCACCAGTTCGAGTGGATAGTGAATGAATGAATGCATAAGTATACAACTCCTACTCCACAAATCAGTACTGTACATCTTTGGGATCATCATCGGGGTCTAGTACACTCTCCATGCAAGCGCCGCTCACTGGACGTGCAGCCATGCAAGTGGAAGAGACCTCACTATCCACCTGTCCAGTAGTCAGCCAATATATACCCAGCACGTCGATATCGGACCGAATCACAAGTTAGTCAAACTCAGCCTAACTATGCCCCCTACCCTCAGGCTAGTAAGGCCACATCCCCTCCCAACCGACCATGACATAGTGGGAAACGCGGCCTACTGGTATACGACCCTCATGCACTCATATATATCCACTTGGTTTCGATGTTGGGGCGTCTCCTGGCTTCAAAGATTTAGGGGTTTTCACCCAGGGCCATCTATGGAAGCCCGATGTTAATAATAGATTTTCGGTGTCCCATCTGGTAATCCATGATATGTCCGTGGAGGCTACAACCCTGATGTCGCTAGGACGTATAGTAATCACAACACACAATGCAAGTTGCATGAGTCATTGTAACACCCCGGATTTCTCCTAACTTGGCAATGGACGTCCTTGGACGTAGAACTGCCCTAGGACCTTATTTTACCGTGATTAGGGCATAAGTTAATTAAGTATTAATAGCTTGAATCACCTTTTATACAAACTATAAAGGCCCGAGTACCACCTTAAGCAGAAATCATACAGGACTAAATCCTTTAGATATTAGGCGAGTATTAGCTGTGCTAAACTGGTTTACTTGTGAAATTCACACTAATCACTTTAAATATGATCTGTAAGACCCAAAACTTGTAGAATCATTGATGCTAGGTTACCCTAAAATTTAGGATCAAACTCTATTCCCGGTTGCTCTCGAGAACACATTGAAACTTCGTATCGGACCTAGACCGCACGTCGAAAGTCCGATTTCTACATGATTATATAATTAAGATCGCCTTGCTGGACTTGAACATCACCTCAGAAATCAAATCCAGATAATGTCTCGAAGCTATTCGCTTGAGCCCAAAACGAAGTGTGTGAGAAACATGAATATATTTAGAAATGAAATTCGAATTTAAGTAATCTGAGACGTGTCACGTACGGGCTAAATATAAGGATTTAGACTATCAAAATCTGACCTAAATACACCCTCGGATCAGGAGAAATTTTCTACACATGTCAGTACACTTGTGGCCCTGATCGAGTACTGGTGACTGTTGAACTAAAACTGGTCCGCCACGGTCGATCTATAAATCCGATCGGACCAAAAACTTAACTCGACCTAGATCCATGGTTAAGGAGCTTAAGTCTGACTGCACATAGAAAAGAAGCCTCTAAAAGTGCTCCGTTGGATCGGAACAAGCCTCCTTTGGCTATAACTTAAGTATACCTTGGCCCTGGGGCCATTTCCATCAGTTTTAGGCCTATATAAGGACCTTAAACCCTCTCTCATTCACTCCATACGAATTTGGGAAGAACCTTAGGAGAGAGAAGAGAGTAAAGAGAGAGAAAATGAGAGAGAAGTTGGTGGAGATTCCTGGTATTCCACCCTGCCCCTTCCCGTGCTTATTCATCACTACCGGATCGCTATTCCGGCGATTTCAATTCCACAATTGGGTAAGAAATCCTAACCATAATCTGTTCTAGGGTTTCAAATAGTTGAAATGATGAAATAGCTAACCTAGTTCATGCTATAGGTTGTCATTCTGCCGGTGATAAAGACTACATGCTTAAAATGAATCCTGTACGCATTTACCGGCATAAGGTGCGGACTATAGACATATAGGTTATGGTTTTCAAAGCTTTCAATGTCGGTTAATGATAGATTCCTGACGTGGATCCTATTTCACATACAAAATGCGATGTCTGTTTTGCGTTTCAGTTATATATGAACTATGTGGAGTTTAGCGTATTCTCTGTATTTGTAGAAAGTATCGTATACATATGAAATTTGAAAGTGTGTTTGTCATGATTATTTTCCACGTGTATATACTAGTTATGCGTGTAACAACTCCTTGGCCAAAGGATCTGCCCTAATACATGATGTAGCCAACATACGTCATGTATGTTGGAAAGTGTAGTCTAAGTGTTTATAGAAATGTTTGCATGAGCGAGTAGTTGTTAAGTTGTGCTAATTAAGGGTGTTGAGATGAGATTCTTGACTGCCTTAAAGATGTGTATGATTTCCTCCATATACTGTATACGATAATACCTATATTATTTATGGAATGTGTATGTGTAAATTCATGTTTAACTTGTATCTTCTAACATGATTAAATGCTTATAGGATTTGAATTTTCTATTCATTACCGTATGATTTCCTCATATGATTCCTTATTGAAACTGAACGTAGTTGGGACTATGATATAGTCCTAGAAATTGGTAACAGGCCTTGAATTAGGTGGCTGAGGTTGCTTCCGCCATACAGGATGTGCCTATGAATCTGAGTCGTACTATGGTTGTCGACAGTGGTTAGGCCACACAGAGTGCTCACGCACTTCATGTCGATCAACTCGATGTTCGCTCATGCTAGTCGAGCTTGTCAAGTAACCCGATTGACCCGATATATGTTCACCATGTATGAATGCTACTGCTTGAACCTAAGGTACCAAAATTACCAATGGAAACTCCGTTAACCTTGGTACCTCAATCCGCTAAGTCTCATGAGCCAAACATGGTGGTATGGGACACTGTGGTCGAGTTGTCAACCTACGCTGGGGCGACAAGCCTCCCCGTAGTGACCAGTGAGCAACACCATCTCGTGAGCCGAATACAGTCGTATGGGACACTGTATTTGAGCTGTCGGCCTACACTGATAAGGTGACGAGCCCTTTGTAGTGACCTCGAGCATACTCTGAGCCTGCGTAGGGGTGACGAGCCTTTCTGTAGCAATAGGTAGGAAATAGGCCTACCCCGGTACATCCTGGTTGTGGTCCCCTGTCGGGTTGGCGACGAGCCTTTGAAAATAGACTGCTAGTTGGTAGGGCATTAGTGGTAGTGACCTATAACTTGCTTATCGTATGTGATTTACTAGGACTGACAACCCTAGAATGGATCATTGTTTGGAAAATGATATAAAGGAGGTACCTTAGTTTCCCAATCCTGTTGTATGAAAAGGACAAATAAGAACTTGGTAATCACACTCATGCACCGCATTACATGTGCGCTTCACGTAGCAGGTTAAGCACTGAGGAAGGGTTACATGCACGATCGTGAGATGATGTCGCTGAGGGAGCGTAGGCAAGGGCATGTATCATATCATTCATATCATTCTTGCATTAACAAGAGTACTTAGGACCTGATTATTGTATTGCGTTACCATTACTGCTTGATTGAATTGATAACATGTTAACCTCTGCTTTATAGTTCCACTGAGTTGATCACTCACTCCCACATTATAGGACGGTGTTGTACACACCAACCAGACCCTGTCTTAGTTTTAGATGATGGCGATGCTTACGAAGTAGATCTGGACTTTTATGATGATGAGGGTTTCTCCTTTATGCAGCTACCAGGCGGGTCTATGTAGACCATCTTCTGATCGACGGGGTTACAGGGTCACTGATTAGATGCCATTATACTTTAGTATGTACTTTTGGAACACCCATGTATATTCATTTTGTTCATTTTTGGTGTATACATGTATATATTTAACCTGGTAACATGTTCACACTTTGGAGACTTACAACAGTTTATATATTTTATATATCTATCACAGTCTTCCGCTTGCATAATTTAACTGTCTCTGAAGCATGATATGTTGTTTTGGTATAATCACATTCATGTTGCAATGCACTCATCATAATCATCATTATCTATGTTGCATAAGTGATGCGTTGGAACTCGGGAGCTGAGCTTTGCTTGACCCCCGATTTTCACGGCGTTACAAGATGGTATCAAAGCATGATATGGATTAAACCGGACCTATGTTATGGTCACACGATACACACTAATGTACTTTGACTTAGGAGGGAGCGACGGAATGTAGAAACAAGCTTAGGTTTCCTATTTCGCTAATTGGCAAAATTCACCGAAATGGATCGCCGAGATCTAGTCCATACACCTCCGTGATCGTATGAGACGACCCCAGATTGTCCCTAGACCATCAAACAATGGGTTTAGGGCAAGATTTTCCCTATCCCAACCTAAAACCATCAGTGGATGAGAAGAAACATCAGAAAGGACCCGAAATGACTCGAAACGGCTCAAAACGGAGTCGGGGGCCTAACGGACCATGTCCAGGGGGACCCAGGATGAGACCCACACATTTTTGGGACCTAGGGGGCAGGAGGACCTCACCCCATCGGCGACCCCTTGTCGGAACCTCCAGAGGTCGGCGAGGACCTCGCCGGTTCGAGGCCTCACCGCCAGATGGGCCTGGCCGGGCGGGCCTGCTCAGGCCGACACCTCTAGGGTGTTGTGTGGCCCACTAATATATGTGGGGTCGATTCAAACCCTTCCTATATTGCCTCTCCTTCACAAACCACTACTCCAAGCTCTCCTTTCTCCCTGAAAATCTGGTTTTCCCCTTTAAATCTCCCCTTCATTCTCATATCTTCTTCTTCTTCTTCTTCTTCTTCTTCTCTACATACTCGTCTTCACCGTCTACTTCACAAACCTCCAAATGTTGGGACATTTAGGGCCCATTCGGCCAACTGCATTATGTGAGTTTAAGGTGGATGGAATTGTAAAAGTAACAATAAATGCATGTGTAAGGTATTGTCCTTGGATTGGGTGTATCCCATGTTTTCCAATACCATGTTTGGACTGTATGCAATTAAAAGTAAATTCTGGGATTTCCTTTCAACTTACACTTGGAAATTCATCATCATGGGATTTGGAAATCCCATCTCACACTTTCCAACACAAGGCTCATTTTCTAAAGCTTATGAAATTGATTTTAATCCCATCCCACCCTCCTTCCAAACATGCCATTCCCAATCCTGAGGTGGGATTAGCAATGCAGTCCCATTTAATACAACTTAAGACCACTGGCCAAATAGGCTGTTAAAGTTTTGGACCTAGAGTGGTGCTCCTATATTTTGAAAGACCTAATAGTATATGGAATCCAATAAATTAATAACGTGAACTCTAGGACCTCCTTAGCTAGTATGGGCGTATGTGAACTGCTCGAGCGCAGTTAAATTCAAGTTCGGACAACTCAATTCCAATCAGACAACTTTTAACCTTAAGCAATAAAAACAAATTCTTATATTAGAAATGGTATAAAATCATCTAGCGTATGAGCGTAGACTTTGAAATAGTACGAAATCATCTAGCCCATAAGCTATTGGATTACTGCTACTCATAAGTTAGGATTAGGCTACTGGTTATACTAAGGGACGTAAAAGACTAATTATGCTAAGATATTTGAAAGATAAATTTACTAGTTGACTTGATTAGGTTGGAGTGAGACCTCATTCCTTCGTTGAATCCCCTTAATACTTATAGGCTTCTTTAAAAACTCTTAGGAAAGTTATTTTGATTAGAAACTATTTACACATAGAGAAACTTATATATATCCATTGGATTGAACGTTAGGTCAAATTAACACAACCCTTAGAATTGCCTTCTCAAGGGCTGATTACAATCGGGAACACGGAATAGAGAAACTATATATAAGCGAAATGTTTACGATTTGAATCGAATTCTCAATCCTGGTAGCTACCAATGAACTCAATGCTCTGATCAAGTAGAAGATCAGGATCAACTAGGATTAAGAACTGATACGACAAACTTTCTGTCATAGCTAGGCAGAAGGTCCATGTATCCGACTCAGACCCACTACACAAGTTTCCTTCCGTGTTGGCCCGACCACTTGCAACTAAAAGTTTATTATTTCGTCTTTGAGAAGTGTTAAGAACATATAGCCAATAGAGATTTTTTTTAGGCCCAAAGAATTTTCCAAATGGGCAACAAACAGTTAGGAATTAGGTCCCAAATCACATGCCATGTTGGCATACATATTGTGCATATGAACTTATAAAGATAGCCTACTTCTTAAGCTAGACATGATTAAATAAGGTAAGTCGGGACTATGATAAAAGTCCTCCTTTGGTAAGATTAGTCGTCTTGCCACCAACTCATACCCGTCCCTAAAATCAACCACAACCCCTATCATTTTAGCTCCTTTCTATAACCATAGGTACTAATGCTGCAGTACACATCAGCAATGGAAGGAAGACCAATGTATTGAGAGGTCGTTTCTCATTTCATGTCAAGGATAGGTCCTAAATTATACCTTGTTCCGACATACGGATCAGGATATAGATTCTTGAGCCTGAAGAGTAGAAATTATTTTTAAGGGGGGTAGAACATTATGAGCCCAATCTAGTTAAGTTAGCGATGCATCCATTGGATCAGAGTGGCACAGTGGAAGCATGGTGGACCCATGCCCCACTGGCCCAGGATCGAAGGTAACTGATCTAGGTTATACCAATGGTTAGGTCCCACAAAAGGAGTTGAGCCTTCCTTAGAATGTCAAGAACGAAGTTATTGAAGGAAACCAATTAGGGTTCAAGTATTAAACCAGTTCATATTAAAGAATAGGCCTAATAAAGGGTACAAGCTGAATTATAATAGCCAAGGTCAGTGTATCCACAATGTGCTCGTTGAATACAAACCCAATAGAAGTCTTAGCCAAATTCAGGGCCAAAATTATTTTTAAGGGGGATAGATTGTAACCCCCCGAAATTTTCCTAACTTGGCAATGGATGTCCTTGGACGAAGAACTGCCCTAGGACCTTATTCTGTCGTGATTAGGGCGTAAGTTAATTAAGTATTAATAGCTTGAATCACCTTCTATAAAAACTACAAAGGCTCGAGTACCACCTCAGGCAGAAATCATACAGTACTAAATCCTTTAGATATTTGGCGAGTATTAGCTAGTGTTAAACTAGTTTACTTGTGAAATTTACACTAATCACTTTAAATACGATCTGGAAGACCCAAAACTTGTAGAATCATTGACGCTAGATTACCCTAAAATCTAGGATCAAATTCTATTCCCGGTTTCTCTCGGGAACACATTGAAACTTCGTATCGGACCTAGACCGCACGTCGAAAGTCCGATTTCTACGAAATTATATAATTAAGATCGCCTTGCTGGACTTGACCACCACCTCAAAAATCAAGTCTAGATAGTGTCACAAACTATTCGCTTGAGCCCTGAGTGAAGTGTGTGAGAAACGTGAATATATTTAGAAATGAAATCTGAATTTAAGTAATTTGATATGTGTCGCTTGCGGGCCAAATATAAGGATTTAGACTGTCAGAATCTGACCTAAATATACCCTCGGATCAGGAACAATTTTTCACACATGTCAGTACACTTGTAGCCCTGATCGAGTACGGGTGACCGTTGAACTGAAACTGGTCCGCCACAGTCGATCTGTAAATTCGATCGGATAGAAAACTTAACTGACCTAGATCTATGGTCAGGGAGCTTAATTCTGACCGCACATAGAGAGGGGGCCTCCAGAAGTGCTCCGTTGGATCGGAATAAGCCTCCTTTGGCTATAACCTAAGTATAGCTTGGCCCTGGGGCCATTTCCATCAGTTTTAGGCCTATATAAGGACCTTAAACCTTCTCTCATTCACTCCATACGAATTTGGGAAAAACCCTAAGAGAGAGAATAGAGTAAAGAGAGAGAAAGTGAGAGAGAAGTTGGTGGAGATTCTTGGTATTCCAACCTGCCTCTTCTCGTGCTTATTCATTGCTACCGGATCGCTATTCCAGCGATTTCAATTCCACTATTGGGTAAGAAATCCTAACCATAATCCGTTCTAGGGTTTCAAACAGTTGAAATGATGAAATAGCTAACCTAGTTCATGCTATAGGTTGTTATTCTGCCGGTGACAAAGACTACGTGTTTAAAACGAATCCGTTACGCGTTTAGCGGTGTAAGGTGCAGACTATAGATGTATAGGTTATGGTTTTCAAAGCTTTCAATGTCGGTTAATGATAGATTCCTGACGTGGATGTTATTTCACATGCAAAATGCGATGTCTATTTTGCGTTTCAGTTATATACGAACTATGTGGAGTTTAACGTATTCTCTGTATTTGTAGAAAGTACCGTATACATATGAAATTTGAAAGTGTGTTTGCCATGATTATTTTCCGTGTGTATATACTAGTTATGTGTGTAACAACTCCTTGGCCAAAGGATCTGCCCTAATACGTGATGTAGCCAACATACGTTATGTATGTTAGAAAGTGTAGTCTAAGTGTTTGTAGAAATGTTTACATGAGCGAGTAGTTGTTAAGTTGTGCTAATTAAGGATGTTGAGATGAGATTCTCAACTGCCCTAAAGATGTGTATGATTTCCTCCATATACTGTATACGAAAATACCTATATTATTTATGGAATTTGTATATGCAAATTGATGTTTAACTTATATCTTCTAACATGATCAAATGCTTATAGGATTTGAATTATCTATTCATTACCATTTGATTTCCTCATATGCTTCCTTGTTGAAACTGAACATAGTTGGGACTATGATATAGTCCAGGCAATTGGTAACAGGCCTTGAATTGGGTGGCTGAGGTTACTTTCGCCACACAGGATGTGCCGATGAATCCGAGTCGTACTATGGTTGTCGACAGTGGTTAGGCCACACGGAGTGCTCATGCACTTCATGTCGATCAACTCGATGTGCGCTTGTGCTAGTCGAGCTCGTCAAGTAACCCAATTGACCCAATGTATGTTCACCATGTATGGACGCTACTGCTTAAACATAAGGTACCAAATTACCAGTGAAAATCCCGTTAACCTTGGTACCTCGATCTGCTAAGACTCATGAGCCGGACATGGTGGTATGGGACATTGTGGTCGAGCTGTCGGCCTATGTTGCGGCGACGAGCCTCCCCGTAGTGACCAGTGAGCAACACCGCCTCGTGAGCTGAATACGGTGGTATGAGACACTGGTATTCGAGTTATCAGCCTACACTGATAAGGTGACGAGCCCTTTGTAGTGACCTCGAGCATACTCTGAGCCTGCGTAGAGGCAACGAGCCTTTCCGTAGCACAAAAGTAGGAAATAGGCCTACCCCGGTGCAGCTTGGCTGTGGTCCCCAGTCGGGTTGGTGATGAGCCTTCGAAAATAGACTGCTAGTTGGTATGGCATTAGTGGTAGTGACCTATAACTTGCTTATCATATGTGATTAACTAGGATTGATGACCCTAGAATGGATCATTGTTTAGGAAATGATATAAGGGAGGTACATTAGTTTCCTAATCCTGCTGTATGAAAAGGATTAATAAGAACTTGGTAATCACGTCATGCACTGCATTACGTGTGCATTTGACGTAGAAGGTCAACCACTGAGGAAGGGTTGAGATGAAGTCGCTGAGGGAGCGTAGGCGTGGGCATGCATCATATCATTCATATCATTATTGCATTAACAAGAGTACTTAGGACCTGATTGTTGTATTGCGTTATCATTACTGCTTGATTGAATTGAAAACATGTTAACCTTTGCTTTATAGTTCCACTGAGTTGATCACTCACTCCCACGTTACAGGACGGTGTTGTATACTTCAACCAGACCCTGTCTTAGTTTCATATGATGGCGATGCTTGCGAAGAAGAGCCAGACTTTTATGATGATGAGGAGGGTTTCTCCTTTACGCAGCTATCAGACGGGTCTATGTAGACCATCTTCTGATTGACGGGGTTACAGGGTTGCTGATTAGATGCCATTACACTTTAGTTTACACTTTTGGAACACCCACGTATATTCATTTTATTCATTTTTAGTGTATACTTATATATATTTAACCTGGTAACATGTTTACACTCTGGATACTTACAACAGTTTATATATTTTATATATCTATCACAGTCTTCCGCTTGCTAATTTAACTATCTTTGGAGTATGATATGATGTTTTGGTATAATCTCATTCATGTTGTAATGCACTTATCATAATCATCATTATCTATGTTGCATAAGTGATGCGTTGGAACTCGGGAGCTGAGATTTACTCGACCCCTAATTTTCAGGGCGTTATACTCATACAATCCAGTCATGCATCTATCCTACGCATACCGTGCGCTCATGTGACATAACATTCGCCTATCAAGGAGTCTCATAACAACCTGCCCAATGACATATGCAATGGTCTACCACATCTTATAACAAACATGCAGATGATGCGTATGGGACATGTATCATGATGCTATGCTATCACATACTTATAATCGGTATCAATAATTGGCATCAACAATCGACCTTGACAATGTGGACATTCAACCAATATTGCCTCCAAGGAATGGCCCACATAAAGCCTAACATATAGTGGACCCATGGCCTCACATAAGGGCCAAAGAAACAACACCATGGTTCTCACTCAAGAGCTTAATACACATCACCATGGGCCTTTCAGATGGACCTAACATACATCACAATGGGCTTCATTGCCTGGCCCTCAAATGCATCATAATGGGCCTTATCATATAGGCCTCATATACATTACAATGGGCCTCGACAATCGGCCTCGACAATCGGCCTTGACTATCGGAATCGGAATCGGCCTCAACAATCGGCCTTGACAATCGGAATCGGCCTTGACAATCGGAATCGGAATCGGCCTCAACAATTGGCCTCAATCGTCGAAAGCGGCCTCGATAATCAGAATCAGAATTGGTGATTATGGGTCTAACAAGGCCTAAGGGAAGGTCACAATATAGACATTCAACCATCATTGCCCATCAATGTGGACATTCAACTAACATCGCTCCCAACTAGTGGGCCCATGGCCTCTCACAAAGGCCTAATATACAACATAATGGGCCTCATACAAGGGCTACATACACAACAAGTGAGCCCTGCACATGGGCCTCAGATACATCGCACGGGCCATAACCCTTAGGCCTAATGCACATCATAATGGGCCTCATTAAATGGGCTACAAAAACATCACAATGGCCATGCCATATGGGCCGAAAATACATCTCATTGGACCTCACCAAATGGGTAGGAAGTACATCACAATGGGCCACGTCATATGGGCCAAAATTACATCTCAATGGGTCACGACCCATGGGCCTCTAATACATAACATGTGGGCCCTAAACATGGGTCTCATATGCATCAAATGGGCTACGTATCTGGGCCTTGAATACATCAAAAGGGCCACGCGTCATGGGCCTAATACATATCACAATGGGTCTTGCCCAAAGGCCACGAATACATCACAATGGGCCTTGTCCATGGCTTTGAATACATGACAATGGGCCTTAAATATAAGGCAGGTGAGCCCTATCACATGGGCCTCAAATATACATCATGATGGGCCTCATGGATGGGCCGCACCAATGGGCCCCATATACATCAAGTGGGCCGTATCAATGGGCCGCACCAATGGGCCTCAAATACATCAGGGTGGGCCTCATGGATGAGTCATAAATACATCAAGGTAGGGCCACGTATATTCTCCATCCAATTTGATCATATGGTCACAAAGACATGGATTAAGAGGGAAAATAAATTTCATATAGATCCAAAACTTTCGTGACTTAAGAAGGGTTTCAATGGTGGACGTTTAACCTCCATTGTTTTCTGCAGTGTTGCCCACCTGATAGACAGCATGGATATAGAATAAATACATCAGGGGTGGGTCCAACCATCAGGACAGTGAGCTCACAACGCATACATCATGGTGGGCCACACCCGTCTAATGAACAGGGTGAATGGCATGGATGGAATCACATACTTCAGGGTGTGCTCCATGGTACAACGTCCAAAGACATACGGCTTGGATATACAATGCATAAATCAAGGTGGGTCCCACCTAACCACACGTGTCACACGTGTGGGGTGGGCCACTCCATCAACAGGTGGACGACACAACATACATCATGGTAGCCCATAGCACTTCGTCCAGACGGACGGTGTGAACAAATACATCACCGTTGGGCACCACCGTCTAAACTGGTCTAGCACCGTCTAGATGGTCTGGACGGTGTGGATGAAAACACATATTATGGTGGAGTCCATAACACTGTCCAGCAACGTCCATCACTGTCCAGCTGGACGGTGCAGATAAAGCATGTACATCAAGGTGTACTCTATGTGTGACAGGTGGATGGTGCTGGATCAAAACATACAGCATGGTGGCCCCACACGTGAGGATGGTGTGAATAAAATACATACGTCCTGGTGGTGTTGCACATCCAGTGACTGGATGTGAGGTGTTCTACATCCACTGTCCAGATGATGGATGGTCTAAATGGCGTGGATATAAAACATGCCTCATGATCAGCGCCCACATAACTTGTTGATGTTGGAGTAGCAGTAGCTGGTGGGATCTACTAACGTCCAAACAATAACTAGCTGGAGTGAGGTATACCAGCCATTCTACCCCCACCCAATCATCCACAGATGCACGATGAGGATAAAATATAAATATTAGAGTGGGTCCACTTCAGCGTGGCCCACCAAAGTTATGAATCAAGATGGTATTTACACTGCACCAGCGTCCAGGCACGCTGGACAGTCTGGACATCACTCCATTTTAGCAGGCCCTAGCCCAACTGGGATTGAATCAGGGCAGTGTGGATGTACCATACGTGTACATCAGATTAAGGTGGGGCCCACATCAGTGTGGCCCACTAGATCTAGTGAATCAAGCTGACAGTTATGTTTTCCTACATCCAGGTGGTCGGCATGGGACGGTGTTGCTGCTGCTGCAATGCAGCCCATAACTTGCTCAGATCTGGACCGTTAAAGCTGAACGGTGGGGATAAAACCCATACATCACAGTGGGGTTCACCAAGGTGGGCCTCATAGTCTTAGATCAAGGCGATATTTATGTTTGCTCTTCATATGGGCCTGCCACAATGGGACAGTAGGTCGTCCCACCTGCTGGACGGTCTAGATCATCATACCCACATCAAGTGGGCGACAAATCAAGGAAAAAGAGAAAGAGAGAGAGAGAGAGAGAGAGAGAGAGAGAGAGAGAGAGAGAGAGAGAGAGATCAGTGAGAAGGGGAGGGACCCCGCCACTATGGGCCACTCCCTTATACAATGCATACATCAAGTGGGTCCCACAACAAGTGGACCCTCTAATCATCAAAATCATACAAAAAATCACATACCTTTGATCTTCTTAGACTCCTTCCACCGATGCGATCTAAAGCTCCAAGGGGTAGATTTTAATGGTTGAGATCCGCTTTGAAGGGTTAGATTGAGTGGTAGGGAGGTAGGTCACACAAAGCTTCTCTCATGGAGGTTGGGACAATGGAGTTGCTTGGGAGAATGGGAGAGATGAGAGAGATGGGAGATGTGTGTGATGGGTGAATGAGTAATGTGAGTACTTGTGTCAGAGAGATTGACTTTGGAGATGGGTGGTTGTACTTGGGGATGGGTGTGAGTGATGGGAGTGATGTGTACTTAATTGATGTGATTGATGAGACATTCTCTTGGGATTGCAATGTGCGATGTTTTCGTCAAACTGAACAGGGGTCTACATATCTTGGTCCGAGTATCGCCTCGGCGCGAGACGCGACGTTGGAACCGCAGTGACGGCGCGGTCGCAAGGGTACAAATCTCAAGTTGAACCGACTTTGGAATACGAGACACGACTTAAGGTCGTGCGCAAATGCCTATAACAGACCGCGGGTAGCCGAAATTTGACCGGGAGGACTGCAAAGGGAACGATACGGGCTAGGATACAGGTCTTACAGCTCTCCCCACCTAATAAAAATTTTGTCCTCAAAATTTACAGAACAGACAAGGGAAGAGAAAACATCATCAAGTATATATGTCAAGGCATAATCAATCTACAAAAGGATAAAGATGATGCTCTCTAATCTCAACCTCACCCTCCCAAGACGCATCATCCACACTATAGTGATCCTACTGAACCTCGGATCCCGGTTAGAAATGATCAAGACTGGAACGCTAAGCAGCCACATAACCTCAACGGTATAGAGCTATATCAGAAAATTTCTAAGTTATTCGAACTCGCAGACCTAATCATTCTAAGTTCTCAACAATCATACAGTGTAGAGTAGCTATCAACAGATATGTGATGTTATCTTCAGGTATTCCCAAGTTATGCTTTGATACCATCTTCTGTTACGACTCAAACCTGGAAATCGGACTCATAGGAATCCTGATCGCCGAATCCGGTGCCGACGGCCTCTGTAGTACCCCATTCTAGGCTCCCAGCGCCCATATGCCAGGTTTTGATCCTGGGATCCTACAAAGAAGATTTTCTAATGTACATTTATATTGTAAGAAGCGTAACCTCAAGTTTACCCAAATCACAAAAGCAACATCATCATCACATATCCACTAATATAAACTTTGAATACAATGCTGAAACGGAAATACATATGTCAAAAAGAAAAATCAAAGCTCCAGAAGACAGCTGCATGCTCCAAGATCAACGCCCCTACGACCAACACTACCTGTACGCATCTATCATGCATAAGCTTATAGAAAGCTTAGAGGGTGGTGAAAGTGTGTGAACAGTATATGCCTACTCAGAATGTAATATCAGAGTAAACAGAGATACTGATAAGTCCACGAACCATACAATATCAGAGTATGCAATACAAATCAGCTATGCAAATGAGTAGTCATGAAGAGTCAAGTATCAGATACTGAGGATGTAATGCAATATGCAGTGCGAATGACCATGCAGGAGTGTGAAGTCGGGATGATAATACATAGTATTGCAGGCTACGAGGTCTACCACAAGGGACTTCTATCTAAACTAGTCCTATACCTAAATTTGGATAGTCAGGCTCAATGTGGTAAACTCTTGATCTCAGGTTAGTCGCGCACCCCAACCGAAATCCTAACCATTGCGAAGATTACGTGTTCCAACCGAAATCATGACCATTACGAAGGTACACATAACAAATAGTTGCGCACCACTAGTTCAAGTGGATAGTGAATGAATGAATGAATGAGTATACAACTCCTGTTCCATAAATCAGTATTGTACATCTCTAGGATCATCACCGGGGTCTAGTACACTCTACATGCAATCGCTGCCCATCGGACGTGCAACCATACAAGTTGAAGAGACCTCAATATCTGCCTGGCTAGTAGTCAGCCAATATCTACCCGACATGTCAATAGCGGGCTGAATCATGAGCTAGTCAAACTCAGCCTAGCTATGCCCCCTGCCCTCGGGCAGGTAAGGCCACACCCCCTTCCAACTGACCATGACACAGTGGGAGACGTGGCCTACTGCTATACGGCCCTCATGCACTCATATATATCCACTCGATCTCGACATTGGGGCACCTTCTGGCCTCGGAGGTTTAGAGATTTTCACCCAGGGCCATCTATGGAAGCCCGATGCTAATAACTGATTTCTGGTGTCTTATTGAGCCATCCATGATATGCCTATGGAGGCTATGGCCCTGATGTCGGTAGGACATACAATAATCACAACACACAATGTAAGATGCATGAGTCATACAATCTAGTCATGCATCAATCCACGCATACCGTGCGCTCACGTGAGATAACCTCCGCCTATCAGGGAGTCTCATAACAACTTATCCAATGACATATGCAATGGTCAACCACATCTCATAACAAACATGTAGATGATGCGTATGGGCATGTATCAAGAAGCTATGCTGTCACATACTTATAATCGGTATCAATAACCGACATCGACAATCGACCTCGACAATGTGGACATTTAACTAACATTACCTCCAAGGAATGGCCCACATAGAGCTTAACATATAGTAGACCCATGTCCTCACACAAGGGCTAAATATACAACACCATGGGTCTCACTCAAGAGGTTAATACACATCACGATGGGCCTTTCACATGGGCCTGACATACATCACAATGGGCTTCATTGCCTGGCCCTCAAATACATCACAATGGCCCTCATCACATTGGCCACATATACATCACAATGGACCTCAACAATCGGCCTCGATATCCAGCCTCGACAATCAGCTTCGACAATTGGAATTAGAATCAGCCTCAACAATCAGAATCGATATCGACAATCGGAATTGGCCTCAACAATCTGCCTTGATAATCAGAATCGGAATGGGCCTCAACTATCAGCCTCGACCATCGGAATCAGCCTCAATAATCAGAATTAAAATCGGTGAGAATGGGCCTAACAAGGCCTAAGGGAAGGTCACAATGTGGAGATCCAACCATCATTGCCCATCAACGTGGACATTCAACCAACATCGCTCCCAAGCAGTGGCCTAAATAGAGCCAAACATAAAGTGGGCCCATGGCCTCACACAAAGGCCTAATATACATCACAATGGGTCTCATATAAGGGCTACATACATAATAAGTGGGCCTTATACATGGGCCTCAGATGCATCACACAGGCCACAACCCTTGGGCCTACTACACATCATAATGGGCCTCATTAAATGGGCTACAAAAACATCATAATGGCCACACCATATGGGTTGGAAATACATCTCATTGGGCCTCACCAAATGGGCTAGACATACCTCACAATGGGCTACATCATATGTAACGACTCAGAAAATTTCGTACAAAGGCCCGAGTGCCACCTCAGGCAAAAATCACTCAGGACCAAATCCTTTAGAAATTAGACGAGGATTAACTAGTGTTAAACTAATTACATATGAAATCTACACTAATCACTTTAAATACAATTTGCAAGACCCAAAACTTGTGGAATCGTTGACGCTATATTACCCAAAAATTTAGGATCAATCTCATTATGCGGCTGCTCTCGGGAGCATCACAAAACTCTGTATCAGATCTAGACCGCACATCAAAAGTCTGATAATACGAGGTTATAGAATTAGGACCGCCTTACTGGGCTTGACAACCATCTCGAAAATTAAAACCAGATAGTGTCCCAGGGCTATTCGCTTGAGCTTGGAGCGAAGAGTGTGAGAAAACATGGTTTTCTTTAGAAATTAAATCTAATTTAAGTAATCTAAGACTTGTCACTTGCGGGCCAAATATAAGCAATCAGACCGTCGAAATCTGACCCAAATACACCTTCGAATCAGGGAACATTTCACATACATGTCCGTGTACTTGTAACCCTGATCTAGTTTCAGTGACCATTGAACTAAAACTGGTCCGCCACGTATGATTTGGGAACCCGACTGGAACGAAAACTTAACTTGACCTAGATCCAAGGTCAGTGAGCTTAAGTCCAACCTTTGGCTCAAGGAGGGGCTCTAGAAGTACTCCATTGAGATGGAACAGTTCGTATTTAGACATAACCTAAGTATACCATGGCCCTGAGTCTAATTTAGTGAGTTTTAAGCCTATATAAGGACCTTAAACCCTCTCTCATTCAGCCCATATGATTTTGAGAGAAACCCTAGGAGAGAGAAGAGAGAAAAGAGAGAGAAAGTGTGAGAAGAGTGAGAGATTCTTCCTGATACTCTACCTTACTATCCGACGTGCTTAACCATCATGATCTAATCATTTTTCTGGCAATTCCGGCTTCGTTCCTAGGTAAGAAAAACCTAACCCTAATCTGTTCTAAGGTTTCCAATGTTGCAAGTATCGAAATAGCTGACTCAACTCGTGATTTAGGACGTCATATCAACCTCGACGAAGACTTAGAGATTCTATCGACTTCGTTACGCTTCTACGGCGTAAGGTGCGGACTTTAGAAGTATAGGTTGAGGTTTTCAAAGCTTTCAATGTCAGATAATGATAGATTCATGATCTGGGTGTTATTGTACATGCAAAATGCAATGTTTGTTTTGCGATTCAGTTGCATATGTAAATTATGGCATTTAGTGTATTCTGTATATTTGTAGAAAATACCGTATATGTACAAATTATGAAAGTGTGTTTACTATGATAAATTACTGTATGTATATGCTATATATGTGTATAATACTTACTTGGCCAAAGGATTCGCCCAAATACATGTGTTGGCTAATATACGTTATGTATGTTAAATGAGTGTATTCTAAGTGTTTGTGAAAATGCTTGTAAGAGTAAGTACTTAGATGATAGTGCTTTAGGTAGGTGTTGAGATAGGATTCTCAACTACCTTAGAGATGTATATGATTTCCTCCATGTTAGTCGTTTAATTTAATCGCTTACTCATGAAATGTATGTATTTGTATTTCCTGTTTATAGTGTGTTTTATAACAAGCTTATTCACATGTTTGAATTTCTTTGTTAATTCTGCTTAGACTACTATACATGCTTTCTGGATAGAACTTAAATGTGGTTAGGGCTATGTGATAGTCCAGGCAATCGGCAACATGCTTGAAGACGTGGCTGAGATTCATTCGCCACATAGGACGTGTTTCACAAACCCGTGTCGTGTGTTGGTCTGTATGTTCACCATGTTCGGATGCTACTGCTTGAACCTAAGGTACCAAACTCACCAGTGAAAACTCCGTTAACCTTGGTACCTCGATCCTCTAAGACTCATGAGCCGGGCATGGTGGTATGGGACATCATGGTTGAGCTGTCGGCCTACGCTCATAAGGTGATAGGGGAGCGGTGCAACGAGTGCTTGTAACAAACCTGTCAGCCCTTTGTAGTGACCTCGAGCATACTCTGAATCTGCGGAGAGGTGACGAGCCTTCACGTAGTAAATATGGTATAAACTAGGCCTGTATTGATAAGGTGATGGGGGAGCGGTGCAACGAGTGCGTACAACAGCCGTGACAGCCCTTTTTAGCGAGTTAGAACCGCATCATCGTATGAGATTATCTAGGACTGACGACCCTAGAATGGATGATTGTTTGGAAATTATATAAGGGAGGTACCTTAGTTTCCCAATACTGCTGTATGAAAAAGGACTAATAACAACTCGGTAATCACGCTCATAACATAGCACTGCATGTGCCTGGTGTTGTGAAGCACTGAGGGATGAACGTATGTTGCGGACGAAAGATGGTGTCGCATGAGGGAGCATTGGCGAGGGCATGCATCATGACTACATTTCATCCATGCATTAATAAGAGTAATTAGGATTGTTTAACTCTACTGCTTTATCATTACTGCTTGACTGAATTGATAACATGTTAACTTATGCTTTATTGTTCCACTGAGTTAGCTACTCACTTCCACGTTACAGGATGGTGTTCTAGACACCCACCAGACTCTGTCTTAGATGCAGGTATTGACGAGACGCAGGAGGCTGAGCTTGATTACTATGATGATTAGGATGAGTTCTCCTACATGTAGTTCTCTGTAGCTTCACTTAGGCCATTCAAATGACGGGACTACAGGGTTTACCATGATAGTTGTATCATTTTTTGGCATTTTGATTTTTTGAAACTAATACATGTATATGGTGACTTAGTAAGGTGTACATACTCTGGAGACCGATTGTGACTGTTTCTAGCTTTTTATACATTTATATACATCTTTCCATCTTCCGCTTGCATTTTATAACTTGATCTGGAGTATGAATTACTGTTTTGGTATAATCCTACTCATGATTTATGCACTAACACAGACAACATTCAATCATAAGCATTTATGTTGCATAAGTGATGTTTTGGAACTCGGGTGTTGAGTTGCTGCTCGACCCCCAATTTTCACGACGTTACAAGTTGGTATCAAAGCATGATTTGGATTAAACCAGACCTGGGTTATGGTCACACGACGTACGCTGTCGCCTTTCGACTTAGGTGGGTACAAGAAAAACTTAGAAATAGTCATAGATATCCCGATTTCGCCAATTGGCGAAGTTCACTGAAAATGGTCGCCGAGATCGAGTCCATACTCATCCATGATTGCATGAATCGACCCCAAACTACTTCTAGACCGTCAAATGATGAGTGTAGATCACAAATCACCCCATCCCAGCCCTTAGGAATGTATAGATATAGTTGTGCATCAGAAACCACTTGAAAGGACACGAAACGAAGCAAATCGGAGTCAGGGGCCTACCTACACCATTCTAGAGGGACCTAGGGTGGGCCCAATACATTTTTGGGGCTTAGGGGGTAGAAGGGCCTTGCCGAAAGGGCGAGCCCTCACCAACTTGTCCAGGGAGTGGTGAGGGCCTTGCCGGTCAGCTGGCTCGACTAGGCGGGCCACTCGGGCCGATGGTCTTTGGGGCTTAGGGTGACCCCCTGAGGTGTGGGTCGTGGCTTAAAACCCTCCCAAACACCTACCTCCTTCACAAAACACACCCCCAAGCTCTCCATTTCCTTCAAAATTGTTGTTTTCTCTCTCAAACCTCCCCTCCAATCACCCATTCCATCATTCTCTGTCACAATCCACTCACCTGGATCATTTACAACAATACCTACCCCTCTACCCTCTCCGTTTTCTCTCATTTGAGCTCTTACATCCCTCATTTGTGGCTCAAAATCATGTAAGCTCTCAACCCATCCCATATCTTCATTTTCTTCCTTCAATCCATGTCATTTGGGCCTTTACAATCCCTGTCGAGGCTTAAATTCGTGGAGAACCAGAAAATCTAGCCCCATTCTCTTCACTTTCCATGGCCTTCTTTGAGTTCATTGCGGCCTTTTTCTCGATTTCCACCATCCTTTCTCTCATGGGAAAGAGAAAGGGGGCTATGGATGAGGTCAGGCCTAGTCGTTCTACGCGTTCAAGAAGGCCGAGAGGCGCTGCCGCGAGCACAAGCGCCGATCGGGAGTTTCAGATGAAGTGGGATCTTGATCCCCAGGTTCTTGCTGAAAGAGCTTTGTTGGCGGAGTTGTCTCATGGAGTTTATGAGGGCTGTAAGGTCCTTTTTGAAGCTCAGGTGGATGGACGGTTCTTTGGAGAATATCTATTGTTCGAGTTCCTGAAAGGGGCCCATTGGGGTCCACTATTTGATGGCGGGTCTCGCACCAATGTGAGCACTGTCCGAGCTTTCTATGTCAACATTCATGAGCCTACACTTGAACCCCTGCAGTTCCAGATCTCATGTGGAAGGGATCAGTTGGCCACAGTTGATGTCAGATTGATATCTCAGCTTCTGAATGTACCCCTTGGCGAGGTGCATGCTAGTGAGTTGAATCTAAGGGTGCACGTGAAAGGGATCATTGCACACATTTCATTTATGGTGGCCGACTGGTCCAGTGGCAGTCGGACAAAAGTTTTCTAGCGACTAATATGTCTAACGACTTCCGTTTGCTCCATCACATCTTCACGTTCAACGTCTACCCTAGGTGGAGCAATTGTAGTGAGTGTACGTGCCTCATGGTAGATTTTCTGTATTAAGTGGGACAGAGAGCGAACCTGTGCGTGCCTACGTTCGTGTTGCGATAGATAATTAATACCGCATGCTCCGCTAGAAGGACTGATTCGCTTCCCTTCGGCCGACTTATATGTAAGATTGCACGTGAGTTTGGCTACAGTCTTGGGGCGGAGATGCCGGTGCCGATTCATCACATCAAGGAGACTACCCTCAACCAGATGGAGATCGGGCCACGGTAACGCCAAGCTCGACTTGAGGAAAGCGATGATGAAACGGAGAGCGAGGAAGAAGAGAGTGAGGAAGAAGAGGATGGAGCTGAGATAGAAGAGGAGGAACAGGAAGAAGAAGAAGAAGAAGAAGAAGAAGAGGCCCAAGATATGGAGGAGAGCTCCCCTCTTATACCACCGGAGCAGGACACTGACCGAGCTGCTAGGGAAGCTCGTATAGCTCGACTGGAGGAGGATCATGCTGCCCTACGACGGGGTCAGGCGGTCCTGTGACAGGACATTATGGATCTTAAGGGCCTTGTGAAGAATAAGCTCAAGAAAGTAACTCGCACGTCGAAAACTATCATGTGCTGCCTGAAGGATAAGGGTGCCCTTCCTCCATCGCCAGACTCACATGCTTAGTCATCCATGGCGTTGTTTTGTAGCTCGTTTTGGTTATTGATTTAGGATATGTTTGTTTTTTCATGTTGATAGGCCTAGTAGTGCAGTAGTGGTAACATGTTTTAAGTGTTTGAGGCTTTGGTTGTATTAGCTCACATGCATCTTCTGTCATGATTCATGTAACTCTGTATTCCATGTATTGTGACAATTTTGGTAATAAAATGCATGCAGCCTCTCTTGCTATGAAGTGTGTGGAATGCTTAAGTGATTGTGTATTATGTTGCTATGCTTCATCTTACATGCGTTGCACCATATGTTGTTATGTGCATGCCAAAGAAATATACGCGGAGCACGGCACACCTCACACTCACTAATGCGATGGACCAGGCTCCTTCCCACAGAGATGGTCGTACGGACCTTGGTTTGGCCCAGATCATGAGACTATACCTACGTCTTAACCTTCCACTAGTCCTACAGCTGGACTACCACCTTATACACCACTGGTTCGCGAGCAAAACTGTGCGTCTTCCTCGATGTAGTACCTGCCTCAGCCTGCCCCATCTACTAATAGGTTTGAGCAGATGATGATGCTGATGTAGCAGTAGCACCAGCAGCTCTTGGCCACTATCGCAGGGGCCTTATCTCAGGGTGGGAGTGCGACTCCACCTTGACCATCTATACATCCTGCTGAGACTGCAGAGCCTTTTGCTCAGGCTGAGGATGTGCCTCCGCCTATACCTACTGCATACTCTATGGAGAATTTGGGTACTGGTGGCCTTCTCAAGTGATTTCAGCGCTTGAGGCCTCCTACTTTTATGGGTTCTCACAGACCCGAGGAGGCTGAATATTGGTTACACCGCATCTCCAAGATGCTACGGATGCTGCATTATACCGAGTCAGAGCAGGTTGAGTTAACCACCTTTATGTTTGAGAAGGAGGCCAGTATGTGGTAGGATAGTGTCCTACGGACAGTCGCAGTTGGCTACGTATGGACTCGGGCAGCTTTCGAGTTTATTTTTCATGAAAAGTACTACCCTCAGACATACCGACATGAGAGGGAGAATGAGTTCTTGCGCCTCAGGCAGGGAGGCATGATAGTTACCGAGTACGAGCATCGATTTACTAAGTTGGACAGATATGTCCCTACGATACTTGTTGACGAGCAGATGCAGATATGACATTTTTCTGAGGGCTTGCGACCTGATATTCAGTCGAAGATGTGCTGTGTCAGCATACCCTCCTATGCCGAACTGGTATATATGTCTATGCGGGCAAAGCAGGATGTAGAGCGACTGACACGCTCTCTTAGCCCTATGGTTACTAGGCCATGACCAGATATCCAGAGCAGGCCATTCCTCAGCAAGAGGCCTCGTATTGACTCTCCTCCTAGGATTGTGGCGCCAATAGTTTCGATGAGGCGTCCAGGTGTGACCTGTTCTTACTGTGGGAAACCGGGTCACCCTGCAGAGAGTTGCTTCTCACGGATGAGAGATAGTGAGTTTTCACCACTGCAGAAGATTGATCGTTCTCGCCCTCAGGCTTTATCGGCTCCACCACTATGGACAGCACCCGCACATCCATCCTTCCAACCCCCTGCACCTCGATTTAGGCTGCCTCAATGACCTATGGTGCCTCAGCCCAATCGACCTCAACAGGCACGTGCTCATGCGCCTATAGCAGAAGAGCCAGAGACAACACCTATGGCCTTCGAGGTTACTGCACATGTTCAAGGTACTCCTGTCTTCTTATTGGTGGACACTGGGTCCACTACCTCCATCATTTGTGCGGCAGTTAAGCGTCGAGCTTTACATACTACTCCTAGGAAGGGCGTGAACTCACTACTGCTACTGGAATTTTTTCGGATGTCACGCGAATGTGTGAAGGTTGCTCAGTAGATTTGGGTAGCAGGACAGTATTTGTTGACCTCATTGTTGCTTCACTATGGCACTACGACGTTATCCTCGGCATGGACTGGCTCACCGAGATTAAGACAGAGATTGATTGCGATAATTGGGTCGTGACAGCCAACGGACCTGACGGCACGGTATTCACGTTTCCAGTGCAGGTTAGTTGGTTATGTCGTGTTGGATGTTACACCACTATACTTGAGCATGTTGATGGGTCGACGTTAGTGAACATGCCAGTAGTTTGAGAATTTAAGGATGTATTCAGGACGATCCCTGGATTACCTCCTCGGCGCGAGATCAATTTTACTATTGATCTTGTGCCTGGTGTAACCCTCATTTCATTACCCATGTATCGAATGCCTCCATGTGACATGGAAGAACTGAGGAAACAAATTGATGTACTCGTAGAGAAGGGCTTCATACGACCCAGTGTGTCTCATTGGGGAGCACCTATGTTGTTTGTTAAGAAGAAAGACGGGTCGCTACGGTTATGTATTGATTATCGCAGGTTGAATCAGTTGACCGTGAAGAACAAATATCCTTTGCCCAGGATAGACGACCTATTTGATTAGTTGAAGGGGGCAAAGTATTTTTCGAAGATCGATTTATAGTCAGGGTATCATCAGTTGAGTGTCAAGGATGAAGATGTGCAGAAGACAGCTTTCAGGACCTGTTTTGGGTATTACGAGTTCCTTGTGATGTCGTTCTGTCTTACGAATGCACCGGTCTGTTCATGGATTTGATAAACCAGGTATTTCGGCCATTTCTATACCGATTCGTCATCGTGTTTATCGATGACATCCTGATATATTCTGCGAGTCGGGAAGAGCACGAGGAACACTTACAAGCATTCTTGGATACTTTGAGGAAGAACCAGTTGTTCTCACAGTACAAGAACTGCGATTTCTGGAAAGAGGAAGTTAAGTTCCTAGGACATGTGGTGTCCAAAGAAGGATTAGAAGCAGCCTGGTTCGATTACTGAGGTGAGGAGTTTCCTTGGTCTGGCAGGCTACTACCGACGATTCATTCGAAATTTCTCGAAGATTGCTAGACCATTGTCTCAGTTGATGCAAACGGATCTGAAGTTCGCCTAGAATGAGAAGGTGGAAGCAGCTTTTCAGGAGCTGAAGGACAGACTGATGTCCGCCCCTGTGCTAGTATTGCCAGAGCAAGGGGTTAAGTATATTATATACACTGACGCATCTCGTGTTGGTCTAGGTTGTGTCCTTATGCAGAAGGACAAGGTGATTGCATATGCCTCGAGATAATTAAGGAAGCATGAGGAGAATTACCCTATGCAAGACCTTGAGTTAACAGCGGTCATATTCGCATTGAAGCTCTGGAGACATTACCTCTATGGAGAGGAGTTCGAACTTTTCTGCGACCACAAGAGCCTTAAGTATATATTCACTCAACGGGACTTGAATATGAGGCAGCGCCGATGGATGGAGACCTTGAAGGACTTCAAGTTCGAGGTTTCCTATCATCCTGGCAAGGCCAACCTTGTGGCAGACGCATTGAGTCGCAAGAAGGCTATAACATTTGTGGCTCCGCTGATGATAATAGAGTGGGATAAGTTGGAGTTCATGCAGGACTTCGAACAGAAACTCACAGTGGAGGAGCCATTCGAGTGTGTCGCACACGTTAGGGTGCGACCACTTATTGATGACAGGATTATCGAGGCCCAGAAGGGCGACGAGCAGTTGTCGGAGCTTCGAGAGCAAGCTAGCGATGATGTGGACTCCGAGTGGAGAGTTGGTACAGATGGGGGCCTACGATACCGTGGCCGCCTATGCGTCCCAGATATTCAAGACTTGAGACAGGAGCTTCTCGAGATGCATCCTGCTAGCACGAAAATGTATCAGGATATGAAGCGGTCGTATTAGTGGGATAATATGAAGGTCCATATCGCAGAGTATGTGTCCCGTTGTCTCACGTGTCAGCAGGTCAAGGCCGAGCATTGCCGACCTCCTGGACTCCTTCAGCCCATGCCCATACCTGAAAGGAAGTGGGACTTCATCTCTATGGACTTCATCTCGGGGCTACCGAAGACGAGAAAGGGTTATGACTCTATTTGGGTGATCATCGACCGATTGACCAAATCGGCTCATTTTCTCCCTATCAGAGTGACGAACTCTGCAGACGTATTGGCTAGGTTATACATCAAAGAAATAGTGCATCTGCATGGAGTTCCCTTAGAGATTGTGTCGGACCGAGACACACAAATCACGTCTATCTTCTGGACTCGTATCTAGGAAGCGATGGGTGTGAAGTTGAAATTTAGTACCGCGTTTCACTCTCAGATTGATAGGCAGACAGAGCGGGTGAATCAGATTTTAGAAGATATGTTGCGGGCTTGTGTTTTAGACTTCAAGGACAGTTGGAATGACTGTCTTTCTTATGCAGAGTTCGCGTATAACACCACTCAAGGGTGTGCACAACGTATTTCATGTATCTATGCTAAAGAAATACATCCCTGATCCTTCACATATTATCAGATGGGAGAAGGTACAGTTAAGCGAGGACACTACATATGTACTGTGTCTGACGCGTATCTTAGACAAGAAGGAGCAGGTATTGTGTAGCAAGGTCATTCCACTTATGAAGGTACTGTGGACACATTATACAGAGGAAGAGGCTACCTGGGCGACAGAAGTCGAGGTAAGAACGAATTACCCTCAGCTTCTCGAGGAGTACGAAAAGGTACTAATTTCGAGGACGAAGTTTTTCTTTAAAGGGGGTAGATTGTAACGACTCGAAAAATCCCGTACAAAGGCCCGAGTGCTACCTCAGGCAGAAATCACGATCTAATCATTTTTCCGGTGATTCCGGCTTCGTTCCTAGGTAAGAAAAACCTAACCCTAATCTGTTCTAAGGTTTCCAATGTTGCAAGTAGCGAAATAGCTGACTCAACTCGTGATTTAGGACGTCATATCAACCTCGACAAAGACTTAGAGATTCTATCGACTTTGTTATGCTTCTACGGCATAAGGTGCAGACTTTAGACGTATAGGTTGAGGTTTTCAAAGCTTTCAATGTCAGATAATGATAGATTCATGATCTGGGTGTTATTATACATGCAAAATGCGATGTTTGTTTTGCGATTCAGTTGCGTATGCAAATTATGACGTTTAGTGTATTCTGTATATTTGTAGAAAATACCGTATACGTACAAATTATGAAAGTATGTTTGGCATGATAAATTACTGTATGTATATGCTATATATGTGTGTAATACTTACTGGGCGAAAGGATTCGCCTAGATACATGTTTTGGCTAATATACGTTATGTATGTTAAATGAGTGTATTCTAAGTGTTTGTGAAAATGCTTGTAAGAGTAAGTACTTAGATGATAGTGCTTTAGGTAGGTGTTGAGATAGGATTCTCAACTACCTTGAGATGTATATGATTTCCTCCATGTTAGCCGTTTAATTTAATTGCTTACTCATGAAATGTATGTGTTTGTATTTCCTGTTTATAATGTGTTTTATAACATGCTTTTCACATGTTTGAATTGCTTTGTTAATTCTACTTAGACTATTATACATGCTTTTTGGATAGGACTTGAATGTGGTTGGGGCTATGTGATAGTCCAGGCAATTGGCAACAGGCTTGAAGACGTGGCTGAGATTCATTCGCTACGTAGGACGTGTTTAACAAACCCGTGTCGTGTGTTGGTCGTTGGCAGTGGTTAGGCCGCACAAAGTGCTTATGCACTTCATGCTGATCGATGCAATGTGCGCTTGTGCAAGTCGAGCCCATCAAGTAACCCGATTGGCCCTATGTATGTTCACCATGTTTGGACGCTACTGCTTGAACCTAAGGTACCAAACTCACCAGTGGAAACCCCGTTAACCTTGGTACCTCAATCCGCTAAGACTCATGAACCGGGCATGGTGGTTTGGGACACCATGGTCGAGCTATCAGCTTACGCTGGGGCCACGAGCCTCCCCGTAGTGACCAATGAGCAACCCAGACTCGTGAGAGAATATGGTGGCATGGGACACTGTATTCGAGCTGTCGGCCTACACTCATAAGGTGGTGGGGGAGCGGTGCAACGAGTGCGTGTAACAGCCCTAACAGCCCTTTGTAATGACCTCGAGCATACTCTGAATCTGCGCAGTGGCGACGAGCCTTCCCGAAGTAAACAGAGTATAAACTAGGTCTGTATTGATAAGGTGATGGGGGAGCGGTACTATGAGTGCGTGCAACAGCCCTAGTAGCCCTTTACAACGACCTAGAACCGCATCATCGTATGAGATTATCTAGGACTGATGACCCTAGAATGGATCATTGTTTGGGAATTATGTAAGGGAGGTACCTTAGTTTCTCAATACTGTTGTATGAAAAAGGACTAATAACAACTCAGTAATCATGCTCATAATATAGCACTGCATGTGCTTGACGTTGTGGAGCATTGAGGGATGAACGCATGTCGTGGATGTAAGATGGTGTCGCACGAGGGAGCATTGGCGAGGGCATGCATCATGACTACATTTCATTCATGCACTAATAAGAATAATTACGATTGTTTGACTGTACTGCTTTATTATTACTGCTTGACTGAATTAATAACATGTTAACCTATGCTTTATTGTTCCACTGAGTTAGGTACTTACTCCCATGTTACGGGACGGTGTTCTGGACACTCACTAGACTCTGTCTTAGATGCAGGTATCGACGAGACGTAGGAGGCTGAGCCGGATTAGTATGATGATCAAGATGAGTTCTCCTACATGTAGTTCTCTAGAGGCTTCGCTTAGGCCATTCAGATGACGGGACTATAGGGTTTACCATGATAGTTGTACCATTTTTTGACATTTTGATTTTTTGAAACTAATACATGTATATGGTGACTCAGTAAGGTGTTCATACTCTGGAGACCGATTGTGACCGTTTCTAACTTTATATACATTTATATACATCTTTCAGTCTTCTGCTTGCGTTTTATAACTTGATCTGGAGTATGAATTACTGTTTTGGTATAATCTCACTCATGATTTATGCACTAACATAAATAACATTCAATCATAAGCATTTATGTTGCATAAGTGATGTTTTGGAACTCGGGTGTTGAGTTGCTACTCGACCCCCGATTTGTAGGGCGTTACATCATATGGCCGAAATTACATCTCAATAGGTAACGACCCATGGGCCTCA
This sequence comes from Magnolia changhungtana, assembly GCA_030180095.1. Classification (NCBI taxonomy): domain Eukaryota; kingdom Viridiplantae; phylum Streptophyta; class Magnoliopsida; order Magnoliales; family Magnoliaceae; genus Magnolia; species Magnolia changhungtana. Next base: position 2,667,829 of record JASAUF010000360.1, read on the forward strand.
ATACATCATAATGGGTCACAACCCATGGGCCTCAAATACATAATATGTGGGCCCTACACATGGGTCTCATATGTATCAAATGGGCTACGTATCTAGGCTTTGAATACATAAAAAGGGCCACGCATCATGGGCCTAATATATATCACAATGGGTCTTGTCCATAGGCCACAAATACATCACAATGGGCCTTATCCGTAGGCCTTGAACACATCTCAATGGGCCTTAAATATAAGGCAGGTGGGCCCTATCACATGGGCCTTAAATATACTTCATGATGGGCCGCACCAATGGGCCTCAAATACATCAGGGTGTGCCTCATGAATGGGTCATAAATACATTAAGGTATGGCCCACGTATATTCTCCATCCAATTTGATCATATGGTCACAAAGACGTGGATTATGAGGGAAAACAAATTTCATATAGATCCAAAACTTCCGTGACCCAAAAAGGGTTTCAATGGTGGACATTTAACCTCCACTGTCTTCTGTAGTGTTGCCCACCTGATAGACAGCGTGGATATAGAATAAATACATCAAGGGTCGGTCCCACCATCAGGATGGCGAGATCACAATGCATACATCATGGTGGACCACACCCGTCCAACGAACAGGATGAACGGCGTGGATGAAATCACATACGTCAGGGTGTGCTCCACGATACACCGTCCAGAGACAGACGACTTGGATATACAATGCATAAATCAAGGTAGGTCCCACCTACCCACACGTGTCACACATGTGGGGTGGGCCCACTCCATCAAAAGATGGACGGCACAACAAACATCATGGTAACCCACAGAACTTCGTCTAGACAGACGGTGTGAACAAATAGATCAAGGCTGGGCACCACCATCCAAACTAGTCGAGCACCGTCCAGATGGTCTGGACGGTGTGGATGAAAACACATATCACGGTGGAGTCCACAGCACTGTCTAGCAACGTCCAGCATTTTCCAGCTGGATGGTGCAGATAAAGCACGTACATCAAGGTGTGCTCCATGTGTGATAGGTGGATGGTGCTGGATCAAAACATACAGCATGGTGGCCCCACATGTGAGGACGGTTTGAATAAAATACATCATCCTGGTGGTGTCCCACATCCAGGGACTGGACGTGAGGTGTTCCACATCCACCGTCCAGATGATGGACGGTCTGGATGGCGTGGATATAAAACATGACTCATGATCAGCACCCACAGAACTTGCTGACGTAGGAGTAGCAATAGCTGGTGAGACCCACTAACATCCAAACAACAACTAGCTGGAGTGAGGTATACCAGCCATTCTACCCCCATCCCATTGTCCACAGATGGACGATGAGGATAAAATACAAATATCAGAGTCGGTCCACTTCAGCGTGGCCAACTAGAGTTATGAATCAAGATGGTATTTACGCTGCACCAGCGTCCAGGCCCGCTAGACGGTTTGGATATCAGTCCATTCTAGCAGGCCCTGGTCCAACTGGGATTGAATCAGGGCAGTGTGGATGTACCGTACGTGTACATCAGATCAGGGTGGGGCCCACGTCAGTGTGGCCCACCAGATCTGATGAATCAAGCTAACAGTTGTGTTTTTCTTCATCCGGGTGGTCAACAGGGGATGGTGTTGTTGCTGCTGCAGTGCAGCCCACAACTTGCTGAGATCTAGACCGTTAAAGCTGAACGGTGGGGATAAAACCCATACATCACAGTGGGGTCCACCAGGGTGCGCCTCACAGTCTTAGATCAAGCCGATATTTATGTTTGCCCTTCATATGGGCCTGCCACAATGGGATAGTAGGCCGTCCCACTTGCTGGATGGTCTGGATCATCATACCCACATCAAGTGGGCCACAAATCAGGGAAAAAGAGAAAGAGAAAGAGAGAGAGAGAGAGAGAGAGAGAGAGAGAGAGAGAGAGAGATCGGTGAGAAGGGGAGGGACCCCGCCACTATGGGCCACTCCCTTATACAATGCATACATCAAGTGGGTCCCACAACAAGTGGGCCCTCTAATCATCAAAATCATACAAAAAATCACACACCTTTGATCTTCTCGGACTCCTTCCACTGATGCGATTGAGAGCTACAAGGGATGGATTTTAACGGTTGAGATCGGCTTTGAAGGGTTAGATTGAGTGGTAGGGAGGTGGGCCACACAAAGCTTCTCTCATGGAGGTTGGGATGGAGTTGCTTTGGAGAATGGGAGAGATGAGAGAGATAAGAGAGATGAAAGAGATGTGAGATGTGAGTGATGGGTGAATGAGTGATAGGAGTACTTGTGTAAGAGAGAGAGTTGACTTTAGGGATGGGTGGTTGTACTTGGGGATGGGTGTGAGTGATGGGAGTGATGGGTACTTGATTGATGTGATTGATGGGACATTCTCTTGGGATTGCAACGCGTGGTGTTTTTCTCGAACTGAATGCGGGCCCACATCTCCTGGCCCTGGTATTGCCTCAGTGCACTAGACGAGCCGTTGGAACAGCAGGGATGATGCGGTCGTAAGGTACAAGTCTCGGGTCGAACCGACTCTAGAATACGGAACACCACTTAGGGTCATGCGTAAATGCTAATAATAGATCGCGGGTCGCCGAAATTGGACCGAGAGGACTGCGAAGGCATACAGAATGGTACGAGCTAGGATACAAGTCTTACAAGGCTATTATACCCTTTGGCTCTACTTTTGAAAACTTAATTCACGTTTAAAACTGCTCAAAGAACCCATATTTATAGCCTTAGTCTGACCGTATTTGAAAATTGCCTCAAATTACGCACTCTGCGTAACGCTTTCAATGTCATCGAATAGCCTTCGATGTCATCGAACGTAACTTGAATCCAAAAGTTGTGCCTTTTTGCATTGCGTAACATCTTTTGCACTACGTAATTCTTCATGTCATCGAACATAGTTTCGATGTCATCGAAGGGTGTTCGAGTAATCAAGAAGGTATCCAGATTGTTCCAAGGAGTTGCTCCAAAAATCCATAAAAATCTCGATGTCATCAAACTGTCTTTAATGTTATCGAGTAGGTCTTCGAGCAATCGAATAGGGCTTCAATGTCATTGAGAACTACATCCAATTTGTCCAGCGACCAAACTTGATTTTCATGTAATTCTTCGATGTCATCGCAACCTATGTTTGATGTCATCGAACACTAACTTCAATGTCATCGACCACCTAGTGAAGTTCAAATTTAGTGAATTTCTGCACTTTGTACTTTCGACTTCCTTCCTTCTCTACTTGGTTTCCTTGAATCTTGGGGTCTTGAAATCTTCAATCTTAGTCTCTTAAGATCCATCCATTGCCTTGGTGATTCTTAACCATCAAATCCATGCTTTTAACATTCTTTTCAATCTAATCTCTTAAGTTTACCTTGCAATACAAACATGTATAAAATATACCCATTAAGTATTATGTGTTCATAAAACCAAGATATAAATAGGGGGAAATATGTAATATTTGACAATCAATACACCCCTCAACCAACATTTTGCTTGTCCCGAGCAAGACATGTTGAAAGAATTCTTAATTCTCAATGTTCAAATCATTTTCAGAAAGTAATCTTTTGTACAATTAAGTATGAATGAGTATAATCCAAAGAAGCGAGAGCGAAAATTTGAAAACCTAGAGCCGAATCATACGAGTAATCAATAAAATAGGTTATTTATAAATCACTTAAGAGCATAAGTTCATATATCAAGTTTCTCAATGTGATTAGTGAATTTTAACTTACCTTCTATAAAAATATTATCATTTTATAATGTTAGCCATGCTCATCACCTCAAGATTGATTGAATAATCAAGTTTTGATTCTGAACTTACCTCATTTTCCTTCTTCTTCTAGATTTTTATTTTATATCGACGATCACTTTTATTTATTTATTTATTCTTTTCAGTCTTTTTATTCTTTTCATTCTTTTCCAGTCTTTTCATCATACGTGACTTTTTTGTCGATCTCTATGTTTTTAAACTAGTTCTTTTCATCTTTTAAGGTGGATAAAATTCTCTAGACTTAATTCTCAACATCTATTAATGATTCACATACTAACAATCATAAATTCTAGCATAATTCACAAAAAATAAATTGAATGTGTCTTGTGATTTAGGTCAACATGATATTCAAACTTCCTCTTAGTCCATTAGATGAGAGAACAAAAGTGACAGTCTACTCGAACAATTCAAAATTCAATCACTACCTTATCATCATACTTAAAGCATTTTTAAGTGCACAAACTCTTGTTTTTCAAAAAATTCTTTTACTTGAAAAATTGAAAATTTTTAAACTTTTTGCTCAGAAACTAAGAAAGCACTGATTAGTTTACCTAATCCACACCCCAACCTAAAATCTACGTTGTCCTGTATGAAGACTAAACAACTTGAACAAACAAATTATCCTAATCCTAAATCTTATGAAAGCAATAAACCTAACTACACCTCTATCAGACTAGGAGGTCAATCCTGATACATAGGATCAGTCAGAGGTATGGACATATCCTCCGAATCGAACTTCTCAACAAATGGCTTGAGATGATGTCCGTTTACCTTGAAAACATTGTCATTCATTAGATTCTTTATCTCGACGGCCCCATGAGGATAAACAATAGTAATAATGAAAGGACCGGTCCAATGAGATTGAAGCTTACTTGGAAAAAGATGTAACCGTGAATTGTATAAGAGGAATTTTTGACCAGTTATGAATGTTTTCCGTAGGATGTTTAGGTCATGAAACACCTTCATCCTGTCCTTGTTAATTATCGAGTTCTAATATGCATCGTTCCAAATTTCCTCAAGTTCTTTCAATTGAAATTTGCATAGCGAGCTAGCGTTGTTTAAGTTAAAGTTCAGATTTTTTATGGCTCTATCCTCTAGCTCCACAGGAAACTGGCAAGCTTTCCCATAGACGAGTCTAAAGGGAGACATTCTAATGGGGGGTTTTAAAAGTTGTACGGTAAGCCCATAAAGCATCAGTTAAGTGGATTGCCCAATCCTTATGGTTAGGGTTAAGCATTTTTTTTTCAGAATTTGTTTGATTTCTCTATTGAAAATCTCAGCTTGCCCACTTGTTTACAGGTGGTATGGAGTGCTCACTTTGTAAGAGATACCATATGTCTTCATTAAGTTCTTGAATGACTTATTACAAAAGTGTAACCGTCCATCACTAATGATGGACCGAGGCGTTTTGAACCAGGAATTGATATTTTCTTTTAAGAATCTAATGATTGTTCGATGATCATTGTTCTGGCACGGGATCACTTCAACCCACTTAATGACATAGTCTACTACCAATAAGATGTAATTATTACCAAATGATTAGGGGAATGGTCCCTATGAAATTGATGCCCCAGCAATCAAATGCTTCAATGATAAGAATTGGGTTTAGTGACATCATATTTCGATGGGGTAATCCTCCCAATTTCTGACAATGCTCACAAGCTTCACAAAACTCATGAGTATCTTTGAAAATAGTCGGCCAGTAAAAGTCGTACTGTCAAATTTTGGTCATGGTCTTTTTAGCAGAAAAGTGACCACCACAGGCCTGAGAGTGACAAAAGGAGATAACACTCTGATTTTTATTGTCTAGCACACATCTCCTTAGAATTTGGTCTGGGCAATATTTAAATAGATAAGGATCATCCCAGAAAAACTTATGTACCTCGATGAAGAAATTTTTTTTCTTATCTTACGTAGTCCAATATGTCGACTTGAAACCTGTGACAAGATAATTTGCAATGTCAGCAAACCAAGGTATTTGGGAAAGTTTAAATAATTGTTTGTTAGGGAACATGTCATTTATCGGTGTCAGCTCAAGGGAATCAGGGAGATCAAGTTGAGAGAGATGGTCAGCCATTGCATTCTCTACTCCTTTTTTCCTCGTATTTCTATCTCGAATTCTTAGAGTAGAAGGATCCATCTTATCAAGCGGGGTTTAACATCATTCTTAGAAAGAAGCTACTTCAATGCCCATGATCAATGTAAATGATGATATTGGATTCAATCAATTAGGACCTAAATTTGTCCAAAGCGAACACTACAACTAAGAGCTCCTTCTCCGTAGTAGACTAGTTCACTTGGGCATAATTTAGAGTTCTACTCGCATAGTGAATCACATAAGGTTTCTTCTCTTTTCTCTGGCCTAATATCACCCCAATATTATAGTCAGACGCATCGCACATAATCTCAAAAGGGATGCTCCAATCTGGTGGCTGTATTATAGGTGCGGTTGTCAACATAGCCTTAAGCTTAGTGAAAGCTTCCTTGCATTGCTTAGTCTACTCGTATGGTATATCATTTTGAAGGAGGTTTCATAAAGGATGAGAGAGATGACTAAAGTCCTTCATGAATCGTCTATAGAATCCAGCATATCCTAAAAAGGATCGCACGTCACGTATGTTCTTGGGTTGGGTAGGTTAGAGATAAGGTGAATTTTAGCTTTGTTTACTTCAATTCCCTTAGACGAAATTATGTGTCCAAGCACTATTCCCTTGGGAACTGACACTTCTCCTAATTTATAACCAAATTCTTTTCCTCACATCGCTTTAGCACACTTTTAAGATTTTTCCAAATACTCACTGAAGGATGGACCAAAAACAGAGAAGTCATCCATAAAGGCCTCTAAATATTGGCCCACCGTGTCAGAAAATATACTCATCATGCATCGTTAAAAAGTAACGGGGGCATTACATAGTCCGAATGACATCATTCGATAAGCAAATGTGCCAAAGGGACATGTGAATGTTGTCTTTTCTTGATCTTCCAAGGTTATCTCTATTTGATTGTATCCTGAATACCCGTCAAGGAAAAGTAGTCAGAGTGACTAGCTAGCCTTTTCAAAATTTGATTAATGAAGGGTAAAGGAAAGTGGTCATTCCTTATAATAGTATTCAACTTCTTGTAGTCAATGCGCATTCTCCAACTAGTAGTAACTCTAGTTGGCACGAGTTCATTATTGGCATTGGCTATGATGGTGATTCCAAACTTCTTAGGAACCACCTGAGTTGGACTCACCCATTGACTGTTGGATATAGGGTATATGATACCCACATCCAACAACTTAAGTACCTCAGCCTTAACCACTTCCTTCAAGTTTGGATTTAGCCGATGTTGTGGTTGTCGGGAAGTTTTCGCATTATCCTCAAGATGAATACGGTGAGTACAAATCAAAGGATCAATTCCCTTGAGGTCTACAATCGAGCATTTAAGGGCTCCTTTATATTCAATAAGAGTGGAAATAAGCACGCTCACCTGTTCTTTCTAAAGGTAGGAAGAAATTACCATCGAATATGTCTCATTTTACCTAAATAGACATATTTAAGATTTACGGGTAAACGTTTTAAGTCAAGCTTTGGTGCTTTAAGGTTAGACGGTAAAGGCATTACATCAGTTTGGAGCAAGGTTTCAAATTGTGGCCTCCACCGGTTAACTTCAAGTACCAGTGCAGAATCAATCAAGGTATCCATCTCCCTAATCGTGTCATCATCTAAATTAGGGGAGTGGGCTAAGCAAGTCTCTAAAGGGTCAGGGAATAGAGTTATCAGTGTTCTATCTTTCACGAAAGAATCTATCAAGTTAATGTCGTGGATATCATCAACATCCTCTAACTGTTTGCTCATGTTGAAAAAGATATTGAGCTAAAACCTCATATTCCTGAAAAATAAATTCATAACTCCATTCTTACAGTTGATAATTGTAAGTGATATAATGTTTAAAGCACATTTTTATACCTTGTTTGTCAAATTTCATCTTGTCAAAACATCTTAGCAAATGATCTTTAAGTTGGTTCAAGATCAAGGTTCAAGCCTAGATCACGATGAAGATCAAGCTCAATCTAATAAAGTTCTAGTAGAAGACTAAGCTCTTTTGAGAAGTTCAAGTCTCTAATATACTTCAATTCTATGAAGTTCAGTCCATACAAGTATTATAAACCCTAAAAAGACCTTTGATTTAGGCGCTTTCAAAATACATTTAAAATTGGGTTTTATGCTTGTATTAGGTTGAGTTTCTTCCATCCTAAGTTTTGGCTCGACCAGCCTAAGAATTTCTTAACTAATCCTAGTTCTAGCCAAAGTAAAATAGAAATTTTGTTACTCCTTCAACCAGTCGATTGGTCTCCTCGATCAGTCGAAGGTCACCCTTCAACCAATCGAGCGTTTCTTGACTCGAAGTCTAACAATTAAAATCGTTCAGATTTTGACATCCTCAACTAGTCGAAGACTACCTTCGACTACTCGAGCAGGGCCTTTGACCAGTCGAAGATCTGTTAACTCTTATCCCGCTCAAATCTGAAAGTCCGTTGGAATAAAATCCAGTGCTTAGACGAGTCGAAGCAATAACTTCCTTGCTTATAAATTGAGTTTCTTTCTTAATCCAAAAATGCATTTTAGTATAATAAAATCCTTCTACAAGACAGAGAGACGCCTCAGTTATTGTTAAGCTATTGACCGGTATTTATAAATCATTTTTATAGCTTCTTTTGTTTAATTCATTAATCTCTAATTCTATCATTCTGATTCTAAAAAGAGAGGGAATACTCTTCTTTTTGATATTTAAAGGAATTAATACAAGTAGCCTTTAGTTTAAATTTAATTAAAATCAATAAAACCCTAGACCTTTTCTATCTGATTGAATATTGAACATTCGTTATTCAAGAAAAGTGGTTCACGACTACGAGCTTCTTCTACAATGAAGATAAGTATACATTTACATTTTGTATTTGATTTTTCTGAGATAACCAAAAAATCTCAGTGTTGGTTTTTCTAAGATAAGTCAGAAAATCTCAATGAGGGTTTATGTTTATGATAGCCCAGTAAAATCACAACTTTATCAGGTTTTAAGGTGACCATGTGAAAACCTTATTCATAGTGAAAGCTAAAATTACGTGGTTAGTAATTTTGGGAGTGGAGTAGGTGTGGCTGTTTGAGAATAGTTGTTGACACACTGAACCACTATAATTTTTGGTGTTATGGTGAATGCATTTATTTCTTTTGTGGTGAATGGTTTAATTCCTTTTATACTAAAGTGGTGAATGTTTGTAATAGATAATTTTATTTACTCTTGCTAAGTTTGGAATTTTGATTTTTATCACATTCATGAAATAAGGTTGTCCTGCTTAAACTTGTTTAGGTAAAGGTTGTGTTACGAATCAGTTTAAATCAACGTTTCAATACTAGTGCAATTGAGATTTCTGATTTATTTACTTATTTAGCATTTTATTCGATCATTTTCCATAGTTCTATTCACACCCCTCTAGCACTTCTTAAGCTCGCATTTTCAATAATGGCATTAGATGTAGCAAGGAATGGGCGACCAAGGATGACCGGTATCTGAGTGCTCATATCTATAATGGGGTGAGTGTCTAGGATGATAAAATCTACTCAATAGTAGAATTTATCAACCTGGACCAACACATCCTCAATCATCCCTCTCGCTACATAGACTGAATGATTAGCAAGTTGTAATGTGGTCTAGGTGAGTTTTAATTCAGTTAGACCCAATTGTTTATATACCGAGAAAGGAATCAAATTCGTGCTCCCTCCTAAGTCAAGAAGTGCGTGCTCAATATGGTGATTCCCGATTATACAGGTGATAGTTGGGCTACCAAGATCTTTATATTTTTGTGGGATGTCTTGCTTGAGGATGACACTCACCTTTTCTGTCAGAAAAATGAATACTCTGCCTGTAACATCCCGAAATTTGACAACCAGAGTTCATGCTCGTGCCCGAGAAAAACTGGTCTTAATAATATATAAACTGGATGCTTTGAAAATCGCACCCTATTTTTTTTAGATCAGATCCAAATATAGTCAACAAGGTACATGCACAAGAATAAAATCGACTGTTGATTATTTCATCAGAGTAAAAGAATTTCAGTAAATAATCAAATCGACTGCTGATTATTTCATCAGAGTAAAAGAATTTCAGTAAATAATCAAATGTCCTCTCAATGGGAGCTCATTACATCTATCGAGTTCGCAGTGGAAGTGTAGAACTAAGTCATAAAAACTATCTTCTTATTCTTTCAATATAATCTTCCATATGGAGTTTGTTCTTTAGGTCTTCAATCTGTATGTCACATGTATAATTTTTACAGTTGGAGAGGGTCAACGCCCTACTCATAGTGATGGTTATCCTTTAAGAATAACAATAATTCAAAAGATTCATAAAAGTAATGTAAGGGTTCTGATATGTCCTGTAGTCCACTAATACGAGCATATCAGAATGTGCAAACAACCTATATGAGATGAATGCTTAGCAAAGTATGTGGGGCTCATCATACGTAGTGATCATCACAAGTGCAATACAATTTATAGAAAACCGCCTCGACTTGCATCCCATAACTACCAATATTCACCGGCATGGCCAACGCTACCATCAATTTAGGTGAACACTTCAAGGCGCACAACACATGAGTCGGGTGATTTACGTGACACGATTTGATCATGGAGTGACTATTTGCGACATCCAATCCTAGAAGTGATATGACACTGCATTTGTGAATTACATACATCGATTTGTGCATCACTATCCAAAAACCTATGGAATTACGTGATGACCAAGAGGGTCTCTACCCAGAGTGGATTACGTCCATGATAGAATATTTGAATCACTAGTTGTGATACATCTTACACATCACTTGTACTTATAGAGAGATAGATTGAATTATGAGAGTTTTGGGATATCAAGATACATGCCCAAGCCTTAAAGATAAATAGCACAAGGCCAATATAATAAAGAGAAGAGTGACAATGGTCAACTCAACAAAGATAAAAGTGGCAATGGCCAACATAACAAAGAGAAGAGTGACAATGGTCAACTCAATAAAAGAAGAGTAGCAAGGGCTAACTCAATAATTTGAAAAAGGCAAGGGCAAGGCTTGTATCCATGGCCCCACATAATTTCATAAAGATCTCATGTAAACAACATTATACTATAATCTCTAAGGGCAAATAATTGATGGTAAAACATATAATTGCAGGAAGAATTCAAAATAACTCAATGGCATGTTAAATGTAAGATAGAAAAATCACGAAGGCATGTAAAGGCAAGATGAAACAACGAGATGACATGTAAGGCAAGGTAAATATAATAACTTATATTAATGTAAACCTAAAGGATAAAACCCCCACCTTAAGCTTGACTCGAATCTGGCCCTGACTCAGTCCAGGACCTAGCGAGTCGAGTTGACACTCGATTCTTTTCCTTTCTTTCTTTTTTCCTTTTTCTTTTCTTTTTGTCACACCTCAGACTTGGTAACTAGACTCACAAGGAACCCGATGGCCGGTTCTGGCAGCAACAACCTCTATGGTACCTCATTATCGGCTCTTGAGGTAGGTTCCGATCCTGGGATCCTACAAGGAGGATTTCCATAACAGTGTAATCATTTCCAATACGAGCATACCCAAGATCACAACAAGTATATCTGAGAATAATAAGGCACACATCACAAAATCCACTAAGAATATAAACTTTTACAACTTCCATAAGGTCCAAAAGGACATACATGAAATGATAGGAGAAGAAAAATTAGCGACACTGGGTCCTCAAGCTCAACTCAACTCCACGCTCAGCAACTACGATGCCTTCCTAGAGTCTCCTGCACACATTAATTGTGCATAAGCTTATGAAAGTTTAGAGGGTGGTGTAAGTGTGTGATAATAGTGCACAGAAGAATAGTATGAGAGATACTGGGAAAAAAACATGCTCAATGAGAATATCACTAGCCTTACTAAGGCTTATCATGAATACGATGCAATGAGTACTAGACGTCATACCAAGGCAATGCATGAAGGGCTTATACGGCCAATGCGATGCAAGTAATGTCAGTGCTTATACCCAAACCACATGTCAATTACATTTTCAATCATAAGGAAATCACCAGGGTCTATGACGCTGCTGAATGACTGCCGCTCTACAGACCCCGCATAGTCAAACGATCAGAAGACACCTCACTACCCGCCCGTGGACAACCAATCACCAACAAGGCCTGAAGGTAGCAGACCCATTTACGAGCTAGTCAGACTCAGCCTAGCAACACCTCCTCACACCAGGTGGGTAAGGCCACACCTCTATCCAACTGACTATATGACAGTGGGAGTCACGACCCATCGGTATAAGGCCCTCGTGCGCTCATATTTCCACCCGGTCACGGCGTTGGAGCAGATCCTTGGTACCATGGAAGTTTTGGGAATTTCACCCATGGGCATCCTATGCACCCAGTATGCTCAAGTAACATTTCTGGTGTCCACACATATGATCATCCACGAATGTCCCTGTGGAGGCAAGGCCCTAATGAAGCAAGGGAGGTATCATCATGAAATGTGATGCCAATGCATGAGTCACACATATAAATCATGTACTAGTTATAGGCACACAATGTGCATGAGGAGAGAAACTCCATCCCTTAATGACCACCATATAATGCATTTAATTCATACAAATGATGTATATAGGTCATAATAATGTAAGTGTACTACCTGTAGAACGTATTCCTCCTTCCCAAGGAGGGACAAGGACAAGATCTATGGACAAGTACTTTGAGGAGAAATGAAGTTCTCTTAGTGGGGGAGGGGCCCAACAATTTGGGATGACCCACAAGTTAGGGGAGTCCTGAGGCTTCAAAAGGAAACAGGCCTAAAAAGGTCGAAGGTGGGCCTTCAACCACCTATAAGGGCTATAGGGGCCTACCTTAGGGCCACCGAGGAGGACATCTAACCTTAACTGGGTCGCAAAAGGGTAGCCTACTATGTATGTAAGAAAAAGTCTAAGGTCCCATCAATCTAAGGCCTAGTGGGCCATACATTAAGCCCAATACATAAGCAACCTGGTAGGCCCTTAAGCAAGGTTAGGGCCCAACCATAAGGTTCATGGGTTCACTCATTGTGGTGGGCCTAATAGGCAGCTCATTATCTCAACATATGGGAAATCCTTATATTTAACACAAGTAAGTTGGGCCTCGCATCTCGGCCCAAGTATGGATTTATTATAGTGGGCAAGTAAGGGGCCCAACTACTTGAGTATTTGGCCCATAAGGCCCATCACAATGGCATGGTAAATATAGGACCCAAGGGTCGAACAGACCTATCAAAAGTTCCAGCCCAACCAAAGCTAAAAGGCCCATTAATTAATTAGAAGACTAGCCCAAGAAGAATCCAATTGGAACGAGCCTCTAATCTTACACTAATTAAGCCCAAAAATAAAATTAGAATAACAAGATAACTAACTTAAAACCTCCTCAAATCTAGTGGACCGTACTGCTCGAAAATAGACATTTATGGGGCGGCAACGTTGGGCCCATTGCTGAATTTCCAGTTCACCCACTTTCTGGGTTTGTTGGAGTCCAACAATTAATTTATAACATTTTGTTTTCTAATGACCCTCACACATCATTGTGGGTCCCACCACATGAGAGGGGAGTGCACAACACATTATAAGTGGGTCATGCTGCTGGAATACAAGCTCAACAACAACCCAAGGTAGGGGCGTCCCATGGTGGGTAGTCCTACGGGCTTGGTTATTTGGCTCAAAATTGACCCAAATTGTAAGCCTCACCACGGTCAGTACAAGGGCCCATTGGCTGTGAAAACTTGCAGGGTGATCCTTCCATGGGTGAGCCACACCTCCAAAATATTTTATGATTTTTGGATAATTATAAGTAATTTAATTTATTTTTAGAAAATAGTCTGTCCAGAAAATCAGACAGACCTAGATATCCCAATATGGTGGGCCAGTCTGAACCTTGCCACGGTGTACACAGGGGTCCATTGGTCCCAAAATTTTGTAGGTGGGTCCCACCATGGTTGGAACACATTCTTGTAAATCTTCATGATTTTTAGATACTCATAAGTATTTTAATAAATTCCGGAGTTACAATCTATCCAGGGTGAAATGTTGCTGGAAATAACTGTTCTGAATTTGGGCCAGCCAAATGGGTGGCTTTTGGGCCTCCAAAATTCCTGAAATTAGGGCCCAAGGTCTCTCATCAAGTCTAAAACAAGGTGGGACCTAGAAATATTACCCACCTTCTGAGAAAATATTTAATTTAGTTTTTTTTTTTTTATGGAACTATGCTGCTGGACTGCACAGCAGAAATTTCTGGCAGCCCACTATGTTGGCCCACCCTTTTGGATGCCCAAATGGGATCCATTGGCCCTAAAATTTTTCAGGTAGGTCCTACCATGGGTGGGACACCTCTCTACAAAATTTTAGAATTTTTGAGGTAGTATAAGTATTTTATTTAATTCATACAAATTATGGTCAGCAATGAATATTAGAAAAAAAATCTGCTAGTGCAGAAAATACTGTTATCCCATGTTTGGCACCACATGGGGTGGGCCTATACTTACCCAAATTACTGAAAATTTGTTGGGTTTGATGGTCCCACATATGGATAGCAAGTGGGGTCCACTGGAGTGGCCCACTTACTCCCAAATCAAGATGAAAAATGAGCATTTCTAACATGCAATATTGCTGGACTGTCAAGAAATTTCTGGACAGTCAGCCTACTTTGGCCCATCCTATAAGCCTCAAGCATGGGGGAAATGATGTAGGCCCCATTCCATATCAAAGTGGGGTCCACACTCTAGAAAACTCCCAAAGAAATTTGGAGAAAAAGATATGCAAACAGATCCAAACATTAGCTCAAAAGTCATGCTCAAACTGGGCCTGAAATCTGGACTGCAACATATGCTGTCCATATTTCAGCCCATATAAATTAATCAAAGGGTTTATGGCCTTGATTCAATATGTGAGATCCACCTTGATGGGTTAACAAAATTCCACACCCAGGAGCTCACTCTGACCTCCATGAAAAAGCCATTTTGGAGGCCACCCAAATCATGCATGCATGGTAAGCTTAGACATCTAGTCAAAGTAGGCTTGGACTTCCCATTTAACTAAGGGTCTGAGATGTTGCTGACCTCTCCTTGGTGGGCCACACATCATCAGAGTACATGAGAAAAATAGAGAGAAAGGGAGAAGGAAGAAACAAATCGGTCATTAGTGGAAGGTCCCGCCACTAATGGACCTTTCACTCCACAATCCACACCATCCACTATGTATACAGTTACATGCAAGCTATTATGCATCAAGATAATTTGCTGGAGGGTAGGGACACCCTCCATTCATGCATGTAAAGGCCTAGGTGGCCTATGAGATGCAAGAATAAGGGAGAAGGCATCATGGTGGGTCCATGGAGAATGGCCCACCATGGAAGGAAATGAGTAGGATCTAGGCCCATGACGTTCATCTTAGGAACCATATAGGACCTCCACCATAGATTGGTGGGTCCTACATGCTTCTATGCATGCAAGAAAAAGAAAGAAAAGAGAAGAAAGAGAGAAGAAGCTAAGGAGAGAACCCACTTGTAGAGATGGCTACAAAACTCCACCACTAAGATCTAGGCTTGAAGGAGAAGAAATTTGAAGGTGAGAGATGGGTTTTTAGTGGTTGGATTGTGGAGGGAAGAAGGAATAAGGGGCTGGAAATGGAGAAAGGAAGAAAAAAGAAAATAGGAAAGGAAGAAATGAGAGGGAGAGAAGAGAGAGAGAGAGTTGTAAAAATCTCATCATAGCCTTGGGAAAAGAGATTTCATAATTTCTTTATAGAAAAAGAGGTACTAGATAGAGAAATCTGAAAAAGAGTGTATGGGATAGAGAAATATCATCATGGCTAGGGCTAAATGGTGGCTATAGGGTAGGGGTTATTGGTGTTCTGGTGGTGGGTAGTGTAGGTTATGAGACTTTGGGTGGTGTTAGGTAGTGTGTGTTGAAACTTGTGCATTAGGGATGAGACCATCTAGGAAAATGTGCACACCACTCCTAGGTGGGCCATGCGATCATGGTGAAGGGCTATAACATATGATACACATAATTTATGATCTATACATTAGATGGACGCATAAGACGCGTCGTTGGAACCGTAACAATGATGCGATCGCAATGACATAGTTTTCGGGTCGATCCGAGTTTGGTCTACGTGACCGAACTCAAGGATGACCACAAACACAATCTGAAGGTTGCGGGTCGCCAAAATTTGACAGGTAGGACCGCGGGACCAAAATGAACGAAATGCATACTCATACACACACATGCACACATGCGAACTTGGGTCAGGTCTCACACTTTTCTTTCTCGGATGCTTTGCCGTTTGGCTTAGGGGTTGATCCAGATTGAGGCATTGATTGTTACCCTATTACTTCTAATGTGTGATGTGGGCCATTGGATGTATGGATTGGATATTGGAATGGTGCAACCTCCACGATCAATGATCACCGTTCAAACGAGGAAGATGATGGGTTATTTAATGGTAGATTACATGCGAGGACATATTCTGTCATCTTTCTCCTTATGAGTGGTCTAGATGGACTCTAGGAAGTTTGTGGGACCCACCAATTAAAGGTTCGTGATGGATTCCATGGTGGGTTTGCGTTGAGATAGTCCCGGGTCAGTGTAACTTGACATCATGAGAGATCTTATAAAACTACGGATTTTCAGCAACTAAAACAATTTCTTTCGGTGAGATTTTTGGTTGTTGGTGTTGATAATTGATTACACGATTCATGAACGATCATGATTCTCAAAGATCTCGCAGTTTCAAAATTTGTTTAGAAAGTATTTGACCGATGCTACTCACTGTAGCTGAACATGGAGAAGAAAATGGGGTTTGCATCTTTGTTAGAATCAAATCTGGATTCAAAGATCATCTGAACACCTACGAATGGCCTGGATTATATGGCTTATGTTTCCATTCAAGAGAAGGTTTCTTGTTTGAAATAATTTCGGGCAGATGAGTGAAACACGGTAGTTTACAAATTTGGGACTAGTTTATTCGCAGAGGGTCGTTCAGACGTAAGGTCTTTTGCAACATATTGTGAGGTCCACTGTGATGTTCGATAAGAAATATACTCCGTTCATCAGCTTTGCTGGGTCATGTTGTGCTATGGGCTAAAATCTACGGTAGATCCCACAATTGGATGACCCACATCAGAGGTAGGAAGATGGGATGAATCCTTTGTTGCAATGCTTTCACCACCCTTGTTACCGGTGCGGGTGATTGCATCTTTGGTTCGTTATTTACAATAGGTGGGGTCTGCTTGTGATATCTGTCCGAGAAATCCGCTCCCTCCATCGGCTCTAGCACATCATGTTGGCCCATGTCCTCAAGTATAAAGTGGATCTGATCTGTAAGTGGGCCACACGCTCAGTTGATGTACAGACAACATTCACCATTAAAAACAATTTTCACTTCCCACATCCACTTGGTGCCATGCATGCACATTTATTTACAAATTTTCCATCTACCCTACCTCCAACTTCCGCATCAGTTACGTCATAATCCACGATCCAAACGCATTGAAATTCGACAGGCATCTTTAGTTTTTTATGTTCTTCCCATTGGTCCCGTTTGGGGCTTGATCGCTTATAGATTACCAAAATGCTGTTTAATTGCTAACACACTTCGTAATCCAAAATAGTGTTTGTGCAGTTCTGATTGACGAGTTACCTAGTAGTTTGGACCTATACTCTAAGATCTTCATGATGGTTGGTTTACCCTGATATTCGCATGGCCCATTTGGTGGATTCAACCATGATGGATGGTTAAATGACTTGTTTAAAATTAGAAAAATTGATGGTTAGCACTCTAACCATGCAGGTAGGTGGATGTACAGTCTGTTTCGTAAATGGATGCATACATGATGAGTTTCTAGAGTGATTAGGGGTAGGACATGTATACTGTTGGATTCAAGTGACTTGTTCATATGTGTAAGTTCTTTAGATTGTAATTCTAATGGTGGGTTAAGCATATTTATATGAGGTGAACAAGATGAACGGATCAGAATCTCGATCTGATAAGTGCACGGACAGATGTAGAGGTCAAGTAGCTAGTTTACTATGATCTAAGGGTTGAAATTTGAAGTGTATGATTAATTTATGATAATTAGGCTTGGTATACAATTTCTCATTAAACGGATCATGGGAACCATGTGAACTGGAATTCAGGGGTCTAGGTTAGTGGCATTTTCATAATTATTGCTGATCTAATGGTTCTACATGATTATAGGCATATTTCTAAACAATTCTTACAAAAGGACTTACATCTAAATTATTATGGTTAAGGAGTTATTTGCTAATTTATTTAAGGGAAGGTACACACATCAAATCACATGATGGATGATCTTGTCTCAAAATCAATGGTTAGATTGCTTGATCTATGAATGAGGATCATTCCCTACAGTTAGATTCATGCTAGGGAATAGATGTAAGGTTAGGATAACTAAATCGGTATTGTACACGTGCACAGATTACATTGAATTTCATGGTAACACTCGAGAACTTTCAATACTCGAGTATTGAAAAGTTCGGGGTGTTACACTGCCATCTCTTGATTGTACGTAAATCTTTCAGAATTTTGGTGTAAGAGGGGATTTGTTTCGCGGCGTTTAGCAGAGGTATGTTGACTTTCACTTGTTTTAGCACCTCTAGAATATCCTGTGAGTTAACTAGAGGTTTTGGTGTAATCAACTGTTAGGGGAATGGTGCAATTGGCTTACTCACTTTTTCTGGTTCTTCCTCATGTGGGGCATTGCTAGGTCTATCATTCTCATTTTCTTTCGGGTCCTTAGCCTTTTCAACCCTCGTCGGAATAGTTTTATCAATAATCTTCCTACTCCTAAGACTAGTGTAAGACTTAGCCTACTCCATCTGATTTGAAGAGCTTGGGTCACTAATTTCACACTGTGGTTTTGAATTGGGGAGAGGTTGGGTTGGAAGCATACCTTTCTCCTCACTCGCTAAGTGTGACTCAATCCTTTAAATGGATGATGTAAACATTCTCATTATTGTTTTGAGATCCTGTAATGCTTGTACCGTATTTTGTTTGAATAGCTCTTGGTTTTGCATGAATTTTTGAACCGTATCCTCTTAAGGCCTCTTTTGATTTAAAAATTGAGTAAGGGCCTCTTGTGGGTTAGCCGTTTGTCCATTCCTCCAACTAAAATTTAGATAGTTTCTCCAACTGGAGTTGTATGTATTTGAGGTGAGTCCTCTGAAAGGTCTTTAGTAGGTTTTTACGGCATTTGATTGCTCATTCAATTTCTCTTGAAAAGCATGAATTGTTGGGCAATTTTCAGTTGTATGTATGTTACAAGCATAAATACCACAAGCAACTTCCATAGTCTTTTTGGGTTCTACCTTCTTAAGTTTTATGACCTCTACTTTTCTTGTGAGTTTGGCCACTCTTGCATTTATATCATCTTTCTCTTTTAAAACATAAATTCCTCCCCTTTCCATTGATTGAGTAGGCTTAAAAGTGGTGGTTCTTGAGGAGGTATCCCATGACTACGCGTTTTCAGCGAGTTTATCAAAATAATCCCATGCATCATCGGCTTACTTGTTCATGAATTACCCATTACACATCATCTCCATAAATTGGCGCATGGATGAAGTCAATCCTTCATAGAAAAAGATCGTTATCTGTCATGTTTCGTAGCCATGTTGTGGACATGAATTTATAAGATCCTTAAATCACTCTCAGCATTGGAAGTAGGTCTCTTCCTCTTTTTGCGCAAAATTCATGATTGCTTTCCTTTAGGGTATTTGTTTTGTGATATGGGAAGAACTTAAGGAACTCCCTTGTTATCTCAGCCCATGTCCCAATGGACCATGGTTTTAAGGAATGTATCCATGACTTAGCCTTTTCTTTCAAATAGAAAGGAAACAATTTCAATCTTACTGTGTCCTCAGGGACATTTAAGAAGTGTAATGTAGATACTATCTCATCAAACTCTTTCATATGTAAGTATGAACTTTCGGATTCTAGTCCATAAAACTTAGGAAGGAGTTGAATCACCCATGGTTTAACATCCACAGTTCCTGCATTCAATGGAAATATCATGCAGTAACTTGTACTGTAACGCCCTGAAAATCAGGGGTCGAGCAAAGCTCAGCTCCCAAGTTCCAACGCATCACTTATGCAACACAGATAATGATGATTATGATGAGAGCATCGAAACATGAATGAGATTATACCAAAACAACATATCATACTCCAGAGACAGTAAAATTTACAAGCGAAAGACTGTGATAGATATATAAAATATATAAACTGTGGTGAGTCTCCAGAGTGTGATAATGTTACCAGGTTAATTCATTTCAAGTACAATTCCAAAATATACCAAATGCGTAAGGTCCTCTAGTCAACATCCCTGTAACCCCGTCGACCAAGACATGGCTCACATGAAGCCGCCAAAATACAACACATACAAGACGACATCCTCGTCATCGCAAAAGTCCGGCTCCACCTCATAAGCATCGCCATCACCTGCAGCTACAACAGGGTCTGGTTGGTGTGTACAAAACTGTCCTGTAATGTGGGAGTGAGTGATCAACTCAGTGGAACAATAAAGCATAGGTTAACATGTTATCAATTCAGTCAAGTAGTAATGATAAAGCAGTACAATATACATTACTAAGTACTGTAATTAATGCAAGGATGAGATGCGATTATGATGCATGCCCTCGCCAACATACTCCCTCGTGCGGCACCATCTTATGTCCGTGGCATGCTGTCACCCTCAGTGCTCCACATCTTCCAGGCACATGCAATGCGATGATGAGCATGATTACCGAGTTGTTATTAGTCCATTTCAAACAGCAGTATTGGAAAACTAAGGTACCATCCTTATATCATTCTCAAACAATGATCCATTCTAGGGCATCAGTCCTAGACAATCTCATACGATGGTGTGTTTCTAGGTCACTGCCAGGGCTGTTACACGGAATCGTTACACCACTCCCCCATCACCTTATCAATACAGGCCTAGTTTATACTCTGTTACTACGGGAAGGCTCGTCGCCTCACCGCAGATTTAGTGTATGCTCGAGGTCACTACATTGGGTATGGTCAGGGCTGTTACACGGAATCGTTGCACCGCTCCCCCATCACCCATCAAAGCAGTGTAGGCCGACAGCTCGAATATAGTGTCTCATACCACCATAATCGGCTCACGAGTCTAGTTGCTCAATGGTCACTACGGGGAGGCTCGTGGCCCCAACATAGGCCGACAGCTTGACCACGGTGTCCCATACCACCATGCCCGGCTCATGAGTCTTGACGGATCGAGGTACCACGGTTAACGGGATTCCACTGGTAAGGTCAATACCTCAGGTTCAAACAAAGGCGTCTAAACATGGTGAACATACACAAGACAGATCGGGTTACTTGACGAGCTCGGCTAGCTCGAGTGCATAACAAGTTGAACGATATGAAGCGCATAAGCACTTCGTGTGGCCAGCCACTATCGTCAATCGAAGTACGACTCGGGTTCATCAAACACATCTCGCATGGCAAATGAATTTCAGCCACGAATTCAATCCCATTACCGATTGCCTGGACTATACAATAGCCCCAATCACATTCAATCCTTGTTCAGAAGTATGTAGAGTAAAATAGAATAAACAAAGTAATTCGAGCATGTTATAAAGCATGTTATAAAGCACAATATCAACAGGAAATACAAACACATATATTTCATAAGCGGTTAAATTAAACAAACAACATGGAGGAAATCATATACATCTCTAAGGTAGCTGAGAATCCTATCTCAACACCTACTTAAAGCACAATCCTCTAAGTACTTACTCTTACAAGCATTTTCACAAACACTTAGGATACACTCTTTCAATATACATAGCGTATACTAGAAAAAACATGTATTAGGGTGAACCCTTTCACCAAGTATTACACATATATAGCATGTTCTTACAGTAATTAATCATGGCAAACACACTTTCAAAATTTATATGTATACGGTACTTTCTACAAATACAAAGAATACAGTATATTCAACATAGCTAATGTATAACTGAAAAATGAAATGGACATCACTTTGTACATGTGCAATAACATACAGATCATGAATCTATCATTATTTGACATTGAAAGCGTTGAAAACCATAACCTATACTTCTAAAGTCCGCACCTTACGCCGTAGAAGTGTAATGAACTTGGTAGGAACGCTAAGCTTTAGTATACGGTGATGTGGCAACCTATAACATGCTTTAGGTTAGTTATTTCATAACCTACAACTATCAAAACCCCAAAATAGATTAGGGTTAGGGTTTCTTACCTAGAAACGAAGTCAGAATCACCGGAAAAGCGATTAGAATGGTGTGGTTAAGCACGGATAGCAGCAGGGTAGAGTGGTAGGGAGATGCTCCCACAACTCTCACACTTTCTCTCTCTTTTCTCTCTTCTCTCTCCTAGGGTTTCTCTCAAATTTGTATGGGCTGAATGAGAGAGGGTTTAAGGTCCTTATATAGCCTAAAACATCACCAAAATAGACTCCAGGTCAAGGTATACTTAGGTTATAACCAAAGCGAGCTTGTTCCAGCTCAAAGGAGCACTTCTTGAGGCCCCCCTTGAGCCAAAGGTCGGACTTAAGCTCACTAACCTTAGATCTAGGTCGAGTTAAGTTTTCGTTTCGGTCGGATTCCCAGATGACCAGTTTCAGTTCAACAGTCAGTGAAACTCGATCGGGGTTAAAAGTACACAGACATGTGTATGAAATTTCTCCTAATTCGAGGGTGTATTTAGGTCAGATTCTGACGGTCTGATTACTTATATCAGGCCCGCAAACATCAAGTCTCAGATTACTTAAATGAGACCCAATTTCTAAAAAAATCTATGTTTTCTCAAACTCTTCACTCCGGGCTCAAGCGAATAGTCGTGGGACACTATTTGAATTTGATTTCCGAGATGGTTGTCAAGCCCAGCAAGGCAGTCCTAACCGTTTAACTTCGTGTTAATCAGACTTCCAACGTGCAGTCCAGATCTGATACGGAGTTTCAATGTGCTCCCGAGAGCAACTGGGTAATGAGATTGATCCGAGATTTTAAGGTAACCTAGCATCAATGATTCTACAAGTTTTGGGTCTTGTAGATTATTTAAAGTAGATCAAGCGAATTTCATAGCTAATCTAGTTTAGCACTTAGTTACTTTGTCTCATTTCTAAAGGATTCAGTCCTAAAAGATTTCTGTCTGAGGTAGTACTTGGGCCTTTGTATGGATTTCTAAAGTATTGTTCTTCATCACCTAAACTTTAGGATTCATGCCTAATATGAAAGTACTTAGAAACATTTAAAGAACACGGTGGTGAAAGGTGAGCTTTGTGAAGGAAATGGATTAAGAAGCGATTTTAGACTGTGGGATTCAGTTCTGACAAGTTAATAAGGCATTAGAATAGACCCATTGTGGGATTCAGTTCTGACAAGTTAATAAGGCATTAGGATAGACCCATTGCCTACGGACGTCTAATTCTAAGTTGGCAAAAATCTGGGATGTTACATGTACTCACCCCTGCCGGTTGTAAATAATCTCGTAGAGTATGAGGCGGGAGTGTATGATGCAACTCATTCTCATCCTGGGCCTCCACAACTAGGTGTTGAGGTTGATGTACAACCATTACTTCTACTGACTCAAAGGATCTTAAGTGGTGTCTAATTCGGTGATGAATATACAACCCTTCAACTAATCCTCCTTCACTCAAGAGACGGAGAGTGTTATCACAAACTCACTTGGGCATGAAACACTCGCAACCCTTAAGTAAGTAAACAACTAAAATCTAAGAGAAATAAAGCTAAAACCTATAGAAAATAAGAAATCTAAAAAGAAAAGAGAGAGTTGCAGAGAAGTTACTCGATTAAGGTTGCTATTTTAGGATTCTACAAAATCGAAAAATAATGTTAGTCTCTAAAAACAATTTTAGAAAAATCCTAACTTAAAACCATAACAGATAAATAAACCCTAGTCTTAACCTAATTCTAATGCTAATTAATCTCAGAAAAACATAGTCGTAGTCCCCAGCAACGACACAAAAAACTTATTCACAACCCCAAGTGTAGGGTCGCGATATAGTAATAACTCTGTGAGACTGAGGTCAAATCCCTAGGGACTAAACTTGTACGTATTCTGAAAATAAATAGAACTAGAATTAGAAGAAGATTTAAATTTAAATCTAGAATAAAAGAGAGTAATTGTAAATAAGATTTAAATAATCAAAAGGGAACTAGATCACCAAGATCCACTTGTAGTTATTAGGATGCTACCTTACTTGATTCAAGAAACACAATTGGAATTGGAGTCCTATCCTATCCAATTCAAAGATGAAACAATTAAACCAAATCTGAACTTTTCATTGACCTACCCACACATAGAGTATTGTGATGATTGGAAGGGGTTCCATCATCCTACCATGCCTAGGAGACAATGGTGAACAACAGGGTTTACCGATCTCACAATCTCAAAAAGGTAAAGAAGATATTCAAAGCTATCACAGTATCTATTGCAATTTGAGTCACAGTAAATCATAGAAAAATGAAAATATTCCTTAAATTCAAACTAGAAATCAAAGAGGTTCAAGAAAAATAAAAATTAAAGCAAGACAATTATCCTAACACACTACAAGCTTCACCTTTTAGCCCTTGCTAAGAGGTTTAACCAACCATAGACATGATTGAAACTCAATCTCCTAAAGAAAACATTAAAAATAAATACGTGTAACGCCTTGAAATTCAAGGGCCGAGCAGGAACTCGGCTCTCGAATTCCCAAGTGCCATGTATGCCCTAACAGGCCTCATATGCGATTATATGTAAAGTATCCTATGGGCAATGGAGAATTAAGTAAGACATAAAGCATAAATAAGTCATATGGAAACGTCAAGTGCTACTAATCATGTAAGTATCCATACACAAGTCCAAAAGAAATCCAAAATAACATTCAAACACGGAACTAGTCCCATCCATACACATAACCCAAAATGACTAGGGCCCTGGCCCAATCCCATGACCACTAAACCCGAACTAGAAAGCCTGCCAAAGGTCTGGAAGTACGCTCACTCCTCCTCGTCATCCACACCGACATCCTCCAGTGCATCTAGCTCCACCGTCCCTGCATCTATGACAGGTTCTGCTTGGTATTTTAAAACACTGTCCCAGAGTGGGAGTCAGTAGATAACTCAATGGTACTATTAATAATAAGTTGCACAAATTATCATACACAAAAGTAAATTTAGTGAAACATTCACAGAGCCCTAGATACTCTGGTTAATGCAATGCATGGTTTAATGATATGATACATGCCTCTCACCACACCATCTAACGTTCACGAACAAACACTCCCACAAGCGACCAGGACTGTCAAATCGCAAAAGTAACCAATACATGTAATACACATGTTAGCCGAGTTGATTAGTTAAGTTTATTTATCCAACAAGTTGGGGAAACTAAGATACCCTGGCGAATCATTGCCCTAATCCGATTGCGCGGCTCTAATGGCTGTGGCCATGCGACTCTTGCAATCCTTAGCCCTTGTGGGTTTGTCATTCACATAGCTCTTAAGCTCATACGAAAACTATTAGGACATTAGAGTCCTTCTCGCGGTTACTACGGGGAGGTCATCACCCCAGTATAGGCCGACAACTCGGGCATAATGTCTCATACCACCATCCCCGGCTCACGAGTCTTTGTGCTCACTCATCACTATGGGGAGACTCGTCACCCTAGCGTAGGCCAACAACTCGGACATAGTGTCTCATACCACCATCTCTGGCTCATGAGTCTTATGCGCCGTAATTTATTGTTATCAGTAGGTGCAAGGGTTACAAGGTGCCTTAGGTTCCAGCAGGCATGTACAATTGTAGTTAACATACATGGATGACCAACCAATGGACTAATCTGCCCCCATGAGATGAACCGCAGACTGTGCGGCCTGAGAACAACGTCTCATGTAGTCCAACTACGGCTGAGAATTTGTGGTTCGACTAGTCGAGCCAAACTTGCCCATGGGATGACCCAACAAAAAGGTTACCCAAAGGAGTTCTAGTTAGCTAGCCGATCCACAAAGGGACATGTGCGCAAATATATAGCATGTATTTAACAATTCCCATGAACTATTCCAGTAAACAAACAGCATGTTCTGAATCCCTACAAATGGACAGCAATACACTATATCCCATGAAACATTCACATGTTGATAAATCAATCCTACGAGATTAGCAGTAATGGAGATCAAGCTCAACATGTTTCAGCAATTCAACAAATTAGACAGCCATACACCTAACTCAAATTAATTCAATTGCATGTACCAACATATATCATGAAAATCAACCAACAACATATAACATACCAATCAATAACCAATCATATAACATGCAATTGTACTCGTAATTCCCCAAACTGACTGACAAAGCAACCGTCTACACACCAGGGGATCCTTGGGACCTAATTCCCTTTCCCAAATTTAGAGAAATTATATGCATATGTTCTAAGTCAAGTAATACCTAAAATTCAACAGCATGCATACACATACATCACCCAAAATCACTATGATTCATGCTAGGCACGATAATCAGCCACCTAGAGGTAATGGTCTGCACTTATTATCGATCGAAGCTCTTGCAGTCGCTCTAGTGTTGTCGGGTCTATAAACTTGATGTGTCGGGGCCCTGTGTCACATGAACTCCGTGTCAAGATGCATGCATGCTATCTTAGCTAGGGAGAGTTGGATGGGAGTTCCGGTTCTCACCTTGGATTGGACGTAGCTCGACCCTACGGCGATAGAGTCGAGATTCCCGACAATGTGGAGGCGAGTGTGCTAGAGTTTCTATAGAAGTGAGTGAGAGAGAGGGATTTACGTGTTTTACACCCTGGATTTAAGCCAGTTGACCCTGGGTTCCGTTATTTGCTTCAAATGGCCTTGTGGGACTCATTTCTGGTTGTTGGGGTTGCCCTGAAGGCCCCTTGGCCCATCTATTTCATAGGATAGGTACCCCATGGCCTGATGAGGGGCTGTGTAAAGTTTGACAACAAACAGACATAGGGTTTTATCGCAAATATTCGATTTGTGATTAACGGTCACCAATTCTCAATCAAGGGTCAAATTTTGTGGATGAGTGCAGGAAAATATCTTCAGCTTTTAGTGTAAATTAGGAAGAAATCCAATGGTTGAAATGCCCCAATTCACCATCCTAAGTAGCGGGGCCATTTGTTTTAAAATTCAAATTTTTGTTTTCAAAGCTAGGGTGACTTGCACTATACAAGTTCCGAGTGGACAGTGCTATTCGTTTGTTTCTAGGCATCATCCGAGTACATTGTCCACGATGGAGCATGAGCCCAGTAAGGCCCATGGCCTCCCAAAGTTTCAAAATTTTTTGTCCTACTTGGGCGATGCACAGCCCATACAGACAATCGCCAAGTAGAATTGGGCTGACCGGCTCTATGGCCCGTGTTCAGCCCAGACATAATTGGATTCAATCGCATTAGAGGCTTAATCCAGATTAATTTATCGGTAATAATTCCACACGTTCGATCGAATCGTATAGTCCTGCATCAATTCACACGCGGACGCCTTAGGACACTGTCCTAATTGGGCCGGGTGTTACAATCTACCCCCCTTATAAATAAATTTTATCCTCAAAATTTGTACCTATTCGTATTGATTGAGTAGATTTGGGCAATGCTTTCAGATTTCGGCTTCCGTCTCTTAGGTGGCTTCTTCTTCCCCATGATGCGTCCATAACACCTTAACTAGCGGGATCACCTTATTCCGCAACATCTGATCCTTCTTGTCTAAAATCCGAGTGGGTTGGAGGATATACGTGGCGTTGTCTTTGAGCTTCACGTGCTCCCACCAGATGACGTGAGTAGGGTCGAGGACGTACTTCTTAAGCATGGAGACGTAGAATACATAGTGCACTTCGGCAAGTGGAGTGGATAAGGCTAAGCAATATGTGACAGCGCCTATACGGTCAAAGATTTGGAAAGGCCCAATATATCGCGGGGCGAGTTTCCCTTTCTTGCCAAAGGGCAAGACCCCTTTCATTGGTGAAATCCTTAGGAACACATGGTCCCCTGCTTCAAATTCTAGGTCCCTTCATCTTGTATTAGCATAGCTCTTCTGCCTACTCTGGGCTATTAAGAGTCGACGCTTAATGATTTCAATCTTCTCGGTGGTTGTCCGCACTAAATCAGGCCCTATTAGGTTCTTCTCATCAATCTCTTTCCAACAACGAGGAGCTCGACATGGGCGCCCATCTAAAACTTCATAAGGCGCCATGCCGATGCTAGCTTGGTAGCTGTTGTTGTACGCAAACTCAGCATAGGGAAGGCACTCATCCCAACTGTCTAGGAAATCCAGTGCACATACTCTCAGCATATCTTCTGGGATCTGATTCACCCGTTCTGTCTGCCCATTAGTTTGTGGGTGGAATGCGGTGATGAATTTCAACTTTATCCCCATTGCCTCCTATATTCGGGTCCAGAACATTAAAGTAAACCATGTATCTCAATCCGACACGATCTCCAAAGGAACGCCATGGAGCCGTATTATTTCCTTAATATATAACCTGGCCAATTTGTTGCCTGAGTCAGAAGGTCGAATTGGAAGGAAATGAGGCGATTTTGTCAATCGGTCCACAATCACCCAGATTGAATCATGTCCTTTCTTTGTCCTAAGAAAACTTGAAATGAAGTCCATAGATATGAAGTCCCATTTTCATTCGGTAAGTGGCATGGGCTGCAAGAGGCCTTATGGTCGGCAATGCTTGGCTTTGACTTGTTGACATGTGAGGCATCGAGACACATAGTCAGCTATTTCCCTCTTCATGTTATCCCACCAATAATTCCACTTGAGGTCCCGGTACAATTTAGTGCTTCCTAGATGCATTGCCAACTTGGAGTTATAGGCATCACTTAGCAATTCTTCTTTCAATCCAGGATGGTTTGGGACACAAAGGAAACCTCAGAATCGTAGGCCACCATCAGAGTTGATCCTCCATTTGGAGTCACTCCGGACTTCTGCAAATTCTCTCATCCTTCTTAGCAATTCATCGCCTCTTTGGGCTTCGATGATCTGACTATCGATCATCGGCTAAGCGTGGACGTGTGCGATGACCTCGTATACCTCTTCCAACGTCAATTTCAATTCAAAATCCTGTACAAACTCTACCATGATCCACTCTCCCACCATCAATGGGGCTATAAATTCCAATGCCTTCTTTCAGCTGAATGCATCGGCCACAAAGTTGGCCTCGCCCAGATGATAGGAGACTTCAAACTTAAAATATTTTAACGTCTCCATCCAATGACGTTGCCTCATATTTAGGTCTCTCTAGGTGATGATGTATTTGAGACTCTTGTGATCGCAAAAGAGCTCAAATTCTTCCCAGTAGAGGTAATGTGTCCATAGCTTCAAGGCAAAAATAACTGCCGCCAATTCAAGGTCGTGGGTAGGGTAATTTTCTTCATACTTCCTTAATTGCCGAGAGGCATAGGTAATGACCTTGTCCTTCTGCATAAGGACGCAACCCAATCCCACTGGGGATGCATCTGTGTAAATAATGTACTTCACTCCTTGCTTGGGCAAAATGAGCACTAGAGTTGAGGTCAACTTCTCTTTCAATCCTAGGAATGACGCTTCCGCCCTTTCATTCCAAGTGAACTTAATATCCTTCCTGCTGAGCTGGGACAATGGTCGGGCTATTTTCTAGAAATCCTTAATGAATCGGAGGTAATATCCTGCCAATCCTAAGAAACTCCTGACTTTAGTAACTGAACCTGGTCGTTTCCAATCCTAAACCGCTGACACTTTAGCCACGTCCACAGAGATGCCTTCCTTAGACACCACATGTCCTAAGAACTTGACTTCTTCCTTTTAGAAGTCACACTTCTAGAATTGAGCAAACAACCGGTTCAGCTTGAGCGTTTCTAAGACCGTTCACAAGTGTTCTTCATGCTCCCTACGACTCTTGGAGTATATTAGGATGTCATCTATGAATACGATGACGAATCGGTACAGGAAGGGTCTAAAGACTCTGTTCATTAGGTCCATGAACACAACTGGCGCATTCGTGAGTTTGAAAAGCATGGATAGGAACTTATAGTGCCCAAACCTAGTTCTAAATGCAGTTTTCGGCATGTCCTCTACCCTAACCTGTAGTTGATGGTATCCAGATTGTAAGTCGATCTTCAAGAAGTACTGGGCACCTCTCAATTGATCGAACATATCATTAATTCTAGGCAGCGGGTATTTATTCCTCATGGTGACTTGGTTCAATCTTTGGTAATCAATGCATAAATGAAAGGTGCCTTCCTTCTTCCTCATGAACACGACTAGGGCTCCCCAAGGTGACATGTTGGGTTGGATGAAACCCGAGTCTAATAGATCATTGATCTAAATCCGAAGTTCCTCCATTTCACATGGAGGCATACGGTAAGTTGGAAGGGAGATTGGCATGGTGCCCTGTAACGCCCTGTGTTTTCAGGACCTAAGTATATGACCCATTTCCCAAAAACTCGAGTGTTAACCTATAGAGAGCCAAATTCATATATATATATGTATATATATATATATATATATATTCTTCATCTTTCAAAGTTTGCAGTTTAGCGTAGAATGGATAAATCAACATAAAAGAAAATTGCATTTACATTCATGATATACAAGAGGCTGCCCATAATGACTTATATAAACCAATGTCCAAATACTTACAATTACAAAATGAGATTACATCGCATGTGAAACAAATACGTCATAACAAATCTTGAGCTGTAAAATCACATAGCAACTCTTAGCAATACAATTATGCATCCTTGACGATTGTATCCTGCTCCTCATCAATATGAACATGAATATCAACTGGGTCACTTGTGCTACCTATACAGTTATATATTCGATGAATGAGTAGCCAGCTCAGTGTGAATTCTCCTCAAGATTACACATCGTTACATTAAGTAAGCATAGTTATAAAAACATTACAAGGCATACAAAACAATATCTGATGCAGTCTTATTAGATGCATGGATGCATGAAAGCATCATCGACCTGGGGATGCTCATCCATTCGGTAGTTGGGCTCGTCACCATGAAAAGGCTGGCCATTAGCAAAGAACATCACGTGCGTACATCACATACCGCATAATGACTACCTATCGTACATCACGTACGTAAATTGATAGTTGATGGTCTAACAACTAGCGAAATGATACACCAATAACTCAGAGGCACGTGCTACAACATCCAGAAATATCCACCCGTCATCATAAATATGCCATATATGCATGATTAGCTAAACCATTATTAGTCCATTTATAATCAGCCAGTTTAATAAAGCTCAAAGGTCACTACGGGGGGTTCATAACCCAGCATAGGCCGAGAGCTCAAACATAGGTCCCATACCATGATCCTCGGCTCATAAGGCTACCACCTTAGGATGTTTAATGGAAACTCGTCGACTAGTGGCCAATTATATTTCAGTATATGGGGCTTACCATCACATGGTTACACAAAATAACACCTCGAACCTATATAGGGCAAATACCAAAATAATACCACGTAAGATAAATATCAAAACTAAGCCACATAGGGCAAATATTAAAACTAAGCCACATATGGCAAATATCAAAACTATGAGATAAAAGACCATCCTTAAAAATCACTTAGACACAACAACCCCTGGATGGTAGGCCTACATCAATATTCAATTTAAACCACCATTCTATAATCACTAAGTCGAAGGTCCATCACAATCACAATCAATCGAGTTACATCTCAAGTATGGGTGTATATTTATAAGTGGGGTTTCCCACTGATGTACCAGTTTAAATCCTAGAAACAATTCACAAGTAATCCACAAGCATTAGAAATTATGCAGGATACATATTGAGCATGTAATCTAGCAATTCAATTCTCATAATTAACACATGTGATTATAAAATGAAGATATCAGTTATCAATCGAAATTAAAATAAAAACTATCACTTAAGCTAATGGGAAAATGGAAAGCTCAAGGGGAAGAAATCATCACCTGATGAACCGAATCCCCTTCTAGTTTCGCTAAGTGCTTGCACCCTTAGAATTGAATCCTACCGCAAATCATGGACTTGTACAATTAAATCTAAGTTCTATGCACTACCTAGGTTTAAGGTCATAGCCTAGGGCTTGAATTATTTGTCTTTAGGGTTTTGATGTAGAATTAGGATTTTCATCCTAGGTTTGTTAAATGTTTAGATTCTAGGATTTGAATCCTAAATTATCATTATTATTATTATTATTATTATTATTATTATTATTATTATTATTATTATTATTATTATTATTATTATTGTATAATGGATCAAATAATATTCATAATAGGAGTATCAATCCATCAATATTAATAATGATGGTTCACAAGTGGGTACTTAAATATACCAACAATGCCTAATGTCCTTATATTAACTAATAATCTATTAATTAGTAGAGGTACTAGAGATAGAATATTTGCTAACAATAATGTGGTGATGACTAATAATAATATTCATATTAACAATAATTATACTAACCCCATAATGAAAGTGATAATATTTTCTATTGGTAATAATAATAATTATCACTATTGAGTCTTTTCATGATAATACTTAAGGATGGTAAATAAAATCTAAGTGTTTAATAATTATAGTTTTGTTTATAATATTCAATGTTAGTATGATGAATCAGCCAATGGTTAATCCTCCTTAGTACCCTGTTTATAGTTAAAGTCCTAACCCAGGGTTTGGATTACCTAGGTCTAGGATTTCATCCTTGGGCTTAAGTCTACGATAAACTTTAGGATTTGAACTTTAGTTGGTGTACAAATAATTATAACAACGTAATTATTATCATTACTGATATAATTAACATTAGCTAATATGGTTATAATAATCATCATGATAGTAATAATTAGTACAATCTATTATCAATGATAATATTTAAGAATGGTAAATGAAATACTACTATTCAATAATTGAAATTTGTTTATAATAACTAGTTTTAGCATAAATGATCTACTAATGCCCAATTGTATATAATATTAACAATCCCAATAATAAGAGCGGTAGCAATTATTAACACATCAAAACAAGTCTAGCTTGGGAAGGAAATGTTGACTCACCTAAGTCGATTCGGTAGTTCAACTCGACCTCAAC
Source organism: Magnolia changhungtana (assembly GCA_030180095.1). Classification (NCBI taxonomy): domain Eukaryota; kingdom Viridiplantae; phylum Streptophyta; class Magnoliopsida; order Magnoliales; family Magnoliaceae; genus Magnolia; species Magnolia changhungtana. The sequence goes on from JASAUF010000360.1 coordinate 2,700,793, forward strand.
AAGGCTTGGACCAGGCCCAAGCATGCCCCGACCTAGCTGGACTCGTTTCCAGTCGAGTTGACTTGGTCTTTTCTCTATCTTCTTCTTCTTCTTCTTCTTCTTTTCCTTTCCTTCCTTTCTTTCCTTTTCTTCTTTCTTCTCTCTTATTTCTTCTTTCTTTTGTTTTAGTTAGAAGACTCCAGCAAGGAGACTGGCGAGACTCAACACAGGTGAGTCGAGTCGACCCCACTCACATTCTCCTTCTCTCTCCTCTCCCACTTCTCTCATTTACTCTTTCCCTTCCTTTCATAATATCCTTCTTCTTTCTCCTAAACATGTCCAGCAGCCTGGACCAACCTAGAGTCTCAACAGCAAGTCGAGTTGGCGTGGTCCATGATGACTCACCTAGACACAACTCAGTCCTGAACCGAGTTCCTCAAAAATTGGGTGAAGTGGCATTCTGATAGGAGAGTGTTGCCTCCCGCACCACTCTATGCTCGAACCAAGTCAACTCAGGAGCGAGCTACAATGCTTGAACTTGACTCGAGTTTGATCCCGACTCGGCAGTGGTTTGGTGCGGCACGACGAACGGGCAAAAGCCCGCCCTCCACTCCTCTTACTATTTGCTTCTTCTTCCTTTCTTCTCCTTTCTCTTTCTCCTACCATCAGGGATACCTCCAGGCGATGAGAATCCGAGAACGATGCAACTGGACAGGGTTCGACTTAGTTTGGCACGATGGAGAAGATGGTTGTCTCTAATGGCAGACCTCAAACGACAACTTCTTCTTTCGATCTGGAGGTGTTGGGTGGTTCAGACAAGCTTAGAGGAGCTCGTGGAATGGAGGTTTTGAAGCTTAAAGGAGGTTTGAGTGATGGGTCTTGAGAAGGAAGGTGGCTGCCATTTTTTAAGCACATTCGCTGAAAATGGAGAATGAGCCCCTGTCACTTAATCTTCGTGCTTATAATGAACCCTAGCTCCCACCTGATCTGTTGGATTGAAACCAAACGGTCTAGATTTGTTCTGGCAGAAACCGCCTCCAAAACAATGGTTAGGGCCAAAACTGGCCATGGTTTTCACTTGGAAACCCTAAACGGATAAAGGGTTGAGATGCTTGGCATCTAACGGTTGTAAATACAAGAGGATAATGCTCTTGGATTGCCAGCTTGGCAACAAAGTGCTTAGTGACAGTTTCTGTTTTTGAAAACTCTCAACCGCACACAACTCTCCTTTTGCTCGAGTTTGTGCACAAGCACATGGGAGGATATGAGCGGAAGTTGCAGGGGTTCGGTCAAAGCTCACATCTGTATGAGATGGATGGTTCAGATCATCTGATAAATGGCTAATGGTGGGCCATCTCTTGACCAGAAATGGCTCTGTCCGTTTGAAAATCCCATCAGCGAGAAAAGAAAAGGGAAGGGAAGAAACCTTCCCTCTTTAGAAAATTTTGGTCAGACCAGTTTAACCGATTTCTTCCGGTTTGGTGCTTCACTAGAGCTCCTACACCGTGTACACATGTGCTCAAACGTGGGGTCCACAACGGTGCCCTATGCAATCCACACCATACATTCACCTTGGACGTCCCAAGAAGGGCCTCTGACTAAAAATTCAGGTGGATCCGAAGCTTAGGTGGGTCCCACAACTTAATTTGGGTCCTATTTATGGATTCACGTTGATCTGACGATCGGGTCATCCCAAGTTTGAATGTCAATGGTTAAAAAGGTCTTAAGAGTGCTACAGAAGGTTCAGGTGTGATAGTGGGGCTGATTTGAAACTCAGGTGGGCCATACAACTCTCTTTACGTACTATAAAAGGCATTTTTCAGTCATCCAATGGTCAGATCCCTTTTAAATGTGATTAAACCTGACCCCAAAGGGTCTTAAGGACTATCTGACTGAAACCCATCAGTTGGATTTACAAGTAAAAGTCATAACAATGAAATCCAATGGCTATCTTGCCCAATGGAATTATGTGGACTCGATGATCAATGGATCTAATGATTTGGGTCCCAAGACTACCGATGTATGGTTTGATCTATGGGTGTACATTCTTCGAATGGTTAGATTTAAGCTCGATCGTGTGGTTTAGGCATGGATTATCCCTTAATCTATTAAGGATTCTATGAACGGTAGGTTGTGCGACTTAAGATCTTAGATTTGTGGCATGTGGTTTAGTTTCAGAGTAATGTGATGGCTCATCTTGAGAATTAATGGATGGATAGCTCGATACATGGGTGGTTGCTCTACAACTTGGTGTTTTCATTTTTAGTAAGGGGTTCGCGGGGCCTATCGTGATGCATTTTCTAAATCCATTCTGTCTATCTTATTCTACCCATCCCAGTAGATCCTCAGACTAGTGATGAGGTAGATCTGTAGCTTAAGTGGCCTATCCTATTTAATTTAAGTCACACGTATTTGTTGAATCACCTTAATCTAGTAGTCGGATTGATTTCGATCTGAACTTCAATGGTCTTGAAAATTGTTCGAATGATTGGGACCACTTATTCGGGGCTTTATAATATTGAGTGTTACAATTATGACATCTTTAATGATATAAATTACTATTATTTTATGTTACACTTGTAGGGTTTATTCTTAAACAAATCTATCCTTATGGTAGAGCATCTGCTACTCCTCAATTTACTTTAGTTGTTACATGGGCCACATCACATGAATGTCTAATTACCAATTTTTGACAGCCTGCTCGTCCAATCAATCCATCGGTTGGATTGTCTCATATCTAATTTCAAATAACCCTAAGGGTCTTAAAGAGTCTTTAGGTGTGATCCCGAGGTTGAATACGAAATCAGATGATATGATTTGTGTTTTCAAAGGGTGGAACGTCTAACAAGATGTGGTAGCCTGATGAACGGTGGATCTTGTGATTTTGATCCCTAAATTTAATTTATATGATTTAATTATACTAAATAGGCAAATTTTGAAATATCATCACAATCAGGATCCTAAAAATAAAAATTTTCATTTCTTTGAGTTCGAGCTTAACTTAATCAAGTTGTGATAGTTAAATGGACAGATTGATCTCAAATCTTATAATGAAGTTGTGAGTTGTTATAGTCCAAAATGCAAGGGATAAGATGAATAGATTGAGAGTCGTTGGACAGTGATGGGAAAGGTAAGCTACATGTGTTGTCACATATGTGTAAGCTAATTTAGATCTACGTGGTGACACCCAAGTATTGAAAGTACAGGGTCTTACATGCCCGACACCATATCTATGGTGAAATCAATCTCCCTTCGGGGAGGGAGTCCCGGTATGTGCTTGAATATATCAACGTATGTAACGACTCGCCCGAGTACCACCTCAGGCAGAAATCGCTTAGGATCAAATCCTTTAGAAATTTGATAAAGTTAACTAAGTGCTAAACTAGATTATCCATGAAATCCGTTTGAATCACTTTAAATACGATCTGCAAGACCCAAAACTTGTAGAATCATTGACGCTAGGTTACCCTAAAATCTAGGATCAAACTCATTACCCGACTGCTCTTGGGAGCACATTGAAACTCCGTATCAGATCTGGACCGCACATCGAAAGTCCGAATGATACGAGGTTATAGACTTAGGACTGCCTCGCTGGGCTTGATAACCATCTCGGAGATCAAATCCAGATTGTGTACCACGGCTGTTCACTTGAGTCCGGAGTGAGGAGTGTGAGAACACTTGGTTTTCTTTATAAATAAATATCTCAAATAGTAATCTAAGACTTGTTACTTGCGGACAATTTGTAAGCAACCAGACCATTAGAATCTGATCCAAATACACCCTTGGATCAGGAAAAATTTCATATACATGGCAGTGTACTTGAAATCTCTGATCGAAGTTCACTGACCGTTGAACTGAAACTGGTCTGCCACGCGTGATCTGGGAATCTGACTAAAACGAAAACTTAACTCCACCTAGATCCAAGGTTGGTGAGCTGAAACTGGTTCACTTTGGTTATAACCTAAGTATACCTTGACCTTAGGTCTATTTTGGAGTAGTTTTAGGCTATATAAGGACCTTAAAACCCTCTCTCATCCAGCCATATGAATTTGAGAGAAACCCTAAGAGAGAGAAGAGAGAAAAGAGAGAAAGTGTGAGAGAAGTGGGAGAACCTTCCTACTACTTTCCCCTGCCACTCTATAAGCTTAACCACTCAAGTCTAATCTCTTTCCCGGCGATATTGACTTCGTTTCTAGGTAAGAAACCCTAACCTTAATCTGTTTTGGAGTTGTGATGGTTGTAGGTTATGAAATAGCTAACCTATTTCATTCTATAGGTCACCAAACTACCGAATACGAAAGCTTAGCAAACCTATCGGATTCGTTACGATTCTATGACAAAAGGTGTGGACTTTAGGTGTATAGGTTATAGTTTTCAATGCTTTCAATGTCAGATAATGATAGATTCATGATCTGCATGCAATTGCACATGTACAAAGTGCTGTCTATTTTTCACTTCGATTAAATACGAAGAATATGGAAATTTGTGTATTCTAGGTATTTGTAGAAGTACCGTATACGTATAAATTTTGGAAATGTGTTTACCATTATTATTTACTGTATAAACATATTATATATATGTAAAATACTTGCATGGCGAAAGGGCTCGCCCTAATACATGTTTTGATAATATACACTATGTATGTTGAAATAGTGTATTCTAAGTGTTTGCGAAAATGCTTGTGAGAGTAAGTGCTTGGATGATGGTCCCTTAAGTAGGTGTTGAGATGATATTCTCAACTACCTTAGAGACGTATATGATTTCCTCCATGTTGGTTGTTTAATTTACCCACTTACTTATGAAATATATGTGTTTGTATTTCCTGTTTATATGGTGCCTTATAACATGCTTTATGACATGCTTGTTAACATGCTTGAATTACTTTGTTTATTATACTTTACTCCACATGCTCTGAATAAGGATTGATTGTGTTTGAGACTATGATTATAGTCCAGACAATCGGTACTAGACTTGAGTTCGTGGTTGAGATTCATTTAGCCACGTAGGATGTGTTTGACGAACCCAAGTCGTACTTCAGTTGGCGACAGTGGTTAGGCCACACGAAGTACTTATGCACTTCATGTCATTCAGTTGATTGTGTGCTCGAGCTAGTCAGGCTCGTCAAGTAACCCGATATGTCTAATGTATGTTCACCATGTTTGGACGCTACTACTTAAACCTAGGATACCAAACTTACCAGTGAAATCCCGTTAACCATGGTACCTCGATCCGCTAAGACTCATGAGCCGGGCAGGGTGGTATGGGACACCGTGGTCGAGCTGTCGGCCTACGCTGGGGCCACGTGACTCCTCGTAGTGACCAGTGAGCAACCTTGACTCGTGAGCTGAATACGGTGGTATGGGACACTGTATTCGAGTTGTCGGCCTACACTGATTGGTGACGAGCCCTTTGTAGTGACCTCAAGCATACTCTGAATTTGCGGTGAGGCGACCAGTATTGCCCTGGTGTATAGAGTATGAACTAGGCCTGTATCAATTTAGTGATGAACCGTTAAAAAGGTGATGGGGGAGTGGTGTAACAATTGCGTGTAACAGCCCTGACAGCCTTTGCAGTGCCCTAGAACCACACTATCATATGAGATTATCTAGGTTTGACGACCCTAGAATGGATCATGTTTGGGAATGATACAAGGGAGGTACCTTAGTTTCCCAATCCTGCTGTTTGAAATGGACTAATAACAACTCGGTAATCATGCTCATCATCGCACTGCATGTGCCTGGAAGATGTGGAGCACTGAGGAATGAAAGCATGCCGTGAACGTAAGATGGTGTCACATGAGGGAGTATGTCGGTGAGGGCATGCATCATGACTGCATTCATACTTGCATTAATAAGAGTAGTTAGGAGTGTTTGATTGTACTGCTTTATCATTACTGCTTGACTGCATTGATAACATGTTAACCTATGCTTTATTATTCCACTGAGTTAGCTACTCATTCCCACGTTACGGGACGGTGTTGTACACACCAACCAGACTCTATCTCTGGTGCAGATGAGGTGACGACTCAGGAGGCTGAGCCGGACTACGATGAGGACTAAGACGAGTTCTCGTATATACAGTATGCTGGTGGCTTCACCTAGACTACCTGGATAGATTGGATTTACAGGGCTTACTTCTTTAGTTGTACTTTTGACATTTTGATCGTAAAACAGATACATGTATATGGTGACTCAGTTGGGTTCATACTTTGGAGATTGAGATGGTTTTGTTTCTTTTACATACATATTTATACAGTTTCAGTCTTCCGCTTGCCTTTATACAATTGATCTGGAGTATGAATTACTGTTTTGGTATAATCTCACTCATATTTATTGTACTAACACAGACAACATTTAATCATCATTATCTATGTTGCATAAGTGATGTTTTGGAACTCGAGAGTTGAGTTGCTACTTGACCCTCGATTTTCAGGGCGTTACAAGTTGGTATCAAAGCATGATTTTGATTAAACCGGACCCCAGTTATATTCCCACGACATACGCTGACGCCTTTTGACATATGAGGATGCGAGAACAATGTAGTAATAGTCTTAGGCATCCCAGTTTCGTCCAATGGCAAAGTTCACTGAAACGAACGCCGAAATTGAGTCTGCACCCAACTCTGGTCACAAGAGTCAATTCCAAAACACTTCTAGGCTATCTATTGATGGGTCTAGATCACAATCTACCCAACTCCAGCTGTTAAAACTCCGTAAATGTCAGTTTAGATTAGAGCCTTCTCGAAACTACCCGAATTTAGAACGAACAGAGTTGTGGGCCTCCCCGTGCTAATCCAGAGGGACCCAGGACAGACCCAGGGTGTCTTTGGCACCTTGGGAGCGTGGTGAACACCGCCCTACCACGGAGGTGCTGCACCCGGCCAATTGAACCACGGCGGAACCGCGATCACCGCGGTCGACTGCGGTCAGGTCTATCGGGCCTGGTTGGGCCGGGTCTGGTCAGGGTCGGCCCGACCCCAGGACATGTGTGGGGCCCACGAAATCACATGGGGGCCGCTATTTATATTCTTTTTACCCCCCTTTCCTCATTTCTACCCTTCCAAGTCCTCCAACTGCTGCCTCTCTCTCAACTCTCCCTCCTAATCGTCAAAAATCTTATTTTCGGTCACAACCCATCCCTCTCCTTTGTTCACAGCAACCCTACCTCCCTGTCCTCTCCATTTCTCTCTCATTTCAGCCCATACACTCTCCATTTCGTCTCAAATTCATGCACACCCCCTACCCCACTTCATCTTTTCATTTTTCTTCTTAAAGCCTGGTCGTTTGGGCCTCTACAACCACTGTTGAGACCCAAGTTCATGGAGAAGCAAAGAGAGCAGCCCTTTCTCTCTCTTATCTTCACTTTTCATAGCTTTCTTCACCATTATTTCTGCCATTTTCTCCATCTCCACTGTTCTTTCTCATATGGGGAAAAGAAAGGCTACTGCAGATGAAGCTGGGCCTAGCAGTCCAACCCGTTCGAGGAGAGGAGTAGACGTTGAAGCTAGCACTAGCACAGTTTGGGAGCATAGGTCGAAGCGAGACCTAGATCCCCAACTTCCGATCAGAAATGTTTTTTCGATAGGCTTCGAATACGATCATTTTGCTGACCGTAAGATTGTGTTTGAAGCTCACGTGGTTGAGAGAATGTTTGGGCTACACCCGATGATGGACTGTTTTGTGGACATTGAATGGGGTCCTATATTTGAAGGTGAGTCTCCTGCATGTGAGAACACGGTTCGTGCCTTCTACGCTCATATCATAGACCCATCGTTGGAGCCTCTTTAGTTCAGTCTCTGTGAGGGGCATAAGGCGCACAATTACTGTGGTTGAGATCGCTCGGATCATGAACATCCCACGTGGTGAAGTACTTCCTAATGACAACTTCTTCAAGAGTGTGCGAGAAAGGGATCGTCGTACGCGATACCTTTATGGTCGATGGGTTTCTTGGACGCGAGGAAATTGTCTCTCGTCGTCGAAGTTGACAGATGACTTCCGTTTGCTTCACCACATTTTCACATATAATGTGTATCCACAGTGGGGTAACTGTACGGAGTGTACTCGGTTGATGGTGGACTTCCTATACAAGATTGGACATGGGGACAACTTATGCCTGCCCACATTTATCCTATTTTAGATAGTTCAGGTCATTCGATCTGTCAGGAACGACCTTTCACTCTCATTTGGCCACCTGATATGCAAGATGGCTCAAGATGTCGGCTATAGGCTTAACATGGAAGACCTTGCACCAGTCCGGGTCATAAGTGAGGCTATGCTTAACAATATGAAGATCGGCCCTCGACAACGGCAAGCCCGACTCGACGAGTCTGGAGATGAGTCGAATAGCGCAGGTGAGGAGAGTATTGACCTCGAGGCAGGAAGCGAAGAAGGAAGTGGTGATGAGATACGGGAAGAAGAAGATGAGGCTCAGGATACTGAGGAGAGCTCCCCTCCTACGCCATATGAGCAGAATGCGGTTCAGGCTACGAGGGATGCTCGTATGGTTCGCATTGAGGAGAACCAGGCCGCCCTGCGACAAGAGATTGAACAGGTTCGGGCTGAGCTTGGTGAGACCCAAGCCAAGCTTGAGGTGACCGAAGCCTTTATGAAATAGAGTTTTAAGAAGGTGTCTCGCACATTGAGGACTATCCTGTGCTGTGTACAGGACAAGGATGCTCCTCCTTTATCACCTAACTCGGATGCCTAGTCATCAAGTTGTTGTTTGTAGTTTGTTTTGCTTACCGCTTTAGGCAGTTTATGTTTTCATGTTGATGGATGTAGTAGTTAGTAGTATGTTTTTGTAGTAGTTGAAGCTTGGTTGTATTAGCTCCCCTGCATCTTCTGTCATGATTCATGTAACTCTGTATTCTATGTATTATGACAATTTTGGTAATGAAATGCATACAACCTCTTTTGCTATGAAGTGAGTGGAATGCTTAAGTGATGATGTATTGTGTTTCACATGCGATGTATCCTATGTTGTATAGGGCATGTCACGGAGGTTTACGAGGAGCACGACACCCCTCTTGTTCACTGACTCGATGGACCAGACTCCTCACAGAGGTGGTCCCACGGACCCGGGTTCTGGCTCTAATCAGCCTTCTGCTGGTCCTACTGATGGACTGTCACCTTATACACCCTCGGTTCGTGAGCAGAACCGGGCATCCTCTTCGACACCGTATGAGCAGTAGGCTGCTCCACCTACTGACAGGTTTGAGCAGATGATGATGCTGATGCAGCATCAGCACCAGCAGCTTCTTGCCGTCTTATCATCTCACGGTGGGTCTGCAACTCTACCTTTGCCATCTACACGTCCTACTCAGCCTACAGAGCCTCCTGCTTAGGCTGAGGATGTGCCTCCGCCTACACCTGTTGCGTACCCTATGGGAGACGTGGGTACTCGCGGTCTACTCGAGTGATTCCAGTGCTTGAGGCCTCCGACTTTTACGGGTTCTCACAGACCCGAGGAGGCTGAGTACTGGTTAGACCGCATCTCGAAGATACTGAAGATGCTGCATTGTTCTGAGGCTGAACAGGTTGAGTTGGCCGCCTTCATGTTCGAGAAGGAGGCTAGCTTATGGTGGGACAACATACTGCAGACCGTCGCAGTGGGATATATGTGGTCCTGGGAGCATTTGAGTTCCATTTGCACGAGAAATATTACCCTCAGGCCTACCGAAACGAGAGGGAGAATGAGTTTCTGCTCCTCAGACAGGGAGGCATGAAGTCACTGAGTATGTGCATCACTTTACAGAGTTGGGCCGCTTTATCCGGACTATACTTACTGATGAGTCGATGCAGATTTGACGCTTCTCTGAAGGCTTGCGACCTGACATCCAGTCGAAGATGTGCTGTGTCCGCATACCATTTTATGCGAAGTTGATTCTCTCATAGTGCTATGGTTACGAGACCACGACTTGATTCGCCTCCCAGGATCGCAGCGCCAGTGGCTCCGATGAGGTGCCCTGTTTGACCTGTACATACTGTGGGAAACAGGGTCATCCTGCTGGGAGCTGTTTTGCGTGGATGAGGGATAGCGGGTTCTCTCCGTCGCAGATGATTGGTCGCTCTCGCCCATAGGCTCTATCGACTCCACCACTTCGGATGACACCTGCACATCCGTCCTTCAGACCACCTGCACCTCGCTTCAGGCCGCCTCAATGGCCCATGGTACCTCAGCCTAACCGATCTCAGCAAGCGCATGTTCATGCGCTTACAATAGAGGAACTAGAGACTGCACCTTTAGCGCCTATGGCCTTCGAGGTCACTACACATGTCCAAGGTATTCCTGTCTTCTTATTGGTGGACACTAGGTCCACTACCTCTATGATTTCATGCACGACAGTCAAGCGACTGGGTTTAGTTACTGTTCCTACGAGAGGAGTGAGGGCCATCACTGCCACAGGGACTTCCTCTGAAGTTACTCGTATGTGTGAGGGCTGCTCGATAGACTTGGGTGGCAGAGTGATACTAGTTGACCTGATCGTCGTCCCCCTATTCCATTACAACGTTATCTTCGGTATGGATTGGCTCACTGAGATGCAAGCAGAGATCGACTGCGAGACTAGGGTGGTGACAGCCTATGGACTTGATGGCACGACCTTTACTTTTCCTGTTCAGGTCAGTCACGCTACTCGGTTGAGATGTTACGCTTCTTCATTAGAGGCTATTGATGTTCCGATACTTGAGGATATGCCTGTAGTTCAGGCTTTTGTGGACATGTTTGAACCGATTCCTGGGTTGCCACCTTGGCGCGAGATCGACTTCACCATTGATCTTACACCCATGTGACACTCATCTCTTTACCGACATATCGCATGCCTCCGTGAGATGGAGGAACTACGGAAACAGATTGACGGGCTGGTAGAGAAGGGCTTTATATGACCTAGTGTGTCTCCATGGGGAGCACCTGTACTATTTGTGAAGAAGAAAGATGTCTCACTACGGTTGTGTATTGATTACCGTAGGTTGAACCAGGTCACCGTGAAGAACAAGTATCCTTTGCCCAGGATAGATGATCTGTTTGATCAATTGAAGGGGGCAAAATATTTCTCGAAGATTGACTTGCAGTCAGGGTACCACCAGTTGTGCGTCAGAGATGAAGACGTGCAGAAGACAGCTTTCAGGACCTATTTTGGGCATTATAAGTTCCTGGTGATGTCGTTCAGTCTTACGAACACACCGGTCGTGTTCATGGACTTGATGAACAGGGTATTTCGGCCATTCTTATACCGATTCATCATCGTATTCATTAATGATATCCTGATATATTCCACGAGTCGGGAAGAGCACGAGGTGCACTTGAGAGCGGTATTGGATACTTTGAGGAAGAACCAGTTGTTTGCGCAGTATAAGAAGTGCGACTTCTGGCAGGAAGAAGTCAAGTTCTTGAGACATGTGTTGTTCAAGGATAGGATAGCGGTGGACCTTGCTAAGGTAGCCGCGGTTCAAGATTGGAAGCAACATAGCTCGATTACCGAGGTGAGGAGTTTTCTTGGCCTGACAAGGTACTATCGACGCTTCATTCGGGACTTCTCAAAGATTGTCAGGCCGTTGTCACAGTTGAAGCGTAAGGATTTGAAGTTCGCCTGGGATGAGAAGGCAGGAGCAACTTTTTAGGAGCTGAAGGACAGACTGATGTTCGCTCCTGTGCTAGTATTGCCAGAGCAAGGGGTTAAGTACACGATATACACTGACGCGTCTCGCGTTAGTTTGGGTTGTGTCCTTATGCAGAAGGACAGGGTGATTGCGTATGCCTCGAGACAATTAAGGAAGTACGAGGAGAATTACCCTACACACTAGGGGTGCACACGGGTTGGTTTGGTCCGGTTCTGGGGTAAAACCGGAACCGAACCGTTCTTAACGGTTCTAAGATTTTCGAAACTGGAACCGAACCGTTAGCACACTAGAACCGAACCAGAACCGGACCGTGAAAACTGATTCGGTTCCGGATCGGTTCCACAGTTCTAGATTTTTCAAATATGGAAAAGCAGATATCCCCATCTTTCCTCGCTTTCTGTTGAAAAGGGAAACGTCCCTTGGGACGTTTTTGAGCACCCTACATGATAGACGGTTTAGATCGCGAAAAGGGATGATGGGTGGAGCTCACTGTCAAAACCCAATCCATGCACGTACGTCCCTAGACATTTTTTTGCATGGTTTCGATATTTTGAAAAAAAAAATAAGTGGCGCCCACTTCTGATGGCATTCTCGGAGATCTACTCCGCTCATCCTCTTCGTAGTAACGACTAACGTGTAAGAAGAGATGGGGACCACGGTTCCAAGGTTCGGGTCAGTTCTACGTGCCCTTAAACCGGAACCGAACCGTATCCAACTGTTCTTGTAATTTTGGAACCGGAACCGGAACCGGTGCTGTCCAGAACCGGACCAAACCGGACCGATCCAACGGTTCCGGTCCGGTTCCACGGTTCTACCGGTTAAATGTGCACCCCTACTACAAACGACCTTGAGTTAGCAGCTATCATCTTTGCATTGAAGCTCCGGAGACATTACCTCTATGGAGAGGAGTTTGAGCTTTTCTACGACCACAAGAGCCTTAAGTATATATTCACGTAGTGAGACTTGAATATGAGGCAGTGCAGATGGATGGAAACCTTGAAGGACTTCAAGTTCGAGGTCTCCTACCATCCTAGTAAGGCTAACCTTATGGCAAATGCGTTCAGCCGCAAAAAGGCTATTGCATTTATGGCTCCGCTGATGATAGCAAAGTGGGATATGCTAGAGTTCGTGCGAGACTTCAAGCAGAAACTCACCGTGGAGGAGCCATTTGAGTGTGTCGTGCATGTTCGGGTGTGGCCACTTATTGATGATAGGATCATCGAGGCCCAGAAGGGCGATAAGCAGTTGTTTGAGCTTCGAGAGTAAGCTAGCGACGCCGAGGACTCTGAGTGGAGAGTTGGCATAGATGGGGGTTTACGATACCGTGGTCACTTATGTATTCCTAATATTCATGACTTGCGATAGGAGCTCCTTGAGACTGCCCACAAATCGAAGCTTGTGATGCACCCTGGTAGCACGGAGATGTACCAGGATATGAGACGGTCTTATTGGTGGGATGGCATGAAGACCCACATAACAGAGTATGTTTCTCGTTGTCTGATGTGCCAGCAGGTCAAGGTAGAACATCGCTGACATCCTGGACTGCTTCAGCCCATGCCCATAGCTGAATGGAAGTGGGACTTCATTTCCAAGGATTTCATATCGGGGCTGCCGAAGACAAGGAAGGGACATGATTCCATTTAGGTGATTGTGGACCAGTTGACCAAATCGGCTCATTTTCTCCCTATCAGAGTTACAAACTCTGCAGACGAGTTGGCCAGGTTGTACATCAGAGAGATAGTCTGTCTGCATGGAGTTCCCCTAGAGATCGTCTCGGACAGAGACGTGTGGTTCACGTCTATCTTCTGAACTCGTATCCAGGAAGTGATGGGTGTGAAATTGAAGTTCAGTACTGCGTTTCACCCTCAGACCGTCGGGCAGACAGAGCGGGTGAACCAGATTTTGGAGGATATGTTGTGGGCTTGTGTCTTAAACTTCAAGGATAGTTGGGATGATTGTCTTCCTTATGCAGAGTTTGCATACAACAACAGCTTCCAGGCGAGTATTGACATGACTCCATATGAGGCCTTGCATGGTCGTCCTTGCAGGGCACCGCATTGCTGGACTAAGGTTGGCGAGTGTAGTTTGATTGGGTCGGAGTTGGTACAAGTGACCTCAGAGAAGATCGACATTATCAGGCATTGACTCCTGACAGCGCAGAGCAGGTAGAAGAATTACGCCGATACGAGGCGGCGACCGCTTGAGTTCGAGGTCAGAGATCATGTATTCCTCAGAGTTTCCCTTATGAAGGGAGTCCTTCGGTTTAGGAAGAAGGGGAAGCTCACACCAAGGTTCATCGGTCCGTTTCAGATACTTGATCAAGTGGGTGTTGTGGCATATCGTCTCGCTTTGCCTACACCACTTACAGCTGTACATAACGTATTTCATGTATCTATGCTGAAGAAATACATTCCTGATCCTTCACACATTATCAAATGGGAGCAGGTACAGTTGAGCGAGGATGCTACATATGTGCTGCGCCCGACACGTATCCTTGACAGGAAGGACCAGGTATTGCGTAGCAAAGTGATTCCACTCGTGAAGGTACTGTGGACGCATCATACAGAGGAGGAAGTTACCTGGGAGATAGAAGCCAAGATCCGAAAGAACTACCCTCAGCTCCTCGAGGAGTACGAAAATGTACTAATTTCAAGGATGAAATTTTCATTAAGGGGGGTAGATTGTAACGACTCGAAAAATTCCGTACAATGGCCCGAGTACCACCTCAGGCAGAAATCGCTTAGGATCAAATCCTTTAGAAATTTGATAAAGTTAACTAAGTGCTAAACTAGATTAGCCATGAAATCCGTTTGAATCACTTTAAATACGATCTACAAGACCCAAAACTTGTAGAATCATTGACGCTAGGTTACCCTAAAATCTAGGATCAAACTCATTACCCGACTGCTCTCGGGAGCACATTGAAACTTTGTATCAGATCTGGACCGCACATCGAAAGTCCGAATGATACGAGGTTATAGACTTAGGACCGCCTCGCTGGGCTTGATAACCATCTCTGAGATCAAATACATATTGTGTACCACGGTTGTTCGCTTGAGTCCGGAGCGAGGAGTGTCAGAACACTTGGTTTTCTTTGTAAATAAATATCTCAAATAGTAATCTGAGACTTGTTACTTGCGGACAATTTGTAAGCAACCAGACCGTCAGAATCTGACCCAAATACACCCTCAGATCAGAAAAAATTTCATGTACATGGCAGTGTACTTGAAATCTCTGATCGAGTTTCACTGACCGTTGAACTGAAACTGGTCCGCCACGCGTGATCTGGGAATCTGACTGAAACAAAAACTTAACTCCACCTAGATCCAAGGTTGGTGAGCTTAAGTTCGACCTTTGGCTCAAGGGGGCCCGCCAGAAGTCCTCCGTTGAGTTGAAACTGGCTCACTTTAGTTATAACCTAAGTATACCTTGACCTTAGGTCTATTTTGGAGTAGTTTTAGGTTATATAAGGACCTTAAAACCCTCTCTCATCCAGCCATATGAATTTGAGAGAAACCCTAGGAGAGAGAAGAGAGAGAAAGTGTGAGAGAAGTGGAAGAACCTCCCTACTACTTTCCCATGCCGCTCTACAAGCTTAACCACTCAAGTCTAATCGCTTTCCCAGCGATTCTGACTTCGTTTCTAGGTAAGAAACCCTAACCCTAATCTGTTTGGGGTTGTGATGGTTGTAGGTTATGAAATAGCTAACCTATTTCATTCTATAGGTCACCAAACTGCCGAATACGAAAGCTTAGCAAACCTATCGGATTCGTTACGATTCTATGACAAAGGTGCAGACTTTAGGTATATAGGTTATGGTTTTCAACGCTTTCAATGTCAAATAATGATAGATTCATGATCTACATGTAATTGCACATGTCGAAAGTGCTGTTTGTTTTATGTTTCGATTAAATACGAAGAATATGGTATTTGTAGAAAGTACCGTATACATATAAATTTTGGAAATGTGTTTGCCATAATTATTTATTGTATAAACATATTATATATGTGTAAAATACTTACTTGGCGAAAGGGCTCGCCCTAATACATGTTTTGTTAATATACACTATGTATGTTGAAATAGTGTATTCTAAGTGTTTGTGAAAATGTTGTGAGAGTAAGTGCTTGGATGATGGTGCCTTAGGTAGGTGTTGATATGGGATTCTCAACTACCTTAGAGACGTATATGATTTCCTCCATGTTGGTTGCTTAATTTAACTGCTTACTTATGAAATATATGTGTTTGTATTTCCTATTTATATGGTGCTTTATAACATGCTTTATGACATGCTTGTTAACATGCTTGAATTACTTTGTTTATTATGCTTTACTCCACATGCTCTGAATAAGGATTGATTGCATTTAGGACTGATTATAGTCCAGACAATTGGTACTAGACTTGAGTTCGTGGTTGAGATTCATTTTGCCACGTAGGATGTGTTTGACGAACCCGAGTCGTACTTCAGTTGGCGACAGTGGTTAGGCCACGCGAAGTACTTATGCACTTCATGTCGTTCAGTTGATTGTACGCTCGAGCTAGTCAGGCTCGTCGAGTAACCTGATATGTCTAATGTCTGTTCACCATGTTTGGACGCTACTGTTTGAACCTAGGGTACCAAACTTACCAGTGAAATCCCGTTAACCATGGTACCTCGATCCGCTAAGACTCATGAGCCGGGCAGGGTGGTATGGGACATCGTGGTCGACCTGTCGGCCTACGCTGGGGCCACGTGCCTCCTCGTAGTGACCAGTGAGCAACCTTGACTCGTGAGCCGAATACGATGGTATGGGACACTGTATTTGAGTTGTCGGCCTACACTGATTGGTGACGAGCCCTTTGTAGTGACCTCAAGCATACTCTGAATTTGCGGTGAGGCGACGAGTTTTGCCGTGGTGTATAGAGTATGAACTAGGCTTGTATCAATTTAGTGATGAACCGTTAAAAAGGTGATGGGGGAGTGGTGTAACAATTACTTGTAACAGCCCTGACAGCCTTTGCAGCGTCCTAGAACCACACTATCATATGAGATTATCTAGGTTTGACGACCCTAGAATGGATCTTGTTTGGAAATGATACAAGGGAGGTATCTTAGTTTTCCAATCCTGCTGTTTGAAATGGACTAATAACAACTCGATAATCATGCTCATCATCGCACTGCATGTGCTTGGAAGATGTGGAGCACTGAAGAATGAAATCATGCCGCGAACGTAAGATGGTGTCGCATGAGGGAGTATGTCGGTGAGGGCATGCATCATGACTGTATTCATACTTGTATTAATAAGATTAGTTAGGAGTGTTTGATTGTACTACTTTATCATTACTGCTTGACTGCATTGATAACATGTTAACCTATGCTTTATTATTCCACTGAGTTAGCTACTCACTCCCATGTTATGGGACGGTGTTGTACACACCAACCAGACTCTATCTCAGGTGCAGATGAGGTGACGACTCAGGAGGATGAGCCGGACTATGACGAGGACCAGGACGAGTTCTCGTATATGCAGTATGTTGGTGGCTTCGCCTAGACTGCTTAGATCGATGAGATTTACAGGGCTTACTTCTTTCGTTGTACTTTTGACATTTTGATTGTAAAACAGATACATGTATATGGTGACTCAGTTGGGTACATACTCTGGAGATTGAGATGGTTTTGTTTCTTTTACATACATATATATACAGTTTCAGTCTTCCGCTTGCCTTTATACAATTAATCTAGAGTATGAATTACTGTTTTAGTATAATCTCACTCATGTTTATTGCACTAACACAGACAACATTTAATCATCATTATCTATGTTGCATAAGTGATGTTTTGAAACTCGGGAGTTGAGTTGCTACTCGACCCTCAAATTTCAGGGCGTTACAACTAACAATAGGCATGCGTGTTAATGAAAGCTCTTCACCACCTTCTTTTAATGAAGCATAACAAAGGACTCATTGTGGATAGATAACTTGAATTGGGAATATAAAGGACGGGCTTTCGTCTTCATGGATTGTCACCATCCGGTCTTCGCAATCAATCGCGGCTCTCATTACGGAGAGCCAATTCATGCCCAAAATGACATCGTCGTGGAAGACCCTTGGGACCATAAGATCCACACGTATCCTCTTACCCCCCAAGTCAATGGGGCAACCTCAGCATACAAATGTAGCTTCAGTGAGCGTTTCGACTGCCGCTATGATCCTCACTCCCGACATGGGAGTGGCGGGTAGCCCTAGATGCTTGACAGTTGTGTATGATATGAGCGACGTTGTGGACCCAGTGTCCACTAGAAGGAAAATAGGGGTACCTTGTATGTGCGTCATCACTTCAAATGCTAAGGGTGTGGTCGTGGCAACATCCACACCTTCTACTGCTAGTGCATGCATATGATCTTGTTGTGGCCTGTTAGGCTGGTGTGTAGGCCGAGGCGACGGTATATTCTAAGGTGTCGACGACCTACGGAACTATTGGGCCGGACCCGTGGCTCACTGAGGGGGAGCAGGCAATGATTGTCGGGGCGATCGGTTGATACGCCGAGGGGACACGGAGCCATGATCCCTCATCCTGGAGAAGCAGAAGGCCTCCGAATGACCTACCCTCTTACAGTACATGAAGATATTAATGGGTCAGGAATATGCGGGTGGAGTGTATGCTGGGGAAACGAGCTTGGGTGTGGCTTCCTTCCTGAGGAGGAAGAAGACTGTCCTCCTGATTTGCATCGAGAATCATCTTGGAGGCGTGCTCAGGAGACCCACTCTCCATCATGTTCCGATTGCAAGGACATCTCTACTAGCTCGGCATAGGTACAGATATTCGCACAACACATTTTAGTGCGAATACCGGCTCTTAGTCCCTCAGCAACGTGGCTCATCCGGGTCTCTTCATCGGCAACTATCCGCGGGGCATAGCAGGATAATTCAATGAACCAATTCTCGTACTTGGTCACAAACATTCCCCCTTGTTGAAGGTGCAAGAACACGTTCTCCTTCTCGATCCGGTAGGTTCGAGGAAAGTACTTCTTGAAGAAACAAGTCTCGAAGTCTTCCCATGACCATATAAAGTTGGCGAGGACGGTTCTCAACACACTTTCCCACCATACATCGGCCTCCTTTTCGAGTAGATATGAGATCAACTCCACTTGTTCCGCTTCGGTGCAGTGGATAGCCTGAATCGCCTTAATAACCCAAATTAGCCAACTCTTGGCCTCCTCAGGACAATGCGTGCCGGTGAAGGTGGGAGGCCTAAGCCTCTTGAAGTGCTCAAAGAGGTTGTATGGAGGGGCAGACTTCCCAGATTGCTCTGGCGAGGGCATGTTCATGTGGTGGGGCATGGCTCCCACCAAGGTATGTAGAGATTGTTGTTATTGTTGCTGCATAACATGCAGCATTTGCTCCATGGTGCCCATGACTGGGGCTGCCCGATATGAGGAGCTCTCGCCTTGAGTCGATGGCACCTCTGGAAAGTGATTTGATAAGTCATTCCCTACGTCGAGCTGGTCAACTCCGCCTTGACAACCTTGTTGCTCATTAGGTGCGGTGTGTACTCGCTCTTCTCTTTCCCCAAGAGCTAGGCAGACTAGGCAGCCATCACCCTGTGGTCTCCTTGTCCTGAAGGGCATGCTCATACCATTTAGTAACATTAAACCCATGGATGCAACATTTAGCACATACACATTTCAATAGCGATATTACACAAGCATTATCAATTACCATAATATTTCAAAACATTGCTTAAAATTAGGCAAATTCAAGTATTTCATTAAACAAAATTGTCTGTGATATATATTTACTAAAGCATTACATGTACAAAGATGGAAAATGCAAGGGTTGCCAGTTACTAGGAAGCTTAAAGACCTACAACTTAAAACAAGCAAAGAGGACCTATTAAAAGCTACTACTTAAGAGGGCGACTACAGCGTCACACTCCTAATCCTCCGACTCTGGCAAAGGAGGAGGTGCTCCCTTTTCTTGTACACAGCACATGATTGTTTTCATTATGCGGGACAGCTTCTTCAGTCTTCTTTCGAAGTTTCCCTGGTTCTCTTCAATCTTAGCCAGGCGGGCGTCGAGTGCATCCTGACTCTTGCACTCGCTACGAGTGGTAGGAGGTTCCCATTCAATGTCATGGGCCTCTCCTCCTTCCTCTTCTTCGTCCTCTTCTTCAGCTTCGATCTCTTCTTCATCTTCGCTCTCTTCCTCCACTTCGTCCCCGAGCTCCTCTGTGCGAGCCCTACACTACTTAGGGCCTATCTTCATGTTGTTAAGAGTATTCTCATTGATCATCTTGATCGGGACGGGGAGATCTTTAGGCTGTCTATACCCATAATTATGGGCTATCTTACAATCAACCGGCCAAATGGGAGTGTTTGTTTCTCTCGAGGGGATTGCGCAGCCTTCACAGTTTGGGTTAACACGAGTGTAGATAGGCAAAGCTTCTCTCCCTGTCCCACTCGGTAGAGGAAGTCTATCATAAACCAAGTGCATTTCGTGCTGTTACTCAACCTCGGATGCACGTTATAAGTGCAAATGTGGTGGAGAAGGTGATAGTCAAGGGTCAAGTACAATGACTTGACATTGTTTTCGTGCCTCCACTCAACAAGTCAGCCGCATAAGTGGTGCATGTGGTGGTCCCTTATCCACCTTTCTGATATGTTATCCTCAATGGCATGAACGACTCCACGCTCTACCCCGAAGATGTGCACGATCACATCCACGTCAACACGAGCCTCCTATCTACCAAGACCAATGGAGAATCTAAGCAGCTCGAGAGAGGACATTTGTAGGTGCACATAGAAGGTTCGTACTAGACCCTTGTTGGCCCGATACTTTCCTTCGAACATCGGGCCCCAACCATTCTCAAGAAGGTGGTCAAGTAGTTGATGCTCGCTGAATAGTTTTTGTCCACGTGCGTCTCAAACACGACCTTGCGGTTCCTAAACTTGACGTACTCGATGCCTGGTGGTACCGCTCTTATAGGTGGGGCTAGGAGATCGAGATCTCTTATCGACCTTCACTCGATGCTTGGACCCACACCGGCATCTTATTTCTTCTTGGACCTCTCTCGGCACAGCCCGGTTTCATTGGGGGCGGCCTATTTCCTCCCCATGAGCGATAAGAGCATTAAGATGGAGAAGATGGACGTTATCGTTTCAAAGAAAGCCATGGGATTGGGTTTTCACTCCTTTACTCAAGAATGAAACATGGGATGGAGGTTTCTTAGAGAGAATGGTTGTTAAGTGATGGATTCGAGGGAATGTGGGTTGTAGGCCCTTTAAAGGAGGGGTTTTGTGCTCAAATGGGTAAGAACAAGTGGATAGAAAGATGATTTGAAAGGATTGGGGGTTAGAATGGGTTGAAGATGGTGCATGCAGGCAAGGAGATTGGTTTAGGATCTTAGAAATGGGGATTTAAAAGAAAAGGGTTAGAAATTGTAAGAAATGACTTAGGGAGGAGTCCCTATACTTTAAAAGGGGTTTAAAGTGGATTGACGGGGGTCCCCACATATGGGAGGGCCCCACATAACCATAAGACCGGCGGATAAGAAAAGAGAGTTATTTGGATAAAATGGATAAGAAAATGATGGGGAGGTTTCAACCAATTTGATCCCCTTTTTTAAAAAATAAAATTTTAAATTTTTTTAAAATTTATGGAACTGGAAAAATTTGGAGTTGTTTCAGATTTATTTTCCATTGATATGTGGGGTCCATCCTATTCCTTATGAGTAATCTATTCCGCTAATCCACTTTATTATATCATGTTAGGTTATGAACCAAAGGCAAAGACATATCTAACAATGTATGAGTGAGTGGTGATGATAGATGGTTGGCTGGATTGGATTTATAGTGATTAGGGTCACGTAGTTGGGAATGTGTAGCTCACTAGGAAAATCCACCTCGTTCATTGAACTTCTTAGATCTTGTTAACTTATGGACTAAAAATGGAGCTTATTTGGTAATCATGTGTGCCATAAAGTTTGGAAATCAGCTTAAACCTATCTATTATTGAAAATTTCCTTGTGGCCAGATTTGATGATCGGTTTGAATCTTCTCAGTGGGTCCTACTATGATGAAAGGTGATGTGTTTGACTGGTCATGATCCACTTCCATTTCCCAACTAAATGAGTTGAGAGATAACATGTGATACTAAAACACATTGGTGTTATCTTTACTCTTTTTTCCTTTTTTTCTTAAAAAAAATATAATATATTATATTAAGATACGATTTAGTTGCATAGACCAGAAGTCCCACATCCCTTAGGTTTTGGAATTTTTTTTAATGTAAATAACTTTCATTCACACCGTTAGTTTCAGATGAAAATTTACCATCACCCATCATTTTGTCTGCTCTATCAAAAGGTAAAGTTTGAGCCTTGATCTCACCAAGATGGCTAAAATGCTTTTTTAATGACTCACATCTACCTATAATTCAAATCGATGTGTATTAATGTCCCTTGTAAAAACTTACCGATAATTGTAATGTATGTCCTATAATCTTTCAAATGAATAGTTTATTTTGATATTTTGAAATAATACAATCAATTCACACAGATGATGCATATGGGTCACAAGAATGATGCATATGGGTCACAAGAATGCAAGTGTTTTGGGAGGGGACATATCACACAATGTGCATAATGTATCAAAATGAGGAAAAGTAGGGAACACTCCTTCCTGCTTTTTCTAAGGACAATGTGCACAATGTGCATAGATGAGGAAAAGCAGGAAGGAGGGGACATGTCACACAATGTGCACGAGGGGAGAAACTCCATCCCTCAATGACCACCACACAATGCAATCAATTCACACAGATGATGCATATGGGTCACAAGAATGCAAGTGTGCTACCTGTGGAATATGGAATCCTGCGTCCTAAGGAGGGTCAAGCCTAGGCACATAGACAAGTGATCTAAGGAAGAGAGAAGAGAAATCCTCTAGTGGGGGCCCAGTACTTTGGGATGACCCACAAGCTAAGAGAGAGTCATGATCTTAAAAAGGAACGATCTTAACCAGGCCCAAGGTGGGCCTTCAACCACCTATAAGGGCCTCTATGGGCTTACCTTAGGGCCACCAAGGAGGACATCCAACCTCAACCGGGTCCCAAAAGGTAGCCCACTACGCATATAATATAAGGTCTAAGGCCTAAGCAATGTATGGTCTAATGGTAGAGGTGGGCATCGGTCCGGATCGGAGCGGCTTGGGTTCAACTCGATCAGATCCGAAACGGCAATGGTTTGACCCGAACTCGATCTTATCCGGAATCAAATCCGGGTCACCTGACCCAAATAAATCCGATACATGATTCGCCTGACCCGAACCAAGTCCGACTCGGTCAGAGAAATCGAGTCGGATCGAGTTGGGTATGATTCAGATATGTGTGAATTTAATTTAACTTTTCATATAATGTGGTCCACTTCAACCTTTAATATATGCTATTTTTTTGCTCAAGGCCTAAATTGATATGTCAAAATGGATGAACGGATTAGATAAAACATATACATCAAGGTGGGCCCCACATGGCTCTGAAAAGACTATCTGTTACTGTATTCATGTTTTTACCGAAAATATATATTAATGTGCACTGCATAAAAGCACTCTGGCTTTATATATATATATATATATATATATATATATATATATATATATATATATATAGTGAGTGGGGACTTGCTGTAACGACCTTAACAAATTATGTGGGTCTTATCATGGCGTATGTGTTATATTTAAACCGTCCATCCATTTGGCGAGCTTGTCATAAGGCTTACTATGAAAAATAAGATAGATCTAACTATCAAGTGGACCACACGAAATATTTAATGGTGAAAATCACTCGTTGCTGCTACTTGTGGTGTGGTCCAGATGATCTTTGGATATTAATAATTTTTTAGATAATACTATACGATGATCTTTAAAATATATGAACGGTGTAGATATAAAAATACATCACTGTGGGGCCCATATAACTTTACTCTTCTTTGAACTGTTCGTACAACTCAGAGCTCGAGGTGCGTCAGTCTCGTCCTCTCACGGAAATGGATTGGTTACTCCCCCTGCCACGGTGCCACCAGCCATTGGCTGTTGGTCAGTGCTCTGTGGGCCCCACCATGATGTATGTGTTTCATCCATGCCTTCCATCTATTTTTATAGATCATTTTACGATATGAAAAAAAAGGAGATATATCTAAATCTCAAGTGGATCACATTACAGGAAACAGTGTTCAATAAACATTGACCATTAAAAATGTTTTGGGGCATAATAGTTTTGGATCTAGCTGATATTTATTTTTTCCCTTCATCTGGATCTTTATGACCTAATTAACAGATTGGATGTCAAGTAAATAGTATAGTGGACCTTAGGAGGATTTTAATGGTAGATATCTAATTATTATTGTTTTCCTGTGGTGTGGTCCACCTAAGATTTACATACCTATCATTTTTTTATGAATCTATAAAATGTTCTATAAAAATGTATGAACGGAATGGATGAAACACATACATCATGGTGGGGCCCACAGAGCACCGACTAGGGGAGTAGCCAATCCGTCCCCTCGCACGGAACTAACCACCTGGCTTGAGGTTAGTGCAGTAGCTGGAGTGTGGTAATGACGGACCATGTCGTTCACATCCGATGAGAGGATGAGTTTCAGCAGGAAAAGGGGGAATGCTACTCGACTCTCACACATGCTAATTGGGCACGTGTATGCAATGAAAGCAGATGGACCCCATGATCAGATGATCTGAGTTAAAGTCAAGGTTATAGTCTAACATCTTTAGGCTTCGGGTCGGGTCTTGTCGGTTCGGGCCGGATCCTTTCGGTTTGGGTATCAGGGTCGGATCAGTCTGAATCAACCTCTATCCAGACCCGACCTGAAATATGATTAGATCTAGGTTGACAGACTAGATCAGGTCGATCTAAGTTGTCGGTTCTATTCGGAACGGTACCGAGTTGAGTTGGATCGGGTCGGATCCACCAAATCGGGTCCAAAATGCCCACTTCCATCTAATGAGCCATAATCCAAGCCTAATCTCATAGGCCATACAGTGGGCCCTCAAGTGAGGTTTGGGCCCAACCATAAAGGTCATAAATTCATGTGTTGTGGTGGGCTTCATGGGTAGCCCGGTAGTTCATCTACATGGGCAATTTTCACATTTAACACAAGTGTGTTGGGCCTCACTTTTTAGCCCAAGTATAGGGTCAATTTCAATGGGCGGCCAAGGGCCCAACTTCTTGCATATTCTTGCCCCTAAGCCCATCACAATAGATTGGAGAGTATAGGCCGAAGATCAATGGGCCTATCCAAAAGGACTTAGTCCACAAGGCCTAACTACCAACACAAAAAGGGTGAGCATGTATATATTATATTACCTAATGGACCCTAAGGAAATAGCCTAAAAACAAAAGCCATTCAATTTATGCTTCATGGTGGACTTAGAGGGTAGCCTATAAACCCAAGAATACACATGGGCAGGGCCTAAGCCGACAGTGTGGGCCTTGCCATATCAACCTAAAGACTTAGCAAGACCCTTTACAATATATATCAATGTGGGCCTTGCAAGTCAACCCATAATTAAGTACTTCATGAGGGCACTAAGGCCAATAATACACATGATCAGCTTATAGACAGCCCATTGGGCTCACAATTCAATAAGGTCAGACCTTGCACAATGTTGGGCTTAAGGGAGAGGTTTACAGTCTATTGGGCCTATAAAACTAAAAATTCT
Source organism: Magnolia changhungtana (assembly GCA_030180095.1). Classification (NCBI taxonomy): domain Eukaryota; kingdom Viridiplantae; phylum Streptophyta; class Magnoliopsida; order Magnoliales; family Magnoliaceae; genus Magnolia; species Magnolia changhungtana. The sequence goes on from JASAUF010000360.1 coordinate 2,726,093, forward strand.
AGTTAATGCTAACCTACAATATCACCACAAGGTGGGCCTTAAGGGGCACTAATTAAGCCTAAAAATGTTTAAAGAAGGAAAGCAAAGAGTGTGTGTAACACTCCCTGAAATCTGGTGGGCCATAACAGCTCTAAGAGAAATCAACCATGAAGCAATTTTTGGGCCCCTTGCTGGAATTCTTGCCCACCCATTTCATGAGCCTGCTGGAGTCCAGAAATTAATTAATCTAGATGGCTTACTAACCCATGGTGACCTACACATATCACAGTAGGTCCCACCAGATAAGAAGGGGGATATACAACAGTTACTTCAAGTCAGCCATGGCGTTGGAATGCAGGCCCAGTGGCCCAAGGTAGGGGCATCCCATGGTGGGTAGTCCTACACGCCTGGGTATTTGGCTCAAAACTAATCTAAATTGCAGGCCGTACCATGGTCGGTACAGGGGCCCGATGGCCCTGAAAATTTGTAGGGTGATCCTTCCATAGGTGGGCCACACCTCCACAAAATTTCACAATTTTTGGATAACTAAAAGTATTTTGATTTATTTTTACAATACAGTCTATCCAAAAAATCAGACAGACCTGGACGTCCCAAGGTGGTGAGCCAGTCCGGCCCTTGCCACGGTGTAGACAGGAGTCCATTGGCCCCAAAAATTTGTAGGTGGGTCCCACCATGGGTGGACCATGTCCCTGTAAATGTTCATAATTTTGGATACTCAGAAGTATATATTTTAATAAATTCCAAAGTTAGAATCTGTCCAGGGTGAAATGTTACTGGAAATAACTGTCTTGAATTTGGGCCATCCAAATGGGTGGGTTCTAGTCCTCCAAAATTCTTGAAATTTGGACCCAAGGTCCCTTATCAAGTCTACAATAAGGTGGGACCCAGAAAGATAGCTCACCTTCTAATAAAATGTTTCTAAATTATTTTTTTATAGGACTACGCTACTGCACTGCACAACAGAAATTTCTGGCAGTCCACTATATTAGCTCACCCTTTTGGATGCCCAAATAGATCCATTGGCCCTAAAATTGTGTAGGTAGGTCCTACCAGGGGTGAGACACCTCCCTGCAAAAATTTAAAATTTTTGGGATAGTAAAAATATTTTATTTAACTCCTGTAATTTATAGACAGCAAAGTATTTCTGGAAAAAAAATCTGTTGCAGAAACAATGCTGCTGCCCTTGACTTGTAAACCCCATTAATTAGAGTGGGCCCAGATCTGCCAAAATTTGGGAAAATATAAGGCCAACATTCCTGTACATATATATTACAAGGTGGGGTCCACAAAGTGGCCCACCATTTCAAAAACAAGCTGATATTTATGTTTTTACAGCAAGCAGAGTGGCTGGACAGTCCAGAAAATCTGAACCATCCAACCTCCTTGGCCCACCCCTTTTGATGATCAATAAAGATCGGATGGAGGTGAAATTTATCATACTTCTAGGTGGGGTCCACACCTCAAGAAATAATCTATCAATGGGGGTAAAATATCCCTCTAATCACTTCATAATCGATGCTAAAGACAACCCAAAAACAGTCCAAAATTTTTCTGGGCAACAAGGTATGTCTGAAAATAACTGAACATAACTACTGAATAAAGGGGGAAATACCCCACAAAATTTTTGTTATGGTCCACCTTAGTGGGCCCCACAAACATTCAGACCATACCCCCTTCATGAAACCCATTGCATGTGCCCAAAATGGAGCAAATAGGGTGCCAACGTCCAAAGAATGGACAGCCATGGGCGTCCACCTTACTTGGACGGTCTGGATATTTTGGGGCCACTAAGTGGGCTACACACATTAGAAAATCAAGAATAAAATAATGAAAAATAAAAATAATCCAGCCACAAGACAGAAAAATGACATGCATCAAAGGAAAATGCCATGATGGGGTCCATGGAGAATGGCCACAACCATGGAACATGCATGCAAAGATATGGGCCATTGGCCTCAATCATGGAGACATAGGGGACCTCCATCATCACTTGATGGGTCTCACAAGTTCCTAAGGAAGATGAAGGAGAATCTACGAGCACCTACCTGAATGGATCTCCACCAAACTTCAACACCAAGCTCCTTAGGCACCAAGGGATGAAGATCTATGGGTGAGATGATGTTCCAAGGGCTAGGTTCATAGAGATTAGGATGAAATGTAGCTGGAAATAGAGGAGAAAGATTGGACGTTTGGTTTCTTGCAAAGGGAAGAAGAGAAAATGAAGGAAGAGAGAGAGATATGGAAGGGTTGCAGAAGTGCTATGATTAGTTTCTAGGAAGAGATGAGTTTTGAAAAGAGAAACTACTCATTGCTCATAGGATAAGGTGAGTCATAATTGCCTAGAGAAGACAATTCTCATGATGTTCTCTTGAAAATAGAAACCATCATTGCTAGGCTAGGGGGTGGCTTGCATGGGGAATAGTGCACATGGAAAAATGTGTAAGCCAGGTGGGTCCCACCAAAATGCAATCAATGGTCCAAATAATGTGCGGCCTACAACTTTTGATGGACATGTCGAATTTATGCATGAGACGCGGCATTGGAACCGAGACGATGAGGCGATCGCAATGGCATAGGTCTCGGGTCAATCCAAGTTGGGTCTACGTGACCGAACTCAAGGATAATTACAAACACTATCTGAGGGTCGCGGGTCACCGAAATTCGACCGGTAGGACTGCGGGACCAACATGGACAGAATGCATACTCACACACACACATGCACACATGTGAACCGGGTCGGGTCTCACAATTTATTATAAATTTTGAATTATATCATTGTCAGTCCAATACTATGAAAAAAAAACCCCATTTGATATAATATTTAATTTTTCTCCCCCATTTCCTAATGTGTTAACAATGCAAAAACTGATTTATAGAAGTGATGTGTAGGAATACTATGCCTTTTGGCGTGCAACTGACAATGACTAGATTACGGTAAAGTTTTGATGCTAATGCTAAAAAAAATTTGCTAATGCGTTCAAAACTGATTTTTTTTTTTTTGAAAAGTTTTTGCTAAGACCTCTCCTTAAAAAATCATCACCCATCTTTCTAGCAGATCTGCTTCCTAGCTGTTTGTACTTGCTATAATTTTGAAACTGATAATTTTGAAATCATCACCCACCTCTATACATGATTTGCTTCCTGTAATATTTTGTGTAACCATATTTTTTATTTTTCTCCAGGTGGAAATTAATTTAGATGGTTCTCTTGAAAACACCTTTATTTCTTTCTTTGTTTTAGAGTGCATCCTAGAGACATTTGTATCAAACTAAATTGCTGGAAGGATTGAATGTCATTAAAACATCTCAATAGGCCCTGCATGTGGCTTTAAAAGTAAGGGTTAGAATTGTTGTGGTCGCCTACAATACGATCGTGATGGTAAGCGAGGGAGCTCATGGGAAGATGGGGTTGAAAGGCGTCGACGGGAATTTGCACATGTATAGGGTTTTGTTTGATGGTTTGGTTTGTAAAGGTGCGATGGCTGCAACTTTCAAGATGCTGGTGGAATTGTTGGAGAGAGGGTTTGTTCCTCGGGCTACAACTTTGGATTCGATGATATGCGGGTTGTGTGAATGCCGGCTCTTTAGTGAAGCATTACGAGTTCTTGAGGAAATGCTTAGTAGGCACTACAAGAAAGTGTAGCTTAGTCGACTGATGAGGCTACCGTTTGTTGGCAGCCAGTTTTAACAGCTGCTGGTAATAGGTCCTACAAGAAGAAAAAAAAAACCTACCTTCATTTCCGCCCCCTCATCTCTAGCCGCGCGCCGATTCTCCCTCTCCAGTCCCTTAAGCTCTCCCTCTCTGCTCTCTCTTCCTCCCTCTCCCTCTCCCTCTCGCGCGCTCTCCCTCTCCCTCCCTCTCTCTGCCTCTCCATCTCCCTCTCCCTCTCCACTCGCTCTCCCTCTTCGCTCGCTCTCCGTCTCACTCTCCCTCTCCCTCTCATCCTAGTCATCTCTCTCTCTCTCTCTCTCTCTCTATCTATCTCCTCGGTCTTCTACTATAGTTCGGCCTTCCACTACTCGTGAATCTCTGATTCTCAGGTGTGATGTAAACCTTTTCCCTTCTTACTGTTGCTTTCTGCAATTTAGAATACTTGATTAGGGATTTGCATTGTCGAATCCCGAATTAGGGATTTGCATTGTCGAATCCCTTTTTAGGGATTTGCATTGTCGAATCCCGAAATAGGGATTTGCATTGTCGAATCCCCAATTAGGGATTTGCATTGTTGAATCCCAAAATAGGGATTTGCATTATCGAATCCCTTTTTAGGGATTTTCATTGTCGAAGCCCTTTTTGAGGTTAGCATGCTTTTGTTTCCAGGTATATTGTCAGATAGTTTCCAGTTGCCCTGGCTTGAAAAAGTTTGACTATCAGTTTGGGACAGATAATGGGAGCCTGTGAAATGCAGTTCCTGTTGGTGAAGTCTCAGGTGCTCGGTGGATCACCAAAAAGCAGATGCAGTTGTGATTTTGGGGTATACCCAGACAGTTCTTAAAGCATGCCAAAGTTTAGTGTTGTTTTGTTTTTTATATGAATTTTGTTTTCTACGGATGACTACATAGATTTGGATGACTATATAGATTTTATATGAATTCTGTTCAGTGCAGTTTTGTTTTTGTTTTTTGTTTTTTGTTTTTTTCTTTATTCACTTTTAACTTAGAAGGAAAAAAGCTATTCTCAAGCTACAATATTACAGTTTTTGCTTAGATCTATGCTATGGCTGGCTTAACAATGCTAATAATCTCAGTCTTAAAAGATGTTAATTCTCATGCTTCTTTATATTAGGAACAAATAGACTAAGCAATTCTACTTCATATTTTCTGTTTAGTTGAACTGCAATTTTATTTGGCACATTTAGTACCTGTTTGGTAGATCCAAAAATATGTTCATCTCATTTTATCTAACAATAATTATGTATTAGAGATTGTTATCTGTATCACATAATCACTTTTAACGTGAACTCATTATCTATTAGAGATCCAGATTAATGCATAGCTTCCATTAACCAAAATGAGATCAACTCATTTTTTAGGTGTCTACCAAATAGGGCCTTAGGTGAGTTGATATTGTTTGTTTGTAGTAGTAAACATTATGCAAATATCATTTTCTATTTTTAAATTAATCAATTTGAAGCTTTCTTTGTGCAGATATCTTTATGGCCATGTTACACTTTCCTTTTGTCAAGCATTTTCATGGGTATTTACATATTTCCAACACTATCATTTTTGACTTGCCATCTGCTAGTATCCAACCCGTTTTGATAAAATTAGATCCAAAACTTTTGTGACCCACAAAAAAAAATGTTTATAATGGTCTTCCACCACTGTTTTGTATGTTGTGGTCCACCTGAAATTTGTATATAGTTCATCTTTTGGCCCATGCCATAAAATTTGTATATTGTTTACACCATTAAAAACCATAAACTGAAATGGATCTACTGCAGTTGTTACTGTTAAAGAAGGTGGTATCCATGAGGCTCTATTTTAGAATTATTTCCTCCTCGATTATCTCTAAATAGAAATCTCTTGTTATATCTCATCATATTGTCAGGATTCTTGATAAAAAGTAGGAAAAAAAAAAGGAAGAAGAAAAGATTGTTGTGTGTATCTTTTCTCCATGTTCCTTAGAAGGCTAATTGGTTGACCTGCCTGGAAAAAGGGTGTGTCTCATTAGCATCTGAATATTGGGAGTTCTGGTCCATCATAGTTTGATGACTCAAAAAATTCATGGTCTTCAAGACTCAATAGAACTTAACCTACTCTTTGACTCAACTCTAGTTTGACTTTTCTGGTTTTTAAACTATGATTCCAATAGTATAGTTTTTGTTTTATCTGTTTTGTAGTTTGGATTTTTTTATTTTTTAAAAAAATTTAATTATGATCAATTCTGAATTTTCTTTTCTTTCCTTTGGATGCTTGGGACAGTTCTTGGAAGAGTTCGAGTGGCTGTAAGACTACAACCTCAGAATGCAGAGGAGTTGGTTGCAGATGCTGATTTTGCTGATTGTGTAGAATTGCAGCCAGAGGTTTTTCTAATTGCACTTCTCTTTTGTTTGTAATTTCATATGCCTAAATTTACACCAGATGTGCAGCGTGTAATGCTTTCCAAAAATAAATGAGAAATGTAAGTCAATCCATGGGCACCAATCACATGGCCATTCTCATGTTTTGCAAAATGTTATACTGATGCTCAAGCGGAGGAATATAGGCCCTTGTATAATGTTAATGTGCAAGTTTGGGCCTAAAATCAAAGGCCCTATGTGCTTTTAGACCCAATGACTTAAATGGGCCAAACTCGGGCTGATCTACCTTAAGGTTTTTTTGTAGGTAATATGCATATTCCATAAAAGAGGATCCAATTAGCTTCTTTTTTTCTCATGTACAACCAAGTTGACTTAATATTCCAGCTTTCTTCTTATCCTTGATTTGGCTGTCTGATAATCAGATAATCCTTCTTAACCACCTGCTAGGCACATGATGTAATTTCTTTGGTTTTGCATAAAGTATGCTTATATTTGGACAACACATAGTTTTGTTGTTCTCTTACAGGTGGTTTCTTATAGGTGCTTTTTTCTCAGTTTCCTCAGTTTCGTGTTGTTTTGCTAGTGGTTGCTTGCTAGCTTTTAGGACTTGATCAGGTTGGTTAATGGTGCTACTTCTTTATTTAATTATTTTGCTAGTGGTTGCTTGCTAGCTTTTAGGACTTGATCAGGTTGGTTAATGGTGCTACTTCTTTATTTAATTAACTTTAGTAGGAAACTATGCTTATCATGATATTTCTGTTAGGTTGAAACTCATTTTTAAGATTTGTATTATGCTCATGAGTTTCTTCTCTTTTGAGTCATCTATTGAGAATTCATGTTCAAAATACACCTTGGTAGTGTCCAAGCATTTATTTGTGTGTTTCATGTTTAAATTGATAAAAAGAAGGAAATCATGATTAAGTCTTATTTTTGCTTTTTTAAGTTAATGGATCTTAGTCCAACCTTGAAACAGGTTTGACTATATTGAATGAAATTGCCGAGCTTGTGGCCTTGGTTGCAATTTTGAATTTCAGAGGTATGTCTTGAGAACTTTCAAATATCATATTACCTCTTTATTTCTATGGATTGGTTATGCAAAATGTATGTCCATTGTAATTTTCAATTTCATTTCGTTGCTTGCAGGTTAATGGAATGCATTTTTGGATTGTGTATTTTGTATATTTTTTCTTGTTTTTTATTCTTTTCCTTTGTATATGTTTGGATACTAGAAACTAAGTTTGAAAATCTTGGATGGTTTTGAATCATATATATAGCAGCACGACCTATGTTGCCTTGAAAGGAATTTTGATAAAAGACGGGATATGTAGGTCAATACTCCTGTTTCTTTTGCGGCCTTCTTTTATCTACAAATCAGTTTTTTTTTTTTTTCCTTGCAAATATGGGAAACTAGGTTTTGGAGTCTTCAGAAAATGGTGTATAAATTTTGGTTATGATCATCCATTAGAGGTTGAATTTTAGAAAATGGTGTATAAATTTTGGTTATGATCCTGACATTTCTTTTGCAGTCTTCAAAAGAATGTATTTGATGTCCTCTACCGGATAACAAACATCCCTTCTTGGAAGCTTACAAGATCAAGATAATTGTAAGTGTAATCCCCTGGCTTGTTCAGACCTGCACCATTCTAACTGAATAGGCACTTTCCCTATTGTTAGATTTTGAAATACTGATAGGGTTTTCCTATAAATGAGATATTCTGGTTCTCACAATCTGATTCTTGTCAGCTTGAAGAGATGGATTTCCTTAGTGTTCTTCAAATGATTCCTTCATGTTTTCAACTAGCGATGACATGTAGGTTTTGGTTTCTACAGTTCTTTTTTTGGTGTTTGTTATGGTTGCTGTTAAAATATATGCTGGATACTTTTCTTCTTCTTCTTCTTCTTCTTCTTCTTCTTCTTTTCCACCTATACTATTGAGTAAATCAAAATTGCTTCTGGAAGGCAAGGAGCATTGTTTATGCCATAGTCAGCAAAACTCTGTTGCAAAGTCGGTATTTTTGGAAATTTTATAATTTTAAAAATGTTTAAAACCAGTATTTTTTTTGGACGATAGGCAGAAAAATGAACTCTTTTTGAGCAAATGAATCAAACACTTTTTTTAGTGTTTTTTTTCTGTTCAAAAACACTTTTGAGAGCAATTTAAAAGACATGCCAACCATGTATCTGCATGGGACAATAGGTCTTGGATCCCATCCATCCATCATAACGACACCATTATATTGATGCCCTAGCCTAAGAATCAAGTTCATCCACTGGTCAGATGGGCTACAATTTGAAAAACAAATTTGCAGCTCTGAAAAACTTGTCTAAAGTTTCTAAACAAAATTCACCCATTTCTAGTATTGGTGCCACATGCTGATTGGACTAGATTTTTTTATTGGGTAAAAGATATTCAAGATCAGACCAAACTGATGAATTGATTAGATCTCGCACCTGTATAATGCTGGCAAATGTGTGGCATGTACATGAGCTTTATTGTTGTGTGCGCTTAGAAAAGCTCTATTGCCTACATAAATGCGATGTATGATCCATTCATTAGATGGGCCACATATGTAAGATTGCTTATTTTTGTAGCAGAAATGAGCTCTGAGGGAGGGAGTCTCATATGTGGATCTCAATAACCTAGGACAACTGCTTAACTATACAAATTATTTCTGATCATACAATCAAGCTATATTCTAGCAATACAATACTAGTATAGCAGTACGAATGCGTCTAAGAGTTATACAACAACATCTATTTGTATGCACACCTAAGAATATAGAAAATCATAATCAAAATAAATTCTACTACTATACTACAACCATATCAATGCATATACATCATATGTGTCTGAGAAGCATTTTTTTCTCCTTTGCTTATTTAGCCAATTAAAGGTGAAAATGTAAGGCTTCTCCTATTTGGTGGATAAATGGTTTTGCCCATTTGTAGGCTCGCACTAGGGGTCGACATTCAGCCGTATCTCTCACTTTAGTTCAGGTTTTCACTATTTCCCAATGTTCCGCTGGCTACTTCATATTTATCTTTTTCTTTTCCCAGAAGTAGTTAAACAGATAGCCCTTCATGAGTTCATAAGTGAAAATAAGGGTTGAGAATTTAGCACTCTCTTGACTTTTCTTTTCTTTTTTGTTGTCTTATGAAACTGTAAGGAGCATAATGTCAGAAGTATTGTGGTTATTTGCTTTTTTGATGACTTGATTCATTAGTTCTTTAAGGAATAGTCAGAAGTGTTGTATTTGCAATACCTTCAGCTAACTTCTTATGGAAGGATAATTTTTGTTCTGGTTTGTCATATTTCTAAATTTCTCTAATCACCATTCTTGATAAACACTACTAACATCACCACTTAGAAGTTTTGAATATCCAAAGTCACTGAGGTAATTTCACAAATCTGTGCATCATTAATTATCTCATGTCTAATGAAATATTGTGGGCTTGGCAAAGGTCATAAACAGAATCCTCATAATGCAGTTCCATGTTATTTTTCCCTTTTTCTTTAATGATGAATACCACGAAAGTAGTGATATTTCTTATTTTACAACTTGTTATTTTTCCTCACAGCATCTACCAAGGTCACAGGCATGCACTAGAACTAAATATGGTAACTTTTTATGTTTATTGTATTCTTTTTTTGCATTATTTTTTAACATAGGGACTTAGGGGCTGTTACTTTGTAGTTTGTGAACTTCTGCTGTATATGCCAGTCACAGGTGGCCTGATTGCATCATCATATTGTTTGTGAATGAAGTTACATGCTATATTGCTTTTACCTTAGTTTGCTTTCTTTTATGGGGATCTATGATACCACCGAACCCACAAGATCCGACAACGATGACTTGCCATCTGCTAGCATTTATTTCACATATGGCATCTCTCATTGTTGATTTCTATTAGCATTTCTATAGAATCTATACTTGATATGGGATTATATGTATCAAGTTCTTGGAAGGAAGTCAAATAATGCTAAGTCCATGGAAATTTTACAAAGTAATTTTTAGAGCTTAATTTAATTTCTTGAATAGTTGTTTACAAGTGATTTTCATGCCATGCTAATATTGGTTTCACTTTTCTTGTTGCAGTAGCTATGGCAGTTATTGCTTCTTTTAGGAAAATGAAAAAGCTTGTCCAAGAAATTTCATTGGTTGAGGTTGCACTTAGGACCTCGTCTCAGCTTGTAAGTTTAGCATGAAGCCTCTACGCCTTTTCAAATCCATTATCCAGTAGCTCTCTCTCTCTCTCTCTCTCTCTCTCTCTCTCTCACACACACACACACACACACACACACACACGCACAATGCACGAACACACATCTTATTTCCATTGTCCCTTCACGTGCAAGTTGTAAGTTCCGATGGAAAGAAGGTGAAGCGATTGCATGCATTGCCAGATATTGACATTGAAGATGCAAAGGTATTTCTATGATGGCTTCTTGATCATTTTCACAGCAATCTGATACATGACTGCCATCCCAAAAAAGCTATAAACTTCTCAATGTGTATGTTCATCTGACTCTATGCTCTGTTTCCCTCTATCGACATAATCTCCTAGGAATAGGTAGTTGGCATCTGGTGGTAAACCTCCATATTCAAACATTCGTAGGAGGTCCGAAAATTGCCCATGTATGTCGCCTGCTTAGCAGTGGAAGAAGAAGAAGAAAACCCATGTAAATTTTGTTACAGCCTGCAAATGATATATAGGTAAAAAAGGCATTGGAAGGGACCCCTTAACCTGTAAATGATTTACATGACTTAGCCTATTTACAGGCTTTCAAATGACCTCTTAAGACATTGGATACATGCGTCGGTTTTGGGCTCAGATCAGATAATGTGGTATGCATGTTCATTCTTTGAACGGTTCATCAGGTGAGCTCTTTGTGCAGGCCACTTTTCCTTGGAACAAATGCTTTAAAATATTGGGTGAATGGCCTGCATCCTATGTATATGTATAGCCCCAACTGATCAGCAGATGGTTGGTATTCTGGGTAGAACACGTGGAATATGTATGTGATATCCACTCAAACCACTGTTTAAATATGGAGGTTTTCGTGGTAATGTAGCTGACTGGACTAGGACTGCTGGTTGTTATAAATGGTTATATCAACTAAGCTTTAATAAAGCGCTCTATCTTTCCAAAAAGAATGAGGGTGGAAGCTTTATCCGATCGGTAACCTTCAAATAGATAGTGAAAAGGAATATTTCACACCTAATTCAATGGGAGAATATTACCAGAACCTACCATTTTCTGAATCATAGGGAAATTAACACTTTTGCAGCAACAATTTCAGAAAATTTTGAGAATAGTCTATTTATTGACTCCTCTTTTGTGATGATGTCACACGTATCATTTGCTTGTTTTATCATTAATATTTCATATCTTGTAAGTGTAGGCTTGAATAAGTAACTTTAGAAACATGGATTTATATGTTGAATGTTGAATTCTTTAAACTCTATTTATATGATTATTCATTTCAATATATTAATTGATTTCCATTTCCCTTTCTTAGTCCTTTCAGTTATGGTCTTCTCTCATTTTGTGGGCTGCAGGTCAGGCAGATTTGCTAGGCTTCAACGGATTCAATGCTCATCGGGCCCATGACCAGCCTTATTCATTGCACCTGGTGGTAGTCCTTTCATGGCCACTGCGACGTATTCTACACAAGGGCAGTGAGAGGAATTTCAGCCTCAAGCGCACCGGTTCGATCCGCTCCCGGGATTCGGGTCCAAGCATAGTTGTCCAAGCGATCACATTACATCATTTGATAACATTTCCAGTGAAAGAGAAGGCCTGAGCAAGGATGATAACATTCACAGTGTAAAAAAAAAAAAAAAAAAAAAAAAAAAAAAAAAAAAAAAAACTAGGATACATGGGTGTCACCTTTTACTTTTCCTCTCTCTCTCTCTCACTCTTTTTTCTTTTTTCTTTTTTTTTTTTTTTCTAACAAAAGATTTGCTCTATGGCTATCGGTAGCTATATGTTTTTAAAACTATAGCTACGGTAATGCTACGGACTGTAACCGTAGCTATAATTCACTACGGATTTTATCCATAGCTTTTAATAGCGTTTTAATAACAAACTGACAATTTAGTGGCAGCCAGTACAACCGTCAGTAAAGGTCCCGACCGTCGGTAAAGCCTTTACCGACTGAGGCTTTACTGGCTGTTACCTGAATGCGGGCAAAGGCTTTGCCGGCGGTTTTGACCGCTGGTAGAGGCCAGTTTTCTTGCAGTGAGGTCTGTAGCTTTAGAGGCAAGGGCATGGGAGTCACTGCTCTCTTGTGTGGAGTTTGATTCTGGTTGCTCAGATATTTTGATTGATTTGGAACTTCTAATGTGGCCGCTGACTGATTAAATTGAGTTATGATCTGATGCTCAATTGAGAGATATTATTTTGGTTTTGATCCAGAAATATTGCACAGGTGGGACATCACCTCAGGGAAGTTAAACTCTTTACCTGATGTGCCAATCCCAATATCATATCAACGATCATGGCAATCTGAGCTGAGGGTTGCCAATGAGCAACTACTGTTGTGGCAGTTCGAAGAGGAAGATCTTCTTGGGTGTTTCTTCCATCACAATCCATGATGGGACCCCCCATATGAATGGTTTGCATCATAAAAGAAGAGATGAAGAAATTATTCAATCTACATTCAGAGATCCTTGAATTCTTGCAGCATTTAGGGGGCATTTTCAGTATTGTTTTCATTTCAGTGTGGCATTGAATCAAACTAACCCGGTATGTTCTCTCAATGGCATTAATTTCCAAGGTGTTCCTATTCTCTAACTGGTGTGAGATTAGCTGTAATTAGGTTTGTCAACAGGCTGGGCCCAGGGTTGACATCGGCCTCGAATCCTGAACTATTTGCACCTGGCCTATTAAAAACACTTGATTTTGCCTTGCCTGGGCCTGGTCCATTGACTGGTTTTCACATGAATATGAATGGCAGTTGTGCAGAAAAGTGTCTCTGCAACGGAGCTTATTCTTGTGGCTTTTGCATTGTTAGGGTGTGTTTGGATGCAGCATCTAATAGAATTGTGATTACTAACTTTATGAAATGGAAAGACAAGAAATTGTTTCTCTAGCATTCATATTGAGGGTCTGGGCTCCAAATTACAGTTTTGTCAGTTTTATGGTTAGACTAGAAAGAAATGTAAGCACTGCAGTTTGAGGGATGGTTATTGAGTTTGTTTTTCCCTGTTGAAACATAGGATCCAGCTTGTGTCACCAGCCACTGGGGCTCCCATCATGAGATAGTCCAATGATGTGAACTGTCCATATTACCATCATGACCCTAAAATTTGGTTTCTAGAGTTGAATGTGAGCCATTGAAAATTTTCTTTTCATTGTTGTTCTAAATTCATCTACAGATAGTGATGCTCACGGTCATCTGTTCAGCCTAAGTTTCTTTACGGGGCCCATTATAGCATAGAGTCCAAAAATGAAAATGGTTCCGATTGTCAAACCACTGAGCATGTGGGCCCCAGTTATCAATGGTAGGAAGAATAATTAACATTTGTCATTTCCTCTTGATTGAACTAACTGTTGGCAACTTTAAGACTGTGTTGATATGGCAGGCGTGATGGACATGGAACCTGACGATAGCTTGGGTGAGCCTGGTGATAAGGCGGCCGACATTGATAATGACGGAGCAATTGTTGATATGGGTGATCCATCCGTTGAGATTGCTTCCCCTATGGTACATCTGCCACTTATTTTTTGGGTTAACCGCCTTTTCTATTCTTAATTTCATTCACTTTACTGAGAAACAAGGACTGAAAAATAGGGTTTTCAATGGTTATCCAGACATGTGCAGGTATCTAATGGACCCTATTCTAATGGATCTGGGTCCGAACTTTTTATACCACCTGGGTCTGGTTTGGGTCTTACTTTTTTGGACCTGGTTAAATTTTGAGTCTAGCCTGGTTCTTGTCAGGTCCATCAACTTGTACCCTCTTAAAATGGGGTTAGGTCAGGTCAAAGTCGGTTCCAGGTTGGATCCAATTAATTTTAGTATTAATATTAAATATATTGATTACTCTAGCAAAGCAATGATGTTGCCTAACGCCACAAGCATGTCAGAGAGCCCATTTACACCAATGCGTAAACATGGTAAATGTGCGTGCAATATAGTCCATGCATTGGGTGGGCCCGACCATGCATATGCTCATATTTCACTCAAAACCTACATCAACAAAGAGGAGTTATGTTTTTTTCTTCCATTTTCTGAAGCTGTTATAGTTTTTGAGTTTACTAGAACTTAGTAGCTCTGATTTTGCAGGATGATTGTTTACAAAGGTCAACCAATGCCAGATCAGCTAAATGGCTACTATTATGCAGCTCTTGGCCACGAAAGGTTTACAAGCTACATGACCCTAGTAAATATACTGACCATTCTCTATAATTCTTCATCGAAAACTCCACATTTTAACAGCAAGGAAAAAAACAAGGAATTCATTGGTGAAGGGACATATATAAGGTTGAGCAGTGAGTTTTAACTTTGAAGACATTTTAACAGCTGAAATTATGAGTTGCATGCAGTCATCTCATGCGAATGCAAACAAGTACATGTGCTTCTTTGATAGTTCTATGTCTCACGTGTATTTTGCAAGCATGTTTCTGATGTGGGGTTGATTCTCTGAACATCACTTCACAGTGCTCTATTGCATCTGTAGCTACATTGACATCCTCAGTTACCAGAGAAAAACTTAGATACTCTGGCAGTGAGATCGATGATATGCTCTTTAAATTACTGAGAAATTGCAGGCATGGCAAACGATCAATTCAAATTGAACTGTCCAAATTACAAGTCCCAGTTAGATGTATTATGACTCGAAAGTAGGCTTACTTGGGTATCTCACTATTGGATTGGTAAACATTGTTGGACCATTAAAGCTAAAACTAAGAGATATCTACTGGTCCTATTTCAGTGAATACGTTTCCACCAATTAGATGTTTGGATTGTCCACCAGATCTGATTTTGGAATATGACTTAGTGACGGTGGTTTCCACAATGTAGTCTGTTTAATCCTAGTTGATGTATGCCACGTGTTTAATCCTGGTTGATGTATGCCATGTGTACAATCTCACTGACACCTGTCTTTCCTTGTGAAACAGCAGTTCCTGTATCAGCTGATGGACGGGATGCAGCTGCTGCTCCTGCACCAATTGCTGCCCCTGGGCTGGGTGTTGCTCCTCAACCTGCAGCCTCAGGTTGGGAATAAACTCTCATGGATCAATCAACCTGTAACCTCTAATTGCAATTCATTTGAACAGTGCATGCAAACATGCCTTTAGTTTATAAAAAGATCTATTAAAATTCAAACAGAAACATTAACCGCACTTCAACGTTTGGTTCTATTCTCACTGAGTGATGTTAATTACCTTTCTTTACAGCCTACTGTGACTCATGCTAGAACATTCAATCCACTGTCTGCTTTGACAAACAAACGGGATTCATAATCAAGCTGCTACGAATAGTAAAAGCTTGTCTTCCTGTGGAAAAAGAAGAAGAAGAAGGAAACAAGATCTCTGCAAACCTTTGATTGGGAGACAATCATGGTTCAAACACTAGAAGCCATTGGTGGAGGCTCAGTTTGCGTCGGGGCCACAGGAACAATTGGCTCCTTGATGACCAGGGAAATGGAATCCATGATGAAACAAATGTCACAAACATCAACTTCCTCAAGAAGGAGACCTCCAACAGTCCCAGTCTCAGTATCCTGTGGTGCAATTCCCAAAAAAACACAGCCAAGTAAAAAATCTCTCAATGAAGCCACCAGCAGCGACAGCAGTAACAATGACAGAAATCCTGGATGTACAGCAGCAGCAGCAATGGCAGTTTTTATGTCTTGAAAACTTTAAATAGGCCATTAATTATTTGATTGTGTTGATTGTTGTCTCGATGGATGTTAAATGGGTGAAACATGCACAGGTTCAATCATTGGTTGATTATAATATTGTTAGCTTTTGTTGATAGAAACTAGATTTAGCCCCGGTTTTTTATAAATGATGTTAAAAATTGATTTTAGCCTCAGTTGATACCAATAAAGGCTAAATATATCTTTTGTCTCAGTTACCTAAACTGAAACTACAACTCTTGTGGTTAAAGGCTTTAGCCTTGGTTGTTGAGAACCGAGGTTAAAAATATATTTAGCTTCAATTGGAGGCAACTGAGGCTAAAATTAGGATTTAGTCTCGATAGGAAACAATGAGGCTAAAATTTTGATTTGGCTTCATTTCAAGAAAACTGAAGCTAAAAAGGTTCTTTTAGCTTCACTTGAAGAACCAAGGCTCTAAAAGTCATTTTAGGCTCGATTGCTAAAACTGGGGCTAAAGCCTTTAGCCACGGGGGTTTCAACCTCAGTTTGAATAACTGAGGCAAAACTGAGGCTAAAGGTTTTAGCCTCAGTTTTTAACCTTTTTAGCCATGGTTTTGAACCGAGGCTAAAATCCCATTTTCTTGTAGTGATCGCCTCTACTGCAGGTTCAAATCGGACTGTGAAAATAGGTACTTCAAGCTCTTATGATCCGAGAAGAGCTCGAACCTGACCCCATATAGATAATGCCTTCACACCTTCAGTTCGAAGACAACTGCTGCAAGATTCAAATCATGGGTGAGGTAGTTCAGCTCATGGACCTTGAGCTGGCTCGAGGCATACGCCACTAGCTTCCCGTGCTGCATCAGGACAGCACCCAAGCCAAATCTAGAGGCATCGGTGAAAACAATAATACCCTCATCCCATCAGGAAGAGTGAGAACAGGAGCGGACGTGAGGCAGTCCTTCAGCTCCGTAAATGCCTCGTCGCAGGCATCACTGCAAATGAACTCGACGCCCTTCCATGACAACCGGGTCGGTGGTGCTGTAATACGGGAGAAACCCTCGATAAACCGTCGGTAAGATCCCGCTAGACCAAGGAAGCTACGGATCTCAGACGCATTCATGGGCTGGCCTCACTGACGCACTGCATCAACTTTCAAGGGGTTCACAGTGACACCCTCCCTCGTCACCACGTGAAAGAGGAACTTCACCTCATCCTGCCAAAACTTACACTTCTCCAGCTTCGCATACAGCTGGATGGCACGAAGGGTCTCCAATACAATCTGCAGGTGCTCAACGCGGTCCTCTCGGGTCCTCAAGTATACAAGAATATCATCAATGGATACCTCCACGAACTGATTGAGGAACGGCCGGAAGACCTCATTCATCAGCTGCATAATACTGCGGGCGCATTGGTTAGTCCGAATGACATAACCAGAAACTCGAAGTGACTATAGCGCGTCCGAAAAAGCTGTCTTCAGAATGTTCTCCTCTCGGACCCGAATCTAATGGTAACCGAAGCGCAAGTCTATCTTGAAAAAATATTGTACACCCTGCAACTGATCGAACAAATCATCAATACGGGGAAGCAGGTATTGATTCTTAATGGTGACTCTGTTGAGCTTATGATAGACCACATAGAGCCGTAACGAACCATCCTTCTTCTTCCCAAACAATACCAGGGCTCCCCATGGTGAACTGCTGGGACGAATGTAACGTAACTCGCGGAGCTCATCCATCTGTTCCTGTAGTTCCCTCAATTCCAACGGTGTCATCCGGTAGGAGGCCTTTGAGATAGGAGCAGTACCGAGCACTAGATCAATCTAAAGCTCCACCTGCCGACGCGACGGCAAACCCGGGATCTCCTGGAACACATTTAGGTACTCGCAAACAACTAACAGCTGCTCAATATACCCTGCCACAGAATCCTCAATGACAAAAGCCAAGAAACTAGATAACAGCTCTCCCCTGGGCTCGGCAACAAACTTGAATACCGGCAAGCCTGAAATGTGGAATGTGACTGTCCTCACGGTATAGTCCAAGATGGCACGATACTCCACAAGCTAATTGTAACGACCTGTAAATTTCCGTACAAGGGCTCGAGTATCACCTCGACCAGAAATCACTTAGGATTAAATCCTTTAGAAATTTAACAAAGTTAACTAAGTGCTAAACTATATTAGCCATGAAATCCGTTAGAATCGTTTTAAATACGATCTGCAAGACCCAAAACTTGTAGAATCATTGACGCTAGGTTACCCTAAAGTCTAGGATTAAACTCATTACCCGACTGCTCTCGGGAACGAATTGAAATTCCGTATTAGGTCTAGACCGCACATCGGAAGTCCGATTAACACGAAGTTAAGGAACTAGGACCGCCTCACTGGGCTCGATAACCATCTCGAAAATCAGGTCCAGACGATGTCCCACGGCCATTCGCTTGAGTCTGGAGCGAGGGAGTGTGAAAACCATTATTTTCTTTACAACATAAATATCTTGAATAGTGATCTGGCACCACTCGTTTGCGGATCAGTATTATGCAACCAGACCGTCAGAATCAGACCAAATTACACCCTCGGATCAGGAAAAATTTCATGAACATTTACATGTACTTGAAATTTCGAATCGTGGCCCACTGACCGTTGAACTGAAAATGGTTCGCCGCGTGTGATCTAGAAATCTGACCAAGATGAAAATGTAATCTCACGTAGATCCATGAGTTGTGAGCTTAAGTCTGACGTTTGGCTCAAGGGGGGCCGTCAGAAACCCTCTTTTGAGCTGGAACAATACCGCAATGCTTATAATAGACGTACCCCTTGAATCGGAGTCTATTCCGGAGAGGTTTTAGGCTATATAAGGGCCTTAGAACAGCCCCTCTCATAGCCATACGAATTTGGGATAAAACCCTAGAGAGAGAGAGAAAAGGGAGAGAAAGCTTAAGAGTTGTGGGAGAATCTTCCTTCTACTGTTTCAAATCACCACACGGGCTGCACCACCCCTTCCTTGGCGCTTTCCCGGCGATACCGACTCTGCTTTAAGGTAATAAACCCTAACCCTAGATTTGTTTTGAGGTGTATAGGCTACATGTTATGAAATAACTAACCGATTTCACTCTTTAGGCTAGAAAACTCCCGAATACGGAAGCTCCTCGACCCTTGTCGATCCGTTGAGATTCAAAGAAGCAAGGTGAGGACTTTAGGTGTATAGGTTATGGTTTTTAATGCTTTCAATGTCAGATAATGATAGATTCATGATCTGTATGCAATTGCACATGTACAAAGTGCTTTCCATTTTCTGTTTCGATTAGAATTGTAGAATATAGAATTTCACATACTCTAGGTATTCGTATAAAATACCGTATACGTAATTTTTTTGAAAATGTGTTTGACATGTTTATTTGTCGTATGGATATACGATATATGGATAAAATACTTATTTGGCGAAAGGATTCGCCTAATACATGTTTACTAATATATACCATGTATGTAGAAATACGGTATTGTAAGAAGTACCGTATACATGTATATTTTAGCGATGTGTTTGTCATGATTAATTGTCGTATAAATATATTATGTGCATATAAAATATTTGCTTGGCGAAGAGAATCGCCGTAATACAGGTTCCCTTGTATACACTATGTATGTTGAATTTGTGTATCCTAGAAAATACCCCATACGTATAAATTTTGGTGATGTAATTGTCATGATTATTTGTTGTGTGAATATGATATATACGTATAAAATACTAGTTTGGTAAAGGGACAGCCCTAGTACACATTCCGCTAACATACGTCATGTATGTTGAAATTGTGCACTCTAAGTATTTGTGAAATTGCTTGTGGGTGTAAGTGCTTAAGTGTTTGCACCTTAGGTAGGTGCTGAGATGGAGTTCTCAACTACCTTAGGGTCACGTATGATACCCTTCATATGGTTATTTACTCTAACCACTCACTTATGAAATATATGTATTTGTATCCCTATTTGTATAGTGCTCTATAACATGTTTTTTTAACATGCTTTGTAACTTGTTTCATAACATGCTTTATAATATGCTTTATAACATGATTGCTAGTGTGCTTGAATTACCTTGTTTATCATGCTTTACTTCACATGCTATGGTTGGGAATTGATTGAGCTTGGGACTATGTCTATAGTCCAGACATCCGGTATCAGACTTGGAGTTGTGGTTGAGATTCATTTCGCCACACATGATGTGTTGGCGAACCCGTGTCGTACTTCGGTTGGCGATAGTGGTTGGCCACATGAGGTGCTTCTGCGCTTCATATCACCCAACTTGTTGTGCGCTCGAGCCAGCCGAACACGTCAAGTAACCCATGTGTCTTATGTATGTTCACCATGTTTGGTCACTAATGTTTGAACCTAGGGTACCAAACTTACCAGTGAGAATCCCGTTAACCATGGTACCTCGATCCGCTAAGACTCATGAGCCGGGCATGGTGGTATGGGACACCGTGGTCGAGCTGTCGGCCTACGCTGGGGCTACGTGCCTTCCCATAGTGACCAGTGAGCAACTTAACTGGTATGGGACACTATATTCGCGCTGTCGGCCTATATTAATAAGGTGATGGGGGAGCGGTGCAACCTTTGTAGTGACCGCGAGCATACTCTGAAATCGCAGTGCACCTTAGGGTTCGCCGTGATATATAGAGTATGAACTAGGCCTGTTTCTGTATAGTGATGAATCGTTTAAGGGGTGATGGGGGAGTGGTGTAACCTTTGTGCGTAACAGCCCTGGCAGCCTCTGCAGTGACCTAGAAAACACACCATCGTCTGATATTAACTAGGACTGACGACCCTAAAATGGATCATGTTTGGGAATGATACAAGGAAGGTACCTTAGTTTCCCAATCCTGCTGTTTGAATTGGACTAATTAATAACTCGGTAATCATGCTCATCATGCATTGCATGTGCCTGGAAGATGTGGAGCACTGTGGGATGAAAGCATGCCGCGAGCGTGAGATGGTGTCACATGAGGGAGTATGTCGGTGAGGGCATCCATCATACCTGCATTCATACTTGCATTAATAAGAGTAATTAGGAGTGTTTGATTTACTGCTTTATCATTACTGCTTGACTGCATTGATAACATGTTAACCTATGCTTTATGGTTCCACTGAGTTAGCTACTCACTCCCACGTTACGGGACGGTGTTGCGCACACCAACCAGACTCTGTCTCAGGTTTAGGCAAGCCGACGACTCTGGAGGCGGAGCCTGATTATGACGAGGACTAGGAGGAGTTCTCGTATATACAGTTCTCTGGCGGCTTCCACTAGGCTGCCAGGACCGACGGGTTTTACAGGGATTGTTACTTAGTTTCATTTTCGACATTTTGTTTATAAAACAGACATGTATATGGTGACTCAGATGGATTCATACTCTGAAGAATGAAACGATTATTTTGTTTCTTTACATACATATATATATAGTTCAGTCTTCCGCTTGCTTTTATACAATTGATCTGGAGTATGAATTTCTGTTTTGGTATAATCTCACTCATGTTTATTGCTCTAACACAGACAACATTTAATCATCATTAATTATGTTGCATAAGTGATGCGTTGGAACTCGGGAGTTGAGTTACACTCGACCCCCGATTTTCAGGGCGTTACACTAATCCATACCCAGAATAATATCAAAGTAAGACATCGGCATCACGAACAGATCGACAGGAAGGAACATCTCGCCCACTAACACCGGGCAAGAAGGACAGCGACGGGTCAACACAACGGACTTCCCCATGGGAGTCAAAACGGCCAAGGCCTCAGACATGGACTCCGATGAAATACCGGTCGATCGGTAAAATTGCCTGGCCATAAAAGAATGGGAGGCACCAGAATCAAATAAAACATGAGCAATACAAGAAGAAACAAGAAGAATACCCTCAATGACTCCGCAGGTCGATGACTGCGGGTCCTGGCCTGGTGCTTGCTGCGCAGAATAAAATCGGCCCTGAGCTGGTAGGGGAAGCAAACTGGAAGACTAGGGGTCCTGAATCTGTGCCTGCTGGGCTGCGATACATACTTGACCCATGGACTAAACATATGGATATCCCCTCTGCTGGTGTTGTTGCTGCTGTCTCTACTGAGGAGGAGCCCTAGGAGCAGGGGCTGGAAGTTGTACTCTCTTTTGCTGCTGTTGTTGAGGGGGATAAGGAGGAGGCAACTGTGGTGGCCTCTGCTACTGAATGGGGAGAGGGCAGTCACCCCTCCAATGCCTGACCTGTCCACAACCAAAGCCAACACGGAAAAAGGGGCCAGAGGATAAAGCGGCTGGCGGTGCTGATGATGATGAAGAACCTACTGTCTAAGCTACGGGCTACCGAAATTCAAATCTGTTCCTCCATCTCTGCTGACGGTGCTGCTTGGAACTGTTGGCTGGAGATCTCCTCTTCCGGTCTTTACCGAAACTCTACTCTCTTGATCTCTAGGTCATAGCCCAGTCCTCCTCATAAACCAGTGCCCGATGCACGACCTAGTCCAACGTCTCCAAACAATCCCCTACCACACAGCTACGAAGGGCAGGACGTAACCCAGTCACAAAACGATAGGCCCTCATCTTATCATCGCTGGTGAGATGAGGAGAAAATTTAGATAAGGCCAAGAAACGGGCTTTATACTGCGATACTAACAAATCACCTTGCACCAAGGTCTCAAACTCGATCGCCCTCTAGATTTGAACATGCTCGAGGAAGAATTTATGGTCGAAACAGACCACGAACTCCTCCCACATCTAAACGAAATCCGGCCCGGCCATCCTGGATAGAGATGACCACCAATAACGGGCCTCACTTTGAAGAAGATAGGTTGCAAGGGATACCCTCTGATCCGTAGGACACTTCATAGTGTCAAAAATCCTCGCAATCTCAGTGCGTCATGCCTCAGCGGCAGAAGGGTCAGGGTCACCACTAAACCTCGAGAGATCATGCTACCAAAACTCTCGAGATATTACGCTCACACGCGGTAAGTTAGACTGCCCAGAAACCTTGGCAGGCTGACATGTCTGTAACGCAGTAGTTATGAGCTGCATCAGCTGATGGAAATGCTCGGCTCCTATAGGCACTGACTCAAAAGCAGGAGAGGCACTCGCCTCGGGTGGAGGTACGGGTGTAGTCGACGGAGCAGGAGCCTCTACAACCGGAACAGTGAGCTGAGGAGGGGGGATTGGTGGGGAACTAGAGCAACTGAAGGAATAGGCGCTACAGGAGGAACAGGATGGATCGGGACCTTATGAATTAGATCCTCAACAACGGGATCAGGATGTGCTCGAGTAGAACGGGTATGCGGGGGCCTCGTCCATGGGCACCACGAGCACCACAGCCACGGGTGCCACGTCTAGGCGGCATCGTCTATAAAATAACGACGACGCAAGGAATCAGGACAATTACACGCTCAATACGGAGCGAAAGGAAGGGTCTCAGGACACTACTTGTCCTATTCTCTGAGCAAACATGCGATGTTATCCCGAGTTATTCCAGAATTACTTACTATGCTCTGATACCAACTCCTATCACGCCCCAGACTTGGTAACCAGACTCATAAGGAACCCAATGGCTGGTTCTAGCTATGACAGCCTCCGTAGTACTCCATTCATGGCTCCTAAGGCAGGTTCTGATCCTGCGATCCTATAAGGAGGATTTCCATAACAGTATAATCATTCCAATATGAGTTTACCCAAGATCACGACAAGTACATCTGAGAATAACAAAGGCTCACATCACAAAATTCACTATGAATTTGAACTCTTACAAGTATCCATAAGGTCCAAAAGGACATACATAAGATGATAGAAAAGGAGGAAAAAGTCAGCAATACTAGAATCCTTAAGCTCAACTCTACTCCACGCTCTGCCGCTATGACGCCTTCCTAGGATCTCCTACACGCATCAATCGTGCATAAGCTTATAGAAGCTTAGAAGGTAGTGAAAGTATGTGACAATGCTGCACAGAAGAATAATAGGAGGTACAGGGAGGGAAACATGCTCAATGACAATATCAACAATCTTACCAAGGCTTATCATGAATACGATGCAATGAGTACTGGGAGCCATACTAAGGCAATGCGTGAAGGGGCTTATGCAGCCGATGCAAATGTGATGTAAGTAATGTCAGTGCTCATAACCAATCCACATATCGAATACGTTTCCAATTATAAGAAAATCATCGGGGTTCATTACACTACGAATAATTGCTGCTCTACAGACCCTGCACAGTCAAACGAACGTAAGAGACCTCACTACACGTCGGGGGACAACCAATCACCAATAGGGCTCGACGGCAGTAGACCCATTTCACAAGTTGGTCAGACTCAGCCTAGTAATGCCCTCCCTCACGGGCTGATAAGGCCACATCCCTACCCAACCGACTACACGACAATGGGAGTCACGGCTTAATGGTATAAGGCCCTTATTCGCTCATAACTTCCACTCGGTCACAGCATTGGGGCTGATCCTTGGTACCATAGAAGTTTTGGAAATTTCATCCATGGGCATCCTATGCACCTAATATGCTTAAGTATCATTTCCAATGTCCACACATCCAGCCATCCACAAATATTCTTGTAGAGGCAAGGCCCTGATAAAGCAAGGGCAGTATCATCATGAAATGTGATGTCAATGCATGAGTCACACATACAGATCATGCACAAGCTTCAGGCATTCATTGTGCATGAGGGGAGAAACTTCATCCCTCAATGACCACCATACAATGTAATCAATTCATACAGATGATGCATATGGGTCATAATGATGTTAGTGCACTACCTGTATAATATATAATCATCCGTCCTAAGAAGGGTCAAGGTCTAGGTACATAGACAGATATTCTAAGTAGAAGAGAAGTCCTCTAGTGGGGGCCCAATACTTTGAGGTGACTCACAAGCTAAGAGAGTCGTAAAGTCTTAATGGAGGAAACGGTCCTAATCAAGGTCCAAGGTGGGCCTTCAACCACCTATAAGGGCCCTATGGGCCTACCTTAGGGCCACCAAAGAGGACATCCAACCTCAATTGGGTCCCAAAAGGTAGCTCGCTACGTATATAAAGTAAGGTCTAAGGCCCAAGCAATGCATGGCCTAATGGGCTATACACAAAGCCCAACTCATAGGCAATATGGTGGGGCCCTCAAGCAAGGGTTGGGCCCAACCATAAAGGTCATAAACCCACATATTGTGGTGGGCCTCATGGGCAGCCCAGTAGTTTAACCGTGTGGGCAATTTTACACTTAATACTAGTGACTTGGACCTCACTTCTTAGCCCAAGTACAGGGTTAATTTGGTGGGCAGCCAAGGGCTCAACTACTTGCATATTATAGCCCATAAACCCATCACAATATGTAGAAGAGTATAGGCCCAAAGTTCAATGGGCCTAGAAAAAAGGTTCTAGTCCAAAAGGCCTAAGGAACTAGTCAATTAACCACATACAATGTTCCAATAAAAGCCCAACTTGGGTGGGCCTCAAATGAGCACTAATTACACCTAAAAATACTGAAAGAAAATGGCAAGATAACTGATTAAATCAATCTCAAATCTGATGGGCCATGGTGCCCCAAAAACAACATTTATGGGCGGTAACATTGGGCCCATTACTGAATTTCCAGCCCACCCGCTTTCTGAGTTTGTTGGATTTCGGCAATTAATTTAATTTATAGTGTATTTAATTCCTGATGGCCCACACACATCACTGTGGGTCCCACCAGATTAGAGGAGGATGTACAACACATATATCAAGTTGGCCATGCCGCCGGAAGCAAGCCCAGCGGCCCAAGGTAGGGACGTCCAAAAGATGGGACGACCTAGCCCCTTACATTAAGGTGGGATCCTCCCATCCCAAGTGGGCCCCACATGGGACGTCCACCTAGGGTGGACCACACACACTCGTGGGCCCCACAAGATGGAAGGATGGCATGGAGGAAAAACATACATCATGATGAGCCTGACCAAGGGCGGTCAGCCCATATTGGGCGTCCACGAGCTGAACATCCACTATGGACTGCTGGTCCAGCCACTTAGGCCCACAATTATGGCCCCAAAGGCCTTTGGAACATCATAAGGTGGGCCCCACAGACATGCACAAGGGCTCCAATGGGCTAGGCCTAATAAGTACCATAGTTGCAAATGAGACAGCAAGGTTAGAATAAAAATCTGCAACATACAAGTTGCTATCTTGAATTTGGGTCATCCAAATGGGTGGGTTCTGGGCCTCCAAAATTCTTAAAATTTGGACCCAAGGTCCCTCATCAATCCTATAAAAAGGTGAGACCCAAAACGATGGCCCACCATCTGAGAAAGTATTTTTAAATTTTAGTTTTTAAGGGACTATGCTGCTGGACTGCACAACAGAAATTTCTGGCAATCCACTATGTTGGCCCACCCTTTTGGATGCCCAAATGGGATCCAATGGGGCTGAAATTTAGTATGATTGTAAGTGGGTCATGCAGCTATAGGAATTACATAGTAATTTGTATCATTCTTACCACCAAATAACCAGAAATCAGGCCCCAAGGTGACCCAAAAATCTGTCCAGACAGTTTCTGGACAGCAACAATAGCTTGGAAAGAAATAATTATAAACAGTAATTAAAATGGGATTTAATTCTAGAAAATTTGAGAATGGACCACCCTAGTGAGCCGCACATTTATCCAAACCATCCTACCATCCAAAACACCTTTGCATGTGCTACAATTAGTTGGATTTTGGGGCCACATGTCATAGGATGGAATGTCATGGGTGTCCTCCCTCTTTTAGGTGGCTGGATTTTTATTGGCCCACAAGGTGGGCCACACACCATGATCAGGAAATATAAATAATGGAAAGGAAAGAAAGAAGGATAATCCAGCCATAGGGAAAGGGCTCCGTCACTATTGAGCCCTTTCAAGAACAATCCAACTACACATCATACATAGATCTACATCTACAATATGAATCTCACACATGCATAGCTAAAAATTAAAATGGATGGTAGGGATACCATTCCCACCATGATCCTAAGGTCTAAATGACCTCGTCATGCAAATAAATCATGGGATCCACCATAATGGGGTCCATAGAAGAAAGCCCCATGCATGGGACATGCATGCATAAGGTGGGCCATTTAGCCACACCTATGGGGACATGTCTGACCTCCACCATTGATTGGTGGGTCCTACACTCCCCTCATGAAAAAAAAAATATCTAAGCCATGGAAATCAGAATTTTATATCTAGAGGAGCACCCACCTCTAAAGATGCCTTCAAACTCCAAGATCTAGGTTCATAGCTTCAAGGGGAAGGTGATTGAAGGTTGTAGATGGGGTTTTGATGGTTAGATGGTGGAAAAAAGGAGGAAGAAGGTGCTGAAATGGGGAGAGGGAACTGGACATTTTTTACAAAGGGGAGAGGAAATGAGAGAATGAGAGGGAGAGAGAGAGAGGAGGGAGGGGTGTATACCAATATAATGATTGCTCTCTTAGCTAGGGAAGAGCAAAAGCAAGGTCATAATGGCCATGTAAGAGATTGAAAAGAGAAATAAATGACGGCCTCTTGGTTAGAGGAGGTAATAATGAGTTTTGGAAGAAATCTCATCATGGATTTACTAGTCCTAGGTAGGCTAGTAGCTAGGTAGGGTGGCTTTATGAGAGAAAGTGCTCATAGGGTGGGCCCCACTTTGAAAAACATGCACGCCCTATAAGTGGGGTCCACAATCATGATCAAAGGTCAAGAATGCTCGGGTCGATATCACAAGATGCACATATCGGAATCATGCATGAGACGTGGCGTTGGAACTGCGGCGATGATGCGGACGCAATGACATAGGTCTCGGGTCGATCCGAGTCAGGTCTATGTGACTGAACTCAAGGATGACCGCAAACACTACCCAAAGCTCGCGGGTCGCCGAAATTTGACCGGTAGGACCGCAGGACCAAAATGAACGAGATGTATACTCACACACACATATAGACATGCAAACTCGGGTCGGGTCTCACACTAGCTTCTCCTTCTCCTTCAACACCTTCTCCAGCAAGAACAAGAATAAATTTAGGAAGTCCTTTTGCAGGACAATTAGGATCTACAATAGGATCTAGATTAAGACCAAGTATTCTTTTTTCACAAAATCCTTTTAGTCCATTAAATTCTTTAGCTCTTCTTCTTCTACCCCTCAAACATTTGTTAATAAATTAGTTGATACCAATCCAGGACTACAAGATTCACCATTTTTCCAACTTATCCATCAATCTCCTCTATCTCCCATAAATATCTTTAATTTAGAACCACAATATTTCTATAAGACAGAAGTTTACCCAATAATCCCTATAGAATTAGAATTTTAAAACAACCTCATTTTCCTGATTATCCAACAATATTTTCCTCCAAATTGGCACTAACCAGTAACAATAGGAAGCAAAATACAAGAATATTATGAGTTTATTTTACCAGATACCGATTCTTGTATTTTTACTCATATTAGAGATAGACAAGATTCTACAAAAATAGCTTATTCAAAATGTCAGATTTGAAAAGTAATTACATTCTCATAATGAGGTTTCAACCCAAATTCAGCACGATAACTTTTACAAGAATTTAGTCCTCCACATTTTACCTATTATGATTATAAAAAAGCATGGCTTTATGCATTCTTTTACCAAAACTAAAATCATTCTCATTCATGGTTTTTTTTTTATTTCCATCAAAAAGTAAATTTAAATTTTCCCTTATGGTTTCACCAATTTTAGAATTTTTTCAGACCAGACTTAAAAATACTACCTCCACCAGTACAAGAAGGATTTTCCAACTTTTTAGAAAACTGCAAATTTTCTGAATAACAAAACCAGTCTCCAAAATTATTAACATTTTTCTCCCTATTTTCAATACCAGGTATTAGTACATGGGAATATCATATCTAAGAAATTACAGAATATTTTCATAGTGTGGATGGATAGGATTACATTTGTGTCTACAGTTTATCTGAGTGGTAAAACCTTATGAATGGCTTGTATAGCATATAAACGTCATTGTTAGGGTCCATGAAGGTGTGAACGTTTGGTTGCGACTGCTTTGTTTGATAGGCCCAACTAAGTTTTAGATATGATGATTTTTAGATTCATATCCGTCCTTTTGTGCTCTTTCAAAATAGATAGACAACACAAATATCTCCTTGGACCCCACACAAGTCGGCACAGGCATATGGGTCACTAGAAATCCACTTTCCCTCATCAGGATGTCAACAAATTGATGGCTTGGAGAGAACAAGTAAGCAGCTCACAATTAACCACATAAAAGGCAAACTATTCAACGGTTAGGATCATCCATTGTGGAGGATTTATGGTGTAAAACCCATTCCAGAGTGAGTGTTGGGGGACCTTGCACAAAACCTTAGGATCTAGCCTCCCAAAACAAACCAAAATTATGGATAATAAAGCAATGAAATAAATTAAAGCATAAACCACACACCACATAAGAGATTTTTGCATGGAAAACCCTCAAAGAGGTAAAAACCACGGGACCTCGTCCAGATCAACAATCAGAAATAGCGGTGAAGACCGCTTGAGTAGAAGTTGGAATATGTCAATATGTCCTATAGGGGGGTGAATAGGATTTTTAAAGTTTTTATGGTTTATAAGTTATTTAAAATCCTATCACTCTAATCCTATCATGTATGTAATGTTTAGGATTACCCAATGTAACTCTACTAGCTTCCAAGCTCAGTAGAGGATCCAATCACAGAACAATTTAAATGATAAGCATGAAGCAGTTATAGTCTATGAAGGATGAGACTATGTGTGAAGTGTGAGTAGATATGAATGCAACTAGCATAATCATACAAATGAGCAAGCACACAAATTAATCACAGACATAGTCATTTTTATAGTTGTGCGACTACTTGTCTACTCCACTCCCGGCTGTCGCACTCAACCCTTGAGTGTACCGGATTTCACTAAGGAGGTTTCCCAGGGTTCACCTCAAACCTAAGGTTTTAAATCAGGTTCACCTTTAACCTTTATAGAGGTTTTACGCGGTTCACCTCAAACCCAGAGTTTTACTGGTTCACTCCTAACCAGATGTTTATGCTCTACATAGAGCAACGATCTACACAACGCACCTGAATTTTAGACCATAAAGGTTAAGGACCTAACAGTTTATGCCCTACACAAGAGCAAGGGTCTACACTATGCACCCACACGTACACTCCCGCCGGAGGCATCCTACGAGGGCTTCAAATGGTGAGAACCACTTAATACCCAATCCTAGAAAGGAATGATCACAAGTGTCCTCTTGGACTCTAGATACTTACAGATAAGTTGATGAGTCCCGTTAAGCACAACGCCGAAGATCTCCTCCTCCTTGTCGACGAAGAGTCTTTTGCTCCCTTAATCTGCAACACTAAAGATATACCAAAACAAGGCTTGAGGTTGGGTCAAGGTAGAGATGGAATCCTACTCTCTAAAGATTTTCCTATAAGGGAGCTAGAGTAGTTCCACTCTTATGCATTCAAGGAATCCGAGCATAATGATTTGCCATTAAGGTAGTAGCTGGAGGATCCTTGAATGCAAAAGTTCATTCCCCAATCCACTCTATTGAATATCAATGGTGAGGGTGGATTGGAGGATGAACTCCCTTAAGTGAAAGGGCTTTTAGGTATAGGATATAAGTTGAAACACTCAAAAGCTCTCTCTATTTTCTCTCACAGCAACAAAAGACAAGTCCTCTATAAATAGGCAAAGAGTTCCAACGGATATAAAACGGTCACATTTATGACAGAGTTCGATATCATCGAGCAGGTTCAATATCATCGAGTGTATACTCTCGATAGCATTGATGGTCTGCTCGATAACTCGGACTCAATGTCATACACTTTTGAAACTCTTTACCAATTGGTCGATGAATCGAAGCTATTGTCGATGTCATCGGATTTCGAACTCCGATTCCATCGATGACAAGTTCGATTGATCGACACATGAAAAATGAGAGAGACTTGACTGTAAGATATTTCAGGTTTTCATGAATGATCGGGGGAACCGTCGAGGTCGTCGGAATTTGAATGTCGATGATATCGAGATCAGAGTCGAGGCATCGATAAATCTAGCTGATTTATCTTTGAACTTGCTGGACAGATTATGGCTTAGTTCGATGCAATCGATCTGGTGTCGATATCATCGATATTTGAATATCAATTAAATCGAAGGGCCCCCAATCATAGTTAAAAACAACCTGAAATAATTGCTGTAAAAAATGCACGCCAACTATCGATATCATCGATCGACCTCCGATCTTATCGATACTTGAATTTAGATCATATCGGATGATCATCGATATATCGAAGGAATTTGAGATTTTCATTAAAAAATAGGGGTGCCGAAAATCAGCCTGTCGATCTTATCGAGCCACTCTCGATGGTCTCGAGTTTTGAATATCGATGGTATCGATATGTGTATCGATACATCGATAATTCATCCAGATATATTGTGAAGTTGCTGGACATATTTAGTGCTTTATCGATGATATCGATAGGTGTATCGATATATTGATAAATCTGTCTAGATGAATATTTAGTTGCTGGACATTTTGGTCCTCTTATCGATAATATCGTTAAGGTATCGAGGACATCAACAGTGCATATCAATCATATCGAGGGTGCTTCGATAAAATCAACAGAGCGAGAAAAACTTAGAGATTTTTCTATTTTGTAAAAAGTCTTCTCACCATAAAACCCTAAGATGTCTATCTTATTTTAAGGGTTTTAATCACCTAGTGTTTTGGGACATGGGATGTGAGGCTATGATTTACCTATTACGAGCTTTTACACATCCGGTTGAGGTAGACGCTTGAAATAATCTTCCTATCGAGTTCTGTAGCCAGTTTGACTCACCATTCACGTAACTTGACAAATCAGGGCACAAGTAGGTGCACTTTCAATCTCCCCCTTTGTCAATTACGTGACAAAATACCCAAAACACCCTAGAACACTTCTAGACACACCCTAAATTGTGTGTACATGCATTTACACAATTTTACAATTTTTTCTAACCTATGTACACCATTCTAGAAGTATCTGCTCCCCCTTACTTCAAAACTCTCCTTTTCTTAGTGCAGTTGCTCCCCTTAACACCTGCAACACATTAGATATACAATTTTCACTCGGGGTGTTTGGAATTGTTCTCCCCCTTTTTGTCAGTCATTGGCAAAGATATAACAAGTGATATTGACTGAAGAGTAAAGTACGTGAGAGAACATGCATACAAGTTACAGATGAGTAATAATAAAAAAATTATAAGAAGTCATCTGTGGTCAGAACAAGTGGAAAGCAGTGATAATAGTAAAGTAATTAAGCATTAAACACATCATATGCATTCCATCAGACAAACTAGGGGAACAAAATATGGCATTAATGATAAGAATTCTATTCAGCCATCGAAAAACCAAAACTGCCCCAGACGGTAGTACATTTAAACATTATCCCAACTGATCCAAAAAAAAAAAAACTAAAGACTTAATTATGGCATTAAAAATGTGAGTTCTGTGCAGCCATATCAAAATGCAACCAAAATATCCAACTGTATACAGCAGTACATTTCAAGACCAAATAACAAACAAAACAAAAAAAAATTAACTAACCAACACACATACTGCCACAGACAGTAATAATCTAACAATTATCTAAAAATTCACCATGCTCATGTAAGTTTTAACACTATTCGGATATCATCGAGAATGTCATAACCTGGCTTCCAAAAATGTTCATGGTTAATACAGGGAGCTTAGACATGTGACTGACATATAACCATAAATGTCCCAGTGTGGAGATTTACCTTTGTAGCACATGTTTACTGGGATATGTTCTTAGTGAGTGCAGACACCAATGGATTTCTAAAGATCACTAAACCTGTTTGTATCAAGAGGTTTGGTGAGAATATTTGTAAGTTGCTTTTCTATGGAAACATAATCCAATGTAATAATCTTGTTTTCAACAAGTTCTCGAATAAAATGATGACAGATATCAATGTGCTTAGTCCGAGAATGTTGAACAGGATTCTTTGAAATATTGATTGCGCTTGTGTTATCACAGAAAAGATTCATCATGGGTTGTTCAATCCCGTAGTCCAGCAAAATCTACTTCATCCAAAGGAGTTGTGCATAGCAACTTCCAGCGGCAATGTATTCAGCCTCAGCAGTAGATAATGATATTGAATTTTATTTCTTACTCTACCAGGAGACCAGACAGTTTCTAACATAGAAACATCCTCCGCTTGTTGATTTTCGATCATCCAAATTTCCTACCCACTCGGCATCAGAGTACCCGGCGATGATGGTAGATGTTTCAAATGGATACCATAGTCCATAGGAAGAATTTCCTGTTATATATTTGATGATCCTCTTAACAGCCATTAAATGAGATTCCTTATGATCTGCTTGATATCGAGCACATACCCCAACACTGAAAGATATGTCGAGACGACTAGCTGTGAGATATAGTAGACTACCTATCATACTCCAGTAGAGATGTTGATCCACACTCTTACCATTTGTAACCTTAGAGAGTTTGAGTGTGGTGCTCATGGGAGTATGATAGGAACGTCCAAATTCAAGACCAAACCTTTTTACCAGATCATTCGCATACTTGGTTTGACAGATAAAGATTCCATCTTGTAGCTGTTTGACCTGCAAACCTAGAAAGAAGTTTAGTTCACCAACCATACTCATTTCGAATTCTAATTTCATGAGATCGACAAACTTATATGCGGTATCTTCACATGTTGAACCAAAGACTATATCATCCACATAAATTTGTGCTATGAGCAGTGAGTCTTTTGTTCTTTGGATAAACAGGGTTTTATCAACACTCCCTTTGCAGAATTTATGGACCAAAGATTTTTTTGTCAATTGTTCATACCAAGCTCGTGGTGCCTGTTTAAGACCATAGAGGGCTTTGTTTAGACGATATACGTCTTGAGGACACTTAGGATCTGAAAATCCCTTGGGTTGTTCCACATAGACTTCTTCAGCCAGATCCCCATTCAAAAAAGCACTCTTAACATCCATTTGAAATAGTTTAAATTTTAATACACATGGAATGGACAAAAGAATTTTGATAGACTCAAGGCGTGCTATAGGACAAATGTTTCATCAAAATCAATGCCTTCTATCTGTGAGTATCCTTGAGCTACAAGCCTTGTTTTGTTTCTAATCACATTTCCTGATTCATCAGATTTATTCTTGAAAACCCATTTGGTTCCAATGACATTTGTATCGAGTAGTCTGGGAACCAATTTCCACACCTCATTTCTTTGAAATTGTTGAAGTTCTTCTTGCATAGCATTTATCCAGTGTTCGTCTTGAAGAGCTTCAACAATGTTCTTGGGCTCAATCTTTGAGGTAAAGCAAAAATGACTATAAATATTTTTTATCTGTCGTCGAGTTTTTACACCAGCATTAAGGTTTCCAATAAATTGTTCTCGAGGGTGATCTTTTATAATGGGAATGTCAGATGATGGTTGAGGATCACTGGGTGATAAAGTTTAGTTTTCAGGTTTTTCCAGTATGCATGAATCTACATCATCTTCTAATTCATTCACAAGTGCATCTTCTTCATGAAGTTGATCATCGATAACCACATTAACTGATTCTTGAATAGTGAGAGTTCTTAGATTGTATACTCTGTACGCGCGACTATTCATGGCATATCCCAAGAAGATTCCTTCATCACTTTTAGACTCAAATTTCCCTAAGTGATCTCTATCTGTTAAGATATAACATTTGCTACCAAAGACTCGAAAATACTTCACACTAGGCAGTTTTCCATACCATAGTTCGTATGGAGTTTTGTTCAGACCTACTCTAAGATATACTCTGTTTATGATGTAACAAGCAGT
This sequence comes from Magnolia changhungtana, assembly GCA_030180095.1. Classification (NCBI taxonomy): domain Eukaryota; kingdom Viridiplantae; phylum Streptophyta; class Magnoliopsida; order Magnoliales; family Magnoliaceae; genus Magnolia; species Magnolia changhungtana. Next base: position 2,760,803 of record JASAUF010000360.1, read on the forward strand.
ATTGACAACTTCAGCCCAAAAAATTTTGCCATATCCTTTCCATTTAACATAACTGACCCCATCTCCTGTAATACACGATTTTTCCTTTCAATGACTCCATTTTGCTGTGGGGTTTTTGGAGCAGAGAATTCATGACAAATTCCTTTCTCATTGCAGTATTTTTTGAATTTTTCATTTTCAAATTCCCCACTATGATCACTTCTGATGCAATTGATCCCGTATCCTTTTTCATTTTGGAGTCGCTTTGTCAGGATCACAAATTCCTCAAATGCATCTGATTTTTCTCAAAGAAATGTGACCCAAGTAAATCTGGTGTAGTCATCTACTACCACCAGGAAGTATCTTTTCTTACCATGGCTTTTCACTTTAGTTGGTCCAACTAGATCCATATGTAGCAGATCCAAAGGTTTTGTTGTTGCTATGGAGGTTGTCTTCTTGTGTCCAACCTTTATCTGTTTTCCTTTTAGACATTCTCCACAGACAACTTTTTCTTCTTTTCTAATCTTGGGAAGTCCCCTAGCCAAATTCTTGGAACTGAGTTTTGGTAAATTTTGGTAGTGGACATGTCCCAGCCTTTGGTGCCACAATTTGGATTCACTCTTTACAGCTATATTACATTTTGCGGCAACCACATTCTCACTTGTACTTTCAATGACATAATGGTTATCGTTAGTGCGTAACCCTTTTATGAGAGATTTTCCTGTATGATCTAGAATTCTACACACATCTTTTGAGAAAGTGACAAGATGTTCTTTATCACAGATTTGGGAGATACTCAGGAGATTATGTTTTAGACCTTCTACACGGAGGACATGTTTAATCTTAGGAAGGCCTGGTACAGCTATTGTTCCTTGTCCAACAATTTTGGCTGAGCTACCATCACCAAATGTGACGGATCCTCCATCAAAGTTTGAGTACTCATAAAAGTGAGTTAGATCACCAGTCATGTGTCTGGAGCATCCACTATCAAGATACCACTTCGAACTATTACCGACTTTTAGAGCAGTGTGAATCACAAGGCAATTGTTCTGGTCTATCACCTCCTCTTGAACTCTTTTGAACATGATTCCTTCTTCAGTCAAGATCACTCTCTAGGCGGTGAAGCCCTTAAAGAGAGACCCACTCTGATACCAATTGAAATAGCGGTGAAGACCGCTTGAGTAGAAGTTGGAATATGTCAATATGTCCTAGAGGTGTGTGAATAGGATTTTTAAAGTTTTTATGGTTTATAAGTTATTTAAAATCCTATCACTCTAATCCTATCATGTATGCAATGTTTAGGATTACCCAATGTAACTCTACTAGCTTCCAAGCTCAGTAGAGGATCCAATCACAGAACTATTTAAATGATAAGCATGAAGCAATTATAGTCTATGATGGATGTGACTATGTGTGAAGTGTGAGTAGATATGAATGCAGTTAGCATAATCATACAAATGAGCAAGCACACAAATCAATCACAGATATAGTCATTTTTATAGTGGTTCGACTACTTGTCTACTCTACTCCCGGCTGTCGCACTCAACCCTTGAGTGTACCGGATTTCACTAAGGAGGTTTTCCAGTGTTCACCTCAAACCTAAGGTTTTAAATCAGGTTCACCTTTAACCTTTATAGAGGTTTTACGCGGTTCACCTCAAACCCAGAGTTTTACTGGTTCACTTCTAACCAGATGTTTATGCTCTCCATAGTACAAGGGTTCATACAACGCACCCAAATTTTAGACCACACAGGTCAAGGACCTATACAAGGACCAAACAGTTTATGCCCTACACAAGAGCAAGGGTCCACACTATGCACCCACACGTACACTCCCGCCGGAGGCCTCCTACGAGGGCTTCAAAGGGTGAGAACCACTTAAGACCCAATCTTAGAAATGAATGATCACAAGTGTCCTCTTGAACTCTAGATACTTAAAGATAAGTTGATGAGTCCCGTTAAGCACAACGCCGAAGATCTCCTCCTTCTTGTTGACAAAGAGTCTTCTGCTCCCTTGATCTGCAACACAAAAGATATACCAAGACAAGGCTTGAGGTTGGGTCAAGGTAGAGATGAAATCCTACTCTCTAAAGATTTTCCTATAAGGGAGGTAGAGTAGTTCCACTCTTATGCATTCAAGGCATCCCAGCATAATGATTTGCCATTAAGGTAGTAGCTGGAGGATCCTTGAATGCGAAAGTTCATTCTCCAATCCATTCTATTGAATATCAATGGTGAGGGTGGATTGGAAGATGAACTCCCTTGAGAGAAAGGGCTTTTAGGTATAGGATATAAGTTGAAACACTCAAAAGCTCTCTCTACTTTCTCTCATAGCAACAAAAGACAAGTCCTCTATAAATAGGCAAAGAGTTCCAACGGATATAAAATGGTCACATTTATGACAGAGTTCGATATCATCGAGTAGGTTCGATATCATCGAGCGTATACTCTCGATAGCATCGATGGCCTGCTCGATGAATTAGACTCAATGTCATACAATTTTGAAACTCTTTACAAATTGGTCAATGAATCGAAGCTATTGTTGATGTCATCGGATTTCAAACTCTGATTCCATCGATGACAGGTTCGATTGATCGACACATGAAAAATGGGAGAGACTTGACTTTAAGATATTTCAGGTTTTCATGAATGATCGGGGGAACCGTCGAGGTCATCGGAATTTGAATGTCGATGATATTGAGATCAGAGTTGAGGCATCGATAAATCCAGCTAATTTATCTTTGAACTTGCTGGACAGATTATGGCTTAGTTCGATGAAATCGATCTAGTGTCGATATAATCGATATTTGAATATCAATTAAATCGAAGGGCCCCCGATCATATTTAAAAACAACCAGAAATAACTGTAGTAAGAAATGCGTGCCCACTGTCGATATCATCGATCGACCTCCGATCTTATCGACACTTGAATTTAGATCATATCAGACAGTCATTGATATATCGAAGGAATTTGAGATTTTCATTAAAAAACAAGGGCGCCGAAAATCAGCCTGTCGATCTTATTAAGCCACTCTCGATGGTCTCGAGTTTTTAATATCGATCATATCGATATGTGTATCGATACATCGATAATTCGTCCAGATATATTGTGAAGTTGCTGGATATATTTAGTGTTTTATCGATAATATCGATAGGTGTATCGATATATCGATAAATCCGTCTAGATGAATATTTAGTTGCTGGACATTTTGTTCCTCTTATCAATAATATCGTTAAGGTATCGAGGACATCGATAGTGCATATCGATCATATCAAGGATGTTTCGATAAAATCGACAGAGTGAGAGAAACTTGGAGATTTTCCTATTTTACAAAAAGTTTTCTCAACCCTAAGATGTCTATCTTGTTTTAAAGGTTTTAATCACCCGGTGTTTTGGGACATGGGATGTGAGGCTATGATTTACCTATTGCGAGCTTCCACACATCCGGTTTAGGCAGACGCTTGAAATAATTTTCCTATCGAGTTCTGCGGCCAGTCTGACTCACCATTTACGTAACTTGACAAACCAGGGCACAAGTAGGTGCACTTTCACAATCCACTATGAAGTAGAACGTTACAACCTTCTTCACTCATGCAGGAGTGGATAAACAATAAGAGAAACAAAGAAAATGGAGAGATCTCACTGATTACGAGGACATAAAAGCGCCGAGATATAGATTGCGCAGTAGATAACCTCCACGAGCACAATCTCCCTTCTATAAGCTTCCGCTCTCTTTTCCTCTCTCACTCACCTTTGATAGCACTAAACCCTTTAGCAAATCTCTTGTAAAGCTTTAGGAAACCCTCTTGTCATGCCTAGAAAGCCCTAGGTACCTTCTATTTAAAGTTTTAGGAAACTCCTTTCTGCATCCTAGTTGCGAAAGGACTTGCGACACGAAATTCGCGGAATGAATCTGCGTAACCTTGACTGGTCGTACCGAGTCGACGACCGGTCCAGCGTCTCCCATGACCGGTTGAGATCCTCCTTCGACCGGTCGAGAAAAATAGTCCACAGTCACTGGACTTTGAGTCGTGCCACAACTCGACTCCACGACTGGTCGTGCACCAACCCTCGATTGGTCGAGCGAGGCTCACGACCGGTCGAGCATGGGACCAAAAATCTCATCAAATCTCCCCCTTTTTGTCCCAGGAGGGATTCACCTTCTTCAAGCTAGCCTGATTTTTACAAACCTCAAACTTACCCTTGAGTAAAGCATTGGTCATCATGTCTGACCCATTATCGTCCGTGTGGACCTTCTCAAGCTGTAACACTTTCTATTCCAAGATATCCCCGATCTAGTGATACCAAATCTCTATGTGCTTTGACTAAGAATGCTGACTTAGATTCTTGCTCAAGTGTATAGCACTCTGACTATCGCAATAGACCACATGCTCTTCTTGCTTCAGGCTAAGTTTTTGTATGAACCTTTTCATCTAAAGCATCTCTTTACACGCCTTTGTGACTGCAATGTACTCGACCTTTATCATCAACAATGCTACGACCTTCTGTAGCTTGCTCTGCTAAGAAACTGCTCCCCCTACAAATGTGAACATGAACCTCGAGGTAGACTTCCTGAAGTCTATATCACTTGTCATATTTGCATCTGTGTAGCCCTCTAACACAGGTTTACCATCACCATAGCATAGGCTCAACCTGGATGAGCCTATTAGATACCGCAGTATCCATTTCACCATTGTCCAATGTTCTTTGCCAGGATTGCTAAGATACTGGCTGACAAAACCAACCGCATATGCTATGTCTGGTCGTGTATACACCATAATATACATCAAACTTCCTACAGCTGACGCGTAGGGTATCTTCTACATCTCTTATACCTCTGCCTTCATCTTGGGACACTGCCTGTCGCTCAGTTTGAAGTGACCATCCAGTGGAGTACTAACCGGCTTTGTTACATTCATATTGAACCGCTCTAAGACTTTCTCAATATACCGCTCTTGTGACAGCCAAAGCTTCCTCCTGCTTCTATCGCGGGTTATCTCCATTCCTAAGATCTGTCTAATCGGGCCCAAGTTTTTCATCATAAAGGACTTGTCCAACTCCTGTTTCAGCTTGTCGATCTTCTTGATGTCTTTTCCCATGATGAGCATGTCATCAACGTATAACAGCAGAACCAAGAAATCACCATCTGAGAACTTACGCGTGAACACAGTAGTCTGACTCGGTTCTGTCATACCCATGTTATAACATGAACGAGTTGAAATTCTTGTACCATTACCGTGGAGCTTGTTTCAACCCATACAAGCTCTTCCTCAGCCTATACACCATATGCTCTTTGCCCTTGATTTCGAAACCCTCTGGTTGGTGCATGTAGATCTCTTCTTCCAGGTCACCATGGAGGAAGGTAGTTTTAACATCTAACTGCTCTATCTCTAGATCTATGCTAGCTGCCAACCCAAGCAACACCCGTATGGATGTCATCTTCACTACTGGTGAGAATATCTCCTCGAAGTCTATGTCTTTCCTCTAACCAAACCCTTTCACCGTAAGTCTGACCCTGAACCTCATCTGTGAATTCTTCTACTTAAGCTTCTTTCTAAACGCCCACTTTTTGCTCAAAGCTTTCTTGCCCTTCGGCAGTTTCACTATATCATAGGTGTGGTTCTTATGCAAAGATTTTACCTCCTCTTGCATAGCTTTCAACCACTCCCCCTTATGCTCGTCGACTAGGGCCTCAGAATAATCTTCTGGCTCTCTTCCATCAGTCAACATAATGTACTCATGTGGCGAGTACCTCTTGGATGGTTGTCTATCCCTAGATGACCTCCTCACCTGTAGCTCAACAGGTGGATCAAGTGGGGGCTGCTCCCCTGGTCCATCTTCTGAAGGAACTCCCTTGTCCACACCTTGTTGTACTCCCCTATCATCAGGCACCACGGGAGGAATAATCGGATCCATGTCCTCTAGCTCACCTGAACTAGGCTGATTCTTCTCTGGCTTACCAATGTCTTCTATACACTAATCTTCAAAGAAAACCACATCTCTGCTCCTGACGAGCTTCCTCTTGGTCGGATCCCATAATCTGTAACCAAATTTTTCATCACCGTACCCGAAGAACACACACTGCCTGATCTTTATATCGAGCTTGGACGTCTCGTCCTTTAGTACGTGAACGGATGTCCTACATCTAAACACCCTGAGATGACTATACGATGGATCCTGTCCAGTCCACACCTTCTCAAGTACTTCTCCATTCAACGAGGCTGATGGAGCCCTATTTATCAAATACACTGCCATGTACATTGCTTCTCCCCAGAACATCTTGGATAACTTCGCATGGGATAACATGTATCTGATTCTCTCAACAATGGTGCGATTCATTCGCTCAGCTACACCATTATGCTGGGGGGTCTTGGGAACCGTCTGTTCATTCCATATACCTAGGGACTTGCAATACTCATGAAAGTCGTCAATATATTCACCACTATTGTCAATGCGGATGCACTTCAATAATCTACCTGTCTCTCTCTCGACCATAGCATGAAACAATTTGAACACACCAAAGACCTCGTCCTTGGATTTCAAAGCATAAACCCAAACCCTCCTAGATGCATCATCTATAAAAGTGACAAAATACAATGCCCCACCCAAGGCTTTTGTCCTCATAGGACCACAAACATCAGAATAAACCAAATCTAATACATGCACTTTATTAACATGAGAAGTAGATTTGATAAATGAAATTCTAAATTGTTTCCCTGATAATAATCAAGACATGTTTTGAGAGGTGTACCTGTCACGTCTGGAAGGAGCCACTTCTTTGCTAGTACATGAAGCCCTTTTTCACTCATGTGGCGTAGACGCCTGTGCCACATATCAATAGCTGAATCTTCCGCTGCGTTCAACCCACCCTTGCACATACTGACACTTGTCTTGTAAAGGGTGTAACACTTCTTTCATCAACGAACCCTTGATGAGCTTCCAGCGCCCACCAGTAAACCGGCTTTCATAGCCATCATCATCCAACCTTCCCATCGACATCAAGTTGAGGCAAAGGTTTGGGATATACATCACATCCCTGAGAACCAAGGTGCAGCCCACATCGCTCTTCACACATATATCATCGACCCCTATGATTTCAATACGCCAGAATTTCTCATCTTCATAGTCCCATAGTCACCTGACTTGTAGCTTGTGAAGAAGTCTCTGCGTGGAGTTGCATGCAAAGAAGCTCCTGAGTCTATCACCCAGTCGGTGTCCTGACTCGTAGCCATGAGACATACATCGTGATCTGCTAAAAGAATAACTACAACGTCGCCATCTGAAGTGACCGCAGTGGAATCTGATTCATCTTCCTTTCCTTTTCCTTCTTGTCGTTTTTAACCTTACAACATTCATGTTTATAGTGGCCATTCTTTCCACAATTCCAGCATTCAACATCTTTTTTATTACTCGACTTGCCTCTTGATTTATCTCGGGCTTTCCCTCCCTTCCTGTTCTTTCCTCTCCCCTGTTCTCGTGTTACAAGGGCCTCTTGCTGAGTAGACCCCTGAGACTTCCTCCATGTCTCCTCATTGAAAAGACAACTGGTTACCAGTTCTATGGATATCTTTTCATCTGGTGTAGAGTTACTTAGAGACACCACCAATGTCTCCCAACTGTCAGGCAATGAACTAAGCAATAATAAAGCTTGCAATTCATCATCCAGAATCATCTTCATAGAGGAGAGTTGGTTCACTATATTGCTGACCTCATTTATGTGCTCGGCCATAGAACCACCCTCCTTGAACTTAAGATTCATAAGTCGCCTTATCAGAAAATTTTTATTACCAGTTGTCTTCCTCTCACACAGCCCTTCTAATTTTAGTCATAGGCTAGCGGCTAAGGTCTCTGTAGACACATGGTGGAACACAAAATCATCTAACCATTGTCTAATAAACCCCACTACCTTTCGGTCCATCTTCTTCCAATCATCATCAGACATATCCTTGGATTTTGTTTACATGCCTAAAATTGGAGAATATAGGTCCTTACAATAAAGCGAGTCCTCCATCTTAGCCTTCCATATGGTCCAGTTAGAACCATTGAGGCTGATCAACCTTGATGAGCCACCTTCCATAATTCAAAACTGATCCTACCCCTTCAATGAACTTAGCTCTGATACCACTTTGTTGGGGGGCCTTGCACAAAACCGTAGGATCTAACCTCCTGAAATAAACCAGAATTATGGATAATAAAGCAATAAAATAAATCAAAGCTTAAACCACACACCACACAAGAGATTTTTATGTGGAAAACCCTCAAAGAGGTAAAAACCACGGGACCTCGTCCAGATCAACAATCCACTATGAACTAGAACATTACAACCTTCTTCACTCACGCAGGAGTGGATAAACAATAAGCGAAACAAAGAAAACGGAGTGATCTCACCGATTACGAGGATATAGAAGCGCTGAGATATAAATTGCACAGTAGATAACCTCCACGAGCATAATCTCCCTTCTATAAGCTTCCTCTCTCTCTTTCCCTCTCTCTCTCACCTTTGATAGCCCTAAACCCTTTAGCAAATCCCTTGTAAAGTTTTAAAAAACCCTCTTGTCATGCCTAGAAAGCCCTAGGTACCTCCTATTTAAATTTTTAGGAAACCCCTTTCTGCATCCCAGTTGCGAAAGGACTTGCGACACGAAATCCGCGCAAAATCGAGGAATGGATTTGCGTAACCTCAATTGGTCGTACCGAGTCCACGACCGATCGAGCCCCACCGACGACCAGTCGAGATCCTCCTTCGACTGATCGATCACCTCGGAGAAAAATAGTCCACAGTCACTGGACTTCGAGTCGTGCCACAACTCGATTCCACAACTAGTCGTGCACTAGCCCTCGACCGGTCGAGGGAGGCTCACGACCGATCGAGCACGGGACAAAAAATTCCATCAGTGAGGACCGTCGAATTAATGGTTTGGATTATGTTATAATGATAACCACTTATTCCACCTGCGATGCCTCCTGATTTCCCCAACACGCGAGCCCGGGAGCTTAGCTAGTCAACATCCACTCCATGCGAGGCACATTTTAGCTCCTGTACCTTTATAGCTAACTCATCCCAGTGTGCATTTTAGCTTTATTTGTCCCTATAAGTACAATAAAATACTCTAGCAGAGGGTGCTGTATGATACATAGGAATTAAAAAATAACTTAAAAATCACATGCATGGAATAAATAAAAAATCAAACCACTCAAATTAGGTTTAATAATTAAGATCTGTCATTAAAATAATATCACACTTCGATCATCAAATTAGTGTACATTTACTGACGGTTAAAAATGATAAAAAATCCAACGGTATTATTTCAACAAATAAATAGTTGTGAGGCTGCAAAAAAATTACTTTTTCAGGCTTAGAAGCATTGTATTCCACAATATAAATGGTTTAATTTGTGTTATATAGGCCACATGATCTGGAAAAATGAATGGACGATGTGGATATAGAATATATAGATCAAGGTGAGCCTCATAGTCACGGCTTCACCGCATTGGGTGAGAGTAGTGATGTAACATCCTGGATTTTCACTGTTTTGGATTTCAAAAAATCCTTAAATTTTTTTTATTAATTAACTTATGATATCACTTAATGACCATTAGCACTCAATGTTAGTTTAAACACGGATGATACCAGTGAAGAACTGCAAAAGCACGATTAATCAACCGTAGGAAGCCAAGGAATCCGCCCGATCACTTGAACATCAGGTGTAGCCCCATGACTTACTCACATAGGACCCAAATCTAACCGACCCATTGCTAACGGATCAAGACAATCATGACTAAATTAAAGATCTAACCAGGGCCAAATCAAATAAGGCCCGGATCTTGACTAATAGACCAAATCAACCTCATTACTCTTTTAGCCTAAAACCGATGGTTTAGAGTAATCAGGACCAAATCTTCACTTTCACTAGTTATAAATAGGCCACACTATGAATATAGTTAATCCAAAACCTAATCATTACCCACGGGAAATCTCCGTAACTAATTCATTCTAGAAATGCCCGAATTTCCAAACAAGCTCTAAACCGCTCGTTAGTGGGCCACTAGTTCCAAAACTATAGGATAATGTCCGTCTTACTGGGCTTGACGTCCATCACATGAGTCGGACCTGGGTGCTATCCAGAACCGCTCAACTTGACCTAAAGGACGAGTGTATGAGAAGTGCAAATACCTTAAAGGAATGAACTAAAACTTAAGTGAATTGGGTCATCTACTCTTATGCAAAGTTGAGGATTTCGGACCGTTGGTTTACGACCAACTTTACCCGTGGAGTAAGGATATTTCCTGCTCATATCCATATAGTCACGGCCCCGATCGACTATCAGTGACCATTGAACAGACTTTTAATCATATCTGTCGATTGGCGCATCCAAATGGCGGGTCGATCATATACAAACGTAGATCATCATTAGGGGCAACTATCCAACGGTGGGTGTCAATTCCTATGCCCCATAGTGGGCCCTATAGCTTAGAAAGACCCTCCCATAGGTCTAGTATTGTAAAAACCTAGCCCTTTGGGCCATTTACACCAAATTTGGCATTATAAAAGGGCCTTGTTTGGGCACCCCCTCGCCCCATACGATTTTGCCCTAGAAAAAGGGAAGAGAGAAGAGAGAAAAGGGAGAAGAGAAAGAGGAGAAAGGAGGAGAAAACGAGAGGAAGAATAAAGAAAATGAGTGTGTGGTAGGAGGTGGGGCCCAAGGAAGCTTGGAACTTTAGAGAAATACCTTCCCCTTTTCATATCAACAACTACAAGCCACTTCCATCCAATTGGGGAGGTAAGCACTCATCTTTTTTGTGATATTTGGGGTTGAGCTTGGAAATGCATGTAATCCTAATATGCAAGTTATTTGGCTCAGGATCTCTACGAATCAACCCACGAGTTTGGCAACACTAGATCGTTTCCTAAAGCCTTCAACGACCCATAGGTGCGGATTATTGTTCTTAGGTGGCCTAGCACCAATTTTAATATGAATCTAATGATTTTGTTTGTTAGATGATGTATTTGGGTAATCTAGAAAAACCTAGACAAGACCTTACACTTTAGATCCCCTCAAATTAATGTGGAATGATGATGGAATGCTTGTTGTTTCTCAAACATGATTGGGTATGTTAATGATGATTGCCTCTACATTCCTTGCTCGGTTCATGTATGATGTTTTCCCCATAACATGTTTGATGCACTAACCTTTATGTATATTTTGGTGTTAGGAGATATATGAAATGCTTGCCTTCTACACTAACCCACACAAAACTTGCACCTTTATTTCATGATATTGTTAGCATTTGCCTTGTAAAAATCTGGATTCTATGATGGGAAGTATGAATGCATGCTATTACTTATGCTAGTTGATAACCCATATTAGTCGGCATGCTACATATTACCACCAAACCCTTGGGTTAGTCAGGAATACAAGAAGAGTGAAGGTGGTCCCGTTGGTAGGACTATCCTAAGGTTAAACCCATGAATTTGGGTGGGTGCGCATGGGCGACAGTAGTTAGACTACTTGGGTCACTTGTACCAAATGTCGTCTGTTACGTGCTTCCCTGAACTCATGCGGTCTAGCCTATTTACTGACTAACCTTAATTATTACCCCATGTTTGCTCACATATGTATGGAACCTGGAACACCCTATAATCGTTGTAGGCCATTGATAATCTGATTGAAAACTATCCACCGCCTCATGAGTTCGGCGTGGTGGAATGAGACACTATATCTGAGCTGTTGGCCTACGCTGGGGTGACGCGGCTCCCCGTAGTGACCACCAGCGTTCACTTTTTCTCAGCACTCCCCATGTGCTTGAAGTCGGGGATGGGGAACTCGACGGGATCAAGGATCGTGGGGTCTTGACCTCACACGTTGGGGGGCCTTGGCCTCGTAAGTAGTTCAGGATATTTGATACGTGGGGTGTATCAGTTTCCCCAACCCGCTGGATGAACGGACTTAACTAAGAACTCGGCTAACACGATCACATTGCATCTCACTAGTTAGGGTGGCGACTCGGTAGTCTAGGTCACTCTGAGAGAGTGTTGGTCATACGCGATCGTTAGATAAAGTCGCTCGAGGGAGTGTTAGGGCATGCATCATATCATCCATCATGCACATGCATTAATAAGATTTGTTAGGTGCTTATGAATGTATTGCCTTTCATTAAATTCATAATTTAATTGATGCCTATTGTAACTTAAGACTAATAGCACCCATTGAGTTGATCACTCACTCCCACTCTGGGATGGTGTTTTAAAACACCAACCAGACTCTTCAATAGCTGCAGGTAGCAATGGGTTTGAGGAGCCGACCAGGGCTGGCATTGACGAGGAGGATGAGTTGTCCTACTTCCAGCTGATGGGCAGTCCACCATCGGCTTAGTAGACAGATTTTGGATCACTGAGTAGTGAACTCAGCGCATTATTCCTTTAGACATGCTACTCTTTTGTGATTTTGTTAGGCAACGCCTTGTGTGACCCATTTTATATTCTTTTGGACTTGTATATATTTGACCTCTTCCATCTCAGTAAACTAGTTATGATTATGCTTCATGTTTCAAGTAATTCCACGCTGTGCATTTAGACCTGTTTAAATGCAAATTAACAAAAAAAACAGTTATAAGTGATACCCGGGAACTTAGGAGTCGAGTGTATGCATGACCTCCAATTTTCAGGGCGTTACAAGATGGTATCAAAGCAATAGTTTAGAATCCCTTAGGCCATGGGTCATGAACTCACTAACACGCCCACTGACTTGAGAGGTTACATATTAGAAAATGCAATAGGGACTTAGAGCGCTTAGAACCACCCCGGTCCCTGAACCAACCATCTTAGATGAGTGGTAAGACTTCCCAGGAATTAGGATTGACGCTAAAGGACGAGTCCGGGAGTCATACAGGATCGCAGTCCATAAACAGAAATGAGTTGGAGACTGAACGGTTTGACGGTCGAAACCATTGCCCTAGACCAAATGAGTGAATAATAGGCCAAACTCGATAGTTCCGACCCAATTGGGGATAGAAATCTAAGGGTAAATGAAAATTTACTGAAAATAGTAGAAATAAGAATAAATTGAATTTTTGACTCCTAACAAGGAGGAATCTCGCGAATCCACTAGGTTCATTGCGTAGATTGGCTTCTCCTACCCCAAAATCATATATGGCACGTCGAATAACTCATTCTGGTTGCAAGTTATGACCTTCACAAGTTGACCATGCACGAGCCCAGCGTGACCACACCCGAGACCGAAATACCCATGCCCAACCCTCCAGTGGGTTGGCGTGGCCACGCCCAGCAGGCACAGCCCATGCCTAAACCTCCAGGGGCTCGGCGTGCCCACGCCGGAATTTTCTAGTATTTTAGGTCAACTTCAAAAATTCATATCTCACTCGATATAACTCCAATTTAGGTGATTCAAGAGCCAGATTGAAGCTTAACAAGTATATTTTTATATAAAAATAAAATAAAAATTATAATAGAGTTAAATTTGGATGAATTAATAACTGTCCAAAAATTATTAGTTTTAGATGGTGGTTACTTCTAGAATTTTTATAATTTATTTACAACTCCAAATGATATTAAATTTGATGGGATGACTTAAAACGTGATAGTAAATCATCATAAACTTTTTTTAAAATAATCCAGTTACTAAAAGTATAAGAAACGTTATGAGATGGGTCCCCTCCCACCTTTCAATGTACACATGAGTGGGGCCCATTCCCTTGCTATTTAGGACTATCTAGAGTCTATAAAACCTATCTCTACTACTCCCATTACCCTCCACCATCCCTTCTAAACCCTAGAGAAAACTCTCCCTCTCCCATTTCCTTAAAACTCAAATCCCTATACCCACCATCTTCTTCCTCCTTCAAACCTTTCTCAAACCTCATTCCCAAATCATTTCTTACCACCCATCCCTTAAATCCATCTTCCTTAAACCCATCCAAATCCCTTCCTAAGTCCCACATCCTCAACTCACCTTCAAATCCATCCCACTCAACATCCCCAATTACCTTGAATCCTTTTCTCCAACCTCATCTTCAAATCCATCAAACCCATTCCATTCTCATTCATCCCTAAACCCATTCCCCCAACTCCATCTCTCATAAAACCATCTCAATCCCTTCTCAAATCCCATATCTTCAACTCATTTTCAAATTCTCCTCACTCAACATCACCTCAAACCCATTCCCAAATTTCATTTTCCAACCCACATTCCCCAAACCGATTCTAAACACACTCTCAAGACCCTCCCAAAACCATCCTTAGGGACTCCCCTCCAACAATCACCTACATTTCCCACACCCAATCCACCTTAGCCGAGGGATATGGCGCTCTTGGTAACCATTGCCTCTTTCTTCTCCATTCTGGGGATCCTTTCCCTCAAGGGGAAGAAGCACCCCCATCCGCGTCCGACCTAGAGGAATAGTAGCTTAACCTAATGGATAATTAGTAGTTTGTTTGAGTTAGTTAGAATTGTTTTCATGTGTTGAAGGATAGTTGTAACCTTTCCTACTTTGATTAGGCTGTATTTTCCTTAAGCTTACGGTATCTAGTGATACATGTAAATCCATACTGTAGGATGTAACTGGCCATGCCAATGGCATTTTAGAATTTGACGTGAATGTATGAATTGAAATTCTCCTGTCACTTTGTGAACACTTGCATGTATTGTTGCCAATAGGCTAGTCATGTCCTTTCATATTAAAATTTAACATTGGGTGTATATTTAGGAATTATTTATAATCGTGCTATGAATCATCCCGTAATTAAGTTTGATTACATACACACACACACACATATTTGTTTAAGTTGTTTTGGTGCGATTAAGTTAGGACCCTTAAGTAGGATTGAGTTTCATAATTTAATACTCTGTAAGCTCATGTTAAAGGCTGACTACAGTAAAATATATTAAGTTTTCCCATTCTCTTATGGACTTAAGGTTCCAATAAAATCGAGAAGATGATATCTTTCATCTTGGCCTTCCTGCGCCCTTACTAGCGTTATTAGCACTCCAAACCTCCCAAATACCTTAAAACCTTGACTATTCCTTCATTCTTAAAATTTATGAAACCAAAGTATAGTCTGCGATTAACCCATTATCCATAGGATTGAAATGGTAATTCATATAAAAATTTGTGTCTTTAAAAACTTTTTGGGATGATCGTTGCTCATAGGTATGTTGAGAGAACTATTAAACCCCAAATTGGATATAAATTAAAACGAGGACTCTCGTTGACCAAGACCCAAAGGACAACCTTATAAATAGGAGATTTAAACTTTCCAACGATGGTCGTTCCCTAAATATTTAGATTGATCAGATTACGGAATTACGAAAGTATACGCCTATGAAGCATTTGCGGCTTGACCCAATTCTTAATCCTGGGCGACTACTAATGGACTCACTACTTTAACCGATTAGAAGACCAAGATCTACCAGGACAAAGAAGGGATACGATGAGCCTTCTACCCTGGTCAAGTAGATGATCAACGTATCGGGTTCAAGCCCACTCCAACCGTCTCTCCGTACTAGTCTAACATTGAAAATAAATATTTTTTACTCTAAATAGAGGGAAATCGTTGTCATGAATCCAAATCTTTAAAAATAAATAAATAAATAAATAAATTGTAGAAAACCATCCAAATGACATGGTTTTAAGGAGGGTAGACTAAAATGAGCCAGACTAGCATAAATAGTATACACTAAAATTGAAATTAATAAAACCTAGGCAAATGAAATAATGAAACCTTTACTTATTACCTTTAGGCAATTTCAGGGACGAAATTATTTTTAAAGGGGGTAGATTGTAACATCCTAGATTTTCACTGTTTTGGATTTCCAAAAATCCTTAAATTTTTTTATTAATTAACTTATGATATCACTTAATGACCATTAGCACTCAATGTTAGTTTAAACACGAATGATACCAATGAAGAACCGCAAAAGCCCGATTAATCAAACGTAGGAAGCCAACGAATCCGCCTGATCACTTGAACATTAGGTGTAGCCCCATGATTTACTCACATAGGACCCAAATCTAACCGACCAATCGCTAACTGATTAAGATAATCATGACTAAATTAAATATCTAACCAAGGCCGAATCAGATAAGGCCCGGATTTTGACTAATAGACCAAATTAGCCCCGTTACTCTTTTAGTCTAAAACCGACGGTTTAGAGTAATCATGACCAAATCTTCACTTTCACTAGTTATATATAGGCCACACTATGAACATAGTTAATCCAAAACCTAATCATTGCCCACAAGAAATATCCATTCTTATTTCATTCCAGAAATACCCCGAATTTCCAAACAAGTTCTAGACCGCTCGTTAGTGGGCCACTAGTTCTAAAACTATAGGATAATGTCCGTCCTACTGGGCTTGACGTCTATCACATGAGTCGGACTTGGGTGCTGTCCAGAACCACTCAACTTGAGGTAAAGGACGAGTGTATGAGAAGTGCAAATACCCTAATGGAATGAACTGAAACTTAAGTGAATTGGGTCGTCCACTCTTATGCAAAGTTAAGGATTTTGGACCGTCGGTTTATGACCAAACTTTACCCGTGGAGTAAGGATATTTCTCTGCTCATATCCGTATAGTCGTGGCCCCGATCAACTATCGGTGTCTGTTGAACAGACTTTTAATCATATCCGTCGATCAGCGCATCCAAATAGCGGGCCCATCATATACATATGTAGATCATCATTAGGACCAACTATCCAATAGTGGGTGTCGATTCCTATGCCCCATAGTGGGTCCTAAAGCTTAGAAAGACCCTCTCATAGGTCTAGTATAGTAAAAACCTAGGCCTTGGGGCCATTTACACCAAATCTAGCATTATAAAATGGCCTAATTTGGGCACCCCCTCTCCTCATACGATTTTACCCTAGAAAAAGGGAAGAGAGAAGAGAGAAAAGGGAGAAGAGAAAGAGGAGAAAGGAGGAGAAAATGAGAGGAAGAAGAAAGGAAATGAGTGTGTGGTAGGAGGTGGGGCCCAAGGAAGCTTGGAACCTTAGAGAAATACCTTCCCCTTTCCATATCCACAACTACAAGCCACTTCTATCCGATTGGGGAGGTAAGCACCCATCTTTTTTGTAATCTTTGGGGTTGATTGTAGAAATGCATATAATCCTAACATGCAAGTCATTTGGCTCAGGATCTCTACGAATCAACCCATGAGTTTGGTAACCTTAGATTGTTTCCTAAAGCATTCAACAATCCATAGGTGCGGACTATTGTTCTTAGGTGGCCTAGCACCAATTTTAATATGAATCTAATGATTTTATTTGTTGGATGATGTATTTGGGTAATCTAGCAAAACCTAGACAAGACCTTACACTTTAGATCCCCCCCCCCCCCCCCCCAAAATTAATGTGGATTGATGATGGAATGCTTGTTGTTTCTTAAACATGATTGGGTATGTTAATGATGATTGCTTGTACATTCCTTGCTCGGTTCATGTATGTTGTTTTCCCCATAACATGTTTGATGCACTAACCTTTATGTATATTTTGGTGTTAGGAGATATATGAAATGCTTGCCTTCCACACTAACCCACATAACAGTTGCACCTTTATTTCATGATACTGTTAGCATTTACCTTCTAAAAATCTAGATTCCATGATGGGAATTATGAATGCATGCTATTACCTATGCTAGTTGATAACCCATGTTAGTCGGCATGCTACACATTACCACCAAATCCTTGGGTTGGTCAGGAATACGGGAAGAGTGAAGGTGGTCCTATTGGTAGGACTATATTGAAGTTAAACCCATGAATTTGGGCGGGGGCGCATGGCCAACAGTAGTTAGACTACATGGGTCACTTGTACCCGATGTCGTCTGTCACGTGCTTGCCTGAACTCGTGCAGTCTAGCCTATTTACTGACCAACCCTGATTGTTACCCCCTGTTTGCTCATGTATGGAACCTGGAACACCCTAAAATCGTTGTAGCCCATCGATAACCAGATTGAAAATGATCCACTGCCTCGTGAGCTAGGCATGGTAGAATGGGACACTATGTCCGAGCTATTGGCCTACGGTGGGGTGATGCGCCTCCCCGTAGTGACCGCCAGCGATCCTTTTTTATCAGTACTCCCCATGTGCTTGAAGTCAGGGATGAGGAACCCAACAAGATCAAGGATCGCGGGGTCTTAGCCTCACACGTTGGGGGGCCTTGGCCTCGCAACTAGTTTAAGGTATTTGATACGTGAGGTGTATCAGTTTCCCCAACCTGCTGGATGAACGGACTTAACTAAGAACTCGGCTAACACGATCACATTGCACCGCACTAGTTAGGGTGGTGACTCGGTAGTCGAGGTCGCTTTGAGGGAGTGTTGGTCATACGCGATCATTAGATGGAGTCGCTCAAGAGAGTATTGTCACGAGGGCATGTATCATATCATCCATCATCCACACGCATTAATAAGATTTGTTAGGTCCTTATGACTGTATTGCCTTTCATTAAATCTATAATTTAATTGATGCCTGTTGTAACTTAAGACTAATAGCACCCTCTGAGTTTATCACTCACTCCCACTCTGGGATGGTGTTTTAAAACACCAACCAAACTCTTCAATAGCTATAGGTAGCGATGGGTTTGAGGAGCCGAGCAGGGCTGGCATTGACGAGGAGGACGAGTTGTCCTACTTCCAGCTGATGGGTGGTCCCCCATCGGCTTAGTAGACAGATTTTGGATCGCTGAGTAGTGGACTCAGCGCATTATTCCTTTAGACATGCTACTCTTTTGTGATTTTGTTGGGCAACGCCTTGTGCGACCCATTTTATATTATTTTGGACTTGTATATATTTGACTTCTTCCATCTTAGTAGACTGGTTGTGATTATGCTTCATGTTTCACGTAATTCCACGTTATGCATTTAGACCTGTTTAAACGCAAATTAATAAAAAATGGTTATAAGTGATACCCAGGAACTTGGGAGTCGAGTGTATGCACGACCCCCAATTTCCAGGGTGTTACAAGTGAGGCTGGTTCTAATCCACTCCGCAAGTAACTCCCCTATAAATACTCTGTCATCTACCTCCACCTTCTCTCTCTCTCTCTCTCTCTCTCTCTCTACTCTGGACAGTGAAAGACACAGTAAGAACCCCCCCCCCCCCTCTCTCTCTCCGTGCTTTAAATGGAGGAAAATAGGAGATTGCAGCTAGCGTCAGTTTCAAAACCTTGTAAGAATCTCTCTCATTTTTATTTTCACTCTTTGAGTGAAAAAAATCGAGTTGTTTTAATATGAAGTCTTGCTATTTGTTTTTTTTTTTTTGTTAATATTATTATTATACAAACTATGACATTTTTTAAATCTTTATTTCGTCGGATTTAAAGTGTAAAAATAAATGGAGTGAAATGTTGTTAGCATTTTCATATTTAGGTGTGGGTACGTTTAAAAAAATAGGGTTTGAAATGTACATTTTGCTACATGATGAAGAAGGATTTCCTACCTAACATGCTACTAAAGTATCATTGTAAATTACTTATAACAGCCATGTACATTTAAGTATATGGCTGTTGTAGCAAGTTTATAGTGTAGTGCTTATGAACCCATCATTTTTATTTTTTTTTTAACAATGGAAACCCCACATTACTGTTACAAAACATCACATCGGCCTTTGAAAAACCATGCTTCTAAATGGTTTCCAAATATAAATGCTGTAGTTATTTTCTGTAGGTGAACGATTGTTATGTTATGAAATATAATTTGGTGCCTATTTATTTTCATTCTTTAGGTATGCCGGCTCACTTGATGCATAAGAATTAATTACAAGAAGATGCCCAAAGATTGGAACTTCAATTCCTAGTTTACCATTCAATTAATGAAGGATTTCCCCTGCGCCGAAATTTTAAGCATCCGTTGTAGTTAATGAAGAAGAATATGAGTCAACTTAGACATTTCCACGTAAAAAATATGTTGAGCAGGATGTTACAAAATTTGCTCTGGAGAGTATATTCAAAAGGATAAGGAATGAAGCGTATTCTTTTATTTATGAGGTGTGAATCATTTTATTATCTGTTGACTGTTATTTACTTGCGATTTTGATTTTATTTTAATAAATGTTTTATTTGGGAATCTTGCTTACTTTCTGAGTTGAATGTCTTCCAAATGGATACATGTGAGTCATGGCTTAAACCATTTCTTACATTTATCCTTGTCTAATAGGACATTATGATTAATGGAAAGAGGGAAGTATGAAATAATTAGGAAATGAGAAGACATATAGAAGAAAATTAAATTATGAAGCTATATATAAATTCAGGGGAAGTTTGGCTATACCACATGTCACATGATGTTACGCTGTTGGATAACTCTTTATAGCGTGTCTACTTTTTCACCCTTGGATCCACATTGCTCCTCTTTCTCGTTTTTGCCCCCATCTACTTATGGGGAAACATACAACGTACACTGGTTGTACCATTATGTACTTTACGCATTTGAACCACTCTCAAACATATTGGGAAATTAATTTATTTGCCTTTGGAAGATATATTGTAAAGCTGTAATTAGTGGGAAAACTTAGAAACAAGTGTGCTTTCAAGAATATTTGTCAAGATTTTTTGCTGTTTTACATTCTTTTATTCTCTATTTTTATATTTGAAGAAGGATGGTTTTTTTTTTAAGGCACTAATTAGTAAGGACCTATCCTTTCTTCTATATAGAAACTTGGAATAATTGATACTGATGGCAGGTAACACGTGGAAATCCTTATATTCAGACCTGCCATTTTCTCTCTCTTTTAAATATCCATAAATTTGAATTTTATAAAGCTTAGAAAAAAAATTATTATAAATTCAGATAGGTTTGATGTTATTAGCTTATCATGATTGATGGTGCCAATGTGCACATCAATCATGGGAGAGAGTGTAAGCCCCGTATCGTAAACCGTACCGTTCTGTTGGCTTCCGCAGTCTTCCCGATCGAATTCCGGCAACCTTTGACCTTTATCCGATGTTTACGCACGATCCTAAGCTGAGTCCTGGGAACCCGAGTCGACTCAACCAGAGACGTATACCCTAGGGACCGCGCTGTCGCTGCGGTTCCGATGCCGCGTCTCGCGCGCCAAGGCGATACCCTGGCAAGGAGATGTGGGCCTGCGTTCAATTCAAGGAAAACGCTGCGCATTGAAAAACCCAAGAGAATCTCTACAACAGGTCAAATCGATCCCATCAATCAATCAACCACATCACATCTCATGTCAAGTACACATCACCTTTCACCCATTCCCAAGCAACCCCAAAGTTAAAAAGTTTCTTACAAGTCCATACTTTTCTTACACCAAGCAACCCCAAAGTAAAAAAGTTGCTCTTACACACATCACTCACCACATCCATCACCCATCTCTCTCTTTCTCTCTCTCTCTCCCTCTCTTTTTCATTTTTCTTTTCTTGTGTTAATATTTTCATGTGGCCCATCAGGATGGACCTCACCATGAGGCAGGCATTTTATCCAAGCCATTTATAAGTGGGGCCACTTTAAATGTGTTGTACCCACACCATCCATCATTTGGTGGCCCACCTAAGCAGGGCCCACCACAATGCATGTGCAATGTCAAACCGTCCAGTGTCCAAGAACGCTGGACAAAAGGGAAAACACAAATATAAGCTTATTTCCAAGCTTATGGGGTGGCCCACTCATATAGGCCCCACCTTGATGTATGTATTCAATCCACGCCGTCCATTCCTTTTCCAAGCTCGTTTTAGGCGTTGAGCCAAAAGATGGGTCCAATCCAACTTTCAGGCGAGCCATAGCATAGCAAACAGTGGGTTTTCCGTTGAAATATCCCCCTGTCGTTTCTATACCCCAAAATATATTGAATATTGAGCTTATTTGACTTGTCTTGAGATATGGGAAGCAATGGCGGGGTTGGATTCTTCCAAAGCGGGCCCCATGCACGAAAAACCTTAGAAAAACCTATTTTCAAAAAAAATAAAAATAAATAAGCAAACAAGCAGCCTTTACTGCTACTACTGGCAAGGACGCACACACATCCTGGTGCGCTGGACGTCCACAGGCAGGGACCCACAGCTCCATCTGTGGGCCCCACCATGATGTATATTTGTCATCCAACCCGTTCATTAGGTGGGCCCCTTCCTGAAGTGGGCCCCCTCCAAAAATCAACCACATTCAGCGCTCAGGTGGCCCACATCATAAGAAACAGCGGTGATTAAATGCCTACCATTGAAACCCTTTTCTAGGTCACAAAAGTTTTGGATTCAATATGAAATTTGTTTTTACTCTTCGTCCACATCTCTGTGATTGTATGGACAGATTGAATGACATACAAACATTGTGGTGGGCCCCACTTGGGACCCACAATAATACATGTGTTTTATTCCCACCGCCCACGGACGGTGGAACCCATTATGGGGTATGTGTTGTATACACGTTGTCCACCCATTCCACCAGGACAGTGGGTCCCATTGCTGTTGACATCAGTAGGGTCTGTGGGACCCACCATGATGCATGGGTTGCATCCAATCCATCCAACCATCTTAGAAGCTCATTTTTATGGCATGAGCTAAAGAATGAGTTAGATCTATAGTTCAAGTGGACCCTACTTTGGTATATGTATGGGGCTCATCTTGAGTTATTTGTGGCCGTCCATTGAGATCCCACCTTGATATATGTATGAGGCCCATCTTGGTTTATTTGTGGCCCATCCATTGAGGCCCACCTTGATATATATAAGGCCCATATGATTAGGCCCATCTTGATGTATTTGTGGCCCGTCTGTTGAGGCCCACCTGATATACATAAGGCCCATGTTATGCTATCCATTTGTTGTATCTAAGTCCCATGGGTCGACGCCCAATTGGATGTACACAAGTCCATTACAATGTGAGACTCTACCATGGCTTATGTAATGATGTTTATAACGGTCGTGCCTTAGGAGCAATGTTGGTTTGACGTCCACATTATAAGAATAATGTTGGTTAAATGTCCGCATTATAATTCTCTATAGGGCCCATTTTTAGGCCCATACTTGTAAGCCGTCTAGGCCCATCTTCGTTATGAACAACATTCATCACCATATAACATGTTTAGTATAGTTCCATGATTCATAATCATACTCATCATATGTATGCTTGATATGAGAAGTGACTGATCATAACATATGCCTTCGGGCAAATTGTTTAGGGGCTCCCGGATAGGCAGTGTTACCCTACATGAGCGCACGATACGCGCAGGATTGCTGCATGACTGGATAGTGTGATTCATGCGTTCGCATTGTGTGATATGGTACTGTACACCTTACGCACATCAGGGTCGTAGCCTCCACGAGCGTATCGTGGTTGGTGAGATTGGATACCAAAAATCTTGTTATACATGGGGTGTTATAGATATCCGTGGGTGAAACTCCCTATACCCTTATGGTACTAAGGGGATGCTCCAACATCTAGACCGAGTGGGTGCATGAGCACCGATTACTAGAAGGCCGCACTTTCCACTGTGTCGTGGACGGTTGGAAGGGGGTGTGGCCTTACCCGCCCGAGTGGAGGGGGCAAAGCTAGGCTAAGTTTGACCAGCTCGAGGAATGGGTCCGCTATCAACGAGTCAGGCTCGATATTGGCAGACAGCTAGTGAGGTCTCTTCCACTCATCTTATCGCGCGCGATGAGGCGACAATCTATTTTGGAGTGTACTAGACCCCGGTGATATTCCAGATTTGAGCTGTATTGATATGTGGACTTAGATGAGGATTCGTATGCTTGAGTTGCATCTCGCATCGTATGGCCTTGGTATGGCAGAAATCATTCATCCCTTGCATCACTTAGCCTAGGTACGGCTAATAGTATTCATGGATTCATTAGCAAATTTCGCATTACTCTGATACTGCATAATCATATTACTATCTTGTACACACACTTTCACCACCCTCTAAGCTTTCCATAAGCTTATGCACGACCGTTGCGTACAAGTGACATTGGAGTGCAGCAACGCTGAGGAAGGAGCGCTTTACAGATCATCTTGGAGCTTTTTGTTCATCATCATTGTATTTTCCTTTATGCTCATTATACTTATAAAGTTTTTATCATAGTGAAAATGTGATGGAGTTTTTAGTTGTTGTTTATGGGTTATGCCTTTGGTTATGCTTATTACAAATTAAACTGATGTTGAAAATCCTCCTCGTAGCATCCTATGATCGGAACCTGGCGAATGGGCGCTGGGATCTAAGAATGGAGCACTAAGGAGGCTGTCGGCATTGGATTTCGGTGATCGGGAATTTTGTGAGCCTGGTTTTCGAGTTGGGACGTGACAGAAGTTGGTATCAGAGCATAACTTGGGAATAACTAAGAACAACATTACATATAGGCTATAAATGGCTAAGTCCCGAAGTTTGGATAGCTTAGCGATCTTTGATTACAGGCCCTTAACGTGCGTGCCTTCGAGAGTTTTCTAAAGTTGATAGGCGCCTTCGCTCGTTCTTGTAGGATAAGATGCCTAGGAGAGTGACCCGATCGACTCCCGTACCACCGCCTGAGACTCCCGCACCACCACCTGAGACTCCCGCATAACCACCTGAGACTTTCGCACTACCACCGATGATCCTCACTCCACCACCAGAGATTCTTACTGCTTAGCCTATGGATGCAGCTCCTCTACCAGAGACTGGTACGGATCCGACCGAATCCGTGAGTCTCCCAGTTATAACAGATGTTGCAGGCTGTGACGGCCGCACTTTAGGGGTAGGGTAGGCACCCCGTTGTTTCATCGGACCAAATAAAGCAGGAGCGCCCGAGTGCCCTCCTTCATGAGTTCCGACGGCTCGATCCCCCATATTTCCAGGGTGAGCCAGACCTGATAGCCGCTGAGAGATGGCGCTCCAATGTGGAGAAGATATTTGATATGATGGGATGTACGACCGAGCGGCGAGTTCGATTAGCAGTATTTCTTCTCCATGGTGAGGCTGAGCACTGGTGGACATCAGTGTCCCTAGCAGCAGGCACTGATTTTGTGTGGACCTGGGAGGATTTTATGGATCGGTTTGACTGACAGTATTTCCCTGATCACATCCGACGACAGCGAGCGTTGAAGTTCGAGGCCTTAGTGCAGGTGATATGACAGTGGCCCAGTACGCGGCTCATTTTGTAGCACTGCCCAGATTTACGTCATACTTGGTGGATGATGAGGAGCGGAGAGCCTGCTAATTTGAGGATGGTTTGCGTTACGATCTTTGAGGCTGTGTCATTGGGCATGAGCTCCTGACTTTTGAAGGGGTGGTATGGAAGGCCTAAATTTTTAAGGCTAAGTGGGCTAGTTCTCTGTTTGATCATAGTTAGAGGAGAGACCAGAAGAGGCAGGCTCCTTCTGGTGACTCGCTGTAGCGTCGACCACAGCAACAGAGGAGCACAGGTCGCCCAGCCTTCTGAGCACCAGCAGCACCGGTTATAGCTTTAGGGAATTGAGAATAGGTTAAGGTTTAGGTTTAGGAAATCGGGTTTGGGTTCGGGATTGGGTTTAGGTTTGAGTTTTCAAGTTTAGGTTTAGGTTAAGTAGTAGAGATTAGGATTAGGTGTAGGTTTAGGTTTAGGGATTTGAGAATACATTTACGTTTTAGGTTTAGGATTAGGTTTGAGGTTTAGGTTAAAGTTATAGGTTTAGGTTTAGGTTTTAGGTTTAGGTTATAGGTTATAGGTTATAGCTTTAGGGAATTGAGAATAGATTAAGGTTTAGGTTTAGGAAATCGGGTTCGGGTTCGGAATCGGGTTTAGGTTTGGGTTTTCAAGTTTAGGTTTAGGTTAAGTAGTTGAGATTAGGATTAGGTGTAGGTTTAGGTTTAGTGATTTGAGAATACATTTAGGTTTTAGGTTTAGGTTTTAGGTTTAGGTTTAGGTTAATGTTATAGGTTTATGTTTAGGTTTTGGTTTAGGTTTTAGGTTTAGGTTAGGTTTAGGTTGTAGGTTATATGTTATAGCTTTAGGGAATTGAGAATAGGTTAAGGTTTAGGTTTAAGAAATCGGGTTCGGGTTTTGGATCGGGTTTAGGTTTGGGTTTTCAAGTTTAGGTTTAAGTCAAGTAGTTGAGATTAGGATTAGGTGTAGGTTTGGTTTAGGGATTTGAGAATACATTTAGGTTTTAGGTTTAGGTTAAGGTTATAGGTTTAGGTTTAGGTTTAGGTTAAGGTTAAGGTTATAGGTTTAGCTTTAGCTTTAGGTTAAGGTTTTAGGTTTAGGTTAGGTTTTGGTTATAGGTTATAGGTTATAGCTTTAGCGAATTGAGAATAGGTTAAGGTTTAGGTTTTGGAAATCGGGTTTGGGTTGGGGATTGGGTTTAGGTTTGGGTTTTCAAGTTTAGGTTTAGGTTAAGTAGTTGAGATTAGGATTAGGTATAGGTTTAGGTTTAGGGATTTGAGAATACATTTAGGTTTTAGGTTTAGGTTTAGGTTTTAGGTTATAGGTTAAGGTTATAAGTTTTGGTTTAAGTTTAGGTTTAGGTTACGGTTATAGGTTTATGTTCACTCCTCAAGTGCAGGGTTGTGATGTAGTAATAAACTCGGTAAGACCGAGGTCGAATCCACAAGGACTGAAACCTGTACGTTATCTGAAATTTACCAGAACTAGAACCAGTCTAAGATGAAATCTAAATCGATTGTAATTTGAAGAATAATGATGAAATATTAATCTAAAACTTAGGAAAAATTAGAGAAAAGATACTAGGGATTCAGAGGATCCACTTGTAGAGATCAGGGAGATCTTATGCCTGGATTAAAAATCAGGAAAATTAACTGAACTGCCATTGATAAATTTTCAAGAAATGAGAGGTGTATGAATTAGAATGGATTCCATCACCAAACCATGCCCAAGAGACAAAGCAAACAACAGAATTAGACTAATTACCAACCAATCAACATGTTTATGAAGGCTAGGAAGGGTACCATCATCCGACCATGCCCAGGAGACGATGGTGAACAACAGAGTTTCCTAACGTCATAAGCATAAAGATGAAAAGAACATGCTGAAAGCCATTGCAGACCCATTGTAATTTCAGTCACAATAGACCATTAAAGACTGAAAACATTCCCTTAATAAAATTAAATCAAAATCAATTCAGTCTAAACAAAGGCACAAGCAAAGAGGCCTCCCATCACACTACAAGCTTCACCTCTTAGCCCTAGCTAAGAGGTTTAGCCACACATGAATGGTAGACCAAAGACTCTTAAATAATTAAAACAACTAAAGAAAAAAAGAGGGAAGAAAAGAAACTCTGATGCTTGATAGGTCCAGGCCTCCACGGCTGCACTCCAGATTCCACCTCCTCGGATGCCTATTCCCAGGATGATCCCTCCAGCCGTGGATCTCCTCTCCTTTTATAGAGCCTGTAAGAGTTAGTAACAGAGTCGGAAATCCCTCTGTTTACGCAACAAAAAAAACTCTTACGCACTACGTTGATTGATGGGCCCAGGACTGATGTCAAACAAGAAATCCACTCCATTCATTCTACTCGTGGCGGAAAATAACTGAGAAATGTGTATTTTTTCTTACGTTTAATGCGGCCCACCATCTCAAACATTTCCACCGTCAATCTTCTGTTTCACAGCTAGGATCTTCTGATAACTTGCATGGAAGGAAACAGACACCTAGGTGTAGGTTACACCCTATCTCCCGACTTAATGGACGGTTCAGATCATTGATCTGAGCCATCAGTGGGACCCACAACGCAGAACCGGCGTTCAGCTTTCGCTGATGCGTGCGAAGCAAACCTCGTCCACTTGCTGACGAAGTTGGTGGGGTCCACTTCGACGTATATTGAAGAAATCCAAGCCGTCCAGTTGGATGCTCTCGAAAAACCGTTCGGACCTGGTTGGTTTTAATTTGTTGCTGACGCGGCCCACTTGATTTTTCACATTGCCGTCCAACCTGCGTTTGAGTGGTATTCTCCTTGTGTGTGCGAGCATGGAGTTGTAAAAACCTTTTATGTACGGTCGGTTTTCACTTCTAGAACGAGTGGACGGTCCGAATTGATCGCTTGCAGCCGTGATGGTTGCCCACAAGTTCCGTCCGCAAGTTCAGACGCGAAACAGAGCCTGCGTAACGGCTCTGTGACGATTAGTGGGCCCCACCTTGATGTTTGTGAAGAAATCCATTCCGCTCACTATGATCTCCACGAAAAACCATTTAGACTGGGTCGGTTTTGGATCAAAACCGTGGTGGCCCACAAGATTTCTTCTTCCACCGTCCGACCTGTGTTTAACCGCCAGGATTCTCCGATCGCTTGCATGGGGCAAAAACGCCACCTTGATGAGGTGAATACCCCCCCTCCTTACACAATGGACGGTCCCGATTGGTGACTTGGATGAGGAGTGGGCCCCACTGGAGAAACCAGCGTCGGTCAGCGAAGACGCTTCTGATTTTTTTTATTTTTTTTTTAAAGAGTTCCTCGGTCAGCGCTTGCTGACCGAGCTATTGAATACCGGCGCACGGCCGGTGAATTTCTGCTATGTACACGCTTGTGTACATGTGGGGTCCACTGTAATGTTTGTGTGAAATCCGACCGCTCATCAACTTTGTCACCTTAGTTTAACGGTTGAGACCAAAATTGAAGCATATCCAGCAATCAGGTGGGCCCCAAATAGAAGATTAATGGGCTGATCTGTTCATTGGCCCACTTCCCAAAATATCCAATGGTTGAAAATTGACGTGTATGGTTAATTTACGGTCCTCAGGCCGCGTATGAAGTTTCGGGCTGAACGGATCGTGGGAACCCTGTGATCTTGTAGTATGTACCAATTTCGGGCTACTTGAGCTTCAGTTTCTCGATTTTCTCCGATCTCTGGCGTGGAAATCCGCCGATCTTGGTCTCCTGGGGTCCGTCCCTTGCCTTGGTGTCATCAGAGCATTAAATCCATGCTTTTTAGCGACTTTTTACCGTTCATGCTCTCAAATACACCCTGTATCACAAACACAGTTAAAACTGGCCGTTAAACAATATTGTGCTCGTAAATCCAGGTAATAGATGGGGTCTGATATGCAATATTTGACCCTCAACAGTTTAGGTTAGGTTTAGGTTATAGGTTATAAGTTATAGGTTATAGCTTTAGGGAATTGAGAATAGGTTAAGGTTTAGGTTTAGGAAATCGGGTTTGGGTTCGGGATCGGGTTTAGGTTTGGGTTTTCAAGTTTAGGTTTAGGTTAAGTAGTTGAGATTAGGATTAGGTGTAGGTTTAGGTTTAGGGATTTGAGAATACATTTAGGTTTTAGGTTTTAGGTTTAGGTTTAGGTTTAGGTTTTAGGTTATAGGTTTTGGTTTAAGTTTAGGTTTAGGTCTTAGGTTTAGGTTACGGTTGTAGGTTTAGGTTAGGTTTAGGTTATAGGTTATAGGTTATAGCTTTAGGGAATTGAGAATAGGTTAAGGTTTAGGTTTAGGAAATCGGGTTGGGGTTCGGGACCGAGTTTAGGTTTGGGTTTTCAAGTTTAGGTTTAGGTTAAGTAGTTGAGATTAGGATTAAGTGTAGGTTTAGGTTTAGGGATTTGAGAATACATTTAGGTTTTAGGTTTAGGTTTAGGTTTTAGGTTTAGGTTAAGGTTATAGGTTTAGGTTTAGGTTTAGGTTTTAGGTTTTAGGTTTAGGTTTGGGTTATAGGTTTAGGTTTTAGGTTATAGGTTATAGCTTTAGGGAATTGAGAATAGGTTATGGTTTAGGTTTAGGAAATCGTGTTCGGGTTCGAGATCGTGTTTAAGATTGGGTTTTCAAGTTTTGGTTTAGATAAAGTAGTTGAGATTAGGATTAGGTGTAGGTTTAGGTTTAGGGATTTGAGAATACATTTAGGTTTTCGGTTTTGGTTTAGGTTTTAGGTTTTGGTTTTGGTTTAGGTTTTAGGTTTAGGTTAAGGTTATAGGTTTAGGTTAGGTTTAGGTTTAATTAGGTTATAGGTTTTAGGTTATAGGTTATAGGTTATAGCTATAGGGAATTGAGAATAGGTTAAGGTTTAGGTTTAGGAAATTGGGTTCGGGTTCGGGGTCGGGTTTAGGATCGGGTTTAGGTTATAGGTTTAGGTTTAGGTTTAGGTTATAGTTTTAGGTTTAGATTATAGTTTATAGGTTATAGGTTAAAGTTTAGGTTTAGGTTAAGGTTTAAGTTTAGATTATAAGTTTAGGGTGTGGTCCTTGCAAATACAGATATAAACATGGCCTGTCCAAATGGCCAGGCCTCTCCAATGTTGTCCATAGAAAATTGACAGCTTTATCATGGTCATAACAGCAGTTCCCACCTTCCACGGACCCCGCTCAACATCAGAATAGCTCTGACACACATCTAGATCTACTTCATCAATTTTGAGATAATACATAAACACGGGCCTGTCCAAATGGTCAGGCCACCCATATTGTTGTCCATAGGAAATAGACAACTTCATGATAGTCATAACAATGGTTCCCACCTTCCAGGGACCCCTGCTCAACATCCAGATAGCTCCGACGCACATCCAGATCTGCTTCATCAATTTCGAGATAATATATAGACATGGGCTTGTCCAAATGGCCAGGCCACCCATATTGATGTCCATAGGAAGTGGACAGCTTCATCATGATCATAACAGTAGTTCTCACCTTCCATGGACCCCCGCTCAACATCCGGATAGCTCCGATGAACATCTGGATCTACTTCATCAATTTCGAGATAATATATAAACATGGGCCTGTCCAAATGGCCAGGCCACTTCATTAATGAATCATATAGTATGAAGGAAAGAAGACTCACCAATTTAGCTAGAAAGGAAAGAAAGTGTGAGTGCTTGGAATGTCGCCCTTTCTTTGAATAATGGATGCATATTCCACAATGCAATCTGAGAATGAGTAAGTTTTTTTGTTTCTCCGACAATACATATGGGCACAGATTTACATATAAAGATTTTAAAGATTTTTAAAAAAAGTAAATGATTATATTAACTTCCAAGTATCGATTAAGAAGAAAAATGTAAATGATGATGGGAAAGAAATCTCGATATATTAAATTATTGAAGGATAATGAGACATGCCATGACTACAGGTGCCTAGAGCAAGATAATTGCACCAATGTTGTACCTAGCTGTATTAACAGAACAAAAAAATTATACGAATGAAATGACAAAAAGCTAAGATATCATGGACCAAGAGGAAGATGAGTACCCTCAAGAAAACTCATGCCATGCATATTTAATGCGACGAACTTTTATTATGTCTTTCGTTGGCTTCACCAAAGGTTTTATCTGCACTAGCAGGACAGATTAATAAACAACACCAATAAAATAAAATTTTACTTAGATGTAAAAGCTGAATGCCAATTTGCAACACAGAAGCAATAATCAGAAAATTGTGTATCTGAAAATATAAATAAAGAACTAAAATTTGAGTACATCTAAGTGAAAATTTATATATAATTCAATGAAAGATAATAAAAATCAACCTACAAAAATTGGCTTAAAATTTAGATTAAGAAAATTAAAAGAATTAGCACAATTAGATTTTGCTACCCACTCTTCAATATGAAATGATTTCACTTCTGGGTATGAACAAGTGCATGTGTGTGGGTGGGGTGTGATTGTTTGTTAAAAAGAAAAAACAATTGAGAAGACATGGTTATGGGAATATGAATATGACATGTGTCAAGTCAGCCTTGTGCCATGAATCACCTCTTTAATCTGGACTAATATGGGAATATGAACTAATATAGATGGGCAATGACGCTTACTTAAATGACGATGGAAATCGTGTCAATCCACTAAATGGGCACCAGTGAACTCCAATTGGCTGTAAAAAGGAATTGAGAAGATGGCATGGTTGTGATCATCTTCTCAGAGCAATTTTAGAGGAAGCCAACACAATCAAAAGTGCTTTTAGCCCCCCCCCCCCCCCCCCCTTTTATCTTTCAATACTACCAAAAACTGCACCCTAAATCACTCACACATGCTAAGCAATCTTCACCAGCTCATCCAACCAGTAGGAGACTTAATCCCATTTCATACAAGAAATATGGAATGTCCATTTTCCTAACAATTGTAGGAATATGGTCTGTTCCAAGCAGTCCTTAAAAAACACATGCAACCAAAAATTAGCACACTTGATTGATATCCAAATTGATGTAAATAGATGGAGAAACAATTGTGTTGATTTTGTGTGGATGAAGGTAAAAAAATGTAAACTTAATTCAAAACTTTTATGGCCCTTAATTCAAAACTTAAGTCTGAACAATCCTTAAAAGAAAGAGAGAGAAAAAAAAAGACATCATTGCATATAAAGTACAAAGAAGTAGCATAGAGTACAACAAAACCTAACATCATTGCATGGACATAAAATACACAGCTGAGTTAATTAATTCAATTGGGATTTGAGAATTGAAAGTAACAAAAATCAATGTAATTACTAAAAAAAAATAAAAATCCAACGTGTCCTATTTTTAATTATTTTTTTACTGAATTCTATTGAATCTACCTAGTAGATTTCCCTGTTGATTTTGATTTTTCAAATATAGGTTAACCACGCTAGATATCAACTTGACATAAAAAAGCTCTAAGCAATAAGTGAATGAAATGGCAACATTAATGCCAATAAAAAACAAATAGCTGAATGAAATGGTAGCATTGATGTGAGAACAAAGCACATACCTTTTTTCTTAAAGCTCTTGCAATGGCCTTTCTCCATCTAACAAGGAAGTTGGAAACCAACACGACTGATGCAGTAAGTCAAGTCAATGGATGGAACTCCACAAGTATACAACCATGCATGATGGGGAGCAAAGAGTTACTCTGCAATACTCAGGCAGAGTAATGTAGAACACATTCAGAAAACAAGTTTGTGAGCTGATATTTAGTTGTAACGAAAAACTAACATTAATTTAAACACTTGGACTACATTTAGATGCACAACCAATCAAACAACAAACATGCGGCTCTTGATCAAGAGGAGAAAAAGCAAACCTTAATGACAACTCCTACCAATCATAATGACCAAGCTCCCTAGTTATGACGTAAGTGATGCAGGCCATGGATTCAACTGTCAAAAAAACATTGTACATTGTTGAAATATGTGGTGCAGAACATGGAAACAATATACTGACATACCCTATATATCATCTGCCAAATACAGATATGTCCTATCTATAATAACATGTCGACTATAAAATAAAAGAAGATCCATTATACTAAACTTTATTAATGAATACTTCATGCAGCCATACCTCCTAATGCAAGAATAAGTCCAAAGTGAAGCTCGGTCAAGCCTAGTTGAGCAGTAGAGGTAGAAATGCGTGCATGGCAAACCTGTATGGTAAGAACCATCACCTCATACAAAGACATCTAACTCATCAACATCATCATCATTAAGCCTTATCCCAACTAATTGGGGTCGGCTACATTAATCCTTTTCCGCCATTCCATTCTAGCAAGGACCATTTCATATATAAACCATACAATAAATACATGTGAAAAGGAAAAAAAAAAAAAAAACGAAACACATAACACATAAAAGTGACCATGCCAAATACACATATCCAACATAGTCCTTGTCTAAAGCTCACTTACATTTGAAGCTTTTGCCCATTCCATTATGCTTGATTTCGCCTTCTCAAGCACCCTCCAAAATTCGCCCACTTATATTTCTAAAGCAATGACTACATTTCTCTCCAAAGTAACCATAGACCCACCAATGGAGCCATTCTCCACAAAGCCTTACCTACCTTGCCCAGTAGTTTCACCAGTATTTTTATTTCCCAATTTTCACGATATTCTAGTTAGTTATACTTTTCATGGTCTAGTTTTTGAGATTTTAAGCACCACTTTAATTTTATTATTAATAAAACATTTAGCTAATTTTCAAAAGAATTCTATTTCTAATTTAATTTCTTTTAGTTGGGAAAAATAAAGTATCAATAATCTTGCTCTGCCAGAGTATCAAAGTTTCTCTATTTCTAAAAGGCAGAGAGCTTCGTCGAACAGAAGCCCAACAACATGTACCCAATGAAATCACTCGAACCCTTGTTTTTGGGTAAAATCCCTTCCCATGTCCTTCATCAAGTCAAAGTTTTAGCTCCTTCAAGCATATTGCATGGATAAATAAAATTTGTGCATCAGTATACATAGAATTGCAAAAATAAAAAATATCCAATCCAGAAGTTACTTTAGTCATGAAGCATAGAAGCTATGGATCTTACTTGAAACAACAAGAAACAAGTTGTCATCGAGCTCGATCTTGGTGGGGAAAACAATGGCAAACCAACGAGGACAGCGACCATCTTCCTCTTTAAGTAGCTTCTTTGTATTTGCATGAATACAGGAAAAAAAAAACAGATTTACTGTGAACACAAAATACAAACTACAAAACAGAGCCACATGATCCATTACCATAGCTGCACAAATCAAAGTTGCACCACAAAGCCAATACAAGCCAGTCCAATAAATACAATATGGCACGTGTAAGATGCTTGGAGATGAATGGTAAGACAAGTACATATTAGAACCTTGCAATGGTCAATATTTGGACAGTCAAGTTATTTGATAAGTCACATGAATTCTTATCCATCCAATGTACATAACAAGAAACGCAAAGGATGATAAAGGAAAACCAAGAAAGTTAACAAATCAACAAGATCTGAACTGTTCCCAAAGGTTCTAATATCAATTCAATAGAAAAAACCGTAAATGTCCTGCAGTAAACAACCTTAAATATCATACACCATAACCTAAAAGTTCCAACAAAATAATCCTTAATTCAAATAGATCCTCGACCATCATTCTCTAAGAATTTTCCAACATAAGGAACCCACTAGCCACTATAAATCAAGTAATAACATAAAACAGGAACTTGCTAAATTACAACACGGTCTGACAATATAATGACTTTGAAAGTCAAATCAAAAGGGGACTTTTTAATGCAACAATATTGGCCAAGTAAGACAATTGATCCCACAACTTGGTCCACCAATTGCCTCATTTTTTTGGACATTACCTAAACTGATTTGTCAAAATGGATAAATTGGGCGGATAAAACACATACATCTGGAACAATCGAATATATGGGAAACATCATGGAATGGAGAAGATTGCGGAGGTAGAGTGTAGCATTTTGTGCTGATTTTGGATATTTTGGTAATAGGAAGTCATTACGTGGTGGGGTTGAGTCTATATATCACATCATTGGCTGCAAAATATATATATATATATATATGAAGTGTTGGACCTGTCATGAGCTGATATAATGATCATCATAGCCATTGTATTAGTCAAGCTATCATATATTTGATATATTTAAATATAAAGAAAAAAAAACATCACTGTTGTGATGTTCTTTGGGGGAAAAAAAAATGGCCAACTTTTCAAAACCTTAATAGTGCATAAGTTCATAGACATCCAGAGAATCATCAAACAAAAACTCATGACAGCAACAATAGTGATTTGGGAAGAAGAAATTGAACTTCTTAGTGAGATACAAACACTAATTTCATCATCATAGCCTTGTCCATTCTTATATGGAAGTATCTTTACTATTACAAAATGCAAAGTAGAGATGAAAAGAGAATTCTTATCAATTGCCTCACCAGAATAATGGAGTGCCTTTGTTGCGCAAGCCATTGGAAATCCCATTGATTCGAGTTCGCCAATCTTATCAACTTCCGAAACAGCCATCTTTGAAATTAAAAAGAAGAGATGCCAAAGGACTAGAGCTCTATCTCTAATTCATTCAAATTCATAAACTTCAAACAAAGCACTAAGGCTACATTTGGAGATGTGCAATGAGGCAAAATCACACCAAGATAACTGACACGAAAATGTTTTAGACAGACATCTTTTCCTCAAGGTGGCTAGAGTTGGACTATCATTATGACTTCCAGACATGGAGTCAATTAGATACGGTGAGCTTGTAGCAGCATGCATCTACATATTTTTCTTTTTTCTTTTTTTTTTCTTTTTTTTTTTTTGGAATTTCTTATACACAAACTATATAGAATAACTGAATAAAAGAATACTTATTCCATACACGAACTATGGAATTACTTCTACCCAAACAAGATTTCTCCTGGGAATTTCATCAAATATTTAACAAGCATCATCCAAACAACCAAACTTGACAAGCCCATTTCATCAAATATCTAACAAGCATCATGTAATTGTACATGCCTTTCTTAAAACAACTT
Organism: Magnolia changhungtana; assembly: GCA_030180095.1. Classification (NCBI taxonomy): domain Eukaryota; kingdom Viridiplantae; phylum Streptophyta; class Magnoliopsida; order Magnoliales; family Magnoliaceae; genus Magnolia; species Magnolia changhungtana. Next base: position 2,796,893 of record JASAUF010000360.1, read on the forward strand.
AATCTAAATCCTTCATTCTTGGTGACACAAACCAAACTACATAAGGCCATAAACAAAAATTAATGCCTTCCCAAAAATCAAAGCCAATAAAAAAAACAACATTGGATGTAATAAAAAATCAAAGGAATCGTGGCCTGTAAGATAAATCAACCAGATCTATGAAGACCATACTTGTTCAAATGGCAGCATGAATAAAAACCTTGAGCATGAATTTTTTTCTATGAGGCTGGCATTTTAATCCAAAATTAGAATAGATTTCCACTCCATTAACATCGATTTCAAGAATCATGTGATCAAATCAGAACCCTAACCCTTATCTCAACCCCGTTCGTCAATGCACTCAATGGATTCAACCCCCTGTGTGCGGAGATAGGTTACCGAGTTGCTGCAGTTAAGCATAGCTAGCAGTCCGATCGAGAGGAAGAGAGATTGATGAGAGAGAGAGAGAGATACCTTTTAGGGTTGTGAACTTGTTGCAGCTCGCGAGAATGGCAGCGAGATTGAGAGAGGGAGAGAGGGAAAGAGAGAGGGCGGGGGAGTGAGAGAGGGAGAGGGCAAGAGCGAGCGAGAAAGGGAGAATGAAAGGGAGAGTGAAAGCAAGGGCGGGAGTGAGGGATTTTTAGGGTATTTTACCCAAAATAGACCTCGTCAATGCTTAGAAGCTTTTGCTAGTGCGCCCAATTTGGGCGTCTTCTCACGGATGGACGCAGACGGTCTGGATAGGAGCTCCGTGGGGCCCACCATGATGTATTTGGTTAATCCATTCCAATTAGTAATTTTAATAAATTATTGTAGTTTATGACACCAAATTTTAGGTATATTTAAGGCCCAAGTGGACCACACGATAAGAAGCAACTGTAATTTAATATCCATGTTTCCTACCTTGTGGTCCACTTGAGCCTTTGAAAGAGCTGATTTTTTTTCATCCTCTAACATAATATTTATAAATATATAGACGACTTAGATATAACATATTGTTTTTTTTAGGCCTCATAGAGCCCCTTACAACGCCATTAATTATTAATGGTGTATCAACTTTTTAGCTACGGATTAAAACCGTAGCAACTATAGCTAAAGTTTATATCCGTAGCAAAAAAGTGATGTGGTAGTGATATCATGCGGGATCCACATCGCAATCTGCGTCGATTGGAATTAGAGCCTCATGTTGTTGTGAATTACACACCATAGCATCCACGTCGTAGCAGATTAGCTACTTACAGGTTGAGTAGCAAGAGTTGCTACTGAAGTGACATCACCGGGTTATGTGGGCCCACCATGGCCTATGTTTCGTATCCATAATGTCCAACCGTTTGCAGATATCATTTTAGGGCATGAGGTAAAGAATGAGTCTGTAACACCCTGAAAATCGGGGGTCGAGCATAATCTCAACTCCCGAGTTCCAACGCATCACTTATGCAACATAATGAATGATTATTGAATGTTGTTTGTATTAGTGCATTGACATATGAATGGGATTATACCAAAACAATATATCATACTCCAGAGACAGTTAAATTGCAAGCAAAAGACTGTGATAGATATATAAAATATATAAACTATGGTGAGTCTCCAGAGTGTGATAATGTTACCAGGTTAATTAATTACAAGTACAATTCCAAAATATACCAAATGTGTAAGGTCATCTAGTCGACATCCTTGTAACCCCGTTAATCAAGACATGGCTTAAATGAAGCCGTCGGAACACAGCATATACAAACAAGCATCATTGTCATCTCAAAGGTCCGGCTCTGCCTCAGGAGTAGTGTCACCATCTGCAATCAGACAAAGTCTGGTGGGTGTCCGGAACACCGTCCTGTGACGTGGGAGTGAGTGATCAACTCAATGGAACAACAAAGCATAAGTTAACATGTTATCAATTCAGTCAAGCAGTAATGATAAAGCAGTAAAGTCAAACACTCCTAAATACTCTTATTAATGCAAGTATGAAAATGCAGTCATGATGCATGCCCTCACCAACATACTCCCTCATGCAACACCATCTTACGTCCGCGACATGCGTTCATCCCTCAGTGCTCCACATCTTCCAGGCACATGCAGTGCGATGATGAGCATGATTACCGAGTTATTATTAGTCCTTTTTATACAGCAGTATTGGGAAACTAAGGTACCTTCCTTATATCATTCCCAAACATGATCCATTCTAGGGTCATCAATCCTAGATAATCTCATACGATAGTACGGTTCTAGGTCGCTACAAGGGCTGTCAGGGCTGTTACACGAAATCGTTGCACCACTCCCCCATCACCTTATCAAAACAGGCCTAGTTTATACTCTGTTTACTACGGGAAGGCTCGTCGCCTCACCGCAGATTCAGAATATGCTCGAGGTCACTACACCGGGTACGGTCAGAGCTATTACACGGAATCGTTACACCACTCCCCCATCACCCATCAAAACGGTGTAGGCCGACAGCTCGAATACAGTGTCTCATACCACCGTATTCGGCTCACGCGTCTGGGTTGCTCATTGGTCACTACGGGGAGGCACATCGCCCCAGCATAGGCCGACAGCTCGAACACAGTGTCCCATACTATCATGCCCGGCTCATGAGTCTTAGCAGATCGAGGTACCATGGTTAACGGGATTGCAGTGGTAAGTTCGGTACCTTAAGTTCAAGCAGTAGTGTCCAAACATGGTGAACATACATTAGATAGATCGGGTTACTTGACGAGCTCAGCTAACTCGAGCGCACGACAAGTTGAACGACATGAAGTGCATAAGCACTTCGCGTGGCCAACCACTATCGCCAACCGAAGTACGACTCGAGTTCGTCGAACACATCTCACGTGGCGAATGAATCTCAGCCATGAATTCAATCCCGTTACCGATTGCCTGGACTATACAATAGCCCCAATCACATTCAAGTACAGAGAGTTAAAGAAGTAATGGATCAAGATTTCAAATCATACAATCAAATATCCAATATTGTCCGCTTAGGGCTGCCAGGGCTGTTGCATGGAATCGTTATACTACTCCCCCATCACCCTTCACGGCTTTTATGGAATACAACTTAAACAAGAATTTAAACATATGCATTACATAGATAAAATCATACAATCAGTTGAGCATGTTATGAAGTACAACATAAGCATGAGTTTGTACATATTCAATTCCTAATCACACAGATATCTAAAGAAATCATACACATAGTTAAAGGAGTTGATAATCATATCTCAACACCCTTATACATTACAATTTACTAACTACTACTCATTCACATATTTTAACAAACACTTTAAACTACATACATCAACATACATGACATATGTTGATCACATAGGTATTAGGCCAAATCCTTTCACTAGGGAGTTACCCCAATTATAACACGCGTGCACCCACAATGGATAGTCATGGCAAGCAGGAATCCATGTTCCATATTCATTCAGTCATTTCCACAAACACTTGGGCTACACATTTTAACACATATAGCATATAGTGGCCGTGGCGTGATTTAGGGCAAGTCCTTTCGCTAGGGAGTTGTCGCATACATACAAGCATATAGTCATGACAGATAATCATGTTAAGCACAAATCCATATTTCATACGTATACGGTATTTTTTTCAAATACGAAGAATACAGTATATTCAACATAGCTAACATATAACTGAAAAAACGAAACGGACAGCACTTTGTACATGTGTAATTGCATGCAGATCATGAATCTATCATTATCTGACATTAAAAACGTTGAAAACCATAACCTATACGTCTAAAGTCCGCACCTTTTGTCGTAGAATCGTAACGAATACGCTAGAATCTCTAAGCCTTCGTCTACGGTGATTAGGCAACCTGAATCATGAAATAGGTCAGCTATTACATTACCAACACTCTTGGAAACCCTAAAACAGCTTAAGGTTAGGTTTTCTTACCTAGAAATGAAGTCGGAATCGCCAGAAAGGTGATTAGATCTTGATGGTTAAGCACGTATGATAGTAGGATAGGGCACCAGGATCCTTCACCCACTTCTCTCACACTTTCTCTCTCTTTTCTCCCTTATCTCTCCTAGGTTTTCTTAAATTCGTATGGGAGGAATGAGAGAGAGTTTAAGGTCCTTATATAAGTCCAGAACTCACTAAATTAGACTTAGGACCAAGGTATACTTAGGTTATAGCCAAAGTGGGTCTGTTCCGTCTCAACGGAGCACTTCTAGCGGCCCCTTTTTAGTGTACGGTCGAACTTAAGCTCACTAACACTGGATCTATATTCAGCTGAGGTTTCGTTCTAGTTGGGTTTCTAGATCGCACGTGGCAGTCCATTTTCAGTTCAACGGTCAACGAATCTCGATCGGGGATTTCAAGTATACTGCCATGTATATGAAATGTTTCCTGATCCGAGGGTATATTTGGGTCAGATTCCGACGGTTTGATTGCTTATATTTGACCCACAAACATCAAGTCTCAGATTACTTAAATTTTATTTAATTTATAAAGAAAACCATGTTTTCTCACACTCCTCGTTCCGGACTCAAGCGAATAGCACTGGGACATTATCTGGATTTGATTTCCGAGATGGTTGTCAAGCCCAGCAAGGCGGTCCTAATCCTATAACTTTGTATTATTCAGACTTTTGACATGCGGTCCAGATCTGATACGGAGTTTCGTGATGCTCCCGAGAGCAGCCGAGTAATGAAATTGATCCTAGATTTTAGAATAACCTAACGTCAATGATTCTACAAGTTTTGGGTCTTGCAAATCGTATTTAAAGTGGATCAAACGAATTTCGTAGCTAATCTAGTTTAGCACTTAGTTACTTTTGAAGGATAAGGTAGCGAAAGGTGAGATTTGTGAAGGAAAAGGGTTAAAAAGCGATTTTTAGATTATGGGATTGGGTTTTAACAAGTTACTAAGGTGTTAGGAGTGACCCATTGCCTAAGGACGTCCAATTCCAGGTTGGCAAAAATCCGGGATGTTACAGAGTCAGATCAAAAGCTCTAGTGGACCCCAATGTAGAAAATAGTGGGGAGAGTGATGCTTACCGTTAAAAACTTCTGAGGGCTACAAAAGTTTTCGATCAAGCTAATATTTATGCCTTCCCTTTTTTACCGTATTTTTTAACTTATGAACAGGTTGGATCTCAAATAAATATCATGGTGGACCTTAGAAAGGTTTCAATGGTGAACATCACTCTCCCACTGTTTATGTGGGTTTACTCAAGCTTTGATCTTCCTCATTCTTTGTATAATGTCCTAAAATGATCTCTCCAAATAGATAGAGGTGAGGATGTAACACATACTGTTAGCATTTATATATGGTTTAACAATAACATAAATTCCAGAGGATCTTGACTTGATGCATTTGACAAAATGAAGACCAAAGAGTTGTACAAATTAGAGAGTGTACCTTGCACCATTGAATTAGATGATGAAGAAGCTTCATGTTGATGAGCCATCGCTCTCAACGGTTTAGGTCTTCTCAACTTTGCACAACGACTAAGATTAATTAACTCTAATCTTCTCTCTCCTCAACTCTCTTTGATGCGTGAATGGAAATGAGAGATCAACTGCAAATGTTGAGTCGGAGAGAGAGACCAGGAGCCTTGAATTTATAGATGATTTGGTTCCAACTCATCAAAGGAACCAAGTAATTACATGACTTTTTATTTTCTCTAATTAATCAGAATATTCAATGACATTATATAATTCCAAGAGATGGAATGGGAAAAGTTACTCTTTAGAATGTGAAAAGTCATTCTTGAAATGTGGAGAGACACCCTAAAAAATGAAAATGTGTGGAATATGAAAAGTTTTTTTTTTTTTTTTTTTTTTTTTTTTTTAATACAAAGGTTGTGGTAATAAGTGGGGAACTCTCTTTATACATTCCAACACATACATGATGGTGGAGCCTACGGAACTTGGTGACGTCACTTCAGTAGCGAGTCTAGCTACTCAACCTCTCCATAGCTAATCCGGTTCCGTTGGTAATGTGTTGCCATGGCAAAGTTCCGTGCCACACGCGGGTTCTACTAAAGCCTATGGCCGGAAGTTCTTGCACCGCCAATGGTGCCACTTACATGTTTGGTAGAAATATACCCTGTCTATCCTTACTGCGAGATTACTGTAGGACATGTTATAAAAAACGGGGTGAATCCAAAACTTGAGTGTGACATGAGAGAGATAAAAACAGAGATTTAGTGACCATGGTTGAAACATTCATGTGGTCACGAAAGCTTCTTATCATGTTAAGTTTTTTATAATCTCACTTTATCTTAGTAGGAATGACATTATGAACGGTTTGCATGACATATAAACATCAAAACAGAGTCTAAAAAGGTTTCAATGGTAGGAAGCTTTTTCCCAATTTTCTCTCTGATATGGCCCACTTAAGTTTTAGATCCATGCAATAAAATGATCTCGCATAAGAGATAACAGGTGGATTTCTCCAAACATAACGCTAGCCCCACCTAGCATGCCAGTCGAAGGAACTTGCTACTAAATGCTTTCGCTGGAAACCCGCATCCGTGTATGTATGAGCTGTTACCCAGGTAACAGCTTAGTTGGGTGTTACCCCTATTGTCGTTTAGCGAGAAGCTGCCTCAGAAATGAGACCCACGTGCAGTGGAATCTCATCCCACAAACCCTAAAACCCTCCACACCTCTCTCAATCTCCTCACACCAGTTTCTCCACCAGATGGCCGACTCATCTCCTCTCCTCTCCCGAGTCAAATCGTCCGACCCAGAAGCTAACCCTCTGGTGCACAAAGGTGCACCTACACTTGACGATGTGATCGAGCAGTCCGTCGGCAGCTTCGGCCTAGCGCAGCTGATCCAAGCCATCCTCGTGTCGTTCGCATGGGTCTTCGACGCCCAACAAACGTTCATCAGCGTCTTCACAGATGCTCAGCCATCTTGGCATTGCACACGTGTAAATGACACTGCATGCTCATCTGCCGCCACCCCATGTGGGTTACCGAAGCATGCATGGACATGGGACCAGCCTGCGAGTGCATCCATCATCTCTAAGTGGGACTTGGTATGCTCGAGCTCACTCATCTCAGGGCTCCCAGCGTCGTCTTTCTTCACAGGCTGCCTTGCTGGCAGTTTCTTCCTTGCGACACTCGCCGACTCATCGCTCGGCCGGAAGAAAATGCTCCTTCTCTCGTGTCTCATCATGTCTATCACCGGCGCACTGACTATGGCCTCACCCAACTTGTGGGTCTACTCGGCCTTACGGTTCATCAGCGGCTGTGGCCGCGCAACGATCGGCACGTGCGCACTAGTGCTGGCGACCGAGATCGTTGGGAAACGGTGGCAAGGTCAGGTGGGAATCCTCGGCTTCTTTTGTTTCACGCTCGGATTCTTATCTTTGCCCGCTATGGCCTACCTAGCTAGGGGTTCCTCATGGTGGACCCTCTACCTGTGGACGTCAGCCCCCGCGATCGTTTATTGCATAGCCGTCCATTTTCTCGTGCATGAGTCCCCACGTTGGCTCTTCGTGCGCGGACGTAAGGATGAAGCTGTCCAGACGCTTCGAAGCATCTCGTTATCAAATGGCAAGATATTGCTTTCCAGCTTCTCGGAAGTGGCTGTCGAAGAGGAGTCGTGGAATGCCGACATATACTCGGCGATGAACATCTTGTGGGAGAAGAAGTGGGCATTTCGACGGTTATCGATGGTTATGGTGGTTAGTTTTGGAGTAGGCATGATCTACTACGGGATGCCGCTTGGCCTTGGAAATTTGGATTTCAATCTCTATCTGAGTGTCACGTTCAATGCATTATCGGAACTTCCGTCAGCCTTACTGACTTTCTTCCTGATAGGGAGGCTGAACCGTCGGATCGCGGTCCTGGTGTTCACTATCTTAAGCGGGGTGTGCAGTATCCTCTGCGTAGTGATGGGTGGTGGCGATAGAAAGGAGGTGCAGATGGGGCTGGAGCTGGTTTCGTTCTTCAGCGCCTGCACTGCATTCAATATAGTTTTGATATACACCCTTGAATTGTTCCCAACATGTGTCAGGAACTCAGCGTTGTCAATGGTACGGCAGGCGCTTGTGCTCGGCGCGGTTATCAGCCCCATGCTGGTGGTGGCTGGTAGGAAAGGGTTGTTGTCATTTGGGGTGTTTGGGGTGGTGATTGGAGGGTGTGGATTGTTTGTGATGGGGTTGCCAGAGACAAGAGGTCGGCCATCTTGTGATACAATGGAGGAAGAAGAGAAGAAGGAGATTCTGGCTTTCAATGGAGATCATGCATTAAAAAAATAAACTCGACTTGGGGAGCTTTGCTGGACGCAGATTAGCTAGAGTAGGGAGACTCGCTAGTGAATTGTTGTCACCAAGCTACGTGGGCTCCACCATGATGTATGTGTTGTATCCAAACCATCCATCCATTTGGAGAGATTATTTTAAGACATGAGGCAAAGAACGAGTCAGATCCACGGCTGGAGTGAACCCTACTACAGAAAATAGTGGAGATTGAACGCCTACCATTAAAAACTTCTCGCGCCACAGAAGTTTTCGATCAAGCTGATATTTGGTTTTTTTATTTTTGTTTTTTTTCCTTCGTTCGTGTCTGTGTTAACTTATGAACAGGTTGGATCTCAAATAAACATTATAATGGACCCTAGGAAGGTTTCAACTGTGAGTGTCACTTACCGTTTTATGTGGTGTGGATTTAACACATACATCATGGTGGGCCCGCATAACTTGGGGACGTCACTTCAGTAGTCTCGCTACTCAACCTGTCAGTAGCTAATCGGCGTCCTGCTTTGCTAAGCGCGAGTGCATGTGCGATAAAGCTCATGTGCAAGCTATACGTGTGCTTTCACGGTATGATAGGTCCGATAACCAATCCATCTATCAGAAAGTAAGCAATACATTGATTCCCTTGTTCAAGAATCAAAGTGATCCACTGGTCAGATGGGCCACAGTTTTCAAAAAGAATAACTACGGTACTGGAGAACTTAGCTGAAGTTTTCTAACCCATTTACTAGTTTCCAATATTGGCCCACATGCTGAGGGGAGCAGATTTATTTTTTGGTAAGCATATAGAAGGTCGGTCCAACCCGATAGATGGATTGGATTTTGGACCTATGTGCCATTCCGGCACACGTGCTGGTTGTTCGTGAGCTTTACTACACACGCGTGCTCTTAGCAAAGCGCTTTGGTTCTTCGCTTTTGTGTGGTAGGGTGGATTTCAATTTCAAATTTGGTAGGTTTTGGTGGAAGGTGAGGTTATGGCTGTGAGATGTATCGCTACAGTCATATAGACGTGGCAGTAAGATGTGTCGATCGTGGCCTTCCATCGAGTGGGCTCTATCAGCGATGGATCATGTATCAAAAATCACATCAATTGAAAAATCTTGTCCTGTATTTCTCAACTTACCTTTACGAATATTTGGCCATTTTCCTTTCAAACTGTAGTTGGATGCGGAATAGGTGAGGCTAGGGCTGTAAATGGGTCAGCCGTCCCGATGGGTAATCAGAACCGACCCATTTAGATCCCACCCCAACCTGACGCGGTTGTTAAATGGTACCAGTCTGGTCCAAAAACAAACTCGGTTGCTAAATAGGTATGGATCTAGTTTCCTTTATATTAGGCTAAAGGCATTTAGTAAATGGCAAGGTCTAAGAGACTCATCTAGACTCAAACCTTGCTAGACCCAATTTTATGTTAAATGTCATCACCACCTCTGTTGAATATTCTGGAGTCTTCCGGAAACTTCCAAACATTTTTTGAAAAATTCTAGAATTCTATAGAATCTTCCAGAAACTTCTAGAGTTTGATGGAGTTTTCTTTACTCTTTTGGAATGTTCCGGATTATGCTAGAACATTCCGGACTATGTTAGAACCTTCTGGATTCTCTTCAAATGTTCCGGAATATAATAGAACTTTATAGGATATTTGGAAGCCTCTAGAACTCTTTAGAGTTACATTGGTTCTAGAACCTTCCATAACTCCCTATAAATATGGGGAGAGCCTCATTATGTATATACACATACAAATACATTAACAAAAGAGTGAGTTCAAGAGTGAAAGCAAGGTTTCCAAGTATTAAGAGTTCAAAGAGTTTTTTCCTTGTGTGTGAGAGTTGTCATTCAAGAGTGATAGTTTGTTAGTGTTGTAAAGCATACCCTTGTTGTGTACAAGTATTTGTAATAAATAAAATTACATTTACTTGTAGTGTTTAATTCTTCAATTTGGTATCAGAGCGAGATTTGGTTGAGATCCGTTTTCTAAGGTGATCGTGCACAGTTTAGAGACTGTGAAGTTTGTTGGCTTGCTTGGTAAAGGGAGTGATAATCACACCAAGTCATGATGGCGGATCTTGTGAACACAACAAGTGGAGTTACGAGGCTTAACAACCACAACTATCAAAGTTAGAGGAGTCGCATTAAATCCTACCTTGAAGGGCAGGACTTGTGGGAGGTTATTAATGAAAATGAGATTACCCCACCTCCTAAGGAAAATGTTGAAGTACTCCGAAAGTGGAAGATTAAGGCCGGAAAGGTAATGTACGTGCTCAAGTCAACCATTAAGGATGAGTTGCTCGGGCGAATCAAGGATAACGACATACCCAAGATGGCATGGGGACACCTTTGCATCATTGTTTTCAAAAACAAATGATGCTTGACTTCAATATTTAGAGAATGAGTTAATGTTCACCACCCAAAGAGATAAGTTTATAAGCGAATACTTTACAAAAGTAAAGGATTTATGCCAAAAAATTTCGGAATTGGATCCTAAAGCAAATATTCATGAGGAAAGAATGAGGACGATCATTATACATAGGTTGAATCCCGAGTATAATGCTTTTATCACGGCAATACGAGGTTGGCCTACTCAACCTACTCTCATAGAATTGGAGAATTTGTTGGCCAATCAAGAAAGTTTATGCAAACAAATGGCTGGAGTGTCGATAAACAAGGAAGATGAAGCACTCTACTGCAATAATAAAAAAGGCGGACATCGACAGTAGAACAGAAAGGGCGAACAAAGTCAGCAGAACTTTGTAAAGTCTAAGAAGAGAGAAGAGCAGGGAAGAAGTCCTCGGACAGGGGGAGTTCAATCTGACAACAACACAAATAAACAACGATCCTTCGTATCTCGAAGGTATGATATAAAGTGTTTCAATTGCGGCAAGAAAGTTCACTTTGCAAAAAATTGTTGGTTCAAGAAAAAATCAGCCAAAGGTAACTTGGTGACTTCTAGAAATTACCAAGAAGACAGTGAAGATGGCTGGGACTTTCAGGCATCCTTAGTAGTGTCTGAATCCATCAAAGGAGATTGTTCAGAAAAGGAGATAAATTTTGATGAACCACGCGAGCAGTCTAACATAGTCACTGACGAAGTAGCTGCTTCCTCAATAGTGACAGAGACTGGTGAAATAGCCCTTGCCGCAGTTTCCGATCAAGAAGCTATCAACTACAGTGACGATTGGATCATTGATTCAGGGTGCTCAAATCACATGACAGGTGATAAGAAGAAACTGTCAAGTTTACCCACCTACAAAGGAGATCGGGTGGTGGTAACAGCTAAAATTCAAGGTTGTCGATAACTCACGTAGGTATGACTACTATCACACCTCGATTTAGCTCTAATCAAGTAAAGTTGCAAGATGTTTATCACATGCCAGAGATGAAGAAAAATCTGTTGTCAGTATCATAACTGACATCTTCTGGTAATTATGTGATATTTAGACCGAACGATGTTAAGGTGTACCGAAACCTTAAACCGTTAGGTACACCCATCATGGAAGGACGATGCTTGGAGTCAATCTACGTAATGTCAGTTGAATCAGCTTATGTAGATAAGACTCAAAAAAATGAGACTGCATATTTCTGGTATGCACGTAAGGCACGTGAGTTATCATAAGTTGAAGATAATGATGAAGAAGGCTATGCTCAAAGGTCTTCCCTAGCTGGATATTCGAGAAGATATAATTTGTACAGGGTGTCAATATGGCAAAGCACACCAATTGTTATATGAAGAATCAAAGTTTAGAGCTAAAGAACACTAGAAGCTTGTCCACTCAGACGTGTTTGGACGAGTAAAACAGGCATCGGTTAGTGGCATGCATTAAATGGTGACCTTTATTGACAACTTCTCAAGGTACGTTTGGGTTTACTTCATGAAAGAGAAGTCAGAAACTTTATTAAAATTTAAAGAATTTTGGGAGAAGGTCGAAAGTGAGTTCTATAGAAGGATCTGATGCTTTCGAACGGATAATGGCGGAGAGTATACGTCGAAAGAGTTCTCAAATTATCTAAAGGAGTGTAGAATCCGACGACAATTGGCTTGTTCGGGCACTCCACAACAAAACGGCGTTGCTGAAAGAAAAAATCGCCACCTTGCAGAGATATGTCGCAGCATGCTACATGCTAAGAATGTGCCCACCGATCTCAAGGCGAGTGCATGCAAACGACAGCTCATGTGATCAATAGGTTACCACAAGCAAAACTAGGCTTTGTCTCACCCTTCGAGAAGCTATGGAACATAAAGCCCAAGGTGAGTTACTTACGAGTCTTCGGAAGTGTATGCTATGTGTTTGTGCCTGATCACTTGCGTAGCAAGTTCGATAAGAAGGCAATTCGTTGCATCTTTTTGGGCTATAACAGTGAAAAGAAATGGTAGAAATATTGCAACCCTGCAACTGGTCGGTGCTATACATCGAGGAATGTTGTCTTTGATAAAGCCTAATCATGGTGGTCGCCACTGAAGGAGGAGCTGCCAAACTCTCAAGACTTAGAAGATGAAATGCATGAGAAGATGGGAGAGACAATAAAAGGAGAAGAATCTCCTAGTTCAACTAAGGAGTTGACGCCTACAACAGGAGATGGTGAGCAAGTACCTAATCTATCTGGAACACCAGATAACTCTATGAGTCCATGGCAAATTGGAGTATATCAAAGTAGTTCAGAAGAGCTTCGCCTAAGTCTACAGGAGGTTGCGGCAGACAACCCACCACTTAGGAGGACGACTAGACAGAGAAAGCCTAACCCAAGATACGTGGATGCTGCCTTAGTAGAAAAAAGACCGTAAAAGAGCCAACGACATTTGAAGAAGCATCCTGAGATATAGAATGACAGAAGACGATGGAAGAAGAGGTTAAGGCATTGAACCAAAATCAGACTTGAGAACGAGTTCCAAAACCCAAGGATGTGAAGACCGACAACCAAGTTGCAGATATACTCATGAAAGGACTTAGCAATGTTAAGTTAACCAATTTTTTTTTAAAAAAAACAACTTAGCATGATAACCAAGGCAGAATTGTGAGTTGGTGCTGAGGGGGAGTGTTAAATGTCATCACCACCTCTCTTGAATATTTCGGAATCTTCCGGAAACTTCCAGACATTTATGGAAAATTCTAGAATTCTCTAGAATCTTTCAGAAACTTCTAAAGTTTGATGGAGTTTTCTTTACTCTTCTGGAATGTTCCGGATTATGCTAGAACATTCCGAACTATGCTAGAACCTTCCGGATTCTCTTAGAATGTTCCGGAATATAATAGAACTTTATAGGATATTTGGAAGCTTCTAGAACTCTTTAGAGTTATATTGATTGTAGAACCTTCCATAGCTCCTTATAAATATGGGGAGAGCCTCATTATGTATATACACATACAAATACATTAACAAAAGAGTGAGTTCAAGAGTGAAAGCAAGGTGTCCAAGTATTAAGATTTCAAAGAGTTTTTTCCTTGTGTGTGAGAGTTGTCATTCGAGAGTGATAGTTTGTTAGTGTTATAAAGCATACCCTTGTTGTGTACAAGTATTTGTAATAAATAAAATTATATTTACTTGTAGTGTTCAATTCTTCATTTTAGACCCGATTTTAAACTCGGTAAAATTGCTTGCATACCTTGACAATTAACATGAAAAAAAAATGAGAAATCCGCCTCATGTATGATTGAGAATATGGGACACCATAGAATCCTAATCGACACATTGAGGATGATGGACTTAGTGAATTAGGATGTACGCCGATTGCATATGAAACGTTTTTGCAGGAAGTTCTTGCGTTGAGATGCTAAGTGGGGCCCACCATGATGTTTGTGAGAAATTTGCCCCGTCCATCGATTTTGCCAGCTCAGTTTAGGACATGAGACAAAAAAAAAGGCAGATCAAAAACTCAAGTGGGCAATGCGAGAGGAAATAGTGGGTTTAGTTCAGGGTCCAGATATCCCTTAACCAAACCCGTTAGACCCAACCTATTCATAAATATGTTTGGATGGATTTTCCTCTACCAGACCCAAATCCAAACCCATTTATAAATAGGTCTGATGGGTTTAACTCAGACCCATCCATTTATTAAAAGAGTCTGAGGCTAAAATTTAGATCCAAACCCATTTAGTAAATGGGCAGGTTTGGTTTTGCCTAAACCCGCCCCCAAACTTGGCCATTTACGTGAGGCATGGGTAACAACTTACTGGGGGTTGTGATTTCGCTGCTCACCCAACACTAGCTTAGCCAGGGAGTCAAAGCTCTATGGGCCCCACCACAATGTATGTGTTTTATCTATGCCATCCATCCATTTTGCCAGCTCATTTTAGTTGAGCCCAAAATTGAAGCATATCCAAAGCTTAAGCAGTACACAACACAAAAAACAGTGAGGATAATGACATCCACCGTTGAAACCCCCACAATGATATTTATTGTCATACAACCTATTCATAAGGTCACATAAACATGGACGAAGGGAAAACATAAATATCATCTTGATCTAAAACTTTTGCGGCCCCGAGAAGATCTCAACAGTAAGCGACAATCCCCACCGTTTTTTATGGTGTGGTGCACTTGAGCTTTGGATATGCTTTAATCTTAGGCTCGTGAACTAAAATGAGCTAGCAATATGAATGGACGATGTGGATAAAACACATATATCACGATGGGGTCACATAGCTTTGGCACCATCTAGATGGTTGGTGTTGGGTTCACCAGCTAAAAAGCCTCCCTTAGTGGGTGAGGCCTTGGATGTGGGGCCGACCTCATTGTACGTGTTATATATCCACAACATACAATTTTTTTCCTCTCATTTAAGGGCATGGTCCAAGGATAAGATAGATCTAAATCTCAAGTAGACTACACAGTAGGGATTAAATTCTGACCATTAAAAACTTAGGTACACCTTTTTTCTTTTATTTTTTAGGAAGATAAAAAAAAATTTATTAATGTCAAAAGCTAAAAGCCCAAGATACAAGAGCATAGGAAAACACCACCTCGGGCCAGGGATAAAAAGAAAATAGAAAAAGGAGAAAAAAACCCATGTCACGCCTCGCATTTCAAATACGGAGTGTGCACCCTCAGACCTGAGTTACAGTCCATGAGACTTGTACACTTAGTGTACATAAATTAATGACTCACATTATTTTAAAAGAGGGATAATATAATTTGAATTCTATATTCTCATTAACATCCACCAATACACTCATATCAACCACTAATCTATTCACAAACATTCACTACCACACATCTATAATAATTGAGAACACTAACTAAAACATTTCCATCTACCCTTTTGAGATTTTTATTAAGTTATTATTCGAAATCAAGGAGTTATAAAATTATAAAATCTAAATAAGAAGTCATTTCGAAATAGAAATGAGAATAATAATAGGAAACACATGTCCCATTTAATCATTTTACTGATCCAGCACAGTAAGCTCATCTTCGGTTAAATATGGTCATTATTCCCATGAATCATCCACTAGTTTGGCCTCATGTTTTTGCTCTTGAGTCATTGTTTATGCTTTAATTCCATATGTATAGTTTTTTAATTAATACGTCATCAGTTGGCCAGGCCCAGTGAGTGAACCCATCATGATTCGTGTACGGTATAATTAAAATAATAGACACAAGTAAAGCATAACAGTCACAAAAAATAAATAAATAAATAAATAAATAATACAACGCAATTGATGTAATTAATGTGAATGTTATGAATAATGTTAATGATGCATCAAGTGGGTATAAAAAGAAACCATCTACGTGCTTGGGTTAAATATCAGCAACCCGTATCTGCACTCAGCAGGCTTCTACCATTGGTAGGCATGGGCAAGGCCTGCATCCCCCCCATTAGGCAAGTTTCCACGTATAGTGAGCTTCTAGTGGATACAATGGGACATCTCCTAGGTAACTACACAAGAGTATTAATGATTCAAGGTATGAATGTTTGATGCATCAGTAATTTCATATATGAGAGGCATTTCACATGTTCATAATTCCAAAAATATCTCAACACTAATCACTCCCTAATTAATTTAATCCAATCGTTCACAATCATAATCATAATACAACCAACCATACCAATATAACAATTATTTTATTCACACGGAGAGAAAACATGTTCGGATCGCTCACCTAATGATTTGGTTAGGAAAGTTAGGCAGGAATTTGATAGAGAAAATCGGAGAATACCTAAAATCCACATATAGTGCACCATAATATTAAAAATGAATGGATGGAAAAAGATCAAGTTCGTAAAACCCTTAATTTGTTTTGATCACTAAGGCCATAAATGGGAGTGATTCTTAGGTTCTAGAAGGTAATGTACCTAATGAATAGGGTTTATCGTATTTATCCCACACAAAAGGCAGATTATATATCTTGTAAGATGACCCACCACATGGATGGCTTGAATCTTATAATAACATGCTATGATGATATATATTATAGTATGCGGATGTATTGTCCCAAACACGCATGTGGCTTGGATAAGTTTTAACATACATTCACATCTCCTTCTATAATACATATGGTACAAATATATTATATTATGTATATATAACACGTTTTTTCAATGTGGATCCTACTATGAGGATCTGAACTGATTACATTGTTACCACCACTATGGTGAACCTTGCGAAGAAATTTCTGTCCAATCCGAAATCTATGGGAGCCGCAATAACCTAAAAGATTATCGTACAACCACCATTGTTTTCTTACGGTACGAGCCACACAAATTTTGGATATGTCTTAAATTTACACCCCAAGCCTAAAGTGGCCTTCCAAACTAAATGGACAGGGTGCATACAACACATATATCACTATGGGGTCCACAATCTCATGGCCTAAGATGGTCTCTACCGTCCGAAAATCGCACTTGGTCTCCAACGCTAGAACCAAAATTTTATTTTTATTTATTTTTTTTTTAAATGGTTCTCATGATGATCTGAGCCATGGGTGAGATGGGTAATTCCCACATAAGGGGTGAGCCAAAAAATATCCTCAAAACAACACTTTTGTGGCCCACACAAATGTGCAATGGTAACTTTTCATTGTTCACTATTTAAGGCATAGTGGTCCACCTGAGTTTTCTTTTGAGTTATTTTTCAACCCCAAGCTTCTTATTAAGTGACAAGATCAATGAATGACATGGATTTGTCACTTGCATCAAGATAGCCCCACACAGATGACCCACAGATTTGTATCGATTCCAGTTCCGTAAATACATTAATTTCACCTATGTACACTGGAGAGTTTTTAGCATTATATATATTATATATATATATATATATATATATATATATATTTTTGATGGCCCACACATAATGTGTGCACACTAAATCTATTCCTTCACCAGTTTACCACCATGGTTTTCGGACACGGGTCAAAAAATAAGATAGATTCATGATTCTAGTGGACCATACCATCATAAACAACGTGCACCGTTCTTCCACCATTAAAACATATACCATCCTTATCTTAGGCCCTTCAAACTATCTAGCTAAGATCCGAGTTATTCATTGGTTCACCTAATAATTTTTAGAGGATCAAAAGAATTATTATCTTCATTTGAAGTCCTTACGACCCCGATAAATCTTCCAACGGTAAATATACCATGAGTTTTATTTTGGATATTATTGAAAGTGCCCTTGTTTGTCAATATACGTGAGTGTTGAGTTTGTCAGTCCAAGTGTGATTTTATTTAAAAACATCAAAACCAAGCCTCAACAAAGATGATGGTTATGATCAAGCTTACATCTGGTAAACCATAGCCTCATCATACCACAACAAACCCTAGCAGGTATATGCTCCCATATAATCCCAACTTACCCTATAAAATGAATTAAAACATCTTATGGTCTAGTTGGTATATAATGCACAAATAGTATAAATGGAAGAAAGAAACAAAACTGGAAAAATAACAAGTCCTGGTCGAGTGCATCGAATTGGAATTGAGGGAATCTTCGATACATCGAACGATCGCCCATTCTGTCCAACAATAAATGAAAGAAATGCTGGAAACCTTGATATCATCGATCGTTGTTTAATAACATTGAATTGACTTCGATTACTTCACCCTTGGACATCTTCCAAAGAAGTTAAAAAATACTCTAAGTGCTCCTTGATAACATCGAAGCCTCGTCGATGTTATCGAGAGTAAATTATCGATATCATCGAAGTCTATTCGATAGAATCAAAACTTACTCAGTTTTGTCTAGCAAGCTTTTCAAAGAAAATATATTTTCTTCGAGTTCATTGAAGACCATTTGATGTCATTGAAATTCAAACTTCGATGGATTGAAGGACTCTTCGATAGAATCGAACAAGTAACAAAACTTTCCAGCAACCTTTATGTATTTTACAAAACAAAATCTCGACGAAATCGAGTGCCCCTCGATGAATCAAAGTACATGTCGATATCATCGAGGGATGCTCGATAAGAAACAGTCAGAATCTATCCTACACCCAAATAAAGATCTTGTGTAGAGACTCGATGTAATCGAAGATGGTTCGATGATATCGAAATTCAAATTTCAATAACATCGAACACCCTTCGATTACATTGGCGATTTCAAAATTTTGCCCATTTTTTATCGTTGGGATTTTACTCTATAAATATATTAGTGTTGCTCTTGGTAAAATGAGTTAGAATCCAAGAGAGTTTGAGCCTAATATTCTAAGATCTACATACCCTCTTACTCACTCTTTCTTTCCCATTAGAGTTTATCATTCAATCCTTTGCTCAAGCATCGACTCATCACCTTATATGCTTGGATTTAATTATGAACTCTAGCATATATGGAGCTTCTAACTAATCTCATTATAGGTTTAACCTATTATTGGAACTCTTGAATGCATAGCTCATGGGAACCTTCTCTATTAATTTAAATCTTATCTTTAAAATAGAGAAGATAAAAAACCCCTAAACCTAACAACCTCTGAGCATTCATCTACATATCAAGAAGGTTGCAGTTCAAAGGGAGCTGAAGATTCTTCATCATCATTGAAGATTTTCACATTGTGCGAGAATGAGACTCATCCACTTATTTGTAAGTATTTAGAATCTAATGTGTCTGAAGGCCTTTTTCCTTGTGTAAGATTGGGATTCAGAATTTAAGTGTCAAACTCATCAAGGCCTAATTATAGGCCTCCGACGGGAGAATACGTTGTGTCCTTGCGTAGGATGTATAACCTTACATAGGTTGTGCCTTGTGTAGGCTTAGGTTGCCTTGTATAGGCTCCTAGTGTTATGTCCTTAGGTATGATAAGTTGCCTTTTGTAGGCATTTAAGGGAATCTTGTGTAGGTCCCTTAGTTAACCTTATGTAGGTTATGAAAGTTCATGGTTAACCTGATTTAAAACCATTGGATAGTGAAATCTAGTACACTATAGGAGAGAGTACATCCACTGGGAGTGGAGTAGGCAAGTTAAGGATGAAAGTCAGGCGGGTTGGGTCGGGTTGGTGCTCAACCCTAACCCAACCCAATGTTCCTATACCTCAACCCTAACCTAACCCAACCCAACCCAATCTTAGGTTGGGAATTCTCAACCCAAGCCTAACCCAAGCGAGCTCGGTCAGGTTGATCGGGTGTATACGTGCTAATATTTTCATTATTACATTAGTTTATTATATTTTAATATAAGACTTATTTTTTGTATCCATGATTTATTAATTATATATGTGATTATTCATCATAAAGAACTTCATTTTTTTTTTCTTTTTTTGTTTAAAAAGCTAAAATATAGAACAACTACTCATTAAAACTCATGTAGCATAACACACAATCTATTTGGGAGAGAGAAATTCAGCATATCTTGTTAGCTTAAGTCCTTGGAAATGATGTGGACAAATGAGACCCGACATCACTAGTGTGCCTTCGACATAAACTATCCACATTCAATTATAATTTATGAGTAACTTATATATTGATCGGGTTCGGGTTGGGTCGTGCAACCCGAGACCTCAACCCGAGCCCAACCCAAGTTTTATCGAGTTGGTGTTTGTCTAGTCCAAGCTTGAGATCGGACCCGATATATCTTGTCAGAGCCCAACCCAATGTCGGGTCAGACACGGGTCGGTCAGGTTCAACCCACCTAACTTTCAGCCCTGAGGCAAGTAGCCGAACCATTATACATTATTGTGTTTGGGATTGCTTTGAGTACATTTATCTAGTTATGTTTATGTTTATCATATGATCATAATGATGCATGATTTAGTTAATGTATAAGTGTTGATAGAAGTCACATCTCACATAATATACACTATCCTTATAGGCTTTATTTTTATATACAAATCATGTATAAGCCTATGTGAATTGGACCCTCTATTGGCTTGGAAGCCGTATAGTTACTTTGCCTTACTTCCTTAGTTTTACGTTAGGCATAGTTTGTTATTAATAGATAACAAGTTTTGAAAAACTCCTATTCACCCCCTTCTAGGACATTTAGTCATATTTCATACTTCGGTACTAGCGGTTCTACCACAATTTCAATTGGTATAAGAGCGGGTTCCTCTTGAAAGGTTTAACAACCTAGAGGTAGATCCTTACACTGAAGTAAGAAATATGGCCAAAGGAGAGGGAACATCAGTCTCTCGTCCTCCTATTTTTAATGGATCAAAGTATGCATTTTGGAAAGCAAGAATGAATTACTTTCTGCAATCCTTGGATCATGAAAATTTAGAAAATAGTTGAGAATGGATATGTACTACTAACCAAGTAAATTGTATTAGAAAATGACACAACCATCACCAAACCCAAACCCAAAGAGAAATGGACAACTTTTGATAAAGAGAAAAAAATAAATGAAGCAAGAGCTATGAATGCCATTTACTGTGCAGTTTCTAAAGAAGTATTCAACCAAATCAGTATGAGTAAAACCTCAAAAGAAGCATGGGATCTATTGGAAACCACCCATGAAGGAACCAACATAGTAAAAAGATCAATGTCATAGTTCTTGATAACTTCGTTTGAATAAATGAAAATGGAGGAAGATGAGACCTTCATGGAGTTCTTTGCAAAACTAAATATCATATGCAACTCCATGGGTGGACTTAAAGAAACAGTTCCTATACCAAAAATCTGTAGGAAAATCCTAAGATTACTTCCGGAACAGTTTAACTGTAAAGTAACCACCTTAGAAGAATGTAGGAATATTGATGAGATGAAAGTAGAAGAACAGGTTGGTTCTCTACAAACATTTGAATTACATCTTAAAACACCCACAAAATCCAAAAATAATGTTCTCAAAGCCTTTAAAAACATAACTACAATAGAGGAAGAAGATAGTGAGAATGAAAATGAAGATGAGGAGGTTACCCTCCTAGCTAAGAAATTTAAAAGATTCTTTAATAAGAACCATGGGAAACCATACAATAACAAAGGAGTTCATCTGAACCACAATCATCAAACCAGCAAAACCTTCAACAAGTACAAAGAACTTCAATGTTACAACTGTAGAAAATATGGTCACATTTCAACGGAATGCCCTACAAAGAAATCTGAAGGGAAAGCTATGACAACCACTTGAGATGACACTGATGACTCTAATTCAGATTCAAATGAGTCAGAAAGTGATGAAGACTAAAAGTCATTGAAGATACTCATGGCATCCACCACTATAGTCATTCCCAAGGAACTAGAAGAGGACGATGAACTTAATCTTGAGAGAATTAAAAATGGAAGAGGAACTGCTATTAGAAGTATCACCTTTGATAATCTAATCAAGAAAATTGAGCTTCTATAATTAAAAATTGAGAGATTACAAAGAGAAAATAAAAACTTAAAATTAGAAGTAAAAAATTCTGATTGTACAGCAAAACTAACTCGAAAATTTACTCAAAGTAATGAAAAGTTTGAGAAACTTCTAGGCATGGGTAGAAACTCCAAAAACATGAAAGGCCTAGGATATGAATCAGATAAATCTAATTCTTCATCTACCTCATCAGGTATAACAAATTCAACTAATACAAATTAAAAAAAATTAATTGAATTATTATCTCATCATTGTGGAAAGATAGGACACTACAAATGGAAATGTACTATATCCAGAAATCCTCATTTCACTTCCAAGACAAATCTCAAAGATATATCTAAATCATCTGGAAGTTACTCTAAGGAAAATTCTTCTGGCTCAAAGAAAGTTGTTACCAAATGGGTAGCACAAAACAAATACAAGTGTCCTAAAAATGAAGAGATTAAATCAGGCTCTTGTAACCATCGCACCAAGTTAATCAACTTACAGCCTTAACCCATAGTTTGATACTTTTTATAATGGGTTAAGTACTCTATAAGGGAGCAATTAGAAGGAAAAGTGAGCTAAAGAAAGTCTTGAGGATTGATTAAAAGATATTGGTCAAGAAGTAAATCACAGATATATAAAATTGATTCAAGAATATTAAAAGGCATAATGATATTCTTTGGAATCAATTTACAATCTATCTTTTGACTAATGATTTTATCATATATGGAGTTTGTTGAGATTTAAGAAATTCAGAAAATTAACTTATAAGCTCAGCTTCTTCATATAAACTAGGTATCATGCAGTTTTATAAAACTCTTCTTAATGCACTTATACTTATTTTGAATCAGAGAAGGTTGATCTACTTCCAACAATCATTATTCTTACAAAAGATCAACCATCTCTACATATTGATTGATGGTTCACATGACGATATTTGCAGATATGTTGCCTTGCCATTCTTTTTGGATATGTGTAAATTTTTCTTCTTTTATTTGACCACGTTTTGGATGTACAAAATGCATATGTACTGATAAAAATATGTGTACATCATTTGAGATAGGAGTTGTTTCAATAGTATCGAGAGATGTTCGATATCAATCGAACCACCTTCGATTACATCGAACACTACTCGATAGAATTGAAGCACTGCAAAACTACCCTGACCTATCTGGACTCTCTTTGATATCATCGAACATGGTTCGATAGAATCAAAGTATCATCTTTGATATCGTCAAAAGTGCTTTGATAGAATCGAAGAGTCGCGCTTTAAATATACAACTCGGGCAGGAATTCTTCCTCATTCGTTCATCTCTCATTTTCTCGTGTCTTCTCAGCTTCCAATTACTATTGTGTAGGATCCCGGTCCTTTGCAACATCGCTCATGTGCACACGTGTCCCAACTCACACAGTTGATAGACCATACACTACACCCTAGTATACCTAGAAAACTCAGCCAAATGATTTGTTTCAGATGATCTTAAGACCTCTATCATGTGGACCGTGTCGTTGCTGAAATCGCAATAGTGAAAACCGTGCATCAATCCGACGCTCCGTTAGTGAGATATGACCCATCAAATGTAAGGTCGGAATTATGTATCCAGTAACACAGGCAACCTTTATTATGCTAAGCCCATTGGACTTAGGCTCATCTGGGCCTGAAGCCCACTTTTAAAAAATAAAAATTACCAACCAATAGGATAATTGTTATATGACAAAATAAGAAGCTAGCACATATAAGACAAGCACTATAAGACAAAATTGGATTCTATCCCAAAACTCATCATTAGCTCTCTCCTCATGCCTTTGAAATTAATCATGGCCCATGTCCACCTCTTCCTATACATGCATCCAATGCATGTCTTGATTTGTGCCACATCACTTCAAACAACCAATTACAATACTTCACTCCATCATCCACCATGCATCACCTACAACCCATAACCCTTATCCATCCATTACCCAATGCATGTCTAGATTTCTTCCACCTTAGCCAATGCATGCTTAACACCATCCACCTCATCCATCCACTACCTATACCATACATCACCTTCCACCTCACTTTTAGCACCAATAAGATCTCATAAACTTATCACATCATCTTTCCACCTCAACCCCCAATTCCCTATATAAGAGTATGAGCTCTCTTGCACTTATTCTTTTCCTCTACTTAAAAAAATTCTAAGATTTTTAGAGAGAGTGAGAGACGGTGGGGCCAAGGTGTGACCCATCATCTAACCTAGAGGGAGTGGACCACACATCATCTTCCAACCATCCATCCATTGAGGTGAGTCTACACTCCTCCCATCATACTCATCCTCCTCTTTCTTTCTCTTTTTATTTTCTTGATATGTGTGGGCCCCACTGGTGTGGAGTTCTTGTGTGTGTATATTTATGGCTATGGTAGTCAGTAAAGTGGCCCATATCAGTATGGTCCACCATGATGAACATTATATCCATACCCTTACATGTAATTAATCCCGTTTTTGTATCTAGATAGCAACTTGTAAAATTCGTATAAAGTCAACTATGTTAACATTAGAATGTGGTCAAGCATGGTTGTGTAGAAAATTCTGTGCAGAAAATTAAAATAACTATGTTTGGCCCTATACCAAATATTATGTGTGCACAACTAGTTGGTCCCAGATTATAATTTTTGAAGTACATATATAGTACAGGTAGTCTCCTGTGATCATGGGAGGTACTTAAGATTAGGCCAAAACTAATTCTGCACTATATTTCCTACACAGTTTCTCCAAGTACCCATGTTTAGGTCATCACCGTAAATTGTACTCACCCAACCAATGAGGCTTGCCTTATAATTTGTAAATCCCATACATAGAACTACCAGGTGGTTATTTTCTTTCACCATATATAGGCCCCACGTGATCATGCATCTGACTCTAAGACGACCTAGAACCCACCTTGCGCCAAAAGTCTGTTTTACATAGAATTTATGTGGGGCCACGTCGTTAGGGTCCACCACCTTCCCAGAGCATTTAATACAACATTTAAACTCTGAAAAATAACTCTCAGATATTGTTGGGCTTAAAAACCTTAAGTGTGCCTTCTAGTATGGGTCATCTTGTATAGGCCTTACCTTTCATGTAATGAGGTCCACCTGATATGTTTTTATAAATGGGCATTGTATAACTTGTAAAATGTTTAGTGGATAGAGCTTGTCGTCTAAATGTTCTCTTAAGACATAGGTGACCTTGGGCCCATCTAAATGATGCAATCCTAAGGCCCAAGCAGGCCTAACACTAAGAGAAATTGTTGGGGAATGAGAAACCCATAATGGTAACCTTCCTTAAGCTTGTTGGGTAGGCCCATTGCCTACTGGGGCAGCGTGCCTTTCATACTATCTCTAGTCTAGTGGACCATGCTTAAAGAGACCTATTTTACAATGCATAAACTGGATGATTGGGCTTTTTTTGGTTTGTTGTGTATGTAGCTAGTTGACCCAATATGATATATGACATGAAAGATGTTAGCATGTTATCCTTTGTGTTTAAGATTGTGTATTGTTTCTAGTTGGTGGAATGTGTGGCGCCCACTTAGTTGTGGAATTAGATTCACACCATTGAAAGCGTTGTGGTTGGACATTTATGCCCTTGGGTTGGCCTATTGGTTCACCAAGTGGGACTCACACTTAACCTATATGACCCCATGCCTTGCATGTAGTTCAAGTCTAGTGTGGAAGTCACACTAGGTAGGATACACTTAGTGATGGGTGAGATGATGATACATGTATGGTAATGTGATAATGATGATTATGAGTTGTTGGTTGAAATGATAGATATGATTTAGTGATGATGAATTATGACATATGCATTGATGTTGGATGAGTAATTATTTGTGTTACTTATGACATTTTTTATGTTAATCATGAAGAGAAAATGATCCTCATGGTAATGATGATGATATTATATATTTATATGCATGATGACTAAACATGCTAGTTGACCACCATGCTTAATATCCAAGTGATAATAACGTACGTATTGATTGTCATGATGACAATGTGGATAAGAAAATCATATTTTACTTGATGCATGGATAATGATAAATAAATAATGTTGGTGGACATAAAGATAACCTTATGCATGATAAACAACTAATGCATAGAGCATGTATAATATAATATTAGACAATGGCTATGATATTGATGATGCATGTGAATCCCTATATTCTATGTACTCTATGCACATGATTGCATGATGCATGTTATGAGGATAAATTTGATGTTAAATGATGCCTATGATAATGATGATACATGTTAGAACATGTGTACCACCATAACCTATGCACCTTATGTATGTGCGTGTTATAGGAGCCTGGTGGCCATTTGTTAAGTATTCACAGGAGGTATAGGGCCTTAGTGTACTATTGAAGACACTTATATATATGGACCCTCACGCCACATTAGTTATTCTTGTGTTTAGACTGATTATTATTTATATATGATAGTCATGCTGGTGTACCTAGTCTAGTAGGACACACTGAGAATATGCTTGGTATAGCATCATGATATATGCCCATACACACCATTTGCATGTATGTTATGGGGAGTGATTGATCATAACATGTGCCATTGGGTTGGTTGTTTATGGGACTCCTTGAGAGACGGAGTTACCCACATGAGCGCACAGTACGTTCAGGTTTAATGCATGGCTGGATGGTATGACTCATGCATCTCTCATTTTGTGACATGATCATTTGGCACCCTAGCGACATTAGGGTTGTGGCATCCATAAGCTTATCATAGATAGTCAGATAGGACACCAAAAATGTTTGATATTCAGCATATAAGCACTTTGGATGTCCGTAGGTAAAAGTCCCTAAATCCCAGTGGCCAGGGGATGCTCTCATGTCTAGACCAAGTGGATGCATGAGTGCATGAGCGCCAAATACCAGTTGGCCGCATCTCTCACTGTGTCGTAGTCAGTTGGAAGGGGGTGCGGCCTTACCCACCCGAGTGAGGGGGCAATGACTAGGCTGAGTCTGACCTAGCTTGAGGAATGGGTCTGCTATCGATGAGCCGAATCCGATATTGGCAGGCGGATAGTGAGGTCTTTTTCACTTACCCAGTTGTGCACTTAGATGGGGCGGCAAGCTAGTGTTGAGTATATTAGACCCCGATGATGATCCCATAGATGTACGGTACTGATGTGTAGAGTTATTGAGCAGGAGTTACGTACTCAATATTTGACTTATTCATTCATTCACTATCCACTGGGGCTGGTGGTACGTAACCAAATCATTATGTATACCTTCATAATGGCCAGGATTTCAGTTGAGCGCACGACCAACCTGAGATCAGGAGTTTACCACATTGAGTCTAGCTATCCAAATTTAGGTATGGGACTGGTTTAGATGAAGTCCCTTGTGATGAACCCCAGCTTGCGATACCACATACTATCATCCCGACTACACACTCCAGCTTTATCATTTCTTTTGCATTTCTTTTACATTTCATACTACATTGCATCATCTACACATGACATATCATTTCTTTTGCATTGCATACTGTATTGCATCCTCTGCATATACATCCTTAGTATATGACGTTTGGCTACGTAGGCCTTGCATCACATAGCCTTGGTATGGCCGGCAACATTTATGCCTTACATTGCATAGCCTTGGTATGGTCGACAACATTCATGCCTTGCATCGCATAACCTTGGTACGGCTGATAGCATTCATGGACTTGACAACATTTTCCCATTCATGGACTTGTCAATATTTTCGCTTACTCTGATAGCGGATGATGGGGTATTTTGTCCCACTCTTATGTGAGGATGGTGGATTACCCATATGTGGTATGTTCGTCATTCTTGGTGGAGATGTATCATGTGTTGTGGTAATGTACTCGTAGAAAGGAGGGATGTTCAGCATTTGACTCATGCATTCATTCATCCCGACTCCACACGCCAGCTCTGCCATTGCCCTTCCATCATATACCATATAGTATAAAATGAAATTTGATTATCTTGTTTATGATGATTGGCTATTTGAATGATTCATGGTCGCTTGTTGAGTGACATGCCTATAATTGATGTCATGTTCATGATAACCTGTGTAGTTGTACAAAATGATTAATTGATAACCTACTCACCTATGATAACATGACTGGTTGATAACATGCTTATGGTTGTTTTAGATGTCATTATGGGAGTGCCCTGATAAGACGTGTTTTACTTTCGGCACGTAGTAGACTCACGAGCTGTGGTTTGCTCATACGTATGACTTACACTTTTTTTTCAGGATGCATATAAGAGTCGTTGGAGTTTGCTATTGTTTCCTTCATTACTGTTGATCTGGTGCACCATATTATGTGTGACATGTCAAATAGGTTCGTCTCTTCGATATACATTGATACCATGTACAAAATGTGTAACTTCTTAAATAGATTAACCGTTCAAAAAAATTCACACTGAAAATCCTCCTTGTATGACCCCAGGATTAGAATCTGGCATATGGGTATCAAGAGCCGAGAATGGGATACTACGGAGGCTGTCAGCGCCGAATTCAGCGATTGGGAATTTTGTGAGCCCGGTTTTCGAGTTTGGGGTGTGACATGGTGGACCTCTGAACAACCCATTTTCATGTTATTTAAGGTTGATTCTTTATGAGTTATCCTTTCAAATCTATATCTTAAATTCATTCTTCCATATCTTGTTCGTTCGGTTTGTCTTGTGCCCTTTTTTGTTCCAATCTCTATCTTTTCCCTAAATTCTCTGTTCCTTTCTGAGTTTTTCTTTAATGGAAAAAGACAAAAGCAAATCTTCGGATCTAGGAGAACCTTCTAGGGAAAAACGAAGCAAAATGGTTGCCGGAGAAAATCGGCACAACCACCAACCCAACTAGACTCTCCTTCACGGAGAAATGATCCGGCACTTGAATTTCAAATCCTTATTGAGCCACCACCTCTAGAATCTCTCTATGAAAAGTTTAGAGTAAGAAATATGGTTTATGAGAGATAAATTGATAGAAATTGTCAAGCACCATTTGGGATTGAGCCGATTCTTAAGGCTATTGGGTGGTCACGAGTGCTTGATTTTGGTGGAGTAACTCGAAATGAATAAATATTTAGGTTCCTAGCCTACTGCCACTCACCCGTCTTTGATCCTCCCTCTTTAGATATCACCATTGGTCAAACTATTACACATATCACTCCAGCTCTTATCAGCCAACACATTGGAATTCCCATAAAACCCCAAGGTTTTGCAGAGGATGATTTTAACTCACTTGAAGTTCGATCAGAAATCACTAAATATCTCTGTAATGGGAAAAACATTCCTTAGCATGAGGGAAATGCACTGCGAGATTTCCACATGTCTCCAAAATTCCGTGTCCTTCATAGAATTTTCAATTCAAACATATATCTTAGGGGCACTAACAAATCCAACCTTACTTCATTCATGTTAGGGATTCTATATGATGCCAGTCATGGAGTGGAACCTTGTTTGCCTACTCTTATTTTGCATTAGTTGGCCATCGCGGTCCAAGGGACTAGAGATACCTATATTCCATTCCTGTATCTTTTCTACCTTTTGTCCCATCATTTAGGATTGCTTCCCACCACCGACTATTCTAGATCTTGTTGCAAGTTCACCAAATCATATATTAAAAGAATGAGTCTACTGGGAACACCAGCTTCTTCTTCTGCAACTCATCATGATGATACTATGGGGGAGACAAAACCTGAGGGAGTCGAAACAGAAGCAATGGAAATATAGGATGGTGAGACAGAGGATGAAAGACAGGTGTCTAGTGATGTTCTGTTCACACCAATCACTCACACCCATCGTCATGTTGTCCAGCGCGAGAGTCATGCCTCGATCATACATCACCTTCGCTAGCAAGATGAACAGTTGTCACAAATTGAGCAGAACGCAGGAGCGATGCAGTGAGGACTGGAGCGGGTAGAGAAGGTGGTGCAGGACTATGAATGCTAGAAATCGGCTCCCATGTAGATTTATGTTTGTTTTTGGGGTGATTGGGTTGATTTGGATTGATGATGCAGTAGTCTTAGATTCACCACTAGCCACTTATCTCGAAATTTCGCAGTCGGCTAGAACCTGTAGAATACGTAAAGCTAGAGAATCCGAAGACTCTCTTACTTTAAATTAACTCATGACCTGCGGTTTAAGATTTTGAGTAAGGGACCTTGGTTACAAAGAGGGAAGGTATTAAGCACCCTTTCTACCCGTACAGAAGTATGGTGTCTACTTCATATGGTAAAATATTCTTAAGGGATGGGATGATAGGTCAGATGGGACTAGGCAGACTTAGATTTTTGATGTGGCAAGGTCCAGAAATTCAGCAAGCCATAGAGCATAGGTCCAGAAAATGTCTAGAGAGATTTTTAAACAGATGACGATGGAATACGGACTAGGCTACCATGAGTTTCTGAGGTGACAGGATCCAGAGTTTTAACAAGTCACAAAGCAAACGTTCAATGGTAGTCGAGAGGAGTAAGGGGGTTGAGAAGGGAAGTAATGATGCGATATGATAAAATATGAATGTTAGTGATGATTGCATGATCTTTGGCTTCCACTTGAACTGGCTTGGATGTTTGGGTGCACCATGGTTGGGAATGATTGACTTAAGTAGTACTGTGAGGCTAAGAGATGTTTGGAGGAGGCTATATGGGAGGCTAAAAGATGGAAGCTTGAGAACCCAAGCACACCCTCTCACTCTCACTTTCACTCTCTCTCTTGGTGATTGTTGTTGGTTAGAAATGAGGAGAAGTGAGGGGTATTTATAGCCTTTTAGGACGGTCTTTTGGTAATTCTAAGGACTTTGAAGGGTGAATAATGAGGTGGTAGTTTGTGATTGGTTGAGGGGAGGGTAATGCCATATAGCATTCCCTTATAGGTTCTTGGGCTTGGTAGGATGGTAAATAAGGTAAGTTTTGGGGTTAATTGTATGGGAGAGTTGACTTTGGGGGGGAGGAACAGTTGTGTGCTCATAAGGTACATTTATCGGTGGTAACAGGATTACTGCCTGGCTTTGTGCACATTTTTCGAGAGGGGGCGGTAGTCCAATTACTGGCCATGGTAGTTAGACTATTGTCAGGGTACAGTTGCTCCTGCAGTTTGACCGGTGGGCAGATTTTGGGCCCGGAGAGTGGCCCAAAGCCCCCTTTTGGATATTTGGCTCAAAATGGTTCGAAAGTGGCTCGATTATGACCTGAAATTGGCCTGAGAAATGGATCGATTTTGGGCATGCTATGGCTTGGGTGATGGTTTGAGTTAAGTTAGGGTTTATGCATGGTAACGGAAGGGCTCAGGTTCGGCTAGGGTTTGGATCAAGTTTGGGGAATAGTTATGGTTTTAAGTAGGATGTGGTGTTCAAGTTCAATTCCTAAGGATCATCCATGCCTTATCAAGTTACTAGACTAAGTGGCATGTTTATAGATGCCCCTCTTTGGTAGATTACGAGTAACTAAATGTCAAAGCAAGTGGACACCCCACCCCTCTGGTCAGAAAAGATCATGGTCTAGACCTGTTGCCTATCATAGTATCATTGCCAGTTTACTGTCTGGGAAAGAGATAACTTGCACATATCATGAGGGTTTGAGAAAAACGTTGTGATTGTCCTTACACTTTCTGTTGTATTATGGGCCACGAATCACAACCCTTTCGCATTGGATCTGTAAAAGCATCGGAGGGTAAATCTGAAAAGTAGGGCCCCAGCGCTTCGCGGCTTTACAAGGATTCCTGTACTGTTTGGATGTGTGATGTTCCTTTACTACGTGATCACCCTAAGAGTACTTATTCCATTTGATCGTCAAAGTGGTTAGCTTCCCTATGCGTTCTGCGGCCTTACGGGGAACTCACTATGTCGACTTGGACTCGATCAGACTTTTCAAGCATCCTGAGCTAGGTATGTGTGGATGACCTATTTTCCATGCAATCTTTTGATTTTGATACATTGGTTACAATCGATCTTTTCCATTATTTTGAAATGATCACTCTGACCAGAGTTGGATTGTGCTTACCATCCCTTGCATTTATCTTCATCGTTGCACGACCGTCCTGACATTGAGATCCAGGCCAACCGTGCTTTGTATTGCATATGGATTTGACAACTCCTAGGGAAACCAAAAGAGGTTGAATTTTATTTTATTGTTTGTGCTAGATGCTATTGAGAAGTACAGGTGACCTCTCAGTGTCTTACATACCGAGCGCTATTTTTTGAATGGTTTGTTTTGAAAACTATCCCGCATGAGGAGTTACACTCCCTGGGGATTTTATTGCAAAATTCAAAGATTTTCTTAAGGCTTTTTAAAAAGATCTGCTCGATCTCGCGGGAGGGCGTCGTTGTTCAGTTTTTATTGTGGCCTTCATTTTTTTTGGGAATAAGTCCAGATAGTTTTGTTGTCTCCACTGGTGGTTTCATGGGACTGTTTGACTAATCTGGCTTTTATTGGAAGATCGATTTATCGAAAGACATGTTTTTGTGATTTTTGAAAAAGGATCTGATCCATCATTTCGCATTATATCCTTTACGATCGAGATCGAATTCACTGGGTGTATATATATATATATATATATTTGTAATCTTTTTTTAAGGGTTGTGATTATATATGAAAAATGAAATGAAGTGAAATTTTTTTGTGCCATATGTGTTTGTGTGTGCTTGTGTCTGAACTTGTGCATGGATGGTGGAATTAGATCATTTTGACTTTAGTCCACGTCGAATTCGGTATTCTGAGTTGTTTACTAGGGATCCCGATTCCTTGAGAGTAGCGCATATTGGGAGCATGCCCCTTGGATTTGGGTAAAGTCTGACAGAATTCTGATCCAGGACTTCTCTTTACCCTGTACTTATTCATTTTGCTCGTTGCCTTGGCTCCCTTTATACCTGCTTTTTTTTTTGGTTTCTTGTCGTTTTTGCTCATAGTGCCCTTTTGAGTTTTCACTACGATAGGCCTTCCGTCATTTTTGCTCGTAGCATCCTTTCATATTTTCGCCACGTCCCTGGTTTTTTCTCTTGCTTGCCCCTTGACAATTGTGCTCTTTTTACCCTTGGTGCCTTTCAGGTTTTCACCAAGTCAGCTACATGCCCGTTATTTTTACTCGAGGCGCCCTTTTTGGGTTTTCACCTTGCCCGTTTTGCTTAGGCACGTCACTTTTTCTTTCGATTTCTATTTGTCTTCTATCAAGATAGGAGGCTAGACTCCATTCATTGCTGCTCGACTGGTGAGCTGCCTGACTTTGTCTTCAATCACGACCGTGAAGCTGCTGACATTAGGGTAAACTATCCTGAGGGAAAAATGAGCTAGTAACTTGTGTTCTCACTTATTGGGTTTAACTGCTCTTTTTTTTTGGATTGCACGCTTTATACGTCTATTTTTTCTCTTTTTTTAAGTTTTTTTTTAACCCTTTATTTTTTTGGAACACTTATTGGAGAGAAGGAATGGTGATGGAATGTATCTCAGGATGCTAACATCTTGTTGTTTGACTTTAGCTTTACAATCATGGTTGTTGACATAATCAGGTAAGATTACCCATTGTCAACGTTGATGGGCTCTTAAAGATCTTTGTCCCTAATGATGGCGAGACAAAGGACACCTCCTAGAAGAACTTCGCAAACAATCAATGGATCATCCCATAATGGCTTGGACTTACCCCCTAGATCACCACTCATTTTCCTTGACTTCTTTCTTCATTTGTATCGATGATGTAGGATGTTGTCGCCACCCACGTTGTCTACCACGAGAATGAACTCATGACCATTGGATGCCTTTGGGTTCATTATTTCAATGATGTCCACACCTCATAATGAAAAAGGGCTAGAGTGTTGCCAGGTTATAAAGACTCGAAGTATGCACATGGATCATTTATGCAAGCTTTAAATATTTGTAGCACTTCCTAACATGTTGGAATAGCCTATCTCCATCGTTTATCAGTAACAGCTTAGTCACAAGTTCTTCTTGGATATCATATGTTCATTTATGTGCAAGTTGTGATTGCAGACATAATCTTGACAACTTTGCTTAATGGGCTTGACTTTAGGCTTCATAGCAGATGATGTATGATTAGTTCTTCATTCGATCTGGGTAAGGCTTCATAGGATAACCCAAAGTTGGATAGTCCTGAGCCTCAAGAATTCTATCATCCTTTACTTGTATTTAAGATGCGAGGATCTCTTGATGCGTACTTTTCTAGGGATCTTAGGAAATCCTAAGTTCACAATTTTAAAATTGTCCACAACGACATTGGCCTTTGTTTCGAACTTTCTGAGGGAATCTTCTAGCTCGAGAGTCGGATCATCATTTTCCACATCCTGGGCTTCGTCAAAACCCATGAGTTTGAGGTCTAACTCTAGATCAAAATCATATGAGTCAACTTTAAACTCAAGTGCTTTGACAAACACACCTAACACATTCTTGCTTCTAAATTATTTTTTTAAATAGATTTTCTATTATTTTTGTGTTTTGAGAAATTTTTGATTTTTTTTTTTTGGATTTTGACAAGTATCTGAATTTTTTGGCATTTCGAAAATATCTAGTGGTTTTTGGCATTTGGGAATTTTCTGATTTTTTTAAAGGATTTTAACAAGTATCTGAATTCTTGGCATTTCGAAAATATTTAGTGTTTTTAGATTTTTGAAAATTTTGGATTTTTTTTTTTTAAAAAAAAGATGACGATGTGAACCAGGGATTGCTTGATTTGGCTCGAGGAGCCAAACACTGAAAGTACCCTAGTTTGTCAATTAACGTGAGTGTTGAGTCAATTAGACTACAGAGCCTGATAGGAAGATCAATTTAAGCGTCTGCCTCAACCGAATGTGTGCAAGCTCGCCACATGTAAATCTGAGCCTCACATCCCTTATCCCAAATCACCAGGTATACTAAAACCCTTAAAAATGTTACAATATCACAGGGTTTTTAGGGTAAGAAAACGTTTTCAAAATAGTAAAATTCTTTAAGTTTTCTTGCCTTGTCGATTTTATCGATACACATCTCGATATGATCAACCTGCGTTGTCAAGTCCTCAATGCTTCATCGATACTATCAAAAAGAGGACCAAATATGTCCAACAACTTCATCATACACAGCTATCGATATCATCGACATTCAAATTCCGATGATCTCGAAGGTCCCTCGATCATTCATGAAAACCAGAAATATTTCAAGTCAAGTCTCTCTCATTATTCAAGTGTCGATGGATCGAACCTCTCATCGATGGAATCAGAGTTCGAAATCCAATGACATTGACGATCATTTCGATTCATCGACCAGCTAGCAAAAGGTTTAAAAGCGTATGACATTGAGTTCGAGTCATCGAGCGGACCATCGATGCTATCGAGAGTATACGCTCAATGATATCGAACCTGCTCGATGATATCCAACTCTATCATAAATGTGACCGTTTTATATCCATTGGAACCTTTTGCTTATATAAAGAGGACTTGTTTATTGTTGCTGTGAGAGAAAGAAGAGAGTGCTTTTAAGTATTTAACCTAAAATCATATACCCAAAGCCCTTTCTCTCAGGGGAGTTCATCCTCCAATCCACCCTCATCATCGATATTTTATAGAGTGGATTGGGGAATGAATTTCGCATTCAAGGATTCTTTACCTACTACCTTAATGGAAAATCATGAAGCTGGGATGCCTTGAATGCATAAATGATTAAAATTGCTCTATCTTCCTTATAAGAAAATCTTTTGAGAGTAGGATCTCATCATAACCTTGACCCAACCCGTCGTCATGCATTAGTACATCTTTTGAGTTGCGGATCAAGGAGACTGAAGACTTTTCATCAACAAAAGAGATGATCTTCGTCAACGTGCTGAATGAGACTCATCTGCTTATCTATAAGTTATTAGAGTCCAGAGGACACTTGTGATCACTCATTTTTAGGATTGGGTCCTAGGTGTTTCTCACCCCTTCAAGCCCTCGTAGGAGGCATCCGGTGGGAGTGTACGTGGTGGGTGCGTTGTGTGGACCCTTACTTTATAGAGAGCATAAACATCTGGTTGAAGGTGACCTAGTCAAAACCTTAAGTTTGAGGTGAACCGTGTGAAACCTCAGGTTTGAGGTAAACCGCGTAAAACCTCTGTTAGGGTCTTATGGAAGATCCTTGGCCAGTGTGCCTAAAAGTGGGTGCGTTGTGTTAACCCTTGCTCGTGAGAGCATAAATAGTTAGCCTCAGTGTAGGTTGTAAAGGTTGAAGGTGAACCTGATTTGAAACCTTAGGTTTGAGGTGAACCACTATGAAACCTCCTTAATGAAATCTGTCACACTCAAGGGTTGAGTGCGCCTGCCGGGAGTGGAGTAGACTAATCGTCGAACCACTATAAAAATGACTATGTTTGAGATTATCATTCTTCTGTTTGTGTGATTTACTTTAATATTTCGATATCTGAATATCTGAGATCACACCTCACACACATACACAGTCATATCCATCATAAACTAGTTTGCATATTGTTCACTTCTTAAATAGTTTGTGATTGGATCCTCTACCGGGCTTGGAAGCCAGTAGAGTTACTTTTGAGTAATCCTAATATGTGCTTGTTGTTAGGATTAGTGTAATAGGATTTTAAATAAACCATAAAAACTTTAAAAGTCCTATTCACCCCCCTCTAGGACATATTGGCATATTCCTACTTCAACTAAAGTGGTCTTCACCATTATTTCAATTGGTATCAGAGTGGGTCTCTCTTTAAGGGCTTCACCACCTAGAGAGTGATCTTGACTGAAGTTTGGAATATGGCCAAAGGAGAGGGCTCATCGGTCACTAGGCCTCTAGTATTTGATGGATCAAATTATGCATACTGGAAGGCTAGGATGCACCACTTTCTAAGGTCTTTGGATCATGATGTTTGGGATATAGTTGAAAGTGGATATGTGTCACAAACTGAACAAATTGTACTTGACAGTGGCACAACCATCAGAAAACCCAAACCCAAAGAAAAGTGGATGACGTTCGATAAGGAAAAAAAGACTACTGAAGCTAAAGTTATGAACGTCATCTATTATGCCATGTCCCAGGATATATTCAATCAAATAAGTATGTGTGGGACATCCAAGGAAGCATGAGATCTATTGGAAACAACCTATGAAGGCACAAGCACTGTGAAGAGATATAAACTACAACTCCTAACTTCACAGTTCGAAAGTCTCATAATGGAAGAGCATGAGACCTTTATGGAGTTTTTCATAAAATTAAATATCATTTGCAACTCCATGGGTGGATTGGGAGAAAAAGTTCCGGTACCGAAAAACTGTAGAAAAATCTTAAGATCCCTACTTGAACGATTTAATCCCAAAGTTACAACAATTAAAGAGTGTAGGAACATAGATGAAATGAAAGTAGAAGAACTGGTAGGTTCCATACAAACTTTTGAACTACACTTTAAACAAATCCAAAAATCCAAAACAACTGTCCTAAAAACTTCTAGGAAAAGTGGCTTTGCTGGCACAACGATTCAGGAAATTCTTTCTGAAGAATCGTGGCCGGCCTTCCAGAGAAAGAAAGGTAAACAACAAAACTTCCACAGGCAAATTTGGTAAAAGGACCAAGGAACCACAATGCTATGCCTGTCAGGAGCATGGACACCTGTCAACCAAATGCCCAGATAGAAAAATTAAGGGCAAGGCGATGGTTGCCACATAGGATGATACAGAAGAGTTAAACTCAGAATATAGTGACTTAAAAAGTGATGGAGACAAAAAATCCTTGAAAATTCTTATGGTCTCCACTACTCCAATCATTCCCAACAAATCTGAGAACGGAAAAGAACAGCAAGCCACTGAATCATTTCCATCTGATAATGAGGAAACTGGAGAAGAAGAAGAAGAAGAAGAAGAAGAAAAGGATAAACTACAAGATGCTTATAATCAACTCTACATTCATAGCATTAATATCCTTAAAAGATTTGGAATAACAGAGAACAAAAGTAAGTTGCTGCAAAAATATTTAGATAAAACATTGGAAATCAACACATAATTAATAGATGATCTGTAGCAATATCATACAGATAATGATAGACTTGAACAAATTAATGCCTTTCTTGAAAACGTGTATGAGAAATTAAACAAACAGGTCGAGATCTTAAAAGACAAAATTGTGCTCCTTTAAAATGAAAATCATACAATCCTGTTTGACTTAGAAGAATCTCGAAAGATCGCCAAGATAAATTACAAGTTTTCCCAGAGTGTTGAAAAATTAGAAAAACTCTTAGGGATGGGAAGACCTAGAAAGGACAAGAGCGGTCTAGGATTAGAAAATTTTAAATCTAAATCTGGAAATGCAACACCAATAACTGAAAGATCTGCTACTTCAGGAAGTAACACAAGAACTTCTCCAGTCTGTCATTTGTGTGGTGATGTTGGTCATTATAAGTTCGAATGCATAACACCTAAGAGGTCTCAACATAACTCTGGTCAGAAATTCAAACTAACTAGAGAAATGCAGAATTTCAAGAGTCCACTTAGAGATATGGATAGAAGAAATACACTTCCATCACCACCCAAAATGACGAACAAAATGACAGAGTTAATTAATCAAGTGGATGAATTGAACACTAAAAACTCTGTCATGAAATGGGTAAGGAAGAATTAGTTCAGATCATGCATCAGGATCTGGAAACTCGCTAAAATGATACAATTTTTTTGAGCTTCAAATAAGATATCTGAGGTTCCTCACCTCTATCTTTTGTATATAAACATTCAAATGTTTATAATTTTGATGTGTATAGAAATTGTACATGGTTTTGCTGAGTATACTATTGATCCATAGAAATACTAAAAGTATACTTGAAGAGTTGTCTAAAAGCTAAAAATGAAAAATATTCATCTTTGATATGTCTATCGATATGTCATTCCTGATTAATCGACCATGGGTCGATATCATCGACATCTCTTCAAAATGTGGAAAGTCATATGTTCGAGACTACTATCGAAGCTTTTGTTGATAACATCGAATGAGGATCATCGACATAATCAAAAGTAAGTTTGATAAAATTGAAGTCTGCCACACGATAAAAGGTGGTCGAGCGGAAAAATCTTATTTTTCTAGAAAAAGCTTTCTATTTTTGCTTCTACTCGAATACTCGGCCGAAAGACCATTGGTGAGTCCTAGAAGCTTCTCAAAAATGGGTATTATCCTTCCATTCCTTCCATTTTAGAGTCTATCTCACTTTTGGTCGGGTTTTTTCTGTTTCTTTAAAAGAAGAATTTTGTCCTCTTTCCCAAAGTTTTCAAACCCTCTTTTTGTCCACATGGGAAAAGATAAGGGAAAAGTGTCGAGTCCAGGCGAGTCTTTAAGATCCACCTGACAAAAGGTGCTCGCTTCAAAAGGAAGGGCAAGGGGCCTTGAACGTGGGACCCCCACAAGGCAACGCTCAAGGCGTGGTGAGTCCCAGTCTAAGGCACAGGTATCGCCTCCGGTTAGAGCAACATCACATCCATTAAAATACGCGGGTAGGAAGCTCATCCACGAGAGAAAGGTAGACAGGGATTGTCTAAAGCCATACAATCATGAATCCATGTTTGCTGCGATCGATTGGTTACCTGTCCTCGATTTCGATGGGCTATGCCAACTCAAACGAATACGTAACTTCCTTGTCGCATGTCACTCACCCGTGTCTGACCCTCCTTCGATCATGGTTAATATGAATGGTGATGATGTGCTAATCACTCCTGCTACAATGGCAAATATCCTTGGATTGAAAATGGTATCAGAAGGTCTCCCTGAAATGGACCTCGAGAATATGGAAGTTCAGTCTATGGTTACTAAGTTTCTATGTAATGGTCGGGACATCTGTGGTATCAAGGGAATGCTTTGAAATCTAGGTACATGGAACCAAGATTTTAGATTTTACACAGTATCTTCACCACAAATATATATCTCAGAAGTACAAACCGGTCCGATCTCAACGGTTTTATGACGATGGTAGTGTATTCAATTGCCAGGGGGATAAAGATTTACCTTCAAACTCTGCTTGTCTATCAGTTGGTAAATGTTGTCTATACAACCAAGGATCTTCATCTACCCTATCCCTGGATCATACACATGGTTTGTAACACCATTGGCTTCCCAACAACCAGTGATCTCGTACTTCCTCTCTAAACCTTCACCAAAAGCAATATACGAAGGATGGACTTGAAGTTTCATGAGTATTCTGAGGATTCAGAGGAAGACATTCCTGAAGTTGCTGCTAGAGGAGATGGTGGTGCAAGAGATGCTCCCATGGAAGGGACTGAGGGGGCTGGGCATGAACCATCTGCGTTGCATCAAGCACCATCCACATCAGGAGTTGGGCATGCAAAGAGATTTAAGCTTCATCAAGACAGGATTGGCGTTATTCAGCGTGATGTCTCTTAACTCAGGGAGTCGATGAACAAGAGGCTTACTGTCCTGGAACAGCTGGTCCAGGGAGTGCAACAAACTGTCCAACAGTTGGTGGATCTGATGTCTTGCCGTCGCGACGACACGGCACCATCCCACTCTGCTCCATGATGTTGTTCATTACTTGCTATCACATACACCCCACTCTTAGCTCTGCGTTTGAACATTAGTGTCTTTTTGAATGTTCTACGCCTTCATAAGTGTATGTGATAACTAACTAATCTGGAGAATCTGACATTTTTTTTGGTAATTGTATATGTCCATGGTTGGACTGAACATATTTTTTTTAGCTTGGTTCAGTTGCGATAA
The DNA here is from genome assembly GCA_030180095.1 of Magnolia changhungtana. Taxonomy (NCBI): domain Eukaryota; kingdom Viridiplantae; phylum Streptophyta; class Magnoliopsida; order Magnoliales; family Magnoliaceae; genus Magnolia; species Magnolia changhungtana. The sequence goes on from JASAUF010000360.1 coordinate 2,837,493, forward strand.
CTGTTAATCTACTGTTGTCTGTGGCAGTATGTGTTTTCGATAGGTGGATAATTTTGGTTATGGCTGAGTATAATCCATATTTTTACTGCCATACTTATGTTTTACAATCCCTTGGTTTATCTAGTTTCTGATATAGAATGCATGTGATGCTTTTAATGAATATTCTAACTGCTATATCACTGCATATATCTGATCTGCTATGCATATATATTCACTGCAAATAATGTTTGATTAAGAAACTATTTGACTACTATACATCTATCTGTAACATGCATATTCCTCTTAATGATGATTCTCCCACATACTTATCTCTTCAGTTAATATCAACTGCTATACCTTTGTCAATGACTGACAAAAAGGGGGAGAACAGTTCAAACACCCCGAACGGAAAATTGTATATCTGCTTGGATGATGTTGCAGGTGTTAGGGGGAGCAGCTGCACAAGCGAGGGGGAGTTTGCAGGTAGGGGGAACAGATACTGGGCTGTGTACATGGGTTCAGTAGAAATTGTAACATTGTGTAAAATGCATGTACACACAATTTAGGATGTGTTTGTCTAGCACTCTAGGGCATTTTGGGATTTTGTCACGTAATTGACAAAGGGGGAGATTGAAACTGCCCTGGTTTGTCAATTAGTGTGAGTGTTAAGTCAGTTAGACTACAAAGCTTGATAGGAAGATCAATTCAAGCCTCTGCCTCAACCGGATGTGTGCAAGCTTGCCACAGGTAAATTTAAGCCTCATATCCCTTGTCCCAAATCACCAGGTATATTGAAACCCTTAAAAATGTTAGAATATCATAGGGTTTTTAGGGTAAGAAAACGTTTTCAAAATAGGAATATTCTCTAAGTTTCCTTGCTAGTCGATTTTATCAATACACATCTCGATATGATCGACCTGCACTGTCGAGTCCTCGATGCTTCATCGATTCCATCGAAAAGAGGACTAAATATGTCCAACAACCTCATACATATTTGGACAAAATTATCGATGTATCGATACACCTATCGATATCATCGATATTCAAATCTCGAGTTTATCGGAAGTGACTCGATAATATCGACAGGCAGAATTCTGGTGCCCCTGTTTTTTCTTAAGAATATCATATAAGCATCGATATATCGAAACCTCCTCGATACCATCGAAATTAAAACCTCGATGATATCAGAAGGCCTTCGATGATATCGGTCTTGGGCGCCAAGTTCTCCAGCAAAATATTTTAGGGTGATTTATCTATGATCGGGGGTCACTCTATATAATCGATATTCAAATATCAATGATATCGATGTCGTATCAATTGCATCGAGCATTGACATAAACTGTCCAACAAGCTTTATGAAATATCCTTTTAATTTATCAATGCATCGACACAGCTATCGATATCATTGACAATCAAATTCTGATGATCTCGAAGGTCCCTCGATCATTCACGAAAACCTAAAATATTTCAAGTCAAGTCTCTCTCATTTTTCTAGTGTCGATGGATCGAACCCTCATCGATGGAATCGGAGTTCGAAATCCGATGACATCGATGATCGTTTCGATTCATCGACCAATTGGCAAAAGGTTTTAAAAGCATATGACATTAAGTTCGAGTCATCGAGCAGACCATTGGTGCTATCGAGAGTATGCGCTCAATGATATCGAACCTACTCGATGATATCGAACTCTTTCATAAATGTGACCATTTTATATCTGTTGGAAGCTTTTGCATATAAAAGAGGACTTGTCTATTGTTGCTGTGAGAGAGAAGAGAGTGCCTTTCAGTGTTTAACCTAAGATGATATACCCAAAGCCCTTTCTCTCAGGGGAGTTCATCTTCCAATCCACCCTCATTATTGATATTTTATAGAGTGGATTTGGGAATGAACTTCTGCATTCAAGGATCCTTTAGCTACTACCTTAATGGCAAATCATGAAGCTGGGATGCCTTGAATGCATAGATGATTGAAATCCCTCTATCTTCCTTATAGGAAAATCTTTTTAGAGTAGGATTTCATCATAACCTTAACCCAACCAGTTGCTATGCATTGGTACATCTTTTGAGTTACGGATTGAAAAGACCGAAGACTCTTCATCAACAAAGGAGAAGATCTTCGTCAACATGTTGAATGAGACTCATCTGCTTATCTGTAAGTTATTAGAGTCCAGAGGACACTTGTGATCACTCCTTTTTAGGATTGTGTCCTAGGTATTTCCTACCCCTTCAAGTCCTCGTAGGAGGCCTCCGGCGGGAGTGTAAGTGGTGGGTGCGTCGTGTGGACCCTTACTCTATGGAGAGCATAAACATCTAGTTGAAGGTGAACTAGTTAAAACCTTAGGTTTGAGGTGAACCGTGTGAAACCTCGGGTTTGGGGTAAACCGCGTAAAACCTCCGTTAGGGTCTTATGGAAGATCTTTGGCCAGTGTGCCTAAAAGGGGGTGTGTTGTATTAACCCTTGCTCGTGAGAGCATAAATAGTCAGCCTCAGTGTAGGTTGTAAAGGTTAAAGGTGAACCTGATTTAAAACCTTAGGTTTGAGGTGAACCGCTGTGAAACCTCCTTAGTGAAATCTGACACACTCAAGGGTTGAGTGCGTCTAGCGGGAGTGGAGTAGACTAATCGTCGACCTACTATAAAAATGACTGTGTTTGAGATTGTCATTCTTTTGTTTGTGTGATTTACTTTAATATTTCCATATCTGAATATCTGAGATCACACCTCACACACATACACAGTCATATCCATCATAAACTAGTTTGCATATTGTTCACTTCTTAAATAGTTTGTAATTGGATCCTCTACCAAGCTTGGAAGCCAGTAGAGTTACTTTTGAGTAATCCTAATATGTGCTTGCTGATTAGAATTAGTGTAATAGGATTTTAAATAAACCATAAAAACTTTAGAAGTTCTATTTACCCCCCTCTAGTACATATTGGCATATTCTTACTTCAACTAAAGTGGTCTTCACTGCTATTTCAAACACTATTTTTCTTTTCTTATGCCGTCTTGGGGATCACAGACAAACTATTGCCCTGCACTCTCTCCCCTTAGGAGGTAGGGCCATACGGATCAGTACGGGGGCCCTCATTGTTATGCCCAAACGTCACAATGAAGTCAGGATTGGGCTTTGAGTTGGTGTTGGATGTCACTTTTCTCAGCTCATCCCCGATGCATTGTGACTCTTTGGATTCTTCAGATCGGGTGAGACCCAAACTGTGGTCTAATCAATCAGGGGCAATTCTTGTGCCTTACTTGAGTTCTTTTCAAACAGCTCAGTTAGGCTCATTCTATTCATTTGAACCTCCATGGTGGATCTCAGCCTGCCAACCAGATAGATAATCCCTTCTCTGATGGATCTGATTGATGTGTGGATGAAGAGATCATCCTCCTCTGGCCGACCTTCCCCTCCTTCGATACATCTGTGCTTTGTTATCTCACCCATAGGAGGTAGATATTCTAGTCCTCTCTTGCCTACATTCTCTTGATATTCAACCTGATAATAAAAATATTGGGGCTCGACTAGAGGGAAGACATAGTTTAATCCGATAGGACATGCAAGAGGTATGCAATTCACACTTTCAAACTCCAGACTATAGTATGAAATGTCCTCACCAGAGAATTGTGTGTCTATTATCGCCATGTCTAGCTCTTGATGATTGGCTGCTTTTATCAGAAAGATTTATTTGGGATCATCCAAAATGGCTAGCACCTTGTCTTTGAACATATACTTGGCCTTTTGGTGAAGATTCGAAGAGATAGCCTCAACTCTATGGATCCAAGATCGATCAGGGAGGAGATGAAATGAAGTTATGATGTCAAAGACCTAAAAAGTGATGGTTGATGTTTTAGGACTAATCAGAATCTCAACATTAATATCTCCCTCTACCTGTCTCCCAGAGGCGAGAACCACTCGTCCTAGACTCTTCTCTTGAAGGATTAAAGACTGAGTTGAGCTAGGCAAATCCCTTTGAGTAGCAGAACGTCCTTCCTGGAAAGTTACCGCATGATTGAAGCTGGGCCCAAATTTTGTTAAGGCAAGTGGTATGTTGATCAGGGAAGGAGGTTTTTCTTGGAGCATGACGGTTGGAGTAGGGGTCAGATAGGTAAGTGGTGCCCCTTGTAAGATAAAGGATATGTGGACTAGATTGATCGAGGGTGGCTTTTGTAGACTTGGGGGCATGGAGATTGGACTAGCTGGAGATGCCCCTTGCATTTTTAAGAGTGAAGAGATTGAACTGGCAGGGTGTGCCCCTTGTAGAATTAGGAGTATTGGTGTTGGGTTGATAGTGATTGCATGAATGGATTGGACTAGATGGCAAGACAATTCTCCCTGGATGATATTAGTGATAAGAGTGTCTGATGAGCTGGGGCTACTTGATGCAGTGGCAGGGGACTCTAGAGGATGTAGTTTGTGATAGCAACAACACGAGAGGTAACCACAATTGTTTGGTTGTCAATTAAATCTTGGACCACATGTTTCAGGGTGAAACAACAGTCTATTATGTGGCTTCGGGATTGGTGGTATGCACAGTACTGATTTTCATTATAGTTTGGTGGCAGATGGTTTGATGAAGGCTTATGCAATAGAATTGTAAGTATTTGCCTTTGGACTACAATGGCTAGTATCTCACTGTAAGTTTGGATATCGGTGTGAACTGCCTAGGTTCCCAGGCCATCCCCATCTATTGACCATGATTAGGGTATTGAGGAATCTTCATTTGCTACTGTTGTTGCCATTGTCCCTCTTGACGGGAGAATTGAGCGCCTTGGGTAGAGGCGACAGGATTGTCTTTTTCTGTTGGATGGATGTTAAGAACAATTTTGTTACCATTCTCGTATCTAGTAGGTCATCCTTCCACTATCCATTGTATAGAGGAAGCCTGATGAGGCCACCAAGGGGAGATCGTCCTAGCCCTTATTCTGGCTTCGACTTATTCCCCAGTACGGATGAGTTGGGTAAAGTTGACATATGGATACAAGACGAGGTATCTAGAAATATAAGAGTTTGCCGAGTGAACGATCATGGATATTTGCTCTTCGTCATCGATGGGTGTTTTCAGTCTGGTAGCCATGGCTCACCACCATTTAACCTAAGTAGATAATGACTCATCATTCCTTTACCTTAAGGCAGCAAGATCCACCCTTTTGGGCGCTACATTAAGATTGTATACAAAATGATTAATGAAAGCTTGGAAAAGTTGTTCCCAAGTTTTAATTTGATAGTAGTCTAATGACGTGTACCAATCTAACACATTGCCTTTCAATGATTTCTGAAACAAACGGATCAATGCTCCGTCATTACCTGTCATAGTATTAAGCTACCCACAGAATGCTCTCAAGTGATCTATAGGACACCCCATACCATCATATCTTTTGAATTTTGATACTTCAAAGTCTTGAGATTGTAAGTACTATAGTTTCCTACTCCTTTGGTTGTCAAATTTTGTAGTGCTAAAAACACAATTTATGTCTTGTCTAGCGTGCTGATTTGTTTGTTCAAGGCACTACACCAATGCTACAAGCTAAGAATAGTGATTTACTTCAAGAAATGTAAGGTCAAGTTCTTTGTCCACTTCTGTAAGCTTCAATGTTCAGAATATTTCAAGAGCTACATCAGAAGACAAGTGCTTATTCAAGACTCAAGTATAGTTCAAGATAATGTTCAACTCAAGAACGATAAATCCAAGCTTTAGAAGATCGTAAATTTAAGCTACATCAAGTATAGAGATCTTAAGCTTCATAATCTTTAAAGGTCAACCATCATCTGAAGAAATGAAGTCTTAATGTCCATACTTCACATTTAAGATATGAATGACCTTAGATTGACCTTAGGGTAGGCCATTTTGTATAAATAATTCAAATTGAATCTTCTTATAAGTGTTTGGTCTGTTCTAAGACTAGTCCTGGACTCCGTTCGACTAGTCCTAGAACTGGCACGACCAGTCCAAGAAATTTCAAGACCAGTCCTAAGTTGTTGCAAAATTTCAGAATTTTTTTGATGAGCTTCGACCAGTCCTGGAGTCTGGTCGGCCGGTCATAGGAACAGTGCCGACTCATTCACGATCAGTCCTGCAGCTTCGACTTAAACTCTAACAACCATTCCTGGTTCCTCATAACCAATCGTGGGTTAGTCACGACTAGTCGTGGAGACCTCACGACCAGTCGTGGAACGGTTTTATCAGATCGCACTTAAAATTTCAAAAGGCAGTTTATCCTTCGACTAATCATGGTGGCCACACGACCAGTCGTAGACGTGGTTTCTACATCTATAAATAGAACACGAATTTCAGAGTTTCATATCGAATTCAAGTAAATCAAGGCATCACTCTAAGAGATAAGTTTGTGTTATTTTTAAGCTACGTTGTGCATATTTAATATTATCTTTTGTTAGCTTTGTCAATTTGATTTTGTTTCTATATTCTAATCTGAATTGAAAAGAGGAATTGTTGTATTTCCTTCTTCTTGGAATCAAAATCAAATAGAGCTAGCCCAATTGATTTAATTTAAAATCAATCTAGAATCTAGAACCATTTCAAGTGAGTATTGGACAATTGAACTTGTATATTTGAACTTCTACTCTGATTGGTTTTCTGGCCTGCAACAAAAAGAGAAATCCATGTATTTTACATACATGTAAATTTCCTTTATTTTGGTTTCTTTTGAGATTGAGCCAGAAAAATCTCATTGTGTTGGTTATCTGAGGAGAGCCAGAAAACTCAGAAAGTGGGGTTTTTAGATTGTGTAAGCCCATTTAAAAGACACAATTGTGAAGGTTTTAGGTGAACTTGAGAAACCTATTTTCATAGTGAACGCTGATATCCCCTCTATGAGGATATTAGGAGTGGAGTAGCAAGCTGTGTGGCTGTTGTTTAACAGTTGGTGTACACATAGGTGAACCACTATAATTCTTTATGTCTTGTAGTTTGAATATTTGTTTAATTTTTATATCTTTTATCATTCAAGTTTGTGGGATGTATGTGTGGATGTGAATGTTGTAATATTTACATTTCAAGTATTGTGGGGAAAGTTGTAATAATTTAGTTTTCATTTCCTTGTTATTTATCCATTTATTCCTCTGTATCAAGTTTGAGTTTTTAATACGAAGACCTTTCTAGGAATCAGGTTGTCCTACCATAAACCTTGGTTTTTGGTGTAAGGTTGTCCTTAGAACAACATTTGTATCAATCTCTCAATACTCATACATTTGAGGTTGCTTTACATTTCAGTATTGTGAATTGATTATAGTGTTATCTTTCTTTTATTTATTTATAAGGCCATCTTATTGTTTATATTCCGCTGTTAAAGTTTTAATTTGGCATAGTCCTATTCACCCCCCACCCCCTCTAGGACATATAGCTAGGCCTTTTTAAGTGGTATCAGAACCTAATAGCTCATTTTATTTGTTATCTGGATTTATTTCCTGAGCTAATCGATCTAAGCTATTTATAATATGTTAAAATTTGATAGCCTTTCAATTACTAGGCCTCCACCATTTGATAGCTCCAATTATGCTTATTGGAAGGCGAGGATGAGGATTTTCCTTAAATCAATGGATGAGAGCGAGTGGTAAGCCACAGTGACTGAATGGATCCCTCCTACTACTTAAGTGACTGGTATCGATGGATCAAAATCAATGAAAGTCTCACCTTATTTTACCTAGACCACACTTCAGAAAAGTGAGAGTAGTGCCAATGCAAAAGTATTAAATGCAATCACTTAATCTCTTGCGCACTATCACCGGATGAGTTCAAAAGAATTATATCATGTGATACTGCAAAGCAAGCTTGGGATATTTTAGAAATGACACACGAGGGTACATCAATTGTCAAGAAGTGTAAAGTCCAAATCCTCACAACTAAATTTGAAGAAATACATATGGAAGAAAATGAAATGTTCATGGACTTCTATACTAGACTGAATGACATTGTGAACTCTATGTGGGGTATTGGCAATAAAATCCCAGAAAGTAAAGTGTGTGTAAAGATACTACGCTCACTACCTAAACGGTTCAACTTAAAGGTAACTGCTATCCAGGAAATTTATGATACGGATAATATGAGGGTAGAAGAATTAGTTGGGTCTTTACAAACCTATGAGTTAAATCTTAAAGTTCTTAAAGGTAAATCTATTGTCCTTAAGTCTTTTAAATGTATTTTTCAAGAAAATTCTGATTTTGATAATTTTGAAGATGATATGGCTCTCTTAGCAAAAATGTTTTACAAGATTTTCAAAAGTAAAAAGAGGGTTTACTTTCAAAAATCAAATGATAAGAAAAGATCTAAATCTAAATCTAAAACTTGAAATTCTTTAAAAGATAATCAATGTTACAACTTCCAAGAATATGGGCATTTAGCAAACAAGTGTCCTCAAAAGGACAAACCTAAAAGGAAAGGAATATTGGCTACTTGGGATGAATCTTCTAGCACTGAAGCCTCTTCTGAATCAGAAGATTCTGAAACCAAGTCGAGCAATGAAGTCAAAGCTCTTATGACTCTAGCCAAGTTCACTTTTTCAGATCATGATGATTCTACTAGTGAAGAAAATCTGAATAGTGATCATGAAAATGAAGAAGATCTTTAAGATGCTTACAATGCCCTATACAAGGAAAGTTGTAAGATTGCGGTAAAACTAAAGCTTCAAAAAGAAAAGTTTTCAAAGCTTAAAGAAAATTTTGATTCTCTTATTTTATAAACATTTCAGATTGTTTTGAAAAATCAAAATGCGATTTAGAATTCAAAACCACTCTCATTGAAAATCTTAATTCTGAAAATGAAAAACTTAAACTTGAAATCTCTTCACTTTTGAGTTTAATGGATACATTGAGGTATGCCCAAGGTGATCCAAAATTAGAAAAACTTTTATCTAAATCAAGAAAAATGTGGCGACCGATCCGGTTTGAGCTATGATAGAAATGTTCCTCCTAAACAGAAGAATACTCCTCCTAAGTTTGTAAAAGAAGAGTCCTCAAACTCAAAAGAGAAGTTCTAATCAAAAGTTTTTTTAAAAATGCTAAAACTTATCAATCTTTCAAAACTAAAAGTAACCATATCAACTATAAAAATCAGAACCGAAACCCTTTAGCTGAGAAACTAGTTAATCTACTTAAGGAGCTATTAAAATCTAACTTAGTGGGTCATTCTTATAACAACTACAAACATAAGAAGACCAACTATACTCCTAAACCCAAAACAGTTATGAAATGGGTTCCGAAGGTTACTTGCTTGGTTACTCACATGACTTTCAAAGCTTTAAGCCATTTGAAGTGGTACCTAGACATTGGATGCTCCAGGCCCATGACTGGTGACAAAGGTCTGTTCACCACTCTTAAAGATATGACTAATGGGTCAGTCACATTTGGTGATGGTAGCAACTGCAGGATTATTGGCCAAGGTACGGTTCAACTTTCTAACCTTCCCTTATTTGAGAATGTTCTGTACGTTGAAGGTTTAAAACATAACTTGTTAAGCATTTCTCAAATATGCGATAAAAATCATAGTGTTAAATTTTCTAACCTGGGGTGTGAAATATTAAACAAAAATGGTTTAGTAATATTAACTGATCATAGAACTTCTAAAAACTGCTACATCGTAAGTGATTCTAGCTCATCTAATCAATTGTGTTACATTGTCCATACCAATGAAACTGAGTTATGGCATAAACGCCTTAGACATGTACACTACCGCAAACTGTATAGATTAAGCAAAAGAGAACTAATAAGAGGTCTACCTAAACTACAAAAAGTAGACAAAATATGTGGCGAATGTTAGATTGGCAAACAAACTAGGATTGCTCACATAAAAGTAAACTCTAATGCCACATTAAAATCGCTCGAACTTCTCCACATGGATCTTGTAGGACTAATCAGGACGGAGAGTCGAGGTGGCAAAAAATGCATACTGGTAATCATGGATGACTATACTAGATTCACTTGGGTAACCTTCTTAAGAGATAAATCAGAAACCCTTGATGAAGTAAAAACGATTATCAAAAGGATCCAAACTGAAAAAGGTTCTCAAGTTAGTAAGATCTGTAGTGATTATGGATCTAAGTTCGAGAATAACGGTTTTAAGAAATTCTGTTGTGATCAGGGAATATCACATGAATTCTTTGCACCTAAAAATACCATAACAAAATAGAATTGTTGAAAGAAAAAATAGAGTGCTTCAAGAAATGGCTAATGTAATGTTGAATAGTATGAAGCTCCCTAAAAATCTTTGGGCTGAAGCCGTAAACACTGCCTGCTATATAATCAACCAGGTTTATGCAAGTAAATTTAATAATAAAACTGCTGATGAACTTTGGTTTGATAAGAAGCTTACTGTCAAATACTTTCGAGTATTTGGTAACAAGTGATATATTTTATGTGACCGTAAAAATCTGGGGAAGTTTGACACTAAAAGTGATGAAGGTATCTTTTTAGGGTATTCTTTGAACAGTCGTGCATATCGAGACTGAACAAGAGGACCAATGTGATTTAAGAGTCCATCAATGTGGTCATTGACGATCACTTGAATACACCTACCCCAAGTTCAGATAATGATGAAGTTCTTTTAATTGACAAACCAGATACTTCATCAAATCAAACTAATTCTGAACTGAGGACTGTCAAAGATCATCCAACCACTCAAATTCTTGGAAACCCTCTCACTGGTATGTGCACTCGTAGACAACTAAAAGACATATGTAATTATGTGTGCTTTACATCCCAGATAGAACCGGCTAACGTAAAAGAAACTCTTACTGACGAAAAGTAGATAGTAGCTATGCAAGAAGAACTTGACCTATTTGTGAGAAATGATGTTTGGCATCTTGCTCCTAGACCTAAAGATAAACACATTATAGGAACTAAGTGGATTTTTAAAAATAAGTCTGATAAACTTGTTAATATAATTAGAAACAAGGCTAGGCTGGTTGTACAAGGTTACACTCAAATTGAAGGCATCGACTATGATAAAACCTTTGCCCTAGTAGCTCGTCTTGAATCAGTTGGACTATTCATATCCATTGCGTGCTTTAGAAAATTCATAATTTATCAAATGGATGTAAAGAGTACCTTCTTAAATGACAATCTGCATGAAGAAGTTTATGTTGAACAACTAATGGGTTTTGAAGACCCTAAGAATGCTAATCATGTCTATTGCCTTAAAAAGACTCTCTACGGATTGAAACAAGCTCCAAGAGCATGGCACGAAAAATTGACTAAGTTTTTACTAAGTCATAATTTTCTAATGGGAAGTGTTGATAAGACTCTTTTTGTTAAGAAACATAATGATCATATCTTAATGGTGCAAATCTATGTTGATGATATTATTTATAGATCTACTTGTACTAAAATGACTATTGAGTTTGCAGATTTAATGAAATCTAAGTTCGAAATGAGCATGGTTGGGGAATTGAATTATTTCCTAGGGTTGCAAGTAAAACAACAGCCTGATGGTATTTTTATTTCTCAAACCAAATATGCTTTGGACTTAATTAAAAAGTTTGGATTTGAGAATGGTAAGAATTTTGATACTCCTATGAGTACAACATTAAGACTCTCAAAAGACTCTACAGGTAAACATGTGGATCCTAAAGTATATCGTAGTATGATTGGTAGTTTACTTTATTTAACTGCTAATAGACCTGATATTGCTTTTAGTGTTGGTATTTGCGCTAGATATCAATCTGATCCTAAAGAGTCTCATCTAACCGCTGTTAAGTGGATTATGCGATATGTCACAAGTTCAGCTAATTTGGGTCTCTGGTATCCATATGATATTAATGTTCAGTTGGCTGGGTACTTAGATGATGATTGGGCTAGTAATATCGATGATAGAAAGTCAACCAGTGGTGGTTGCTTCTATATTGGAAATTGTTTAGTTTCTTGGTTTAGCAAGAAGCAAAGTTCTATATCGCTCTCTATTGCTGAGGCTGAGTACATCGTAGCTAGAAATGCATATATTCAGCTTATTTAGATGAAACGTATATTAAGCGATTATGAAATTGTATAGGATTCAATGGTTTTATGTTGTGATGAATTGCATAGGATTCAATGGTTTTATATTGTGATGATTCCAGTGCAATAAATATTTCTAAAAATCCAATTCAACATTCTCGTATCAAGCACATTGACATTAGATTTCATTACATTCGTAAATTAGTGAAAGAAAAAATAATTTTTTTGGAATACATTCAAATCGAGACTCAACTTGCTGACATTTTCACTAAACTGCTCGACAAAAGCAGGTTCAATAAATTGAAATTTGATCTTGTTATGTGTAATCTAAATTGAATATTCATGCATGTTTGTTTCATAGTGTATATATATTTGATAATTTATTGGTTTAAATTTTAAATTTTGATGAAAAATATAAGTTTTTGTTAGTACACGACCAGTCGAGGATGTGCTCGACCAATCGTGGTACGACCGGTCGAGAACGGTCCTCGACTAGTCGTGTAATGCGCTAAATCTCTTAAAATTTAGGGAAAAACTCATCTTCCTCATTTCCTATTTCTTCTCTAATGGGCCGAAGCACGATTAGTCATACCCAACTGTTTGATTCCTTAAGGTTAGTGCATCATTTGTGTTTTTTTTTTTTTATAGATTCTAGTCAATATTACTTCATTTTCACTCTTGGAGTAAATATTTTCTATTTCATTGCAATTTTGGGGTTTTCTTTTTGAAAAATCTGATCTTAGCAAACCCCACTCCATAATCTTTGCATCTTCTTGGATGTTTGATTTTCCTATTGCAAATGGATTTTAGAGGGAAGAAGAAAACTTCCCGTGGTCCTTCTTCCTCTCGTCCTTCAACTACACATGTACGGGATTTATGATTGCGAAACGTTATTGTTGAAAGACCTGTGTTTATTGATCCCATTGCTCCTTTTAGTATCTTTCCACTTCTCCAATCTATAGGCTGGGATAACATCCTACATTGGGGTGGGCCTGCATACCAATTTATTGCTTAGGCCATGTTTACATGCATTTCTGAATTTTTGACTGAGAATTTAACATTTAATATTGTAGCTAGAGAAGGTCCATTTGATGTAGACCGTCATTTGATCTCAACTCTAATGGACATACCTGTTAATGATGAGGGTATTCCTATTCATACTCTAGTTGAAAAACTGTTGAAAATAAAAAAAAAAACGTATGTTAACTAGAGATCTATGCAATATGGATGTGCAATGGACTCATAAAGGGAATGCGCTCCCCTCAAAATATTTGTTACCCAGATACAGGGTTCTCCACAGAATCTTTACTTCAAATCTGTATCCGCGTTCTGGTAACAAAACAGAACTGACTTCCTTTATGATTCGAGTTTTGCACTCTATTGTCATTAGTACTAAAGTCTGTCTGCCTTCTTTAATATGTCATTTCATCATTCAGTTTCGTCTCCATCCAGGACACAGTGATATTCCATTTGCTTATCTTATGACTGTGTTAGCTTCTCACATGCTAGTTGTTATGCTTGTTGGAGAGGCTCATATTCATCATCTTATTTTTAATAATTCTAATATAAATAAGATGAAATTGGAATTGACACCTAGCCAAAGAGATGTGGGTGGTGGTGGTGCTGAAGCAGGGAATGAAGAAGAAGGTGGCGATCTTCCTCCTGATGATATAAATATGGATGACATTTTTTATGAAATTGAATCAGACTCTACTAATGATCCTGATTATGAGCCATCTAATTTTGACGCTCATCTTCATGCACTTGAGGAGAAGGTTGAGAACATGAATGTTGCCCATCATTTACAATTTAAATGTATGCGCAAGAATCTTAGGCGTTTAAACAAGGGCCTTCATCAACTTGATCCTAGCATACCTGCTCCTTCTTCAGGATCTGATTAAATATTTTTATTCATTGGTCTGTAATAATTGTTAGACTATTTTGGTTTCTTTCAGTGTGCTAGACTTACTTTGGATTTTACTGGTTTATGATATATGCACTTTGAATTTGCCTATATAACTTTTGTCTATTTCACTCCTTTATTACTCTCTTATTGGTCTTCCACTTCCATTTATTCCTTTCTTCCTTTGTCATATTGTGACAAAAATGGGGAGAATATTTTTTATTAATAAATGTGGAATGTATATGGATTATGGGGGAGTAGCATAATTAATTCTTATGGATCTATGTGTGCTATTCAAGGGGAGTAAGTAATGAGGAATTTGTGCTAGTTAATGACAACTAGTGCATGATTTTTTAATCAAGCTGTAACTGGTTTACTTTTACAACTGGTGCATGATTCTTTGTGTTCATATTGATCATATTTTATTAAGTGTGTTTTGTCACGAATTTAACAAAGGGGGAGATTGTAACTGCTATGGTTTCCTGCTCATTTGGTTGTCAAATTTTGTGGTGCCAAAAACACAATCTATGTCTTGTGTAGCATGTTGATTTGTTTATTTAAGGCACTACATCAATGCTATAAGTTAAGAACGGTGATCTACTTCAAGAAATGCAAGGTCATGTTCTTTATCCACTTCTGTAAGCTTCAATGTTCAGAATATTAAGACAAGTGCTACTTGTTCAAGACTCAAGTACAGCTCGAGATAATGTTCAACTCAAGAACGATAAATTCATGCTTTAGAAGATCTCAAATTCAAGTTACATCAAGTATAGAGATCTTAAGCTTCATAATCTTCAAAGGTCAACCAACATCTGAAGAAATGAAGTCTCAATGTCCATGCTTCACATTTAAGGTATGAATGACCTTAGATTGACCTTAGGGTAGGTTATTTTGTATACATAATTCAAATTGAATCTTCATATAAGTGTTTGGTCTGTTCTAAGGCTAGTCCTAGATTTTGTTCGACTAGTCCTAGAACTGGTTCGACCAATCCAAGAAATTTCAAGACCAGTCCTAAGTTGTTGAAAATTTTTAGAATTTTTTGGTTGAGCTTCGACTAGTCGTGGAGTTTGCTCGGCTGGTCATAGGAACAGTGCCGACTCATTCACGACTAGTCCTACAGCTTTGACTCAAACTCTAGCAACCATTCCTGGTTCCTCACGACCAGTCGTGGGTTGGTCACGACCAGTCGTGGAGGCCTTACGACCAGTCGTGGACACCCCACGACCAGTCATGAAACCGTTTTATCCGATCGCGCTTAAAATTTCAAAATGCAGTTCATCCTTTGACCAGTTGTAGATGTGGTTTCTGCATCTATAAATAAAACACAAATTTTAGAGTTTCATATCGAATTCAAGTAAAATCAAGGCATCACTCTAAGATAAGTTTGTGTTATTTTTAAGCTACGTTGTGCATATTTAATATTCTCTTTTGTTAGCTTTGTCAATTTGATTTTGTTTCTATATTCCAATCTGAATTGGAAAGAGGAATTGCTGTATTTCCTTCTTCTTTGAATCAAAATCAAATAGAGCTAGCCCAACTGGTTTAATTTAAAATCAATCTAGAATCTAGAACCATTTTAAGTGAGTATTAGACAATTGAACTTCTATATTCGAACTTCTACTCCGATTGTTTCTTCCGGGCTGCAACTAAAGGAGAAAACCAGGTATTTTACATTTATGTAAATTTCCTTTATTTTGGTTTCTTTTGAGATTGAGCCAGAAAAATCTCATTGTGTTGGTTATCTGAGGAGAGCTAGAAAACTCAAAAAGTGGGTTTTTTAAATTGTTTAAGCCCATTTGAAAGACACAATTGTGAAGGTTTTAGGTGAACCTGAGAAACCTACTTTCAAAGTGAACGCTGATATCCCCTGTGTGAGGATATTAGGAGTGGAGTAGTAAGCTGTGTGGCCGTTGTTTAACAGTTAGTGTACACACAGGCTTACCACTATAATTCTTTATGTCTTGTGGTTTGAATGTTTGTTTAATTTATATATCTTTTATCATTCAAGGTTGTGGGATGTATGTGTAGATGTGAATGTTATAATATTTACATTTCAAGCATTGTAGGGAATGTTGTAATAAAGTAGTTTTCATTTCCTTGTTATTTTTCCATTTATTCCTCTGTATCAAGTTTGAGTTTTTGATATAAAGACCCTTCTAGGAATCAGGTTGTCTTACCATAAACCTTAGTTTTTGGTGTAAGGTTGTCCTTAGAACAACCTTTGTATCAATCTTTCAATACTCATACATTTGAGGTTGCTTTACATTTCAGTATTATGAATTGATTATAGTGCCATCTTTCTTTTATTTATTTATAAGGCTATCTTATTGTTTATATTCTGCCGTTAAAGTTTTAATTTGGCATAGTCCTATTCACCCCCCCCCCCCTCAAGGACATATAGCTAGGCCTTTTCAGAGGTACCTTTACATCAGGAAAGGGACAAAAATCCCTGAACTTGGTGGGTGGGAGATCCACCCCTTGCTGCTTCCATAACTTCCTATGCATCGCTCGTAATTGCTCTTGGAGTTCTTCGATTTCGGAAGGATCAGATGAGGATGGTTTTGCCCCTTGAAATTGACTAGATCTCCTACTAGGAAGAGGATGTTGGAATTGGATGGGATTCATAGTTGTGGGAGGTTGATTTTGATAGTGGTTTTCATTAATGAGAGGCTATTGGAAATGATTCTCGGCTGAGGAAAATTGGCCTTGAAGGTAACTCTAGTTACATGGAGGATGCTGGAAAGTTGAGATGACTGGGGCACTAGGCAGTGATGTAAGGGTTATGGTCTCATACTCCTTTGGTTGTCAAATTTTGATGTGTCAAAACATCTATCTGTGTCTTGTGCTTATATGATGATTTTTATTCAAAACACTGCTTAAATACTTCAAGAAGTTATAAGTTGGATTCTTCAAGATGTTACAAGTTGAAGCTCAAGATGTTGAAGTTCAAGAAGCTACTATGTTGATGTTCAAGTCTTAGAGAACGCCTCATGACTTCAAGACTAATAAGCAATGCATGAAGTAGTTGTTATGTTGATGAAGATCTCAAGGTTGAATTATGTTGATGAAGATCTCAAGGTTGAAGCTACAACAAAGTTCAAGATTTCAAGCCTGATATTGTTCAAGACTTCAAGCCTGATATTGTTCAAGATTTCAAGCCTGATATTGGTTCAAACAATCTACATTCGTTGAATGGTTGAAGTTCAATGTCCATACGACATGTTTGTGTTTGAATGACCTTAGGTTGACCCTTTAAGTAGGTCATTTTGGATACATAAATCAAATGTTTATCTAACATAAGTTTGGTCTATTCCAAGACCCGGTCCTAGCTCTTGTTCGACGATCCTAGCATTGGTTCGACTAGTCCAAGAAATTCCACGATCGGTCCTAATTAGTTGAAGATTTTTCAGAATTTTTTAGTACGCCCACGACCATCTGGAAGTCCTTCGACCGGTCGTAGGTTGGCTTCGACTTATCCACGATCGGTCGTGGAGCTACGACCGAAAATCCAAAGACAACTTATTTCATGGTCCTACGACCGGTCGTAGGTATCTACGACGGTCGTAGGTGACCCACGACCGGTCGTAGGGTACTCACGACCGGTCGTGGAACGGCTTTCAAAGATCGCGCTCAATTTTTCAAAAATTGTTAGAGCTACGACCAGTCCTAGGTTTCTAAGACCAGTCGTGGAGGAACGATTTTTTCTTCTATAAATTGAACACGAAATTCAGAGTTTTTACATCCTGAACTCCATTCCATTTCAAGAATTTTCAAGTAATCACTCTGAGATAAGTCTGTGTTTATTTTAAGCTAAATTGTGCTTATTTAATATTCCTTTTTGCTAGCTTATTTAATTTGATTTTGTTTCTCTATTCCAATCTTATTTGAAAAGAGGAATTATATTATTCCTTCTTCTTGGAATCAAAATCAAATATTGCTACGCCCAACAAATTAAATCTAAAATCTATTAGAATTTAGAACCTTATGAATGTGAGTATTAGAAATTGAACTTTGACATTCAATCATCTACTCCGATTGGTTCTACCGGGCTGCAAAAGGAGAAATCCAGGTATTTTACAATTCTGTAAAATTAATTTATTTTTGGTTTGTTTGAGGTTGAGCCAGAAAAATCTCATTGTACTGGTTTTGTTTGAGATTGAGCCAGAAAAATCTCATTGTATTGGTTGTCTGAGGAAAACCAGAAAACTCAGAAAAAGGGGTTTTTGAATTGTGTAAGCCCAAGTGAAAAAGACACAATTGTAAAGGTTTTTGGTGAACCTGAGAAAACCTATTTGATAGTGAACGCTAATATCCCCTGTGTGAGGATATTAGGAGTGGAGTAGCATTCTGTGTGGCTGTTGTAAAACAGTTGGTGTACACACAGGCGAACCACTATAACTCTTTGTCTTGTGGATTGAATGCTTGCTTAATTTTCATATCTTTTATCATTCGATTGTGTGGAATGTACAAGTGGATGTGAATGTTGTAACTATTTACATTTTCAAGCAAGTGTGGGGATTGTTGTAATAATTTAGATCTTTATACGTATTTATTTTCAATTCCTTGCTATTTCATTTACTTATATTAACATTGAGTCCTTGATTCAAAAGAGGTTCTAGAAATAAGGTTGTCCTACCATAAGCCCTTGTTTATTATGGTGTAAGGTTGTCCTTAGAACTGAATTTGTATCAATCTCTCAATAATTATTTATCAAGGTGATTTATATTTAGCATTGTGAATTGATTCATTATTGTAAGGGTATTGATTTACTTTAGTTCATTGATTTATTTATAAATTTGGCATAGTCCTATTCACCCCCCCCCCCCCTCTAGGACATATAGCTTGGCCTTTTCAAGTGATACTTGTATAGTTTAGGCAGCCCCTCTTTCAATACACTGGGCAAGAAGGTCCTGCAAAGCCTTGAGATTTTGGGCCATATCAGCCATGAATACAATGGTTACACTATTACCTGCCATGAGCTTAGGCGATCTAAGGAGTGCCTTTTAAGCGCAATGGTTTTTTCTTCTTGGTTTACCATAACAACTTTGGATCAAGTAAGCATGGGGTGAATGAAAGCCTTGAATGGGTGCAAGCCAAAGATCGATCCTCATTTTTATTAATTTTTAATTTTTTTTTGTAAGGTATGAACGCAAATGTTTTTATGTAGAATATCCCCTAAGATTAGATTACCACACTTTTTCGAGTCAGGTCTCAACTAGTGTGATCTAGTAAGTCCCCAGTGGAATTGTCATTCTGTGAACACTAAAAATCGATGCCTATGTAGATTTATGTTTATGTTGGGGGTGATTGGGTTGATTTGGATTGATGATGCAATAGTCTTGGAGTCGCCACTAGTCACTTATCTCGAAATCCTGCAGTCAGCTAGAACCTGCAAAATACGTAAAGCTAGAGAATTCGAAGACTTTCTTGCTTTAAATTGACTCCTGACCCGTGGTTTGAGATTCTGAGTAAGGGACCTCGATTACAAAGAGAGAAGGTTTTAAGCACCCTTTTCGCCCGTACAGATGTATAATCTCTACTTCGTGTGGTAAAATATTCTTAAGGGATGAGATGACAGGTCAGATGGGGCTAGACAGACTTGGATTTCTGATGTGGCAAGGTCCGAAAATTCTGCAAGCACAGAGCATATGTCCAGAGAATGTTTAGAGAGATTTTCAAATAGACGATGATGAGATATGGACTAGGCTACCATGAGTTTCTGATGTGACCAGATCCAGAGTTCTAGCAAGCCACAGATCATACATTCAATGGTACTCAGAGGAGCAAGGGGGTTGAGAAGGGAAGTAATGATGCGATGTGATAAAATATGAATGCTAGTAATGATTGCATGATCTTTGGCTTTTACTTGAAATGGCTTGAATGTTTGGGTGTACCATGGTTAGGAATGATTGAGCCAAGTAGGATTGTGAGGCTAAGAGATGTTTGGAGGAAGCTAGATGGGAGGCTAAAAGATGGGAGCTTGAGAACCCAAGCACACCCTCTCACTCTCACTCACTTTCACTCTCTCACTCTTAGTGATTGTTGTTGGTTAGACATGAGGAGAAGTGAGGGGTATTTATAGCCTTTTAGGACGGTCTTTTGGTAATTCTAAGGACTTTGGAGGGCGAATGATGAGGTGGTGATTTGTGATTGGTTGAGGGGAGGGTAATGCCACATGACATTCCCTTATAGGTTCTTGGGCTTAGTAGGATAGTAAATAAGTTAAGTTTTGGGTTTAATTGTATGAGAGAGTTGACTTTGGGAGGGAGGAACAGCTGTGTGCTCAAAAGGTACATTTATCGAGGAAGGATGGTAATAGGATTACCGCCTGGCTCTAAGGACATTTTTTATAGGGGGTGGTAGTCTGATTACCTCTCAGGTATAGTTGCTCTTGTAGTTTGATCGGTGGGCCTATTTTAGGCCCGGAGAGTGGCCCAAAGCCTCTTTTTGGATATTTAGCTCAAAATTAGCTCATTTATGTAAGTGTTATGGTTTCTAGCTTCTATAATTGTCAAATTTTGTAGTGCCAAAACCTCTTTAAATTTGTGTCTTGTGTAGCGCATCTACATATTCAAGACATTACATCTCATGAATAAGGACAAATGGTCTTTACTTCAAGAACTTCAAATGCAAGACTACATGTTCATGTTCAAGTACAACATCAAGTGTGAGTTCAATGTTTCAAGATTCATAGTTTAAGCTTCAAGTCAAGACAAAGTTCCTTTACTTTGAACCTCGAGCTCAAGCTTCAATGTTAGTCAAATTCAAGCTTCAAAAGGTCTCAAATTCAAGTTTCTATATATGTCAAGATCTCAAGCTTCGTGAACTTCAAAGATCATCTATCAACCGAAGGAAAAGAAGTTTCAATGTTCATACATTATGTATAAGGTATGAATGACCCTACAATGACCATAGGGTAGGTCATTTTGAATATATAATTTAAATTGGATCATTTTATAAGTGTATAGACTGTTTCTCGACTAGTCTTCGACTATGTTCGACTAGTCCTAGCACAGGCTTAACCAATCTAAGAATTCCTCGACCAGTCCTAAGTTTGTTACTGATTTTTTAAAAATTTTGTTAAAGCCTCGACCAGTCCTGGAGACTACTCGACTAGTCGTGTGAATAGTGTTCAACCTGTGCTCAACTAGTCCTGCAGATTCGACTCAAAGTCTAGCAACTAAATTGGGTTCCACACGACCAGTCGTGGACAAGACTCGACCAATCGAGCAGGTCCTTCGACTAGTCGTGGAACGGTCTGATCTTATCACACTTAAAATTCTAAAAAACTGTTGGTTCTATGACTAGTCGTGCCGACCTCAGGACCAGTCGAGAGTGCAATTTTTTCACTTATAAATAGAGCATGATTTTCAAAGTTTGATATTCAATTCAAGCAAAATCAATACACCACTTTAAGAGATAAGTTAGTGATATTCTTAAGCTATTTTGTTCTTATTTCATATTCTTTTTAATTAGCTTTCTTTGCATTTGATTTTGTATTCTACATTCCAATCTTATTTAAAAGAGGGATTGAAATATTCCCATTTCTTGGAATCAAAATCAAATCAAGCTAGCCCAAGGTGATTTAACTTAAAATCAATCTAGAACCTAGAACCATTTCATAAGAGAGTATGGACATTGAACTTCTACTCCGATTTGGTTCTTCCGGGCTACATCAAAAGGAGAATATTCAGGTATTTTATAGCTTTGCAAATTTGTTTAGTTTCATTGAGATTTTACCAAAAAAAAAAACTCTTTATTTTGGTTTGTCTGAGGTGATCCAGAAAACTCAGAGTGTGGGCGGTTTTTTTTTATATATATAATTGTGTAAGCCCACTTAAAAGACACAATTATGAGGGTTTTAGTTAAAACTTGAAAAACCTATTTTCATAATGAACGCTAATATCCACTGTTTGAGGATATTAAAGTGGAGTAGTTCTGTGGCTGTTGTTTAACAGTTGGTGCACACACAAGTGAACCACTATAATTCTTTGTGTTTGGTGGATGTGTAGTTTATTTTCTTTTTCTTTTATGATTTAAGATTATGGGATGTATTTGTGGATGTGAATGTTGTAATCTTTACAATTCAGCATTGTGTGGTAAATGTTGTAATAACTTAGTTATTTCTTTTGCTATTCATTTCTTTCATATCCTCTTCAGTTTGAGTTTTTGATACTCACCCAAGTTCTAGTAAGGTTGTCCTACCATAAACCTTTAGTTTTTGGTGTCAGGTTGTCCTTAGAACCAAGTTTGTATCAACCTCTCATTACTAAATTTTTGGAGGTTGTTTTACATTTCCACATTATGGATTATTTAAGTGCTATCTTTTCATTATTTATTTAAATTCCGCTGTTAATTTTTTAATTTGGCATAGTCCTATTCACCCCCCTCTAAGACTTAATAGCTCGGCCTTTTCAAGTGGTATCAGAGCCGAATAGCTCGTTTTAATTGTTATTTCTCTTGGATTAATTTCCTGAGCTAATCAATCCGAGCTTTGTAAGATGTTAAATTTTGATAGCCTTTCAGTCACTAAACCTCTACCATTTGATGGCTCCAACTATGCCTATTGGAAAGCCAGAATGAGGATTTTCTTAAAATCCATGGATGAGAGCGTGTGGCAAGCCACAGTGACTGATTGGACCCCTCCTACCATTGAAGTAACTGGTATCGACGGATCCAAAACTATGAAAGTCACACCTTATTTCTCTTGGACCACTCTTCAGAAAAGTGAGAGTAGTGCCAATGCAAAAGCACTAAATGCAATCACTTGCACACTATCACTGGATGAATTCAAAAGAATTATATTCCGTGATACTGCAAAGCAAGCCTGAGATATTTTAGAAATGACACACAAGGGAATAAAAATTGTCAAGAAATCTAAAGTCCAAATCCTCACAACCAAATTTGAGGAATTACGTGTAGAGGAAAGTGAAACTTTCATAGATTTTTATACTAGATTGAATGACATTGTTAACGCTATGTGGGGTCTTGGTGATAAAATCCCAGAAAGTAAAGTTTGTGCAAAGATACTACGCTCACTACCTAAACGGTTCAATTCAAAGGTGATTATGATCCATGAACTTCGTGATACGGATAATATGAGGGTTGAAGAATTAGTTGGCTCATTACAGACCTATGAGTTAACTTTTAAAGCTCCTAAAGGTAAATCCATCACCCTTAAATCTTCTAAATGTTTTTCTCAAGAAAGTAGTAGTAATTCTAATTTAGAAAATTCTGAAGATAATATGGCCCTTTTAACTAAAAAGTTTTATAAGATTTTCAAAAGTTAAAAGAGGGTTGAATTTCAAAAACCTAATGAAAAGAAAAGATCAAAATCCAAAACTTGGAAATCTTTAAAAGACAGTCAATGTTATAACTCCCATGAATATGGGCATTTAGCAAACAAGTGTCCTAAAAAGGACAAACCTAAAAGGAAAGGAATGCTGGCAACTTGGGATGAATCTTCCTGCTCTGAAGCCCCTTCTGAGTCAGAAGATTCTGAAACCGAGTCAAGTAATGAAGTCAAAGCCCTTATGA
The DNA here is from genome assembly GCA_030180095.1 of Magnolia changhungtana. Lineage (NCBI taxonomy): Eukaryota > Viridiplantae > Streptophyta > Magnoliopsida > Magnoliales > Magnoliaceae > Magnolia > Magnolia changhungtana. The sequence continues at coordinate 2,860,855 of JASAUF010000360.1, forward strand.
CTCTAGCCAAGTTCACTTTTTCAGATTATGATGATTCAACTAGTGAAGAAAATCTAAATAGTGATCATGAAAATGAAGAAGATCTTCAAGATGCTTATAATGCCCTATACAAGGAAAGTTGTGAAATTACTGTAAAACTAAAACTTTATAAAGAAAAGTTTTTGAAATTTAAAGAAAATTTTAATACTCTTGTTTTAGAAAAATCTCACATTTCAGATTGTTTTGAAAAAACCAAATGCGATTTAGATTTCGAAACCTCCCTTATTGAAAATCTAAAATCTAAAAATGAAAAACTAAAACTTGAAGTCTCTTCACTTTTGAGTTTAAAAGACACATGGAGATATGCCCAAGGTGATCCTAAGTTGGAAAAACTTTTATCTGGATCCAGAAAATGTAGCAACCGATCTGGTTTGTGCTACGACAAAAGTATTCCTCCCAAACATAAGAATACAACTCCTAAGTTTGTGAAAGGAGAGTCTTCAAACTCAAAACACTATAAAAAATATTTTTTAGGGGCATTTTTATCACAGGCGGCCACAACAAACCGCCACTGTAGATGAAAATCAGGGGCATTTTTATGTGGCTGCCAATGTACAGAACGCTCCACTACCACTAATTTTAAAAGAAAAAAAAAACCTAAAGCCAACATTTCCAAATGCGCGCCTATCCCCAAATGCATGGCGCCTCTTCTTCTCCCGCCTCTTTCTCCCAAAACCCTTCTCCCCCTCTTCTCTCCTCCCTACAATAACCGATCGAAAGTCTCTCTCTCTCTCTCTCCCTCTCCAACGTCTCTCAATCTCCATTTTCCACTCCGGCCTCTCTTGATTTGGCTTCCATTTCCATTGCTTGGGTTAAAGAAGAGAGAAGACAAGGATAATAAAAAGGAGATGAGGGAAGCTTCATTGAAGGTGAGATTGGTGGGGTCGGGAAGAGATATGTTGTTGTAGATGTGGTCAAAAACCCTAATCTCTCTCAAATCCCCCCCCCCCTCTCTAAAAATCCAACACCAGTAGTAATGGGGTCTTTTGTCACCTCAAGTACCTCTATTCTCTCTCTAATGGCCGCTATTTTCACTTATTTGCCTTAAATGGAGGGTCGTTCACTGCCGACGCTCCGGCTCTGACCTCCGCCGCTGCAGGCATTTATCCATCGTTCTCGGCTGCGATTCTCGTCTCTCTTGCTGCATTCTTTCTGAGATCGTTCTTCCATTGAAGTATCCGATGCTAATAGCTATGGCAGTTTTTTCCCTGATCTTAGGTAGGGACTGTTAGATTGATTGCGACGGTGAGTTACATATATTTACATGCATTTGTTCTAGATTTTTTATAGCTTGTGTTTGGATATTTCTTTGAGGAGTCGGAGGATTTTTCTGTGATTTTCATTGTAGATTCTACAAAAGATCCTTCGTTTTCTCTGTAGGAGGGAGATCTGGATTTTAGGGTTTGTCAATAGAGCTTTGAATAGGAATAAGATGTCATAGATGCTTCTATTTGCATATATGAGACATTCTAATATTACTATATATGGATTTCTTATAAAAAAAAATGTTGTTGCAGATGCAGAGAAAGAGGAAGCTAGCAGAGGAAGAAGAGGCAGCTGTGCTGCTGATGGCTCTCTCATGTGGTTTTATATCTGCTGCCTAATCCAAAAGCATACAGCCAATCTCTCTCCCTCTCTCTGTTTTATTATTGTGTTGGTTTTGTTCATTTTGGTTTCTTTCAAGAAAGAGAAAGGGGGCAAAGATCAACTGTCTATCTCTCTCTTTACAGATCGTTCAAATGCAAGGAAAGTTCCTGTAATGTATAATGTTACCTTTGGAATATATGAGGAATTTTAGAATTTTGGCTTTAAAAAAAAAAAAGGATGCATACATGATGCTGAACAGACCAAATGTTTCTCATACACGAATGGGCTTTCTAAAAGAACTGGTGGTGTAAACATGAACAACCCATACACGAAATTCCAAGCAAACATTTTGGTCTGGGAAGCAATCATTGAAACATCGGATACCACTCTAGAAACAACAAAATGGGCTATGTATGAACTTGCAAAAAACCCCAAGAATCAAGTAGCTCTCTCAGTAGAGTCAATCATTTATTCATCTGTACCTTTTCAGTTTTATATGTTTCTGATTCCAATTGTTGTTGTAGGACTGTCTATACCATGAGATTAAAGAAGTTTGTGGGCTGCAAAATATCATAGAGGAACATCTGTCACAATTACCATACTTTTAAATCCTACTGAGAACCAGGTTGGAAAAAATGTATTATGAGCTTAAGCCCTTTGTAAAAGAACTCCTGATGAACTTGAAACGATATGGAAATATGTTGTAAGTTAAATGATCTTAAATATGTTGACATTTGTCTTCTTCATTTTTTCTTGTGCTTTTCACCAACATTGGTCAGGTTACTAGTTTGCAAGGTCCTTAGCATTTGCTTTTAAAACATTCCTGCCTTGTCATACTATATATATATATATATATATATATATATATATATATATATATATATCTTATTCTTTGTCAAGCTTTGAAAAATTCATTCTAGAAGGGGTTCCTCTGAATGGCTTTCATAGCTAGTTTGAGAAATAAATACCAACTAGTCAAATTCCAGCTTGTTCAATTCACTAGTGGGCATGTTTATGGCTTCACATGGTATGTCTGGATACTTCATCCAAACTAAATGGTATATACTATGGTTTGTAATTTCAGTTTCCAAGATAGAAGGTATGAATACAAAGGTCTTAATAAGGTTTGGAAGGGGAAATTAGCAGAGGCAAAGGCTAGTGGGAATTTTATAAGGATTCATGAAGCACATGTATGGGTGATACAGTTCCTTGATCAATCTATGTTTTGCAGTTCTTATGTGGATTGTTTTATCTTATTAAATGCTTAGCAGGTGCATTACACTCTCTAGTCCATAATTGTACACATTTCCCTTATGTGTGTCATTGCACTTATTTTGATGTCATGTATTGGTTTTACATTCAGGTTTTTCATGTCAATTTGTTGATGTGCATGTAATGTTGCCATGATATGACAGTATGGCATGCCATCTTCTTTCTCGGGATTGTTGCTAAGGTAAGTTTTAAGAGTGAGAAATGTTGAACAATATTCTCACGTATAGGATTGAGTGTTTTTTCAATGGTTCACACAGATGCTAATGTGGCATAGGTATGTGGTCTAGGCCATTCATCAGGTAGCACCCTTCAAAATGTTTGCTTGGAATTTCATGTTATACCAATAATGGGTTCATTCGTCTAATTAACTTCTCTAACAGTTGTGCATGTTAGTTTGGACTAATTAGCATTTTCATATTACAGAATTGCTTTGTGCCCTCTGCTTTTTATGGACAACAGTGGCTTGTATTTTTTGGTGAGACCTTTTCTTTCATTAAACTGCTAGTTTTTCTTTGTCATATTGTTATAGAGAAATGCTTGTACAATGGGTGTTTTCATTCAGTTACATGAAGTGTGCACCATAAGTGTACAACTTCAGTTGGGTCAACTTGAACCCGATTGGCCGAACCTGAACTCTAGGTCGTCTTTGGTTGGGGTTGGGTTGCTGACCCTCAACCTCACCTAGGTTGGGTTGAAAATCCTTAACCCAATCCAACCTGAACTTTACCTTGTATGCAGAACATCTCTTCACAGTGAAGAATCCCTACCCCAACCTACACACTCAATGTAGGTTTGGCTTATCTGGAGCTAGGAGTGGTAGTTTTGACCATTATACATAAAGCAGTTGTCCCATTGCAGCATCCAAGCGCAATGTCCAAGCTATTCATCAGGTGATTTTAACCATGTCATGAAAGTAAATCTGGTTCATTCAGCAGGTGGGCTATAATCTTAGAAGCAGTTAGATGGGTAAAGACACTTCATGTAACGCCCTAAAAATCGGGGGTCGAACATAAACTCAACTCCCGAGTTTCAGAACATCACTTATGCAACAAAATGAATGATGATTGAATGTTGACTGTATTCGTGCATTGAACATGAGTGAGATTAAGCCAAAACAGACATATCATACTCAGAGACAGTTAAATTTACAAGCGGAAGACTGTGATAGATAGATAAAATATATAACTTATGATGAGTCTCCAGAGTGTGATAACATTACCAGGTTAAATAAATGCAAGTGCAGTTCTAAAATGTACCAAATGTGAGGAAGTGTAATGCCTCCTATCCCATGTACCATAGCCCCGTCAATACAATATCAGGTCTTCATTGACCTGCCAGAGAGATACAGATAGGAGAATTCCCCCTATCATCATAGAAGTAGTCCGGCTCTGCTTCACAAGCATCACCACTACCTAAAACTCAACAAATCTGGTTGGTGTGTACAACACCGTCCCGTAACGTGGGAGTGAGTAGCTAACTCAGTGGAACGATAAGGCATAGGTTAACATGTTATCAATGCAGTCAAGCAGTAATGATAAAGCAGTAAATCAAGCACTCCTAGTTACTCTGATTAATGCAAGTATGAATGCAGGTATGATGGATGCCCTCACCGACATACTCCCTCATGCGACACCATCTCACGTTCGCGCATGCTTACATCCCACAGTGCTCCACATCTTCCAGGCACATGCGATGCATGATGAGCATGATTACCGAGTTTTTAATTAATCCATTTCAAACAAGCAGGATTGGGAAATAAGGTACCTCCCTTGTATCATTCCCAAACATGATCCAATCTAGGGTCGTCGATCCTAGTTAATATCGACGATGGTGTGTTTTCTAGGTCACTGCTTGAGAGGCCGCTGTGAACATTACGCACAAAGGTTGCACCACTCCCCCATCACCCCTTAAACGATTCATCACTATACAACTATACATAAACAGGCCTAGTTCATACTCTATATATCGCGGCGAACCCTAAGGCACGCTGCAACTTCAGAATATGCTCGCGGTCACTACAAAGGGTCGCTGTGGTACATTACGCACAAAGGTTGCACCACTCCCCCGTCACCTTATCAATGTAGGCCGACAGCGCGAATATAGTGTCCCATACCACCATAATCGGCTCACGAGTTGAGTTGCTCACTGGTCACTACGGGGAGGCACGTAGCCCCAGCGTAGGCCGACAGCTCGACCACGGTGTCCCATACCACCATGCCCGGCTCATGAGTCTTAGCGGATCGAGGTACCATGGTTAACGGGATTTTCACTGGTAAGTTTGGTACCCTAGGTTCAAGCATTAGCGACCAAACATGGTGAACATACATAAGACACACGGTTTATTTGACGTGTTCGGCTAGCTCGAGCGCACAACAAGTTGAACGACATGAAGTGCATAAGCACTTCACGTGGCCAACCACTATCGCCAACCGAAGTACGACTCGAGTTCGTCGAACACATCTCACGTGGCGACATGAAACTCAACCACGATCTCCAATCTAGTACCGATTGTCTGGACTATAATCATAGCCCCAAGCACAATCACTTGTCATCCTTAGCATATGGAGTAAAGCATGATAGACAAAGTAATTCAAGCATGATAAATAAAGCAATTCAAACATGCTAGTAGGCATGTTATAAGCATATTATAGAGCATGATATAAAGCATGTTGTAAAGAACAACACAAGCATGAGTTTGTATATATTCAATTCCTAATCACATAGCTATTCAAGGAAATCATACACATAGTTAAAGGAGTTGAGAATCATACCTCAACACCCTTAAACATTTCAATTTACTAACTACTACTCATTCAGACATTTCAACAAACACTTTAAAATACAGGAATCAACATACATGACATATGTTGATCACAGAAGTATAAGGCCAAATCCTTTCACTAGGGAGTTACCCCAATCATAACACGCATACACCCATGACGGATAGTCATGGCAAGCAGGAAACCAAATTCCATATTCATTCAGTCATTCCCACAAACACTTGGGCCACACATTTTAGCATATATAGTGTGTATTGGCCGTGGCGTGATTTAGGGCAAATCCTTTCGTCAAAAGGGGTGTTGCCAATACAACAATCAATTATCCATGACAATTAGTCATGGCGAGCACAACTGAGAATTCTATACTCATTCAGTCACTTTCACAACACTTAGAATACACTATTACAACATACATGGTGTATGTTAGCAAAACATGTATTAGGGCTATCCTTTAGCCAAGTGAGTATTTTATTCATGTATAATATATTACTACAACAAATAATCATGATAAATACATCTCCAAAATTTATACATATACAGTATTTTCTAGAATACGCATTTTCAACATACATAGTGTATACAAGCAAACATGTATTACGGCGATTCCCTTTGCCAAGCAAATTTTTTTATACGCACATAATATATTTATACGACAATTAATCATGACAAACACATCGCTAAAATATACATGTATACGGTACTTCGTACAATACCGTATTTCTACATACATAGTGTTTACAAAGGAACATAGATTGCGGCGATTCCTTTCGCCAAACTAGTATTTTAATCATGTATTGTATAATCATATATTAAATAAATATGCCAAACATTATTCCAAAAGAAATACGTATACGGTATTTCTAAAATACGTAATTTCAACATACGTCGCATTTACAAGTGAACATATATTTTGGTGGTTCCTTTCACTAAACTAGTATTTTATTCATATATTATATAATCATACATTAAATAAACATGTCAAACATTTATCCAAAAAAAATACGTATACGGTATTTCTACATATACTTAGAATATGTGAAATTCCATATTTCACAACGTTAATCGAAACAGGAAACGGAAAGCACATTGTACATGTGCAATTGCATGCAGATCATGAATCTACCATTATCTGACATTGAAAGCGTTGAAAACCGTAACTTATACACTTAAAGTCCTCACCTTTGCCTTTGGAAACGGAACGAATCAGCAAGGGTAATGGAACTTCCGTCTACGGATGATTTCTAGCCTAAAGAGCGGAATCGGTTAGTCGGTATACATCCTACATCGATCCCACCCCAAATCAGACCTAGGGTTAGGGTTTCTTACCTTCAAATGAGATGGATACCGCCGGGAAAGCGTCTAGAATAGGGCGGTGTAGGCCGTGTAACAAGCCAAAGCAGGAGGAGGAAGATTGGCAACAATCTCCAAGTCCTCTCTCTTTTCTCTCTCCCAAAACTCAAATTCGTATGGCTGTGAGAGAGGGTGCTCTAAGGCCCTTATATAGCCTAAAACATACCGAAATTAGACTTAGGTTCATGGGGTACTGCTTATATAGGATATTCGCCGCTTTTCCAGCTCAAAAGGGAGGTTCTGGTGGCCCTCCTTGAACCAAACGTCAGACTTAAGCTCACCACCTATGGATCTATGTGGGATTACGTTTTCGACCTGATTGGATTCCCAGATCGCACGTGGCGGACCACTTTCAGTTCGACGGTCGGTGGGCCACGATCCAAAATTCCAAGTACATGTAAATGTTCCTGAAATTTTTCCTGATCCGAGGGTGTAATATGGTCTGATTCTGACGGTCAGGTTGCTTAATACTGACACGTCAACGAATGATGCCAGATCACTATTCCAGATATTTATTTTGGATGGGAATAGTGTTTTTCACACTCCCTCGCTCCGAATCGAAACGAATGGCCATGGAACATCGGATGGAGCTGATTTTTGAGATGATTGTTAAGCCCAGTGGGGCGGTCCTAGTTCCTTAGCTTCGGGTTAATCGGACTCTCGATGTGCGATCTAGACCCAATACGATGTTTCGTTTCATTCCCGAGAGCAGACGGGAAATGAGTTTGATTCTAAACTTTAGGGTAACCTAGCGTCACTTGTTCTGCAAGTTTTGGGTCTTGCAGATCGTATTTAAAGCGATCCTAACGGATTTCATGGCTAATTGAGTTTCGCACTTAGTTACTTTGTCTCATTTCTAAAGGATTTAGTCCTAAGTGAATTCTGGTCGAGGTGGTACTCAGGCCTTTGGAGTTTGTATATAAAGTGATCCAAGTTATACTACTTAGCTAGTTTAAGATAGTGTCTAGGGTGAAAGTTCTTAGAAAAATTGGAAGATCAAGGTGATGAAGGGTGAGATTTGTGAAGGAAATGAGTTCAAAGGCGGCTTTAGACTTTGGGATTCAGTTCTGACAAGTTAATGAGGTATTACGATCGACCCATTGCCTAAGGACATCTAATCCCAGGTTGGCAAAAATCCGGGGCATTACACTTCAACCAAGTTTTTTCAGCCGTATATTAGTTTCATAAACTGTGGCCCACCTGATGAGTGGACCAACCTGATTCTTGGGGAATAGCATCTAGGCAGAGGCTCCACTCTAATGAATAAATTGGATCTCATAGAAAATTTGCCACGCTAGCAGATGTCTGCCGTGTACATGAGCTGCCTTATACATGCCTGTGTTGACCAAAACCCATAGTACCGAAAGGCAAGAAAGAAAAAAGATAAAGATCTTTAGCTTGCTTGCATTTGTCCTTGCTTTGGCTGTGTTTGTTCTTGGGCTATTGGAAGGTGACAAGGGCTATAGTCACAGTTATTTCATTTGTTTGATCATGTGCTATTATTTCATGAGAAAGTTCACTTTCCAGCTGAAAATTACTACTCAGCCCATGAAGCTAAACACTTTTTGTTTTCTGTTTTGTTTTTGGTGTGTGTAGATAAGCCCTTTGTTGGTGCATCTGTTGGTTACTTCCCATTCCATTGACTGTAAGTCATATCTTATTTCCTGAACTGCATTTTGAATCTCCTATTAGGTTTTGTTTAGTGCTAAATTCTCACTATTGGGTCATGTCAACTTCTAGATGTTTTTCTTCAACTTCATTTTATGACATGACAACTTACTCCTTTTCTCAAGTCCTTCTTTTACCTTCCATTGTCGTCTATTCTCCAAGAGTTCTACCTGCTGCTCATGCTGATTGTGCCAAAAATGTCAAGTATGTCAAGATTGGTATTATACATGTGATTGTGTATGCTTGCTTGTGAGGAATTTTAGGTTTAATTTGTAATAATTGTCTGCATCTCATTTTATCATTTGCAATCCTGTTCCAGTACATAAAGTTGAAAATTACTTGTGTTGCTTATGCCTCAAATGCTTGCTAAATTCATCATTTTGACAGTGTTGCGTTCCTCTTTCTTCCTCGTTCTGGAATATGTATACAAAGAGAAAAGTGGTTTTTGAAATGGGAGAGGAATTCTTGGAATGTCACTTCTCAATTTGTTATTTGCGTATCTACTTCCAGCATTGGTTCAAATAAATGCATAGCCACAGCCACTTGTTACTATTTATAGGGAGATTGAAGTTGCTTGTATTTGATATAAATTTCCATTTTCAATATTGTTATCCATATGGTTGCTAATGAGTTGGGCCTGGGTTGCCTTTGGCGTGGATTTTGAATTGATTGGATGTGCCTATCTTCTCACTTCCTATTTAGATTTTGTTTCCAAATTATAGGATGAGGGTTTTAGTGTGTTGTCATTCTTTTGACATGGTGCCATGTTGTCACAGGAAGTTCATTCTCATGGGCGCAAGTTGTCACAAGAAGTTCATCCTCATGGGCCTAAGTCATGGACTTGACTAAATTTACGGTAATCTTGTACATTACAGAGATTTTGTACAAATAAATCAAATTCCATTTTTGAGCATTGTGGGATCATAGATAGAAGTTGGTCTTATGATTATATAAATTTTTAATTGATATTTTATCAATTGAAGTATGAATGTATTCAACTTTTGAGGTTTTTTTTTTTTTAATAAAAATCAGAGATCTATTTGATTGCTACTGTACCTTTTCCCTTGATGTATCTACCTACGGACTGAAATTTCAACACTGAATTAATGCTTCAACCAGGAATGTTCTTAGATAAAACCATGTTATTGGTCCTCTACTATGCTCTCATTTCTCCCATTTGTAAATCAGGAACTAGTGTGGTTTTCTGCATAGAGAATGCCTTACCTCAATCCAGTGTATGTAAACAGGATGTGAACTACCTAAATGGCCCTACTACTTCAACTCTGTCTGGTGACCCGAAAGAGTATGTAACAGGCCTTGTTTCATATTAATGAAGATTATAGATGCAAAAACTAGAAAGGAGAAACATGTTACAATTTCTGTTGATGATGGAACTCGACCGGACACATCATTGTCTAATTTAGCAAAGCTCAAACATGCATTTAAGGAGGGTGGATTTCAACAGATTGTTGAGGCCCGTGATTTCAATAGTCTAATTCAAGTAACCAATTTTCACACACATTGCTAGAGTATCAAAGTTCTCCAATTAGTTATTGAAGTTGACCCTTTTTTTTCCCCCCATTTTGTAATTTATTAGAAGATTGTGCTAAAAGTTGTACCATCTTTTTTCCTGTCTGACAAAGCTCACAGTCGTGGCGGAAGGCAATAAATTACAGGTATGGGCGATGTGTTGCGAAGTATCGTGAATGTATCAATATCGCCAATATTTTTTATTGTGCAAATTCTAGGTGTTGATGGGATTCATCTGCTAGATTGTGAGCAATCAAAGTCATCACCCACATATAGGTAAATATAGAAGGACCACTTTTGTTTCTTCTCCAAAGAGATTATTTTCATGATATTTTTGTAGTTGTATGATTACATATTTACAGTTAATAGATTAGCAAGAGGCCACAACAGCCTTAATAGGTTTGGATCCATGGTTTGCAGCAAACAACAGGGAATTTCTTCTTAAGAATTTCTTAGTGATACAGCAAATAGGAAAGGGTTGAAATTTGATATCTCAGCCACTCAAAATTAAGAGTTATTTTAGCAGCATGGAGTATTTTACTCGATGTCAAAAGCTATGTCAAATAGAAACCAGGAGAATGGTTATTGTGATGGGGATAATAACATCTGTAGCAGAATGCTTTATGATTCCTTCTGAAGGTATTAAAAGGTACTCCTAAGTACTCATTGAAAATGATTCTTTTTGTATGCAATATCGCATGGGCCAAATAAGTTCATCTTGAACTCTCTCTGTTTTTTTTTTTGTAATATCACGGACTTGGAGAAGGAATGAGGCCTGTAAAATTGACCCATCTTTGAATACAATTACTGCAATATTCTGTGATCAGGTACATGACACTCCCATCCCAAATGTGAACCATTGAAGCTTGTTTCATGGATCACTTTCACTTTCAATGTGCTTGTCCACAATAGTAAGGACCACTAGTCTGGGCATGTATACACCATAGCATACGTCAAACTTCTTACCACTAACGCGTAGGGTATCTTCTACCTCTCTTCCACCTCTGCCTTCGTCTTGCGACACTGCCTGTCGCTCAATCTGAAGTAACCATCTAGTGGAGTACTGATCGGCTTTGCTGCATTCATATTGAACCACTCTAGGACTTTCTCAATATACCGCTCTTATGACAGCCAGAGCTTCCTGATGCTTCTGTCACTGGTTATCTCCATTCCTAGGATCTGTTTAGCCGGGGCCAAGTCTTTCATCGTAAAAGACTTGCCCAACTCCTGTTTCAGCCTGTCGATCTTCTTGATGTCTTTTCCCATGATGAGCATGTCATCAACGTATAAGAGCAGAACTAAGAATCACCATCTGAGAACTTGTGGGTGAACACACAGTGGTCTGACTCTGTTATGTCATATCTATGCTTCAACATAAATGAGTTGAACTTCTTGTACCATTGCCGTGGAACTTGTTTCATCCCGTACAAGCTCTTCCTCAGCCTACACACCATATGCTCTTTGCCCTTGACTTCAAACCCTTCTGATTGGTGCATGTAGATCTCTTCTTCTAGGTCACCATGGAGAAAGGCAGTTTTAACATCTAACTGCTCTATCTTCAGATCCATGCTAGCCGTCTACCCAAGCAACACCCATATGGATGTCATCTTCACCACTGGTGAGAATATCTCCTCGAAGTTTATACCTTTCCTCTGATTAAACCCTTTCACTACAAGTCTGGCCTTGAACCTCGTCTGTGAATTCTCCTGCTCAATCTTCTTTCTGAACACCCACTTGTTACTCAAAACTTTCTTGCCCTTAAGAAATTTCACCATATCATAGGTGTGGTTCTTATGTAAGGGTTTCATTTCCTCTTGCATAGCTTTCAACCACTCCCCCTTATGCATGTCGGCTTGGGCCTCAAAATAATCTTCTGGCTCTCCCCCATCAGTCAGCATAATGTACTCATGTGGTGAGTAACTCTTGGATGGTTGTCTGTCCCTAGATGACCTCCTCACCTGTGGCTTAACAGGTGGATCAAGTGGGGGCTGCTCCCCTGGTCCATCTTCTGAAGGAACTTCCTCATCCTCTGCACCTTGTTGTACTCCCCCATCATCAGGCACCACGGAAGGAGTAACCGGATCCATGTCCTCTAGCTCACCTGAACTAGGCTGGTTCTTCTTTGGCTTACCAATGTCTTCTATACACTAATCTTCAAAGAAAACCACATCTCTGCTCCCGACGAGCTTCCTCTCGGTCGGATCCCATAACCTGTAACTGAACTTTTCATCACCGTACCCTAAAAACACACACTGCCTAATCTTCATATAGAGCTTGAACCTCTCATCCTTTGGTACATGAATGGATGCCCTGCATCCAAACACCCTGAGTGACTATACGATGGATCCTGTCCAGTTCACACCTTCTCAGGTACTTCTCCATTCAACGGGACTGATGGAGACCTATTTATCAAATACACCGCCGTGTGTCTTGCTTTTCCCCAGAACATCTTAGACAACTTCGCATGGGATAACATGCATCTGATTCTCTCTACAATGGTGTGATTTATTCACTCAGCTATACCATTATGTTTGGGGGTCTTAGGAACAGTCTATTCATGTCGTATACCCAAGGACTTGCAGTACTCATGAAAATCGCCCATGTATTCACCACCATTGTCAGTGCGGATGCACTTCAATGGTTTACCTGTCTCACTCTCGACCATAGCATGAAACAATTTAAACACGCCAAAGACCTTGTCCTTGGATTTCAAAGCATAAACCTAAACCCTCCTAGATGCGTCATCTATAAAAGTAACAAAATACAATGCCTCACCCAAGATTTTTTATCCTCATAGGACCACAAACATCAGAATAAACCAAATCTAATGCATGCACTTTATTAACATGAGAAGCAATTTTAATAAATGAAACTCTATGTTGTTTCCCTGATAAATAATCAAGATAGATTTTGAGAGGTGTACCTGTCACGTCTGGAAGGAGCTGCTTCCTCGCTAGTAGCTGAAGCCCTTTTTCACTCATGTGGCCTAGACACCTGTGACACATGTCAATAGCTGAATCTTTTGCTGCGTTTAACCCACCCTCGCACATACTGACACTTGCCTTGTAAAGGGTGCAACACTTCTTTCCTCTGGCCATGATCAATGAACCCTTGATAAGCTTCCAGCACCCACCAGCAAACCGACTTTTATAGCCATCATCATCTAACCTTCCTGTCGACATCAAGTTAAGGCGAAGGTCTGGGATATGCTTCACATCCCTGAGAACCAATGTACAGCCCACATCGGTCTTCACATAAATATCATCAACTCCCACGATTTTTGATACGCCAGAATTTTCCATCTTCACAGTCCCATAGTCGCCGGACTTGTAGCTTGTGAAGAAGTCCTTGCGTGGAGTCGCATGAAAAGAAGCTCCTGAGTCTATCACCCAGTTGGTGTCCTGACTCGTAACCATGAGACATACATCATGATTTGAAGAAAGAATAATTACAATGTCGCCATCTAAAGCGACCGCAGTGGAATCTGATTCATCTTCCTTCCCTTTTCCTTTCTTGTCGTTCTTCTTACCACGACATTCATGCTTTTAGTGACCCTTCTTACACAATTCCAGCAATCAACATCTTTCTGTTACTCGACTTGCCTCTTGATTTATCTCGGGCCTTCCCGCCCTTCCTATTCTTTCCTCTCCCCCATTCTTATGTCACAAGGGCCTCTTGCTGAGTAGACCCCTGAGACTTCTTCCTTGTCTCTTCATTGAAGAGACGGCTAGTTACCTGTTCCATGGATATCTTTCCGTCTAGCGCGGAGTTACTTAAAGACACCACCAATGTCTCCCAACCGTCAGGCAATGAACTAAGCAAAAGTAAAGCCTACAATTCATCATCCAGGACCATCTTCATAGAGGAGAGTTGGTTCACTATATTGTTAACCTCATTCATGTGCTCAACCACAGAACCACCATCCTTGAACTTGAGATTCAGAAGTCTCTTTATAAGAAAAATTTTATTACCGGCTGTCTTCCTCTCATATGGCCCTTATAATTTTAGCCATAGGCTAGCAGCTGAGGTTTCCATAGACACACAGTAGAACATTAAATCATCTAACCATTGTCTAATAAACCCCACCGCCTTTCGGTCCATCTTCTTCCAATCATCATTAGTCATATCCTTGGATTTTACTGATATGCCTAAAATTGGAGAATATATGTCCTTGCAATAAAGAAAGTCCTCCATCTTAGCCTTCCATATGGTCCAGTTAGAACTATTGAGGCTGATCATCCTTGATGAGCCACCTTCCATAATTCAAAACCGATCCTACCCGTTCAATGAACTTAGTTGTGATACCACTTTGTTAGGGGCCTTGCACAAAACCTTAGGATCTAGCCCTCCAGAACAAACAGAATTATGGATAATAAAGCAATGAAAATAATCAATGCATCAATCACAGACCACATAAGAGATTTTTATGTAGAAAACCCTCAAAGAGGTAAAAAAAAAAAAAAAAAAACCACGAGACCTCATCCAGATCAACAATCCACTATAAAGTAGAGCGTTACAAACTTCTTCACTCATGCAGGAGTGGATAAACAATCAGAGAAATAAAGAAAACAGAGAGATCTCACCGATTACAAGGACATAAAAGCGCTGAGATATATATTGCACAGTAGATAACCTCCACGAGCATAATCTCCCTTCTATAAGCTTCCTCTCTCTCTTTTCCTCTCTCTTTCTCACCTTTGATAGCCCTAAACCCTTTAGCAAATCTCTTGTAAAGCTTTAGGAAACCCTCTTGTCATACCTAAAAACCCTAGGTACCTCTTATTTAAAGTTTTAGGAAACTCCTTTCCTCATCCCAGTTGCGAAAGGACTTATGACACGAAATCCACGTAAAATCGCAGAACGAATCTGCATAACTACGACTGGTCGTGACGAACCTTTGACCGGTCGAGTGCCACCTACGACCGGTCGAGCACCTCCCACGACTGGTCGAGCACTCCAGAGAAAAATAACCCAAGTCGCTGGACTTTGAGTTATGCCACGGCTCGACTCCTACGACTGGTTGAGACCAGCCTTCGATCGGTTGAGCAGGGCTCACGACCGGTCGACGACGGGTCAAAAAACCCATTAGATTTCTCTGTCCCATACACTCTTTTTTTAGATTTCTCTATCCCATAAACTATTTTTCTAGAAAGAAATTATGAAATCTCTCTTCCCTAACGACCTAGCTATAATGAGATTTCTACAGCTCTCCCTCTCTCTTCTCTCCCTCTCATTTCTTCCTTTCCTATTTTCTTTCTTTCTTCTTTTCTCCATTTCCAGCTCCTGTTCCTTCTTCCCTCAACAATCTAACCACTAGAAACCCATCTCTCACCTTCAAACCTCTTCTCCTTCAAGCCTAGATATTAGTGGTGGAGTTTTGTGGCCATCTCTACAAGTGGGTGCTCTCCTTAGCTATTTCTCTCTTTCTTCTCTTTTCTTTCTTTTACTTGCATGCATGGAAGCATGTAGGACCCACCAATCTATGGTGGAGGTCCTACATGGTTCTTAGGATGAAGGCCATGGGCTTAGATCCTACCCATTTCCTTTCATGCTGGGTCATTCTCCATGGACCCACCATGATGCCTTCTCCTTTATTCTTGTATCTCATAGGACACCTAGGCCTTAAAATGCATGAAGGGAGGGTGTCCCTACCCTCCAGAAAATTATCTTGATGCATAATAGCTTGCATGTAAGTGTATATATAGTGGATGGTGTGGATTGTGGAGTGGAAGGTCCATTAGTGGCTGGACCTTCCACCAATGGCCGATTTACTTCTTCATTCTCCCTTTCTCTCTATTTTTCTCTTGTGTACTCTGATGATGTGTGTTCTACTAAGGAGAGGTCAGTAACATCTCAGACCCTTAGCTAAATGGGAAGTTCAAGGCCACTTTGACTAGATATCCAAGTCCACCATGCATGCATGGTTTGGGTGGCCTCTAACATAGCTTTTTCATGGAGGTCGGAGTGAGCTTCTGGGTCTATAATTTTGCTAACCTATCAAGATGGACCCCACATATTGAATCAGGGCCATAAACCCTTTGATTGATTTATATGAAATTTGAAATACTGACAAAGATATGTTTCAGCCCGTCATTTCAGTGCCCATTTGAGCATGACTTTTGAGCTAATGTTTGGATTTGTTTGCATGTATTTTTCTCCCAAATTTCTTTGGGGGTTTTCTAGAGTGTGGATCCCACTTTGATGTGGAATGGGGCCCACATCATTTCCCCTATGTTGAGGCCTATGGGATGGGCCAAAGTAGGTTGACTGTGCAAATATTTCTGGATAGTACAGCAACATTGCCTGTTAGAAATGCTCATTTTCCATCTTGATTTGGGAGTAAGTGGGTCACTCCAGTGGACCCCACTTGCTGTCCATATGTGGGACCATCAAACCCACTAATTTTCTAGTAATTTGGATAAGTATATGCCCACCCTATGTGGTGCTAAACATGGGATAGCAGTATTTTCTACTCCAGCAGATTTTTTTCTGATATTTATTGCTAACCATAATTTGTATAAATTAAATAAAATACTAATACTACCTAAAAAATTTTAAAATTTTTTAGAGACATGTCTCACCCATGATAGGACCTACTTGCAAAATTTTAGGGCTAATGGATCCCATTTGGCCATCCAAATGGGTAGGACAACATAGTGGGCTGCTAGAAATTTCTGCGGTACAGTCCAGTAGCATAGTTCCATAAAAATAATTTTTAAAAAAATATTTTCTCAGAAGGTGGGCCATATTTCTAGGTCCCACCTTGTTTTATACTTGATGAGGGACCTTGGGGCCAAATTTTAGGAATTTTGGAGGCCCAAAACTCACCCATTTGGATGGCCCAAATTCAGGATAATTATTTCCAGCAACATTTCACGCTGGATAGTTTGTAACTCCAGAATTTATTAAAATACTTTTGAGTATCCAAAAATTATAAAAATTTATAAGAATGTGGTCCACACATGGTAGGAGCTAATAGAACCCTGTACACACCATGGCAAGAGCCAGACTGGCCCACCACGTTGGGACGTCCAAGTCTGTCCAATTTTCTGGACAGACTGTTTTCTAAAAATAAATTAAAATACTCCTAGTTATCCAAAAATCACAAAATTTTGTGAAGGTGTGGCCCACCCATGAAAGGACCACCCTGAAAATTTTCAGGTCCAACGGGCTCCTATACTGACCGTGGTGCAGCCTGTAATTTGGGTCAGTTTTGGGCCAAATACCCAGGCCCGTAGGACTACCCACCATGGGACGGCCCTACCTTGGGCTGTTGCTGGGCCTGTATTCTAGCAGCATGGCCCACTTTTAATGTGTGTTGTGCTCTCCCCTATCATCTGGTGGGACCCACAGTAATGTGTGAGGGTCATCAGAAAATAAATACTATAAATTAATTGTTGGACTCCAACAAACCCAGAAAAGCGGGTGGGCTGAAAATTCAGTAATGGGCCCAACGTTGCTGCCTCATAAATGTCTATTTTGGGGCAATATGGTCCACTAGATTTGAGGAGATTTTAAGTCAGTTATCTTACCATTCTAATTTTATTTTTGGGAATTAGTGCAAGATTAAAGCCCCATTCCAGTTGGATTCTTCTTGGGCTAGTCTTCTAGTTAATTAATGGGCCTTATATCCTTTGTTGGGCTTGAACTTTTGATAGGCCTATTGGACCCTTGGGTCCTATATTTACTATGTCATTGTGATGGGTCATATGGGCCAAATACTCAAGTAGTTGGGCCCTTGCTTGCCCACTATAATAAATCCATACTTGGGCCGAGATGTGAGGCCCAACTTGTGTTAAATATAAGGATTTTCCATATGTTGGGATAATGGGATGCCCATTAGGCCCACCACAATGAGTGAACACATGAGCCTTATGGTTGGGCCCTAACCTTGCTTAAGGGCCTATCAGGTTACCTATGTATTGGGCTTAATGTATGGCCCACTTGGCCATGGATTGATGGGACCTTGGACTTTACCTTACATACGTAGAAAGCTACCCTTTTGGGACCCAGTTGAGGTTAGATGTCCTCCTCGGTGGCCCTAAGGTAGGCCCCTAAGGCCCTTATAAGTAGTTAAAGGCCCACCTTGGACCTTGTTGGCCCATTTCCTTTTAAAGCCTTAGGACTCTCATAACTTATGGGTCATCCCAAATTGTTGGGCCCCTCCACCACTAAGAGAACTTCATTTCTCCTTAGAGTACTTAGATCTTGTCTTTGTCCCTCCTTGGGAAGAAGGAATACATTCTACAGGTAGTACACTTACATTATTATGTCCTATATGTATCATTTGTATGAATTGATTGCATTGTATGGTGGTAATTAAGAGATGGAGTTTCTCCCCTCGTGCCCATTGTGTGCCTGCAGCTAGTACATGATTTGTATGTGTGACTCATGCATTGGCATCACATTTCATGATGATACCGCCCTTGCTTCATCAGGGCCTTGCCTCCACATGGACATTCATGGATGACTGTATGTGTGGACGCAGGAAATGTTACTTAAGCATACCGGGTGCATAGGATGCCCATGAGTGAAATTTCTAAAATTTTCATGGTACCAAGGATCTGCTCTAACGCCATGACCGAGTGAAAATATGAGTGCACGAGGGCCTTATACGGATGGGTCGCGACTCCCACTGTCGTGTAGTCAGTTGGATAGGGGTGTGGCCTTACCTGCCTGGTGTGAGGAGGCGTTGCTAGGCTGAGTCTGACCAGCTTGTAAATGGGTCTACTACCTTCAGGCCTTGTTGGTGATTGGTTGTCCACAGGTAGGTAGTGAGGTCTCTTATGCTCTTTTAACTGTACGGGTTCTGTAGAGCAGTAGTCATTCAGCAGTGTAATGGACCCTGGTGATTTCCTTATGATTGAAAATGTACTTGACATGTGGTTTGGATATGAGAACTGGCATTACTTGCATTGTATTAGCATTGGCAGTATAAGCCCTTCATGCATTGCCTTGGTATGGCCTCCAGTACTCATTGCATCATATTCATGATAAGGCTAGTGATATTCTCATTGAGCCTTTTTTCTTTCCTAGTATCTCTCATGCTATCTTCTGTGCACCATTATCACACACTTACACCACCCTCTAAGCTTCCTTAAGCTTATGCACGATTGATGTGTGCAGGAGACTCTAGGTAGGCATCGTAGATAGAGAGCATGGAGTTGAGTTGAGCTTGAGAACCCAGTGTCACTAATTTTCCTTCTCCTATCATTTTATGTATGTCCTTTTGGACCTTCTGGAAGTTGTGAAAGTTTAAATTCTTAGTGGATTTTATGATGTGTGCCTTGTTATTCTCAGATATACTTGTTGTGCTCTTGGGTATACTCGTATTGAAAATGATTACACTATTATGGAAATCCTCCTTGTAGGATCCCAGGATCGGAACCTACCTCAGGAGCCAAGAATGGGTTACTATGGAGACTGTTGTAGCCAGAACCGGCCATCGGGTTCCTTGTGAGTCCGGTTGTTGAGTCTGGGGCGTGACAAGGGTTGCATTACTAGTGTATCTATATTCATTCAAAGTTATCACTAGATAGTTATGGATCACCAAATGGCAGGCCAACACATGTACAATTTGTTGGTCCTAGTAAAATTAGTTGACTGAACATTATGTATTTCCTTTATTCAAAATGGTATCCATTAAAAGCCATAGTTGAACTTGCACCAGAGGTGGCTAACCCCAGCCCAGTCAAGCCATTGACACCCTATAAGTAAAGGAGACTAAGGACTGGGGTGTAGGTTAGACAGATAAAATTGGAAAGCATCCATACAAAAGTGATAGTTCTCATTTCATAGGTAGAACTTCAAGCAATACTTTGGGCTTTTCTTATCCGTGTTGTAATTTCAAGAACTCATCCTTTGACAAACGATTACCTACAACAATGTCAAAATAGAGCCAAGTCATTGTGAAATAAGCATGCTAGAATATTAAATGCTTCAACTTAACCTCACTAGCATCATTTACAAATTACAACTCAAATCACTATATAAGAAACTCAAAACAAATGCTTTGGGGCATGATTTCCCTCACCACTGAGTTTATGAACAACGACAACTTCATTGAACATAAACAAAAGAAGAAGATAAAGAATTACAGTAAGAAATGCTAAGGAAGAGCTAAAAACAGCCCAAGATAAATTAATCTCTCTTTCTCATAGAGATAGAGAGAGAGAGAGAGAGAGAGAGAGATTTATCAGAAACTCAAAGTCGATTTAGTAATTAAATTCAAACTCCTGTAGATATACCATGCATAACTACTTTTGGATTAAAGTTTATTCCCAATCTAGGGGTACCAAACACAATAGGATAATTTCAAATCCACACTCCCAAACAGGCCCATCTCGGCAGAAGGATTACACAGCTAGAATAGTTATGAAGTATGTAGTTGGTAGGATACCAGAACTCAAGCTATTCCAAAACTCAGGTGAGCCACACCTTACGGATATGTATATAGTTTTTAAGTGTGTTTGTACATTACTCTTATGGTGTATCCTACATGAGGTTTGATGAAATGAAAATACACCATTTGGGTTCCACCTAACATATCACAGGTAGGCCTCCTGAATGAATGGTAATAACAATAGGTTCAAACATATGTGAACATTCCCTGAATTTCAATTGAAGTGGATTGCAACTTATTCAATTCATTATTGAGAAAGGCTAAGTGTATGTGTATCATCCATCATACTTTAAAAGAATTTTTTTCTCTTTTGTCAAAGGAAGTATTGTTGGGTATCAAAAACTTCATAATAATGAGGTTGACATACAACTTATATCTTACACTAGAAATATTTAATTATGTAATAAACTAATAATTATTTTGTAGAATCCACTGTCCTGTTTTATCCTAGTCAACGGTTTTGTCAATCTCCAAATTAAAATTTCTTTGGATTAATTATATATCCAAATGCACCTTTATGTAGGATAGAAACCATTGCACTGTAGGTGGCAACATCCTTTTTAAGGTATTTTTAAATAACTTGCCTTACTATGTTAAATCTCAGGATTTTAATACATGTTAACAAAGTGGTTCAAACAATCACATTTACACAGAGCTGGACATCGAGCTGAACCAAGTCGAGCTTGGCCTTGCTTGGCTCAGTTTAGCCAACAAACTAACCTAAATCGAGTTTGGTTTGGCTCAACTTAGTTCTCGAGCTTGACTGGCTAACTCGGTTTGGTTTGGTCAGCAACTTGGGCTGAGTTCGAGTACAACTTAAGCCCTCAACTGCTAAAAATCCATAACAACTGCCAAGAATTTTTTTATATATTTAAAAAAAAAAAAAAAAAAAAAAAAAAAAAAAAACAGGAGAGGAAAAATTGATCCATAGCTAGCACTAAGAGCAAATCTAAACTGAAGATCAAAAAAAAAAAAAAAAAAAAACTCTCTAACCTACACAGATCTACTAGATCAAGCAACCTAAATAATATATATTTTTTAAAAAAGTACTAATAAAGACAAAATCCATAAAGGAAACCCTAAATTGAAGTAAAAAAATTCTTTTCAAACATCGATCAAATATTGAGATCAATATGAATCGGGAACAAGAAATACTATGAAAATCAAGAAATAAGAGTGAAAAATACATAAAAAGATCACAGAAAAATGAAAGGATATGCTTCTGCTGTTGTAATTTCATCGTCAATAGATCACACCACAAATCTCCATGGAAAACCCTTGATTTCCTTCCTTCAGCTCGAAAAATAACTCAAAAACCTCCCAAACCCTAGCTAGAAATCACTTTCGAAACCTAAAGCATGGATACCGACTAAAACCTTAAGATGGAAAATTGAAGTCGGTTTGGACGATCGAAGTGAAGGGTTCCAAAACGGTGGAAGTAGGAAGAGAAATAGAATGAAAATAGTTTATTTTTTGTCGATGAAATTAAGAAGCAGGAACAAGAGTAGGAGTAACTATAAATTGATAAAATCATCATCATCCTGACATGAGTCAAATTGAGCCCAACAGAGTTGAGTTAGGGCCCAGATTTGGATGACATATAAACATCATGTTCGACATTCAAAATCCCCAAATCCTGAATTTGTAATATCAAAAAATTCCCAATTTGGGGTCCACATTCATATCTGTAGGCCATAAAATCCCCAAATCCCTAAATGAGGGACCACATCAAATTGGGAATCCACAAATTACTAAATCCCCAAATTCGTAAATCAACATTAAGATTAAGAGAGATTGAAAGAGAGAGATACCTCATGTTCGTGATTAAGTCTTCAACCGAGCTCATAGAGAGAGAGAGAAGGGCGAGCGTGGGCAGGGAGGGCGTCGTTTCGGCTCCCTCCCTTTTTTGGATCAAACAGAGAGAGAGAGAGAGAGAGAGAGAGAGAGATGATGGAGATGATTAGGGCATGCGAGAGAGAGAGAGAGAGGGGGGATGGAGAGGATTAGGGCACGAGAGAGAGAGAGGGGGGGATGGAGAGGATTAGAGAGAGAGAGGGTTGAGAGAGCGCTGACGCTCCTCGAGCTCCGAGTTGTTTGAACGGTTTAAAGGATATCGAAGTTAAATGGGCCCCACTATGATGCGTGACGACCATCAACACTGTGCATTTAATGGGCCCCCTTTAAATTATGGGATATCCTAAAAATCAGCCATATACGGAACTTAGGTGGGCCATACCATCTAAAATCATGTGAAGAAATGCCTAAAACATATAAAAGCACTTGGTGGCGCCCACCAGAAATTTTGATGCATATGAAACTTGGTCTGACTCCTCATCTAAGTGGGACACAATGGATGGGATGGATTTGTGAACCACATCTCGGTGGGCCCAACAAATGATTATGAATATTTTAATGGAGGGTAACCCCTCTCGACTTTTGTATGTGGTGTGGCCTAAAAAAGTCACCGATTGTCTTAATTTTTAAGCCCCAGGCCCACCATGAAATGGTGCATCTGACTGATGGGGTAGATGTTCGACACCCATCATGGTGGGGCCCACACAGCTCAACCGTATGAGAAGCTCCCATGAGCTCTCTGTTCTATTTATTTGACATCCAATATGTTGATTAGGTCATATAGGGCCAGATGAAGGGGAAAAACAAAAATCAATTTGATCCAAAACTTTTATGGCCCCAAAATGTTTTTAAATGGTTGACTCTCATTCAACATTGTTTCCTAGAATGTGGTCCACTTAAGATTTGGATATATCTCATTTTTGGTCTCATACCGTAAGATGATCTTTAAAAATAGATAGATGACATGGATTAAACACATACATCATGGTAGGGTTCACAGAGCACCAACCACCAGCCATTGGATGGTGTTAGGGAGAGTAGCCAATCCATTCCCCTTATTTGTGGTGTGGTCCATTTAATCTTTGGATATGATTCATTTTTTAGATAATTCTCTAAAATTATCTCGAAAAGTGGATGAACGGTGTGGGTTGATCCCAAATTTTTGATAAATCCAAAACTCAAGTGTACCATGCCACGCGAAACTGTGGAATAATGATTTGCACCGTTGATGTTCGACACACATCATGATGGGGCCCACAAAACTTACTAACATCAATTCTTAAGTTCTCACGAGGTCAGTAAGTTGGGTCACAATTTAGACCAGAGTATTTGGCCCATTTTACATGTCTGGTCCATTCACTTTGTTTTACTGATCAATACCCTCAATTTGACTAGTTACTTGCCTCAATCGGGCTACATATGAGAAAATATATTAAACATACCAAGATTGATCAACAATTTTAATGAAATTTGATTTAAACATCTGAAGTTATTTACTCTTCAATCTGGACTGATCAGATTGTCCAAAAATGGTTAAATGTTGTTCATAATATCAAAAATATATGAATGAATAGATAACACAAACATCAGCTTGATCCAAAACTTCTATGGCCTCCAAGAAATTTTAAATGGTAGAGGTTCAATCACACTATTTCCTATGGTGTGGTCCACTTAAGCTTTGGATATGCTTCCTTTTTGTTCTTTAGAATTCAAATTATCTGTTAACATGGATGAATGGAGTGGATAAAATAAATAAATAACAGTGCACCCCACAGAGTTTACTCTGGTAAGGGTAACGAGTAACTCACCTAAACGTAGTGGAGAATGGTTTCCTTAACACTACGTGAAAAATAGAAAAAAATTGATGGATTCAGATATGGTTCTGGATCGTCTCTAAAATTGCTTGGTTTAAAGACGATTTAGAGATGGCCGTAAACCGTCTCTAAACTTTTAGACGGCCCTTGACTGTCATTAATATTGTCTTAAAAATTTAAACGTCCACAAATCATTTAAGACAGTCAAAAACCATCGTTAACTGCTGATAAAAGATGGCCATTGACCATCTGGAATAAGAGACGGTCTCTGACCGTCTTATATGCAGCCATTTGAGACGGTCATTGGTCGTCTCTTACTGGTAATTGAGACTGTCAAGGACCGTCTCAATTAGAGACGGTCATTGGTCGTCTCTTCCTATAATCTGAGACTGTTAAAAATAGTCTGTATTAGGGACGGTCCTTAGCTGTCTCCATTTAAGACTGTCAAGGACCGTCTCTATTAGAGAAGGTCTTTGACCGTCTCATATGCGTTCATTTGAGACAGTCAAAGACCGTCCGTATTAGAGACGGTCATTAGCCGTCTTTTATTGGTAATCTGAGACTGTCAAGGACCGTCTCAATTATAGACGGTCATCGGCCGTCTTTTACTGGTTATCTGACAGAGTCAAAAATATTCTGTCCAAGACCGTCTCTATTAGAGACGGTCCTTAGCCGTCTTATAGTGGTCATTTGATACTGTCAAAGACCGTCTGCATTAGAGACGGTCCTAAACCGTCTCTAATGCTCAAGTCAAAAATTAAGAACAAAAAAATTTATGAATTTTGAAAAAAAAAAAAAAAAAAAAAAAAAGGTTAAAAAGCTTTGAAAAATAACTAACAATGTTTAAGAAAAAAAATTAGATTGTGAAAAAAAAATGTAATTTTATAAAAATCTAGATTTTGAAAAAAAAAAAAAATTAAGAACTTTAAATAATGTTGATAATTTTTTTTTTTTTTTTTAAGATTTCGATAAGAAAATGATATTTTGAAAAAGAAAATTTAAAAAATTAAACAAATTTGTGAAAAAATTGACAAATTGTAAAAAAATATATATTTTAAGAAAGAAAAGTAGATTTTGTATTTTGAAAAGAAAAATTAAAAATTTACATAACAAAAGTGATATTTAAAAAATGATATTTTGAAAAAGAAATTTTAAAAAATTAAACAAAATTGTGAAAAAATTGACAAATTATAAAAAAAAAAAATATTTTTTAAAAAAGAAAACTAGATTTTGTATTTTGAAAAGAAAAATTAAAAAGTTATATAACAAAAGTGATATTTAAAAAATGATATTTTGAAAAAGAAATTTTAAAAAATTAAACAAAATTGTGAAAAAATTGACAAATTGTAAAAAAATATATATTTTTAAAAAAAGAAAACTAGATTTTGTATTTTGACAAGAAAAATTGAAAAAAAAGAAAGATCTATACCAAATTGAATGGATGTGGCCTACAATACATAAGGTAGGATTAAAACATGTAAACATGAAAAGAAAAAAAAAAAAAAAAAAAAAAAAAAAAGAAGAAGAAGAATAAGAGTGCAACTCGAGGTTAAGAAAAAATATACACGTTTAAGAAAGAGGAGTGCAAATCAAAGTTCCTCAATACCTTGGTCAAAAAGAAAATGGTCTAAATTCAATGGTAATATCATATGGTTGAGATTGTCCAATCATTGTGATATTAAAATAAGTGTTCTACCTAACAGAATAGTTAAGTCCAAAAATTAGTTGTAAACGAAACTCAGGTGGGCCATAACATCTAAAACTATGTGAAGACATCCCTAAAACATATAAAAGCATTTAATCGGTGGGGCCCACATGAGTTTTGGATGTGTATGAAACTTGGGCTGACTCCTCATCTAAGTGGGACACACATAATGAATGGACTGGATCTATGAATCACATCTAGGTGGGGTCAATAAATGATTATGAATGTTTTAATGGGAGGGTAACCCTCTCAACTATAGTATGTGGTGTGGCCCACCCAAGTCATGGGTTGACTTATTTTTAAGCTCGTGGCCTACCATGGAATGGTGCATCTAACTGACGGGGCAAATCCAAAGTTCAAGTGGACCCACCATAAAAAAGAGTGAGATAGTGACACCCACTATTGAAACCTTTTTAAGGCCTGCCGCGATGTTTATTTGAGATCCAACCTGTTTATAAGTTAATACAGACATGGAATAAGGGAAAACATATATATTAGCTTGGTTGAAAACTTCTACGGCCCAAAGTAAGGTTTTAATGGTAGGCATTCAATCTCCATTGTTTTTTGTGACGGGGTCCACTCGAACTTTGAATCTGCCTCCCAAAATTTTTCAATGGTAGACGTTCAGTTTATACTTATAACCTAAAAATAAACAGTACATTAAGCCTTAGGAAGATTTTAATGATGGATATCCAATTACTATTGATTTCATGTGGTGTGATGCACCTGAGATTTCTGTGATGAGGTCCACTATAGATTTTTATCTGCCTTATTCTTTGGCTCATGACATAAAATGATATCTCAAAATGGATGGACGGTGTGGATATAACAAATACATCATAGTGGGCCTCACATTTCGGGGGTGGATGTTGGTCAGTGCTCTATAGGTCTCACCATAATGTATGTGTTTCATCCTTGGAAGCAGATTGCATACTAAGTAACTCAGTACCCTCAGAGCATGTTTGGGCATTGAGATTAGAAGGGATTAGGTGGGATGGGATTCATCTGGTCCTATGCCAATTCCACTGCATGTTTGGGAAGAATGGAATTAGGTGGAAATTAGATTAGATGGAATTGCATTGGGTTCGTGCCAATTTCATTCAATGTTAACAAGTTGTGTAGGTCCCACCATGATGTGTGGGCTATATCCACATTGTCCACCCATTTTTCGAGATTATTTTAGAGCATGGGCCAAAAAATCAAGTAAATCTAAAGCTCAAGTGACCCCACTATAGAAAGCAATGGGGATTGAATAATTACTGTTGAAAACTTCTTTGGGTCCACATAAGTTTTGGATCTACCTCATTTTTAGGCCCATACCATAAAATGAGGTTACAAAATAAATGAACGGTTTAGATATAACACATGTGTGTTATTCTTAGTAATTTCAAATGATGGTGAGTATATTCATTCAATGTACTACCTTATTACCAACAAAGCATGGAATTAATCTTATCTCATAGTAACAGGGGACGATCCCTGCCATAGGTAATAGTTATGTTTTTTTAATCCCATGCCACCTAATCCCTTCTAATCCCACCGCCCAAACCTGCCCTTAGCGTACCAAGTAAACTGTATGGGGTCCACTGTTATTTATTAATTTATTTTATCCACTCCATTAATACATATTAACAGATAATTTTAGGACTAGATCCCAAAAAATGAAGCAAATTAAAATCTCAGGTGGACCACACTACAGGAAACAGTTTGATTGAATGTCTACCATTGAAAATTTTTTGGAGGCCAAAGAAGTTTTGGATCAAGCTGATGTTTATGGTCTCTCTTCATCCATGTCTTTGTGATCTTATGAACAGGTTGGATGACAAATAAAAATTAATTTGGACCCTAGTAAGATTTCAACGGTGGAAATCATTATTCCACACTGTTTCCTGTGTAATGGTCCACTTGAGCTTTAGATTCACTTCAATTTTGGTATCAACTCCTAAAATTATCAGTAAAAATGGATGGGCGGTGTGGATAAACCACATACATTAACAATGGGCCCAACTGACTTTACTCAGCATGATAAAAGTGTACTGAGTAACTAAGTACGCAATCCGCTCTCCCTCCCTGTCCCTCTCTCTCCAAATCGGATTGCGTACACTCTTGTCGTGCTAAGTAAACTCAGTTGGGCCCACTATGAATTTATGTGATTTATCCACACCTTTCATCCATTTTTCTATCTCATTTTAGGCGTTGAGCCTAAAATTGAAGCTTATACATGTCTCAAGTGGACCATACCACAGGAAACAGTGGAAATAATGATTTCCACCGTTAAAGCCTTTTTAGGCCCCACGGTGATGTTTATTTGTCATTTAAACTGTTCATAAGATTAAAAAAAAAAAAAAAAAAACATGGATGAAAGGAAAAAAACAAATATAATATTCATCCAAAACTTCTGTGGCCCCCAAGAATATTTCAACGGTAGAAATTCAATTCACACTGTTTCCTGTGGTGTGGTCCATTTTAGCCTTGTATATGCTTCAGTTTTGATCAAAGGACGTAAAATTATCTTGTAAAATGGATGGACAGACTGGATAAAATACATAAATCATGGTGGACCCCACAAACTTTACTCAGTACGCTTAGCGTACTGAGTTACTCAGTACGCAATCCACTTCCCTATCTCTTTATCTCTCTTTTTAAGGGTGGACGTTCAATTGCTATTGTTTTCCTATGGTGTTGTTCACCAGAGATTTATTTCAATCTGATTTTTTGGTATCAACCTGAAAAGATTGTTTAAAAATGGATGTACGGTCAGGATTAAACAAAAACATTATGGTGGGGCTCATAGAGCCCTACCAGATCTAAAGCTAAGATCCCATTTTTGTTTTATAGTGAAAACTGTTAGTTTTGCATTTTTTTGTTAAATAGTAGTGACTCATTCATAGAAAATTTGAGTTTGATATATGGCTATCCAGACCATAATAATGGGTCTTGTTGTAGATGGTTTATAATTATAATTATATTTTGTAATATTATCTTAACCATCCACTAAATGGACCCTATATTGTACAGTTTTGAATACAGTTTATTTTATAAAATATGGAAAACTCGCACTTTTCGAATTTGAACTATTATCCCATTTCAGCAAAGGAAATTTCGTTTTCCCTCTTTCGACTGTCGTCTTCTTCATCTCCCTTCCCTCTTTTGAGTGCCAGCTTCATCACCTGTCGATCGCCCTTCTAAGGTGAGTCATGTGATTTTTTATTTCAGAATGTTATATGTTTAATCCAGAAGTTCCTATCCATCTGTGATATTCGAAAACACTCCTAGATTGCAAGATCTTGCCTAACCATTTTCTGGCATTCACATTGTTATATGTTGTGATTCTGTACATCAGTTTTTCCAGATTTTTAAAGCGGATTAGGTGCGGCCCTTGCCATGGGCCCACCTTGATGTATTTATTTTATCTGTTTTTCCAACTCATTTTAAGATAAGATGATCCAATTCTCAGGTGGACAATATCATGGGAAAAGGTGATGATTGACCATTAATCGGCCTCAAAATTTTTGGATCAAGCTAATTTTTTGTTTTTATTTATTTATTTATTTTACCATCCATGGAGGTTTGTTTGACCTTATCAACATGTTGGATGGCAAATAAAAATTACAGAAACATTGCAGTGGGCCGTAGGAATTTTTTAATGGTAGGGTGTTGAATCACCACTGTTTCTGATGATATGGTCCACCTGAGATTTGGATCTTCATTTTTTGGGCTCATAGCATAAAATGTTATAGATTCAAGGGGCATTTTAGTCAATTAAAAGTTTTTAAAAAGTAAATTATTTATAAAAATGAAAATTTAGCAAAATTATTATGACTTCTAACGGCAATATGGATAGATATACATACATATTTGAATTTTCTCCGCTGGAACATTTGATCAGTGCATAAAATGGAGAGAGGAAGCAGTTATGTTTTGTCCTATCTATAAACAAAGTACTTTTGGGGAACAACACAGATGCACCTCCAAATTACATAAATGCCCTTACATTTAGTTTAAAAGCCTTCCCATGTCCTTAAATAATGCATAATTTTAGTGATCCATAAAACTAATGGTGTGAAGACCTTTTCTCTGGTTTTTTTTCATTATATGTATCAGAGATATACATATTGTAAGACTCGTATCCTAGACCGTACCGTTCCCTAGGTTCCCGCGGTCTTTCCAGTCGAATTCCGGCAACCTTCGACCCTTAACTGGTGTTGCGCGCGACCTTGATTCACACGTCGTTAATCTGATTCGACTCAACCCGAGACTTGTACCATTGCGACCTCGTCGTCTCCGCGGTTCCAATGCCGCGACTCACGCACCGATCCGATGCTCTGGCCAGGAGATGTGGGTCAGCGTTCGGTGCGAGGAAAACGACGCATGTACGACTCCCAAGAGAATCTCTATGAGATGTCACATCAATCAATCAACAATCAATTGCATCAATCCATCACTTCTCACCCTTCCCCAAGCAACCCCAAAGTCAAAAAGTTCTTACACCACCCATACCTCTCTTACAACATTTGCCCCAAAAGTTAAAAAGGTTCTCTTACATCCATCACCCATCTCCCGTTTACAACTCTCTCTCTCTCTCTCTCTCTCTCTCTCTCTCTCTCTCTCTTTCAAACCATTCTCCCAAGCAACCTAAACACCTCACATGTCCAAGCTCCTTCCCCTCCAAGAGAGCTACAAGTGTGGCCCACCTTTCCCACCCTCTCATTCCCCATCTCCACCATCCAAACCTCATCTCCTCCGTTGGAATCCAAACTAAGGAGCTAAGGAAGCCTTTGGTGCAAGAAGAAAGCGGTGGGTGATCTTAGATCCTTGTTTTCCATTCGTTTTGCTTGATTAAGGGTCCATCTATATGGGACCCACCTTGATGTATGGTGTAAGCAAGAGGGGCCCATAGTGGCGGGGCCCCTCCATCCTCACCGATCTTTCTCTCTCTCTCTTCCCCTTTTTCTTTGTGTTTGATGGCTTATAGCCTACTTGATGTATGTATCTCATCCACACCATCCAAATAGTGGGCCACTTGGCCTTTTGTTGTTGGTATGGGCCATCCAAATGGTGGGCCACCCGGATGAAAGGGGAAGCACAAATATTAGCCTGATTGGGCCGTGTGGGACCCACCTTGATGGGGTGATCATCCACACCGTCCGTCCAGGTGAACGCACCAGTGGAGGTGGCTAAACAGTGGAGTGTTAACTGACAGGGGGTATGCTAGCATGGAGTGTGCACTGACGTTAGTGTGTGCTGACATGAGGGTGGAGTGACGGTCGGGTCCATGGGACCCTATCCACGTCATCCATCCATGATGGTGGGCCACACCATGTCGTATGTGTTATATCCAAACCGTCCACCGTTCTGGACAGTGGACCATGTCCGTGTGGGGCCCACTTCACACCAAGATCCATAGCTCAACTGTAAGACTCACTACAACAGAAGGGGCCTAAGCCGACCGATGGCCCAACCCTTTACCCGCGGCCAGTTTTACCGGCTGCGGGCAATGGGTACACCCTATAAAAGCAAAAAAAAAAAAACAGAAGCCCTAATCTCTTCGAGCGCCGACCGTCCCTCTATCGGTCTCCATCCCTGTCGCTCTCCATCCCCCCTCTCTCTCTCTCTCTCTCTCTCTCTCTCTCTCTCTCTCTCTCTCTCCGTCACACGATCTAGAGATCTCCTCTCTCTCGTGTTCTCCTTCTTCCTCTCCCTCTCTCTCGTGCTCTCCCTCCCTCTCTCTGCCTCTCCCTCTCTCCCTCGAACGCTCTCCCTCTCCCCCGCCTTTGCCTCTGCCTCGCCTCTGCCTCTCCCTCTCGCTCTCCGCTCGATCTCCTCTCACTCTCACTCTCCCTATCTATCTCTCTCTCAAAACCCTATTCCTCTCTCTCTCTCTCTCTCTCTCTCTATCTCTATCTCCTCGGCCCTCTGGTGCAGTTCAATCATCAGCTGCTCGTGGATCTCGGATTCTCATCCATCTCAGGTATGCTGTGTCGAATACAAATCCCTAATTAGGGATTTGCGTTGTCGAAGCCATTTTTAGGGATTTGTATTGTCGATTTCCCATCTTTTTTTTTTTTCCAGCTCATTTATTTCACACATCAGTTACTGATTTCTTATCTTGCGATTTCTATTTGTTTTAGAGATGGATATCTTGTAAATAAGTTTTGAACTCGAGAATGTCTGTGCTGGAGCCTTGGAAGTACTTGTTTGCGTTTTGTTCTTAATATGGTGAATTTGCTCGTGGTTGGAGATTTTTGGGCTTTTTATGCATGGATATAGGCTATCTCCAATCTTTAGATGGGCTTTTTACTTGTAAATTTTTTTCCGTTTTTGGAAAAATCGATATGCTTTTTGAATTTCATATAATATAATTTTTTGTATCTAAACGTTCGTTTAGAGCGGATGTGTGGGGACAGCAAATCTCACTGATAACGCCCACTCCATTGAATCTGCTAAAGCTTCCACCTACATAAAGCAAGTATATCTTGACATGCTCAGTGCACACTATAATTGAGGGATAACATAAAGAACAGTAAAGTAACTTTTTTCCAATAACAAACCAAAGCAGGTATTTCAGAACAGATTGAACAAATTATTAAAAAAAATAAAATTGCAAAATATATTAAAATAAGAAATCCTAGCCACTGTGACATTTTTCCTTTTGAGCAAGAAGCAATCGATTAATTGATAAAATTAAATAAAGTGAAAGAGTTCCCACTTCAAACAAATTGAACGTGACCTACTCCTATTGCCGAGACATCTGCAATGCCATTGCCTCTCCCCACATGTGTAACTAGTCTTCAGGATGTTCCAATAGGTTATATGAAAAACTTCCCCAATGAATACAGAAAGTGGAAAGACGTGCATAGCTAACCAGTAGCATAAGGCTAAACATTGCTAAGAATCTAACCAACACTTAATCTAACTTTTCCAAAGATCAAGCAAAGAATAATCCATCAAACTGAAGGTTAGAAAACAATGCATAAAGATAGTAGTCTGACTGACCGACTTCTACCAGAAATTCAGCAATTAACTTGACCCTCTAGCTTAAGTATCACATATCAATTGATTGGTAAAGAATCTATTTTTGCATGCACAGCTTCCTTTTCCTTGCTTATTCTTGAAAGCTCGCATGTGTCTATGGTTTCTTTTAATGTGCACCTAATACATGTATTTGGGAGTTATATGAGACTTTTGAGCTATCTTCAGCTGACTTTAGAATATAGCTAAAGTGTTTTGAAAGTTTAAAACAGATTCCAGAAGTACAATGGATTGTTACAGATCAGACATATGTACATCTGTCTGCATCTATTTACTTGCATAAGTTCTGATAGTGTTTAGTACTTTCACCCATGTTTTTGGATAACTTTTCATTTTTTTTCCTTTTTTTTTACTCTTTTAACAAAAAGAAAATCACAGTCACCTGAGAGATGGAATCGTGGTAGACTCGAAGACTAAAATATATTTTTTGAGGCTCAAGTCAGTGCCTAGTCACAAGTTTTGAAAACCTTATTAATAATTCATTTCTTTGGAGCAAGTTCAATTGTAGCCCCAAGTCCAAGTGAAGGTTAGTTGTCCAACTGATACATGAATAGAGCCTCCATAGATAGAAGAATTTCATGAAACAACTGAAAAGATATGTTCTGATGGATACAGGTTATTCTCGGAATCAACTTACATGGAGTGATAACTAGCATGACTCGGGCTGTCCCAGAGCCATGTTGTATCAGGTTCTCTATAATGTTCCCATGGCTGAATCTTTTATGTCTATTAATTTATCTCATCAAACTAAAATTAACTAAGATCACAGCCCTTTATTGGTCCAAATTGAAGGCAGCTAAGAAGACGTTCCAAAACCATTTAGGTTTCAGCACATGTGGACTTTGCATGAAGCGCTTATGAGAAAAGTGGAAGAGAATTGGAAGATTGAAAATAAAGGTCTGGCTCTTGCAGTAAGAGAAAAGTGGAAGAGTATTGGAAGGTTGAAAGTAAAGGTCTGGCTCTAGCAGTTCTCGTTTATAATAATAATAATATAAACAAGGTTTAAGGGTGGTCCCAAAATTTGGAACCTCAAGTTTTCGGCAACGTCTACAAAAGAGTTCATGAGGCAGAATGTAAGTTGAAACCAGCTGGAATTCTCTTTGATGAAAATCCCTCTCAGGGATAATGGCTTGGTTGTCAAAGAAGCTAGACCTTCGATGGATCAGCTTGGTTGCAGGAAGAGGTCTTCTGGACCCAAAAATCCTCTCTAACTGGTTTTTGGAAGGTGACAGAAAACCGAAAGTTTTCATGTTTCAGTTCTCAGTCAACACTATTTCAACTCTGTTAGAAGAGTTAAAGACGGTAAAGGAGCATGGATTGACATTCAGTCAGAAATCAAAGAAGCAATGTCGTTTTTTTCAGGAACCTTCTCTATTCAGGGGACGGGGGTGATAGGAAGGATCTTTGGTGAGCATTCCAAGTCTTGTAGAGGCCTAAGACAATTTCATGCTTCTCAGACCTAAAGATGCTGAATTAAGGAGAGAGCTTTTAGCACTCCAAAAGAAAGTGCTCCAGGCCCTGATGGGTTTTCTGGGGTGTTTTTCACTCTATCCTTTAATGGCCTAGAAGTGTTTTCCACTTGTAGGGAAAAGAGAGGAGCAAGCCTCCATCTCCAATGAAGCTGGAGAGCCTCTTTACCAAAGATCAACTGCTATGTCTCATATATTGAGCTTTT
Source organism: Magnolia changhungtana (assembly GCA_030180095.1). Lineage (NCBI taxonomy): Eukaryota > Viridiplantae > Streptophyta > Magnoliopsida > Magnoliales > Magnoliaceae > Magnolia > Magnolia changhungtana. Next base: position 2,895,563 of record JASAUF010000360.1, read on the forward strand.
CTTCTTCCTCTCATGGTCTTTTTTTTTTTCTTAACCAGGTGCTAACAGTCCCCACACATGGGGTATCTAATATTGTGATCTGTCGTCAGACTGAAGAGAGGGAGTGAGTGCAAGAAGATGAGTAGCAACGACGTGCGAGCAAGTACATCGACAACGCACACTATCACTTTTCACATTTTAGTGTACAAACAACCCACTATGAAACTTTGTAAGCTGCTCATGCATGAGCATGGCTACAATTTGCATCAGGTATCCCATCAGGTTCGAGTGAATTAGGATTCAAAATGATGTTTTGATCTGAATCGATTTGAGATCCATGTTTGGATTTAGATTCGAGTTGGATCCATAACAGAAATATGCATGCCTGATCCAATTTCTATTGAATCCAAATCATTGACCTGAATCTGGCCCAAATTTAGACATAGTTCCAAATAAATCGGTTTGGATACGTTGGCATCCACAGATATGGGTACCCATCGACAGGCATGATGTTTGGGCTGTATTCTTTTATGACCCACCATCTTGAAACTCTTGGCTCCCCAATATTTATCGTCTTTGGCATATTTTGGAACCTGGTCAAGATAGCCCATTTTCTTGCCTAGGAAAGGTGATGCCAGAATGGCTTCTCATGCAGTTCATATTTCTGTGTCTTATAGCTGCTCGTCCTGTGTCCCCACTTGATGAGGTTCTGTTCTAGGAAATGTATTGGCTGATTTTATGGCTGCTTTAACATTGATATGAACTGCATAATTCGCTTGTATGAATGGAAGTGTTAAAAAGTATTGGCCATTTGATATGGAGCTGGTTCTTTATTCCAATCTTTATATTAGGAAAGTGAGGAAGAAGTCAACGTCATCAAGGCAAGACTTGCTTTCTTTTGATTTCAAATCTCTTTGACTATTATGATTTCAAATTACAAGATTCATGGTTTATGTATTAGCATTTGGTGTGGGTGCATGTATATACAACACGCATGTTTGCTTGTGAGGGTGCATCGACTTGAAATGATTGCATATGTTGTCTGATTGCAAAATGTGGCGGAGTTGACCCTCCATAGTGGATTACTCTTTCGGTGAAGATTACTCTGGCTTTAATATTGGATCTATCTTTATCTGTTTGCTATCGTTGTTTGTCATTCTACTTGGTTGATTTATTTTATTTACCATGGCTGTTTGCGAAACAAGATTTTAAAACGGCTCTTAGAAAGTATCGGAAAGCGTTGCGCTACTTGGATGTTTGCTGGGAGAAAGAAGAGATTGATGAGGGTGATCTATTGAATCTCTCCATTCGTTCTTTTTCTGGTTTAACCATTTGCGGTGACTAGCTTTGTTACAGATGACTGTCTCTATTCTGCTTGATTTGTAATTTTGCGGTTGTGCGAGAGAAGAGTTCTCATTTGAGGAAGACGAAGTCACATATATTTACAAATAGCTCTGTAAGCATTTTCCCATCAACCACTAGGTGGAATTGAGGAATTCTTTGTCAATAGATGTCTTGTGAACAATATTTAAAATCTCAAAATCAATTCAGAACTTACCTTAAGGTGCGAGCAAGTTGACGCAGTTGAGCTAATTGGAAACTGTCCATGTCAAACTAGTTTCTGAAAATACTTTGAAGAATGTTAAAATGTCGAAAATAAGAGACAATGGATCCGAAATAGCGGTAAGGGGTGGTCTACTCGGAGAATAGGAATCAAAGAAGTTTAGATATAATGTGTTTTGAACTCGGTTTGGATATAATGCCTCTTTTCAACGGTAAGAACTATGCCACCGAATCACGTATGATGAAGTTCATATGTTGGTTTTGGGTGCAACTTTTTAGGTGGAATCGGTTTTCTACATGCATCTTTACACTCACTGTTGAATAGTTGTTCATGCCTTAGTTTGTCCACTAATTTGGTTGTTATGATTTTGATTTGTAAGAAGAACAGGTGTGGTATATATAATGCCTCTCCGTCTGCGGCCCTCTCCCTCTCGCGCGCTCTCCTCTCCCTCCCTCTCTCTCTGCCTCTCCCTCTCCCTCTCCCTCTCCCTCTCCCTCCCTCTCTCTGCCTCTCTCTCTCTCTCTCTCTCAAAACCCTACTCTCTCTTTCTATCTCTCGCCTCGTCCTGTGCAACATCAAGTATCTCCCACTCCGCTCGATCTACCGCACATCAAGGAGTATTCTGCTGCAACATCAGGTATCTCCCTCTCCGCTCGATCTATCGCACATCAAGGAGCATTCTGCTGCAACATCAGGTATCTCTCTCTCTCTCTCTCTCTCTCTCTCTCCTTATCTATTCATATCAATTTGGGCATTTTTTGGCATTTTTTAATCCTTCAAGTAACATTGTCCAATGATTTGTGTATTGGGAATATTTGAGTTTCTAATCCCTAATTAGGGATTTGTAGTGTCGATTCCCTAATTGTGGATTAGTGTAGAGGTTTTGTCTAAGAGAAGACAGTCATGTATCAGAGGTCTTTTTGGGTTTAGGGCTCTGTGGATTTGTAGTTTGGATTCCCTAATTGTGGATTTGCAGTGTAGATTCCCTAATGTTTTCGATTTGGGCTAATTTTAATTGGGGCTTTTTGGATTTAGGGCTTTGTCAATTTAGGGTGTACTTTCTTTGATTTAACAGTATTTGGCCTTGTTTGGTAGACTCCTAAAAATGAGTTCATCTTTAGGTTATGTTGCAAATAGATGAGTTCTTGCAATCATGGATATTTTGCTGACTTTCCTAGGTCAGAATCGACTATTGTGCACATTTTGGCATTGTCATGAGTGGGAAATCTAAAAGCAGTTTAGTCATATAGATGTTTTTTCTTCTTTCTTTGAAAGATTAATTATCGAGTGATAGTAATTAGAGTGTTTGGATGCACGATTCAGTTGACACCATGTAGACCATCAGGGAGACCCTATCATGGAGGGTCCATTAGCTTAAAAATCACATCAGGGAGGCCATACCATAGCCTGGACTATTTAAACCATCGAGTAGCAGCCTATAAATAGGTACCGTGACATGAAAAGTAAACGTCCACAGTCAACATGCAAATGAGGAAAAAAAAAAAAAAAAGAAAAAGAAAAGAACACAGTCGCATGGGATTATTGAGCTATGGAGCAAAAATCCACTATGGCCTACTTAATTAATGGTTCAAATCTACTAAAAGTTTGACATGTGAAATGGAAAAAGTAAACTGAACAGCCTTGTGAGCCACGATTCACCTTAGAAGGCAAAAGAAAAAAAAAACATTTGGATGTTAAATCATTATTTGGATGCTCATTTCAGGTTTTGGTTTGTATCAGCATACAGGTTTGAAATGATTTTTTGGTTGTTCATTTTAGATTTCACATTTACATATGTATACTGAATTTTTTAGTTTTTATTTTTGCTACTCATTTTAGGTTACTGATTTGTAACATCTTACATGTTTGAGCTCGCGGACGATAATTGTTTATTTTGCCTATTTGTGCTTCTAGATTCCTGTGTTGATGCTGATAACAAGGACTACGGAGGTAAGCATTTTAGCATCTTGAGAAGATTCCAAGTTTTCCTAGTATCTTACTTTCTCAAAGCAACATATGACATGAAAGTTTCATCTACCATATTTATTGTTGTCTTGTTACTTGTTAGAGCGTCTTTCATGTCGATTGTGGTTGTTCTTAATTCCACTTTCACAGGAAATGTATGCAGAGTGGTGTTTATTTTGAGATCACATACTCTCCGCTTATATCCGATATTCATGCCAGGAGACAAATGCTTCCAGATGCCAAGGTGAGAGTACCTACTCATCACAAGTATTCTGATTGTACCACCCACCCAAAGAGTAAGATGTATTGTCATAAATGGGCAGTTATGCCTTTTTTAAATGAACTATAAATTGAAATTAGAATTTCTTTTGGAAAGTGTGGAAACCCCATTCTTGACTTGGCATAGTTTAGAAAGTCTATCAAACTGGTTCCAAAGCGATAGTGAGTTCATTTATTGGGATGGAATAAACTGGAGGTGTGGCCATTGGGCTGAAGGTCATTTTGCTCACTACAAATATAGTAATTCCTAAATGACCCTTGAACATTTGATAAGGTTTTCTGTTGAAGTTGTGCACTGTAAAACCAATATGAATCTTATCTATTGATGACATGGATGATATCCAGTGATATTGATGATCTTGACCAGTAGATCATGGATAGTTTTCCACTATTAATTAATATGTGGGTGTATCATAAATATACATGACATTGGTTGAAGGAGAGGAATTTCTCTAGTTGTCCCCGAGAACTTGAGAGTGGACACAATGGTTACTAACCAAGGGAGATTTGTGAGCCATGGATCTTAGTACCGTGTTGTACCATGACCACTTAGAAGATTGTAGGATAAATGTTACTCTGTATATGGTAGGAGACTATTTATAAGAAAGTGGAATATTCTTGGTAGGAGACTATTTATAAAAAGTAGAATATCACTGATATACCATGCTTTTATTGGACTAAACCATGTTAGATTATTTGGGTCACTGTTGAAGAGCTGATGAGTGGTCACACATGCTAAGGTCGCATGATATGAACCAAGTATTCGCTTAGAAAGCCATTTCATTTATTTTATGTCAAACTGACTGTATCAAGTGTTGTTAATTATTAATTAAGACTTGTTGTATCTGCTTCATTTTACAGCTTGAGTCATTTTTTTTTGCTAGACAACCCTTTACCACATTCTAAACTGGAGGAAGGTGGGAAGTTGTACATTTGAGGTTAATCTTTCTCAAGCAATAGATAATTCCTATAAGGAAAACAAGCTAGAGTTATGTATCATCAAGAGGAGAAATTTGTGAGGTTAGTTTGTTTAAATATGTACACATACTGCTTTTACTCAAGTACTCCATTATCTAGAGATTCCAGTTCTGTATTCCTTCAAATTATTCTTTTTTGAGAGGTAATTCCTTCCATATTAGAATGTTTTTCATATATTTTAATGCACTAGATATATGAAGCTCTTAAAATTAAAGAAATAATTGTGATTCACTGAAGTATAAGCATTTCAAACATCAAAATACTTTGGATTACTTACCTTAAATTTGAGGAAATGACGTTTTTTTTTTTTTTGGTAAAATGTCGTTTTTACTACATGTACTTTCCAAGTATTTGTCACCTACAACTAATTTGTTACTATTCCGAAATCTCATGCTCAACAACTTAATTTCTTGAGAAGATGTCCTTGTATTCTTTCTATTAAGACTTGTTCATGTTATATTAATGACTCAGATTGCATAAAATGGCAACTTGTGTTGTTTCCTGGGATGTTCTTATGGAATCTCTAAGAGTCAAGGACCCCTTCTTCCTAGAGCTATCAGTTTCAAACTTCCAATATAGCCTTGTTAGGAAAATGGTGGATGGTAATAGGTCCTTTCATGTTTGTAGGTGGAGGATAGTTGATGCTTGATCTGTTTTGGGTACATTTGAGTAGTAGTTTTATCTGTATATGTATAGCAATCATATCCGTGATCCAGACTGCTTTTTCTTCCAATTCATGTTGATTGAGACTGACGTTGTCTTAAAAAGCTGGACCAAACAACAAACAGGGGATGTAAGTGAAATGTAGACCACCAATTGAAGGGATAGACGCTTCCAATCTGCGAAAAAGGCAGAATCCCATGTCCACGCTAATGCTCATCAGATAAATGGTGTAAATCATTCCTTAATGGAATTGAGAGCTTCAGTGAAATGTACTTCGGCTGAGGTTCAGGCTTCTCTTGGTACATGGTATTAACATCTATAAGTTATATCTGCAATTGATTCATTTTATACATTGAATGCATGTGTTAGTTGGCTTCTAAGAGCATATCAGATTTCAAATTTTTATGATCGACAAGGTTTTAAGTGCATGTGACGTAGCGCTCTAATATGCCTACGATGCATGCCAAGCAGTGTGCATGGTTTACCTATATGACTTGTCACGAGATGGGTATCATGTATTCACTTTTCACATTTATGCAGATATTCTTTCCACTTGGGTCGACATCGGTTGCCATCTACTGCTGTCTTGGGGCTCTCATATTCTCCGCCTATCTCGTCTATGACACGGACAACTTAATCAAGCGATTCACCTACGATGAGTACATATGCGCATCTGTTATTCTCTATCTCGATATCCTCAACCTCTTCCTCTACATTTTGCAGCTACTGAGGAGCTCTGATGGGTAGAGCAACCCATCTGTTTGGATGCTGCTTGTTTACAATCTAGTTTTGTTTCTGCTGAATGGACTTTCATGGCAGTTAAAAGAGGTCTCAGGCAGTATTGTGTAAAATCAGTTGGGGAGGTAGTTCTATAAAATTTGGGTGTTGGATTATAATATTTCCTTAGTATCTTGTAATTTCTTGAAATGGTTCATTTAACTTAAAACAGTAAAATGTGCTTTCTTTTGTAGGTGCTCGATGCATTGGCAGTCTTTTATGTAGGTTATCTGCAGAGATACTATGGGATGGTGGGGTATTTTTGTGCCAGATGATCTGAACGGTGTATCCCATGTCTTCGAAATCTTAGATTTCCTGCATACGTGTCTACCTGCACGTGTGCTGGAGTATAGACAAGTAGGGTTGTAACCATGTGTGGGCTTTGCAAACCTCGTGTATTTTTATAGTAGGGGTGCTTCGGGCCGTTGTAATGTTTGGTGGACATTTAATGAACAGTTGTAATGAAAATAGTCAACGGCCTGAATTCAACTAAAAAATTTCCATTGATCATTGTTTAGGATCTATCCACTCCATCTGGTTTTGAGATGGTGATCTATTCATGGTGGGTCCCACAATTAATTTAAATTTATGTACGGTTCTGATTTTCCACCTTGATGGTAAATCTGCATGCTTGGACCACACACGTGGCATGTGTATAATGATCTGAGCCGTTTATTATTAGAAGGCCCCACGAACGTACCATATACAAAATAAGATGATGCGTCTTGCAACAGTGCCCATGGATGCCACGACGAGCGGAACCCCATTTGCTGACCGTTGGCAAAGGGTGCCCACCGCCATTTTAGTTCCCCCTATAGCGGCGGTAAGAAAAACCGTCAGGAAACTCCACGGCCGTCGGTAAACCCTTTACCGACCGAGCCTTTCCCTGCGGTTTGTTGACTGTCGGCAAATGCTTTGCCGGCGGTTTTTGGGACCTTTACCGGCGGTTTTGACCGCCGGTAAAGGCCCACTTTCTTGTAGTGACTGAGTGGAGATACCTCGTTTCAACGGTGGGCCCTAGCTCACGTGGTAGACTGTGTGAAAAATACTTCGTTTCAACACGTGAGGTCTCGGTATTGATCCCTGTGAAGGGTGGCTAACTTGGAGTGTGTGTACTGCCATGTGTACTGACAAGGGTGTGGGGTCCATGGGACCCATCCACACCGTCCATTCATTTGGAGTGGGCCACACCACCATGCCGTGTGGTGTCCACTATCTTTGGACGGTGGGACCCACCCCATCGTGTGGGGCCCTCCCTGATCCATAACTCAACGGGCAGACTGAGTGGAGATACCTCGTTGCAACGCTGAGGTCTTGGCATCCATCGCTAGTGGCGGTGGCGACAGTGAAGTGTCAGCTGGCGTGGGGTCCATGGGACCCACCCACACCATCCATCCACTCCGTTGGGCCACACTCTGTTGCATGGGTTGTATCCATGCCGTCCATCCGTATAAGGTAGACCCATCATGATGCGTGTATTGTGTCCACCGTCCAAGGACGGTGGGACCCACCTCACGTGTGGGGCAACACCGTAAGGTGTGTTGCTGTCCAGGCATATTATATTATGTAAATGATATATATACTGTATATTACATGGTGTTGTGGTGGGCCCTACGTGGGACCCACCTCTGGTTACGTCAGAGAAAGAAAAAGAAAAAGAAAGAGAAAAGGAAAGAACGAAAAAAAATTGGAAAAGGTGCAGCCACGTGCTGCACCCTCTTCATTTCTCTCTCTCTATCTCTCTCTAGCTCTCTCTCTCTAGCTCTCTCTATCTCTCTCTATTCTCTCTATGTCTCTCTTTGAACAACAGCGACATGTAGGTCCCGCATGATGTATGTGTTTTACACACGCCGTCCATCCTACGATGGGATCCACTCCATATGTATGTGCGTTATCTACACCGTCACTTATTTAAATGGTGGGGCCCACCATGATGCAAGTGTTGTATCCATGCCGTCTAATCATTTATGAGATCATTTTAAGACATGGGAAAATGAGGGAATCAGATCTAAAGTTCAAATGGGCTCCACCATTTAAATGGTGAACCGTGGCATTCACCGCTCAACTTCTAAAGGCAGCATTAGTTCCCAATTGAGTTGATATTTGTTTTCATTTCATCTATCTCTATGTTAATTTATAAATAGGTCGGATCTCAAAAATATATGAGGGTGGACTCGATTTGATATACCTGAGGCCCATTTGACTTGGCTCATTTGACTTAGTCCAATTGATTCGGCCCATTCGACTCGGCCCATTTGATCGGCCCATATATTTAGGCCCATCTTGATGTAGTTATGGCCCATCCGTTGAGGCCCACCTTGATATATATGAAGCCATGTTAGGAGGCCCATTTGATGTAACTAAGGCCCATGGATCGAGGCCCAATAGGATGTACACAAGTTCATTACAATGTGTGACTCTACCATAGTTTGTGTAATAATGTTTATGACGGTCGTGCCTTGGGAGCAATGTTGGTTTGACGTCCACATTGATGGGCAATGATGGTTAGACGTCCTCATTGTGACCTTCCCTTAGGCCTTATTAGACCCATTCTCTTCATGGGTTAAGCCAAATAAGTGGGCCCCATTCGCCGTAGACGGATGACTTCGTGTTATCGAATTTGATATAACCACAGTCGAATGTCGATCCATATACTATGGTTGATCGACTGATCATCTATGGACCCCGCTTTGATTATCTGCTGATTATCGGTGCCGATTGTCGAGACCGACGCCGACTATTAACCCTGATTATCAGTGCCAATTATCGATGCTGATTATTAGTGCCTATTGTAGTGGCCGATTGCCGATTCCGTTTATCATGACCGATTGCCAATTAGCGATCAAGGCCGAGTATCATGACCGATTGCCGATTGACGTAACCGATTGCCGATTGACGTGACCAATTTGCCGATTGACGTAACCGATTGCCGATTGACGTGACCGATTTGCCGATTCCGATTATCGATCGATTCCGATTGTCGTAACCGATTTGCCGATTTCGATTGTCGAGGCCGAGTATCGAGGCCGATTCCGAGTGTCGATTCCCATTATTGAGGCCGATTCTGATTGTCGAGGCCCATTGTGATGAATTCGAGGCCCATGGGACGTGGCCCATTGTGATATATTTTCGGCCCATATGGTGAGGCCCCACTTAATGTATATGTGGACCATGAGTGAGGCCCATCGCGATGGATATTAAACTCTTGAGTGAGGCCCATGGTGTTGTATATTTGGCCCTGGTGTGAGGCCCTAAGTCCACTGTATATTAGGCTCTATATGGGCCATTCCTTGGGGGCAACGTTGGTTAAATGTCTACATTATCGAGGTAGATTGTCGATGTCAGTTATTAATACCAATTATGAGTATGTGACCGAATAGCATCATGGTACATGCCCATACGCATCATCTGAATGTTTGTTATGAGATTTGGTTTACCATTGCATATGTCATTGGGCAGGTTGTTATGAGAATCTCTAATAGGCGAAGGTTATCTCACATGAGCGCATGATATGTGCATGACTGGTGCATGACTGGATTGTATGACTCATGCATCTTGCATTGTGTGTTATGATTACTGTACGCCCTGGCGACATCAGGGTCGTAGCCTCCACAGTCATATCATGGATGGTCAAATGGGACACTGGAAATGTTTGGTTCGAGCATCGGGCTGCTATAGATGACCCTGGGTGAAAATCCCTAAACACCCTCTTGGTATCAAAGAACGCCCCAACGTCGAGACCGAGTGGATATGCATGAGTGCCCGAGTGCCGAATACCAGGAGGCCACGTCTCCCACTGTGCGATGGTCGGTTGGGAGGGGGTGTGGCCTAACCCGCCCGAGGAAGTAGGCATAGCTAGGCTGAGTTTGACCAGCTCTAGGAATGGGTCTGCTATCGACGAGCCGGGTAGGTATTGGCAGACTGCTGGCTAGGCGGATAGCGAGGTCTATTCCACTCACTGGGCTGTGCAGCTTGGGAGGAGGCAGTTGGTGTGGAGTGTAATAGACCCCGGTGATTTTTCCAGAGAGTAACCGTACTGATATGTGGACTTATTGAGCAGACGTTGCATATTCATTCATTCATTCATTCACTATCCACTCGGGTTGGTAGTGCGTAACTATTTGTTACGTGTACCTTCGTACGGTCAGGATTTTGGTTGGACGCGCGACTAACCTGAGACCAGGAGTTTACCACATTGTGTCTGATTATCCAAATTTAGGTATGAGACTGGTTTGGATAGAAGTCCCTTGTGATGGACCCCATAGCCTGTGATACTTCGTACTATCATCCCGACTTCACATTTCAACATGGTCATTTCATTTGCACCACATATTACATTGCATCCGTAGTACTTAGCATTTTGGGTTACTATGTTTTTGCATGTATATGGCTTAGACGGACTTAGCAGGATTTACATATTGCATTGTACCCTCGACATCTGACATTGGCTCTCTGTGACTCCTCATTTACATAGTTGATTTGTCTTGCTAGTATTTCCGATATCATATGATTCATGATCTTATCAGTATTTCTGCTTATCCCGATGATGTATGATTTATGGGCTTTATTTTATACTTGGCACTTACCTTACACACACTTTCACCACCCTCTAAGCTTTTTATAAGCTTATACACGATAAATGCGTGCAAGTGGCGTTAGGTTGCAGCCGCGTTGAGCTTGGAGCATGCAGCTATCTTCCGGAGCTTTGATTTCGATATATGTATTTCCCTTTCAGCATTGTATTCAACTGTTTATATTAGTGGATATGTGATGATGATGTTGCCTTTGTGACTTGGGTAAACTTGCGGTTATGCTTATTATGAATTAAATGTACATTGGAAAATCTTCTTGGTAGGATCCCAGGATCAGAATCTGGCGTATGGACGCCGGGAACCGAGAACGGGGTACTACGGAGGCTGTCACACCGAATTCGGCGATCAAAAATTTTGTGAGCCCGGTTTCTGAGTTTGGGGCGTGACACATATGACACAGGAAATGCATGCGAATAATGGAAGAAGTTTGCAAGATGTGGGTGACAGGTGGAGAAGCATAAAAGGAGAGTTATTTGAAACTCCAACAGACTATGGTGCTTTTTTTTTGGTTTTTGTTTTAAGGACGGAGTATGGTGCTTAATATGAATGCATTTAGAACTTCTAACAATGGCATATACTGCTCAGTTTTACCCACTCGGCATCAGTAAATGCTGCCAATTTTAGCCGCTCACAGGATTTCTTGCTAGAATTCAGCGTGCTTTAATGAACACCCAATGTAACTAGCAAATGATAAACCTGCCAGGATTTTTATTTTATTATTATTTTATATATATATATATATATATATATTTGAAAGGGCTGTTGTTGGTTGAGGATTTGGATCCTATAATGTTGAAATTTAAGGATTTCATTGGAGTTTTTTCAGTATATTTAAGTACGGAAAGAAGCTGAATGATAATTGAAGCTGTAAATTTGTAAGGAAGGAGAGAGAGAGAGAGAGAGAGAGAGAGAGAGAGAGAGAGAGAGAGAGAGCTGATGTTTACTCTGTTTTCTTTCTCGGGGTTATATGTTGTGTAAAGATACAGATTCTGCATTGTATTATGTATCTGTTTATTTTGCTAAGTAGTTACATTTAAAAAAATAAAAATAAACTAAACAACTTGAGAGAGAGAGAGAGAGGAACTTAGCCCAGGTCACAACTAAAGATCTTGAGTTTGGAGGAATTATATGCTTGTGAAAACTGAAAATCCTTGTATATTGTGCAAGGATGTGGGCTGTGCATCGTATCATTCCTCTGTTTATTTTGCCAAGGTATGAATTTTCTATTTACCAATTTTGAATGAAGGGGCTGCCATACTTCCTTTGATCCCTAAAGTTGTTAGAGAACTACTTAAGATGAAATTTCTAGCTATTCGATAGACATAAAAGAAATGAACATGACAGTAGTCCACACTGAGCAAGAAAAGGCAAAAGATTGGACTACCGGCATTTTCTAATCTCACACGCATGATCCCATATATGTGGGAACATGGATCTCGATTCCATCTTATGGTTCCCACCATCAATTGAACTGAGACCCAGCTGAGTTGGGTCTTTTTTTTTAATTAGTTAAAAAGTATGGTGTTGTGAAGTGAAAATAGTCATAGGACAGTGTAATTGTCTCAGGTTGGTGGATACACAGTGGAGTAAAAGGGAGACAACACTAGTGCAGTGAGAGGAGCAGGTCATGATTTCTTTCTCAATCTTTTTTTTTCTTTCTTTTTTAGTAGAAAATCAGTAATAGTTTATTGATGATAACATTTATAGGATAATGAGAAAGTGGATATGCGAAGGCTTGTTGATTGGAACCAATCAAAGGGTAGGTGTTTATGAAATACAATTGCTTTCACATCATGTTGGTAATGACCTTCATGATTTACTATTCTTTGCTTTTCTCTCTCATATTCACAGAAGTCTTGAAGCTAATTGCAAAACCTGCTTAAAGCTTCAAAAAATGGGTTCAATTCCTTGCCCAAAAACATATCAGTATGTATTCAATTATCTTTCGTTGTGCTTCAGTGTTATAATCAGGACAATCTACGTTGGATCATTGATGATGGTTTTGTACATCACATGTCTAGTCACGAAAATATTATACATCAGCATGTCTGCCATTAGAGTTCTTTTTTCCCTGGAATTTTTTGTAAAGATACCATCTTTTCATGTTTTTATTTTTGTGTTACCATTTTACATTTGTCCTAACAGGTGCACAAGTTGGGATAGATTGGACTTCTATTTTGAGAAAATGTCATGATTTCAAGTAGTTATTATTGTAATGGAAAGTTAAAAAATTAAAAGAGAGAGATAATGAATTCATGGAAAGAAATGTTCTTTATCATTAGGGCTGCTTTCACCGGGTTTGATGCAGAAATCGTCACCAACTTCACAGAAAGACAAATAGCATTAGTAGCCACAGATTGCAACCTGGATTTAAACAAGGTTCGAGGTGCCGTCAACAACACTAATAGAATCCTCCAGGTCAGATTGTTGATTGGACCTGATTTTATTTAAATGATCTTGATAATCCATTTTATTTAAATGAGCAGACCCGGATGTGCGTCGGAGTTATCCGGATGGATGATGAATGTATTTGCGAATGTAAATGAAATAAAAAACTTATAATATATATATGTGTGTGTGTGTGTGTGTGTTATCAATGGAGGATACCTTGTTTAGGGGGACATGAAATTCTTGTAGCTTATGGTATGGTGCCCCAATATTAGTTGTATGTTACTAGTATGTAGTAGATAATACTAGGTTCAATAGTAGATAATACTAGAGAATACCTAAACCTAAACCTAAACCTACGCTTATAACCTAAACCTAAACCTAAAACCCAAACGTAAATCCAATCTCGAACCCGAACCCAAACCCGATTTCCTAAACCTAAAGCTTAATGTATTCTCAAATCCCTAAACCGTAACCTATACCTAATCCTAATCTCAACTCCCTAAACCGTAACCTAAACCTAAACCTAAACTTGAAAACCCAAACCTAAACCCAAACCCGAACCCGATCCCGATTTCCTAAACCTAAACTTATCACCTTAACCTAAAAATATTCTCAAATCCTAAAACCTATAACCTAAACCTAAACCTAAACCTTAACCTTAACCTTAACCTTAACCTTAGCCTTAACCTTAACCTTAACCTTAACCTTAACCTTAACCTTAACCCTAACCTAAACGTAAACCTAAACCTTAACCTCTAACCTAAACCTTAACCTAAAACTATAACCTAAACTCAATTCCCTAAACCTTAACCTATAACCTAACCTAAACCTATAACCTTAACCTAAACATGAAACCTAAATCTAAATCTAAACCTATAGTTATAACCTAAACCAATTCTTATAACCTAAACCTATTCTCAAATCCCAAAACCTATAACGTAAACCTAAACCTATTCTCAAATCCTAAAACCTATAACCCGAACCTAAACCTAAACCTTAACCTATAACCTATAACATAAACTCAATTCCCTAAACCTTAACTGTAACCTAACCTAACATAAACCTAAACCTATTCTCAAATCTCAAAACCTATAACCCGAACCTAAACTTAAACCTTAACCTATAACCTACAATATAAACTCAATTCCCTAAACCTTAACCTATAACCTATAACATAAACTCAATTCCCTAAACTTTAACCCATAACCTATAACAAAACTTAATTCCCTAAACCTTAACCTGTAACCTAACCTAAAGCTAAACTTAAACATATAACCTTAACCTAAACATAAAACCCATACTTTAACCTAAACCTATACTTATAACCTAAACATATTATTATAATTTAAACCTATTCTCAAATCCCAAAACCTATAACCTAAACCTAAAACCTAAACCTATAACCTATAACCTAAACCTAAACCTATAATCTAGATGTATTCTCAAATCCCTAAACCTAAACCTACACCTAATCCTAATCTCAACTACCTAACCTAAACCTAAACCTATAATCTAGATGTATTCTCAAATCCCTAAACCTAAACCTACACCTAATCCTAATCTTAACTACCTAACCTAAACCTAAACCTAAACTTGAAAACTCAAACCTAAACCCGAACCCGATTTCCTAAACCTAAACCTTAACCTATTCTCAATTCCCTAAACCTATAACTTATAACCTAAACCTAAACCTTAACCTAAACCTAAACATAAACCTTAACCTAAACCTAAACCTAAACCTAAACCTAAAACCTAATTGTATTCTCAAATCCCTAAACCTAAACGTACACTTAATCCTGATCTTAACTCTCTAACCTAAACCTAAACCTAAACATGAAAATCCAAACCTAAACCTGATCCCGAACCCGAACCCGATTTCCTAAACCTAAACCTTAACCTATTCTCAATTCCCTAAACTTATAGCTTATAACTCAACCCTAAACCTAAACCAAAACCTAAACCTATAACCTATAACCTATAACCTAAACCTAAACCTATAACCTAAATGTATTCTCAAATCCCTAAACCTAAACCTACACGGAATCCTAATCTCAACTCCCTAACCTAAACCTAAACCTAAACTTGAAATCCCAAACCTAAACCCGATCCCGAACCCGAACCTAATTTCCTTAAACCTAAACCTTAACCTATTCTCAATTCCCTAAACCTATAGCTTATAACCTAAACCTAAACCTTAACCTAAACTTAAACCAAAACCTTAACCTCAACCTAAACCTAAACCTATAACCTTAACCTAAACCAAAACCTATGACCTAAAACCTTAACCTATAACCTATAACCTAAACTTATAACCTATAACCTAACATTAACCTAAACCTTAACTTATAACCTATAACCTAAACCTAAATGTATTCTCAAATCCCTAAACCTAAACTTACAAATAATCCTAATCTCAACTCCCTAACCTAAACCTAAACCTAAACTTGAAAACCCAAACCTAAACCCGATCCCGAACCCGAACCCCATTTCCTAAACCTAAACCTTAACCTATTCTCAATTCCTTGAACCTATAGCTTATAACCTAAACCTAAACCTAAACCTATAACCTAAACCAAAACCTAAAACTTAAATGTATTCTTAAATCCCTAAACCCTAAACCTAAACCTAAACCTATAACCTTAACGTAAACCAAAACCTATGACCTAAAACCTTAACCTGTAACCTATAACCTAAACTTATATAACCTATAACCTAACCTTAACCTAAACCTAAAACCTAAACCTTAACCTATAACCTAAACCTAAACCTAAATCCAAAATGTATTCTCAAATCCCTAAACCTAAACCTACACCTAATCCTAATCTCAACTCCCTAACCTAAACCTAAACCAAAAATTGAAAACCCAAACCTAAACCCGATCCAGAACGAACCCGATTTCTAAACCTAAACCTTAACCTATTCCCAATTCCCTAAACCTATAGCTTATAACCTAAACCTAAACCAATAACCTTAAAACTAAAACCTATGACCTAAAACCTTAACCTTAACCTATAACCTAAACCTAACCTATTCTCAAATCCCTAAACCTAAACCTACACATAATCCTAATCTCAACTCCCTAACCTAAACCTAAACCTAACTGGAAAACCCAAACCTAAACCCGATCCTGAACCCGAACCCGAATTCCTAAACCTAAACCTTAACCTATTCTCAAATCCCTAAACTTAAACCTACACCTAATCCTAATCTTAACTCTCTAACCTAAACCCGATCCCGAACCTAAACCCGATTTCCTAAACCCAAACCTTAACCTATTCTCAATTCCCTAAACCTTATAGCTTATAACCTAAACCTAAACCTTAACCTAAACCTTAACCTAAACCTAAACCTAAACTTAAACCTATAACCTTAACCTAAACCAAAACCTATGACCTAAAACCTTAACCTATAACCTATAACCTAAACTTATATCCTATAACCTAACCTTGACCTAAACCTTAACCTATAACCTAAAACCTAAACCTAAAACCTAAATGTATTCTCAAATCCCTAAACCTAAACCTACACCTAATCCTAATCTCAACTCCCTAACCTAAACCTAAACCTAAACTTGAAAACTCAAACATAAACCCGATCCCAGAACCCAAACCCGATTTCATAAACCTAAACCTTAACCTATTCTTAAATCCCTAAACCTAAACCTACACCTAATCTTAATCTCAACTCCCTAACTAAACCTAAACCTAAACTTGAAAACCCAAACCTAAACCCGATCCCAAACCCGAACCCGATTTCCTAAACCTAAACCTTAACCTATTCTCAATTCCCTAAACCTTAACCTAACCTAAACTTAAACCTATAACCTAAACTTAAGCCTAAAACCTAAACCTAAACCTAAAACCGAAATGTATTCTCAAATCCTTAATACCTAAACCTAATCCTAATCTCAACTCCCTAACCTAAACTTAAACCTAAACTTGAAAACTCAAACCTAAACCCGATCCCGAACCCGAACGCGATTTCCTAAACCTAAACCTTAACCTTAACTTATTTTCAAAACCTATATACTATAACCTATAACTTAAACATAAACCTATAACCTATACCTTAACCTTAACCTAAACCTAAACCAAAACCTATAACCTAAACCTTAACCTATAACCTATAACCTAAACTTATAACCTATTACCTAACCTTAACCTAAACCTAAAACCTAAACCTAAACCTATAACCTATAACCTAAACCTAAACCTAAAACCTAAATGTATTCTCAAATCCCTAAACTTAGACCTACACCTAATCCTAATCTCAACTCCCTAACCTAAACCTAAACCTGATCCCAAACCCAAACCTGATTGTTGTAATAATGTAGCCCAATCACATGGCAACAAACAAAAATGTATGCCTTTTAACACATGCCCCTTTTTACAAAGCTTTAATTTTTGTTGTTGTTTCTATTAATTGAAACACTTTTTTTTGCATTATTTGCTCGTATTAGTTTTATTTTAATGATCAGTTTTATTTTAAAAAAGTGTCCACTTTTTTGGAAGAAGTTTCTGCAATTCTTCATGATTCTGAATTATAATGTTTTGTAGGTTGAATATTTTTTTATTAGATGAAGACACGAAAAGAAATTTGTTGCTGATTTTTTCCCTTTTTTTTATTACGATGTTAAACTTAAATGTATTATAAGTGGATGAATGTAATGTGGATAAGATTGTTTGTGTTTGGATGGATGTAGTTTATGTTTGAATGGATTTACGTAGTTTGGGTTTAGATGGATGTGAATGTGAAAATGATGAAATATATTGTATAACAGGTGTTAGGAAGAATACGATGAAATATATTGTACCATGTCAAATTTGAAAATGTCTTTTAAGGGTCATAAGAGACGGGCTATAGCAGTCCTTTTAAAGGACGGTCCATGGCCGTCCTTTGAAGGCTCAAAAGAGACGGTCTATGGAAGTCCTTTTTAAGGACAGTCCATGACCGTCCTTTAAAAGGACGGTCCATGGCCGTCCTTTGAAGGCTCATAAGAGAGTCTATGACCATCCTTTTAAAGGACAGTCCATGGTCGTCCTTTGAAGGCTTATAAGAGACGGCCTATGACAGTCCTTGTTAAGGACGGTCCATGACCGTCCTTTTTTCGTCAATAAAAAAGACGGTTTTCAACCGTCCTTTAAGTAATAAGACACGTCAAAATTTGACGGCCCATGCGATGGTCCATGACCGTCCTTTTTAGTCATTTGAGACAGTTTTGGACCATCCTTTTTTCGCTATTTTAACGTAGTGTAAAACATTCATAATCATATATTGGGCCTGCCTAAATATGATTCACATATCCAACCCACTCATTATGTGTCCCACTTGGATGAGGGGTTAGACAGTTTCAACCGCATCCAAAACTCATGTGGGCCCCACCAAGTGCTTTTATATTTTTTAGGATGTCTTCACATAGTTTTAGATAGTATGGCTCACTTGAGTTTCGTATATAGATGATTTTTGAGATATCTCATAACGTAAAGGGGGCACATCAAATCTACGGTGTTGATGTTCAACACGCATCATGATCGGGCCCACAAAACTTACATCAATTTTTAGGTTCTCACGAGGTCAGTAAGTTGGGTCACAATTTTGACCAGAATATTTTGCCCATTTTACATGTCTGGTCCATTCACTCTATTTTACTGATCGATACTCTCAATTTGACTAGTTACTGCCTCAATCAGGCTACATATGAGAAAGATATTGAGCATACAAGATTGATCAATAATTTCAGTGTAGATACAATGGATGAAATAAATGCTGGAGTGTGTGATGGAATGACGTATGAAGAGATAAAGAAAAACATGCCTGAGGAATATGAGTATGTATTGTGAATCTGCTAAATCTTCTTTAGATATTGCTAGACAAATAAAAATAAAAAATAAAAAACAAAAAAAAGGAGCGAGAGTTTTAATGTTAGACAGTCTAAAGAGGGCAGCGTTTATAATATATACCCTTCTGACGATAATATAACACTAGCTACTTAGTTTTTGAGTCATGAACTATATTATTGTGATATCTCTCGGTGCTGACTTAACCTCCATCCATTATAAACATTAATAATTTCCACTTTTTCAGACCAAATGTTTGTTACTACTGTAATTTCCCTCTTTTCTCAAAAATAAAAATAATCTTTTCTTATGTGGTATTCAGGTCGCAAATTGGTCCACTGCCTTACTAACCCTTACTCTTTATTGTGATTTATTACTCTTGATATTTAACATTTCATTTAGGATATTTACAAAACAAATGCAATTGTGGCTTCTTTCTTTGAACCATTTCTTTTTATATTCAGCAGTGACATGTTGAGAAAGTTAATAATACTCATTTTCATGTATTTCCATTAATATGTAACATTTCCATTGATTTTTTTGCTTTTTATTGATGAGAATTTTCGTTGGTAAAACTCCACGCCAAAATTTTCTACCTTAAAATATAACACTTTTATCGACAAAAATTTTCATCGGCAAAAGTGGTTTTTTGCGAAAAAATGTTTTTACTGACGAATATTTTCAACGATAAAACTCTTACGGTGAAAGTTCTCAAAATAGCACTAAAATTTTCAAAGTGAAAAGTGTAAGACTTTTACCGACGAAAATTTTCGTCGGTAAAAACATTATTCCATACGGTTTTAGTTCGTCGGTAAAACTTAAGGCGAAAATTTTGTAAGTGTAACAATATAACACTTTTACCGACGAAGATTTTCGTTGGTAAAAACATTATTCCCAACGGTTTTAGTTCGTCGGTAAAACTCAGGGGGGGAATTTTCTAAGTAAACAATAAAACATTTATCAACGAATATTTTCGTCGGTAAAAACATTATTCCCGACGGTTTTAGTTCGTCGGTAAAACTCAGGGTGAAATTTTTCCAAGTGAAAAATGTAAGACTTTTACCAACGAAGATTTTCATTAGTAAAACCATATATTATTCCCAACGGTTTTAGTTCGTCGGTAAAACTCAGGGTGAAAATTTCTAAGTGAAAAGAATACTTTTTCCGATGAAAATTTGCGTCGGTAAAACTATTATTCCTGACGGTTTTAGTTTGTCGGTAAAACTCACGGCGAAAATTTCTAACTTAAAAAAGATAACACTTTTACCAACAAAATTTTTCATCAATAAAAGTGGTTTTGTGCTTTTTACCGATGAAAATTGTCGTCGATAAAAGTCACTACGAAAATTTCAAAATAGCGCGAAAATTTTTATCTTAAAAAATAAAATTCTTTTACTAACGAAAATTTTCATCAGTAAAAACATTATTCCCAACGGTTTTAGTTCGTTGGTAAAACTCGGTGAAAATTTGCTAAGTGAAAACATAACACTTTTACCGACGGTTTTAGTTCGTAGGTAAAACTCAGGGCAAAATTTTCTAAGTTAAAAAGATAATACTTATACTGATGAAAATTTTCGTTGGTAAAACCATTATTACCGACGATTTTAGTTCATCGATAAAACTCAGGGCGAAAATTTTTAAGTTAAAAAGATAACACTTTTACCGACGAAAATTTTCGTAGGTAAAAGTGGTTTTGTGCTTTTTACTAACGAAAATTTTCGTCGATAAAAGTCTTACCGCAAAAATTTTAAAATAGCATGAAAATTTTCTATCTTAAAAATTAAAATACTTTTACCAACGAAAATTTTCATCGGTAAAAATATTATTACCGGCGAAAAAAAATCTCATCGGTAAAAATGTACTTTTACTGACGAAATTTTTTTCGTTGGTAAAGACGTTGTTTCTTGTAGTGACTCAAGTCACGCCTTGACTTTTATAAACTGATAAGTTTTTTTATTTTCTAATGGTAGCGTTCAATTTCAGTTGTTTGGTATGGTGTGGCCCAAATGAGTTTTGGATCCATCGTCTTGCAAAACTAATAAATATAGTCAATTTATAGCTAAGAGTGGGTACTATCGTCTCGAGGACCTACTATAATGTATGTGTTTTATCCTTACTGCCCATCCATTTTTTAAAATCATTTTAAGATATCTAAAAAATGAAGCAGATAAAATACACATGTCGATCGCACCAGAGGAAACAATAAGGATTAAATGCTTACTATTGAAAATATCTTAGGGCCATGAAAGTTTTGGATCAAGCTCATATTTAATTTTTATCTTCATCTAAGTCCACGTCACCTTATGAACAGATTGGACGGCAAATAAACATCACGGTGGCTTTAAGAAGGTTTCAACACACGGAAGGCATTGTCACCATAGCATGGAGCCTTGTATCCGCCTCTTTTTAGCTCATGCCTTAAAAAATGATTTCTCAAAAACAGAGCCTTGTGGCCTATTTTGATAATTGCCCTATGTAACTTGTTTCGATATCCCCCTATGTGGCTTTATTCTGGTATTTTGCCTATATGGGTTCGATGTTTTATACTGTGCAACCATGTAAAAAGTCCTATATACTGTAATATGATTGGCCACTAGTCGATGGGTTTCCATTAAACATCTTAAGATGGTAGTCTCATGAACCGGGGATGGTGGTATGGGATCTATGCCCAAGTTGTCGGCCTACGCTAGTGATGAGTGCTGATTTAAAACTGGCTGATTGTAACTGGACTAATAATGATTTTGCTAATCGTGCATACATGACACAGACCAGCATTTATCGCTAACGTATGTGATGTACAATAGGCAGTCATTACGCCGCACATAGTATGCTTTTGCTGACTACTAGCCTCTATCTGACTGGATGTTTTTCCCAGGTCGATAATTGCATGGGTGACAAGCCTAACTGTAAGGCCCGTATCCTAAACCGTACCGTTCGGTAGGCTTCCGCGCTCCTCGCAGTCAAATTCCAGTGGCCCGCGATCTATTACCGACAGTTGAACGCAACCCCAAGTAGTATCCCGTATTCCAAAGTCGACTCAACCCGAGACTTGTACCAGTGCCGCGTCTCGCGTGCTGAGGCGATACCTGGGCCAGGAGATGTGGGCCGGCGTTCAGTTCGAGGAAAACGCCACGCGTTGCAAATATCGAGGGAATCTCTACAATACATCACATCAGTCACATCAATCAAGTATATATCACACCCATCCCCAAGTACAACCACCCCCCCCTAAAGGTCAATACTTTCTTATAAGTAAGTACACATCCATCACCCATCACCCATCTCACATCCATCACTCACCTTTTCACCCATCACCTCTCTCTCATCTCTCTCTCATTTTCAAAACTCTATCTCTCCAAGCAACCCATGTCCATGACTTCAAAGAGGAGAAGCTAGAGTGGCCCACCTTCCTTACTCCCATCTCCACCGTCCATGATCTAATCTCGACCGTTGAAGTCCATCCATTGAAGCTCTAGGATACTTTGGCGAAAGGAGGGAAAGATCTTAAGGTGGGTGCTCTCTCTCTCTCTCTCTCTCTCTCTCTCTCTCTCTCTCTCTCTCTCTCTCTCTCTCTTTCATTATTTTGGTGTGATGATGTGGCCGTGTGGCCCACCCGAATATACCCCAACTTGATGTATGTGATGTCCAAACCGTCCATCAAATGGACCCCACGGCCGCCCAAGCCATGTGGGCCCTACTTAACGGTGATGGGAAAACACGAATATCAATTAATCAAGTGGGCCACGTCCACATGGGACCCACCAGCCGTGGTCCCCACACGTGGGACCCACCTTGATAAATACTTCCACGTCCAGCGTCCCTGAACGCTGGACGTTGTGAGCATGGACAGATAGTGGGTGTACTAACAAAAAAAATGCTTGGTTTATGCTTTTTGGATGGGCCACTCATGCAGGCCCCACCTTGATGTATGGATTTAATCCACACCGTCCACCATTTTTCTCATCTTATTTTAGGTGTTGAGCCGAAATGTGAAGCTGATTTAAACCTCTGGCAGGCCATAATGCAGGAGGAAACAGTGGTTTTAGGTGATTTAAATAGTTAAGGCCCATTGTGATGTTTCCATGCGCCAAAAAAATTACATATTGGACTCATTAGTTCTGTTACGAGCCGGGGAGACCAGTAGTCGGTGTGGATTTTCCTAATGCGGGCCCCACATATAAGAATCTATAGAATTAAAAAAAAAAAAAACAAAAACACAAATACATGGGACATCCCTGTTACTGTCAGCGCCCTCTGGACGCTGCAGTAAGCAGTGTCCTCGCTGCTGGTTTAACGGTGGAATGGTGGGCCCCACCACAGGCCCCACCACAAAGTATGTTGCACATCTACACCGTGCATTTGATGGGTTCCCTTTCGGAACTGGGTTTTCCCAAAAAATTTAGTTGTATACATAACTCAGGTGGCCCACATGAAAGGAAATAGTGGTGATTGAGCGTCTATCATTGGAACCCTTTTTTGGTGTCCCAGAAGTTTGGATTATTATGAAATTTGTTTTCCTCTTCATCCAGGGTATGTGTGACCTTATCAACAGTTTGGATGGTAGATAAACATTATAGTGGGCCCCGTATGGGACCACTGATGTAAGTGTTTTTCCAGTACACCATCCCACGTGTGACCCACCTTGTGAAGTGGGACGACTGGCGCACATCACTCCAGCTATACAGCTGCTGTAGTGATGTCAATAAGCTCTGTGGGACCCACGCAGCTGGCAGCTAATGTGACGTCAGCAAGTTCTGTGGGTCCCATTCCATGTCATTCATCTGTTGTTCAGTTGGACCGTTCACCCATGTGGACCCTACTATGATGTATGTTTTGTATGAACACTGTCCAGCAGCGGACGGTGGTGCCCATTATGTATGTCTTTCATATCGACACCGTCCAACTGACGTGAGACACCACCTTACGTATGTGTTGTACACACGTGTGACACATGTGACAGTGAGACCCATGTGAGGTCCCTTTCATCACACTGTCAGCATGTGTGACGGTGGGATGGCCCACACGTGGGACTCACCTTTACATTTACTATATGCACTTCATCCATCCGTGGAGTCCATCCCTGCCGTCCATTTCATGGACCCTATGTGGTTTAAATCCACACCTTCAATTCAGACACTGGACTCCATTGTAATGTATATTATAATAATATATTATATATAAGATAGTGGTGGGTCCCACGTGGGACCCACCTTATGCTGACGATAGCAAGTTCTGGACATGTGAGGGTGGGGACCACCTTGATGTCCGTGTTATATTTAGGTCATTCACCTATTTTAAATCCCAGCCGTCCATCTCTTGGATGGTGGGCCAGGGGCCACCCAGCAGCAGCGTGGCTGCTGTTTAGACGTCAATAAGTTTTGTGGGTCCCATGCATGATGTATGTGTTATTGATCTACACCATCCACATGCATGGACCACGCCTTGACGTATTTGATCCCCACTGTCCAGTAGCAGCGGACGACAGGGCCTGCCTAGATGATATGTGTTATATACACCGTCCACCCATGTGGGGCTAGCAGTGATGTATTTGTTATCTAGCCCATCGATCTGGGCAGTGCTCCGTGGGCCCACTTTGATGTATTTTGTGGCCCATTTGAGAGGCCTACCTTGATATACTTGTGGCCCATCCATAGGGCCCACATACCCTGTATTGAGGCCCATGTGCAGGGCCCACCTTGATGTATATTAGGCCCATGTGCAAGACCCACTCATTGTACATTAAGGCCCATGGGTTGTGGCCCATTGTGATGTATGTATTAAATGTCCATCTTGTGTGGCCGTTGAGATCGTACTTGAGGCTCTGCTATGTGGCCCATTGTGGTGTATTTAAAGCCCAGATTGGGAGACCCATTTAATGTATTTGTGGCCCATGGGTTAAGGCCCATTGAGATGCATTTGAAGCCTATGTGATTAGGCCCATCTTGATGTAATTGTGGCCATCCGTTGAGGCCCACCTAGATATATATGAGGCCCATGTGATACGACCCATTTGATGTATTTGTGGCCCATGGGTTAATGCCCATTGAGATGTGTTTGGGGTCATGGGTTAAGGCTCACTTGATGTATATGATGGCCCATTGATGCGGCCCATCATGATGTATTTTTTACCCATATGTGGGGCCCACCTATTTGTATTTTTGGCCCATGTGATGGGGCTCACCTATTGTGTATTTATGGCCCATTAGTGAGGCTCATTGTAATGTAATTTTGACCCATATGATGTGGCCCATTGTGATATAATCGAGGCCCATTAATGTAGCCCACTTCATGTGTATAAGGCCCATGTGTAGAGCTCACCTATAGTGTATTTGAAGGTCATGGGTTATGGCCCATATAATGTATTCAAGGCCCATGGATGTGGCCCATAGTGATGTGTATTAGGCCTTTGTGTGAGGCAATGGGCCCACTTTATGTTCACCTCTATGTGGACCACTCCTTGAGAGCAATGTTGGTTAAATTCCACATTGATGGGCGATGATGGTTGAATGTCCACATTGTGACCTTCCCTTAAGCCTTGTTTGGCCGATTATCGAGGCCGATTACTGATCGATTCCGATTGTCATGGCCGATTGCCGATTAGCTATCACGGCTAATTATCATGACTGATTGCCGATTCCAATCATTGAGGCCGATTAGTGATCGATTTTGATTATTGTGGCTGATTGTTGATTCCAATTATCGAGGTTGATTATTGGTCGATTCCGATTGTCGATTCTAATCACCGAGGCCGATTATTGATCAATTCCAATTGTCGTGGCCGATTGCCGATTCTGACTATTAGGCCGATTGTCGAGGTCAATTATCGTGGCTGATTCTGATTACCGATTTCGATTGTCGAGGCCAGATATCGAGGTCGATTGTCGAGGCCCAATGTGATGTATATGCGGCCCGTATTTGAGGCCCATTGTGATGTACATTCAGCCCGTGTTTAAGGCCCAATGTGATATATATGAGGCCTATGAGATGAGGCCCAATGTGATACATTGAGGGTCAGGCGATAGATCCCATTGTAATGTATGTTAGGATCATGTGAAAGGCCCATCGTGATGTGTATTAAGCTCTTGAGTGAGGCCCATAGTGTTGTATATTTGGCCATTGTATGAGGCCATGGGCCCACTAAATGTTAGGCTCTATGTGGGCCATTCCTTGGGGGCAATGTTAGTTAAATGTCCACATTGTCGAGGTCGATTGTCGATGCCAGTTATTGATACCGGTTATGAGCATGTGGCAGCATAACATCATGATATATGCCCATATGCATCATCCGCATGTTTTGAGATGTGGTTGACCATTACATATGTCATTGGGCAGGTTGTTATGAGACTCCCTGATAGACGGAGATTGTCTCACATGAGCGCACGGTATGCGCATGATTGATGCATGAATGGATTGTATGACTCATGCATCTTACATTGTGTGTTGTGATTACTGTACGCCCTTGCAACATCAGGGTCATAGTCTACATAAGCATATCGTAGAGGACTAGATGGGACACCGAAAATGTTTGGTTCGAGCATCGGGCTGCCATAGATGGCCCTTGGTGAAAATTCCTAAACTCTCTTGGTACTAGAGGACGCCCCAACGTCGAGACTGAGTGGATATAAATGAGCGCCCAAGTGCCGGATACTAGGAGGCATCATCTCTCACTGTGTCATGGTCGGTTGGGAGGAGGTGTGGTATTACCCGCCTGAGGGAGTAGACATAACTAGGTTGAGTTTGATCAGCTCGAGGAATGGGTCCGCTATCGATGAGCCGAGTAGGTACTGGTAGGCTACTAGCCAAGCGGATAGTAATGTCTCTTCCACTTACCCAGTTGTGCGCTTGATGGGGTGACAGATAGTGTTGAGTATACTAGACCCCGGTGATGATCATAGAGAGGAACCATACTAATATATAGACTTATTGAGTAGGAGTTGCACACTCATTCATTCATTCATTCACTATCGACTCGAGTTGGTGGTGCGCAACTAATTATTGTGTACCTTCATAATGGCAAGGATTTTGGTTGGGCGCGCAACTAACTTGAGATTAGGAGTTTACCACATTGAGTCTGACTATCCAAATTTAGGTATGGGACTGGTTTGGATAGAAGTCCCTTGTGATGGACCTCATAGCCTGCGAAACTACGTATTATCATCTCGACTTCACACTCCAACATGGTCATTCCATTCACATCGCATCTCGCATTACATCCACAACATATGGCATTCTGGGTTACTATGTTTATGCATTTATAGGACCTAGATACGACTGACGGTATTCGTGGACTCATCAGGATTTGCATATTGCATTGCATCCTCGGCATCTGTTATTATCTTATTATGTTTCGCATTGCATGGCCTTCGTATGGCTGATAACATTCATGTCTTGCATCGCTTAGCCTTGGTATGACTGATAGTATTCATGGACTTACCAGTATATTTCCGCTTACTCTGATATCGTGTGATTCATGATCTTGTCAGTATTTCTGCTTACTGTGATTACTCTGATATTGATTACTTGGCACTTACCTTACACACACTTTCACCACCATCTAAGCTTTCTATAAGCTTATGCACGATAATGTATGTAGGTGGCGTTAAGTTGCAGCAGCATTAAGCTTGGAGCGTGTAAATGTCTTTTGGAGCTTTGATTTTGATATATGTATTTCCCTTTCAGCATTGTATTCAAATGATTATATTAGTTGATATGTGATGATGATGTTGCCTTATGATTTGGGTATTCTTGTGGTTATGTTTCTTATAAGACAAATGTACATTGGGAAATCCTCCTTGTAGGATCCCGGGATCGAAACCTGGCATATGGACATTGGGAGCAGAGAATGGGGTACTACGGAGGCTGTTGGCACCGGGTTCGGTAATCGAGATTCCTATAAATCCGATTTTCGGGTTTGGGGCGTGACACCAACTTCTGCACGGATATGCATCCCCAGGGCGACGACTGCATTCACGCATCCATACATTTAATAAGACCTTTGTCATGTATTGTTTTGTATGCTTTGTTTTATAACTATGCTTACCTAATGCGGTGGTGTGTAATCTTGAGGGGAATTCACACTAAGTTGGCCACTCATCCATCGAATCTATAACCGTACAGGTAGCACGGGTGGTTTAATTGATCTTCAGGTTTAGACTGATGAGGAGCAGAGTGTCACTGTTAAAGATGCATGATTGTATTATCAAGAGTTGCTACGTAGTTTTAAAGTTCCAGATTTGTTACAATTTGCTTTGTTTACATGTAATATCATTTCACTTTGTAATTGTAAGTTTGGGACATTTGTTTGTATAAGTCATTATCGGCAACCTTTTGCACATTCTAAATATAAATGAAAATTTCTCATTTCGTTTGATTTGTCCATACTATGCTCATCTACTTACTCTAATGAAAGAAAAAAATATGTGGACTTTAGCTCTTTATAAGTTAACACTCGAGTTTTTAGGAAACGGGTCATATACTCAGGTCCTAAAAACATGGGGCATTACATGCATGCTCTTAATATCTATTCATGATACATGCATGCAAATAGGTGAGTTATATCACAAATGGATGGATGGTTGTGATATATTGAAAAATAAGATTTAAGTGGACCATGTGGTACCTCAATGAGCAGAGAGGTAGATGTACAATTGATTTTATGAATTGGTAACCGGGTTGTGAGATACAGGGTGTCGGATTTACAGTTGTACATATGGATGCATGGATGGTTTTTTCCTCTTTCAAATTATAAGTTTACCACGAAAATATGTATATAGCTTGTAAACCTCTAAGACTTATTAAATCATGTTCTAATTTAAGTAGTTCAATAAATTTTTTCAGAAAAATGTCAGAATAATCACAATAATTTTTATTTGATTTTTGAGTGGCCCAATTAGCAAATTCAGGTATGATGTATGATTAGATGATAAAATATAGATAAAATAATTAACCAAACAATTAAGATTCTAATCTGATATACATGTTAATGCATGGTTACTTTCATACTTGATATGTGCAAGATGGGTTTTTAGTTGATCATATAGGTGGGTCATTGGATAAATGGCTTAGATGATTAAACTACAATCCTGAAAAATGGAAGGATGAATGGGTGACTGCATACCCTATATAGCGTATGAACAGTTGGATTTAGTGTATGTTTTACAGTTAGATTTGAGCTACTTAATGAATGAACAGTTGATCTTAGGTGTATGAATAAAGAGAGAGTATGTATACATATATCTACTAAAACCATATAATTATCAATTAATGATACACTCTAAATAAATCAATCACGCATATCACAACTTACATAGTTTATGTACGCATGCATTCATAAATGCATGAATAAATGAAAGGATTACTCATGAATGTTTTAGATGGATGCAAGTGTGCATGTCTGGATGTACATGCATGTGCACCAAAATCTCAGGTCATTACATTCTACACCCCTTATAAGAATTTTGTCCCCAAAATTCAACCACACCCAACGTGTGAACAGGAGAGGATACTCCTCCTGATTAACACTATGTTTAAGTATCTATTAGGTTTCATATGTTGTAGGGTTTAAGTGGGTGCAAGAGTGTATAAATCGCTATAGGAAATAAGGTTATTACACGAAATCACCTCGTAAAACAAACATGCATAAATACATCAATTAAACACTATCATGTCCATAAAACCAAGATATAAATAGGGGAAATATGCAATATTTGGCACTCAACAAGAGGCCCTGCGCTTTCTACGGCCTTACGAGGATACTAACCCGGTACTGGATTGTCTGTTGCTTCCCGGATCACCCCAAGAGTACTTGTTTTGTTTGACTGTTAAAGTGTTTTACTAGCCTGTGCTTTCTATGGCCTTACGAGGAATTCACTATGCCGACTTGGACTCAATTAAATTCTGCAAGCATCCACGCCTAGGTATGTGCGGGTGACCTTTTTTCATGTGATCTTTTGGCTTTGACACTTTGGTTACA
Source organism: Magnolia changhungtana (assembly GCA_030180095.1). Classification (NCBI taxonomy): domain Eukaryota; kingdom Viridiplantae; phylum Streptophyta; class Magnoliopsida; order Magnoliales; family Magnoliaceae; genus Magnolia; species Magnolia changhungtana. Next base: position 2,925,560 of record JASAUF010000360.1, read on the forward strand.
ATTTGTCTTTTTCACTATTTGGATTATTTCTCTTACTAGTCTTGGCCTATCGTCTTTTCATAGTATTAACATTTGATACAATGGAGATGACACTGGAGTTTAGTCCGATCCTATTTTGTTGCGCATTCAGATCTGATAATGTTCAGGGAAATCGCGATATATCAAATCTTATTTGATTTTTCACTTACTCTCACCCCGAGATATGGAAGATCTCTTAGTGCCTCAGAAGTTTGAAGCTTTATTTTGAAAATATTTTGTGATTTTGACAGTCTTCCCACTATGCGGAGTGATACTCAGTGGGGTTTTTTATTACAAAATGATTTTAAAATGTGTCCAGCTTATTGGTTGTCTCCATTGGGGATGCCTATGGGACTTCAACTAAGCTGGTTTTTATTGAAAACATGTGAGGGGTTAGTGTGTATGCTGGTTGCGATGGGGATAGTGGATTTGTAGGATTTTGTACTTTATTGCTTGGATTTTGGTTGTCATAATTGGGACCAAGATCTATTGGAGACGATCTTTTGGGCGAGTCTGATTAGTAGTTATGATCAAAATTCTTATTAGAGATGGTTGATTGGTTTTATCGTCCCGCTAGGAAATCTGATCTGATTATTTTTAGGTTAATTCAAATCATTGGTTGTGACTAACTCTAGCTTTTATGAATGATGCAGATCTATCTGTGGACGGCGGTCATGATTTTGATTTACGACTAATCAAGTTCATCGTCCTGCGATGTATGGTCAAGATTCTAATCCATGATTGATCGAATATGTCATCCCACTGATTTGTGGTTAAGATTCCGATATATGATTGATAGGATTTGTCATCCCATTGATTCGTATCCAAGATTTTGATATATGATTGATCGAATTTGTCATCTCATTGATTTTATGGTCAAGATTCCGATCTATGATTATCAGATCCGTCATCCAACTATTTTCTGGTCAAGATTTCGATCTATGATTGATTAATCGGATCTGTCGTCCCACATATTTGTTTGTGACACTTTGAGAAAATATTTTTTGTGCTTTCTAAATATGATCATGTCCATCAGATCATGAGTTGAAAGGTCGCGATCGATACTGGTATTTTTGGATTTTAAAAAGGATTAAATCCATCAAATCATGAGTTGACGGTCGTGATTGATGCTACTATTTTTGGATTTTTGAAAAGGATTCAATCTGTCGAATTGCAAACTAACGGTTGTGATCGATGTTGGTTTTAATTGGGAGATCTAATCCATTGGATTGTGAGTTGATGGTCGTGATCGTTGCTGGTGTTTTTGAGATTTTGAAAAGGATCTAGTCCATTGGATCGTGAGTCAACGATCGCGATCTATGCTAGCTTTTATTTGAAAAGATCTAGTCCATTGGATTGCAAGTTGACGATCATGATCAACACTGGCTTTTATTGGGATCCAGTTCATCATATCACGAGTCGAAGCTCGTGATCGACGCTAGTTTTTATTAGGATTTTGAAAAGGATCCAGTCCACTGAGTCGTGAATTAATAGTCGTGATTAATGTTGGTATTTAATTAGGAAGATTTCGTCCATCGGATCGTGAGTTGACAGTCGTGATTGATGTTAGGTTTTATTAGGAGATCCAGTCCATTGGATCATGAGTTGACGGTAGCAATTAGTACTGGGTATTTTAAGATTTTAAAAGGGATCCAGTTTATTGCATCATGAATCGATAGTCGCGATCGATGCTGATTTTTATTGGAAAAGATCTAGTCCATCGTATCGCGAGTTGACGGTCATGATTGATGCTAGTTTTTATGAGATTTTAAAACAAATCCAGTCCATTGAATCATGAATCGATAGTTAAACCTATGCGAAGATCCAGTCCATTGGATCGCGAGTTGACTGTCGTGATCGATGCTAGTTTTTTTAAGATTTTGAAAAGGATTGAGTCCATCAAATTGTGAATCGACAACCACGATTGATGCTAGCTTGTATTGGGAGATCTAGTCCATCAAATCGTGAGTTGATAGTCGCGATCGATGTTGGTTTTTATTGGGAGATCCAGTCCATCGAATTGTGACTTAACGATTGCGATCGATGTGGTATTTTTGAGATTTTAAAAAGGTATCTAATACATTGAATCATGAATCAATGGTCACGATCGATGCTAGTTTTTATTAAAAAAAGATCCAGTCTATCGGATTGTAAGTTGACGACGCGATTGATGCTGGTTTTTTTATTTTAAAAAGGATCCAGTCTATCGAATTGTGAATCAATGGTCGTGATTGATGTTGGCTTTTATTGAAAAGATCCGGTGCATCGGATCATGAGTTGACGGTTGCAATCGATGCTGGTATTTTTGAGATTTTGAAAAGGATCCAGTCCACCAGATCGTAAATTAATGGTCGTAATTGATGTTGATTTTTATTGAGATCTAGTCCATAGGATCACGAGTTGATGGTCGCAATCGATACTAGTTTTTATTGGGATTTTTAAAAGGATCCAATCCACCGGATCATAAATCGACGGTTGCAATTAATGCTAATGTTTATTAGGATCCAGTCCATCGGATCGCAAGTTAAATGTCGTGATCGTTGTTGGTGTTTTTTAAAGATTTTGAAAGGGATCCAATCCATCGGATCGTGCATCAACGATTACGATCGATGCTGATTTTTATTAGTATCCAATCCATCAGATCTCGAGTTTGACGATTGATCGATGATAATTTTTAGTGAGATCTAGTCCATCGGATTGCGATTTGACGATCACGATCGATGTTGTTTTTTTTTTTTTAAAGTTTTTGAAAAGGATCCAGTCCATCGGATCACAAACTGACAGTCGTGATCGATGCTGATTTTATTAGGATACAGTCCATCAGATTGAGAGTTAACAATCTCGATTGATACTGGTGTTTTTTAGAGATTTTGAAAAATATCCAGTCCATTGGATCGTGAGTTAGTGGTTACAATTGATGCTAGTTTTTATTGGGAATGCAAACTAACCTCACCGTGTTTGGCTCTTAGTGTTCTCTTGATTGAGACCGGGATTTTATGGATCATGGCGTGCTAACTGCCTATTTTCGCATATTAACTTGTGCCAACAAGTGAGATTTCTTTATGGTCGATGAACTTCAATACCAGTGAGGATAGATAGTGCTTTTAGTAAGATGATTGAAGTATTAGATCAGGGGGAGAAACACTTACCTTTTGGGGATTCCGATGAGGATTGAGAGTTTATTGCTTAGTTTTTGGATTTATTGGGTCGTCCATACGTGCTTTTTGTTTAGTACGAAAATGATGGAAAGCATTGTATTTTATTTTTGTAAGGAAAGACATACATGCAAAGAAAATATATGATGAAATGAAAAGAAAGCTTTTAAAAAAGTTTATTTCTTGTGTTGTCTGTGTATGCGTGACTTGTACTTGTTGTACCCAGAGATGTAGGAATCAGAACGTTGACTCGGCTGGATGTCATAATCACTTTTCTAATTATTCACCAAGGGTCCCAATCCCTTTAAGGTAGCGCGGAATGGTATCCTGCCCTAAGATTTGGGAAGAGCTTAAAAGAATTCTCAACTCATTCTTATCATCTTTGCATCTATTAAATCTTCGTGTTGCCTTAGATCTTCCATGTATCTACTTTTTTTTTCTTTTTTCTTTTCATCTTGCCAATATTGCCCGCAATGCCCTTTTAGGTTTTTGTTATGTCTAACTTACCCGTCATTTTTTCTATAGTGCCCTTTCAGGTATTTATCACGTCCTGGATATTTGATCTTGCCTTCCCCTTGGCATTTATGTTGTTTTTACCCTTATCTCTCTTTTAGGTTTTCACTAAGTCCGGTGCGTGCCCACTGTTTTTACTCGAAGCACCCTTTCGAATTTTCACTTCACCCATTTTTCTTAGGATGCTTTCCTTTTTTTTTCGTTTTCTTTGATTCAGCAATGAATGGATCAGACTTCCATCCTTGTTGGCCAATTGGTAGCTCTTCCTTCCTTGTCTTGAGTCACGATGACAAAGCCATTAACTCAAGCCGAGATCATCCTGAGGGGATGTGAGTGGAGATGGGTTTCTTGAGTCAAATTTTTTCTTTTTCTCATTTTTTTCTTTTTATAACTTTCTTGGATTGTGCGCTCTTATTTTATCCTCATTTCTTTTTCTATTTTTCTTCTTTTTTGGTTATCTTTAACTGTGCAATCTTATTTTATCCTCGTTTCTTCTTTTCTATTTCTCTCCTTTTTTGTTCTTTGACCTTTCTTATTGAGGCACTTATTTGGGGAGTGGAGGGAGTGATTCTCAGGATGACCATCTTTAGTCAATTGACTTGAGCTTTGCTATTGAAAATCTTGACATGGTTAGATAAGTTTACCCGCTATTGGCGTTAATGGGCTCTGGAAGATCTTTGCCTCAGGTTGGTAAGTCAGAGAGCTCCTTCCAGAAGAACTCTTCTAATCATTGGGCCATCTCAAACGATCTCTAAAAGTACCTCATGATCGTTAAATGATTTTGAGCCGACTTTTCCACTGATGTCAATATCCTGTATAGAGGATGTTTAAGACCTTGCCACATCCAATGTGCATGCTCCTAACACTTGAAGTACTTTCTAACATGGAATGCAAGCATGGTCTTTCACGACTTCTTCTTGATAGGCTTCATTTCAAGATTTGTTGACAAGTTTTTGATCGAATCCAGAGAAATCTTCATAAGATGCAAGATTGAGTAGTCACGGCTTTAAGAATTTGATCATTCTCTACTCATTTTCTAGGGAGAAGGATTCGCAATTCATACTTCCCTAAGAGTTTTGGGAGATCCTAGGTTTACAATTTCAAAACTTTTCTGGATGATAATAGCTTTTGATTTTGAACTTTCTGAGGAGATATTCACAACTCCAAGTGTAAGGTCGTGATGTAGCAATAATCTCGATGAGACCGAGGTCGAATCCACAGGGACTAAACTTGTACGTATTCTGAAAAGAACAAGGACTAGAAGAAGAAGAAGGTCTAAATATGAATTCTAGAATAATTAAAAGTGATTGTGAATAAGGTTGATTAAAACTTGTGAATTTAAAGGTGGGAACTAGGGTGCCAAGGATCCACTTGTAGCTATCAAGATGCTACCTTACTTGATTCAAGAGACACAGCTGGAATCAGAGTCCTATCTTATCTAGTTGGAAGAAGAGATGATCAAATCTCTGAACTTTTCATTGATTTAGTCTCAACGGATGAGGATTGTGAAGATTTGGAAGAGATTCCATCACCCTGCCATGCCTAGGAGATGATGGTGAACAACAGGATTTACCAATCCCATAATCTCAAATAGGAAAAAAAGATATTCAAAGTTATTGCAGCGTCTATTGTAATTTGAGTCACAACAAACCATAGAAAACTGAAAATTTTCCTTAAAATCAGCCAGAAATCAATGAAGTTTAATATAAACGAGAATTAAAGCAAGATAAACATCTCAATCACACTACAAGCTTCACCTCTTAGCCCTAGCTAAGAGGTTTAGTTTACCATAGACATGATTAAACCAAAACCTCTTAAAGAAAACATGAAAACAACTAAGAAAGAAGAATAAAAACTCTTGGCGACGGCTCTCCACCATTTTGCTCCACTCCTTAAACCCTGGATGATACCTAGGAACTTCGTAGGGACTCCTATTTATAGTTGTGAAGCTCCATCTTACGTACCAACTTGGAATTTCTACAATCCAATCGCGAAACCGCCTCAACTTACGTAGTTGTGTTACACATCGATCGGATTGAAGTTACCTTTAGTTGGACTGAAGTCGAGACCAAGCTTGGATATAATTTTTTTCATCAGTTACTTGATTTTGGTCGGACTGAGCATGGGTTCGGTCGAACTGAACTTAAGTTGTCCGTCAAACTGAATTAATCTTCTGTCGAACCGAATTAACTCCAAAATTCATCGTTCTTTGCTAGAGCTTTTTATGCACTTTCAGTCGCACCGAATCCTCGGTCAGGCCGAACTGGATTTCGTTCAGATTAAATTAAACTTCGGTCGAACCAAATTAGTTTTCGAATTTCATCTTTGGTCGCTGGACTGTTTTGTACGAATTTGGTTGGTTCGAACTGTCTATTTTTTCCATTGCGGATTCTGCATTCTTTCAAGTCCTTTCTTTATTCTATATACTTAGTTTCCTTGGATCTTTGGCATGTGAATTCTTCATTCTTGGTCTCCTAAGATCCATCTTTTGCCTTGGTGATTCTCGACCATCAAATCCATGCTTTTAGCATTCTTTTTAATCCAAGCTCTCAGATTCACCTGGCAACGCAAACATGTATAAAATAGACCATTAAGCATTATCATATTCATAAAACCAAGATATAAATAGGGGAGAATATGGAATATTTGACAATCAACATGAGACCCTCTAGTTCGATACTCGATTCATCATCTTCCACGTCATCAACTTTGTACTAACCCTTGAGTTCAAAGTCTAACTCTAAATTAAAATAATATAAAGTGGGCTTTATACTCAAGTTCTTTGACTAACAAACTTGGCACTTTATTTCTTGTGATTTTTAAAAAGCATTCTTAATTTTTTTTTAGTTTTGAAATTTTTTAATTTTGGAAATTTTGCAAATATTTAATTTTTCGGAGTTTTGAAATATTTCGTGTTTTGGATTTTTGAAAATTCTGATTTTTGGAGGTTTTTACTATGAGGGACCCTGAGCTAGATGATGATATAAACCAAGGGTTACCTAATCCGGCTCAGGAAGTTAAGCGCTATTCACATTGGCTTTTATTACCGTCTAGGGGCTGCGAACCTGTTACTACCTGCACTCTTTTCCCTTAGGAGGTAGGGTCGAATGGAGCAGTAGATGGGCCCCCATCATTGTGCCCAAACATCAGGATAATTTTGGGGCTGAGCTCTGAGTCAATGTCGGATGCAATTTTTCTTGGTTCATCCCCGATGGATTGCAACTCATTGGGTTCTTTTAGCTTGGGTAGGACCACGATTATGGTCTAGTTAATCGAGAGCAATTCATCCCCCTTGTCCAAGTCCTTTATACCATCAGATGGGATTGATGTGCAGGTGAAAGGATTGCCCTCCTTTTGAAGACCTTGTTTTCTTTTAGTGCACCTATGCTTTAGTTTCTTGCTTGGAGGAGGCTGATATCCTAGTCTTCTTTTGTTCACATTCTTTCGATCCTCAATGACTAGAGTTAAGCCTTGATATTCGAGCCGTTAGTAGAAGATTTGGTACTCGTCTGGAGGGAAGATGTAGTTTGATCCGATGAAACATGCAAGAGGAATGTAATTCACAGTATCAAACTCAAGACTATGGTATGGGATGTCCTCATCGGAGCACTATACATCTATAGCTAGGAGGATAGGCTCCTTCTCATTGTTGTGGCTAGATGGTGGAGGCTTTTGCCCCTGGTTGTCAACTGACAGCATTGGCATGTATGACAGTGCTAGTGTCGTGGGCAAGTAGTGCCACTGATTGACTGATGCTAAGATGGGCAAGCTGTGCCCCTGGATAATTTTTGAAGTGGGGAAGTTTGATTGATCGGTGTTGAAATAAGTAAGGTGTGCCCCTGGTTGATTGCTAGAGTGGGGAGGTTGTCCCCTTAATTGATTGATATTGAGACAAACAAGGTGTGCCCCTAGTTGATTACTAGAGTGGGGAGGTTGTCCCCTTGATTGATTGATACTGAGACAAACATGATGTGCTCCTAGTTGATTACTAGAGCAGGGAGGTTGTCCCCTTGATTGATTGAAGCTGAGATAGGTAGGGTGTGCCCTTATTTGATTGCTGAAGCGGGGAGATTGTCCCCTTGATTGATTGAGGCTAAGACAGGCAAGATGTACCCCTAATTGATTACTGGATAATGGAGTTTATCCACTTAATTAACTGATGGTGAGAAGACCGGACTGACTGGAAATACCCCTTGTATATTTAAGGGCATAGAGATTGGACTAGTTGGGGGAGCCTCTTGCAGGATAAGGGGTTCAAACTCTGAATGAGATTCAATGGTATGGACAAATTAGACTAGATGGGAAGGAGATTATTTCCTAATGGTATCGATGGTATGGGTGCCCGATGTACCGGGACCCACTTGATATTATGGCAGGGGATTTTGGAGTATGTTGTTCATCACCCCATCAGAGGCCTTAAATCAAATTCTTCATTGATCGATCAAGTTTTAGACCGTGTGTTTTAAGGTGAAACAATGATCCATTGTATGACCCCTAAATTGATGGTAAGCACAATTCTCGTTCGCATTAAATGTTAGTGGTAAAGGATTTGGTGCGGGCCTAGGCAGTAGTGGGATAAGAAGTTGCCCTTGGACTAGTGCGGTTAACATTTCACTGTAAGTTCGGTCTATTGGTTTAAATTTCCTAGGCTTCTAGACCATGCCCATTTGCCACCCATGTTTGGGATACTATGGGTTCCATCTTAGCTGTTGTTGTTGTTGTTGATGTTTTCCCTTTTGAGGGGTGAATGATGCATCTTTGGTAGAGGCAACAAGATCGTCTTCTTCCATTAGATGAGGGATGGGAACACTTTCGTTATCATTCCAGCATTCAATAGGCCTTCCTTCCACTATTGGCTGTATCGGGGATGCCTAATGAGGCCACCAAGGTGAGATCATCCCAGCCCTTATTCTGGCTTCGACTTATTCCCTGACACGGATGAGTTGGGTGAAGTTGGCATATGGATATGAGACAAGGTATCCAGAGATACTGGGGTTTGCTGAGTGGATAATCATAGCGATTTTCTTCTCGTCGTCGATGGGTTTCTTCATTCTGGAGGTCATGGCTTGCCACCATCCAACATAAACTAACAATGACTCATCATCCCTCTGCCTTAAGGAAACAAGATCCGCTCTTCTCGACACTACATTAAGATTGTACACGAAATGATCAATGAATTCTTGGGAAAGTTGTTCCTAAGTTTTGATTCGATGGTAGTCTAGTGATGTGTACCAGTCTAATGTGTCACCTTTCAGGGATTTCTGAAACAAACAGATCAATATTGCTCTACCATTGCATGCCACGACATTAAGCTCTCCACAAAATTCTCTTAGGTGGTGTATAGGACATCTTGTACCATCATATTTTTAAATTTTGGTACCTTAAAGCCTAGAGATAACTTTGCATCAGGAAAGGGACAGAGATCCCTGAACTTGATGGATGAGAGATCCACCCCATGCAGCCTCTGTAGTTTGCACTCCATCTCTCGGAATTGCTCTTGGAGTTGCTCGATTTCGAAGGGATTAGATTGGAGAGGTTTTACCCCTTATCAAGCCTACCATCTATCCTTCTTATAATAGTTGGCATTGTTGACACCTCTATGATTCCTACTTGAAGGAGGCTAGACCTAGTGGTTGCTCCCCATTATAGGGAGTTTGTTGAATAGGGACTGAAAAATGAGGATGCAAAGAAATCCTGGTTGCAGGAGATTGTTGAAATTGAGTAGAATTCCTATAAGGGAGAGAATTTCAGAATTAACTGGGAGTCTGGGGTGTGGACTGATGGAACCAACTTTCATTCATGGGAAGATATTGGAAGAAATGCCCCAAGGTAAATGGTTGTGCTGTATAGATGTCTCCATTGGGTAGGTATCAGAAGTCCTGCACAAACCTTGACTGTTGCATTTGTTGTGCTGGGCCAACTTGGATGTTGGATATTAGAACTTATGCTAACATGAGCTGGTGAAGCATTTCTTGCATGACCTTCGTATTCTCGACCACCTCCTGGATGCAAGAGACTAACACTGATCCTGCTGGATGCGGTTGTGGGGGAATACCTTCTTGTATATCAAGAATAAAGAAAGGGAGAGCTACTTCTTCACGCTTGGCCATGGCCATTCAAGATCTCATTTGGACTATGCTACGATAAGGGAGATATTTTTAGGATGCCTAACTTGCCAAGGCATATTTTTTTTCTTTTTTTAAAATGTATGTTGATGCATATGTAAATGTGCGAGAATTGATATTCTTCAGGAATTTGTAAGATCTTGTTATTCAAGTCAGGTCGCGACTATAGTTACTAGTTTTTTGCCCAGCAGAGTCATCCTTCTATGGACGTTGGAGGGCAGATTTTCGGAGGGGAAGGGAGATCCTCACTCAAGAGTTTTCGTTTGAGGTAAATGGGTGTAATATTTGACCAGAGTCGCCCAATTATTACAATTCTACAATCAGTTAGACTCTGTAGAAACGCTTAAGATTGAGAAAACGATGGAATGTAATGTATATGTCAAGCGATGATGAATTGGCTAAGGTTTCTAGTGGGCAGGATTCGATTATATCGGCAAGCCTCAGAGCATACACTCGCTAGTTAGATATGAAAAAATGATGAAATGCAATATAATACTGATGTATGAGGAGCAAGGGGATTGAGAAGGGAATGAATGTTGCATGATGCTAAGCTTTGTTTGATGAAACTGATTGAAGCTCGGATAGCTGGATGAATGGTAGTGTCGCAAGGCTAGATTGAGTGGCTTAGATTTGAACTTAGGTGACTCAGGAGGCTTGGACTCTGCCTAGGCTAGGTTAGACCAGGGTCGGGCTCTCTCTATCTCACTCTTACTTTCCTTGGTGGAGGAACGGACCATGATCTACTGGATGTAGTGGGGGACTCCCTCTGAATTCCTGATGCCTCTAGATTAGAGTGAGTGTTTGAAATGAGAAGGGGAGGGGCTATTTATAGCCACCAAACCTGATTTTCTTGTAATTATTGGTAATCCTAGGGCAAAAGGTGGTTGAAGGGCTGAGATTGGAGATTGCCACATGGCACCATCTCATAGGTTGGATGAAGTGGTAAAAGTATAATTTTGGATAAGGAGATGGGTATTGGAGTAAATACACTTCAATCACACACTTCGGGCTTGAAAAGGGAGAGTTCCACATGCTTGAGGGACGTTGCCCCAAAGAGGGAGAGTGCCACGTGGTCAGCAATAACCTGGCTGCCACTGGTCCCCACTTGGACTCCCTACTTTGGTAGGCAGCATTTTCTAAGCATATGAAGCCTCTGCTGTGATTGTTGTTACTTTGAGGTTTCACCCATTTCTCCGATTGGGCTTAGTTTTAGGCTTAACTAGGTGAGTTAACTGGGTTGTGGGGTTGGGTGGGCTGACCAAGTGAGTTGACTCATCAAGTTGTCCGAGTGAGTTGACTCGCTGAGCTAACTTAAGGTTCTAGGGTTTTAGGTTCCTAGGGTTTAGGGTTAGGTTGACTGGCTTGAATTGGCTAAGTTTAGGGTTTAGGACTGGGATTCCTAGGGTTTAGGCTTCTAGGGTTAGGGTTTAGGATTGGGGTTTGGTTGCCCATATATTAGTTTAAACTCAATCACCTTATTAGCTTGGGGTGGGGTGTTTACACTCACCTATCTTGTATGATTTCAAATTCAATTTTAAACCAATAACTACTAAGTATGGTATTTCCTAGGGTGCATAAGGAGAATGATGTACATGACACTTTCAAGTGGGCCATCTCGAAGGTGGTTTACACTACGTGAAAAATGGAAAAAAATGACGGATTTTGAGACGGTTCTGGACCGTCTCTAAAATTGCTTGGTTTAAAGATGCTTTAGGGATGGCCATCAACGTCTCTAACGTCTCTAAAATTCTAGACGGCCCTTGACCGTCTTAACATTGTCTTAAACATTTTAACGTCCACATATCATTTAAGACGGCCAAAATCCGTCGTTAACTGGGGATAAAAGATGGCTGTAGACCGTCTGTAATAAGAGACGGTCTTTGACCGTCATATATTCGAAAATTTGAGACAGTCGATGACCGTCCGCATTAGAGACGGTCATTGGCCATCGTTTACTGATAATTTGAGACTGTCAACAACCGTCTCTATTAGAGACGGTCACCAGCCGTCTTTTACTAGCAAGTGAGACCGCTTGAAATCAGCTGTATTAGAGACGGTCGTTGGCCGCCTTATTTTGAGACTGACAAAGGCTGTCTTAATTAGAGACGGTCATTGGCCGTCTTATAGCAGTCATATGAGACTGTCAAAAACCGTCCATATTAGAGACGGTCCTAAACCGTCTCTAATGCTCCTGCCACCATTAAAGTTGTGAATTTCGGAAAAAAAAAAAAAAAAAAAAACTATAATTGTATAAAAATCTAGATTTTGGGAAAAAAATTAAGATCATTGAATTATGTTAATAATTTTGAAGAAAAAAAATTTCAATAAAAAATTGATATTTTGAAAACGAAAATATAAAAAATTAAACAAAATTGTGAAAAAATTGACAAATTGTAAAAAATATATATTTAAAGAAAGAAAACTAGATTTTGTATTTTGACAAGAAAAATTAAAAAGTTGTATAACAAGATTTTGATAAAAAAAAATGATTCTTTGAAAAAGAAAATTTTAAAAATTAGACAAAGTTGTGAAAAAATTGATAAAATGTAAAAAAAATATATATATATTTTTTTAAAAAGAGAACTAGATTTTGTATTTTGACAACAAAAATTCAAAAGTTATATAACAAAAGTGAGATTTTAAAAAATGATATTTTGAAAAAGAAAATTTAAGAAATTATACAAAATTGTGAAAAATTTGACAAATTGTAATATATATATATATATATATATATATATATATATATATATATATAAAGAAAACTAGATTTTTTATTTTGACAAGAAAAATTGAAAAGTTAGATAACAAAAGTGAGATTTTGATGATCTGTTGTATATCCTTGTCGCCCCTATGTTTCTCCAACCCATTTTTTGGCTGGGTATAAAAAATTGTATAGATTTAAATCTTAAGTGGACCACACCACTAGAAAGAATAATAATATAGTACCTCGCCATTAAAAATTATAAAGAGCCCATCGTAAGGTTCTAGTAATGTCTATTTGCCATCCAACTTGTTGATAATGTAAAGAAGATCTAGATGAAGGTAAGCTACAAAGATCAAATTGATCTAAAACTTTTGTGGCCTTCAAAAGGTTTTTAATAGTTATTCATCATTGTTTTGATTGGTATGATCACCCTCCTGAGATTATTGAGTTCTCATGATTTAAAATCACATCCTAAAATATGATGGAAAAATATATGGACAGGGTCGATATACATAAAATATATCAAGGTGGGCCCTACACGGTTGGAGTAACACCCATGAGGGCCCGTTTGGCTAGGCAGATTGGAAGGGATTGGATGGTATTGGAAGGGATTGGAAGTTAAATCCCGGGATTGGCCAGGAGTGCTAAACAGGCTGGGTGACCTAATCGCGGGATATAGCAATCCCATGGATCTTAAGACAATCCACTGACAACACCATATCATTACCTTTAGGGCCTATTTGGCCAGGCAGATCCCACGGTATTAGGAGGGATGGGATCGACAATATCCTGGGATAGGCATGACGTGCCAAACAGACCCAGTGAACTTGTCCTGGGATAAGAGCAATCCCATGGATCTTAAGACAATCCACTGACATCACCATCATTAGCTTAAAATTGATCCTATCCCTTGGTTGGATGGATTGGAAGGTAAAATCCCAGGATATGCAGGGCATGCCAAAAACAGACCAAAGTGAACTTTGTCCCGGGATATAAGCAATCCCATGGATCTTAAGACAATCCATTGACACCACCATCATTACCTTAAAATTGATCCCATCCCTCCTAATACCATGGGATCTGCCCGGCCAAACAGGCCCTTAAATCCCATCCAATCCACCCTAATCCGTTCAAATTTTCCTATGACGTGTTTGGTTAGAGGGATTAGAAAGGATGGGAAGGTTTAATCCCGGGATTGGCCGGGCGTGCCAAACAGACTCGACATAGCAATCCCGTGATATAGCAATCCAAGACAATCCATTGACAACACCATCATTATTTATTACCTTGAAATCCATGCCATCCACCCTAATACCATTCAATCCCTTCCAATCCACCCGGCCAAACAGGCCCGAAAGGAGTTACCTAAATAGTGAAATGGTATTATAATGGCCCATTTGGCCGGTCGGATTGGAAGGGAGAACTAGATGGTATTGGAAGGGATTGGAAGTTAAATCCTAGGATTGATCGGGCATGCCAACCAGAGTCGGTGATCTTATCCTAATCCCATGGATCTTAAGACAATCCACCGACAACACCATCATTACCTTTAAATCCCGTCCAATCCACCCTTATCTGTTCAAATTTGCCTAGGACATGTTTGGTTCGAGGGATTGGAAGGGATGGGAAGGTTTAATCCTGGGATTGGTTAGGCGTGCCAAATAGACTAGATATAGCAGTCCAGTGATATAGCAATCCCATGGATCTCAAGACAATCCACTGACAACACCATCATTACCTAGAAATCCATGCCATCCACCCTAATACCATTCAATCCCTTCCAATCCACTGGCCAAACGGGCCCTAAGGTCACCTCATGGGAACTTCCCATGAGGTTAATCTGTGTGCGCCCCACCATGATGTATGTAGAACATCAACACCATGCATTTGATGTCCCCTTAAAGTCCAAAAATCAGTCGTATACGAAACTCAGGTGGGCCATAACATCTAAAACTATGTGAAGACATCCCAAAAACATATAAAAGCATTTAATTGGTGGGGCCCACATGAGTTTTGGATGTGTATGAAACTTGGCCTGACTCCTCATCCAAGTGAGACACACATAATGAATGGGCTGGATCTATGAACCACATTTAGGTGGACCCAATAAATGATTATGAATGTTTTAATCAGAGGGTAACCCTCTCAACTATAGTATGTGGTGTGGCCTACCCAAGTCATGGATTAACTTTATTTTTAAGCTCGTGGCCCAAAGTCATGGTTTATCCACACCATTAATCCATTTTTCTAGATCATTTTAGTGGTTGAGTCCACAATCAAAGCATATCCAAAGCTCAAGTGGACCATACCACAGGAGACAATGGGAATAATGATTTCCATCGTTGAAATCTTCCTATGGCTTACAGTGATTTTTATTTGTCATCCAACCCGTTCAATAGATCACAAATACATGGATGAAGGGAAAACTAAAATATCAACTTGATCCAAAACTTTAGTGGCCTCCCAAAATTTCTCAGTGGTAGATGTTCAATTTATAATGTTTCCTATGATGTGGTCCACTTGAGATTTTTATAGGCATCAATTTTGAGCTTATGTAATAAAATTATTTGTTAAAATGGATGGATGGAGTGGATAAAATGAATAAATTATGGTGGCCCCATAGGATTTACTCAATACGTACGCTTAGGGTATAAGGGACTCTATAGGGTCTAAAAAAATATACGTGCCTTATCTAAGCCGTCTATATATTTTAAAATATTATTATAGGGCATAAAACCAAAAATCATCTAGATTGAAGGCTAAATGGAGATTAAATCACATGTGTATGTTATGATGGGGAAAGGATTGACCACTCCCCCTGACATCAGCCATTGGCTAGTGGTCAGTGCTCTGTGGGGCTCACCATGATGAATGTGTATCATCCATGCCGTCCATCTATTTTTATATATCATTTTATGATATGATAAAAAGAAAAAAAGAATTATATCTCAATCTTAAGTGAACCACATTACAGGAAATAGTGTTAAATGAATTTTGACCATTAAAAATGTTTTGGGGGCCATAAAAGTTTTGCATCAAGCTGATATTTATCTTTTCCCTCCATCTGGGTTTTATGACCAAATCAACAGATTGGATTTCAAATAAACAGTACGGTGGGCCTTAAGAAGATTTTAATTATGAATATCCATTTATTATTTTTATCATGTGGTGTGGCCCACCTAGGATTTATATCCCCATAGTTTTTTATATCAATCACTAAAATGATCTATAAAAATAGATGAACGGAATGG
This sequence comes from Magnolia changhungtana, assembly GCA_030180095.1. NCBI lineage: Eukaryota > Viridiplantae > Streptophyta > Magnoliopsida > Magnoliales > Magnoliaceae > Magnolia > Magnolia changhungtana. The sequence continues at coordinate 2,941,326 of JASAUF010000360.1, forward strand.
ATGAAACATGTACATCATGGTGGGGCCCACAGAGCACCGACCATCAGCCACGACCTGTCTGCCCAAATTTTGGGCGCGCGCTCAAAATAGAGCCGCGCCCAATGTCTCCCCCATTTCAATGCACGCCTCTGCCCTCTCTCTCTCTCTCTCTCTCTCTCTCTCTCTCTCTCTCTCTCTCTCTCTTTCTCGTCGTCGTCGCTCTGGGTCCCTGCACAATCGCGCCTGCGCCGAGTCTCTCTCTCTCTCTCTCTCTCTCTCTCTCTCTCTCTCTCTCTCTTCCTCACTTGCATCATCTCCGAATCTGGTGCGGCCAGTAGCCCTGCCCTTCATCTCTTCCCCGGCCAGGTACTCTTCTCTATTTAGGTTTTTAATTTTTAGATCTGTAAATCCATAGTGGGGGTTCGTTGGCCATGTCTGTTAAACAATGGAACCAATGATCTAGATGGCCTGGGTTGCTATAAATGTATACCATATATACAATGGATGCAGACATAGTATAGTCTTGCCATTCATCAGTTGTTGTGAATGTTTAAGGTGTGCACAACATGTGTTTGATGAAATGTCTCTGCTGGATAAGGTAGATTGCATACTCTGTAACTCAGCATGCGAGTAAACTCTATGGGGCCACTGCGATTTGTGTGTCTTATCCATGCAGGCCATCTATTTTTCAACTCATTTTATGGCATGAGCCCAAATGGAAGCATATCCAATGCTCAAGTGGGCCCACCACAGGAAACAGTAGGAATTGAAGACCCACCGTTGAAAACTTCTTAGGGCAGCAGAAGTTTCGAATCAAGCTAATATTTGTGTTTTCCCTATGTCTGTGTGAGCTTATGAATAAGTTGGGTGACAAATAAACATCGCTGTGGGCCCTATGACAGTCTCAATGGTGGATGTCATAATCCCCACTCTTTCCTGTGTGTGGTCCAGCTGAGCTTTGGATAAAATGAGGATTGCTGGTCTGTAATGTCCACTATAAAGAAATCGCAACCAGAGCTGGAGGCTAAAACGTGCTTATAAACAGATTTTGGGACCTTGGCCTAGCATGAGGTGACTTTCCTGATGGTCAGGGTGGATTTTACATAAACATGGTAGCTAGTGAGGCTCACCCAAGCGGATATGAATTGGGACAGGTATGGGGTGGATTTATTTTGACTGTGGTCAGATTAGGGGTGCTGTGTTTAGTGTTGAAAGGAGACAGATTGTAGAAATGTTGGTAACAATTAGAGGATGAATTTGGGGTCAGATTGTAGGTTATGCTTATAGGTGGGCAATAGGCTGGTTTCAATGGGACTATTTTAAGAGAGATTGTGCCTAAAGAGGGACTGGTTTTACTGGAATTAGATGTTTATATATAGTATTAGGACTGCAGATGAGATTGAAAAGTTTCAGAGTTTAGGATAAGGGCTGCTTATAGGTATGGTGTGGCAACACTTTAATCATCCTTGGAGGGATATAAATGATATATTGTGGCCTTATTTTTGGGGTGGTAACATATTGATCATCCTTGGGTATAAATGATCAATGGTGGCCGCATGTTTTGAGTAGCAATCCATTGATCATCCATCTGGAGGGATATGAACAATTAATCGTGACCATTAACTTTATTTCATAATTTTTTGATTACAAGAATGCCACTAGGGGCTGAAGTTTGTGAAGTAGTGAAAACTGGATTTAGGATGGACTCTGGGCTGAAAAAAGTCTGGAAAGATGATTGTTGTGGAACTTCTTGGAGGTAATGGAACTTTTAAAGTTTTAGAGTCCATTTGTTTAGAAACCATCTTGGAGGCAAAGAAGGCAGTTGAGGAAAGAAGTCTACACTTGATTTTTACAAGGCCTATTGTTATAATTATGTGAAATCCACTCCAATCAGATAGCAAACCAAAATTTAGGTATGTCTTAAAACTCAAACTCATCATGATTCAGGTTAACCCTACCAAGGAAAACAGTTTGGAGGGCTATCATTGTCCAGTACATTATTTTCAATCACCCATTTCTCTTGAATCATGGATGGGAGTGATTTTTGGGACCTTGGCCTAGCATGAGGTGACTTTCCTGATGGTCAGGGTGGATTTTACATAAACATGGTAGCTAGTGAGGCTCACCCAAGTGGATGACCCATTTGCTTGCACACCCACGGCCCTTTAAAAAAAAATGCAAAGGGAGTGGATTTTTAATTAATCATATGGATTAATTAGGTAGCTTTTTGAAAACCCGTTTGAAAAAGGTAGCGAAATGTAAAATCTACATTAATTAAGTAGAAATGCTTCAGTGCTCTTAGAGATAATTTGTAGTGCTACTAGTTGTTCAATTGAACATCTTGATCGTTAGATCTGAATTGTCCGTTAGAGTCAAAAATAAATTATATAGGCTACTTAACAAAATCAGACTGACTGGATGATCCAATCCATCTTTGATTTGACCAAACTTTCTACATCCATCCTTTCCCAAGCCATGGATGGTATGGTTAAGATTGTATGACAAAAATGATTCTTTATAAACATAAGTAATCCAAGATGGGCCATAGAAAATAGATGGGTAAAATTGTTGATTGGACTATGTAACGGTCTAGACCATCCATATTAAAGACTACTGATGAAATACTTATGTTTTAGATTGATGTTATGTTTGCAATGTAGGCACAAAAAAACTTCATTATAGCAAGTATTGTTTATTGCATTTTCCTGCTCTTGTTTCCTAAATAACTTCTGAATTATTACTTCTTTATTTTTGTGGATTGAAACTTCATATTTTCATTTAGTGCAAGAATGGTAAGACTGCTTTTCATATTTCAGTCTACATATGCGAGTCAATACTTGAAAACTCATAATTTGATGTAGCCTATAACCTATAACCTATAACCTATAACCTAAAACCTACACCTAATCATGTGCATATATTTGCGGATATATATAGATCTTTATTTTTTTATGATTGGTGACCACATGTAGCATGTTTTGACAGTTTATGAAAAGCCTCTTTTTTATTGTATCTCACTTTTTATATGCTGCATGCACATGATATCAGATATGGATTTGACGCCCTTGAGCAAGAATTGGATGACAAAAGATATATTAAGTGATGAATACATTAAATGCATTGAATCGTTTATTATATTTGCAAAAAGGAATTCGGGAGGTATTGATTGGTATAGTTGTCCTTGTGCTAGATGTCGTAATGTGCGTGGGAAGAAAATATTAAGTACAGTTTCTGAGCATTTGATTATGAATGGTATAGATTAGACATACACAATTTAGTTTTTTCATGGAGAACAACTTCCCAATATGGGTGTCAATGCCAAGGCTCCTAGTACATCTGCCACTGATTGTAATGAAGAGTTGTTGCCCAGAATGGTTGATTTGGTTAATGATGCTTTTGGTCATGTTCAACCTGATGACTTAGATGCATATATGAATGAGGCCAATGAGGAACATGGTAGTCAGCCTCAAGATGACAGACAATGATACTCAGTACAATAAATTAAGGGAGGATGTGGTACAACCCCTATATCCATCGTGTAAACGTGAGTATACAAAGTTGTCAGTAACAGTTGAGTTGATGAGCATGAAGGCTATATATCAGTGGTCAGATAATAGCTTTACGACTTTGTTGCAACTGCTCAAGAAGATTTTTCCAAGCGAGAACTCTTTGCCAGATAGTACCTATAATGCAAAGAGATTGATCAGTTCGTTGGGTATGAACTATGAGGTGATACATGCATGTCGTAATGATTGTATTCTGTACTGGAAGGAGCATGCTAATAAGGAAAGTTGTCCTACATGTAAAGCAAGCAGATGGAAAGTGAATAGTGTTGTAAGATCAAGAGTCTCACATGTACCATGGAAGGTACTAAGATACTTCTCATTAACACCAAGGTTACAAAGACTTTATAGCGTATCATAGATTGCAGAGAATATGTTGTGGCATTCAAAGGGGGCTAAAAATGACTCGTACATGCGTCATCCTGTGGATTCTTCTATGTGGAAGTTTATAGATAGAAAATTCAGTGATTTTGCTGTGGATCCACGTAACGTTCGGTTGGGACTTGCAATAGACGGATTCAATCCCTTTGGGCATATGAGCATCTCATATAGTTGCTAGCCTGTTATGATTGTTCCATACAATCTTCCATCTCATTTATGCATGCGGAAGGAATTTATTATGTTAAAACTTTTAATTCCTGGAAAAAATGGTCCAGGGCATGACATCGATGTATATTTACAACCATTAATTGAAGAATTAAATGAATTGTGGAAAGGGTCGATAACATATGACTCGTTCAGGAAGAACAGGTTTACAATGAAGGCGATTTTATTATGGGCAATACATAATTTTCCAGCTTATGGGCATCTTTCTGGGTGTAGGACAGGAGGAAAGTATGCATGTCCTGTTTGTAGTGAGGAGACTGACTTTGTTTGGCTAAAACATGGAAAAAAGTTTTCTTATATGGGGCACAGAAGATTCCTCCCAAGAGCTCATATCTTTAGGAGCCAAAGATCTCGATTCAATGGGAATGATGAAAATCGGCAAGCTCCAAAGCATTTGTCTGGAGAACAAGTATTGGTTAAAATGAATAATATACAAACCAAGTTCGGAAAGCATATAGAAAATAAGAGGAAGAAGACCACAGATGAGGAGTCTAACCTTACTGCTTGGTCGAAGAGATCAATCTTCTTTACATTGCCGTATTGGGAGCATATGCCTATTCGTCATAATTTGGATGGTATCAGATACTACAGGCATCCCTCCAGAATGCATCAGAGTTGTAATAGATGATATTAATGTTCGCACAACAGAATTGTTTAATGATGACAGGACATTTGAAGATATTTAATTGGGTGAAATTGTTGTTTGGCCCAAATTCCTGATGAGAATTTGAATATTCAGTAGTTTTGTTCAACTTTTTGAACTCTAGGACATTTTATATGACGAAAACTTGATTATTCACTGAAATCCTTTTTTGATCAAGTTGCCTTTTTTATTTATTTTATCTTCAACATCCTTTTGATTAATTATGGCTTGTTGTCATTTGTTTTTTATTAACCAAGTTACTAAAGGATTTTAATTTCAAATGTAACTGAAGTATTGACAGAACATTGTCTCTTGTTGCAGTACGAGATGTAACAAGAATATACATTGATTGTGTATTAGTTCTTTTTTTAAATGCACCAACCATAAACGATTTGAGACGATTTGTTTAATGATACTTTGTTAAATATGAAATTTATGACCTTTAGTAACTTGGTTAATTAAAAAGAACTACATAGTGGCTTGATCTCAATCTGACTTTTTGGGTACGTAGGTAGCTATTCATAATGTACTAAAATATCGGTGCAGCCACAAATCTTTTTTCTCCTTTGAATTGTAACACTGTATCAGTTGCATTTTTCTCTATCATACAGGTTGTGGCTATGAAAGATATAATATCACCTCCTTATAAGGAAACATTTAATGATGTGTACAGGTAAATTCATTTTTTCTTATTCCTTATATTGTTTCTCAGTTATATTTGTGTTGGTTTCAGAGTACAGGTCCAGTTATATTTGTGTTGGTTTCAGAGTACAGGTAGCGATAGAAATTGTTGGTCAATTGTGGCTTGCAGACAAAAGGATGAGTAACCAACAATACAAATATTGGAGGCCTTCCCTAGGTATCCAGATGCTTTTAGATATATTTATGTTGTTTTTAAATGTATTTGCTCGAAAATAATGGAGCAGGCCCGGATGTGCATCGGAGCTATCTGAATGAGCGGGGGTCCCTGGAAGGTGGGAACCGCTGACCATGATGAAGTTGTCCATTTTCTATGGACAACATTGGAAGGGCCTAGCCATTTGGACAGGCCATGTTAATGTATTTGCTCGAAATAATGGAGCAAGCCCGGATGTACGTCGGAGCTATCTGGATGAGCGGGGGTCCTTGGAAGGTGGGAACCGCTAACTATGATGAAGCTGTTCATTTCTTATGGACAGCATTGGAAGGGCCTGGCCATTTGGACAGGCCGTGTTAATGTATTTACTCGAAAATAATGGAGCAAGCTCGGATGTGCGTCGGAGCTATCCGGATGAGCGGGGGTCCCTGGAAGGTGGGAACCGCTGACCATGATGAAGCTGTCCATTTCCTATGGACAGCATTGGAAGGGCCTGGCCATTTGGACCGGTCGTATTTATGTATTTGCTCAAAAATAATGGAGCAGGCCCGAATGTGCGTCAGAGCTATCCGGATGAGCGGTGGTCCCTGGAAGGTGGGAACCGCTGACCATGATGAAGCTGTCCATTTCCTATGGACAGTATTGGAAGGGCCTGGCCATTTGGACAGGCCGTGTTTATATCTATATTTGCAGGGACCACACCCGTAACCTATAACCTAAACCTATTCTTACATCCCAAAACCTAAACCTTAACCTAAACCTATAACCTATAACTTAAACCTATAACCTAAACTCAATTCCCTAAACTTTAACCTACAACTAAACCAATTCTTAAATCCCTAAACCTACACCTAATCCTAATCTCAACTCCCTAACCTAAACCTAAACCTAAACTTAAAACCCAAACAAAAACCCCAAACATAAACCGATCTCGAACCCGAACCCGATTTCCTAAACCTAAACCTTTGCTTATTCTCAATTCCCTAAACCTATAGCTTATAACCCAAACCTTAACCAAAACCTTAACCTAAACCCAAACCTAAACCTATAACCTTAACCTAAACCAAAACCTATGACCTAAAACCCAAACATAAACCCGATCCCGAACCCGAACCCGATTTCCTAAACCTAAACCTTAACCTACTCTCATTCCCTAAACCTAAACCTAAACCTAAACCTACACCTACACCTAATCTTAATCTCAACTCCCTAATCTAAACCTAAACCCTAACTTGAAAACCCAAACCTAAACCCAATCCCGAACCCGAACCGGATTTCCTAAACCTAAACCTTTACCTATTCTCAATTCCTTAAACCTATAGCTTATAACCTAAACCTTAACCAAAACCATAACATAAACCCAAACCTAAACCTATAACCTTAACCTAAACCAAAACCTATGACCTAAAACCCAAACATAAACCCGATCCCAAACCGGAACCCAATTTCCTAAACCTAAACCTTTACCTATTCTCAATTCCCTAAACATATAGCTTATAACCTAAACCTTAACCAAAACCTTAACGTAAACCCAAACCTAAACCTATAACCTTAACCTAAACCAAAACCTATGACCTAAAACCCAAACATAAACATAAACCCGAACCCGAACCCGATTTCCTAAACCTAAACCTTTACCTATTCTCAATTCCCTAAACCTATAGCTTATAACCTAAACCTTAACCAAAACCTTAACCTAAACCCAAACCTAAACCTATAAACTTAACCTAAACCAAAACCTATGACCTAAAACCCAAACATAAATCCGATCCCGAACCTGAACCCGATTTCCTAAACCTAAACCTTTACCTATTCTCAATTCCCTAAACTTATAGCTTATAACCTAAACCTTAACCAAAACCTTTACCTAAACCCAAACCTAAACCTATAACCTTAACCTAAAGCAAAACCTATGACCTAAAACCGAAACATAAACCCGATCCCGAACCCGAACCCAATTTACTAAACCTAAACCTTTACCTATTCTCAATTCTCTAAACCTATAGCTTATAACCTAAACCTTAACCAAAACCTTAACCTAAACCCAAACCTAAACCTATAACCTTAACCTAAACCAAAACCTATGACCTAAAACCCAAACGTAAACCTGATCACGAACCCGAACCCGATTTCCTAAACCTAAACCTTTACCTATTCTCAATTCCCTAAACCTATAGCTTATAACCTAAACCTTAACCAAAACCATAACCTAAACCCAAACCTAAACCTATAACCTTAACCTAAACCAAAACCTATGACCTAAAACCCAAACGTAAAACCGATGCCGAACCCGAACCCGATTTCTTAAACCTAAACCTTTGCTTATTCTCAATTCCCTAAACCTATAGCTTATAACCCAAACCTTAACCAAAACCTTAACCTAAACCCAAACCTAAACCTATAACCTTAACCTAAACCAAAACCTATGACCAAAAACCCAAACATAAACCCGATCCCGAACCCGAACCCGATTTCCTAAACCCAAACCTTTACCTATTCTCAATTCCCTAAACCTATAGCATATAACCTAAACCTTAACCAAAACCTTAACCTAAACCCAAACCTAAACCTATAACCTTAACCTAAACCAAAACGTATGACCTAAAACCCAAACAAAAACCTGATCCCGAACCCGAACCCAATTTCCTAAACCTAAACCTTTACCTATTCTCAATTCCCTAAACCTATAGCTTATAACCAAAACCTTAACCTAAACCCAAACCTAAACCTATAACCTTAACCTAAACTAAAACCTATGACCTAAAACCCAAACGTAAACCCGATCCCGAACCCGAACCCAATTTCTAAACCTAAACCTTTACCTATTCTCAATTCCCTAAACCTATAGCTTATAACCTAAACCTTAACCAAAACCTTAACCTAAACCTAAACCTAAACCTATAACCTTAATCTAAACCAAAACCTATGACCTAAAACCCAAACATAAACCCGATCCCGAACCCGAACCCGATTTCCTAAACCTAAACCTTTACCTATTCTCAATTCCCTAAACCTATAGCTTATAACCTAAACCTTAACCAAAACCTTAACCTAAACCCAAACCTAAACCTATAACCTTAACTTAAACCAAAACCTATGACCTAAAACCCAAACATAAACCCGATCCTGAACCCGAACCCGATTTCCTAAACCTAAACCTTTACCTATTCTCAATTCCCTAAACTTATAGCTTATAACCTAAACCTTAACCAAAACCTTAACCGAAACCCAAACCTAAACCTATAACCTTAACCTAAACCAAAACCTATGACCTAAAACCGAAACATAAACCCGATCCCGAACCCGAACCCGATTTCTTAAACCTTTACCTATTCTCATTCCCTAAACCTATAGCTTATAACCTAAACCTTAACCAAAAACTTAACCTAAACCCAAACCTAAACCTATAACCTTAACCTAAACCAAAACCTATGACCTAAAACCCAAACATAAACCCGATCCGAACCCGAACCCGATTTCCTAAACCTAAACCTTTACCTATTCTCAATTCCCTAAACCTATAGCTTATAACCTAAACCTTAACCTAAACCCAAACCTAAACCTATAACCTTAACCTAAACCAAAACCTATGACCTAAAACCCAAACATAAACTCGATCCCAAACCCGAACCCGATTTCCTAAACCTAAACTCCGAACCTATTCTCAATTCCCTAAACCTAAACCAAAACCTTAACCTTAACCTATTCTCAAATCCCTAAACCTACACCTACACCTAATCCTAATCTCAACTCCCTAACCTAAACCTAAACCCTAACTTGAAAACCCAAACCTAAACCGATCCCGAACACGAACCCGATTTCCTAAACCTAAACCTTTACCTATTCTCATTTCCCTAAACCTAAACCTCAACCAAAACCTTAACCTAAACCTAAACCTACACCCATAACCTTAACCTAAACCAAAACCTATGACCTAAAACCTTAACCTATAACCTATAACCTAAACTTATAACCTTAACCTAAACCTTAACCTATAACCTGAAACCTAAAACCTAAATGTATTCTTAAATCCCCAAACCTAAACCTACACCTAATCCTAATCTCAACTCCCTAACCTAAACCTAAACCTAAACTTAAAAACCCAAACATAAACCCGATCCCAAACCAAACCCGATTTCCTAAACCTAAACCTTTACCTATTCTCAATTCCCTAAACCTATAGCTTATAACCTAAACCTTAACCAAAACCTTAACCTAAACCCAAACCTAAACCTATAACCTTAACCTAAACAAAACTTATGACCTAAAACCCAAACATAAACCCGAACCCAAACCCGAACCCGATTTCCTAAACCTAAACCTTAACCTATTCTCAATTCCCTAAACCTTAACCTTAACCTATTCTCAAATCCAGTAAACCTACACCTACACCAAATCCTAATCTTAACTCCCTAACCTAAACCTAAACCCTAACTTGAAAACCCAAATCTAAACTTGATCCCGAACCCGAACTCGATTTCCTAAACCTAAACCTTTACCTATTCTCATTTCCCTAAACCTAAACCTTAACCTAAACCTCAACCAAAACCTTAAACTAAACCTAAACCTACACCTATAACCTTAACCTAAACCAAAACCTATGACCTAAAACCTTAACCTATAACCTATAACATAAACTTATAACCTATAACCTAACCTTAACCTAAACTTTAACTTAACCTTAACCAATAACCGAAACCTAAAACTAAATGTATTCTCAAATCCCTAAACCTAAACCTACACCTAATCCTAATCTTAACTCCCTAACCTAGACCTAAACCTTAACTTGAAAACCCAAACATAAACCCGATCCCGAACCCGAACCCGATTTCCTAAATGTAAACCTAAACCTAAACCTATAACCTAAACCTAAACCTAAACCTAAAACCTAAATGTATTCTTAAATCCCCAAACCTAAACCTACATCTAATCCTAATCTCATCTCCCTAACCTAAACATAAACCTAAACTTGAAATTACAAACCGAAACCCGATCCTGAACCCGAACCCGATTTCCTAAACCTATATCTTAACCTATTCTCAATTCCCTAAACCTTAACCTAAACTTAAACCTAAAACTTACATGTATTCTCAAATCCCTAAACCTAAACCTACACCTAATCCTAATCTCAACTCCCTAACCTAAACCTAAACCTTAACCTTAACCTATTCTCAAATCCCTAAACCTACACCTACACCTAATCCTAATCTCAACTCCCTAACCTAAACCTAAACCCTAACTTGAAAACCCAAACCTAAACCCGATCCTGAACCCGAACCCGATTTCCTAAACCTAAACCTTTACCTATTCTCATTTCCTAAACCTAAACGTCAACCAAAACCTTAACCTAAACCTAAACCTACACCCATAACCTTAACCTAAACCAAAACCTATTACCTAAAACCTTAACCTATAACCTATAACCTAAACTTATAACCCTAACCTAAACCTTAACCTATAACCCGAAACCTAAAACCTAAATGTATTCTCAAATCACCAAACTTAAACCTACACCTAATCCTAATCTTAACTTCCTAACCTAAACCTAAACCTAAACTTAAAAACCCAAACATAAACCCGATCTCAAACCCAAACCCGATTTCCTAAACCTAAACCTAAACCTTTACCTATTCTCAATTCCCTAAACCTATAGCTTATAACCTAAACCTTAACCAAAACCTTAACCTAAACCCAAACCTAAACCTATAACCTTAACCTAAACCAAAACCTATGACCTAAAACCCAAACATAAACCCGATCCCGAACTCGAACCCGATTTCCTAAACCTAAACCTTAACCTATTCTCAATTCCCTAAACCTAAACCTAAACCTTAACCTTAACCTATTCTTAAATCCCTAAACCTACACCTACACCTAATCCTAATCTCAAATCCCTAACCTAAACCTAAACCCTAACTTGGAAATCCAAACCTAAACCTGATCCCGAACCCAAACTCGATTTTCTAAACCTAAACCTTTACCTATTCTCATTTCCCTAAACCTAAACCTTAACCTAAACCTGTAAAAAGCATGGTATAGAGCACTATACAAATAGGGATACAAATACATATATTTCATAAGTGAGTAGTTAGAGTAAACAACCACATGAAGGGTATCATACGTGACTCGAAGGTAGTTGAGAATCCCATCTCAGCATCTACCTAAGGCACAAACACTTAAGCATTTACACTCCCAAGCAATTTCACAAACACTTGGGATGCACTATTTCAACATACATGACGTATGTTAGAGGAATGTGTATTAGAACTGTTCTTTTATCAAACTAATATTTTATATGTATATATCATATTCATACAACAAATAATCATGACAATTACATCACCAAAATTTATACGTATGGGGTATTTTCTAGGATACCCAATTTCAACATACATAGTGTATACAAGGGAACCGGTATTACGGCGATTCCTTTTTCCAAGCAAATATTTTATACGCACATAATATATTTATACAACAATTAATCATGACAAACACCTCGCTAAAATATACATGTATACGGTACTTCTTACAATACCGTATTTCTACATACATAGTGTTTATTAGTAAACATGTATTTAGGCGAATACTTTCGCCAAATAAGTATTTTATCCATACGTCATATATCCATACGACAAATAAACATGTCAAACACATTTTCATAAAAAATACGTATACGGTATTTTATACGAATACCTAGAGTATGTGAAATTCCAAATTCTACAATTTTAATCGAAACAGAAAACGGAAAGCACTTTATACATGTGCAATTGCATGCAGATCATGAATCTACCATTATCTGACATTGAAAGCGTTGAAAACTGCAACCTATACACCTAAAGTCCTCACCTTGTGTCGTGGAATCGTAACGGAGTTGATAGGTTTGCTAAGCTCCCGTAATCGGTAGTTTGGCAACCTCTGGAACGAAATACGTTAGCTATTTCATAACCTACAACCACCCAAGCCCCAAATCAGGTTAGGGTTAGGGTTTCTTACCTAGAAACGATGCCGGAATCGTCGGGAAAGCGATGAGAATCAGGCGGTGGAGCCCGAATAGCGGCAGGGAACAGCAACAGGGAGTTCCTCCCACATCTCCCACACTTTCTCTCTCTTTTCTCTCTCTTTTCTCAAATTCGTATGGCTGTCATGAGAGAGGGTTTAAGGTCCTTATATAGCCTGAAAATTTACCAAAATAGACTTATGTTCAAGGTATACTTACATTATAATCAAATCGGCATTGTTTCAGCTCAAAAGAGGGTTTCTGGCGACCCTCATTGACCAAAGGTCGGACTTAAGCTCACTAACGCTGGATCTACGTTCTATTAAGTTTTCGTTTCGGTCAGGATTCCAGATCACGCGTGGCGGACCAGTTTCAGTTCAACGGTCAGCGGATCTCGATCGGAGATTCCGAGTATATGTAAATGTGTATGAAATTTTTCCTGATCTGAGGGTGTAATTTGGTCAGATTCTGACGGTCTGGTTGCTTAAAACTGATCCGCAAGTAACGAGTCTCAGATTACTATTTAAGATATTTATTTTTAAAGAAAACAAGTGTTTTCACACTCTCTCGCTCCGGACTCAAGCGAACAGCCGTGGAACACTGTTTGGATTTGATTTCCAAGATGGTTGTCAAGCCTAGTAAGGCGGTCCTAGTTCCTTAACTTCGTGTTAATCGGACTTCCAACGTGCTGTCCAGATCCGATACGGAGTTTCGAGATGCTCCCGAGAGCAGCCGGGTAATGAGATTGATCCTAGATTTTAGGGTAACCTAGCGTCAATGATTCTATAAGTTTTGGGTCTTGCAAATCGTATTTAAAGCGATTCAAACGGATTTCGTAGCTAATCTAGTTTAGCACTTAGTTACTTTCTCTCATTTCTAAAGGATTTAATCCTAAGTGATTTTCGTCTGAGGTGGTACTTAGTCCTTCATAGTTTGTATATAGAGTGATCCAAGTTATAATACTTAACTAGTTTAAGATAGTATCTAGGGTGCAAGTACTTAGGAAAATTAAAAGAATAAGGTGGTGAAGGGTGGGATTTGTGAAGGAAATGGGTTTAGAAGCGATTTTAGACTGTGGGATTCAGTCTTGATAGGTTAATAAGGTGTTAGGAGCAACCCATTGCCTAAGGACGTCTAATTCCAGGTTGGCAAAAATTCGGAATGTTACAATCTACCCCCCTTAAAACAAAATTTCGTCCCCGAAATTGCCTAAGGGTAATAAGGAAAGATTTAATTATTTCTTTTGCTGAAGTTTTATTGATTTCAAGTTTCTACGCGTGGTAGGGTATGTACTAGCCTAGTTCATTTTAGTCTTACCCCCTTAAAACTTATTTCTTTATCCATTTCTCATACCCTGATGGTTTGCTACAATTTATTTCTTTACCTATTTGGAGTCTCGGCAACAATCCCCAACAATTGAGAGTAAGATAGTTGTTTTCAATGTTTGACCAACACGGAGAGACGGTTATAGTGGGCTTAATCTCGATACATCGATCATGAACCGAGCTAGAGTAAAAAGCTCATCGTATCCCTTCCGAATCCTGGTTGATCCTGGTCATCTGCTCGTCAGCAGAGAGTCCATTGGCAGTCACCCAGGATTGAGAATTGGGTCAAGCCACGAATGTTTCGCAGTTGTATATTTCAGTAACTCCGTAGTCTGATCACTCTAGAAACGTAGGGAATGTCCATCATTGAAAGGTTTAAATTGTCTATTTCTAAAGTTGCCCTTTAGGTCTTATTCTAAGAGAGTCCTCGTTATTATCTATGTTCAAGGAATGGTAAATCAATCTTACTAGATCATCCTAAAGCGGTTTCTCATAGTAGAACTTGTTAGGGCTTCTATAATGTTCGTATTCAACGAGCACAATTTCGATCCTGGGCCGGTGGGGTAGGGTCCACCACACTTCCGCTGCGCCACCCAGATCAAAGAGGTGTATTAGTTGACCTAACTAGATTGAGCTCATAATATTCTATCTCCCTTAAAACTTATTTCTACCTCCAGGCTTCAAGATCTATGTCCTGTTCCGTATGTCGGAACAAGGTGTAATGTAGGACCTATCCTTGACATGAAATGGGAAACAATTCCTCAATACAATGGTCTTCCTTCTATCGATGATGTGTACTATGACATTGGTACCTATGGTCATATAAAGGAGCTAAAGATGATGGGTATCGTGGTTGATTTCAGGGGCAGGTGTGAGTCTGTGGCAAGATGCCTAATCCTACCAAGGAGTTTTATTACGGTCTAGCCTATTAACTAAGTCCATCTTTTAACTATCTTGCAATTATCTTAGCATAATCAGTCTTTTACATTCCTTAGTAGAACCAGTAGCCTAGTCTCAATTTATGAGTAGTGGTAATCTATTAGTCTATGTTTACACACTAGATGATTTTGTACCCCTTCTACTATAAGAAATTATTTTATCACTTAAGATCAAAGTTGTCTAATTGGAATTGAGTTGCCTGAACTTAAATCTAACTATGCTCGAGCACTACACACATGCTCATACCAACTAAGAGGGTCCTAAGGTTTACATTATAAATTTGTTGGATTTCCTATACGGTCAGGTCTGTCGAAATCTAGGAGCACCGCTCTAGGTCCAAAACTCTAGGGGCCCATTTGTCAAACCATCATTTACTCTAAAAAGCGTAAACTGTCAGAGTGTGGTGGGTTAATGTATACCAAGGGACTTTATCACTTCAACACTATTTGGTCAATGGTCTTAAGTTGTAGTAAATGGGACTGCATTGCTAATCCCTCCTCGGGATTGGGAGTGGCATGGTTGGTAGGAGGGTGGGAGGGGATTAATTTTATAGGCCTTGGAAAAAGAGTCTGGTGTTGGAAAAGTGTGAGATGGGATTTCCAAACCCCATGATGATGAATTTCTAAGTGTAATTTGAAAGGAAAACACGGGATTTACGTTTAACTGCCTACATCCAAAACATAGTATGGGTGATTAGGCCTCCAAGAAAATGGCCATACACGCTCGAATAGAGTCATGGAAAATGAGGATAAGGGGGAATGGGGGGGTTGGAGTTTTTTGTTCTCCACGGATTGGAGTCTCAACAGACGTCGTAGAGGCCCAATAGACAGGGTTTTGTAAAGGAAAATGGAGAGATGGGTTGGGTAGAGAGGTTACACATTTTGGAGCCACGAACGGGAGGTGTAATGGTTCGAATGCGAGAAAACGGAGAGGGTAGGGAGGTAGGGATTGTTGTAACTGATGGAGATGAATGGATTGTGGTCGAAATTTACAGATTGAGTGATTGGAAGGGAGAGTTGAGAGAGAAACAGCAACTTGGAGGGCTTGGAGGGGCGTTTGAGAGAGAGGGGGGGCAAAACAACATGAAAAAGGGGTCCCCCCGTAAAATCGCACGCACCACACGTGTATAGAGGTCGGGCCGACCATGATCAGGCCCGGCCCAACATGAGTGGGCCCACCTGACCGCGGCGCGCCGTAGTGACCGCGGTGCCACAGCGGTCCGCCTTACCCGGCGCTGTGCCGCCGTGGTGAGGTTGTGTCCTCCACCATCCCAAGGTGCCAAATGCACCCTGGGTCCACTTGGTTCCCCCTCGGATTGATGCGTGTGGCCCCCCGACTCCGTTTCGAGTCGTTTCGATCAAATCGGACGTATCTGGCAATCCGAAATGAGTTATCTGATGTATAATATATGATTTTGGGGTAGAACGAGCTAATGAAGCCAACCAACCCTGCTATGCCGGGTTGCGCAGCCCAGAATTGCGAAAAACCCCTCCGATTGACGGTCGATTCCCCGTTTCAATTTCATTTTACTAAGAATAGTAGTTTTGGTTTGATTACTCTTACTCCATTGGGTTTTAGGAGTTGCGCTCATCATGTAAAGGGCTTAGAATAATTAGGAGAACGGTTTGGTGAAGTCAGATAGGACACTTACTATTTTTGGTCAAAAACCTTGCACACTAGTAGACATCACGACCTAAGGGTTTTAGTTGTAGTTTGTTTCTGATTTCTTTCCCATTACTTGGTATTCCTATTTAAAGGGTTGTGAACTCATTTTTAATTATTCATTAATCAATTTTGAATTTATTAGAATTTATTTTTACTTTCTGCTTTCTTTTCTCGTAAACTCGAGAAGTCTCTGTGAGGAGTCCAGAGAAGCTCCGAGGATTCGGAATAGTTACATCATCACTCTTATTACCGATTTTCAACGGTTGGGGTGAGGTGGATTATAATCTAGAATTATCTATAGACGGCCTAGGAATATTTTAAGGTCGACCCGTGCGACCAATGGTTAATACGGACTCGATTTCGGCGTTTATTTTCAGCGAACTTCGCCAATTGGTGAAGTCGGGATACCTATGACTGTTTCTACATTCCTTCGCTCCCTCCTAAGTCAGAGTGCGTCAGTGTCCGTCAGTGTGCATCGTGTGACCATAACCCAGGTCCGGTTTAATCCAAATCATGCTCTGATACCATCTTGTAACGCCCTGAAAATCGGGGGTCGAGCATAAATTCAACTCCCGAGTTCCAGAATATCACTTATGCAACAAAATGAATGATGATTGAATGTTGACTGTATTCATGCATTGAACATGAGTGAGATTAAGCCAAAACAGCATATCATACTCCAGAGACAGTTAAATTTGCAAGCGAAAGACTATGATAAATAGATAAAATATATAAACTATGATGAGTCTCCAGAGTGTGATAACATTACCAGGTTAAATAATTACAAGTACAGTTCTAAAATATACCTAATATGAGGAAGTGTAATGTCTCCTATCCCAAATACCATAGCCCCGTCAATACAATACCAGGTCTTCATAGACCTATCAGAGAGATACATATAGGAGAACTCCTCCTCATCATCATAGAAGTAGTCCGGCTCTGCTTCATAAGCATCACCATCATCTGAAACTCAACAAATCTGGTTGGTGTGTACAACACCGTCCCGTAACGTGGGAGTGAGTAGCTAACTCAGTGGAACCATAAAGCATAGGTTAACATGTTATCAATGCAGTCAAGCAGTAATGATCAAGCAGTAAATCAAACACTCCTAGTTACTCATATTAATGCAAGTATGAATGCAGGTATGATGGATGCCCTCACCGACATACTCCCTTATGCGACACCATCTCACGCTCGCGGCATGCTTTCATCCCACAGTGCTCCACATCTTCCAGGCACATGTAATGCACGATGAGCATGATTACCGAGTTTTTAATTAGTCCATTTCATACAGCAGGATTGGGAAACTAAGGTACCTCCCTTGTATCATTCCCAAACATGATCCATTCTAGGGTCGTCAGTCCTAGTTAATATCAGACGATGGTGTATTTTCTAGGTCACTGCAGAGGCTGCCAGGGCTGTTACGTACAAAGGTTGCACCACTCCCCCATCACCCCTTAAACGATTCCTCACAATACAGAAACAGGCCTAGTTCATACTCTATATATCGCGGTAAACCCTAAGGCGCACTGCGACTTCAGAATATGCCCGCGGTCACTACAAAGGGCTGCTAGGGCTATTACGCACAAAGGTTGCACCACTCCTCCATCACCTTATCAATGTAGGCCGACAGCGTGAATATAGTGTCCCATACCACCATAATCGGCTCATGAGTTAAGGTGCTCACTGGTCACTACGGGGAGGCAGGCAGCCCCAGCGTAGGCCGACAGCGGGACCACGGTGTCCCATACCACCATGCCCGGCTCATGAATCTTAGCGGATCGAGGTACCATGGTTAACGGGATTCTCACTAGTAAGTTTGGTACCCTAGGTTCAAACATTAGCGACCAAACATGGTGAACATACATAAGACACACGGGTTACTTGACGTGTTCGACTGGCTCGAGCGCACAACAAGTTGGGCGATATGAAGCACAGAAGCACCGCATGTGGCCAACCACTATTACCAACCGAAGTACGACACGGGTTCGCCAACACATCATGTGTGGCGAAATGAATCACAACCACAACTCCAAGCCTGATACCGGATGTCTGGACTATGGACATAGTCCCAAACTCGATCAATTCCCAACCAGAGCATGTGAAGTAAAGCATGACAAACAAGGTAATTCAAGCATACTAGCAATCATATTATAAAGCATGTTATAAAGCATGTTATGAAACAAGTTACAAGGCATGTTAAAAAGCATGTTATAGAGCACTATACAAATAGGGATACAAATACATATATTTCATAAGTGAGTGGTTAGAGTAAGCAACCACATGAAGGGTATCATATGTGACTCGAAGGTAGTTGAGAATCCCATCTCAGCATCTACCTAAGGCACAAACACTTAAGCATTTACACTCCCAAGCAATTTCACAAACACTTAGGATGCACTATTTCAACATACATGACGTATGTTAGAGGAATGTGTATTAGAACTGTTCTTTTATCAAACTAATATTTTATACGTATATATCATATTCATACAACAAATAATCATCACAATTACATCACCAAAATTTATACGTATGGGGTATTTTCTAGGATACCTAATTTCAACATACAGAGTGTATACAGGGGAACCGGTATTACGGCGATTCCTTTTTCCAAGCAAATATTTTATATGCACATAATATATTTATACAACAATTAATCATGACAAACACCTCGCTAAAATATACATGATACGGTACTTCTTACAATACCGTATGTCTACATACATAGTGTTTATTAGTAAACATGTATTTAGGCGAATCCTTTCGCCAAATAAGTATTTTATCCATACGTCATATATCCATACGACAAATAAACATGTCAAACACATTTTCATAAAAATACGTATACGGTATTTTATATGAATACCTAGAGTATGTGAAATTCTAAATTCTACAATTTTAATCGAAACAGAAAACGGAAAGCACTTTATACATGTGCAATTGCATGCAAATCATGAATCTACCATTATCTGACATTGAAAGCGTTGAAAACTGCAACCTATACACCTAAAGTCCTCACCTTGTGTCGTAGAATCGTAACGGAGTTGATAGGTTTGGTAAGCTCCCGTATTCGGCAGTTTGGCAACCTATGGAACGAAATACGTTAGCTATTTCATAACTTACAACCACCCAAGCCCCAAATCAGGTTAGGGTTAGGGTTTCTTACCTAGAAACAATGCTGGAATCGCCGGAAAAGCGATGAGAATCAGGCGGTGGAGCCCGAATAGCGGCAGGGAACAGCAGTAGGGAGTTCCTCCCACATCTCCCACACTTTCTCTCTCTTTTCTCTCTTTTCTCAAATTCGTATGGCTGCCATGAGAGAAGGTTTAAGGTCCTTATATAGCCTAAAAATTTACTGAAATAGACTTATGTTCAAGGTATACTTACATTATAATCAAATCAGCATTGTTTCAGCTCAAAAGAGGGTTTCTAGCAGCCCTCCTTGAGCCAAAGGTCGGACTTAAGCTCACTAACGCTGGATCTATGTTCTATTAAGTTTTCGTTTCGGTCGGGATTCCAAATCACGCGTGGTGGACCAGTTTCAGTTCAATGGTCAGCGGATCTTGATCAGAGATTCCGAGTACATGTAAATGTATATGAAATTTTTCTTGATCTGAGGGTGTAATTTGGTCAGATTCTGATAGTCTGGTTGCTTAAAACTTATCCGCAAGCAACGAGTCTCAGATTACTATTCAAGATATTTATTTTTAAAGAAAACAAGTGTTTTCACACTCTCTCGCTCCGGACTCAAGCGAACAGCCGTGGAACACTGTTTGGATTTGATTTCTGAGATGGTTGTCAATCCCAGTGAGGTGGTCCTAGTTCCTTAACTTCGTGTTAATCGAACTTCCGACGTGCGGTCCAGATCCGATACGGAGTTTCGAGATGCTCCCGAGAGCAGACGGGTAATGAGATTGATCATAGATTTTAGGGTAACCTAGCGTCAATGATTCTACAAGTTTTAGGTCTTGCAGATCGTATTTAAAGCGATTCAAACGGATTTCGTAGCTAATCTAGTTTAGCAATTAGTTACTTTCTCTCATTTCTAAAGGATTTAATCTTAAGTAATTTTCGTCTGAGGTGGTACTTAGTCCTTCGTAGTTTGTATATAGAGTGATCCAAGTTATAATACTTAACTAGTTTAAGATAGTATCTAGGGTGCAAGTACTTAGGAAAATTGAAAGAACAAGGTGGTGAAGGGTGGGATTTGTGAAGGAAATGGGTTCAGAAGCGATTTTAGACTATGGGATTCAGTCCTGATAGGTTAATAAGGTGTTAGGAGCAACCCATTGCCTAAGGATGTCTAATTCCAGGTTAGCAAAAATCCGGGATGTTACAAAACCTCAACCAAAACCTTAACCTAAACCTAAACCTACACCTATAACCTTAACCTAAACCAAAACCTATGACCTAAAACCTTAACCTATAACCTATAACCTAAACTTATAACCTATAACCTAACCTTAACCTAAACCTTAACTTAACCTTAACCTATAACCTGAAACCTAAAACTAAATGTATTCTCAAATCCCTAAACCTAAACCTACACCTAATCTTAATCTCAACTCTCTAACCTAAACCTAAACCCTAACTTGAAAACCCAAACATAAACCCGATCCCGAACCGAACCCGATTTCCTAAACCTAAACCTAAACCTAAACCTAAATCTAAAACCTAAATGTATTCTCAAATCCCCAAACCTAAACCTACATCTAATCCTAATCTCATCTCCCTAACCTAAACATAAACCTAAACTTGAAAACGCAAACCGAAACCCGATCCCGAACCCAAACTTGATTTCCTAAACCTAAATCTTAACCTATTCTCAATTCCCTAAACCTTAACCTAAACTTAAACCTAAAACCTAAATGTATTCTCAAATCCTTAAACCTAAACCTACACCTAATCCTAATCTCAACTCCCTAACCTAAACCTAAACTTAAAAACCCAAACATAAACCCGATCCCGAACCCGAACCCGATTTCCTAAACCTAAACCTAAACCTTAACCTATTCTCAATTCCCTAAACCTAAACCTAAACCTAAATCTAAACCTAAACCTAAACCTAAACCTAAAACCTAAATGTATTCTCAAATCCCCAAACCTAAACCTACATCTAATCTAATCTAATCTCAACTCCTAACCTAAACATAAACCTAAACTTGAAAATACAAACCGAAACCTAATCCCGAACCCAAACCCAATTTCCTAAACCTAAACCTTAACCTATTCTCAATTCCCTAAATCTATAACTTATAACCTAAACCTAAACCTTAACCTAAACTTAAACCTAAAACCTAAATGTATTCTCAAATTCCTAAACCTAAACCTACACCTAATCCTAATCCCAACTCCCTAACCTAAACCTATACCTAAACTTAAAAACCCAAACCTAAACCCGATCCTGAACCCGAACCCGATTTCCTAAATCTAAACCTTTACCTATTCTCAATTCCCTAAACCTATAGCTTATAACCTAACCCTAAACCTTAACCTAAACCTAAACTAAATCCTTAACCTAAACCTAAACCTATAACCTTAAGCTAAACCAAAACCTATGGCCTAAAACCTTAACCTATAACTTATAACCTAAAGTTATAACATATAACCTAACCTTAACCTAAAACCTAAAACCTTAACCTAAACCTAAAACTAAATGTATTCTCAAATCCCTAAACCTAAACCTACACCTAATCCTAATCTCAACTCCCTAACCTAAACCTAAACCTAAACTTGAAAACCCAAACCTAAACCCGATCCCGAGCCCGAACCCGATTTCCTAAACCTAAACCCTAACCTATTCTCAATTCCCTAAACCTATAGCTTATAACCTAAACATAAACCTAAACCTAAACCTAAACCAATAATCTAAATGTATTCTCAAATCCCTAAACCTAAACCTACACCTAATCCTAATCTTAACTCCCTAACCTAAACCTCAAAACCTAAACCTAAACCTGATCCCGAACCCGAACCTGATTTTCTAAACCTATACCTTAACCTATTCTCAATTCCCTAAACCTTAATCTATAACCTAACCTAAACCTAAACCTAAACCTATAACCTGCACTTATAACCTAAACCAATAACCTAAACCTAAGCCTAAAAACTAAACCTAAAACCGATCGCCCTAATCGGATTGAGATGGCTCTGATGGATGTACACAAACAAGCCACTAAAAACCTACAAAGTAGAGATAAGAAGAAACATCTCCAATTGCTTATTATCATTTTACCTGACATGAGTTGTTCATATGGTGAGTACAAACAAGACCCTAAATCCTAGAGAGATGGAATGAATCAACTAAAGCATTTTGTTTTCTGATTTTGCAGGAAAGATTAAACGTGTTTACGAAACAGAGTTGGACATAGTGTCGCAGTGTTGTCAACCGAGACAGGCATCCAGAGTCAATAAATAGTATCTCGAAAATGTTGCCTTAAAACTTTATGTCAAGGTTTGTGATTCTTTGAAGTGGTTGAACTTTGAATGTCTGATGTGTTTTTTCTTTTGCCTCTTTTAAAGTTGTTCTCGGCACAGCCAAATCGGCAGGAGCTGATAAGAGATCTTTTTCAAGTTGTGCAGGATCTTCAGAGAGGTTCTATGAACAAAGACATGATCCGATAAGTCTTTTTCTCCTCTGTTTTTGTATGATCTTTTGCAGGGTTGGTGTGAGCGTATTTATGCATGGATGAATGTAATGTGGATAAGATTGTTTATGTTTGGATGAATGTAGTTTTGTTTGGATGGATTTATGTAGTTTGGGTTTAGATGGATGTGAATGTGATGAAATATATTATATAACAGGTGTATATCGGGAAGAGTACGATGTTGTAATGTGTGTATATTAGGAAGAACATGATATTGTATGTGTGTATATTGTTTGTGTTTAGATAGATGTAGTTTATGTTTGGATAAATGTAGTTTTTGTTTGGATAGATTTACATAGTTTGGGTTTAGATGGATGTGAATGTGAATATGATGAAATATATTATATAACAGGTGTATATCAGGAAGAATATGATGTTGTAACAGGTGTATATCAGGAAGAATATCATATAAACAGGTGTATATACAAATATGAGACGGTTGAAGACCGTCCTTTTAAAGGATGGCTCACGACCGTCCTTTCCAGGTTCATAAGAGATGGTCTATAACTGTCCTTTCCAAGTTCATAAGAGACGGTCCATGGCTGTCCTTTTCTGGGTTATAAGAGACGGTCTATAACCGTCCTTGTTATTGACGACCATGGGTCGTCCTTTTTACGGACGGTCACAGACTGTCCTTTTTAGGTCCAGAAGGGGTAATTCTGGGCTACCATTAGAGATGGTTTATGGCCGTCCTTTTTTAGAGACGGTCCATGACCATCCTTATTGAGAGACGGTTTATGGCCGTCCTTCAAAAAATACGACACGTCAAAATTTGACGGCCGTTGCGACGGTCCAGGACCGTCCTTTTTGGGCTTTTGAGACAGTTTTCAACCGTCCTTTTTTCGCTGTTTTGGCGTAGTGTTATTGACTTTGGTAATATGGAATTGACAGGCAGCTATCAATACATATGTTTACTAAAATTTTTGTAACGAATCATTCCCATAAACTATAAATATGGCAAAAGCTATATTATAAATGGATAAAGGGCGAGGGTGTATACACACTCATTGTAAATTGTGACTAATCAAGAGGTCCAATGACCATCTTAATTGTTCATATGCAAATCTATAGTCTCTAGTTCATACTAAAAGATGCGAATCATATACTAAAATTGAGTAACAATGGGTAACAAGCAATTAATTCTATCCATCGGATATTCATGTTTAGATACCAAAATCTTAATAATTTAACAATATAATCAAGGATTGACGGTCCAATTGGAGGATCAAAGACTCATCTTCCCTGATTTGAAAGATCTGTCTATCAAATTTCATTTTCAACAGTTCATTTAATGATCTGACGGTAATTATTGAGTTTAGATGGTTTAAATTAAAATCCAATGGTCATATCGTCCAGATTTAGGACAGATAATCCAGATCAAAGATCCAACAGTTGGTATTAAAAATCAATAGTCAAGTTCATTATTAATGTAAATTAGATAGTCTCGATCCATGATCCAACTTCCAGATCATCACTATTGGGGGAAAAAATGAACAAGTCAATAAGTTGGCTTATGGAATGGACCAACTCTACTGAATTGACTTAGGCCCATCGAGTGCCGAGCCCAGCGAAGCCTTTATATCCAGAAAGTGTAAACTCCAAGGAGGATGATGTAACTTTAAGGACACTCAAAGAGCCCGCCAACGAGCCCTTTTGATGGCCATGTACTATCGACCTAGCCCATAGGTCAACAATAGGCTAATTATGGATTGACCATGTCTCAACCGATAGTTGATTACGGATCAGCTATAGATCGGCTATCAATCGATTATAGATCGGCTATAGATCGGCCATTAGTCGATTACGAATCGACTATAGATCAACCATAAGTCGATTACGGATCGACTATAGGTCAGGAACCACATGACCACAGATTAACGACGCTCTGAATTGGCTCACAAATAGCAAGGGCTAATTCGTTGATAAAGTCAAGGCCACCTTGGGTCCTGACCCTAGACCGACCTAGAAGATTCAAATAATCTTCTAACGTCCCAGAAGATCTTGCAAAATCTCTAAGGGATAATACCAGTTCCCGACATTCTCAAGAATCCCTTATCTCACGAAAATCCTGGATTACGGCTAAGAAATCTGGGAGGAATCTAACCAAAACGGAATTCTGGGTCTCCTATAAATAGAGGTACTTTCCACCTCTCAAGGTACGTGTAGAGAAAAACCTTAATATTCAACTGATATTTCTTTCCGGAAGATCTTACTCCCTTCTTAAAGACCTCGATCCTGACTTATGCATCGAAGGGGCCCCTGTATTAACTAGGTTCTCCTTTGTCTCTCTTTACTACTTCTACAAGTTCAAGGAAGTTCCCCATATTAGATCATCTGAAAGACTGCATCAACAATCACATTTGGTCCTTGATAAATAAATAAAAATCTAATGATTTTTGGATTCAAGATTTAACGATCGGATCTTCCTAAAATTAGGACAAGTGGCCTTTATCACTCGTCTATGCTTGGTCTCACCATGGTAAAAAAAAATAATAAATAAATAAAATAAAATCTCATCCAAAAATTCGCAAGGTATTACATGTTGAAACCCCCTTAGGTCAATCACAATGTTTATATGCCATCCAAACCATTCATAAGGTCATTACTACCAGATGAACTAAAAACACAAAAAATTTAATTTGATCCAAAGCTTTTGTGGCCATAGGAATGTTTCAATTTTAGGCATTCAATCCTCCCTATGTTCTTTCATGCAACTCAATTGTATTTTGGATGTACCTCATTTTAGACTCAATTACTAAAATGATAGGTAAAACGGATGAAAGGGCTGGATTTCTCAAAAGCAGATTGCTAGGTGTGCCACACACCACCAATCTTGGTGGTGTGTTGTCATCAAGTTTTGTTGGTCCCACCATAATGTATGTGTTATGTCCATGCGATCCATCTTTTGTGAGTTCAATTTAAAGCATGGACCCAAAAATGAGATAGATCTAAAGCTCAAGTGGACCGCACCAAAGAAAGTAGTGGGGATTGAATGCCTACCATTAAAAATTTCTTGGGGGTCATAGAAATTTTGGATCAAGATGATATTTATGTTTTCCCTTTATCCACGTCTGTATGATGTTATGAAGAAGTTGGAGGGTAAATAAACATAATGGTGGGCCCTAGAAGGTTTCAACTATGGGCATCATTGTTCCTGCTACTTTATGAGGTATGGTTAACTTGAGGGCTTTGAATCTACCTCATTTTTAGTTCATACCTCAAAATAATATGGTAAAATTGATAAATGATATGGATACAACACATACATTAAGATGGGTCACAAAACTTGGTGACGTCAACACATCATTGAAGTTGATGGTGTGGGGCACATCACACAGTCTGCTTCCAGATCTATCACAAACATTAGCCCCACTTCTTTGGCCTGGAACTTAATGGAACGCGGATTGGCCAGTGACCCTGTAACTAGCTAATGGCTAGTGGTCGGTGCTCTGTGGGCCCCACCATGATGTGCGTATTTCATCCATGCCATCCATCCATTTTTCAAGATCATTTTATGGAATGAGTCCAAAAATTACGTAGATCTAAATCTCAAGTGGACCACATCATAGGAAACATTTTTTATTGAATGCCATTACAACAAAAGTCAGCTTAGCCTACGCTGTGTGTCGCTCATCTGTCGGTGCTAACTAAGATCGCACGATGGTTAACGATAAGGTATAAATACCCTCCTAAAAGCCCTAACCCTCATTTTCTACCCTCTCCCGATTCTCTCCCAATCACCGCCCCCGACGCTCTCTCTCTAACTCTCTCTCCGTCGCGACTCTCTCTCTCTCTCCCTTTAGATACAGTGGCAGCCCTCGCCATATTCACTCTACTATCCCTTTCTCAATCGACCCTCTCTCTCTATTTCCCCTTTTCCCTCTCTCAATCGACCACCTCTCTTTGTTTCCCCTTTCTCAATCCACCTCTATTCCTCTAGGGTTTCTCTCTCTCTCTCTCTCTCTCTCTCTCTCTCTCTCTCTCTCTCTCTCTCTTGACCGGATCTCCGAGATCCATAAGTGTTGGATTTACACCTCGTGGTATAATAGTCAAAGCTGGAGAGGTATGCATTTTTTTTTTCAAAACTGCATGGTATTCTTGTATCCTTTTATGATTACTGTAAAAATGTGATCATGCACATGAAAATGTGGGTTCTGTTCTATATTTTTACATTGGAATGTGTTATTTGGTTTGAAAATCTCCAACAACTGCTTTTAGGATTTGATGCGTTGTTATAGTAAACCGTTATTTTGTTTTGTTTCTATGCCCTATGCCTGATTATCGTACTCTGTGTTGATGTGGTGTATTTTAATTAGATTATTGTTGGTACTAAAATTGTTTAAACCTCCCGTTGTTCTTTTAGTTTAATTTATCCATGTTCTGGTTTAGATATTATGATCGTAAATGTGTTAAAATTGAAGAGATGTTGAGGCAAATATTCTAGCTTCAAAGGGTTCTTGGTAGTCCTATTTTGCTGGAATTCAATTTCTGATTTTAGTCGATTTACAATTCTTTCTGAATTTGGAATTTGGGTTGAAGTTGGGAAAAAGCAGCCTGCTCAATGCAGGTTTTGTTTTCAAGGGTGCCCAAGGCATCCTGTCTTCAAGCAAGGGATTGAAACAAAGGATTCAGAGCATAACTTCCGATATGTATGATCGAATGAGAGATCCAAGGCTTGGTCTAATTTTTCTTTTCAGAGCATGCATATCTTTTGGTAGCATCTGGTTCAAAGGAACCAATCAACACAACCAAACGAAGAGGTAAGGTGCTAAAAGATACAATCCAGAATGCCTTTAAAGAGTATTAGAAATTTAGAAGGGCAAATAGTTAACCTTTGGAGTGTTATTTATAAAACCAAAAAATATTGCGTTCGTGTGTTTGGTCTGGAGAAAGCTATGTAGGGATGCCAATGGGTAGTGTGATTATGAATACCCAGAGTACCTGACCCATATTCAAACCTAAGGGAATCGGATTGGGGTCCAGTTGCATTTGGATACGAATCTAAACCCAAAATGATTTTTTAAAAAAACAAAAAATTGAAATGGACATGTTTTTTCTATCATATTTTTGCAAATGCTACATTTGGCGAAAATTTCCCTTCCAATTTCATAAAACCTATACCATGTAACAATTTTATTACGTACTATATCTAGCACTTAATAAATTTTCTTGTTGGATTTGTCTAAAAAATGCTATGAATAACTTGCAGTTAAATTACAGGATCTCATCAACAGAGTCAAAAGGATACTGATCCATCAGTTTTAGTTAGTGGCCATTTTGACAGTTCACTTGGTTCTCCTGGTGCTGGGGATTGTGCTTCATGTGTTGGTGGGTTTAATGATATTAACTACTAGCTTGTTCCATTTTCTATGTGCTTTTTTCTTTTTCTTTGAGTCTGATCTTGATTGTTATTTTAGCATTAATGCTTGAAATAACACTAACTTCACTTTTTGGTATTTCTATTTCTTTCAAGAAGTTTGGTGTATGGTACATTTATCATATGGCCTGCAACCGCACAGCAGTGTTGAAGCCCTGTTTCAAGAGTCATTAGTGAATAAGGCTTTGAAGCCCATTCATCAAAAAGGTATGAATTTGTGTTGGTGCAAGTTGTGAATCTGAAGTAATGATGAGATTTCTTACAATGTAATGTAGGTTACCGTCCTATCCATTTAATTTAAGATGATTTGGATGTCATAGGTACAAGGTAATTGAGGAAGTTGGGGATGGTACCTTTGGAACTGTATGGCAAGCTATATACAAGCTAATTGGTGAGGTGGTAAGTGCCTTCAAACTTCTCAAATGCAATGCAGTGTCCCTACTCATATTAAAGAATTCTTTTAGTTGCTTACTTGATTGGTAGTTTAATTGGTTGTGGTTTTTTCTTGGCAGGTTGTGGGTTTTTTGTATATGAAGTTCAATCAATAATGGTAACTCCCTCTCCTTTTTGTTGCATTGTAAAAAGAAATACATTTGCTTGGTTTGCTAGTTGCAGGTGGTTTAGCTGAAAATCATATCTACTTTGCAAACCATGTCGAGATTTCTGGACGTTGTTATATTAAACGTAAGGCGTGTTTAGATGCAAGGCATGGTCAGTTGAATTAGACTAAAGGAAACAAAGAAAAATGAAAAAAAAAAAAAAACAGAGGCCTGCATTGGTTAACCATTACTGATTATTATCAATCTTATCAATGTCATAGGTTCTTGAGTTTGAATGCAAAGCAATCATTGGTTAACCATTACTGATTATTATTTTTTATGTAAAATGTTTCGAGTTCTTTCAGTTGTTGATGCACATTCCATGATTGGCTAATGCAGGCCCATGATGGGAAAGGACCTACATTTCTCGGATCATCATGCTAATATGTCAGGTACCAGACTTGAAAATTTATTTTAAATGACAATACTTCCCAAAGAACTCATAGAAGGGCCAAGATGTTTGAACTTTGTGGATCTATACTTTCAAGCCATATTGAATGAGAATGGTAATTACCTATTTGCACTGAAAATTAATTTTCCATTAGTGATTGTTCTTAATTGTTACAAGTTCTTGTTCTATCAGGGCCCAATCAAATCCAAGAAAAAGTTCTGTACCATACAATCTTTGTCCTTTTTCCTAGGCTTTCTTGTATTTTTTCCTCAACTGTTTACTCGTAGGCCATTGATTGAAGGATTAGGAACTTCCAATTTTAAAATTAGTTGGCTCTGTTTCAAGATCTGGCTGCTATGGTGAATCTCTACGTTGGCTCTTTGGGTCTTCCCTTTGTCAAGTCAGCAGTGTTGTGTCTGTTTGAGGCCGATGTGCTTTTTTTTTTTTTCTTCCAATGTGGGTGATGCAATTTGGGTTAGCATTTATTGAGTCTTTCTTGTTATATATATATATATATATATATATATATATATATATATATATATATATATATATATATATATATATATATATATATATATATATCCTCACTTTCATGAAAGGACTCATCTCCTTTCCACTATATATTCCAGGCACTCCATATGCAAGAGCTATTCAGGTACTTCCAATCATATTTCAGCAGAAATATTTCAGACCATTTTCATGCATAGATACCATTTTCTTAGGTAAGTGTCATTTACACCCATCTTTTTGATGCACACACCATTTTCTTCTAGTTTTGGTACTATTACAATACCTATAGTGCACTACTCTACTATCAATAAATAGAAAGATGGGGTGTTTGCAAGAAAGGCATAGGGTTGTAAACATCTCTCTTCCATTTTCCTTTATCATTTGACAAGACTAAGGTTGTAGTTTACCACCATTTTTGAAGGGTGGTGAATTATCCACACTAGGCATATATGTAAGGAAATCCATGGGCATATTATGGTTGATTGAGAGTCCAAAATGATGCTGCCCAAACACTACAAGAAAGAGGATTTTTAGCGACGAAACTTTTAACGACGAAACTTATTTTCGTCGCTAAAAGTGACTTTTAGCGACGAAATAAATTTTCTTCGCTGAAAGTTTACTTTTAGCGACGAAATTGTAAATTCGTAGCTAAAAGTCACCTTTACCGACGAAATTTTTTGTCACTAAAGGTTCTTTTCAGTTTACTTTTAGCAACAAAAATTTTCGTAGCTAAAAAATGTGGTCGAGACTTTTAATGATGACAATTTTCGTCGCTAAAGGTTATAAACAATTTTTTAAGAAAAAAGATAACTTTACTTTTAACTACGACAATTTTCGTAGCTAAAAAATGTGTTGGAGACTTTTAGCGACAAACATTTTCGTCGCTAAAGGCTGTAAATAAATTTTCAAATTTACTTTTAGCTACGAAAATTTCCGTAGCTAAAAAAACGTAGATGAGACTTTTAGCAACGAAAATTTTCGTCGCTAAAGGCTGTAACAGCAAAGAGTGAAGACGTTTCCTTTTGGCGACGAAACTAATACCGTAGCTAAAATATTCGACGGTAAAAGTGTTTTTCCTAATGTAAAAATATATATATTTTTGTAATAATGTAAAAATGTTTTAATTTTTAAAAATTTTTGTTGGTAAAAATGTGTGTGTATATATATATATATATATATATATGTTTTATTTTTATATCATTTATAAATTTATATCCATATATATAATTAAAATGTAATAATTAAATGATTTGTAATATCACATAAAATAGAATATTATATTGAAAAGTTTAGAAATTTTAACTATGTTTAAGAAAAATTTTGAGAACAAAATAATGCTTTTGAAGAAAAAAATCGGCATTTTGAAATTTTTGAGAAAAAAATTAAAATATCAGAAAAATTTTGAGATTTTGAAAATAAAAATTCAAAATTTGTATTTTAAATATTTTTGAAATACTTTATAATAAAAATGATATTTGGTTAAAAGAGTAAAAAATATATATACATTTTGAAAAAAAAAATGTTATTTTTAAAAGGAAATTGAAATTTATTTGTGAAAAATAAAATTACTAAATTATTAGGCACATCCACTAATTAAACCTTTAATTATTTTTGGACAATCTAATATATTCAAATTGAAGAGTAAATAACTTCAGATGTTTAAATCAAATTTCACTGAAATTGTTGATCAATCTTGTATGCCCAATATCTTTCTCATATGTAGCCTGATTAAGGTTCCAAAATTATTCATATGATAATTTCAATCGGACGATGAGAAGCTTCTAAAATTATTCATTTGAGTTTGGTATGATTTGCATCTTCTGAAATTCTATATTGATAGTAGAAAATGTAGCAAATCATAGAGCTTTGCTAAGCGCACACGTGTGTGCAATTAAACTCGTGTACATGCCACACATATGCCAGCATGGCACATACATGCTAGATCTCATCCATCCATCAGGTTGGTCCTACTCTGTATATGTTTTTTTTTCTTCAAAATAAAATCTGGTCCAATGAGTATGTGGGCCTCAATTTGGAAACAGCGGATGGGTTAGAAAACTTCAACCAGGTTTTTTAGAGTCGTACTTTTTTTTTATACAAACTATGGCCCACATAACATGTAGACAAATCGGATTCTTGAATTAAGTTATTATTATTGTGTTTCTGTTCTGATGGTGGACTGGATCTCAGATCTATTGTGCGATGCTGGCAAATATATGGCATGTATGGGATGATCAGATGTATGAATGAGATGGTTGGATAGATGGATGGATGGATAGTATGGTTGGATGGATGGTATGGATGGACGTTTAGATGACTGGATATATAGATGGATGGAATGATTTGATAGATGGATTGATGGATGTTTGGATGATTATATGAGATGAATGGATGGTTTAATGGGGGATGCAATGCTTGGATGGAGGATGAGATGAATGAGGCTCCAATAGGCCACTAAGGGGCCAACAAGATGTATGAATTCTATCCACATTACCCATCCATTTATATGTATCATTTTAGAGTATGACCCCAAAAATAATGAAGATCCAAGGCTCAAATGGTCCACAAAGTGGGGATTAAATTCCTACCTTTGAAAAATTCTTGGGGGCCACAAAAATTTTTGATTAAGATGATATTTACTTTTTCACTTCATCCAGGTGTATTTGACCATATCAACAAGTTGGATGACAAATAAACAATATGGTGGACCCTAAAAAGGTTTCAATGGTGGCCATCCTTAGCACCATTTCCTATGGTTGGTCCACTTGATACATAGATATGCATTTATTTTTTTAATCTACTATAATCTAAAATGATATGAAAAAATGGATGGACAGTGTGGATACAATTCATACATCTCTCCGAATTGATGGACGGTGTGGATACAAAACACACATCAAGGTGGAACACATATAACTAGTGACATCACTTCAGTAGGAGTCTTGCAGAAACAGATTAGTTATTCGCTCTGTGTGCCCCACCATGATGTATGTATTTCATTCATGCTGTCCATATATTTTGTTATATCATTTTATGATATGAGACAAAAAAAAATGAGGTATATCCCAATCTAAAGTGGACCACATTACGTGAAACAGTGTTGAATGAACGTCGACCATTAAATTTTTTTTAGGGGCGACAAAAGTTTTGGGTCAAGCTGATCTTTGTTTTTTTCCCTTCATCTGGGTCTGTATGACCTAATCAACAGATCGGATGTCAAATATACAGTACAGTGTGCCTTAGGAGGATTTTAATAGTGGATATCCAATCACTATTATTTTCCTGTGGTGTGGTCCAAATTATATTTATGTTCCATCCATTTTTGGTGTAAAGACCTAAAATGATCTGTAAAAATGGATGAACGGAATGGATGAAATACATGCATCATGGTGGGGCCCACAGAGCACCAACCACCAGCCCAACGGATTGGCTACTCCCCCTGACACCGGTCAACGACTGGTGGTCGGTACTATGTGGGCCCCACCATGATTTATGTGTTTCAACTATGCCATCCATCTATTTTTAGAGATCATTTTATGGTATGCGTCCAAAAATGAGGTATATCCAAATCTCAAGTGGGCCACATTATTGGAAACAGTGTTGAATGAGGGTCAACCATTAAAAACATTTTGGGGGCATTAAAGTTGTGGATCAAGCTAATCTTTGTTTTTTCTCTTCATCTGGGCTTGTATGACCTAATCAACAAATTGGATGTCAAAGAAATAGTTTAGTGGGCCTTAGGAGGATTTTAATGGTGGATATCCAATCACTATTGTTTTCATGTGGTGTGGTCCACCAAAGATTTATATCTCTCTCATTTTTGGGATCAAGCTCTAAAATGATCTTAAAAAATGGATGAATGGAATGAATGAAACACATACATCATGGTGGGGCCCACAAAACACCGACCACCAGCGACGAGGCTGGTGTAAGGGGGAGTAACCAAGATGTGGATTGCGTCCTACCCCAGCCCGGACGATTATCTGTACGGGCAGGTCTCTGTGGGGCCCACCATGATGTAAGTGTTTTATCCACGCGGTTCATATTTTCTCCCAGATCATTTTAGGATTTGAAAAAAAAATAAAATTGAAGTAGGTTCACAACTCCAGTGGACCACACCAAAGTAAGTTGCAGTGATAATGACACCCATTGTTGAAACCTTTCTAAGGGCCACCATGATGTTTTCTTTACCATCCAACCTATTAATAAGGTCATTTAGATGTGGACGAAGCAAAAAAATAAATATCAGCTTGATCCGAAACTTCCCTAGCTCCCAATAAATTTTTAATGGTGGAAGTGCAATGCCCAATTTGTGGTCCACTCAAGCCTTGTTCCTGCCTAATATTTTGCACGATACCTTATAATGATCTGAGAAAAAAGATTAATGGCGTGGATAAAACAGTTACATCACGGTGGGCCCCACAGAGCCCTGCTCGGACGATAATAGGTTGGATGCAATCTGCGTCCTCCTAGTAAAAGACCCCAAATATCCAACACGCCCGCCCTCACTTTCAATCTCCCTCTCCCATTCCCTCTCTCACTCGCCCTTGTCGTCTCCCTCTCTCGCTCCCTCTCCATCTCTCAATCTCACTGCCATTCTTGCGGGCTGCAACAAGTTAGGTCTCTCTCTCTCTCTCTCTCTCTCTCTCTCTCTATCTCTCTCTCTACTCTTGTCAATCTCTCTTCCTCTCGATCAGACTGTTAGCTACGCTTAACTGTAGCAACCCGGAAACCCATCTCCGCACATAGGGGTTTGTATCCATTGAGTGCATTGACGAATGGGGTTGAGATAAGGGTTTGGGTTTTGATTTGAGCACATGATTCTTGAAATCGATGTTAATGGAGTGGAGATCTATACTAATTTTGGATTAAAATGCATAGGATTTAGATTAAGTTGTTGTTTTAAGAAAGGCATGTACGATTACATGATGCTTGTTAAATATTTGATGAAATGGGCTTTTCAAGTTTGGTTGTTTGGATGATGCTTGTTAGATATTTGATGAAATGCCTAAGAGAAATCTTGTTTGGGTAGAAGTAATTCCATAGTTTGTGTATGAAATAAGTATTCTTTTATTCAGTTATTCTATATAGTTTGTGTAGAAGTAATTCCAAAAAACAAAAGAAAAGAAAAAAAAAAGGGAAAAAAAATACAGTGTGATTTTTGTTCTTCAATCAAATTTCTGTTTTCTCTTTGTTCTTCCAAAAAAGAAAAAATATTGCAATTTGAATACCCATCATGCTTGCTCACTTTTTATCCTTTTTTTGGCGAAAGCCAATCTAACTTTTATGCATTTATGATCTCTTTTTTTTTTTTTTCTTTCTTTCCTTTCTTTCTTCCTAATCTGTAGATGGGAAATGTTGCAGCCATTGCAACTGCATTTGGTGGAGGCTTGCCTCCTAGAAATCATTCTAAATGATTGATCCATCAAAACCATCTAGGTAGTGGGGCCAATTATGTGTCTTTCACCACTAAGAAATCATTCTAAATGATTGATCCCACTTCCTGTACTTGTGGCCATCAAAATGGATTGCTAAGGTGACAAGGCTACATATAGTGATAGTAAATGGAAGGAATATGATTTAGGAAGTTCAGAACTCAGTAAAATAGCAAAAGCTGCATTCACCCTCTTCTCAAAAGCTGGTTTTACTGTCATTTTCTTGAATCAAATCATGTATAAGGTACTTTCTATTTTTTCTTTCTTTTTTCCTGTTGTGATTAGTTTTCTTTAAAAAACCAGTAATTTGTTACTCCATTGGATTTGGTAAGATTGGTGTATGTCATTGGTGGATTCGTTACTCCTCGAGGTAGGCCTTGCCTAGTGAATGGCTTGGATCCCACAAATGTATGTCATTTTGGCATGTGTACCAACAGTCCATGTTGATGTTAAGATTCAATTTTATTGTTATTCGATCTCAACTTAGAATGCATATTATTTGAATCGGTTTGGATGGTCTCTTGAGTACTGATCCTAGCCCTCAATTTCATCAAGAAACAACAAAAACAGTTCCCAGGTATAAGACGAACTTTGAGTCTTTTTATTTCCTGCATGAATCCTAGGAGTGTAGTGTATCTGTTAGTTGAGATGAAAATGCTTGATTGGTGCCATAGTTTCTATCCAAGCATATCGGGATGTTTTAAAATCGACCAAAAATTAACACTTTAGTGAAAAATGGAGGAAATTAGGGAATTCTAATTTTTTCTATTTTTATATTAGAAAATATGTGTAATTGTGCATCTCACTATTATATATGGCCATGAAAAAAAGTCCCCTTGATGGGAATCCTAAACCCTTAATTTGTGGCTAGGAGATAAATGTTTAAGAAGGGAAAAAAAAGGACAGTTCCACATTCAACCAAAAATGGCCAAAAAATTCCATGGCTATGTTCCTTCAACTCTAGTGGATTCATCCATGGTGAGCCCATTAGATCGAACATTTGGGTCATTGAATGGACCCAGGGCCACTTGTCTAAACCCAATAATATAACACAAAGTCTTATCCAAGTATTGTTTGATGCCTCTGGAAGAGCTCATCTAGTTTCTTTTGCTGGTATGAGATAATAAAGCTAAGCTTTCATGGTAAAGTCATTATAAGAAATAAGAATAAACAAATAAGATTGAGTAGATTTTTATTTCTTTAATTATTTTTTTTGGAAAGGTAAGATTAGTTTGGTGATTTTCCTTTAACATGAGTAATTAGTTTTTTATTTCTCAATATCTTTTTTTGCCCTTATCTCTTCACATGCATTTTGATAGAAAGGCTAGGGCAAGGATTTGGGTTTAAGAGAGGGCTTGGGATGAGGAATTTCCAGATCTTCTACTATTTGATCAAACAGATGGAGCTTTTCAAGCCTAAAATCCCTGAAAAAGTAGGTATGTATGTCTATGGCATCAGCCCCTACTATTTCAGCCATCTAGGTCATGCTCACTCTACAAAACTTTTGATGTCCTGTATAGGTATAGGTACATCTGCTTGTTTTCATTCTATTTGCTATTTTATTTACGCACTTGCTAATATCTTACCCAACAACACTTGCCATCTTTATACATTATGCTTCATTGGCAACTTGAAACCAAAAAAAAAAAAAAAAACATCATTATGGAGTGGGTTCAACCCTTTCTTTCTTAAAACTTTCTTTTCCATTTGTTCCTATAATTCAACCTTTTCTTTCTTAAAACTTCATGTCCATTTAATTCATATACTCCTCTTCATTCTATTGTCATGAATTATACTAGTTTGTGAGATGGGAGAGTCACTCATTGAAATGTAGGGTGCTATGGCCAATTGTGAAATCAGGGATATTTCTCAGCCTTTGCAAGTGGGTTCTGTCGGGCAGGTGCATGCTTTATATTCTATTTAACTTTTTTTTTCTTTTTCTTTTTAATTCTTGTTTAGGTTGTCGGTAGTAAGGAGCATGGGCAACCCGATGTTTCCATGAATCATCCACATGATGTGGGACTTGATCGTTTTCCCCAATACCCTCTAAAAGGCTATGATTTTTTTATTGCATTTTGTGAAGAAGATTTGATTGAGAAGAAGATTGATTTTCTAGTAAACTGTGTCAGCAAAACCAATTTTTTAACGGTGGATGTCCAATTCACTATTGTTTTCGCATTGTGTGGTCAACCCAAGCTTTAGTTCAAGCTCATTTTTTAGCTGTAGCAGCAACTTACCACTTCCCATATCATTTTCACAACTAATTATACATTTTATTTTTTTAACGATTTGAAGGCAACAGCTGGTGGTGGAGGACGTGGGATGCGTCTAGCTAATGAACCTGATGAGTTTGTGAAGTTATTACAGGTATGCGACCAACTAAACTTAATTTCTATGGTATGTGTCAAATGTTGTACATTCAAAAGATCACCTCTGACTTCTGTTTCATTCTGTTTATGTTTGTCTTCAAAATTCACACTGTATTGTCCTTTTTTTATCCTTTTTTTTGTGCAGCAAGCGAAGAGCAAAGCTACAGCTACATTTGGTAATGATGGAGTTTATTTGGAGAAGTACATACAAAATCCCAGGCATATTGAGTTCCAGGTACATATTCCGATTGAAATTTCTATCACATCCATTCCATTAGGGGCTACTTGGATTGGTGGAAATAAATAACTGAGAAAATGAAATCAATTTCCTCAGATGTGATGGTTTCCCTTGCTTGCGAAAGACAAGAGGACTGAGGAAATTGATTTCCTTTTCCTCAGATTTCCTAAAAAAAGGTCCATTTCCTTTTCCTTTTTAAAACCCAAGAAATGGGGATTTCCACCTTTTTGGAGAGACAACTCTCTTTTTTTTACCATTGGCAATTCTACATTTCCATTGAAATCATATATGCTGAAAGCCTAACACAAACAAATTTTTAAGTGTGCTAAAATACCACATTTAAGGGCAAAGGGCCAAAGATTACTGGAAGGCTAGCATCCTCCAATTTGGAAGATTTTGGGGGCATGGTCCATCTTCTAAATTAAATCCTGTAACTCCCCTAGTCAACTCTTAAACTCTTTTTTTATTTATTTATTAATGGTAACACTACAAAATATTGTTCCCAATTGATCTACCCATCTGTTGAGGCCATTTGAAATTGTGAGGTAGAACTCCTTTATTAAAGCTTTCGTGTTCAAATCACCCTATAGGAAGAGGAACTTCTAATGAAGTTATTGCTTTGTAAGTTATAACCTTCTGGCATACATGCTATATGCATTCACTTTCACAGAAAAACGTAATGATTTTCTCATTAATTGAATTAGAAACTAATCATCACCATCATCATGCCTAGTCTTAGCTTATATGGAGTCAGCTTTATGAATCCCAATTCACGAACCACACTTCAAGATTTGGAACATGAATTCTCATTTCTTCACAAAGTTTGACAAACAAATTCCTACTTAAAATCAACCCTCCCTTACCTGTGCTTGGGACTAGCAAGCACATAGGAACTAAGAGGTTTTGAATCAAATGAAAAGTGGAAATCTCCTAAAAAAACAAACAAAAAAGAAAAATAGCACTTTTACAAAGTACTTAAAAAATGTAGATTTAGTTCCATTAGCTTCAAAGTTCAAAGTTCTTTAGTAGAGTTACAAACTACTCAAACTCATCTCATAAATAAATAAATAAATTCACATAATGTTTCTTTTCATCATGTTAGGCCACAGGCAAATGAGTAGCAAAATCATTAGCTTGAGGAGGGGTTAACAACAACTCCCCCCTGCCGTTAGCCTATCATAGAGTTAGAAGACATAATCTAGAATAAGTTGAAAGACAAAAGCTATGTCACTCTTCTTTTATATAAAAAAAAAATAGCGACTAATTTTTATTAGAGAAAAGCGAAAAAAACGAAAAAAAACATAAAAACCAAAAAAACAAAACAAAAAAACAAAACAACAACAACAGCTCCTAAGGGAGAAGAGATGATAAGCTATCATCCCCAAGGAGTAAGCATCAAGAAAAGAAAATACAAAGCCAACCCCCTAAAAAACTCTCCAAACCCAATTGGTGGGATCTAGGAAGAACTGAGGCAAATAAATGACCAATTGGCTATGAGGTCTGATATTGAAATTGCTCTAAAATCTAGAAAATGCATAATCCAACCCACAGCCAAAAAGTGAATCCTTCCAAAAAAAAAAAAAAAAAAAAAGGGGAAAATGCTGTTTGTTCTCAACTTAGTTTTTATTTAGTAACCCAACAAATCACGCGAGGAAATTTTTTTTTGCAAAGCCCAGTCTCTTAATATTCCCTCTCAATATAGAACCCAATAAAGTAGACAGTGATACATTAATAACTTCAAGAAGGTGGGTAGAAGAAACATTACAAAGAAATTCAGAGAAAAAATAAGTCTAATTTTTCACCAGGTTTCATGCAGTTTAGCTCTGAAAGCACAATATATATTTAGAATTTGCATGCTTTAATTCAACAAGTTAGAAACCTAGCATTACACTCTAATCCAACAACTCAGAACACCAACACCACCCCCACCACCATCAACAACAATCACAATAACAATAAATAAATAATAAGGATATTCAAGTGAAAATAGCAAATTCAGCCATCATGATCCCCAATTACCACATCAAACATGTGTACCCAAATGTTGAAGTGAAGAACGAGTAGAACTCAATGAATAAGAATGCTATCTTAAAGATAAAATTAATCTAGTTCAAGATAGTTTATTTGCTCTGGTGGGCAGCGGGTCATGAAACTTTCGCCAAGAAATCAAAAGAAGTGCTCTTTCGAATCGATCAGTGAAGCAAGATTCATAAAGCTAACCCCAAATAGCTTAAACAATGTGGAGATGATGTTTATAGTTTATTTCCTCTTATGTTGATGTTTGAGCATTTCTAGTGTTCAACTTTGAGCAGCTTCATGACTGACATGCTTCTTTGATGGCTTTTACATGTGCTCATTCTTTCTATTGATAGAGCTTTCCAAGGCATAGATGGCACCTATACACCTTTTTTTTTTTTTTTTTGACAAGTAACAGATATTTTTATAAAAAAAATGAGAACAAAAATAAACAAAGGAGGGCTGAAGAGCTGAGATAGCCCCTCCGCTACTCCCCAAGAAAAAGAAGATTACAATCCTTTAGATTATCAACAACGTATGCCCACTCAACTATTAAATAAATCACCCTATTAACAGTACCCTCTAAAGATTTAGACGTCATTAAAACACCTATCACTCAATCCATTCATTGTAGGTTCTTAGGTGCATATAGTACCTGAAAATTCACTATCATTGTTCTTTGATCAAGATTGTATCATATTCTATTTCTTTTTGGTTAATTTTTCCTTGTTGTAATCAAAACCTTACATTGACATCTAGAGTTAGCATATGCATGAATTTCTTAGTGCCTTGATGTGTAAGTGATATTGAAATAGGTTGATTTTCTTGAACTTGTAATCCATGGTGTAGTCTCTTGGAGTAAATTTTTGTCTAGAAGTTAGATTGAAAGAGAAGTCTCTTGGCAATTAAAAGAGAAGGTTAGATTATTACTTTGTTCCATATACATGATATGCGCATGCATAGCATTTATATTTATTCTTGTTTGTTCTTTGATAGTCATATGTTGTAGTGTTTCCCAGAAGCATTGGTGAATGTTTGGCTATTATGTCAATTTATGTATTGGCAAGACTCAGCAAGTTGGCTTGACTCGCTTGAGACATGAGTCAATTTTTAGGCACAACTTAATTTACTTGGAATCTGAAAAAAACTTGATGAAGTATGTCAACTAAATCTCATTCATGCATGTCACCATGTGAAGTAATCATACATACAATGGGGCCAATCATATATGGGAAACTGTACTAAGCTTGCCATTGAGTTGACCATGAACTGCCTACAGGCCATTTATTGGGCAGCTTGAATTCCATCTAGTCAGTGTGATTTTTGCTTAGAGGAGCATGGACTCCATTAGTTTACAGTTATAATGCCCATGTATAGGCTGATGAGTGTGGGTTTTACCATGGGACCCACTAATGGGTGGTTTGGACAATGCATTTCAAATTCAACGATGAAGAGAAGGATATCCATGATGATAGACTAGTCTGTACCAACCCACCCAAACATTTCCTGGAAAAAGGAAGGAGGTAAAGGAAAATCAAAGCTTCCTTCCACTACTTTTTACCTAATAATGGGCCACAAAGTACCACATATATTACAGGTTAAGAAATTACCGCTGCTGTTTGTGTGGTCATCATTCCTGAAAGCCACTAGATCTTGATCCAATGGCTGCAAAAAAATAAAAAAGCCTAAGGGCCTGTTTGGAAGACGCCTAAGTGGAACAGAACAATATTCCATGCTAAAGGCCTGTCTGTTTGGTAGACACCTAAAAATGAGTTTCATCTTATTTTAAAAATTGAGAATTCTTCATCTCCTAGCTGTCGTTGACGACTGGTCACGTGAACGTTTTCTCTATGAAATTGTCATCTTCTCTAAGAAAAGAAAAGAAAAAACTATGATCCTTAGACCTCATGATTGTTTGTTATCAAGATTATTTTTATGATCCTTACTAGAAAGAAATACAATCTCTAATACATAATTGCTATTAACTAAAATGAGAAAACTCAGTTTTTATGACTCTACCAAACATGCCTTAAATGGTTTACG
The DNA here is from genome assembly GCA_030180095.1 of Magnolia changhungtana. Lineage (NCBI taxonomy): Eukaryota > Viridiplantae > Streptophyta > Magnoliopsida > Magnoliales > Magnoliaceae > Magnolia > Magnolia changhungtana. Next base: position 2,983,530 of record JASAUF010000360.1, read on the forward strand.
GGGTCGCACCAACTACAATATCATTTCAACCAAATTGGTGCACAAAATGCAGGGTCATGAAGCTAGAAAGTCCTATCTCAACTGATATACATCTCCATCAAGACCATCCAACTTGTGGGTCCCATTGTGGATGGAACATGTGTACAAAATCACACTGATCAAGCAATCCTAACCATCTAATTAATGGTGATCAAATGGATGGTTAGAAGTGGGATAGTTAGTGGTCTGAGTTTGAACTAAAAAATCAGATGGTTTATATTATCATCTCTGTGAAATTTTGATTGGAGTTAGAAGATGCAAAACCACCCTGTGAGATTTACAAGCTTTTAGGAGACCATATAAGAGGTGGACTAGATCGAACCAGTCAGCTTGTTCTGGAACGACTAGATCTTTTAGATTCCCGATTTATGGAGGAATGGAGCCTAAGATTCGATTTTGGTCCAAGAACAAGGTGGAACGCTTTGTCAAGTTTCCTAAAGTGGAAGGAATGGAACCATCTAGATGGTTAATGGACAAGACTAACTCATTCAAATTCACAAGATTCCCTATTTCCAGAGGTATTGAAGAAAGTATTCTCTAACCTTTGTAACCAAGCTTTGGATGGTTGTTTTAGATTAAGGAGTGCCTTTTTTGGTTTGCATGCATGGCTTAACTTCATATGATCATAAAATTCCATAGGTTGATCAATATATATAATGAAACCCTACTCTCTCATAGCAATGTGAGAATAACAGCACTTCAAATATGCATATCCTTTATCTTTCTTGTATGTAGTTACATGTCGAATTCATTACACTCAATTCAGGTATGGTTTGCACCAATTCAAGAGACTGTACGTTAGGCATTCAATATATAAGACTGGAGTGAGACTGATTAGGCATTTAAATGTGTTGCAGGATGTTGTTTGAATTACTTGTCCTAACAAGTGCACAAGTTGGAATGGATTGGACTTCTATCTTGAGAAAACGTCATAATTTCAAGTAGATATTATTGTAATGGAAAGTTAAAAAATTAAAAGAGAGAGAGAGAGATAATGAATTCATGGAAAGAAATGTTCTTTATCATTAGGGCTGCTTTCGCCGGGTTTGATGCAGAAATCGTTGCCAACTTCTAAGAAAGACACATAGCATCAGTGGCCACAGATTGCAACCTGGATTTAAACAAGGTTCGAGGTGCCGTCAACAATGCTAACAGAATCATCCAGGTCAGATTGTTGATTGGACCTGATTTTATTTAAATGATCTTGATAATCCATTTTATTTAAATGAGCAAACTCGGATGTGCGTCGGAGCTATCCGGATGTTGAGCGGGGGTCCCTGGAAGGTGGGAACCGCTGTAATGACCATGATGAAGCTGTCCATTTCCAATGGACAACATTGGAGTGGCCTGACCATTTGGACAGGCCGTGTTTATGTATTTGCTCGAAATTAATGGAGCAGACCCGGATGTGCGTCGGAGCTATCCGAATAAGCGGGGGTCCCTGGAAGGTGGGAACCGCTGTTATGACCATGATGAAGTTGTCCATTTCCTATGGACAGCATTGGAGGGGCCTGGCCACTTAAACAGGTCGTGTTTACGTATTTGTTCGAAATTAATGGAGCAGACCCGGATGTGCGTCGGAGCTATCTGGATGAGCTGGGGTCCCTGGAAGGTGGGAACCGCTGTTATGACCATGATGAAGCTGTCCATTTCCTATAGACAACATTGGAGGGGCCTGGCCATTTGGACAAGCCGTATTTATATCTGTATTTGCATGGACCACACCCTTAACCTATAACCTAAACCTATTCTCAAATCCCAAAACCTATAACTACAACCTAAACCTATAACCTAAACTCAATTCCCTAAACTCTAACCGACAACCTAACCTAAACTTATAACCTAAACCTATTCTCAAATCCCAAAACCTATAACCTAAACCTACAACCTACAACCTATAACCTGAACCTATAAACTTAAACTCAATTCCCTAAACCTTAACCTATAACCTAAACTAAACCTATACTTATAACCTAAACCTATTCTCAAATCCCAAAACCTATAACTATAACCTAAACCTTAACCAAAAACCTATAACTTATAACCTAAACTCGGTTCCTAAACCTTAACCTACACCCTAACCTAAACCAATACTCCTAAACCTATTCTCAAAACCCAAAACCTATAACCTAAACCTAAACCTTAACCTAAACCTATAATCTATAACTCGAACCTATAACCTAAACTCAATTCCTAAACCTTAACCTATAACCTTAACCTAAACCTAAAACTTAACCTATAACCTAAACCTTAACGTATAACCTAAACTCAATTTCCTAAACCTTATACCTATAACCTAACCAAAACCTAACACCTAAAATGTATTCTCAAATCCTTAAACCTAAACCTACACCTAATCCCAATCTCAACTCCCTAACCTAAACCCAAATCTAAACCTACACCTAATCCCAATCTCAACTCCCTAACGTATTCTCAAATTCCTAAACCTAAATCTACACCTAAACCTAATATCAACTCCCTAACCTAAACCTAAACCTGAAAACCCAAACCCAAACTCGATTCCGAACCCGAACCCAATTTCCTAAACTTAAACTTATAACCTTAACCTAAACCTATTATCAAATCCTAAAACCTATAACCTAAACCTAAACCTATAACCTTAACCTAAACCTAAAACTTAACTTATAACCTATAACCTTAACCTAAACTTAAACCTTAACGTATTCTCAAATCTCAAAACCTAAACTTACACCTAATCCTAATCTCAACTCCCTAACCTAAACCTAAACCTTAACTTGAAAACCCAAACCTAAACCCGAACCCGAACTCGATTTCCTAAACCTAAACTTATAACCTTAACCTAAACCTATTCTCAAATCTCAAAACCTATAACCTAAACCTACACCTATATAACCTTAACCTAAACTTAAAACTTAACCTATAACCTAAACCTTGACCTATAACCTTAACTTATAACCTAAACTCAATTTCTTAAACCTTAACCTAAAGCTATAACCTAAACTCAACTCTCTAACCTAAACCTATAACCTAAAGCTATAACCTAAACTTAATTTCCTAAACCTTAACCTATAACCTAACCTAAACCTAAACCTATAACCCGAACCCAATTTCCTAAACCTCAAATCCCTAAACCTAAACCTACACCTAATCCTAATCTCAACTCCCTAACCTAAACCTAAACCTAAACTTGAAAACCCAAACCTAAACCCGATTTCCTAAACCTAAACTATAACCTTAACCTAAACCTATTTTCAAATCTCAAAACCTATAAACTAAACCTAAACCTAACCTATAACCTTAACTTAAACTTAAAACTTAACCTATAACCTAAACCTTAACATAAACCTAAACCTTAACGTATTCTTAAATCCCTAAACCTAAACCTACACCTAATCCTAATCTCAACTCCCTAACCTAAACCTAAACCTTAACTTGAAAACCCAAACCTAAACCCGATCCCGAACCCGAACTCGATTTCCTAAACCTAAACTTATAACCTTAACCTAAACCTATTCTCAAAGCTCAAAACCTATAACCTAAACCTAAACCTATATAACCTTAACTTAAACTTAAAACTTAACCTATAACCTAAACCTTAACATAAACCTAAACCTTAATGTATTCTTAAATCCCTAAACCTAAACCTACACCTAATCCTAATCTCAACTCCCTAACTTAAACCTAAACCTTAACTTGAAAACCCAAACCTAAACCCGATCCCCCGAACTCGATTTCCTAAACCTAAACTTATAACCTTAACCTAAACCTATTCTCAAATCTCAAAACCTATAACCTAAACCTAAACCTATATAACCTTAACTTAAACTTAAAACTTAACCTATAACCTAAACCTTAACCCATAACCTTAACTTATAACTTAAACTCAATTTCCTAAACCTTAACCTATAACCTAACCTAAACCTAAACCTAAACCTATAACCCGAGCCCGATTTCCTAAACCTAAACCTTAACGTATTCTCAAATCCCTAAACCTACACCTAATCCTAATCTCAACTCCCTAACCACACCTAAACCTAATCCCGAATCCGAACCCGATTTCCTAAACCTAAACTTATAGGTTATATAGGTTATATAGGTTAAGGTTTAGGTTTTAGGTTTTACGTTTAGGTTATAGGTTATAGGTTATAGGTTTAGGTTTAGGGTATTTTTGTTTATGATGTTAAGCTTATATGTATTTATGCGTGAATGAATGTGATGCAGATAAGATTGTTTGTGTTTGGATGAATGTAGTTTATATTTGGGTTTGGGTTTAGATGGATGTGAATGTGAATATGATGAAATATATTGTATAACAGGTGTATATCAGGATGAATATGATGAAATATATTGTTAACAGGTGTATATCAGGAATTTTGTGTGGAATTTTGAGCTGTACATATAAAAAAAGAGACTTTCAGCAATGAAAATTTTCGTAGCTAAAAGTTTTGTAATTTATTTTTAGCAGCGAAAATTTTCGCAGCTAAAAAGTCTTGGAAGTTTTTTTTGTAGCGAAAATTTTCGCTGCTAAAAGTTTGGAATTTTTTTCACGAGTATTTTTGCTGCTAAAAAGGACTTGGAAATATTTTTTAGCGACGAAACTTTTCGTTGCTAAAAGTCATGGAAATTGTTTTGGCAGCGAAAATATTCGCTGCTAAAAGTTTTGGCAAATTTTTTTAGCGGCGAAAATTTTCGCTGCTAAAAGTCTTGGAATTTTTTTTGGCGGTGAAAATTTTTGTTGCTAAAAGTCTTGGAATTTCTTTTTTGCAGCGAAAATTTTCGCTGCTAAAAGTCTGGAAATTGTTTTGACAGCCAAAATTTTCACTGCTAAAAGTTGTCGACATTCTTTTTAGTGACGAAAATTTTCGTCGCTAAAAGCATTACATTTACCGACGATACGAATTTTTTGCCGAGAAAACCCTTCTACACCGGTCTTTTAGCGACGAATTTAGCAACGAAACTTTTCGTCGCTAAAAGTTTTTAGCTGCGAAAATTTGACTTTAGTGATGAAAATTTTCGTAGCTGAAAGTGGTATTTCTTATAGTGAAATGATCCTAACCATCAGATCAGTCTGATATTTATAAGAAAGGTAATTTGTTGAATTCTGCCCTGCCTATTGTGTTTTTGTATGAATATTTCAGTTTTTTGTAGCTTTTGGTTTTCATTTGATTTAACAATATTATTTTAACATGAAAATTTGCTCAATTCTTTCTAACCATCAACATGGCCCACCTAATGATCAGATTGGAATGATTTTCAGGCCATGAGAAGAAAACGGGTAGCAGCACCTTCCGAATGACCTGGATCTCATATACATGCAATATTTGCACATCTAGGGTGAGTACGATTCGCATGGCCATCACATTTCTCTCATGTAAATAGGACCGCATGCTTTGAGTCATGTAACATTTGCACATCTCATATACATGCAACATTTGCGCATCTCTTGTTAGTATTTGTTTTCTCATAAATGACAGAATACAATTTAGAAACTCCTTTAATCAGCAGAACAACCTTTAACCTTTATAAAATCCTACAATTCTCTATTTGCTGTTCTGTCATTTTTGGTGCTTAATGGAGAGCAAAACTGAAAGTTGTTGTCCATATGTTAAATTTCCAAACAAATTTCCAAGTTCTATGTTAGTATCTTCTAGAATTTCAGCTGTAGATTTTTTTCCCCTTTTTAGATGAAATTCAACATGATCTTCCAAATTGTATATCTTTGATTCTTAGAACCAATACAAACAATCTCTTCCTACATAGCTCCACAAAGTAAGTCAGCGGGTTTCTCTCCATTTGTTTGCCAGGTATTATTCATCAATCTCTTCCATAAATAATTGATCTTGCTTAATTTATATTTTTGTCGCTTCATTTATATGTTTTCCTAGAGAGTAGAGGCCCAACTTGTTACTCCTCAGAACCCGCTCTGCCGTAAGATAATACGGGGTATGACGGTTTCCAGCAGGTTAAGTTGCAAGTTATTATATAGAGTTGGTTGGATGTCTTTTATTTTTGTAAATGTTGTTAATAGTTAGTTGGATGATGAATGATACTTGTGATTGTGAATGATAATAAACAACTTATTATATATATATACACACACATATATATATATATATATGTGTGTGTATGTATGTTATCCTTGGAGGATTTATTTTTTAAGGGGACATGATATTCTTGCAGCCTATGGTATGGTGCCCTAATATTACTCGTATGTTACTAATATGTAGTAGATATTACTAGGTTAATTTGTCAAAACAAAATTCGTTTCTTTAGTTTAAAATTCATTCTGTTATTATTTAGCTAGATGATGAATGCCAATTGTGATTGATTATGTAATTGTTTAAGTATGGTTATTATTTGTCTCTCAAACTGATTAGAATAGAGATCATTTACAATCTGAAAATGATGGATCTAAATGCACAAATTAACTAAATTGCAAACTTGATGTGTCCATCTAATCAGGTGTAAGAATGAAGATTAGTGATGTTTACTAGCATTCAAGTGAGGAAGTAGCCTATTATGTTCCATCAAAGTCTGGAGGCAGGTTCCTCTACAACTCAGCTCTTAAATTGAATAGCTCATGTCTTAATTTTTTAAAATTAAGATCTCTAATTTTTTATATGGTACATTTCCTATCAGGAAATGACTCGTGTGCTGGTAGAAAGGGGGAAAATGGAAGTGGGAATTTGATCAATGAATGGGGAATCGAGGACTGTTGCTGAGCAGTATTATGGAAAGAAGTTTGAGCCCTTCCGAGAGTAACTAGAGTGGGAATTCAAGAGCTACCTGGGTTGGCATGATCAGGTTATGTTCTACCCTACCCATACCCACAGATTTATAACCGATGTGTTCTGCTTCTTACTTCCTCTCTTTAGGATTTATCTATAGATCTGGTTTTCTATAGAATTTAACATGTATTAGCTAAATTTATATTATCTCGATTATTTCATTATCTTGCCTAGGTTCTTATTGAGATATTAGGTGTGGCATGCTTTTCTTTTCTTTTCTTTTTTTCCTCTCTTTCCTGTTTGTGCTCTTTGATCATTTAATGTATCCTCCTGTAGGGGAATGGTGCAATGTTTTGTGGGCTCCATGTTGATAATGGCTGCATTGGAGGTCCAACTTTTCTTAGAACTGCATATAGAAATGTGATGCAATGTCGTGGTTAAGTGTAGTCTTGCTGTCTCATGGTGTTTTCTTCTTTTGCATTGGTTGGTAATCCTCTGTTTTTGGATTAGCTAGTTTATTTCTCTTTAGTAAAATCTTCTATACCATTCATTGTGTGTATGGGAGAGAGATAATTGTCTTTCTTTTTTTTTTTTTTTTGCAATTGCTCTCTCTCTCTCTCTCTCTCTCTCAAGATCCAAGCACAGTTCTTGATTTCCAAGTAATCAAATTTCGGGTTGCGAATTCTCAAGGAATTCTCAAATTCCATCTCTCTCAATCAATCAATCAATCAACATCAAAGCACGGTTTCTGATTTCCACAATCAAATTTCAGTTTGCTAACTTTCAAAAAAAAAAAACAAAAAAAAAAAATCAAGTTGCCAATTCTCGAGTAATTCCCAAATTAAATTTCTCCAAACAACACCTGATGCAGTGACAGTCCATGTTCAAAGTACAAAAATCGGGCCAAAGACTGTACTGCAAGGATCATCCACAAGATATCAGCTTTTTTTTTTTTTTTTTTCCCCAGTAGGGTCCATCCACATGAGCCCGACAGATCAATGACCAGGATCATGAACTAAGGACCCTTGGAGATGACACCATTAATCATTCCCAGCTGGAGAATCATAAACTTCATCTTCTACTCCATTAGCAGAAGCTGAGTGTGGAATTCCTGACAATCTCAAGCAGGTTCAAGCTGTATTTGATAAGGCAAGCCATAAAGCTATATACTCACATTTTTTTTATGTGTAATTCAAAAATGAACAAAAAATATGCATCAAACCTGTTTTTACTTTGTTCTAACGTGGATTGGTTGGTCTTTACTTTGTTCTGCTTATTCTGATGTTCCGGAGAATAATTGACATTTTTCTAATGCTATCTATCTCTGAATCAGGTCAAAGCATCCAACTTCAGGAAACCTACGAAACAACAGGTTCTTTATTTTCACATGAATTGACTACTGCACTTCTTTATTATATTCCAATGTTTCTGTTATTTGATTCTACTGAATTGACTGTTGTACTTCTTACATAGGTAGCACTTGAGGAACTTGCAGATAGGGTTGGCATCATGGTTTGCTTGGGAAAAATCTGATGACTAGCTGCCCACCTGATATCAGCCCTCCTTACCTTGGCATCATGGTTTACACCCTCCTTAGCATACATTCAGATGCCTGGAGATTCTTTCTTTTTTTCCTTTTTTATTTTTTAATTTGAAAGGTTACCAAAAGCTTGGAGGTTGAATCAAAAGTCTGTCAAAATGGGATTTGTTTCTTTCCTTCTCAACAAAATCGAAGCTTTTTTCATTGCCCAAGTCCAATGTGGAATTTGGAAGAACGATTCAATGTTCAACTTTGAGTCTTTGAATCATTCTTATTCTTTTAGGTGTCACCAATTTGTTTTCTTCAGCTATCAACTACACAAGTGGAAATGCTATCTGCATGGATAGGTTGCCTGAAGAAATGAATGATATGAAGATAAGGGATGACAAGGTAGATTTTAATATAATCTTATCTCTGCTTGCTTGATAGCATATTAGCCTTTTCTATGAAATGTGAATTTTTCTTCTAGGAAATGGAAACTGTTGTGGTCAATGGAAATGGCACAGAGATGGGTCATATAATCGTGACAACTATTGGGGGTAGAAATGGCCAACCAAAGCAGGTAATCACTACATGAATTCTAAAATAATCAATGCTTGTTGTTCACTAAACTTGTTGCTCACCTCACCTTATCCATTGCTTTCAGGATTATTTGGTATTAGTTATCAATTAACATTAATATTTTTTAGCCAACTCATCAAAATTTAAGATGTGTATTTCAGAAACAACAGATGATGAGAGTATTAGCGTGTTGGAAGTACCTAGCTGCTGCATGAAGGCAATATGATGTTAGAAGATTTCCTCACCCCAACTGAGATGAAAGATGGACTCACAAACCTTGCTAGAGTCAAAGAGCTGGTTGCTGTTATGCAGAGGCAGAGAGAAAATATTATAAAGAATGTAGGTAATGCATCCTAAAAATGGTCAATTGTAGCAAGTACCTTATCAGCAACAGAGAAGAATGGTCGCCTTAATCATTTTCTTTAGTTAGATGGGCATAGGTTTCTCAACCAATGGCTCCAAGTGCAGTGGTGGCACAAGTGACAGTTCTGTGGAAGAATCAATCAGTGCAGTGCTAGGAGCACTTGAGAAGCTGCCTCTTGATGAGAGCCTCAAGAATTGTGGAAACTGTTTGTAAGACCTGTATCCTAGTTCATACTGTTCCGATGAATCCTACGATCCTTTCCATCGAAGTCCGGCAATCCGTGACTGATAATCGACGTTGCGCACGACCATAAGTCGTATCCTTTAGATTCGAGTCGGTTTAATCTGAGACCTGTATCATTGCGACCGCACCGTCGCTGCGGTTCCAACGCCACAACTCGTGCACCGATCCGATACCCAACCCGGAAGATGTGAGTCGGCATTTATTTCGAAGAAACACCGCGCTTTCTCGATCCCAAGAGAATCTCTACACAATGTCAAATCAATCCCATTAATCAATCAATCACATCAATCAATCAATCACTTCAATGTCAAGTACAAAGCAACCCATGCTTCCTTTCTCCACAAGTAAAGCAACCACTAAAGTCAAACCATCACTCACCTCACCCATCACTCACCTCACATCCATCACTCTCTCTCCCTTACAACCCTCTCTCTCTCTTTCTCATTTCTCACCACAATTCTAAGCAACCAAGAGCACCCACGTACAAGCCTTCCATGAGAGAAAAAAATGCATGTGTGAGGCCCACCTTTCCCATTCTAAATCCATCATCCTAGCAATCCATTTTCCATCTCCACCATCAAAGAGGAGCACAAGGAGGGTGGCGTTCCAACGGACCGAAGATTGAATGGTGGGTGCTTTGATAGGGTAGTTTTTTTATGTTTATGATGGGCCAAGTGAGACCTACCGATCAATGGTATGGATCTCACTTTGGACACTAAGATGTGGCCGATGGCCCACCTTAGTTACCGTTTAATGTATGACTGGATGCAAGGGAGGGCCCATAGTGTCGGGGTCCCTCCATCACACGTGTGTCCCACCTTTTTCTCTCTCTTTCTCTCCCTTTTCATTTTTTTCTTTTCTTGTGATGATGTGATTGTATGGCCCACTCGGATGGACCCCACCATGAAGTATGTAGTTTATCCAAGCCATCTAAAGGTGGGGCCCACTTTACATATGTATTGTAACCACACCACCTCACCATGTGGTGGCCCACCTACGGAGGGCCCACCTTAAAGGCATTGCACGCCCAAACAAAAAAAAAAAAGGAAAAGAGTTCAGGGACTCTCTGGACGTGAAAAGCTAAATACAAATATTAGCCTTTTTCAAGGTTTTGGAATTGGGCCACTTGTATAGGATCCACCTTGATGAACAGATTTAATCCATGCCGTCCATACCTTTCCTCATACTATTTTAGGCGTTGAGCTAAAATGTGAAACCGATCCAACTTTCTGGTGGGCCAAACCCTTGAAATCAGTGATTTTCACCATTTAAATGTACCTAAATTGTTCTACACACTGAAAAATATCCGATATTAGACTTGTTGGGTCCATCTCAGGCCATGGAAATCAGTAGACGGGGTAGATTTGGCTGAAGCGGGCCCCACACGTGAAAAACCTTAGAAATAAAGGGATTTCAAAATAAATAAATAAATAACAGCAGCATGGCTACTACTGCTGTCAGCGATAGAGAGAGGACGTTGGGCGTCCTGGCGCTAACGAGCAGGTATCCATGGGTCCCCTGCCGTGGGCCCCACCATGATGTATGTTGTCATCCACGCCGTTCATTAGGTGGGCCACTGCCTAACGTGGGCCCTCTCTAAAAATCAGGCCAATCCAGTGCTCAGGAGACCCACATCACAGGAAGCAGTGTGAATTGAACAGTCTACCATTGAAATCCTTTTTAGGTCCACAGAAGTTTCGGATCAAGCTGAAATTTGTTTCTCCCCTTCGTCCAGGCCTGTCTAACCTTATGAACGGGTTAGATGGAAAGTAAACGTTATGGTGGGCCCCACATGGGACCCACAGTGATGTATGTGTTGCATGCCCACCGTCCAGACGGACGGTGGGGCTCTACTTGATGTATGTGTTCGTCCGCACCGTCCACCCTGGACGGTGGGACCCCCCTGCTGTGAGTGGATGTGCGTGAGTGTGTGCGTGTGTGAGTGCATGCGTGTGTGTGCACGTGTGTGTGCATGCGTGTGTGAGTGTGCATGTGTGTATGCATGTGTGTGTGTGCGTGTGTGAGTGTGCAGGTGTGTGTGCATGTGTGTGTGAGTGTGCAGGTGTGTGCGTGTGCGCGCGCGTGTATATATATATATATATATAATATAATATTATATATAGTATTGTATTTATATACTGTATATAAGTTATATATATTATATTATATACCATATGGTGGGCCTCTATGGGCCCCACCATGATGCTTGTATTGCATCCAAACCGTCCACCCATTTTTGTAGCTTCCGATAAAGCTAATGTTTGTTCCACTTCATCTATCACTATGTTAACTTAGGTACAGGTTGGATGGGAAATATACGGTGGACCTTAGGAATTTTAAATGATGGAAATCATTATCACTACTTACGCAAGGCCCATGTTATGGGGCCCATTCGATGTATTGTGGCCATTATGGAGGCCCACCTTGATGTGTATTTGTGGCCGTTGTTGAGGCCCACCTCGATATGAATGCAAGGCCCATGTTATAAGACCCATTTGGGTGTATCTTAGGGCCCATGGGTTGAGTCCCATTGTGATGTATTAGGGCCCATGGGTCGAGACCCATTGTGATGTATAAAGGCCCGTGGGTTGAGACCCACTGTGATGTGTATAGGGCCCATGTTATGAGACCCATTTGACGTACTAGAGGCCCATGGGCCGAGGCCCAATGGGATGTACATAAGGCCCATTGAAGGTGATTCCACCGTGGTTTATGTGTTGACCTTTATGGCGGACCATGCCTTGGGAGCAATGTTGGTTTGACTCTATATTGTAAGTATAATGTTGGTTAAATGTACGCATTACGACTCTCCCTAGGGCCATACTTGTTGTGTGTAGGCCGTCTAGGCCCATCTGTGTTGTAAGTATAGTTCATCACCTTATAACATGCTTAGTGTAGCTCCATGATTCATGCCCATACGCATCATATGTATGCTTGATATGAGGAATGTTTGGTTACGACATGAGCCATTGGGCTGAGACATTTACGGGACCCCATATGAGACGGAGTGCCCGACATATGCGCATGGTACGCTCGAGATTACTGCATGTTTGTACGGTGTGATTCATGCAGCTCGCATACATGTTACTTGATCATTGTACGCCCTAGCGACATCAGGGCCGTAGCCTCCACAGGCATATCGTGTATGGCCGAACGGGACACCAAAAATTTGTTCTAGCATCGGGCTGCTATAGATGGCCCTAGGTAATCCCTAAAACCCTCTTGGTACCGAAGGACGTCCCAACGTCGGGACCGAGTGCGCCCGAGTGCTGAATACCAGGAGGCCGCGTCTCTCACTGTGCGATGCTCGGTTGGGAGGGGGTGTGGCCTTACCTGCCCGAGCGTAGGGGGCATTGCTAGGTTGAGTCTGACCAGCTCGAGGAATGGGTCCGCTATCAACGTGCCGAATAGGTATTGGCAGACTATTGGCCAGACGGATAGTGAGGTTTCCTCGCTCACTTGGACTGCGCGGCTGGGAGAGCGGCAGTGCCATTTGGAGTGTACTAAACCCCGGTGACGATCCCAGAGATGAACCGTACTGATATGTGGACTTATTGTGCAGGAGTTGCATACTCATTCATTCACTATTCACTCAGGCTGGTGGTGCACAACTATTTGTTACGTGTGCCTTCGCATGGCTAAGATTTCGGTTGGGCGCGCGACTAACCTGAGATCAGGAGTTTACCACATTGTGTCTGACTATCCAAATTTAGGTATGAGACTGGTTTGGATAGAAGTCCCTTGTGATGGACCCTATAGCCTGTGATACTTCGTACTATCATTCCGACTTCACATTCCAGCATAGTCATTTCATTCGCACCCCATATTACATTGCATCCGCAGTACTTAGCATTTTGGGTTACTATGTTTTTGCACTTATATGGCCTAGATGAGGTCGATGGTATTCATGGCTCGTCAGGATTTACATATTGCATTGCATCCTCAGCATCCATTATTGTCTTGTTATGTTTTGCATCGCATAGCCTTGGTACAACGGATAGCATTCATGGACTTACCAGTACACTTCCGCTTACTCTGATGTCATATGATTCATGATCTTATTAGTATTTCTGCTTATCTCGATGATGTATGATTTATGTGCTTTATTGATACTTAGCACTTACCTTACACACACTTCCACCATCCTCTAAACTTTCTATAAGCTTATGCACGATAGATGCGTGCAGGTGGAGCTAGGTTGTAGAAGCGTTAAGCTTGGAGCGTGCAGCGGTTTTCTGGAGTTTTAATTTTTGATATATGTATTTCCCTTTCAGCATTGTACTCAAATATTTATTCCAGTGGATATGTGATGATGATGTTGTTTTGTGACTTGGTTATGCTTGTAGTTATGCTCCATTACCAAAAATAAAAATAAAAAATTCATATTGAAAATCCTCCTTGTAGGATCCCAGGATCGGAATTTGGCGTATGGGCGCCGGGAACCGAGAATGGGGTATTACGGAGGCTGTCGGCACCGGATTTGGCGATCGGGAATTTTGTGAGCCCGTTTTCCGAGTTGGGGGCGTGACACTGTCAAACATCTCCTTGGCAGGCAATAGGAGTTTGAAAGTCCAGGAGAGGGCAAGAACTTTGTTTGATAGATGAATTTATTTTTATTTATTGTAATAAATATATATATTTTTAATTGTCTAGTAATATAAATTTTGTTTCATATTCAGTTATATTTGTATTGCATCATTTTTATGTTTCAAATATTTAAAAAGTACAGGTTTTGATTGAATTATAATAATAATAAAAATTACTGGCATGCCAGGGCCTCTCAAATCCATAGAAAGGCTACTATCAGCGTTTGTGCAGAAATCTTACGGCGCTTTTTCATGAGAAAAAGTGTCCAGAGACCATTTTTAGCGGGGCTCGAATTTACCTTCATCGGCACTTATTAGTGTCGCAAAAAACTATAATTATGGGTGCTCAGACAAGCGCCAATAAAAGCAAATTAGTGCTGCTAATACTTTTAGCGACATACCCATTAATCGGCGCTTGAGTGGCGTCGATAAGATATTGAGCGGCGCTTTTTGGGGATTTTGGCAAGCGCCGATAAAAGTCCAAGTCGTTATAGTGTGCCCACCATTAAAAACTTCTTGGGGGGCACTAAAATTTTGAATCAACTTGATATTTATTTTTTCCCTTCATCCAGGTCTGTATGACCTGATTAACAGGTTAGATGTCAAATAAACATTACTGTGGGCCCTAGGAAGCTTTTAATGCTAGACATTTAATCACTACTATTTTTCAGATTTAGATTGACCTCATTTTTGGGATCAAGCCCCAAAATTATCTGAAAAAATGAATGGACGGTGTAGATAAAACATATACATCATGGTGGGGCTCACAGAGCACTGACCATTTGCCACCTGCGTAGCCAAACCGCGTCAGAAGCGGATTGCGTAGTAACTCACTACTTTTAGCGTACTGATTAAACTCCGTGAGGTCCACCATGATTTATATATTTTATCCACCCCGTCCATCCATTTTCCCATGTAATTTTAGGGCTTGAACCCAAAAATGAAGTATATACAATGTTCAAATGGACCACACCACAAGAAACAGTTGAAATGAACTTCTATTGTTGAAAATTTCTTGGGGGCCACATAAATTTTGGATCAAGCTTATATTTTTGTTTTCTGTTCATCCATATATTTATGATATCATAAACAGGTTGGATTACAAATAAACATCACTGTGGGGCCTAGCAAGGCTTCAACTTTGGAAATCATCATCCCCACTGTTTCCCGTGGCATGATCCACTTCATCTTTGGATATACTTCTATTTTAGGGTTAACCCTTTAAATTAGATGGAAAAAGGATGGACGGCATGGATAAACTACATGCATTCAAGGTGTAGCCTAACTCAGTTTACTCAGTAAGGTGAGAACATACCGAGTAACTCAGTACGCAATCCGATTTCAAGGCAATCCCGTCAGTTTAAACTCTACAAGTACGCGACTTGCCTGTTCCCCAGCCACGGAAAGTCCCCAAAGCCCGCAGAGATACCCGTGACAAATCCAGCTATGTGGCAACCGTAGAGAACAGTAGAACAGGAGTCCTAAAAACCACGCAGATCCAATACTCAGGTGGGCCACGCTACACGAAACAGTTAGAATGGAAACATCCGCTGCAGGAACCTTCTTGAGCGGACCATTATGTTTATGTCATCCAAACTATTCACGTGGTTATTTCCACTCATATAAACTTCAGGTACAAATATCATCCTATACAGAACTTCTGCGGGCCCATGAAGTTTCCAATGGCAGGCATTCAATCACTGATGCTGTGGTGTGTGCCACCAAAGTTTTGGATCTACCTGATATTTGGACTCCCATGCTGTTGTGGTCTTGCAAAACTGATGGACAGAGTGGAATTTATTACAGAAATCTAGGTGGCTTCACATAGCTTCCAAGCGCACTAATTTCCTTGTGGCTGGGATCACATGTAAGTCACCTAGGTTGTACTACACCCACAGGACCTAAATAGAGATGGACGGTCCTGTTAGGGGCTCTGTGGCGCCACCTATATGTTTTATCTTCATCATCCATCTATTTTGACATCATTTTAGTGCATTATAAAAAAAATAAAAATAATAATTAAAAAAAAAACAAATCAAAGGCTCAAGTGGACCACACTATAGAATCATTGGGGATTGAATTCCTACCATCAAGTCCACCATGATGTTTATTTGCCATCCAACCTGTTCATGAGGTCATAGGCGTGGATGGAGTGAAAACTAGAGCTGTACATGAACCGAGTTAGTTTGGTTAACTCGCTCAACTCGACTCAACTTGAAAAAGCTCGATTCGACTCGTTCGAAACTGAGTTCAAGCCGAGCCAAGCTAATTTTTAAAGCTCGAAAAAATTTGGATTCAAGTTCGAGCTTGTTCGAGCTCGAATAAACTTGGATCAAACCCTAACTTGAATCGAACTCGGATCAAATCAGTTTTATGACTCGGTTATTTTGATATTGACATTGTTAACCTAGTGTTGTTTGATGAAATGATAGAATGAAGTGTTGTTCCGGGTGCATACATTCTCCGCGAGATTGGCTAGTGGTGAGGAAGGTATGAATATGAAACAAATCACTACAAAAAAATTTTACATGATAAAACTACCCTTTAATTTTGATTTTGATGCTGCCTATTGAATGTTTAAAGAAATACCTATAAACCATTACTGCTCTTTTGCATACGGTGAGAAATTGAATGTGTGCTTCATGTGTTTGAGAAAATGCCACACAGGCTCGAACTCAGCTCGAATTGGCCCGAGTTGTTGATCCAACCAAGTTGAGTTGGCTAGTCAGGCTTGAGGACCGAACCGAGTTCAAGCTGGGGTCAACTACTAGCTAGGCTGAGTTGAGCCGTGCCAAGCTCAACTCAGCTGGACTTGTGTACAACTCTAGTGAAAATATAAATATCAACTTAATCCAAAACTTCCATGCCCCTGAGAAACTTTTAACCGTAGGTTTTTTGTCTCCATTGCTTTGAATGGTGTGGGTCTACTGAACCTTCGAGTAACTCCTTTTTGGGCTCTTACACAAAAATGACTTTTCAAAATGGATGAATGGCGTGGATAAACTTTCAATCTACCTCCTTTAATTTCAGCATCTGTTTACTATTGTCAAGAGAATCGCAAATTTGGAGGATGATCATATGCGA
This sequence comes from Magnolia changhungtana, assembly GCA_030180095.1. Classification (NCBI taxonomy): domain Eukaryota; kingdom Viridiplantae; phylum Streptophyta; class Magnoliopsida; order Magnoliales; family Magnoliaceae; genus Magnolia; species Magnolia changhungtana. The sequence goes on from JASAUF010000360.1 coordinate 3,000,657, forward strand.
CCCTGAATCTGCGGGACGGGGATGGCGTCCTACCCCCGCCCGGACGGTAATCCGTCCAGGCAGGCCTCTGTAGATCCCACTGTGATGTAACTGTTTTATCCTGCAGTCCAACGATTTTTTCAAAAAATTTTAATATGTGAACCAAAAAATGAGGCAGGTCCAAGGCTTGAGTGGACCACAAAGTGGGGATTGAACGTCCACCATTAAAAGCTTATTGGGAGTCAGAGAAGTTTCGAATCAAGCTGATATTTGTGTTTTTACTTCATCCACGTCTACGTGACCTTATGAATAGGTTTTACGGTAAAAAAAACATCACATGGGCCCTTAGAAAGGTTTCAACGGTGAGTGTCATATCAGTGCAGGTTCCTTTGGTGTGGTCCACTCAAGCCTTGGACCTGCCTCATTTTTTGGTTCTCATATTAAAATTTTTTGAAAAAATTGTTGGACGGCAGGATAAAATAGTTACATCACGGTGGGCTCCACAGAGCCCTGCCTCGACGGATTACCGTCCAGGTGGGGGTAGGACGCAATCCGCGTCCGAATCTGCGAGGTGGGTGCAACTCTGATCCTGGGCCAACCTCGATATTCAGTTATATATATCCGGTTTTCCATATTATTTCATGAATGGTCCCGAAAGTAAAGCAGATACAATTCTTAGATAGACCACACCACCGAAACAATAGTCATTGAACACCCCCCATTAAAACCTTCATAAGGTCCACCGTAATGTTTATTTGTCATACAGATGGTTGACATGGTCAACAAAGTTCTAAAATTTAGCTTTAAACGGTTGTAATTCAATCCATACTGTGTGGTCCATCTGAGATCTGTATCGACCTCGTTTTTGGGACGATGCGCTAAAATAAGTTGGAAAACGGATGGACGGCGTGGATATACAATGCATATCGAGGTGGGCGTACTGTCAGGGATGCACCCACGTGGTTGGATCCAGGGTCGCAGCTAATCAGCGTTCCACAATTCCAGCCTAAAGCGGTTTGCGTGGAGCGGATTAGGTGAGACCCCGGATCCACCGAGTTGGGTAGGACCCTGGGCCTCACAGTAATGTATGTACCTTAAATTTACACTGTCCATCCGTTTTGAAATCTCATTTTAGGGCATGATCGAAAAATGAAATAGATACGAATCTTACGTGGACCATATCACATGAAATATTTATTTGCCATCTGAATAAACTTCACTGGGCCACTGGAATATTTATTTGCCATCCAACTTGTACATAAAGTCAAAAATATCTGGACGAAGAGACTACACAAATATCAGCTTATCCTTAAACTTTCGTGGCCCACGAGAAGTTTTTAATGGTCGATCACCACTGTTTCACGTATTATGGTCCACCTAAGATTTGGATCAGCTTAATTTTTTCGATGGTGCCCTAAAATGAGCTTTCAATAGGGATGGACGGCGTGGATGTAGTCACATACATCACAATAGGCCCCACAGTCAGGCATCCCACCCACCTCACCTAATCCGCTCCCCGGATTGCGATCCGCGTCAACCCACTCCAACAAATCACAACGGTTACTAACCTTTCAAATCGGACGGTCAATATCTATTCCCGAAAGAAATTTCAAAAAGCACAGAAATTTCATTCTCCCGCCATCCTCCCTCCCTACAAATACAACCGACATTCCCCTCTTCACATCTCATACAAACAACAAAAACTCTCCCACCTTCCATTCATTTCTTCCAACTCCCATTTTACCCTTTTGCGTAGATAAGAGATCCATGGCTCGCACAAAGCAGACGGCCAGGAAATCAACGGGAGGGAAGGCTCCACGTAAGCAGCTGGCGACTAAGGCGGCAAGGAAATCGGCCCCAGCTACAGGAGGCGTGAAGAAGCCGCACCGTTTCAGGCCAGGCACTGTGGCTTTGAGAGAGATCCGAAAGTATCAGAAGAGCACGGAGCTTCTGATAAGGAAGTTGCCGTTCCAGAGGCTCGTCCGTGAGATAGCTCAGGATTTCAAGACAGATCTGAGGTTTCAGAGCAGTGCTGTCGCTGCTCTCCAGGAGGCCGCCGAGTCCTATTTGGTGGGTCTCTTTGAGGACACCAATCTCTGTGCAATCCATGCCAAGAGGGTCACCATCATGCCTAAGGACATGCAGCTCGCCCGTAGGATCCGTGGAGAAAGGGCTTAGATGATCAACAGTCATGATGTGGTTGTTGCTGCCTTGTTCTATTTGTTTCTGTCATTTTGAATGTGGCTGGAGATATCTATCTATCTCTCTTAAATATGTGCACGCACTGTAATCGAAAATCTTCAACATTTTGATATTTCTCTTTCCCTCTATTTCTTAGTTCTTTATTTTCATTTTTTTAAAAATTTTTTGTCTTTTCATTTTAATGTAAGTATGTGATGTGCCCTTGATATGGGGTGACAGTATAGGGCTGAAAGTTGGGCAAGTTGGGTCGGGTTGGTACTCAACCCTAACTCAACCCAAGGTTCTTATAGCTCGACCCTAACCCAATCAACCCAACCCAAGTGGGCTTGTTTGGGAGGATATATGTTAATAATTTTGTCATTACATTAGTCTATAATATTTAAATACATGTCTTATTTTTTGTACTTATAATTTTATTAATTATATATGTAGTTAGAATTTTATTTTTCTAAACAAATAAGCTAAAATATAAGATTTTTCCTTTAAAAGTCATTTTGTGTAGCATGCAATTTATTTGGGAGAGAAATTTGAAGTATCTTATTAGCTTGAGTCATTAGAAATGATGTGGACTAATGAGACTTGATGGCAGTGAAATTTCTTGTGTGTTCAAATGATCTACAATATTTTATAATTTATAAGTAACTTCTATTAATTGGGTTTGGGTTGGGTCAAGCAACCTAAGACCTTAACTTGAGCCCAACCCAAGTTTTATTGGGTTGGTGTTTGTGTAGCTTAAGCTTGAGATTGAACTTGATACATCCTGCTTGAGCCCAACCCAGTGTTGAGTAGGTCATGGGTCGGTTGGCTTGCACCTGCCTGATTTTCAGCCCCATGACAGTCACATATCACAGCAACCAACTCATGGTAACCCACTTCACCAAATGGTAGATTGACTTTCCGTCTATTTCCCCACAACATGAACGTGACTATGAGGAAAAAATGATATAGTATTCGTATTGTTCCTGTCCCTTTAGATTGAAGTGTTAAGATCTTTTTAGAGAATCTTTGTTGATTTAGAGAACACATCAGATCAATGGTTTGCAATACAGAAGTATGGGCCCTAGCTGTCTATCTCGCGCACAACAACTGAGCTGTGAGTAAATTGGACATAATATGATAATCTGATGCTAGAGTTTATACGTCCAGACGGTAGTTACTCTCTTGTTATTATCAGGGATGTTCAATAAAGATTTGTTTGAATGCTTGTAAAGTGTTAAACTGTAAATACTTTATACTTGAAAAGAGTTTCAAGTTAGCTGAGCTTGCTAAATTAAAGGGGTTTTGACCCTCTACTAGGTTGTAGGTACTGTCAAAATACATGAAAGGGAGGTTTAAAATATTTTGAGGGTAGCTTGTTATAAGTTTTAAAAAGTTTTTTATGGATCAAATTGCCTGTCTTTAGATGAATAGTTGTATAGATTTTGATTGAAAAAAGGGAAGTGAAAATGATGACATGAGGCACAATTATAATAGATAAATATAAATAGTGAAATATAAAAGTGATGGAAAGCATGGTGTCTATGTGGGACACATTTTGGCTGGGCACATTTTAGGGAGAATATATAATAAAGAGGTTAAGGATGAAAGGATTGAACTGGATATACACATGTTGATCAGCATGTATGTTTGGTAAGTTGTAACATGATCACTATAAATCAACAATGAAGCTAGTCTGTTACTCATTAGAAATCACCCATGAAGCAGTGGTGGTTACACTATGCTTGGGGAAGAAGATACCTAACCTTTCATGAAAGTAGGGTTTTATAATAATGCAACATATAGGGTTTTGTAACAATGCAAGAGAAGGCCCTAAAAAATTCATGGGATAAGGAATCTTCTCATGATGAAGAAAATTAAGGGGACGGAATGTCTAACACTTTAACTTTCAATACTCAAGTATTGAAAGTTCTTAAGTGTTATTATTGATGGGGTTTTTTCCCCGTCTTGGACCGGTCGTGGGAGGTGCTCGACCGGTCGTAGGTTCGAGCCCTGGCACGACTCGAAGTCCAGCGAGTTCGTGCTGTTTTTTACTGTAGCTAGGACTGGTCGTAGGAGAGCTACGACCAGTCGTAGGTGGTCTACGACCAGTCATAGGAGAGCCAGGACTAGTCGTAGGTTACGCAGATTGTTCCGCGATTTTGCGCGAAACTGCGGATTTGAGTCCTTTCGCAACTGGGATGCGGAAAGGAGTTTCCCAAAACTATAAAAGGGGTTGCCTAGGGTTTTTCTAGGTATCACAAAATAGCAAGAGGGTTTCCTAAAGCTTTGCAAGGGATTTGCTAAAGGGTTTAGGGCTATCAAAGGTGAGAGAGAGGGAGAAAGAGAGAGAGGAAGCTTATAGAAGGGAGGTTCTGCTCGTGGAGGTTCTCTACTTTACAATCTACATCTCAGCGCTTCTATGTCCTCGTAATCGGTTAGATCTCTCCGTTTTTTCTATTTCTCTTATTGTTTATCCACTCCTGCGTGAGTGAAGAAGGTTGTAAACGTTCTACTTCATAGTGGATTGTTGATCTGGACGAGGTCCCGTGGTTTTTACCTCTTTGAGGGTTTTCCACGTAAAAATCTCTTGTGTGGTGTGTGATTGATGCTTTGATTTATTTCATTGCTTTATCCATAATTCTGGTTTGTTTTGGAGGGCTAGATCCTAAGGTTTTGTGCAAGGCCCCCAACAAAGTGGTATCAGAGCTAAGTTCATTGAACGGGTAGGATCGGTTTGAATTATGGAAGGTGGCTCAAGGATGATCAGCCTCAATGGTTCTAACTGGACCATATGGAAGGCTAAGATGGAGGACTTGCTTTATTGCAAGGACCTATATTCTCCAATCTCGGTGCATATCAAAGCCAAAATCCAAGGATATGACTGATGATGATTGGAAGAAGATGGACCGAAAGGCGGTGGGGTTTATCAGACAATGGTTGGATGATTCCGTGTTTCACCATGTGTCTACAGAAACCTCAGCCGCAAGGCTATGGCTAAAATTACAAGGGTCTGTATGAGAGGAAGACATGCCGTAGGTAATAAAATATTTCGATAAGGCGACTTGTAAATCTCAAGTTCAAGGATGGTGGTTCTCGTGGTCGAGCACATGAATGAGGTCAAGAATATAGTGAACCAACTCACCTCTATGAAGATGGTCTGGATGATGAATTGCAGGCTTTACTATTGCTTAGTTCATTGCTCGACGGTTGAGAGACATTGGTGGTGTCTCTAAGTAACTCGCGCGCAGACGGAAAGATATCCATGGAACAGGTAACCAGTTGTCTCTTCAATGAAGAGACAAGGAGGAAGTCTCAGGGGTCTACACAGCAAGAGGCTCTTGTGACACAGGAACGGGGGAGAGGAAAGACCAGGAAGGGCGGGAAGGCCCGAGATAAATCAAGAGGCAAGTCGAGTAACAGAAAAGATGTTGAATGCTGGAATTGTGGCAAGAAGGGCCACTATAAGCATGAATGTCGTAAGAAGAACGACAAGAAAGAAAAAGGGAAGGAAGAAGAATCTGATTCCACTGCGGTCGCTTCAGATGGCGACATGGTAGTTATTCTTTCTACAGATCATGATGTGTGTCTCACGGCTACGAGTCAGGGCACCGACTGGGTGATAGACTCCGGAGCTTCTTTTCATGCGACTCTACACAGGGACTCCTTCACAAGCTACAAGTCGTGACTATGGGACCGTGTGAAGATGGGAAATTCTCGCGTATCAAAGATCGTGGGAGTCGGTGATATTTGTGTGAAGACCGATGTGGCCGCACATTGGTTCTCGAGATGTGAGGCATATCCCAGACCTTCGCCTCAACTTGATGTCGACGGGAAGGCTGGATGATGATGGCTATGAAAGCCGGTTTGCTGGTGGGCGATGGAAGCTCATCAAGGGTTCGTTGATCGTGGCTAGAGGAAAGAAGTGTTGCACCCTGTACAAGGCAAGTGTCAGTATGTGCAAGGGTGGGTTAAACGCAGCGGAAGATTCAGCTATTGACATGTGGCACAGGCGTCTAGGCCACATGAGTGAAAAAGGGCTTCAGCTACTAGCAAGGAAGCAGCTCCTTCCAGACGTGACAGGTATACCTCTCAAAACCTGTCTTGATTGTTTATCAGGAAAACAACATAGAGTTTCATTTATTAAAACTGCTTCTCATGTTAATAAAGTGCATGCATTAGATTTGGTTTATTCTGATGTTTGTGGTCCTATGAGGACAAAAACCTTGGGTGGGGCATTGTATTTTGTTACTTTTTTAGATGATGCATCTAGGAGGGTTTGGGTTTATGCTTTGAAATCCAAGGACGAGGTCTTTGGTGTGTTTAAATTGTTTCATGCTATGGTCGAGAGAGAGATAGGTAGACCATTGAAGTGCATCCGTACTGACAATGGTGGTGAATACATTGGCGACTTTCACGAGTACTGCAAGTCCCTGGGTATACGGCATGAACAGACGGTTCCCAAGACCCCCAAAGATAATGGTGTAGCTGAGCGAATGAATCACACCATTGTTGAGAGAATCGATGCATGTTATCCCATGCGAAGTTGCCCAAGACGTTCGGGGAGAAGCACATGCGCACGGCGGTGTATTTGATAAATGTGTCTCCATCCCCGTTGAATGGAGAAGTACCGAGAAGGTGTGGACCGGACAGATCCATCGTACATACGGTCATCTCAGTGGTGTTTGGATGCAGGACATCCGTTCACGTACCAAAGGACGAGAGGTCCAAGCTCGATATGAAGATCAGTGGTGTGTGTTCTTAGGGTACGGTGATGAAAAATTCGGTTGCATGTGTTATGGGATCCGACCGAGAAGAAGCTCGTCGAGCAGAGATGTGGTTTTCTTTGAAGATCGGTGTATCGAAGACATTGGTAAGCCGAGAGAAGAACCGGCCCTAGTTCGTGTGAGCTAGAGGACATGGATCCGATTACTCCTCCCGTGGTGCCTGATGACGGGGAGTACAAAGAAGGTGCAGAGGACGAGGGAGTTCCTTCAGAAGATGGACCAGGGGAGCAGCCCCCACTTGATCCATCTGTTGAGCCACAGGTGAGGAGGTCATCTAGGGACAGACCGCCGTCCAAGAGGTACTCACCGCACGAGTACATTATGCTAACCGATGGGGAGAGCCGAAGATTATTCGAGGCCCTAGCCGACGAGCATAAGGAGGAGTGGTTGAAAGCTATGCAAGAGGAGATGAAATCCTTGCATAAGAACCACACCTATGATATGGTGAAAGCGCCTAAGGGCAAGAAAGCTCGAGCAACAAGTGGGTGTTCGGGAAGAAGATTGAGTGAAGAATTCACGGACGAGGTTTAAGGCCGGACTTGTGGTGAAAGGGTTTGGTCGGAGGAAAGGTATAGACTTCGAGGAGATATTCTCACCGGTGGTGAAGATGACATCCATACGGTGTTGCTTGGGTTGGCGGCTAGCATGGATCCGGGAGATAGAGCGGTTAGATGTTAAACCGCCTTTCTCCATGGTGACTGGAAGAAGAGATCTACATGCACCAACCGAGGGGTTCGAAGTCAAGGGCAAGGAGCATATGGTGTGTAGGCTGAGGAAGAGCTTGTATGGGCTGAAACAAGCTCCACGGCAATGGTACAAGAAGTTCGATCGTTCATGTTACAAAGATGGGTATGACAGAACGGAGTCGGACCACTGTGTGTTCACGCGCAAGTTCTCAAATGGTGATTTCTTAGTTCTGCTATTATACGTTGATGACATGCTCATCATGGGAAAAGACATCAAGAAGATTGACAGGCTGAAACAGGAGTTGGGCAAGTCTTTGCGATGAAAGACTTGGGCCCGGCCAGACAGATCCTAGGAATGGAGATAACCCGTGATGTAAGCAGGAAACTTTGGTGTCACAAGAGCGGTATATTGAGAAAGTCCTAGAGCGGTTCAATATGAATCTGTGGCTTGGCCAAGACTCCACTAGATGGTCACTTCAGATTAAGCGATATGCAGTGTCCCAAGATGAAGGCAGAGGTGGAAGAGATGCAGAAGATACCCTACGCGTCAGCTGTAGGAAGTTTGATGTATGCTATGGTGTGTACACGCCCAGACATAGCATATGCGGTTGGTGTTGTCAGCCGGTACCTTGCCAATCCTGGTAAAGAACATTGGGCAGCGGTGAAATGGATACTAAGGTATCTAAGAGGCTCATTCAGGTTGAGCCTATGCTATAGTGACGGAAAACCTGTGTTAGAGGGCTACACAGATGCAGATATGGCAGGTGACATAGATTCCAGGAAGTCTACATCGGGGTTCATGTTCACGTTTGCTATGTGGGGAGCGGTTTCTTGGCAGAGCAAGCTACGAAGGTCGTAGCATTGTCGACGACAGAGGCCGAATACATTGCGATCACGAAGCATGTAAAGAGATGCTTTGGATGAAGAGGTTCCTACAGAACTTAGCCAAGCGGGGAGGAGCACGTGGTCTATTGCGATAGTCAGAGTGCTATACACTTGAGCAAGAATCCAAGTCAGCATTCCAAGTCGAAGCCATTGAGATTCGGTATCACTTGGATCAGGGATACTTTGGAACAAAAGGTGTTACAGCTTGAGAAGGTCCACACGGACGATAATGGGTCAGACATGATGACCAAGGCTTTGCTTAAGGGCAAGTTTGAGGTTTGTAGAAACCTGGCTGGCTTGAAGAAGGTGGATCCCTCCCGGGTCAAAAAGGGGGAGATTTGATGGGGTTTTTTCCCCGTCTTCGACCGGTCGTGGGAGGTGCTCGACCGGTCGTGGGAGGTGCTCGACCGGTCGTAGGTTCGAGCCCTGGCACGACTCGAAGTCCAGCGAGTTCGTGCTGTTTTTTACTGTAGCTAGGACTGGTCGTAGGAGAGCTACGACCAGTCGTAGGTGGTCTACGACCAGTCGTAGGAGAGCCAGGACTAGTCGTAGGTTACGCGGATTGTTCCGCGATTTTGCGCGAAACTGCGGATTTGAGTCCTTTCGCAACTGGGATGCGGAAAGGAGTTTCCCAAAACTATAAAAGGGGTTGCCTAGGGTTTTTCTAGGTATCACAAAATAGCAAGAGGGTTTCCTAAAGCTTTGCAAGGGATTTGCTAAAGGGTTTAGGGCTATCAAAGGTGAGAGAGAGGGAGAAAGAGAGAGAGGAAGCTTATAGAAGGGAGGTTCGCTCGTGGAGGGTTCTCTACTTTGCAATCTACATCTCAGCGCTTCTATGTCCTCGTAATCGGTTAGATCTCTCCGTTTTCTCTATTTCTCTTATTGTTTATCCACTCCTGCGTGAGTGAAGAAGGTTGTAAATGTTCTACTTCATAGTGGATTGTTGATCTGGACGAGGTCCCGTGGTTTTTACCTCTTTGAGGGTTTTCCACGTAAAAATCTCTTGTGTGGTGTGTGATTGATGCTTTGATTTATTTCATTGCTTTATCCATAATTCTGGTTTGTTTTGGAGGGCTAGATCCTAAGTTTTTGTGCAAGGCCCCCAACAATTATTGATGCAAAAATTTGATTGTCCTTCTTAGACTACTTGGAACTTGCAAGATAAGACAAAGATGAAGACCTTGATTGCTGTAGGGGATTCTTCGATGCTAAAGTCAAATAGGCAAGCTAAGTTTGGTAGAATGTATGGTTTTTGGGTATAAGATTGTGCGTACTTTTCACTATTAGGGATGCTTTTATTTATAGGTGGAAGAAGGCAGTGGTGTAGGAGGTAGTCTTCCTGTTTAGCAGAGACTATTGTATGGGGATTCAGATCCTGTTCATGTCATGAGGATTTCTCGAGATCCTTGATTGAGATCTCGGGCAGATTCGTGTAGTGATCATCTTCCTAAATCCTTGACCGGGATTTCAGGTGGATATTGTTGGGACCAGGTCGGAATTAGTAGAAGAGAGGTCGTGTCGACCTGGACATTGGTTGGCTACTCTTGGGATACGTGGTCAAACATTAGGGTTGAGTTCTTTTTCCTAGTAGGGTGCAAATGGGATATGGGGGATTACCATCCTCTTCATCTTGTTATATGGTAGAGGTCGTACTCCGGGCCTCTTTCCTAAGAGAAGTTTCGAGCACCAACTCGGAAATGTATGGGTTTGTGGAAGGGCTCGACATTTAGAGGGGCTTGGTGTTGGTCGGAGATAGAGAAATTCTTTCTACTGATGGTTGACTTCAGGATTGTTACATAAAATGTGACAAAGTGTTCTTTATCGATTATGATTAGCGTCGGCCGAGCTTCTCGTATTGTGCATGTATGTTCGAGTCGCATTTTCCTTAGTGGCTTGGGTAGTCTATTATTACCCATAATAGTAAGCCTCCTACTTTTGAGCTCTCGTAGTGAGATCGGAAAGTGGGTCATTTTTAGTGAGGTCAGTCATTTTTTCATGTGGGGAAGTCAGGCATGCTTGTCATTAATGTAGAGTAAGGCGGCGTGCATGGGAATCGGGGCGTATTTGCAATCATGATACGACACGCTCGAGATAACATGCGTCGTTCGAGGTCGTGTGCGTTGGGGGCATGTATTTTCGGCTCTAGGCTTATAGGGTGCCGATGTGTGGCGTCTTCTGGAGAGTTAGGCCATCCAGTGTGTAGGAGGGCTCCACGTGTTCGAGCGGGGGCGTCGAGGAGCTGTTTGGCTGCCACATTAAGTGCGGGCATTGTATGCTCATACAACCATGTCTTCTATAAAAAGGGGGGAACCTTAATTGTGCAAGGGTTATTTGCCTCACTGCTTCTCTCTGAATAAACAATTTCTAGGTGATTTCCAACGACTCCAGAAGCTTTTTGCTCCAAGGGGCTCCGCCTTGTCTTCCTCTCCCCCTCCCTTTTATTTCCTTTTTTCTCTTGGATTTCGGCTTCCGGCGGTCTTTCCACCTAAGGGGTATGTCAAGACTGTCGGATCAGTTAGGGGATTGCCTCGGCCTCATAGTGGGTCAGATGATCTCCGCCCTATGTTGAACCCACCATCACTGTTGTTGATGATGAGTGACTAGGAGTTCTAAGTGTCTCATGGGTCGCAGACGGCTGCCCGGTCGTCGAATGAGCGGCGAGAGGATGCGGAGGATGTTGCTTTGGCTATAGAGGAGGCCAGTGGCTCCTCGTCAGAGGTAGAAGAAAAGGGGTGATCGAATCATCGCTAAAGGAAGCTGACTTGGTACGGATTAGGTTAGGGTACCACATTCCAGACTCCGTGGTACTCCGAGCTCCTATACCTAACGAGCTTCCAAGTGAGCCCCAGCTGGAGAAGTGGCCATATTCCTAGTCGCCCTTCAATGTGGTCCGAGGCTTCCTCTACAATGCATAGTGAGGAAAGTCTTGTCGCATTCAAGGTTAGCTCCTAGGAAAATAATTCCAAATGCCTGGATGGCATTGGTAGGGTCATTCATTCTCTGGTCCCAGCTCGACTAGCCCGAGATGATCGTGAATGAGTTTCTCCACCTATACCAGGTGAAATCCAATCCCTTCCATGAGGGTTGGTATTATTTTTTTGCCTGACGGAAGACCGACAAAACAATAATTATGGACGCCCCAACTTCAAACAAGGGTTGGAAGAGTAAATGGTTTTGGGTGTTGGGAAACTAGGAGGCTCCAGCGGGTATCAGGCCGCGTTCTTAGGTTTCGACCTGCTTCACCAAATTAGGTTGGTATATCTGAACTATTTTTTCCTTAATTTATCTTGCTTTACTTGTCTTTGATCATGATCGTTCTTGGCAGTTCTGCTTAAGTACCCTGTCAGAGTGGGTGAGGAGGAGCTTGCTTGGATAATTGCAGCGAGGTTGGTAGACACTGAGCTGAGATCTTGAAGGTGGCTGATCACGCCTGAGCTGTTTCTCAAGTCAGGTCTTGCTTTATCTATAACATGTATATCATTAGAAAATAGTCGAAGAATTATTTCGTTCTTATGCATTTGTTAATCACTTCTTTTCATCATGTAGGAATGCCTGACTAGAGAAGCTCGAAGCGCAAGGCCCTTTCATTGCCGAGGTGGCCCAGAAGAAGCAAAGGCCAGTCCAGTAGAAGAAGGGGACTGCTGCTTCGTTGTCCTCCACTGGTCGGGAAGGCGCGGACGTCGTCCCCACCACTGCTCCTGCAACTACCCCTTCGGATCCCCCAATGGTCTTGGAGGTGGTCGGGGTTGCTGCGGGGGGACCTTCATTGCTGAAGCCTGGCCTTCCGAGGTTTGGGGGACTCCTGATGGCGAAGCTCACTCCCTCTCACCTCAAGTGGGTAGTCTGGTTGGTAGCCGAGGTGATGAGGCTCGAGGACCTCTCAGGTCGGCCCGTGCCTCGACAGAGGACCTCCTGCCCTAGATAGATTGGCACGTCCTAGATACTGACTTCACCAGGGTGATGGACATGCATCTAGACGAAATCGTGGGTCAGTTGGCGACACTCTTCCACAGGGTAGGTCGTTCCTTCCATAATGGTCATCTTTTGTTACTTGGTGATTGTTCGTGTCTTCTTACGTAGATTTATTTTCAGTTTGTCCATTCTCTTTTGAATGTTTGTTGCGAGATATTGCACCATAAGATGGAGTGCAAGGAGGCAGAGGTAACTCTATTACAGAAGGGTGTTGAATCCGAGTAGCTCCGCTCTGAGAACGCTACTTTGAAGGCCCAGGTGGAGGTGGTGAAGACCGAGCTGGAAGCGTCAAAGTCACTTCTTAAAGGATCTCTGGAGAAAGGCGCCTAGTAAAAATCTAATTTGGGTGAGCTAAGGCACGAATTCAACGTGAAGATGAAGGAGGCCTAGGCAGCTATTCCGGTGGCTTGGGCCGCAGCCGTGGAGGAGTCCATGGCCTCTAAGGAGTGTGAGGAGGACAAGGATGCACTCTTCAACCTTGGGTACGTCAAGTGCCTTGAGGATATCAAGGAGTCGTATCCCGAGCTCGACCTGACTCCTTTCGAGAGCAGCCCTACTGAAGAGCCGACCCCATAGGAAGCCGAGCAACCAACCTCGGAGAAGCCTTGACCCTTTTTGTAAAAAGTTTTTATTTTCCATATGTACTCCCTCTTTTTTATGAATTAAAAGAACCTTTTATTGCAATGATTATTGTACTTAAATTTTCTAAGTAGACTTGTCAAATCGGTTTATCTCTAGTTAGCAGGTCGGCCTAGTTGTAATGATTCCCTCACGGAGGGTCGAGCAGTTCGTTTAGAGGGACCGCTTCTCTTTATCTTAAGGGGTCCTTCATTTGTAGGTTGCACAACTCGAGTAGTGTCATTAATTAGTGGTCCGACCTCTTCTTTAAGGATCAAACGACTGGTTAGGACTGTTCCTCTCTTGCACTAAGAGAAGTCCTTAGTAGGCCATGTAGTAGAATCGGTTAATGGTCTAACCTCTTCTTTAAGGGTTGGAAGATTAGAGGGAAGATAGTTTTTCCTTATTTTTTGAAGGAAGTCCTCAATGGATTGTGCAGATCAAACCATTGTAGATAACAATAATAAAATAAACTTCCCCAACCTTGGGGTTTTATTGCAGATTCCAGATAAAAACACATAATTTCCGACCTTGTAAGTCAGTCATTGTAGATTCTAAGTGGCTGACATGTGGATTTTGATCTAGGATCTAAAATGTAAGTGGACCTTCACTGGTAGTAGATCTTTAGATGTTTGGCGTTCCACATGTGCGGCGAAGATTGTCCTTCCATGTCTTTAAGTCAATAGGTTCCAGGTTGGGTTGTACCCATCACCTTGTAGGGTCCTTCCCAGTTCGGTCGAGGGTTCCTGAGCTAAGCTCTTTAGTGTTCTGGAAGGTTCTATGGAGGACCATATCTCCTGCCTGAAACCTTCTCACCCTTGCATGAGAGTTATAGAATCGGGCGACTTGCTGTTGCCGAGCTGTGACCTTGAGCTGAGCCTGCTCCCTTTTTTCTTCGAGCAGATCGATGTCTAGTGCCATCTGCTCAACATTCTGATTTTCATTGTATGAATGAGTACATGTAGTGGGGAGTCCAATTTTGACTGGGACGATGACTTTTGCTCCGAATGTCAGGGAGAATGGGGTTTCTCCTATGGCTGTTCGGGTAGTGGTTCAATACGCCCAGAGGACACAGGGGAGTTCCTTGGCTTAGGCCCCTTTATCTTTCTCGAGCTTGGTCCTGAGGTGATTTTTTATGATCTTGCTGACTACTTCAACCTGACTGTTAGCTTGAGGGTGTCGGGGTCATGAGTAGGTGTTTCGAATTCTGAGGTTTTCATACATACCTCATAATCAATCCTTGTCGAATTGTTTCCCATTGTCCGAGACGATTGTGTGAGGGATCCCGTACTGGCATATGATGTTTTTCCAAACGAAGTTAGTGATCTTCTGTTTAGTAATTTTGGCCAGTAGCTCAGCCTTGGCCCACTTAGTGAAGTAGTCGACTGTTACGACTGCGATTTAGGTCTGACCTTTATCGGTCGGTAAGGGGCCGATGATATCTATTCCCCATAGGGTGAAGGGCCATAGTCTGGTCATAGGAGTCAGCTATTCAGGTGGTTGATAGGGTATTTCCGTGAATCTTTGACATTTGTCACATCTCTGGGTGTATTGCTTGTCGTCTCTTTGGATGGTCGGCTAAAAGTAGCCTTGTCGGATGACCTTGTGGGAGAGGGTTGTTCACAACCCCAAGTATATGGTCACAATGTAGTAATAATGTCGGTGAGACTGAGGTCGAATCCACAGGGATTGAACTCGTGTGTATTCTAAAAGTAACTATAACTAGAAGTAGAAGAAGATGCGAATCTAAATATGAATTAATTGAGAGAGTAATTGTGATTAAAATGATTAAAACTAACAAATTCAAAGGTGGTAAATAGGGTTTTCAAGGATTCACTTCTAGAGATTAGGGAGCCCTCTTACTTAATTCAAGTCACATGATTGGAATAGGAGTCCTATCATATCCAATTGGAAGATATACAATTAAGATCAATCTGAACTTTCCTTGACCTAATTCTCAATGGAGGAGAATTGTGATAATTGGAAGAGATTCCATCACCAAACCATGCCCATGAGACTATGATTAACAACAGGATTTACCAATCTCACAATCTCAAAATCAGGAAAAGAAGATACTCAAAGCTATTGCAGATCCACTGTAATTTGAGTCACAATAAACCATTAAGAGCTGAAAGTATTCCTTTAAAATCAAACTAGAATCAAAGAAGGTTCAACATAAATATGAATCAAAGTAAAAGAAAAATCCCATCACGCTACAAGCTTCACCTATTAGCCCTAGCTAAGAAGTTTAGCCAACTATAGACATGATTGAACTAAAATCTCTTAAGAAAAGCATAAAAATAACTAAGAAAGAAAAAACTTTTGGTGACGGCTTCTCCACGCTTTTGCTCCACTCTTCAAAACCTATAAGATGCCTAGGAACATCCTAGGGACTCCTATTTATAGTTGTGCAACTCCAACTTTTGCACCCAGTTGGGAGAATCTAGAAATTGCCTTAAATTTATGCAGTCCGCACAAAATTTGTGTAACCATAGGCTAGCTGAAGTAGAGCTTCGGTTGGACTGTCACGCCCTAAACTCAGAAACCGGGCTCACAAAATTCCTGATCACCGAATCCGGTGCCGACAGCCTCCGTAGTACCCCATTCTTGGCTCCCAGCGCCCATACGCCAGATTCTGATCCTGGGATCCTACAAGGAGGATTTTCAGTATGAATTTTTTTTTTTTTTGGTAATGGAGCATAACTACAAGCATAACCAAGTCACAAAACAACATCACTACATATCCACTATATCAAAAATTTTAAGTACAATGTGTATGAAAGAGAAATACAATATAATGAAAGTAACAGAATCTCCAGAGGCTCGGCTGCACGCTCCAAGCTCAACGTTGCTGCAACCTAATGCCACCTGCACGCATCTATCATGCATAAGCTTACAAAAGCTTAGAGGGTGGTGAAAGTGTGTGTAAGGTAAGTGCTAAGTATATAATATCAGAGTAATGCGAAAGTATACGGGTAAGTCGATGAATGCTATCAGCTATACCAAAGCTATGTGATGCAAGGCATGAATGCTATCGGCCATACCAAGGCCATGCAATGCGAGGCCTATGTAGCCAAATGTCATATGCGAGATGAAATACAAGCATGTTAGTACTCATCAAGTACACATATCAATACAGTTCCTCTCTGGATATCACCGGGGTCTAATACACATCACACTGATTGCTTCCTCCCTAGCTGCACAGTCAAGCAAGCGGAATAAACCTCACTATCTGCTTGACCAATAGTCTGCCAATACCTACTCGGCTCGTCGATAGCGGACTCATTTGTGAGCTGGTCAGACTCAGCTTAGCTTATAGACCCCTCACTCAGGCGGATAAGGCCACACCCCCTTCCAACCGACTACGATACAGTGGGAGACGCGGCTTACTGGTATTCGGCACTCGGGCGCTCATGTATTCACTCGGTCTAGATGTTGGAGCATCTCCTGGTACCAAAAAGGTTCTGGGACCAAGGACATCCTAAGTGCCCACAGTACTAGAACAAAGTATTTTCGGTATCCAATACGGCCATCCACGATGTGCCTGTGGAGCCACAACCCTGATGTCGCTAGGGCATGCAGTGATCAAGTCACATATATGCGAGATGCAAGAGTCACACCGTACAATCATGCAACAATCTTATGCGTACCACGCGATCATGTGGGGCACTCCGTCTCATAAGAAGTCTCGTAAATGTCTCAGCCCAACGGCTTATGCTATGATTAAACATTTCTCATATCAAGTATACATATGATGCGTATGGGCATGAATGATGGAATTATACTAAGCATGTTATAAAGTAATGAACTATCTTTACAACGCAGATGGGCATAAACAGCTTACACACAACAAGTACGGGCCTATCAATGGGCCCTAGGGAGAGTCACAATGCGGACATTTAACCAACATTGTACTTACAATGTGGACGTCAAACCAACATTGCTCCCAAGGCACGGTCCGCCATAAAACATCATTACACAAACCATGGAGGAATCACACATTGCAATGGACCCTAAGGACATCCCGTTGGGCCTTAAATACATAAAATGGGCTATATCGCATGGGCCTTATATTCATCAAGTGGGCCACATCAATGGGCCGCACCAATGGGCCTTATGTACATTACAATGGGCCATAACCCATGGGCCTCCAATACATTAAGACGACCTAATCATATGGGCCTCATATATATACTAAGTGGGCCCCAACAAACGGGCCACAAATATAACAGATGGGCCTAATCACATGGGCCTATATGTATACCAAGGTGGGCCACACCAAAATACAAGTGGTGTGATGATTTCCACCATTAAAATACCTAAGGCCCACCATAACATATATTTCTCATCCAACCTGTTCATAACTAACATAATGATAGATGAAGTGGAAGCAACTATCAGCTTAGTAGGAAACTACAATGCCCCCTTAGAAATTTTGAATGGTAGACGTCATTGTCCGCTACATAAAATGGTGGGGTCCACTCGAACTTTAAATTTGACTTATTTTTAGTCTCAAGCCTATTAAGACCAGCCTGCCAAATGGTTGAATGGCTTGGATGCAACACATGCATCATGGTGGATCCCATATAGACGGATGGCATGGATGAGATAGGTGGGTTCAATGAAGGGCCCACCATCAGGTATATACTATATAATATATAATATATGCATATAATATATATATATATATATATATATATAATATGATATATATATATACATACATACATACATATATATATATACACACACACGCACACACACGCTCACACACACACACGCACGCACACACACGCGCGCACACACATCACCGTCCACTGTCAGTGGACGGTGAAACACATACATCATTGTGGGTCCCATGTGGGGTCCACCATAATGTTTATTTGAAATCCAACCTGTTGATAGGGTCACGTAGACCCAATTGGAGAGGGAAAATAAATTTCACGTTGATCCAAAGCTTCTGTGGACCCAAAAAGGTTCCAATGGCAGCCGTCCAATCTCTGCTGTTTCCTATGATGTGCGCCACCTGAGCGTTGGATGTGGCTCATTTTTGGAGGGCGGCCCGCTGCCCCAGGGGCCCACCATATGAATGGCTTGGATGACAGATATACATCACAGTGGGGCCCACAGCTGGAGTCGTGGGACCCTGCTGGTCGTCTGTCAAAGCGCAGCAGCAGGCGCTGCCTCTCTCTCTCTCTCTCTTTTTGAAAACGCGGTATTTTCACAGTTTTTCATGTGTGGGGCCTACATCGCAAGAATCCTCCTCATCCACTACTTTCCATAGTCCATAACAAATCCATCAAGCCCAATATTGGGCATCTTTCGACGTGTAGAAAAATTAAGTTGAATTTAAACGGTGGAAATCACTATTTTAAAAAATGTGGCCTGCCAGAAGATTGGATCAGCTTCAACTTTCAGGTCAACGTCTAAAATGAGTAGGTAAATAGGATGGACGGCGTGGATTGAACTCATACATCAATGTGGAGCCTACACAAGTGGCTCACTCCAAATGCCTTGAAGCAAGACTAATATTTGTATTTTCATTTCAGTCCAGGGACGTCCCTGGACGTCTGGGCGTCACACATGCTCAAGGTGGGCCTACTTAGGTGGGCCATCAACTGATGGATGGTGTGGGTACAACACATATGTAAGTTGGCCCCACCTATAGATGGGTTGGATGAAATACATGGCTCATGGTGGGGTTCATCGAAGTGGGCCACGCGGCCATATCATCACACATACAAAAGAATATGAACAAGAGAGGGAAAGAGAGAGAGAGAAGGAGAGTGGGACACGTGTGATGGAGGGACCCCGACACTATGGAGCCTCCCTTACGATCAATCGTACATCAAGTGGGTCCCATTACTCGTGGGCCCATCAAATTGAAAATCAACGGTGGAGATCATTTCTCCACCAAAATGGAAGGTCTAGATGACCCTATTCATGCAAGAAAATAAACATTATGATGGGGTACATGGAGAATGGCCCCATCATGGAATGATCATGAAGATCAAGGTGGGCCATCAGCTACATCTTAGGGTCCCAAGTGAGATCCATACCATTGATCGGTAGGCCTCACTTGGTCCACCATAAAAATATGAAAAATCTAGCTTAATAAGCACCCACCATTCGATCTTCTTGGCCCATTAGAACGCCGGTCTCCTTGTGCCTCACTTTGATGGACAGGATGAGAAATGGATGGCTAAGATGATGGATTTTTGGGAGAGAAAGATGGGCCACACAAGGTCATTTTCTCTCTTAGAGGGGCTTGGACGTGAGCTCTCTTTGCTTAGCTTGGAATTGTGTTGGGAAATGAGAGAGAGAGAGAGAGAGAGAGAGAGAGAGAGAGAGTTGTAAGGAGATGTGAGAGATGGGAGATGTGAGTGATGGAGTGATGTGTACTTGACTAGGTATGGGTGTGTAAGAGAGAGGGTGAGAAAGAGTTGACTTGGTGGTTGCTTGGGGATGGGGTGAAAGGTGATATGTACTTGACATAAAGTGATTGATTAATTGATTGATCGATGGGACATGTTGTAGAGATTCTCTTGGGATTGCAAATGCGCAGCGTTTTTCTCAAAATAAACGTCGACTCACATCTCTTGGCCAGGGTATCGGATCAGTGCGCGAGTCGCGGCATTAGAACCGCGGCAACGGTGCGGTCGCAATGGTATAAGTATCGAATTAAGCTGACTCAATTCTGCAGAATACGACTTAGGGTCAATCGCAAACGTCGGTTATCAGTCACGGATTGCTGGACTTCGACGGAAAGGATCATAGGATTCATCGGAACAGTACGAACTAGGATACGGGTCTTACATGGCCGACTGATACTCGAGCTAGTTGAAGCAGAGCTTTGACTATCTGAACTTCCGCAAGTTCCAGAAGAACATGTTGCTGGATTTTCAGTCAAACTTTCTTGGGCTAGTCGAATTCTTGGGCTAGCCGACCGACACTTCAAATCTTGGATTCTCTTAATTCCTCCCTTGGTTTTCTTGGATCTTTGGTACGTGAATTCTTCAATCTTGGTCTCCTAATATCTATCCTTGGCTTTGGTGATTTTTGAGCTTTAAATCCATGCTTTTAGCATCCTTTTCAATCCAAGCTCTTAAATTCACCTTGCAACACAAACATGATTAAAATAGAACATTAAGCATTATCATGTTCATAAAACCAAGTAATAAATGGGGGATAATGTGCAATATTTAACCCTCAACATAATTCCCAACAAGCATTTTGCTAGTCCCGAGCAAAGTATGCGTGAAATAAACCTAAATGTCCAAACCATTTTGTTTTTTTAGAATCAATCCTTTGTGCAATCAAGTATGAATGAGTAGGGTCAAGATAAGAAGGTGAGGTTTTGAAAACCAAGAGGTGAATCACCTACCAATTAATCAAATAGGTTATTTATCAATTTTAAGATTATGAATTCATGTATCCAATTTTTCCAATGAATGTCAAATTACTTCCCATGAGAATAATAGTGTTTCATAATGTTAGCCATGTTCATCATATCAAAATAAGTCAAAAACTCAAGTACTGATTCCGAACATACCCCTCGTTTTCTTCTTTGTATAATTTTTTATTTTATAATGATGGCTACTCTTATTCACTCTTTTTCAGACAATTCATCCTTTTCAGAGACCTTTTTCTTTCTCCTCAGAGATGTTGTCATTTTTCATTCTTTTCATGGCCTTTTTGTCGATCTCCTATTTAGTTTTTAACTGGTTTTTCATTTTTTTAAAAAGGTGGATAAAATTCTTCATACTCAATTCTTAACATCTATCAATGATTCACATACTGACCATTAGAAACCCTAGCATATCCTAAGGAAGCAACTTTCAAGTGAACAAACTCCAACAGTTCAAGATTCAATCTTCATCTTATTATCTCACTCAAAACATTCTTAATTACATAAACTATCGCTTCCAAACAAGTTCCAAATTAAAACATTGAAATTCTTTTAAATTTTTTGCTCAAAACTGAGAAAACACTGATTAGTTTACCTAATCCCCCATCCCCAACCTAAAATCTACACTGTCCTCGATGTAAAAGAAATTAGCATGTAATGCAAAAGAGGCAATGAAAAGAAAAAGGGAAGTGATGGAAAGATAATACCTGAAGAAGAAATTTTGAAGCTTTTCCAATGATCTCAGTGTGAAGATTAGTTAGCACAAAAGATTCAAACAGAGGATAAACAAATTATCCTAAAACAACGGAAAGCAAATTATCCTAAAATGGCAGAAAGTAAACTATCCTAAGCAACGGAAAGCAGTAAACCTAACTACACTCCGTTAGATTAGGAGGTCAATCCTGGTAAAAATGATCATTTAGAGGTATGGACATGTCCTCTGAATTAAAATTTTCAACAAATGGCTTTAAACGATATCCATTCACTTTGAAGTCATTGCCATTGTTTGGATTCCATATCTTGATGGCCCTATGAGGATAGACATTAGTAACAGTGAAAGGGCCGGTCCAACAGGATCAGAGTTTTCCTGGAAAGAGATGTAACCGAGAAGGACCTTTCGACTTGGTATGAATGATTTTCTGAGAATGTGTTGGTCATGAAATACCTTCATTCTATCCTTGTAAATTCTCGAATTCTCATATGCATCATTCTTGATTTCTTCGAGTTCATTTAACTAGAATTTGCGCAGCGAGCCAGCGTTGTCTAAATTAAAGTTTAGATTTTTAATCACCCAGTAAGCCCTATGTTCCAACTCCATAGGTAAGTGGCAAGCCTTACTATAAACAAGTCTAAAGGGAGACATTCCAATAGGGGTTTTAAATACAGTACGGTAAGCCCATAAAACATCGATCAATCAGATTGACCAATCCTTTCGATCAAGGTTAACCATTTTCTCCAAAATGTGTTTGATCTCCCTATTGGAAATCTTAGCTTGTCCACTTGTTTGTGGGTGGTATGGAGTGCTCACTTTGTGAGAGATGCCATATTTCTTCATTTAGTTTGTGAATGACCTATTACAAAAATATGAGCCCCCATCACTAATGATGGCTCGAGGTGTTCCGAACTGGGAAAAGATGTTCTCTTTTAAGAATTTAATGACCGTTTGATGGTCATTATTCCGGTATGGAATCGCTTCGACCCATTTAGTGATATAGTCTATGGTGAGCAAAATATATAAATTTCTGAAAGATTAGGGGAATGGTCCCATGAAATCGATGCCCCAACAATCAAATACTTCAATGATCAGAATGGGGTTCAAAGGCATCATGTTTCGAAAGGACAATGCTCCCAATTTCTGATAATGCTCATAAGCTTTTCAAAACTCATGAGTGTCCTTGAATATAGTGGGCCAATAAAAGCCACACTACAGAATTTTGGCTGTGTTCTTTTTGGCAGAAAAGTGACCAACACAGGCCTGAGATTGGCAGAAGGAGATGACACTTTGGTATTCATTTTCTGGCACACATCTCCTTAAGATTTGGTCTGGGCAATATTTAAACAAATATGAGTCATCCCAGAAGAATTTGCATACCTCGGTGAAGAATTTTTTTCTTATCTTGCATAGTTCAATGCGTAGGCGTGAAACCTGTAACAAGATAATTAGTGATATCCGTAAACCAAAGTGAATGAGAGACTTTGAACAATTATTCGTCAGGGAACATGTCGTTTATATGTGTCATCTCAAGGGAATCAGAGAGATTAAGGTGAAAAAGATGGTCAACCAGTATATTTTTTGCTACCTTTTTATCTTTTATTTTCAAATTAAATTCTTAGAGTAGGAGGAGCCATCTTATCAGGCGAGGCTTAGCATCATTCTTACAAAGAAAATACTTATGCACCGCATGATCTATGTAAATGATGATCTTAGATCCGATCAAGTAGGACCTAGATTTGTCCAAAATGAACACTACAGCTAAGAGTTCCTTTTCCATAATAGAGTAGTTCACTTGGACAAGATTTAGAGTTCTACTTATGTAATGAATAGCATAGGGCTTCTTTTCTTTTCTCTGGCTAAGACCGTCCCAAGAGCATAGTCAGATGCGTCGCACATAAGTTCAAAAGAAAATCTCTAGTTGGGTGGCTGCATGATAGGTGCAGTGGTTAACATGCCCTTGAGCTTAGTAAAAGCTTCCTGGCATTGCTCAGTGCACTACGCCAAAACAGTGAAAAAAGGACGGTCCAAAACCGTCTCAAATGACCAAAAAGGACGGTCATGGACCGTCACATGGGCCGTCAAATTTTGACGTATCATATTACTTAAAGGACAGTTGAAAACTGTCATTCTTATTAATGGAAAAAGGACGGTCATGGACCATCTCTTATGAGCCTTCAAAGGACGGCCACAGACTGTCCTTTAAAAGGATGATCATGGACTGTCCTTAAAAAGGACTGTCATGGACCGTCTCTTATGAGCCTTCAAATGACGGCCATGAACCATCCTTTAAAAGGACGGTCATGGACCGTCCTTAAAAAGGACTATTATGGACCGTCTCTTATGAGCCTTTAAAGGACAGTCATGAACTGTCCTTAAAAAGGACTGCTATGGTGTAAGACCAGTGCCCTAGTCCGTACTGTTTCGTAAGCTTCCGCGATCCTACCGGTCGAATTTCGGTAATTCTCGACCCGTTTTCGATGTTTACGCGCGATCCTAAGCCGAGTCCGGCATACCGAAGTCAGCTCGAATCGAAACCTGTACCTTGGCGACCGCGCTATCGTCGCGATTCTAACGCCATGACTCGTGAACCAAACTGATACTTGGTAGGAAGATGTCAGTCTGTGTTCATTCCGAAGAAACACCGTGCGTTGCGAATTACGAGGGAATCTGTAACACCCCGGATTTTTTGCCAACCTGGAATTAGACGTCCTTAGGCAATGGGTTGCTCCTAACACCTTATTAACCTATCAGAACTGAATCCCACAGTCTAAAATCGTTTCTGAACCCATTTCCTTCACAAATCCCACCCTTCACCATCTTGTTCTTTCAAATTTCCTAAGTACTTTCACTCTAGACACTATCTTAAACTAGTTAAGTATTATAACTTGGATCACTCTATATACAAACTACGAAGGACTAAGTACCACCTCAGACGGAAATCACTTAGGATTAAATCCTTTATAAATGAGACAAAGTAACTAAGTGCTAAACTAGATTAGCTACGAAATCCATTTGAATCGCTTTAAATACGATCTGCAAGACCCAAAACTTGTAGAATCATTGACGCTAGGTTACCCTAAAATCTAGGATCAAACTCATTACCCGACTGCTCTTGGGAGCACGTTGAAACTCCGTATCTGATCTGGACCGCACGTCGGGAGTCCAAATAATACGAAGTTAAGGAATTAGGACCGCCTCGCTGGGCTTGACAACTATCTCGAAAATCAAATCCAGATAGTGTCCCACGGCTGTTCGCTTGAGTCCGGAGCGAGAGAGTGTGAAAACACTTTTTTCTTTCCAAAATAAATATCTTGAATAGTAATCTGAGACTCGTCACTTGCGGATCAGTTTTAAGCAACCAGACCGTCAGAATCTGACCAAATTACACCCTCGGATCAGGAAAATTTTCATAAACATTTACATGTACTCGGAATCTCCGATCGAGATCCACTGACCGTTGAACTGAAACTGGTCCGCCACGCGTGATCTGAGAACCCTACTGGAACGAAAACTTAATAGAACGTAGATCCGGTGTCGGTGAGCTTAAGTCCGACCTTTGGCTCAAGGAGGCCCGCCAGAAGTCCTTCGTTGAGCTGAAAAAGTTTCGCTTTGGTTATAACCTAGGTGAACCTTGTCTAGAAGTCTATTTTGGTGAAGTTTTAGACTATATAAGGACCTTAAACCCTCTCCCATTTCAGCCATACGAATTTGAATTTAAGAGAGAGAAAAGAGAGAGAAAGTATAGGAGATGTGGGAGGAACTCCCTGCTGCTGTTCCCTGCCGCTATTCGGGCTCCACTGCCTGATTCTTATCACTTTTCCGGCGATTCTGGCGTCGTTTCTAGGTAAGAAACCCTAACCCTAACCTGTTATAGGGTTGTATAGGTTGTAGGTTATGAAATAGCTAACCTGTTTCATTCTCTAGGTTGCCAAACTCCCGTATATGGAAGCTTAGCGAACCTATCGACTTCGTTACGATTCTACGACAAAAGGTGAGGACTTTAGGTGTATAGGTTGCAGTTTTCAACGCTTTCAATGTCAGATAATGGTAGATTCATGATCTGCATGCAATTGCACATGTATAAAGTGCTTTCCGTTTTCTGTTTCGATTAAAATTGTAGAATTTGGAATTTCACATACTCTAGATATTCGTATAAAATACCGTATACGTATTTTTTTTGGAAATGTGTTTGACATGTTTATTTGTCGTATGGATATACGATATATGGATACAAGACTTATTTGGCGAAAGGATTCGCCGAAATACATGTTTTACTAATATACACTATGTATGTAGAAATACTGTATTGTAAGGAGTGCCGTATACATGTATATTTTGGAAATGTGTTTGCCATGATTATGTGTCATATGATTATATGATATATGGATAAATCACTTATTTGGCGAAAAGAATCGCCGTAATACATGTTTGTTTGTATACACTATGTATGTTGAAAATGTGTATTCTAGAAAATACTGTATACGTATAAATTTTGGAGATGTATTTATCATGATTATTTACTATAGTAATATATTATACATGGATAAAATACTCACTTGGCTAAAGGATAGCCCTAATACATGTTTTGCTAACATACACCATGTATGTTGTAATAGTGTATTCTAAGTGTTTGTGAAAATGACTGAATGAGTATAGAATTCTCATTCGTGCTCGCCATGACTAATTGTCATGGATAATTGATTGTTGTATTGGCAATACCCCTTTGACGAAAGGATTTGCCCTAAATCACGCCACGGCCAATACACACTATATATGCTAAAATGTGTGGCCCAAGTGTTTGTAGAAATGACTGAATGAATATGGAACTTGGATTCCTGCTTGCCATGACTATCCGTCATGGGTGTATGCATGTTATGATTGGGGTAACTCCCTAGTGAAAGGATTTGGCCTTATACCTCTTGATCAACATATGTCATGTATGTTGATTCTTGTATTTTAAAGTGTTTGTTGAAATGTCTGAATGAGTAGTAGTTAGTAAATTGTAATGTTTAAGGGTGTTGAGATATGATTCTCAACTCCTTAACTATGTGTATGATTTCCTTGGATAGTTGTGTGATTAGGAATTGAACATGTACAAACTCATGCTTGTGTTGTGATTCATAACATGCTCAACTGCTTTATGATTTTAACTATGTAATGCATATGTTTAAATTTATATTTATGTTGTATGATCCGTCATGGGTGATGGGGGAACGGAGCAACGAGTGCGTGCAACAGCCCTGGCAGCCCTAAACGGATAATACCAGACCTTAATTGTATGAGTTGAATCTTGATCTACTACTGCTTTATCTATCTGCACTTGATTGTGTTTGGGGCTATGATTATAGTCCAGACAATCGGTACCAGAATTGCATTCATGGCTGTGATTCATTTGCCACGTGAGGTGTGTTCGACGAACTCGAGTCGTACTTCGGTTGACGATAGTGGTTAGCCACGTGAAGTGCTTATACACTTCATGTCGTTCAACTTGTTGTGCGCTCGAGCTAGCCGAGCTCGTCAAGTAACCCGATTTGTCTAATGTATGTTCACCATGTTTGGTCGCCTCTGCTTGAACCTAGGGTACTAACTTACCAGTGAAATCCCTTTTAACCATGGTACCTCGATCCGCTAAGACTCATGAGCCGGGCATGGTGGTATGGGACACCGTGGTCGAGCTGTCAGCCTACGCTGGGGCCATGTGCCTCCCCGTAGTGACCATTGAGCAACCCAAACTCGTAAGCCGAATACGATGGTATGGGACACTGTATTCGAGCTGTCGATACTTACGGCGAGAGCCGAGTACGGTGAGACCTGTACTCGTGCTGACGGGCGATGAGTCCTCTGTAGTATCTTTGAGTATACTCCAAGGTCTGTGATTGGCGACGAGTCTTTCACAGCAACTATAGTATGAGTTGAGCCGAGTACGGTGAGACCTGTATTCGAGCTGACGGCTAGTGATTGAGCTGAGTACGGTGAGACCTGTACTGAGCCGACGGTCACAGCCAATTGAGCCGCATACGGTGAGATCTGTATCCGTGCTGACGGGTGACGAGCCCTTTGTGATGCCTTCGCTACGCCTCTCAAACCATAATATCGTATGAGATTAACTAGGACTGACGACCCTAGAATGGATCATGTTTGGGAATGATACAAGGGAGGTACCTTAGTTTCCCAATACTGCTGTTTGAAATGAACTAATAATTACTCGGTAATCATGCTCATCATCGCACTGCATGTGCCTGGTAGATGTGGAGCACTGAGGGATGGACGCATTCGCGAACGTAAGATAATGTCGCATGAGGGTGGTTTGGCAAGGGCATACATCATGTCATTTCATACTTGCATTAAATAAGAGTAGTTAAAATTGTTTGATTGTACTGCTTTATCATTACTGTTTGACTGAATTGATAACATGTTAACCTATGCTTTATTGTTCCACTGAGTTAATCACTCACTCTCACGATATGGGACGGTGTTCCGAACACCCACCAGACTTTGTCTGATTGCAGATGGCGACGCTACTTCTGAGGCGGAGCCGGACTTCTATGACAACGAGAATACTTTCTCGTATATGCTGTTTTCTGACGGCTTCGTGAGAGCCGTGCCTTGATCGGGGGCTGGGAAGCTGTGGATGTTGACTAGATCACACTACACAACTTGGTATAATTTAAAATCATACTTGTAATTATTTAACCCGGTAACTTTATCACACTCAAGACCCACCACAGTTTATATATTTTATCTATCTATCACGCCTTCCGCTTGCAAATTTAACTGCCTCTACGGAGTATGATATGTTTGTTTTGGCTTAATGTCACTCATGTTCATTGCACTAATACCGATCACATTCAATCATCATTCATTTTGTTGCATAAGTGATGCGTTGGAACTCGGGAGTTGAGTTTATGCTCGACCCCCGATTTTCAGGGCGTTACAGAATCTCTATGAGATGTCCCATCAATCAATCAATCAATCAATGTCAAGTACAAGTCAAGTACAACCATACCTTAAGTACAAGCCTCATCCCTACTTTTTCCCTCAAGTCAACTCTCTTTCCACCTCACCATTTCCCTTTACAAAATTTCAACCATAACCATCTTTCTTTTACAAGATTTCAACCCAAACCATACCTCTCCTTACAAACACCACTCCATCCATCCCATTAAGCCCATCATTTCTCTCTCTCCCTTATTTCTCAAAAACACTATCCTAAGCAACTAAGAACCTCAAACGTCCAAGCCTCCCCAACTTTCCCAAAGGCTAAGTGTGGCCCACCCTCGCTTCTCTCATCCCCACCATCAAGTCTTCATCATCCACCGTTAAACGCTAAGCATAGGTGCATGCAAACCTAAGGGAGAAAGGAGAAGGCCTAGAGGTGGGTGATCTACCGTTATTTCTCATATTTTTAGGCCACACGTGGTGGGACCCGTTTGATGTATGCATGTATGAAATGGAGGGCCATTGTGGCGGGGTCCCTCCCCTCTATCTCATGGTCTCTCTCTCTCTCTCTCTCTCTCTCTCATCTTTTCTCCTCCTTAGAATGTAGTGGGCCCCACCGAATTATGTAAAATCTACTCCATCCATCAGACAGAGTGGCCCACCACATTTTAGGGAGATCTCATCTCTTAGACAAAAATATATGTAATATATTATATCATATTGATATATATATGTATAATATATATATATATAGTATACATACGCACTTTATGGTGGGCCATGACCATGTGGGACCCACCTTGATGAACGTGGGCCAGGTACGTGTGGGCCCCAGCCATGATGCCTGTGTTACATCCACCCGTCCAGCGTCCCTGGACGCTGGACTGCGGCTAACATAGAGTGCATGTATTGACATGGATGTGTATTGACAAGGGAAAAAAAAGGGAAAGGGAAAGATGCCTTTGGGTGTGGACCGCTCATGCAGGCCCCACCCTGATGAATGAGGTTGATCCACACCGTCCATTTCGTCACTCAGCTCATTTTAGACGTTGAACTGAAAAATGAACTAATCTGACTATCTGGCGGGCCATAGCATAATAAATAGCGATTTCTACCGTTAAAGCCCACCTTGATGTCTTTTACTCGCCAAAATGTACTGCATATTGGGATCATTAAGACGATCTTAAGCCATGAAAGCCATTGAGCGAGGTGAATTTCCACGATGCGGGCTCCACCTAGGAAAAACCCCAAAAAATCCCCTTAAAAAAAATAGAAGAAGAAGTTCTGCATCGCCATTGTCGAAGGTGTAGGTAGCGCTGGCCGCTGGGG
Source organism: Magnolia changhungtana (assembly GCA_030180095.1). Taxonomy (NCBI): domain Eukaryota; kingdom Viridiplantae; phylum Streptophyta; class Magnoliopsida; order Magnoliales; family Magnoliaceae; genus Magnolia; species Magnolia changhungtana. The sequence continues at coordinate 3,030,153 of JASAUF010000360.1, forward strand.
CGGCCGACGAACTCGGGCCTCACGGCCCGGTGTGGGCCACCACCGTGATGCATTTTGAACATTAACACCGTGCATTGGGTGGGCCTCCCCCTGGCTACGTGCCACCCGAAAATCAGCCATATACAGAACTCAGGTGGGCCACACCATAAAAAGTCATGTGAAGACATGCCTAAAACATATAAAATCACTTGGTGGGGCCTGCCTGAAATTTGGACGCTGCTGAAACTTGGTCCGAACCCTCAGCCAAGTGGGACACACGTAATGGGTGGACTAGATTTGTGAACCACATTACAGTGGGCCCCATGGCCATGTGGCTTGTATGGAAAATAAACATTACAGTGGGCCCACGGCCGTGACCCTATCAACGGGCATGGAAAATAAACATTCCAATGGGCCCTACCCCAGTCCGTGTGACTTTATGAACAGATTGGATGCAAATAAACATTTTGGTGGGTCCCTGGTCTCGTGTGACCTCATAGACAGGTTGGATGGAAATAAACATTTCAGTGGGCTTCACAGGTCCATACGACCTTATCCACAGGTTGGGAGGAAAATAAACATTCCAATGGGCCCAAGTCTGTATGACCATATCAACAGGTTGGCTAGAAAATAAATTTATGGTGGGCCCATCTGGGATCCCCCTGAGGTATGTTTTATATCCACTCCTTCCTTTAGTGTGGCCTGTTTGATATACATGTGGCCAATGTGTTATGGCCCACTTACCATATTTATGGCCCATTGTTGAGGCCCACCTTAATTTGTATAAGGCCGATTGTTGAGGCCCATCTTGATGTATCTCTGGCCCATTGTCGAGGCCCCCTTTGACATATATGAGGCCCATATGATTTGACCCATTTGAATCGACCCACCTGATTAGCCCATTGGATTGACCCATTTAACATATACGAGGCCCATTCCTATGCGATATCCCGCCATGATTTATATTATGATATTTAAGGTAAGTCGTGCCTTGAGAGTAATGATGGTTTGATGTCCACATTGTAAGGATGATGTTGGTTCAAAGTCTGTATTATCACTCTCCCTAAGGCCCACTGATAGGCCCATATTTGTAGTCTGCAGGCTGCTTAGGCCCATCTTCATTTTAATCAGAGTCCATTATAATATCATAAGTTTAGTGTCGCCTCATGATTCATGATCATATGCATCATCTGTATACTTGAGATGAGGAGTGACTGATCATAGCATATGCCTTCAGGCAGACTGTTTATGGGCTCCCTGATAGGCAGAGTTGCCTACATGAGCACATGCCTCACGTAGGATGGTTGCTTGACTGATAGTGTGATACATGCACTTACATTTGTATGATTGTGATATGCCCTATCGACATCAGGGCCATAGCCTCTACAGACACACCATGGGTGGCTGGTTGGATACCGAAAATTGTGTTCTAAGTAATTGGGGTGCCAGAGATGTCCCTGAGTGAAAGTCCTTGAACCTGATGGTACTAAAGGATGACTCTAACATCGAGACCGAGTGGATATGTGAGGCACAAGGGCCGAATACCAGGAGGCCGAGTCTCCCACTGTGTCGTGGTCGGTTGGAAAGGGGTGTGGCCTTACTTGCCTGAGAGAAGGGGACAATATTAGGCTGAGTTTGACCAGCTCGTGAATGGATCCGCTATCGACGTGCCAGATAGGTATTGGCAGACTATTAGTTAGGCGGATAGTGAGGTTTCTTACGCTTACTTGGACTGTGCGGTTAGGAGAGTGGCAATGCCATTTGGAGTGTACTCAACCCCGGTGATTAACCAGACTAAGAACCGTACTGATTTGATGCTCTAGTAAGGAGCTGCATTTATATGTGGAGGTGGATTGGCATGCTTGACTTGCATTATGCATCGTATGGCCTTGACATGGCCGATAGTATTCATATCTTACACCGCATAGCCTTAGTACGGCTGACTGCATTTATGTACTCATCAGTATGTTTCTGTATTAATCTGACCTTGCATTCTGAGCACGCTCATATTACGCACACACTTACACCACCCTCTAAGCTTTTTATAAGCTTATGCACAATTGATGCGTACAGGTGACGCGAGGACGCGGCCATAGTCTCGCCGCAGTTGGAGCGTGCAGCCGAGCTTTTGGAGTTTTTGTTATTATCACTATCTTGTATTTCCCTTCACACGCCTTGTACTCAAAGTTTTTGATCATAGTGGATTTTGTGATGGTGTTCTTGTGGTTATTGTTCGTGGGTTATGCTTGTGGATATGCTCATTACAAATTGAATCATATTTGAAACCCTCCTTGTAGCATCCTAGGATCGGAACCTGGTATATGGGTGCTGGGAGCCGAGAATGGGGTAGTACGGAGGTTGTCTGCACCGGATTCTGCGATTGAGAATTGTGTGAGCCCAGTTTTTGAGTTCGGGGCGTGACAGAAGTTGGTATCAGAGCATAACTTGGGAATAACTGAGAGCAACATCACATATTTGCTATAAGTTTAGGACGATTAGGTTTTGAGTGCGAAACCTTCCCTAACGTTTACCACCTGCGCCTCCCGTTCCGGTGCTAGAGATCCCTGCTCTCCTGCCTGAGGATGACGTTCCTCCACCTAATGCCGGTGCGGATCCGACCGTGCCTATGAGTGCCTCGCAGTTATAGCAGATGTTGTAAGCTGTAACTGCTACGCTTCAGGAGTAGGGCAGGCGCCTAGTTATTTCTACAGCTCAGGCCGAGCAGGAGCGCGCGAACGCCCTCCTTCGAGAGTTCAGACGCCTCGATCCTCCGTGTTTCTAGGGTCAGCCAAATCCAACTGCAGCTGAGAGATGGCGCTCCGACGTGAAGAAGATCTTCGATATTATGTCATGTACGACAGAGCAGCAAGTTCGGTTAGTAGTATTTCTCTTCCAGGGTGAGGCAAAGCACTGGTGGACCTCTATTACCCGTGTCGCAGGGCCTGAGTATGTCTAGACATGGGATGATATTATCGACCGATTCGAGGAGCAGTACTTTTCTGACCACATTCGTCGTCAGTGGACACGGGAGTTCGAGACTCTAGTACAGGGGGACATGTCCGTGGTGCAGTACGTGGCCCGTTTCATAGCACTATCGAGGTTTGCACCGTATTTAGTTGATGATGAGGGGCAAAAGGCCCGCCGTTTCGAAGCAGCTTACGTTTCGGTCTTCGAGGCCGTGTTATTGGGCACGAGCTCCTGACCAGGTGGTAGTATGGAGGGCTCAGATCTACCAGACTGAGTGGGCTGACTCTCAGAGCGATCGAGATTAGAGGAGAGGCCGTAAGAGGCCGGCCTAATCCAGTAGCTCTCAGCAGCATCGACGACCACAGAGGGATAAGAGTCATCCACATAATAAAGCGCCAGCAGCACCAGCAGCACCTCCAGCGCCACCACAGTAGCTGTTTCCCGGGACATGTTTTGGATGTGGCAGTTCTAGACACCGCATATCTGAGTGCCCCCGTCCTCATCTGCAGCAGTCTAGAGGGCCACAACAGTCTCGAGGACAGCCGCGACCACAGCAGCAGCCTCTAGCATAGCAGTAGCGGTTCCATCAGCAGCGACTGCAGCCACCTCAGCCACCGAGGCCCCAACAGCAGCAGAGACAGCAACATAAGCCGCCGCAGAGGCAGCAGCAGCACCAGGGACCTCAGAGGGGACAAGCACCTCCCCAGTCAGCTCAGGCTAGATTCTATATGGCTCAGTAGGACTCGCAGACTTCTGGAGGAGTTGTCGAGGGTATACTTCCAGTCTCTTCATGCATCGCCCGAGTATTATTTGATTCCGTTGCTTCGCACTCATTCATGTCTGAGGATTTCTGCTGATCGACTGGATTGCCGACAGAGTCTGCTAGTGAGGGATTGACCATATTGACGCCCTTGGGGAAGACCACAGTATTGGGCCGTTTCTGTTCATCTTGCCCAGTTCTAGTCAGTGATATCTTTTTATCCGCTGACTTGTTTGTGCTGCTGATGACAAACTTCGACGTTATCTTGGGCATGGATTGGTTGGCTGAGTACCGCGCTGTGTTAGACTATTCCGCGAGGATAGTCACGTTTTGCATACCCGGATTGCTGCAGTTTCAGTTCATCGCCGAACCTAGAGGAGAGTCATTATTATATATGATGTCCTGCGCAGTTGAGGATCCGGTTGCCTTGTGTATTGATTGGTTGCCAGTGGTCTGTGACTTTCTCGACGTGTTCCAGAATATTCTGGGATTTCTGCTACGCCACCATATTGACTTCCAGATTGATCTTATGCCTAGTACCATGCCTATCTCGAAGGCCCCGTACCGTATGACACCGATGGAGTTGCGTGAGCTACAGCGGCAGTTGGACGAGCTGCGTGAGTTGGGATTTATTCATCTAAGCAGTTCTCCGTGGGGAGCACCGGTACTCTTCGTCAAGAAGAAGGATGGTTTGTTGAGGCTCTACATCGATTACCGTGAGCTCAACCGAGTCACGATTAAGAACAAGTATCCGCTCCAGAGGATAGACAATTTATTTGATTAGCTGCAGGGTGCACAGTTCTTTTCGAAGATTGACCTGCATTTCAGTTATCATCAGATTCGTGTCCGAGAGGAGGACATCCCGAAGACGGCTTTCAGGACGCGTTACGTTCATTTTGAGTTTCAGGTCATGTCCTTTGGACTGACCAATGCACCCGCGATCTTCATGCAGTTGATGAACGAGGTCTTCCATCCATATCTTGATCAGTTTGTTATGGTCTTCATCGACGACATTCTGATATATTCGAGGACCCGTGAGGACCATATGCAGCATCAAGAGATCGCATTGCAGACCCTCCTTGCCCACCAGCTATATGCGAAGCTAGAGAAGTGCGAGTTCTAGCAGGAGGAGGTGAAGTTCCTCGGTCACGTGGTGACGAGGGAGGGTGTCGCAGTGGACCCCTTGAAGGTTAAGGCAGTGCGTCAGTGGAACCAGCCCATGACTGCATCCGAGATCCGCAATTTCCATGGTTTAGAAGGATACTACGGGCATTTTATTGAGGGCTTCTCCCGTATTGCAGCCCCGATGACTAGGTTGACTCGAAACGGTGCAAATTTTGTTTGGATTGACGCATGTGAGCAGGCATTTGTGGAGCTGAAGGACCGTCTGACGTCCGCTCTTATCCTCACTCTTCCCTTTGGGAGTGATGGATTTGTTGTATTTACCGATGCCTCACGTATTGGTTTAGGTGCTGTCCTGATACAGCACAGCAGACCTGTAGCCTTCGCGTCTCGTCAGCTCAAGGTCCATGAGCTGAACTACCCCACGTATGATTTGGAGCTGGCAGCAGTTGTCTTCGCACTGAAGGTGTGGAGGCACTATCTCTATGGGGTTAGGTTCGAGCTCTTCTCTGACCACAAGAGCCTGAAGTACTTATTCTCTCAGTCCAAGCTGAACATGAGGCCGAGGCATTGGATGGAGCTTCTGAAAGACTATGATTTTGACCTCCAGTACCACCCAGGAAAGGCAAACATGGTGGAGGATGCCCTCAGCCATCAACCGCGAGGCTTGGTGGCACACATGATGATTCAGGAGTGGAGGATGCTCGAGGATATAGTAGAGTACAACTTTAATTTTGGTCTGCAGTCTACTATCGTTCAGCTATCGAGCCTGTTGATTCAACCCTTTCTTGTCACAAGGGTGATCGAAGCTCAGCAGACAGATGAGTCGTTACAGGATTATCAAGTAGAGGCATCATCCGAGAGTCAGACAGATTGACAGATTTGTTTTGATGGTGGACTTTGCTTCAGAGGCCGATTATGTGTCCCGGATATTCCCGATTTGCACAGAGATCTTATGACCGACACACATCGATCACGGTTTTCTATCTACCCTGGCTCGACAAAGATGTATCGTGATATGAGGAGACAGTATTTTTGGGCGGGGATGAAGCGCCAGATCATCAGTTTTGTAGCCAAGTGTGACACATGCCAGCGTGTCAAGGCCGATCATCAGAGACCCCCTGGTCTATTGCAGCTGTTGTGCGTCCCGATGTGGAAGTGGGAGCATGTATCTACCGATTTTATTATGGGTTTGTTGAGGACTCAGTGCGGTTATGACGCCATCTGGGTTGTCGTTGATCGTCTGACAAAGTCAGCACACTTTCTTGCGATTCGTGCGACTTGGCCTTTGGACCGGCTTGCGAGGTTATTCATTGAGGAGATTGTGCGACTGCACGGCATTCCAGTCTCGATCGTTTCTGACCGAGACCCGAGGTTCACATCTCCGTTCTGGAGGAGCTTTCAGAGAGCGATATGGACTGATTTGCAGCTCAGCATCGCGTGTCATCCACAAACTGATGGCCAGACCGAGAGGGTCAATCAGATACTTGAGGATATGCTTCAAGCCTGCATGATTGACTTTGGGGGTGGCTGGGACGAGCATCTACAACTGACTGAGTTCGCATACAACAACAACTATCAGGCGACCATTGGCATGACTCCTTTCGAGTCATTGTATGACAGACCGTGCAGATCTCCGAGTTGTTAGACCGAGGTTAGAGAGCGGCATCTCCTAGGTCCCAAGCTTGTGCAACAGACATCTGAGGCTATCGATATCATCAGACAGGATGCGCACAGCTCAGAGCCGACAGAAGAGTTTTACTGATCGTCAGTGTCATCCCTTGGAGTTTGATATAGGGGACCATGTGTATCTCAAGGTCTCGCCCATGAAGGGCGTGGTTCAATTTGGAGCGAAGGGCAAGCTTGCCCCGAGGTTCATAGGACCTTTCGAGATCACTGAGCGCATTGAAGCTGTGGCCTATCGGCTTACCTTGCCATCTCAGTTGTCTGACGTCCACAACGTTTTCCATGTCTCTATGTTGAGGAAGTGTGGGTCAGACGTAGTTCCTGTTATTGATTGGCAGCCGTTAGAGGTTCGTGAGGATGCGTCTTACATTGAGCAGTCAGTTCATATCCTTGATCGAAAGGAGCAGGTCTTCCGGACCAAGGTCATTCCCTTGGTGAAAGTTCAGTGGGGGCACCATTCTGTTAATGAGGCATCTTGGGAGCGTGAGGCCGAGATTTGGAAGCGCTATCCCCATCTCTTCGATGATTGATCATGTGCTGTATCTTATATACTGTCTTCGATTTTATATACGATACCTTATTTCCTCTTCTATTATGAGTTATGTTCACTTGCGATGATAGAGTAAATTTCGAGGATGAAATTTTTATTTGGAGGGGAGAGTTGTAAGACCCGTGCCCTAGTCCGTACCGTTCCGTAGTCTTCCGCGATCCTACTGGTTGAATTCCGGCAATCATGGATCCGTTTCTGACATTTACGCGCAATCCTAAGCCGAGTCCCGTATACCGAAGTCAGCTTGATTCGAAACCTGTACCTTGGCGACAGCGCTATCGCTGCAATTCTAACTATGCGACTCGCATACCGAACCGATACTTAGGCTGGAAGATGTCAGTCTACGTTCATTCCGAAGAAACACTGTGCATTACGAATTATGAGAAAATCTCTATGAGATGTCCCATCAATCAATCAATCAATCAATGTTAAGTACAAGTTAAGTACAACCATACCTTAAGTACAAGCCCCATCCCTACTTTTTTCCTCAAGTCAACTCTCTTTCCACCTCACCATTCCCTTTACAAAATTTCAACCACAACCATCTTTCTTTTACAAGATTTCAACCCAAACCATACCTCTCCTTACAAACACCACTCCATCCATCCCATTAAGCCCATCATTTCTCTCTCTCCCTTATTTCTCAAAAACACTATCCCAAGCACGTAAGAACCTCAAACGTCCAAGCCTCCCCAATTCTCCCACAGGCTAAGTGTGGCCCACCCTCTCTTCTCTTATCCCCACCGTCAAGTCTTCATCATCCACTGTTAAACGGTAAGCATAGGTGCATGCAAACCTAAGGGAGAAAGGAGAAGGCCTAGAGGTGGGTGATCTATCGTTATTTCTCATATTTTTGGGCCACATGTGGTGGGACCGGTTTGATGTATGCATGTATGAAATGGAGGGCCATTGTGGCGGGGTCCCTCCCCTCTATCTCACCGTGTCTCTCTCTCTCTCTCTCTCTCTCTCTTTCCCTCTCCTTTTCCCCTCCTTGGAATGTAGTGGACCCCACCGAATTATGTAAAATCTACTCCATCCATCAGACAGAGTGGCCCACCACATTTTAGGGAGATCTCATCTCTTAGACAAAAATATATGTAATATATTATATCATATTAATATATATGTATAATATATATAGTATACATACACACATTATGGTCGGCCACGACCATGTGGGACCCACCTTCATGAACATGGGCCAGGTACGTGTGGGCCCCAGCCATGATGCCTGTGTTACATCCATGCCGTCCAGCGTCCCTGGACGCTGGACGTGCGGCAACATGGAGTGTGTGTATTGACATGGATGTGTACTGACAAGGGAAAAAAAAAGGGAAAGGGAAAGATGCCTTTGGGTGTGGACCGCTCATGCAGGCCCCACCTTGATGTATGAGGTTGATCCACACTGTCCATTTCGTCACTTAGCTCATTTTAGACGTTGAACTGAAAAATGAACCTAATCTGACTATCTGGCGGGCCATAGCATAATAAATAGCGATTTCTACCATTAAAACCCACCTCGATGTCTTTTACTCGCCAAAATGTACTGCATATTGGGCTCATTAGGATGATCTTAAGCCATGGAGCCATTGAGCGAGGCAGATTTCCCCGATGCGGGCTCCACCCAGGAAAAACCCCAAAAATTCCCCTTTTAAAAAAAAAACAGCAGCAGCAGTGTCTGATGCTACCGCTGTCAGAAGGCGCAGGCAGTGCCTGTGGCTGCTTGGGTGAGCAGACGAACGGATGGGCCTCCCGACCCCAGCTGTGGGCCCCCACCGTGATGTGTTTCGAACATCAACATCGTGCATTGGGTGGGCCTCCACCCTAGCTACGTGCCACCCGAAAATTAGCCATATACGGAACTCAGGTGGGCCACACCATCAAAAATCATGTGAAGACATGCCTAAAACATATAAAATCACTTGGTGGGGCTTACCTAAAATTTGGACACGGCTGAAACTTGGTCTGAACCCCCAGCCAAGTGGGACACATGTAATGGGTGGATTGGATTTGTGAACCACATTACAGTGGGCCCCATGGCCGTGTGGCTTGTATGGAAAATAAACATTACAGTGGGCCCATGGCCATGACCCTATCAATGGGCATGGAAAATAAACATTCCAGTGGGCCCTACCCCGGTTCACGTGACCTTATGAACAGATTGGATGCAAATAAACATTTTGGTGGGTCCCTGGTCTCGTGTGACCTCATAGACAGGTTGGATGGAAATAAACATTTCAGTGGGCTTCACAGGTCTGTACGACCTTATACACAGGTTGGGAGGAAAATAAACATTCCAATGGGCCTAGGTTTGTATGACCATATCAACAGGTTGGCTGGAAAATAAATATATGGCGGGCCCATGTGGGATCCCCCTGAGGTATGTTTTATATCCACTCCTTCCTTTAGTGTGGCCTATGTGGTATGGCCCACTTACCATATTTATGGCCCATTGTTGAGGCCCACCTTGATTTGTATAAGACCGATTGTTGAGGCCCATCTTGATGTATCTCTGGCCCATTGTCGAGGCCCCCTTTGACATATACCATTTAAATCAACCCACCTGATTCGCCCGTTGGATTGGCCCATTTAACATATACGAGGCCCATTCCTATGCGATATCCCGCCATGATTTATATTATGATATTCAAGTTGAGTCGTGCCTTGAGAGCAATGATGGTTTGATGTCCACATTGTAAGGATGATGTTGGTTCAAAGTCCACATTGTCACTCTCCCTAAGGCCCACTGATAGGCCCATATTTGTAGTCTGCAGGCTGTTTAGGCCCATCTTTATTTTGAGCAGAGTCCATTATAATATCATAAGTTTAGTGTCGCCCCATGATTCATGATCATACGCATCATATGTATGCTTGAGATGAGGAGTGACTGATCATAGCATATGCCTTCAGACAGACTGTTTACGGGCTCCCTGATAGGCGGAGTTGCCTACATGAGCACATGCCTCATGCAGGATGGTTACATGACTGATAGTGTGGTACATGCACTTGCATTTGTGTGATTGTGATATGCCCTATCGACATCAGGGCCATAACCTCTACAGACACACTGTGTGTGGTTGGTTGGGTACCGAAAATCGTGTTCTAAGCAATTGGGGCGCCATCGATGTCCTTCGGTGAAAGCCCTGAACCTGATGGTACCAGAGGATGACTCTAACGTCAAGACGGAGTGGATATGTGAGTGCACGAGGGCCGAATACCAGGAGGCCGCGTCTCCCACTTTGTTGTGGTCAGTTGGAAAGGGGTGTGGCCTTACCCACCTAAGAGAAGGGGGCAATATTAGGATGAGTTTGACCAGCTCGTGAATGGATACGCTATCGACGTGCCAGATAGGTATTCGCAGACTATTGGCTAGGCGGATAGTAAGGTTTCTTACGCTTACTTAGACTGTGCGGCTAGGAGAGCAGCAGTGCCATTTGGAGTGTACTAAATCCCGGTGATTATCCAAACTAAGAACCGTATTGATTTGATGCTCTAGTAAGGAGCTACATTTATATGTGAAGGTGGATTGGCATGCTTGACTTGCATTATGCATCGTATGGCCTTGACATGGCCAATAGTATTCATATCTTGCACCGCATAGCCTTGGTACAACTGACGGCATTTATGTACTCATCAGCATATTTCTTCATTACTTTGACCTTGCATTCTGAGCACGCTTATATTGCGCTCACACTTACACCACCCTCTAAGCTTTCTATAAGCTTATGTATGATTGATGCGTGTAGGTGACGCGAGGATGCAGCCGTAGTCTCGCCGCAGTTGGAGCGTGCAGCCGAGCTTCTTGAGTTTTTGTTATTATCACTATCTTGTATTTCCCTTCATACTCCTTGTACTCGAAGTTTTTGATCATAGTGAATTTTGTGATGGTATTCTTGTGGTTATTGTTCGTGAGTTATGCTTGTGGAGATGCTCATTACAAATTGAATCATGTTTGAAACCCTCCTTGTAGCATCCTAGGATCGGAACCTGGTATATGGGTGCCGGAAGCCAAGAATGGGGTACTACGGAGGCTGTCTGCATCGGATTCGGTGATCTAAAATTTTGTGAGCCCGGTTTCTGAGTTCGGGGCGTGACAAACCATCTCTTATGAGCCTTCGAAGGACAGTTAAGGACTGTCTCTTATGAGCCTTCAAAGGACGGTCATGGGCCGTCCTTTAAAAGGACTGCAACCAACTGTCTCTCATGACCCTTAAAAGGACATTTTCAAATTTGAGACGGTCAATATGCACTTGTTACAATATATTTCATTGTATTCTTCCTTATATACACTTGTTATATAATATATTTATCATATTCACATCCATCTAAACCCAAACTACGTAAATCCATCGAAACATAAACTACATTCATCCAAACATAAACTACATCCATCCAAACACAAACAATCTTCTCCACATTACATTCATCCACGCATAAATACAAATAAGTTTAACATCATAAATAAAAAAAAAGGAAAAAAATAGCAACAATTTTCTTTTTGCGTCTTTCATCTAATAAAAAAATATTCAACCAACAAAACATTATAATTCAGAATCATGAAGAATTGCAAAAACTTCTTCCTAAAAAAGTGGGCACTTTTTTAAAATAAAACTGGTCATTAAAATAAAACTAATGCAAGCAAATAATACAAAAAAGTGCTTCAATTCAAGTTAATAGAAACAACAACAAAAATTAAAGCTTTGTAAAAAGGGGCAGTGTTAAAAGGGATACATTCTTGTTTGTTGCCATATGATTGGGCTACATTATTACAGCAATCGGGTTCGAGATAGGGTTTATGTTTAGGTTTTCAAGTTTAGGCTTAGGTTTAGGTTAGGGAGTTGAGATTAGGATTAGAAGTAGGTTTAGGTTTAGGGATTTGAGAATACATTTAGGTTATAGGTTATAGGTTATAGGTTATAGGTTTAGGTTTAGGTTTTAGGTTTAGGTTAAGGTTAGGTAATAGGTTATAAGTTTAGGATATAGGTTAGAGGTTAAGGTTTAGGTTTAGGAAATCGGGTTCGGGTTTGGGATCGAGTTTAGGTTTGGTTTTCAAGTTTAGGTTTAGGTTTAGGTTAGGGAGTTGAGAATAGGATTAAGTGTAGGTTTAGGTTTAGGGATTTGAGAATACATTTAGGTTTTAGGTTATAGGTTAAGGTTAAGGTTTTAGGTTTAGGTTATAAGGTTAGGTTATAGGTTATAGGTTAAGGTTTTAGGTCATAGGTTTTGGTTTAGGTTAAGGTTATAGGTTAAGGTTTAGGTTTAGGTTATAAGCTATAGGTTTAGGGAATTGAGAATAGGTTTAAGTTTAGGAAATCGGGTTTGGTTTTAAGTTTGGGTTTTCAAGTTTAGGTTTAGGTTTAGGTTATGGAGTTGAGATTAGGATTAGGTGTAGGTTTAGGTTTAGGAATTTGAGAATATATTTAGGTTTTAGGTTTAGGTTTAGGTTATAAGCTATAGGTTAGGGAATCGAGAATAGGTTAAGGTTTAGGTTATAAGCTATAGGTTTAGGGAATTGAGAATAGGTTAAGGTTTAGGTTAGAAGCTATAGGTTTAGGGAATTGAGAATAGGTTAAGGTTTAGGTTTAGGAAATCGGGTTCGGGTTCGGGATCGGGTTTAGGTTTGGGTTTTCAAGTTTAGGTTTAGGTTTAGGTTTAGGTTAGGGAGTTAAGATTAGGATTAGGTGTAGGTTTAGGTTTAGGGATTTGAGAATACATTTAGGTTTTAGGTTTAGGTTTAGGTTATAGGTTTTAGGTTTAGGTTTTGGTTTTGGTTTAGGTTATAAGCTATAGGCTTAGGGAATTGAGAATAGGTTAAGGTTTAGGTTTAGGAAATCGGGTTCGGGTTCGGGATCGGATTTAAGTTTGGGTTTTCAAGTTTAGGTTTAGGTTTAGGTTAGGGAGTTGAGATTAGGATTAGGCGTGGGTTTAGGTTTAGGGATTTGAGAATACATTTAGGTTTTAGGTTTAGGTTTAGGTTTTAGGTTATAGACTTAGGTTTAGGTTTAGGTTAGGGAGTTGAGATTAGGATTAGGTGTAGGTTTAGGTTTAGGGATTTGAGAATACATTTAGGTTTTAGGTTTAGGTTATAGGTTTGGGTTTAGGTTTAGGAATTGAGAATAGGTTATGGTTTAGGTTTAGGAAATGGGATTCGGGTTTAGGATCGGGTTAGGTTTGGGTTTTCAAGTTTAGGTTTAGGTTAGGGAGTTGAGATTAGGATTAGGTGTAGGTTTAGGTTTAGGGATTTGAGAATACATTTAGGTTATAGGTTTAGGTTTAGGTTATAGGTTATAGGTTATAGGTTAGGTATAGGTTTTGGTTTAAGTTATAAGCTATAGGTTTTAGGAATTGAGAATAGGTTAAGGTTTAGGTTTATGAAATTGAGTTCGGGTTCGGGATCGGGTTTAGGTTTGGTTTTTCAAGTTTAGGTTAAGGTTTAGGTTAAGAAGTTGAGATTAGGATTAGGTGTAGGTTTAGGTTTAGGGATTTGAGAATACATTTAGGTTTTAGGTTTAGGTTTAGGTTTTATGTTATAGGTTAAGGCTTAGGTGTAGGTTAAGGTATAGGTTTAGGTTTAGGTTCAGGTTATAAGCTATAGGTTTAGGGAATTAAGAATAGGTTAAGGTTTTGGTTTAGGAAATCGGATTCGGGTTTGGGATCGGGTTTAGGTTTGGGTTTTCAAGTTTAGGTTTAGGTTTAAGTTAAGGAGTTGAGATTAGGATTAGGTGTAGGTTTATGTTTAGGGATTTGAGAATACATTTAGGTTTTAGGTTTAGGGTATAAGCTATAGGTTTAGGGAATTGAGAATAGGTTAAGGTTTAGGTTTAGGAGATCGGGTTCGGGTTCTGGATCGGGTTTAGGTTTGGCTTTTCAAGTTTAAGTTTAGGTTTAGGTTAGGGAGTTGAGATTAGGATTAGGTGTAGGCTTAGGTTTAGGGATTTGAGAATACATTTAGGTTTTAGGTTTAGGTTTAGGTTATAGGTTATAGGTTTAGGTTTAGGTTTAGGTTATAAGTTATATGTTTAAGGAATTGAGAATAGGTTAAGGTTTAGGTTTAGGAAATTGGGTTTAGGTTTGGGTTTTCAAGTTTAGGTTTAGGTTTAGGTTAGGGAGTTGAGATTAGGATTAGGTGTAGGTTTAACTTTAGGGATTTGAGAATACATTTAGGTTTTAGGTTTAGGTTTAGGTTATAGGTTATAGGTTAAGGTTTAGGTTAAGGTTAGGTTATAGGTTATAAGTTTAGGTTATAGGTTATAGGTTAAGGTTTTAGGTCATAGGTTTTGGTTATAGGATATAGGTTATAAGTGTAGGTTTAGGTTTTGGTTAAGGTCTAGGTTTTGGGATTTGAGAATAGATTTAGGTTAAGGTTATAAGTTTAGGTTTTTGGTTAAGGTTATAGTTTAGGTTAAGGTTATAAGTATAGGTTATAGGTTTAGGTTTAAGCTTATGTTTAGGTTAAGGTTTAGGTTATATATTTCAGTTTACGATTAGGTTTTAGTTTTAGGTTATAGGTTTTAGGTTATAGCTTTAGGGAATTGAGAATAGGTTTAGGTTATAGGTTTAGGGTGTGGTTTAGGTTAAGGGTATGGTCCCTGCAAATACAGATATAAACACGGCCAATTGTTTAAAATCTGATGACATCGACAATTGTTTCGATTCATCGACCAATTGGTAAAAGTTTCAAAAGTGTATGACATTGAGTTTGAGTCATCAAGCAGTCCATCGATGCTATCTTGAGTATACACTCGATGATATCGAACTTGCTCGATGATATGAAACTCTGTCATAAATGTGATCATTTTATATCCGTTGAAACTTTTTATCTATATATAGAGGACTTTTCTTTTGTTTCTGTGAGAGAAAGTAGAGAGAGCTTTTGAGTGTTTCAACTTATATCTTATATCCAAAGCCCTTTCTCTCAAGGGAGTTCATCCTCCAATCCACCCTCATCATTGACATTCAAATAGAGTGGATTGGGTAATGAACTTCTGCATTCAAGGATCCTCCAGCTACTACCTTAATGGTAAATTAGTAAGCTGGGATGCTTTGAATGCATAAGATTGGAATCGCTCTATATTCCTGATAGGAAAATATTTTGAGAGCAGGATTCCATCTTCACCTTGACCCAACCTGAAGCCAAGTATTGGTACATCATTTTGTGTTGCGGATCAAGGGAGTAGAAGACTCTTCGTCAACAAGGAGGAGGAGATCTTTGGCATTGTGCTAATCGAGAATCATTAGTTTATTTATAAGTATCCAGAGTCTAAGAGGACACTTGTGATCATTCCTTTTTAGGATTGGGTCTTAAATGGTTCTCACCCTTTGAAGTCCTCAAGGAGGCCTCCGGCAGGAGTGTACGTGGTGGGTGCATTGTGTGAACCCTTTCTCTGTGGAGAGCATAAACATCTGGTTAGGAGTGAACCAATAAAACTCTGGGTTTTAGGTGAACCAGGTAAAACCTTAAGATTTAAGGTCAACCGTGTAGAAACCTCCAGTAGGGTCTTATGGAAGATCCTTGGCCAGTGTGCCTAAAAGTGGGTGTGTTATGTTGACCTTTACTCGTGAGAGCATAAATAATCAGCCTCAATGTAGGTTGTAAAGGTTGAAGGTGAACCTGATTTAAAACATTAGGTTAGAGGTGAACCATTGTGAAACCTCTTTAGTGAAATCTGGTACACTCAAGGGTTGAGTATGGTTACCGGAAGTAAAGTAGACTCATCGTTGAACCACTATAAAAATGACTATGTTTGAGATTGTTAGTCTTATGATTATGTAATTTGCTTTAATGCTTTCATATCTGAACATTTGATCACACCACACACACTTACACAGTCATATCCATCATAGGCTAGCTTGCATACTGCTTATCTCAGAAATAGTTTGTGATTGGATCCTCTACTAGGCTTGGAAGCCAGTAGAGTTACATTTGAGTAATCCTGATAATTGCATGATCACATGATTAGTGAAGTAGGATTTTTAAATAAATCATAAAAACTTTAAAATGTCCTATTCACCCCCCTCTAGGACATATTGGCTTATTCCTTCTTCAACTAGTGCAGTCCTTACTGCCATTTCAATTAGTATTAAAGCGGGTCTCTCTTTAAGGGCTTCACTACCTAGAGAGTGATCTTGACTGAAGTTGAAAATATGGCCAAAGGAGAGGGCTCATCAGTCACCAGACCTCCAGTATTTGACGGCTTAAACTATGCATACTAGAAGGCTAGGATGCACTACTTTCTGAGATCTTTGGATCATGACGTTTGGGACATAGTTGAGAGCGGATATGTGCCACGAACTGAATAAATCATACTTGATAGTGGCACAACAATTATAAAGCCCAAACCAAAAGACAAGTGGACATCATTTGACAAAGAAAGGCAAACATCTGAAGCCAAGGCTATGAATGCTATCTACTATGCCGTGTCCTAAGATATATTCAATTAGATAAGTATGTGTGGGACATCCAAGGAAGCATGAGATTTATTGGAAACAACCCATGAAGGTACAAGCATTGTGTAGCAATCCAAACTTCAACTCCTGACTTCACAGTTCAAAAGTCTTAGAATGGAGGAGCATGAGACATTTATAGAGTTTTTCACAAAGTTAAATATAATTTGCAACTCCATGAGTGGATTGGGAGAGAAAGTTCCGGTACCAAAAATTTATAGAAAAATTCTAAGATCCCTACCGGAACGATTTAATCCTAAGGTTACAACAATTGAGAAGTGTAGGAACATAGATGAAATGAAAGTAGAAGAACTGGTAGGTTCCCTACAAACTTTTAAACTACACTTCAAACAATCCCAAAAATCCAAAAACACTATCCTAAAAACTTCAAGGAAAACAATTCATGAGGACAGGGAAAGTGAAAAGGAAGATGTAGATGAAGAAGTGGCCTTACTGGCACAAAAATTCAGAAGATTCTTTCAGAAGAATCGCAGCCGTCCTTCTAGAGGGAGAAAGGTGAACTATAAACCTTCTGCAGGCAAATTTGGTAAAAGAACCAAAGAACCATAATGCTACGCCTGTCATGAGTATGGACACCTGTCTACTGAATGCCTAAATAGAAAAACTAAGGGCAAGGCTATGGCTGCCACGTGGGATGATACTAAGGAGTCAAATCAGAATCTAGTGACTCAGAAAGTGATGGAGATCAGAAATCACTGAAAATACTCATGGTCTCCACTACTTCAATCATTCCCACTGAATCTGAGAACAAGAAAAAATAGCTAGCCACCGAATCATTTTCATCTGATAATGAGGAAATTAAAGAAGAAGAAAAGGACAAGCTACAAGATGCTTACAAGCAACTTTATATTCATAGCATCAATATCCTTAAAAGACTTGAAATAGTGGAGAACAAAAGTAAGTTGCTGCAGAAAGATTTGGATAGCGCATTGAAAATCATACACTCCTGTTTGATCTGGAAGAATCCAAGAAGACAGCCAAGATAAACTACAAGTTTTTCCAGAGTGGTGAAAAGCTAAAAAAACTGTTAGGAATGGGAAGACCTGGAAAGGATAAAAGCAGTCTTGGATATGAAAAACATAAATCAAAGTCTGGAAATGTAGCTCCCAGAACTGAAAAATCTGCTGCTTCTGGAAGCAAAACCAAAACAACTCCAGCATGTTATTTGTGTGGTGATTTAGGTCATTATAATTTTGAATGCATAACTCCTAGGAGGACTCAACCTAACTCTGCTCAGAATCATGTTAACAAATTGTCAACTAGAGAAATACAGAACTTCAAGAGTCCTCTTAAGGATATGGATAGAAATAATGCCCTTGCACCACCACTCAAATCGGTTAACAAAATGAAATGGATAAGGAAGAATTAGTTCAGATCATGCAATAGAATCTGAACTTGTGCTTAAATGAGATTTTTTTTTTGAGCTTAAAATGATATATCTGAGGTTCCTTGCCTCAATCTTTTGCATAAACATTGATACGTTTATAATTTTGCTGTGTACAGTACATGTACATAGTTTTTCGAAGTATACTGTTGATAAGAAATACGAAAAGAATACTTAAAGAATCGTCTGAATGCTGAAAATTGAAAATCTTTATCTTCGATATGACTATCGATATGACTTTCTTGATATATCGATAAAGGACGATATCATTGATGCCTCTTGAGAATACGAATAGTCGTGTGACCAAGATCTATATCGAAGACAGACTCGATAGAATCGATCAACAACTTCTCGATGATATCGAACCAATGATCGATAATATCGACAGATGTCGCTCGATAAAAGTCAACCAAGCGAAAAAGGGGTTCATTTTCTCAAGGGTTTCGGTCATCCTCTCCTCACGATTCTCTCGACCAAAACTGCTGAAAGTCACGTCGGACTCAAACCACTACACAAATCGGGTACTACCCTTTTGACACGTAAAGAGTCCATTTTCGTTTGGGTATCTTTTTCGTTCTTGTTAAGTTTTTATCATTTTTCCCAACTTGTTCCCATGGGAAAAGACAAAGGGATAGGATCCGGACAGGGAGAATCTTCGAAAACCTCTCGACAAAAGGTACTTGCCTCTAAGGCTAAAGCAAGTGCTTCCGTACATGGGATCCCCACAAAGCAACGCTCAAAACATGGTGGGTCCCAGTCGGAAGAGTAGACACCTCCACCAGTGCAAGTCAATCCGGTCTTGACAAAATTTGCAGGAAGGAAAGTCATTCCCGAAAGGAAAGTCGACAGAAGCTGATTGATTCCATATAATCTGGAACCTCTATTTTCAGCTATAGATTGGTCACCAGTTCTCGACTTTGGAGGATCATATCATCTTGAACGAACTTACCATTTCTTTGCTGCCTGCCATTCTCCGACATCTGATCCTCCATCCATCTCCGTAACTGTAGATGGTGATGATGTGCTGATCACTCCAGGGTCTGTTGCTGGAATATTCAATCTTATCTTACTTTTGTAGGAATCCCTAATATGGACATGGAAGACCCTGAAGTTCGGTCCAAGGTCACTAAATTTCTCTTCCATAATCGTGATGTCGAGTGGTATCAAGGGAATGCTCTGAAACTCAAGTTCATGGAACCACATTATCGAGTCCTGCATGGTATTCTTGCTTCGAATATTTACTCTAGAGGTTCCAACAGAGTTGACCTCATTGGCTTCATGACTATGATTATCTATTCAATTGCCGTTGGGATCAAGATCTGTCTGCCTACCCTGATTGTGTATCAATTGGTGTACGCTTATCATAGGGCTAGGGACATTCTCCTACCATATCCCTGGATCATCAATACAATTTGTTATACCATAGGATTCCAAACTACAAATGATCCAGTTCTTCCTCTCTAATCCTTCAACAAAAGCAACATCTGAAGGATGGATCTGACGTTTCACAAATACCTTGAGGAGCCCTTGGAGGAAGGAATTCAAGCTGAGGAAGAAGGAAGGGCTGGTGACGCTCCTATGGGAGGGACCAAGATGACTGAAGAAGCTGCTTCTAGACCTCAACATGCTCCATCAACATCAACACCTGGGCATGCAAAGAGGTTTAAGCCCCATCTAGACAAGCTTGGTGCCATTCAACATGAAGTCTCTTAGCTCAGGGACTCAATGAATGAGAGATTTACTATCTTGGAACAGATGATGCTAAGTGTGCAGCAAACCATCCAACAATTGGTGAACATGATAACTTGTCGCCGGGATGACACTGCACCATCATACTCTGCACCATGACGATGTTCACTGCATGTTATCACCTACACTTCACTCATATCTCTGTGTACGAATATCAGTATCTTTTTTAATATTCCATGCCTGTCTGAGTGTATGTGATAACTAACTAATTTGGAGGATCTGACGTTGGTTTTTGAAAATTGTATATGTCCATAGTTGGACTGATCATATTTTTTTTTGGGTTGGTTCTGATGGGATAAACTGTTAAAGCTACTGTTGTCTGTGGCAGTACATGTTTGGATGTTTTGGATTATGGCCAAATATAATTCTATCCTTTATCACCATAATTAACTTTTCTATTCCCCTGGTTTATCAGGTTTCTGTTATGGATTGCATGCGATAAAAAACTACTATACAACTGCTCTATCTTATCTAACATGCATCCATGAATTCTAAAATTGATGTTTACTTGAATTGAGTTAACTATTATACATCAATTGATCTGCTTCTGCCAGTTTAATTCTCCCAAGTATTTCAAGCTTCAGTCAATATCACCTGAGATATCTTTGTCAATGACTGACAAAAAAGGGGAAAACATTTGCAAACACCCCAAATGGAAAATTGTGTATCTATCTATGTTATTGCAGGTGTTAGGGGGAGTAGCTACATCAAGCAAGGGGGAGTTTACAAGAAAGGGGGAGTAGCTACTGGGTGTGTACATGGGTTAGAAAATTGTAAAATTATGTAAAAGCATGTACACACAATTTAGGGTGTGTTTGTCTAGAACATTCTAGGGTGTTTTAGGGATTTTGTCACGTAATTGACAAAAGGGGAGATTAAAAGTGCCCTGATTTGTCAAGTTACATGAATGTTGAGTCAGAGTGTCTACAGAGCCTGATAGGAAGATCAATTCAAGCGTCTGCCTCAATCGAATGTATGCAAGCTTGTCACGGGTAAAACTAAAGCCTCACATCCCATGACCTAAAACACCAGGTGAAGAAAACCCTTAAAAATAAGTTAGAAATCATAGGGTTTTAAGGTGAGAAAACTTTTTTCAAAATAGGAAAATCTCTAAGTTTTTCTCGCCTTATCGATTTTATCGGAATACCCTCGATATGATTGACCTGCTCTGTCAATGTCCTCGATACCTTAATGATATTATCGATGTGAGGACCAAAAGTGTCCAACAACTAAATATTCATCTGGATGGATTTATCGATGTATCGATACACCTATCGATATCATTGATATAAGAACTAAAAATGTCCAGCAACTAAATACTCATCTGGACTGATTTATAATATATTGATTCCCCTATCGATATCATCGATATTCAAATCTCGAGTCCATCGAAAGTGGCTTGATAAGATTGACGGGAAAATTTCTGGCGCCCCTGTTTTTTAATGAAAATTATAAATTTCTTCGATATATCGATGATATTTCGATATGATCTGAAATCAAATATCGATAAGATCGGAGGTCCATCGATGATATCGATCGTGGGTGCACATTTCTTACAGCAGATATTTTAGGTTGTTTTTAACTATGATCAGGGGCCCTTCGATAGAATCAATATTCAAATATCGATGATATCGGCACCAGGTCGATTGCATCGAACAAGGTCATAAATCGTCCAGTAAGCTTAAAGACAAATCTGCTAGATTTATCGATGCATCGACTCTGATCTTGATATCATTGACATTTAAATTCCGATGATCTCGACGATTCCCCGATCATTCATGAAAACCTGAAATATTTCAAAGTCAAGTCTCTCTCATTTTTCAAGTGTCGATGGATCGAACCTGTCATCGATGGAATCGAAGTTCGAAATCCGATGACATCGACAATTGTTTCGATTCATTGACCAATTGGCAAAAGTTTCAAAAGCGTATGACATTGAGTTCGAGTCATCAAGCGGACCATCGATGTTATCGAGAGTATACACTCGATGATATCGAACCTGCTCGATTATATCGAACTCTGTGATAAATGTGATCGTTTTATATTTGTTGGAACTTTTTGCCTATATATAGAGGGCTTGTCTTTTGTTGCTGTGAGAGAAAGTAGAGAGAGCTTTTGAGTGTTTCAACTTATATCTTATATCCAAAGTCCTTTCTCTTAAGGGAGTTCATCCTCCAATCCACCCTCATCATTGACATTCAAATAGAGTGGATTGGGGAATGAACTTCCACATTCAAGGATCCTCCAGCTATTACCTTAATGGCAAATCATTAAGCTAGGATGTCTTGAATGCATAAGATTAGAATCGCTCTATCTTTCTGATAGGAAAATATTTTGAGAGTAAGATTACATCTTCACCTTGACCCAACCCAAAGCCGAGTATTGGTACATCATTTTGCGTTGCAGATCAAGGTAGCAGAAGACTCTTCGGGACTAATCAGCTTATTTGTAAGTATCCAGAGTCCAAGAGGACACATGTGATCATTCCTTTATAGGATTGGGTCTTAAGTGGTTCTCACCCTTTGAAGTCCTCAAGGAAGCCTCCGGCGGGAGTGTACGTGGTGGGTGCGTTGTGTAGACCCTTGCTCTGTGGAGAGCATAAACATCTGGTTAGGAGTGAACCAGTAAAACTCTGGGTTTTAGGTGAACCAGGTAAAACCTTAGGGTTTGAGGTCAACCGTATAGAAACCTCCAGTAGGGTCTTATAAAAGATCCTTGGTCAGTGTGCCTAAAAGTGGGAGTATTGTGTTGACTCTTACTCGTGAGAGCATAAATAGTCAGCCTCAGTGTAAGTTGTAAAGGTTGAAGGTGAACCTGATCTAAAACCTTAGGTTAGAGGTGAACCATTGTGAAACCTCCTTAGTGAAATCCGGTACACTCAAAGGTTGAGTACGGTTACCGGGAGTAGAGTAGACTCATCATCGAACCATTATAAAAATGATTGTGTTTGAGATTGTTATTCTTATGATTGTGTGATTTGCTTTAATGCTTCCATATCTGAACATTTGATCACACCACACACACCTACACAGTCATATCCATCATAGGGTAGCTTGCATACTGCTTATCTTAAAAATAGTTTGTGATTGGATCCTTTACTAGGCTTGGAAGCCAGTAGAGTTACATTTGAGTAATCTTGATAATTGCATGATCATAGGATTAGTGAAGTAGGATTTTTAAATAAATCATAAAAACTTTAAAAAGTCCCATTCACCCCCCTCTAGGACATATTGGCTTATTCCTTCTTCAACTAGTGCGGTCCTTACCGCCATTTCAACATATGGAGAGATAGGACTTATAATTATGTCATGTGCCTCACTCAGACATCTCCTAACAAATTTTCTTTTTAATACAACAAAAATGCTCATCACTTGTCCATCCTTGTTCATGAAATAAAATGAAGGTTCTTCTTGAAACAATGCTGGGTTTCAAAATCAATTTGAAAACACTATGTATAAGCCTGTTTTGCATAAATGATAAAAGCCACATATATATAAGATCTTGATGTCACCAAAGAATATATTAAAATCAATTTGAAGGTACTGTGGATAAGTGCATTTTACAGATAAGTATGATAAAAGGGTGTGAAATAGGACACCCTTCTACAACCTAAAAACTCACTTTCTTTTATAAGAAAGTGTGTGTGAGATACAGAGATAAGATATACCCTAGAGAGCGAGAGAGAGGTTTACCTTGACAACTGCTATAAACATCTCCCTTAAACTGCACTTCCTGAACCAACGGCCACTCACACACCCTTCCATAGAATGTATCCTGAAGAAACAAAGCAACTATCAGCATACATGGAAACATCTCAACTTGTATGTTGGGCTAATTGTACC
Organism: Magnolia changhungtana; assembly: GCA_030180095.1. Lineage (NCBI taxonomy): Eukaryota > Viridiplantae > Streptophyta > Magnoliopsida > Magnoliales > Magnoliaceae > Magnolia > Magnolia changhungtana. The sequence goes on from JASAUF010000360.1 coordinate 3,053,657, forward strand.
CTTTAATACCTTGCAACTAGTAATGTTGGCAGCCTTGTCTTCCCAGCAACCACCATTATAGTTCAAACACTCATTTATCTGAATTTTGTGAACTGACACCATTCATTTGAAAATTTAGCTGAAAATAAAATATAAAAACAATAGAAAATGAGATGCAAAAATCTGATCTAAGGCATGCGTTTGTACATTTAATGATTCTACATGTATTCCAACCATCCACACTCAAAAGAAGAAGAAAATTTTGGTAAGCTTCTTTTGAGAACTATTTATCTGAAACTCTAGAAAAGAACTTCCCAAAAGAATTTTTGAAAACTCCACTAAGAACTATTTATCTAGATCTATGAAAGAACCAAAAAAGAGAGATCATGACCATCTAGTTACCTAGAAAGCATGAAACAACTCACAATGCCATTCCCTTAAAACCATGAAAGAACTAAAACTAATCAACAAAAAAAAAAAAAATGATTAAAGAACCACTCTAGCACAGGCAACACCCCTTCTTTGAAGAAACTAATGACCGATTCAGTTTCAAAGATGGTAGCTCATCCTTAATGAATGAATATCATATTCCTTATGCAACAATATCTACAAAAATCTTATTAGAGTTGCTTATTGTCACAAACCCTTGGCTGGGTAAAGTGTGCTATATAAAACCATCCTTGTAATAACCTTCTTCTTAGTTTTTGTACCCTTTTGCTGCTGGTATGAGTACTAGCTAATGTTAGCTACCCATACCAACAACTGTCAACTAATATTATTTCTAATCAAAGGATTCAAAGAGCCATGAAAAAGATTAAAGACATTAAGCAAAAGATGTTTTCAACAACTTTTATCAAGCCAGAGTGCCTCACTAGGGCCTTTCCTTTGCCTTTCAATACAGTGGAGATGGTTGAAATGAAAAAGAAAGAAAATAAATAAATAAAATCAAAACTCCAAACAATGAGATTTGAGAGGAAAACAGATCTAGGTGAACAACACTTGTCAAAGATCTAGGCCGTTCATCAAGAAGGGTGCATTGTAAAATATAATACAGTAGCATACACTACGAATTCCAAAAAGAATATGTCAATGAAAAGCCATTCGATCAAAATATTAAAAAGAAAAAGAAAAATAATGAAAAATAATGATGAACATGTGAATCCAGTGGGCTATGTTGTCTGATGGAATTTGCAGTCATAAGAAGTGAAGACTTTGAAAAAGGCTGTCAGAAGTGATAGATGATAGATGGAGTAGTATCTAAAGGAAACTGAAAGTTTTCATAAAGAATCTAGTTCCCATGCATCATCTACCTCTCATATACCAATCTCCCATATCAGAATATACTCAGTTAATTAATACGCATGCACCGACATTGATCATGGACTAGTTGTAAATGAAAGGTTAGAAAATATGAGAAGCATATGAGAAATAGCTGCATGTTGAACACATTGAATATGCAAATTTTAGCATGATAGATTTATCATGGTCGATAACTTCAAATCACCCACACAATCAAAAGCTTATCTAAGACCATATCAGCTAGTAAATTCCTTCAATCTCATGTTGTTAATAAATTTTAGTTTTTATTTAAATCGTTGTTTAGATAAAATTACGTGCTCCATTCCATTGTTATTCATTCATCATTTTGATTACAAAAATTTAGACCCATATTTTGAACTGCAATTGTACATAACAAATGGAAGTTGAAAGAGGCCCAAATATAATAATGATGATACTTTGAATTGAGTGGGCCCCCAAATAAATAGACCAGTCTCCACAAATTGCACAGATTGGATTATCCTACAGATCCAACTGGCGATCTTTTCCCATGCTGTAATCCATTTAGAAGTCATCAGATAGGATAGATAAGACAAGCCAATTGGTGATATCATCTACAGAGGCCCGACCATAGTAGAACCCATCCCACAAACGGTTCAGGTGCTAATGGTGTCCAATGCGAGTGTAGTGCAACAGTCATTGAAATTCATGCCATGCAATCCAACTAGATTTTGTCTAATTTAAAATACCATAGTTCAAGTGAACTGACAATCATTGATGTCGGCAAGGGCCATCAAGCGAACAACAACTTCTCGCTCCTCTGCATCCTGAAGGGCCCTCGCATATGCCTCATCACTATCAAACGCTGACAGGTCAATCTCCAAACCCAATTCATCCTCACTAGGGGCCCGTCCCCGTCCATGCACATCGAATGCATCTTCACCATCATCAATGCTCCCAACATCATTCCCATCATCATTCGGATCATCACCAGCTTCATCTTCATAAACATAACTACCACTATTAGAACTTCCATAATCGCTTCCATCACTGCCATTCATTCTAAGCATCATATACGTCCTTTCCTGGCCCATAAACAAGAAAACCCAATCAACAAAAAAGACAGAGAATGAAAGAAGGAGCTGATTCAAGAAAACCCAAACCTTAAACAGAATAACTGATTGAACCTGTTCTTGAAGTGTACGGGCGAGGGCCAGATCGGCATCAACTTGGCTAAGGCTGGTGAAGGGCACACAGGAAGGCTGTCGAGATGTGGGGTTGGACTTGGGTTCCGGTTCGGACTCAGAGTTAGGGTTAGGGTTTTCTTCGTTGGGTTTGTTGTCATGGTTAGATTCTTTGGCATTCTCCATGTAGATAAGAAAAGAGAGAAGAGAACCCTAAAGCTTGGATCAGAGAAAGAGATCGAAGGAGATCTGGGTTAGGGAACAGGGAGAGAGAGCGAGAGTGAGAGCGAGAGAGAGAGAGAGAGAGAGAGAGAGAGAGAGAGAGAGAGAGAGAGAGAGAGAGAGAGAGAGAGAGAGAGAGAGAGAGAGAGAGAGAGAGAGAAAGAGGGAGATATTTGGGATTTGGGGTTTTTTTGGGTGCAGTTTTGTTTTTGAGCGCGCGCCCAAATTTAGATCGGGGTTTGGTATGGATCTGTGGGCCCTACCATGATGCGTGTCAAACATCTACCTTATTGGTTAGATGCACCATCCCATGGTGGGCCCAGGAATTAAAAATCAAATCAATCTATCACTTGTGTGAGCCACACCACATACAAAAGTTGAGAGGGGTTACTCTCCATTAAAACATTCATAATTATTTTTTGGGCCCGCTAAGATGTGGTCCATAAATCCAGCCCATCCATTTTGTGTGTGCCACTTGGATGAGGGGTCATACCAAGTTTCAAACACATCCAAATTGTAGGTGGGGCCCACCAAGTGGTTTTATATGTTTTAAGTATGTCTTCACATGATTTTAGATGGTATGGCCCACCAGAGTTCCGTATACGGCTGATTTTTGGGATATCCCATAATTTAAAGGGGACCCATCAAATGCATGGTGTTGATGTTTGACACATGTCATGGTGAGTCCCACACAACTTGACCTCATGGGGACGACATGGATTAAACACAAAGGTCAAGCTGTGTGGGCCCCACCATAACATGTGTCAAACATTAACACCATGCATTTGATGGGCCCCCTTTAAATTATGAGATATCCCAAAAATCAGCCGTATACGGAACTTAGGTGGGCCATACCATCTAAAATCACGTGAAGAAATGACTAAAACATGTAAAACCACTTGGTGGGGCCCACCTAAAATTTTTATGCATTTGAAACTTGGTCTGACTCCTCATCCAAGTGGGACACACATAATGGATGAGCTAGATTTGTGAACCACATCTCGGTGGACCTAACAAATGATTATGAATATTTTAATGGAGGGTAACCCTTCTCAACTTTTGTATGTGGTGTGGCCTAAAAAAAGTCACAGATTGACTTGATTTTTAAGCCCTAGGCCCACCATGGAATGGTGCATTTGACTAAAATGATGACAAATAAAAATCACTGTAGGTCATAGGAAGATTTCAATGGTGGAAATCATTATTCCCACTGTTTCCTGTGGTATGGTCCACTTGAGCTTTGGATATGCTTTAATTTTGGGAATGAAGGGAAAACACAAACATCAGCCTAAATGTGGGTCACACCACATAATATAATGGAGGGGTTTTCTTAGAACATTCATAATCATATATTGGGTTTGCCTAAATGTGATTCACATATCCAACCCACTCATTACGTGTGTCCCACTTGGATGAGGGGGTCAGACCAATTTTCAATTGCATCCATGTCTTTATTAACTTATAAACAGGTCGGATCTCAAATAAACATCGCGACAGGGCCTAAGAAGGTTTCAATAGTGGGTGTCACTATCCCACTCTTTTCTATGGTGGGTCCACTTGAACTTTGGATTTGCCCCGTCAGTCAGATGCACCATTCCATGGTGGACCACGACCTTAAAAATAATCATTTATTGGGCCCACCTAGATGTGGTTCATAGATCCACCCCATTCATTATGTGTGTCCCACTTGGATGAAACACATACATCATGGTGGGACCCATAGAGCACCGACCAACATCCACCAAGTTTTGTGGGCCCCACTATGATGTGTTTGTTATATCCACACCGTCCATCCATTTTGAGATATCATTTTACGTCATGAGCCAAAGAATGAGGCAGATAAAAATATGTACTGGACCCCACCATAGAAATCTTAGGTGCACCACACCACATGAAATCAATAGTAATTGGATATCCATCATTAAAATCCTCTTAAGGTTTACTGTACTGTTTATTTGACATACAATATGTTGATTAGGTCATACAGGGCTAGATGAAGGGAAAAAACAAAAATCAGCCTGATCCAAAACTTTTATGGCCCCAAAATGGTATGACATCCAATATTGTACTATTTATATATTTTTAGATGTCTTCACATAGTTTTAGATGGTAATCAACACCTGAGTTTCATATACGGAAGATTTTTGAGATATCTCATAAGCTAAAGGGGAGACATCAAGTGCATGGTGTTGATGTTCGACACACATCATGATGGGCCCAATTTACATGTCTAGTCCATTCACTCTATTTTACTGATCATTACCCTCAATTTGACTTGTTACTCGCCTCAATCATACTACATATGAGAAAGATATTGGGCAAACAAGATTGATCAATAATTTGAGTGAATTTTGATTTAAACATCTGAAGTTATTTACTCTTCATGTCTAGACTGATCAGATTGTCCAAAAACAGTTAAAGGTTGTTCATAATATCAAAAATATATAAATGAATAGAAAACACAAACATCAGCATGATCCAAAACTTCTATGGCCTCCAAGAAATTTTAAATGGTAGAGGATCAATCACACTATTTCCTATGGTGTGGTCCACTTGAGCTTTGGATATGCTTCCTTTTTGTTCTTTAGACCTCAAATTATCTGTTAACATGGATGAATGGAGTGGATAAAATAAATAAATAACGGTGAACCCCACGGAGTTTGCTCTGGTAAAGGTAACGAGTAACTCACTTAAATGTAGTAGAGAAAGGTTTTCTTAAAACATTCATAATTGTATATTAGGCCTGCCTAAATGTGATTCACATATCCAACCCACTCATTATGTGTGTCCCACTTGGATGAGGGGTCAGACCAAGTTTCAACCGCATCCAAAACTCATGTGGGCCCCACTAAGTGCTTTTATATTTTTTAGGATGTTTTCACATAGTTTTAAATGGTATGGGCCACTTGAGTTTCGTTTACCGATGATTTTTTAGATATCTCATAACCTAAAGGGGACACATCAAATCCACAGTGTTTATGTTCAACACACATCATGATGGGGCCCACAAAACTTACAACATTAATTCTTAGGTTCTCACGAGGTCAATAAGTTGGGTCACAATTTTAACCAGAATATTTGGCCCATTTTACATGTCTAGTCCCTTCACTCTATTTTACTAATCAATACTCTCAATTTGACTAGTTACTCGCCTCAATCATGCTACATATGAGAAAGATATCGGGCATACAAGATTGATCAACAATTTCAGTGAAATTTGATTTAAACATCTGAAGTTATTTACTCTTCAATTTGAACTGATTAGATTGTTTAAAAATGATTAAAGGTTCAATTAGTGGATGTGCCTGATAATTTAGTAATTTTATTTTTCATAAATAAATTTAATATTTTTTTTTCAAAATGTATATTTTTTTACTCTTTTAACTAAATATCATTTTCATTATAAATAAATTTAACATTTTTATTTTTACAAAATTTAGTTTTCTTTTTAAAAAAATATATATTTTTTTTTTACAATTTGTCAATTTTTTCACAATTTTGTTTAAGTTTTTAAATTTTCTTTTTCAAAATATCATTTTCTAAATCTCCCTTTTGTTATATAACTTTTTAATTTTTCTTGTCAAAATACAAAATCTAGTTTTCTTTCTTTTTTTTTTTTTTAAAATATATTCTTTTTTACAATTTGTCAATTTTTTCACAATTTTTTTAAATTTTTTTAATTTTCTTTTTCAAAATATCATTTTTTAAATCTCACTTTTATTATATAGCTTTTTAATTTTTCTTGTCAAAATACAAAATCTAGTTTTCTTTATTTTTTATTTTATTTTATTTTATTTTTATTAATTTTTTTTTTTACAATTTGTCAATTTTTTCACAATTTTGTTTAATTTAATTTTTTTTTTTTCAAAATACCATTTTTTTTATCAAAATTATCAACATTATTCAAAGTTCTTAAATTTTTTTTTTTCAAAATCTAGATTTTTATAAAATTACAGTTTTTTTTTTCAAAATTTAAATTTTTCTTAAACATTGTTAATTATTTTTCTAAGCTTCTCAACTATTTTTTTATTTTTTTTGAAACTTAAAATTTTTTTAAACTTCTTAATTTTTGACCTGAGCATTAGAGACGGTTTAGGACCGTCTCTATTAGAGATGGTCTTTGATAGTCTCTAATAGAGACGGTCTTTGCCTGAGCTATAAGACAATTTGGGACTGTCTCTAATAAAGACGGTCTTTGACAGTCTCTAATAGAGACGGTCTTTGACAGTCTTAGATTATAAGTAAAAGACGGCCAATGACCGTCTCTTATGCAGACGACCAATGACCGTCTCAGATGATTGCATATAAGACGGTTAAGGGCTATCTCTAATGCGGACGACTAATGACCGTCTTAGATGACCGCATATAAGATGGTCAACGACCGTCTTAAATGATTTGTGGATGTTAAAATTTTTAAGACAATATTAAGGACGGTCAGGGGCTGTCTAAAATTTTAGAGATGGTTTACGGCCATCTCTAAAGCATCTTTAAGCCAAGCAATTTTAAAGAGGGTCCAGAACCGTCTCTAAATCTGTCCTTTTTTTTCCATTTTTCACAGTGGTCCACTCGTATGGTGCATCCTTTTCAAGTAGATTGCATAAAGGATGAGAGGTGACTAAAGTCCATTATGAATCTCCTGTAAAAACCAGCGTGTCCTAAGAAGGATCACACGTCTCGTATGTTCTTGGGTAGAGGTAAGTTATATATAAGATAAATCTTAGCCTTATCTACCTCAATTCTCTTGGACGAGATGATGTGTCCAAGGGCAATTCCCTTACGAACCATGAATTGACACTTGTCCTAATTCAGTACCAAATTCTTTTCCTTACATCGCTTCAGCACACATTTAAGATTCTCTAAACAATTGCTGAAGGATGGACCAAAGACAGAGAAGTTGTCCATGAAGACCTCTAAATATTGCTCTACCATGTCAGAAAAAATACTCATCATACATCGCTGAAAAGTGGCAGGGGGTATTCCGTAGTCCGAATGGCATCTTTCTGTAAGAAAATGTGCTAAACAGACATGTGAATGTGGTCTTTTCCCAATCTTCAAGGGCTATCTCTATCTGGTTGTAGCCCGAATACTCGTCATGTAAACAATAGTGTGAGTGACCAGCTAGCCTTTTCAAGATTTGATCAATGAAGGGCAAATGGAAGTGGTCCTTCCTCTTGACGGTATTCAACTTCCTGTAGTCAATGCACATTCTCCAACCAATATTAACTCTAGTTAGCATGAGTTCATTGTTGGCATTGGCTACGATGGTGATTTTAGACTTCCTAGGAACCACCTGAGTTCGACTCACCCATTGACTATCAGATATAGGGTATATGATACCCACATCCAATAGCTTAAGAACCTCGGCCTTTACCACTTCCTTCATGTTTGGATTTAATCTACGTTGTGGTTGCTGGGAGGTCTTCGTATTATCCTCTAAATAAATGCGGTGAGTACAAATCAAAGAGTCAATTCCCTTGAGGTCCGCAATCGACCATCTAAGGGCTCCTTTGTGCTCAATAAGAGTAGATATGAGCAAACTCTCTTGTTCTTGCTCAAGGTGGGATGAAATCACCACTAGGTATGTCTCATCTCGACCTAAATAGACATATTTCAAATTAGAGAGAAAATGTTTTAGGTCAAGCTTCGATGCCTTGAGGTTAGACGGTAGAGGCATTACATCAGTTTGGGGGCAATTTTTTAAATTATGGCCTCCACCGGTTAACTATAAATAATGACACGGTATCCAGCATAGTCCTTATCTCCCTAATCATATCATCATCAAAATCATGGGAGTGGGCCAGGCATGTCTCTAGAGGGTCAGAGGATAAGGTCATCAGAGTTCTATCCTTTACGAAAGAATCATTCAAGTTAACATATGGGCATCGTCATCATCCTCTAACTGTTTGCCTGTATTGAAAAAGAAATTTAACTCCAATGTCATATTTTTAAAGACAAACTCATGACTCCATTCCTGCAATTAATGATTGCATTTGATGTGGTAAGGAATGGGTGACTAAGAATGACTGGAATTTGAGTGCTCATGTCCATGATGGGTTGAGTATCCAGGACAATAAAATCTACCGGGTAGTAGAATTTGTCAACCTAGACCAACACATCCTCAATTATCCCTCTCGGTACATGAACTGAGTGATTATTTAGTTGTAATGTGGTTCGGGTGGGTTTCAATTCACCTAGACCTAGTTGCTCGTAGACCGAGTATTGGATTAGATTCACGCTCACTTCTAAGTCAAGAAATGCGTGCTTAATCCGATAGTTCCCAATTATGTAAGTGATGGTTGGGCTACCGGGATCTTTGTACTTTTGTGGCACATCTTGCTTTAGGATAACACTCACTTTTTCAGTTAAAAAGATTTTCTTTTAGATGTTTTACCATTTTTTGGTCATACATAAGTCTTTCAAAAATTTGGCATATGAGGGTATTTGTTTAACTGCATCCAGTAAAGGAATATTGACCTTCACTTGTTTCAACACCTCTAGAATATCCTAAGCGTTAGAAAGAGATTTTGGTGCAATCAACCGTTGGGGGAATGGTGCAATCGGCTTGCTTTGGAGTTACAGTTCTAACTCTTGAGGAGTGTTGCTAGGTTTATCAGTTTCATCTACTTCCGGGTCCTTAGACCTTTCAGCCCTTATCAGAATAGATTTGTCAATTATCTTTCCACTCGTAAGAGTGGTGATCGACTTAGCTTGCTCCATTTGATTTGAAGATCTTGGATCACTTATTTCATATTGCAGTTTAGGATTAGGGAAAGGTTGGGCTGGAAGAATCTTTTTTTTTTCCAATTGATTTTTTTTGTCTCATGCCCTTGTATAGCCTTTGAAAGGTTTTAAAGGGTTTGTAATATACTCTGAGTGATAAGCTCTTAGTTTTGAATATGTTTCCAGACTGGATCCTCTTGAGGTTTCCCTTGATTCAAGAATCGGTTAGGGATTCCTTGAGGAGTAGCAGTTTATCCATTCCTCTAACTAAAGTTTAGATTATTTCTCCAACTAGGATTGTATGTGTTAGAGATGGGTCCATTAAAAGGTCTTTGGTAGTTGTTTACGATGTAAGCCCCGTATCCTAGACCGTACCGTTCCGTAGGCTTCCGCAGTCTTCTTGGTCAAATTTCGGCAACCTTCGACCCTTAACCGGTATTTGCGTACGACCCTGAGTCACACGCCGCCAACCCGAGTCAACTCAACTCAAGACTCGTACCCTAGCGACCGCGCCGTCGTCATGGTTTCGATACCTCGTCTCGGGCGCTGATCCGATACCCTAGTCAGGAGATGTGGGCTAGCGTTCTATGTGAGGAAAACACCGTGCGTGCGAATTTCGAGAGAATCTCTACAAAATGTCACATCAATCAATTAATCAATCAATCCCATCATGTCAAGTACACATCACCTTTCACCCTTCCCTAAGTAACCCCCAAAGTCAAAAGTCTCTTACACACCCATGCCTTTCTTACACCAAGCAACCACAAAAGTCAAAATAGCTCTTACACACATCACTCATCACATCCATCACTCCATCACCCATCTCTCTCTCTCTCTCTCTCTCTCTCTCTCTCTCTCTCTCCCTTTACAAGTCTCTCTCTCTCTCTCTCTCTCTCTTTTTCAAGCTCATTTTCAAGCAAAAAAAACTCCACACGTCCCAAGCTTATCTAGGCTTTCTCAAGCAACAAGTGTGGCCCACCTTCCTACCCTCTCATCTTCCATCTCAACCATCCAAACTCCATCTCTTCCGTTGAAATTGAAGCTAAGGAGTAAAGGAAGCCAAGGGAGCAAGAAGATTGAACGGTGGGTGCTTATTAGGCTAAATCTTTCCATGATTTGATGATGGGCCAAGTGAAGCCTACCGATTGATGGTATTGATCTCACTTTGGACCCTTGATGTGGCCGATGGACCACCTTGATCCTCATGATCATTCCATGATGGGGCCATTCTCCATGGACCCCATCATGATGTTTATTTTTTTACACAAATAGGGTCATCTAGACCTTGCATGCAGGTGGAGAAAGGATCTCCACCGTTGATTTTGATTGGTGGGCCCACAGGTAATGGGACCCAATTGATGTATGTTGTAGATCATAAAAGGGAGGGCCCATAGTGTCAGGGTCCCTCCATCACGCATGTCCCACTCACTTTCTCTTTCTCTCCCTCTCTTTTTTCATTTTCTTTTCATGTGTTGATGATGTGGTTGTGTGGCCCATCAGGATGGACCCCACCATGAGTCATGATTTTTTCCAAGCCATCTATAAGTGGGCCCACTTCATTGTGTTGTACCCACACCATCCAGGGCCCACCTTGAATTCGTTGTGCCAAACCATCCAGTGTCCAGGGACGCTGGACGTTACTAGGAAAACACAAATATTAGCTTGGTTCCAAGCTTGTGGGCTGGCCCACTCATATAGGCCCCACCTTGATGTATGTATTCAATCCATGCCGTCCATCCCATTCAGAGGATCATTTTAGGCGTTAAGCCAAAAAATGAAGTCCATACGATCTTCAGGCGGGCCATAGCATGTAAAATAGTGGTTTCTATCGTTGAAAGTCACCCTGACATTTTTATGCGCCGAAAAACATCGGATATTGGGCTTATTTGGCTCATCTTGAGCTATGGGAAGCAATGGCGGGGTTGAATTCTTCCTATGCGGGCCTCACACTTGAAAAACCTCAGAATATAGGTTTTTTAAAAAAATAAAAAATATATAAAACGCAGCAGACGTTGTTGCTGCCAGAGGCACAGGCAGCCCCTTCCGCGTGGAGGGAGGGCGACCGTGTAGGCAGGGACCCACGGCTCCAGCTGTGGGCCCCACCATGATGTATATTTGTCGTCCAACCCATTCATTGGGTGGGCCCCTTCCTGAAGTGGGCCCCCTCCAAAAATCACCCAGACCCAGCCCTTAGGTGGCGCACATCATAGGAAACAACGGTGATTAAATGTCTACCATGGAAACTTTTTTTTTTTGGGTCACGGAAGTTTTGGATTCAATATGAAATTTATTTTTACTCTTCGTCTAGGTCTCTGTGACCGTATGGACAGATTGGATGGCATACAAACATTGTGGTGGGCCTCACTTGAGACCCACGATAATACATGTGTTTTACTCCCACAGCGCACCAATGGTGGAACCCACTATAGGGTATGTGTTTTATACATGTCATCTACCCATTCCATAGGGACAGTGGGTCCCACTGTTGTTGACATAGCAGGGTCTGTGAGACCCACCATGATGCATGATTTGCATCCAATCCGTCCAAACCATCTTAGAAGCTCATTTTTTTTATGGCATGAGCTAAAGTATAAGTCAGATCTATAGTTCAAGTGGACCCCACTTTGGTATATGTATGGGGTCCATCTTAAGTTATTCGTAGCCGTCCATTGAGACCCCACCTTGATATATGTATGAGGCCCATCTGTTGAGGCCCACCTATATACATAAGGCCCATGTAATGCGACCCATTTGTTGTATCTAAGGCCCACAGGTCAAGGCCCAATTGGATGTACACAAGTCCATTACAACGTGAGACTCTACCATGGCTTGTGTAATGATGTTTATAACAGTCGTGCCTTGGGAGCAATGTTGGTTTGACGTCCAAATTGTAAGAATAATGTTGGTTAAATGTCCGCATTATAATTCCCCATAGGGCCCATTGTTAGGCTCATACTTGTAGGCCGTCTAGGCCCATCTTCGTTATGAACAACATCCATCACCATATAATATGTTTAGTCTAGTTCCATGATTCATGATCATACGCATCATATGTATGCTTAATATGAGAAGTGACTGATCATAGCATATGCCTCTAGGCAGATTATTTAGGGGCTCCCAGATAGGCGATGTTGCCCTACATGAGCGCACGATACGTGTATGATTGCTGCATGACTGGATAGTGTGATTCATGCATTTACATGGTGAGATATGGTACTGTATGCCCTAGTGACATCAGGGTCGTAGCCTCCACAGGCGTATCGTGGTTGGAAGGATTGGATACCGAAAATCATGTTCTATATGGGGTGTTATAGATATCCCTGGGTGAGAGTCCCTAAACCCTTATGGTACCAAGAGGTTACTCCAACGTCTAGACCGAGTGGGTGCATGAGCGCTGAGTGCCGATTACCAGAAGGTCGCGCTTTCCGTTATGTCGTGGTCGGTTGGAAGTGGGTGCAACCTTACCTGCCCGAGAGGAGGGGACAAAGCTAGGCTGAGTTTGACCAGCTCAAGGAATGGGTCCGCTATCGATGAGTCGAGCCCGATATTGGTAGGCAGATAGTGAGGTCTCTTCCACTCATCTTATTGCGCGCGATGGGGAGGCAATCTGGCTTGGAGTGTGCTAGACCCCGGTGATATTCTAGATTTAAGCTGTATTGATATGTGGACTTAGACGAGGATTCATATGCTTGAGTTGTATCTTACATTGCATGGCCTTGGTATGGCCGATATCATTCACGCCTTACATCGCATAACCTTGGTACGGCTAACGGTATTCATGGATATACCAGCATGTTCCAAATTACTCTGATACTGCATAATCATATTACTACCTTGTGCACACTTTCACCACCCTCTAAGCTTTCCATAAGCTTATGCACGACCGTTGTGTGCAGGTGACATTGGGGCACAACAGCGCTAAGGCAGGAGCGCATCATCTTAGAGCTTTTTGTTCATCATCATCGTATTTCCCTTTATGCTCATTGTACTTGTAAAGTTTTTGATCATAGTAGAAATGTAATGGAGTTTTTGGTTATTGTTTGTGGCTTATGCCTTTGGTTATGCTTATTACAAATTGAACTAATGTTGAAAATCCTCCTCGTAGCATCCCAGGATCGGAACCTAGCGAATGGGCGCTGGGATCCAAGAATGGGGTTCTATGGAGGCTGTCAGCACCGAATTCGGTGATCAAAAATTTTGTGAGCCCGGTTTTCGAGTTTGGGGCGTGACATACGACATTCAATTACTTATTCAATGCCTCTTGAAAAGCGGGCATCGTTGGGCAATTTTCAGTTGTATGTATGTTGCAAGCACAAATACCGCAAATAACTTCCTTAACCTTATCCTTCTTAAGTTCTAAGGTCTCGATCTTCCTTGCGAGACTGAACACTTTAGCATTTATATCATTATCCTCTTTGAGCAAGTATATCCCACCTCTCTCCCTTGATTGAGTTGAGTTAGATGTGGTGCTAGGTTTTGGGGTGATGTCCCATAATTGTGCGGTTTTAGCGAGTTTGTTAAAGTAATCCCACACTTCATCGACATTCTTGTTTATGAATTCCCCATTACACATCGTCTCGACGAATTGGCGCATGGAAGATGTCAATCCATCGTGGAAGAAAGTTGTTATGTGCCACATTTGAAAATAGTGTTGTGGGCATGAACTGATGAGATCCTTGAACCGCTTCCAACATTGGAAGGATGTTTCATCTTTCTTTTGGGCGAAATTCATGATCGACTTCTTAATGGTGTTCGTCTTAATGGTATGGAAAGAATTTTATGAACTCCTTCATCATGTCATTCCATGTGCCAATAGATCATGTACGTAGTGAGTGCAACCATGTCTTAGCTTTCTCTTTCAAGGAGAAATGAAAGAGTTTTAGCTTGACTGTGTCCTCAGACATGTTAGGAAAGTATAAAGTGGCTATAACCTCGTCAAACTCTTGTAAGTGCAGGTATGGACTTTCAGATTCAACTCCAAGGAACTTTGGAAGGAGTAGGATCACTACAGGCTTGATATCCATGTTTCTTGTGTTTCCTGGAAAAACCATACAAGAAGGGGTGCTCATCCCCGCTGGTTATAAGTAATCTCGTAAAGTACGAGTCGAGGGTGCATGGTGCACTTCATTCTCTTCTTGGACTTCTGCAACCCAAGGTTGCGGCTGATTCACTGGTTGATTTATAGGTTGATTTACATCCATAACCTTAATTAACTTTAAGGATCTCGAGTGGTGTCTAACCCTGTGATGGATAGATTACCTCTCAACCAATCCTCCTTCACTCAAGAGACGTTGAGTGTTGTCATAGACCCACTTGGGCATGAAACACTCTCAGCCTTCAATTTCAGAATCTAACCTAAACCTAGAAAGAGAAAGAAGAAAATAGAAAGAGATAGAATTAGAAGGAAGTTACCAAATTAGAAGGTTCTATGTTAGGATCCTGCAAAAGAAAAAGGAAAGTGAATTAGTTTCTAAAAAGAAATAAGAAAGTTTCTAAAAATAGAATTAGAAAGATGAGTTAGTTTCTAAAACTATAAAGGAAAGTTCTAAACCTAGAACTAGAAAGTAAGTTTCTAAAAATAAATCAGAAAAATCCTAACCTAAAAGTAGAAAGTAAACAAATCCTAATCTTAACCTAATTCTAAAACTAGTTAAATCCAGAAAAATGCAACTGTTAATCCCCGGTAATAGTGCTAAAAACTTATTTAGAACCCCAAGTGTGGGGTCGTGATGTAAGAATAATCTTGGTGAGACTGAGGTCGAATCCATAGGGACTGAACTCGTGTGTATTCTGAAAGTAACTGGAACTAGAACTAGAAGAAGATGAGAATCTAAATATGAATTAATTAAGAGAGTAATTGTGATTAAAGTGATTAAAACTAACAAATTCAAAGGTGTTAACTAGGGTTTCCAAGGATCCACTTGTAGAGATTAGGGTGCCCTCTTACTTGATTCAAGTCACACGATTGGAATTGGAGTCCCATCCTATCCAATTGGAAGATATACAATTAAGATCAATCTGAACTTTCCTTGACCTAATTCTCAATGGAGCAGAATTGTTATAATTGGAAGAGATTTCATCATCAAACCATGCCCATGAGACGATGGCTAACAATAGGATTTACCAATCCCACAATCTCAAAATCAGGAAAAGAAGATACTCAAATCTATTATAGATATATTATAATTTGAGTCATAATAAACCATTAAGAACTAAAAGTATTCCTTGAAAATTAAGCTAGAATCAAAGAAGGTTTAATATAAACATGAATTAAAGTAAAAGAAACATCCTATCATGCTACAAGCTTCACCTCTTAGCCCTAGCTAAGTGGTTTAGCCAACCATAGACATGATTGAACTAAAATCTCTTAAGAAAAGCATGAAAACAACTAAGGAAAAGGAAGAAAAACTCTTGGTGATAGCTTCTCCATGCTTTTGCTCCACTCCTTAAACCTTAGAAGATGCCTAGAAACATCCTAGGGACTCCTATTTATAGTTGTACAACTCCAACTTTCGCATCTAGCGGACTGACACTCGAGCTAGCCGAACTTCCCAAGTTCTAGAAGAACATATTACTGGATTTTCAGCCGAACTTTCTTGGGCTAGCCAGCCGACACTTCAAATCTTGGATTCTCTTCATTTCTCACTTGGTTTTCTTGGATCTTTGACATATGAATTCTTCAATCTTGGTCTCCTAAGATCCATCCTTAGCTTTGGTGATTTTTGAGCATTAAATCCATACTTTTAGCATCCTTTTCAATCCAAGCTGTTAAATTCACCTTGCAATACAAACATGATTAAAATAGAACATTAAGCATTATCATGTTCATAAAGCCAAGTAATAAATGGGGGATAATATGCAATATTTGACAATCAACAAGGGCGCGACTGTCAGAGTGGTTGCCACAGATCCCTTCGTGTATTTCTCTCATAATGTACTTGACTTCTTCTAGAAGGAGGCACTAAGGTAAGGCAGAGAGAATCTTTCTTATACAAAATGTCGCTGACCTTGGTATACTAAGCCGACTTAGATCAGAGTTTACACGCCTCAAGTTAATCTTCAAGTAGTTTTCGCTCTCAAAGGTAAGCTGGCTAGTGGGTCCATCTAGCTTGGCGTTGAGTTTACCGAAAGGATTGTGCTCAACTCGGGCTCATTAACACTTAGCTCGGCCAGGAACTCGATTAGGATTGACTTTAAGACATTGTCTTCGGCTGTTGTGGCCATCTTTCCTAGAGTTTCTCCCTTGGAGTTTGCCGTCCTGGGGATTAGGTTGATGTCGCACTCGGGGAATTTACTGATGAGTTCTCAGGCCCTTTGTAGATAGACGATCATTCTTTCTTCCTTTACCTGGTACTTGCTGGCTATCTGGTTGATGATGAGCTATGAATCATTGTGGACTCTCAAGTTCTAAGCTCATGTTGCTGTCATTATCCCTAAGTCCAGCGAGAAGTACTTCGTATTACATTGTGTTATTTGATGTTTGAAATCCAAATCTTAAGACGTATTGTGTGCATGTTTGGTCAGAAGTTTCTAGGACTACCCCGGCTTGGCTGCCTTTAAAATTTGATGAGTCGTTGACATAGAATGTCTAGGTCGGTAAGTCTTGTTTGGCCGCCTGATTTGCAAGTTGATCAGTTTCTGTACTCGGGCTAGCTCCCAAGTTCTGGCCACGAGTGAGCTCAACAATGACGTAAGCCACTACTTAGGCCTTGATGGTGGTTCAAGGTTGGTATTGTTTACCAAATTTGCGCAGCTCAATCGCCCACTTTGTGAGCCTTCTTGACACTTCGGGCTTCTGGAGCACTTGGCACAGAGGTTGGTTTGTCGGAATGATGATCGTATGGGTTTGGAAGTAGGGCTAGAGTCAGCGAGATGATACGATCAAAGCCAAGGTAAACATCTCTATATGTAAATACCTGGTCTCTACTAGGACCAGGGCTTTGCTGACATAATACATCGATAGTTGTTTCTCTTCTTGCTCTCGGATAAGGGTCGAGCTGACTGCTGCTATTGAGATTGCCAAGTATAACAACAGTAGTTCTCCTTACTCTAGTTTTGAGAGTAGTGGAGGTGATCTTAAGTACTGTTTGAGCTACTGGAAAGCGAGCTCGCAATCTTCGATACACTCCACCTTTTATTTTCCTTTCAACTGCTTGAAAAAGGGCATGCATTTGTTGGTGGCTTGGGAGACAAACTGGTTTAGGGTGGCTATCCTCCCTGTAAGGCATTGAACCTCTTTCGTTGTCCTGGGTGAGCTTATGTATAACAGAGCTCAAATTTTGTCGGGGTTTGTCTCAATCCCTCTTTGGCTGACCAGAAAGCCAAGGAATTTTCTCGAGTTGACCCCGAGGGCAGACTTGCTTGGATTCAGCCTCATCTGATATTTTTGCATAATCATGAACATATCCTGGGGTTGGCGATATGGGCTGTGGCTAGAGGTGGGCATCGAGTCAAGTCGGACTGAGTTAGGTCTAACCCAACTCGATCCAATTTTGAAAAATGCCTGACCCAAACTCGATTCAGTTTTGAAAAATGCCTAACCTGAACTTGATCCTACTCGATACCGAGTCCAGCATGCCTTACTTGATCCGAGTCCCGGTCTGGGTTGGGTTGATTTGAACCGAGTCTGACCCAATTAGAAATACTGAGTCGGATTGAGTTGGCATCGATTTGGATTGGGTCATCAGGCTGGACAGACGGGATAAAATACATAAATAATGGTGGACCTCTTAGAGTTTACTCAATCTGCAACTCACTTCCTTCCATCCTCTTAACTTTAAAAAAAAAAATAAAAAACACTAGACACGCACCTAATGGGCCACTAGTTGCCTCCTGCCGGATGGGAGAGGAGAGAGAGAGAGAGAGAGAGAGAGAGAGAGGAGGAGGAGGAGGAGGAGGAGGAGCAGGAGGAGGAGGAGGAGGAGAAGAAAGGCCGGAGGGTTACGTTGCTGGGTGTCAGATGGGAATGGGTTTTGTTTTTTAGATCGGGGTGTGTGGCGAGGTGTGGTAAAGTGGATTAGAAATTAGGTTTTTATACACACACACACACATATACATACCATACCCCCAAGTCGAGTCGGGTTTTGGATTGGGTCAAATCTAACGGATTGAGTTTCGCATCGAGTTACTGGGTAACTTGAACTCAACTTGATTTGAGTTTGGATTGGGCGGAGCCTACTCGGTTCAGACCAACTCACCCTTTCAGTTCAGGTCGAGTTAGTCGGGTCGAGTCAGTTTGTGCCCACCTTTAGCTGTGGGTTTGATGCTTTTCATGAGCATGTCATCGACGTAGACCTCCATGGAGTGTCCGAACTGTTAGGTGAACATCTTGTTTACGAGTCAATGGTATGTGGCTCTGGCGTTCTTCAACTCGGAAGTCATAACCTTGTAGCAATAGAGATCCTTATTGGTGACAAAGGTCATTTTCTGCTTGTCGTGGGGGTGTATGGTGATCTGGTTGTAGCCCGAATAAGAGTCCATGAAGCTCAAGAGCTTGTGCCTGGCGGTGCTATCAACCAGCTGGTTGATTCATTTGAGTGGAAAATTGTCCTTAGGGTAGGCTTTATTCAAGTCAATGTAAATTAACACAGACCTGCCACTTTCCATTAGACTTTTTTACCAAGACGACATTAGGTATCTAGTCAGGATAGTAGATTTCTTCGATAAAGCCAGCTTCGAGGAGCTTTCTGACCTCTTCCCCAATGATAGTGTACTGTTCTGGCTTGAATGATCGTCGTTTCTACCTCACTAGTTAGTGGTTGGGGTCGACGTTCAACTTGTGGACCATCTTTTTTCGGTCGATGCCAGGTATGTCCTGGTGTGACCAGGCGAAAATGTCGGCATAACGTCAGAGGAGGTCCATGATCTTGTCTCACAAGTCTAGGGATAGTGATGAGCTAACTTGCATAGTATGGGTTGGGTTGGATTCATCGAGGGGGGTGACAACAGGGTCTTCCATTGGAGACCCTCTCTCGACCGACTCTTCTCATGGATTAAGGGGAGTAATTCTCATCATGTGGTGTGGTGTCCTTAGTGTCATGGAATAACACTGACCAGCTTCTTGCTAGTCCCCCCAGACCAATTCGACACCGTGCTTAGTTGGGAACTTCATTGCGAGGTGGTTTTTAACACCACTGTTCGTAGGGTGTTCAAGGATGGTTATCCGAGGATGACATTGTAGACAGAGGGAAAATTAACCATAAGGAAGTCGACCATTGTCATCGTCTAGTTCTGCCCTTCCCTTGCCATGACATCAAGTAGGATCCCTCAAAGGTGACCCTGTCGCATGCAAATCCTAGTAGGGGATTTTAATAGGCCGGAGCAGGGATCTTTCAACCCCCATCTTGTTGAAAGCATTTGCAAAAAGGATATTTGCTGAGCTGCCAATGTCCACCAGGATCCGGAACACCTTGCGGTTGGTTATAGTCATGGTCACTAATAACAGATCATCGTGAGAGTGGTGGACACCTCAGGCATCCTCTTAGGTAAATGTCAGCTCATAGGATGCTACTTTCTGTTCCTTCGAAGGCCTGCTAGTGATGTGGACTTGGTGCTTCTAGCTGCTGTGACTGATGCACTGGGCGTGAGCTCTTCGTGCTCGTTTCGAGTCTCCTCCTTTGGTGAGTTCACCGAAGATGGTACGAATTTCTCTGGTAGCTTCGTTGTTGATGGGCTATTCGTTCTTCTAATCTGCCTGTTCTTCTCTCCCGTTAACATATTCTCACAAGTGTTCATTACGGGTGCGGGCTTTGATCTCCTCTTTCAGATCAAAACAGTCGTGGTGGAGTTACCGTGGTCGCAGTGGAAGTGACTGTATTTCCGCTTATCCCCTTTGTCGGCATTGGTCTTCATCCTGTTCAACCATTTGAGGAGTCGTTTGTCTCGGACTTTCATGAGGACCTATTCGGGCGTAGCATTGAGGGGAGTGTAGGAATTGAACCTGCTATTGAGTCGTTTGCTCGGTCGTTGTCCTCTAGTCGGGTCGTTGTCCCTTCCTCGCTTGCTGCCGCGATCGGTCGCTCGCTCTTACTTGGGCCATTTTTCCCTGGTCAATCTTCCTCCGTTCTTCATATCTTTTCACGAACTAAAGAGCTCTTTGGTGTTGGAGTACTTCTGAGCTCAGTTGAGGAGGTCGGCTAAGGAGGCCCCTCAACTAGAATTGAAGAGCTCCACTTGCATTGTTCTAGGTTGAAGCGCTTGATGTAATCCTTCAATAACTCGTTATCCTTTTGGATAATGGTGAGGAGGTGAGTCGTTAGCTTCAGTCTTTGTTTTCCTCTGATGAAGTTAGTGATGAGCGCTTTGCTGAGCTAGGTGAATGAGCTTATGTATTATGGTTTGAGCTGTCGAAACCACTTTTAGGCTGCTCCAGTTAAGGTTAAAAAGAAGGCTTGGCAAATTACCGCTATTGACGCACCCTAAAGCTCCATTCATGCCCTAAAAGATTTCAGGTGATCGGTTAGGTTAGTGGCCCCGAAGTAAGGGGCGATCCGTGGCATCCAAAATCTAGGTGGGAGCTGAGCGTGCATGATGTCGGTGGTAAATGGTGGCTCGATCTTTTCCAATATAGCTTCTATTGAGGTCGGAACATGCGCGCGGTAAGCTTGTCATATGTCGCCGATCTGACCTCATAGCTCGTTGATCTCGGCCTCCCAGGGATCTTCATTTTTGGCTACTACTTTGATAGGGTTATATTCTGTCACAGTTTCGAGAGCCTTGCCACGCCTTTTTTCTCCAACTCATGACATAAGTCGGAGGGAGCCAATGCGGCAGTGCCTGAAATGTGGGAAGGTGCTGGTACTGGCGCTTCGCCAATTGTTCAGTTCTATTCGGACCTCGCGGGTGCCAGCGTTCATTCGAAATTTTTTATAATTGTTTGGGTGACTACTTCCTCAACTCCCTGACCGGGAGGAGGGATTTGTCACTCCAACAGTCTTTTTATCAAGTTGACGTTTTTGTTCAGTGCCTCTACTTGTTGTTCCAGAGAGATAAGCCGACCTCCCCGGTTCTGGGACTGCTACACTGGGCCTGCAGATACAGAATCATCCTGAAGTTAGGAAGACGAGTCCCGATAGTTTTCAAATTTTTATGGCGGCACAGGGCTAGGTGCAACGGTGGTGGTCAAAGCTTTCTTTCTTCCCTTCACCATTGTTAAAGCATGGTAGGTAAAAGGAACGTCTTTGATGTTGTTCCCATAGACAGCACCAAAATGTTGATGTAGAAATCTAGTCGTCCTTCTTAGACCACTTAGGACCTGTAAGATAAGACAAAGTTGGAAACCCTAGCTACTGCAGGGGACCCTCCGATGCTAAAGTTAGATAGGTTACTAGGTCTGGTAGAACGTATGTTTTTTTGGTATAAGATTGTGCGTACCTTTCACCATTAGGGATGCTCCTATTTATAGGTGAGAGAATGTGGTGGTGTAGGAGGTAGTCTCCCTGTTTGACAAGGACGTATTATATGGGGATTTGGATCCCATTCATGCTGTGAGGATCTCCCGAGATCCTCGTCTGAGATCTCGGGTAGATCCGTGTAGCGATCATCTTCCTAGATCCTCGGCTGGGATTTCAGGCAGATATTTTCGGGGCCAGGTTAGAATTAGTAGAAGAGAGGTCGTGCCGACCTGGACGCTGATCAGCCTACTCCTAGTATACGTGGTCAAACATTGGGGCCAAGCTAAGTGGTCGAACATTGGGGCCGAGCTTCATGGCTGAACATTGGGGCCGAGCTTCGTTGCTAAACATTGGGGCCGAGCTCTTTTTCCTAGTAGGGTACGAATGGGATATCGGGGATGACCATCCTCTTCATCTTATTGTATGGCAGAGGTTGTACTCTGGACCTCTTTCTCAAGAGATGTTCTAAGCACCAGCTCGAAAATGTATGGGTCTGTGGAGGGCTCGACATCTGGAGGGGCTCGGCGTCGGTCAGAGATAGAGAGATTCTTTCTACCGATGGTCAGCTTCAGGATTGTTTCGTGAAATGTGACAAAGTGTTCTTCCTCAGTTATGATTAGTGTCGATCGATCTTCTCGCATTGTGCATGTATGTCCGAGCTGCATTTCCCTTAGTGGCTAGTCTATTATTACCCATAATAGTTATCATGAAATTTAATTTAGTATATACATGTGTATGTCACTAATTTAGTCTATCCTAACTTTACATCTATTCTATAACTTGAATATGACTAATTGTAACATCCCAGATGTTCATGTTTTAGCTTAGGTTAATCTAGTTGTTTGTTATAAGTATTTCCCATTAATTAACGAGAATTTTAACTTATTTCATGAATAATTGTTTATCTATAATGATTTAGATATGCGAAATTTTGTAAAAATTGTCTAGAAAGATGCCTATAACCATGTAAAATCATTAAATTTCCTAAAACTCTCAAATCAATAATAATTGCGAAAGTGCCATTAACCTAAACCCTTGAATTCTAAATTACATGGTTCTCATGATTCGTTTGATGTGAAAATTTATACAATGAATATGTGTTATAAATTAAACATACACATTAAATTTTAGCCCTTAGACCATTATAAAAGTGGCCTAATTGACAAATCTAATCCTTAACCATTGATTTTAGTGTCCATCGAGTGGGTAAAGCTCGTCAGTAGTCATAATAGGATATTTTCCTTTATTTGAATGACTTGAATTGCCAATCATATGGACCAGGTATGAAATGTGAGAACCCCACCTTGGTAAGCATTTTCTTAGGTGCGAAGTTAGTTGTTTTAGGCTTATAAACTCTTTTAAAATCTGGACCTTCCGATTGACCCAGTTTACACCATCAATTGCAACTCAAATTTGGACCACACTTAGTTCTCGTAGAACTACAAGATCGTTCAAAATTTAGACCCCGATATATGATCATACACAGTTGAATGATGATCGTCTTAAAGCCAATTCATTCCTTTTGGCGCAATAGGTGAAATTTCATATTTAGGCATTTTCCACCATCGATCAACCACCAAATTTTTTATCAATAATTTTTCTATCTTGAATACACATTTCTCCTAAAATTGGGTGTTGATCATTAAGCATGGAGTGTTAGTTGAGATTAAGCCCATTTTAGTACTCGATAAAAGAATTTTCAAGATAGACCAATCTAGATTTCAGATCACCAGAAAAACTATATATCATGGCCCCATTCGAAGACCCCAACACTATGAATGAGTTAGATTTGAAGAAATATTTATGATTTAAGGAGATTTAAGAAACCCATTTTAAGTGGGATGCGACACACCCTCTCTCACAACTATTCCTTTACAAAAGGAGGTGTGCACCCCTTCTCCACTCAAAAACCCACACACATCCACCTTCTCACATTCAATGAAGAGAGAAAAAGATATAGAAATAGAGAGAGAGAGAGAGAGAGAGAGAGAGAGAGATCCAAGCCTATATGTTCATTCATTCTCTTCATTCTTTATATGTGTGGTGTCTTCATCTTACTTGAGTGACGTCATGGTTCATGTAGAAGCCCTCCTATATCGATATCTACATAGGGTTTACATCTATCGCTAAAGTGAGGAATTCTTATAAGCTTACAACAATTTAAGTTGAATTTATACGTAGTTCTCTTATTTTCGCGTTAAAGTTGTGTATAATTTAATTTTTAATGTGATTTCTATGTTAATAATTTTCTTGATAATTATGAATTTCTTATCCATATTAGAATTATGTTTGAGGTATTATTTTAATCAATTTAGAAATATTTTATGGGTTGGATCACAAAACTATGCCCTAAATCATGAAGCTGCATGCGTTTGGGTCCCAAACGATGCATAGTTTGCACATCCAATAGACCAAATATTTATGTAAGAAAATATTGGGAATTTAATGTATTAATACGACCTAAAATCATATTTTAAATCTTCATCTAGCGGAATGCACTTTTAGAGTAATTTGTACTTATCGTGTGACCTGTCTGACTCGAAATTGTAATGTTGTGCCTATGGATTAATTTTTAAGTGTATGAAGTATTTTATACAATATTACGGTTTATTTGATTGTAATTATAGAATAATTAGTCCATAAAAATACCACTAGAATTTTTATGAATTCATGAGGAGTGATGCATATAAGCCTTGCCCTTACCGATTTTGAGAGCGACGCATGTTCTACTCTATATTGAGTTGGCTCTTGCTCCACTCTCTTATTTTGTTGAGTTAGCCTATTTGGTACTCCTTTCTTTTATGGAGTTAGATTATTGCTACTCTATTTTTTCTTTATTACGTAAGCCTTATGCTACTTTTCTTATGTTATGGCTTAGGCATTTATCTTAGAGTTCCAAAACTGTCATGGTTCGATATAATTCTCTATTGATGCAAGTGATGTGTTGAAGGACTTACAACTAGTGACTTGTATGCATTTATTGTGGACATAATGCACTCTTGGTAGTGACCCTCTTGGTCGATGCATAAATCCTTGAATTTGGATAGTGGTGTACACATCGATGTAAGTAATCCACAATGTGTGTTAAATCACCTTTCTGGGATTAGATGTCGTAATTAGTCTCTCCATGAACAAATCGTGTTACATAATTCATCCAATCTATATGTTTTACCATCTTAATGTGTTTACGTAAATCCACGGTAGTGTTCAACACGTTAATGATTAATCTATGTAGTTATTGGATGCAGAACGAGCTAAATTTTTATGAATTATATTCCATAATACGGTGGTCACTATGTATGATGATTCTTACAAACTATGTTAGGCATGCATTCATGTAGATTTGGTTGCGCATATCGATACCACTCGTAATGGTGGAATACGAGTTGTATCAAAACCCTTACATTGTTATTATGATGAATCACTTGAATTATTGTTAATCTTAAAGGACAACCATCACTATGAGTAGGGTGTTGACTCTCTCCAACCATACAAATGATGCAGGTGATGCACAAGTTAAAAATATGGGTGATACATGATCTTTTTATGAAAGACTACAAGTGATGTGGGATTTTTTTGTTGATGTTTTCATTTTAATTTAGATTTATTTATGTTTCATGTTGCAAATTTGGATATTTGTAATAAGCTTCCACCTGAGTGAGCATTAAATGATTAGTTAGACTTTATATTTAAATGGAATAAGATTTATAATATGGTTTCTTTTATTACCATGAATGAGTGCATTCATTAAAGTAATTTGGAAAAAAATAAGGGCAACTATGAAATATTCATTCATTCATTTCACTAACACCCAAAATTCTCGAGCATGAGTGATGAGGGTCAAATATTGCATATTGAACCCCATTGATATCTTGGTTTTACGAACATGATACTGCTTAATGTCCTATTTTACTCATGTTTGTGTTGCAAGGTGAATTTAAGAGCTTGGATTGGAAAAGGTGCAAAAAGCATGGATTTGAAGTTTAAAGATCACCAAGGCAAAGAATGGATCTTAAGAGATAAAGATTGAAGATTTCTAGGTCCCAAGATTCATGAAAACCAAGTGGAGAAGGAACGAAGCTGAAAGAACAAGTGCGGAATACACATTGACTGTGTCATCGAACACCGTTTGATGACATTGAGGACACATTCGATGACATCGAACATAGGCCAATGACATCGAATTTATGAAGGAAAATTGAGTTGGTCGCTGGAAAAATTGAAGGCGTTTTTCAATGACTCGAGAACTAGTTCAATGACTCGAAGCCTTGTTCGATGACATCGAAGGGCTATTCGATGACATCAAATTTTCTATGGATTTTTGGCGAAACTCGCTGGACATATTGGGCACCATTTTCGATTACTCGAAGGCTTCCTCGATGATATTGAAGACTTGCTCAATGACATCGAATGCCTCTTTGATAGCATTGAATTTATTAAAGAAATTGAACATACTCGCTGGGTTGCTTTGGAAGCACTATCGATTCCTCGAACAATGCTATATGACATCAAAGGCCTCTTCGATAGCATCGAAGGAAGATTCGATGACATGGAAGGTTACAGAGTCCAGATAAAGTTACAAAAGCATGGAAAAAATACCTATAAAAGACACTTTCGATGACATTGAAGGCAATTCGATGTCATTGTACGAATTGCGCGGAGTTACGCGAAGTGAATAAATTTGTAGCAGTTTCTGGATTTTTCCAAGGAGGTATTGCACAAGTATAAATAGGAGTCCCCAAGGCATCCCTGGGGATCTATCTAATTAATATAGGGTTTGAAGGAGTAAAGCACAAGGGTGGAGAGCCGTCGCTAAACAATTTTCTTTTTTCTTCCGTAGTTTTTCATGCTTTCTTCGAGGGTTTTAGATCCAATCATGTTTATGGTTGGCTAAACCTCTTAACTAGGGCTAAGAGGTGAAGCTTGTAGCATGATGGGATGTTTTCTAATGCTTTGGTTCATGTTTATGTTGAATTCTCTTTGATTCTAGTTTGATATTTAAGGAATACTTTCAATTTTTAATAGTTTATTGTGACTCAAATTACAGTAGATCTATAATAGCTTTGAGTGTCTTCTTTCCATGCTTTGAGATTGTGAAATTAAGAAATCTTGTTGTTCACCATCGTCCCTTGGGCATGGTTGGGTGATGGAATCCCTTCTAATCTTCACAATTCTCCTATGTTGGTTGTGAATTGGTATATCCTATTGTGATTCATCGAGTCCTGGGCATGGTTTTGTGATGGAATTGCTTCCAATTCTCACAACTCTCATCCATTGAGAATTAGGTCAAAGGAAGTTCAGATTTGATTCTATTGAGATATCTTCCAATTGGATAGGATATGACTCAAATTCTAGTTGTGTCCTTGAATCAAGCATAGATCTCCCTAATTGCTATAAGTGGATCCTTAAAAACCCTAGTTCCCACCTTTATATTCTTAAGTTTCTAATTAAATCCCTCACAATTACTCCCTTTTATTTCCAAATTTAGATTGACATCTTCTTCAAGTTCTACTTCTAGTTGCTTTCAGAATGCTCATAAGATTAGTCCCTGTGGATTCGACCTCGTTCTCACCAAGATTATTATTGCATCACGACCCTATACTTGGGGTTGTGAACAATGAGTATGTACTCAGGCCGTGAAAACTTGGGGCGTTATAGTTGGTATTAGAGCATGAGAATGAGATTAACTAGGCCTGAGGGTTAGGACCATCATAAACTTTACGCGGCTAGGATATGATCATGAATTAGATACATATACTTAGGTAAATTTCCAATGGAACTAGGAAGTTGAGGA
The DNA here is from genome assembly GCA_030180095.1 of Magnolia changhungtana. NCBI lineage: Eukaryota > Viridiplantae > Streptophyta > Magnoliopsida > Magnoliales > Magnoliaceae > Magnolia > Magnolia changhungtana. The sequence continues at coordinate 3,081,226 of JASAUF010000360.1, forward strand.
ATTAGAAAATATTCATGTTCCCCATTGAAATTGTTAAGTTAGATGTGGAATTTAGAGAATGAATCTAAGTACCTTCGGAATAAATTTCCAAACTCACAAATAATTTATTATGGATTAAAATTTGTCCTCAAATGAAGTTCCAAGCAAGATAAACAAGTTTCCCAAACTAGAATTGGAGATTTTCCAATTTTTCTAGAATTTTGGTCGTTTCGATAAAAATTGGCACCTTAGTAAACCTCCACTGGTTTCAATAGGTGGACTTATTGGAAAATTTTGAAACATTTCTAATAGGTTACTTAGTATCTTCAAACATCCCTTTAAAATTTTAGCTTAATTTAATTTGTAAAGAATTCTATAAAAATTAAATAGTGATTTTTTTAATACAAAATATGATGCTGAACAACAAGCCTTTTTGCATCTTACAGGGATGAAACATTGACCAAACTGTAGAATCTTACTTCAAAATTTTTTCTGGAGTCTTAGAAATAAGTTAGGAACCTAATTTTTAAATTCAAGATAATTTGGATATATGATATAGAAATTAAAATTCTGGGAGTGAAAGATTGTTAATGTAAATTATTTTTGAGAATTTACAGGTTTTCACATAAATGATAACACTAAAGCTTAGGTTCAACAAGGGATGGACCATTAGGGTTATCCTTTATGAAACCTAGGGTACTTTTATGGTGGAATGAAAAATTCATGATATTTACCAAGGATCTAAAATAATCGGGACCACGAACTTATGGAACTATATTAAAGAAAGGTATAAGCGGTTTGATCTAAATACCAAATTTGGCACGCTTACCAATGAACAAGCAAAAGTTCAAGACTCATCAGGAATTGATGATGATACCAAAGAATTCACAGCCTTAGCCAAACAAGAGTTCAGTGTATAAGGATTAGCCATACTATAACTGTTTTTCCATGTTGGTTTGAACACTAAAAATAGAAAAAGAATTCTCTAGATAGTGGGGGAACTAATGTGTGAAATGCTATAAAAACAAATAAAATAAAATAAAATAAAATAAGTATTCGCATAAGGGACAAAGCATTAGAATTCTCCCTTGCTAATTGTCACATGAGCAAATTCTCACTATTTTGAATAGTAGACTAAATAAAAAATTTCTTGTAGAACTTACCCAAAGAAAAATTATGATAAATTAAAAATCTAAGATCATAAGCTTGTAAAGATGTTTTCACCAAGCACCATCATGTGAAATGGCTAAAAATAGAATTATCCAATTTATCCATGAGTTTTCACTAGTAGGGCTGAAAATCTAGGATAGATTAGTGTTCATGATTTAAATTGACAAAATAAAAGTTCAAACAATTTTTAACTTTTTTCTGGAGGTTACATACATACCCCTGGACAGCTTCACAGAATTTATGACAAATCCGATGTTGAATAGATATCAAAATAGATTTTCAAATTAGGAAGTAGTCATAAATATAAACTCATAATTATGGTAAAATATGAGAACTATTAATGTTTTTTTTTTTTTCTCTATGTGGGCTTCCAATCTTATTGGATTACTGAAACAACCCTTAGTTACATTGAAGCCCAAGTTTGGGTTCAAATGGAGATCCTAAGTTTAGGTATTGGACAAATTCATTAAAGAAATAATACCCCATTGAGATACATTTGACTGTGATATTGGAAATAGAGATACACATATAAATATCGGGGTCGAGATTTTTGTTTAAGAGGGGTAGATTGTAGCGCTCTAATTTCATGTAGCCAATTATATGCACTTATACTAGGGGTGTACACGGGTCGGGCCGAGTCGAACTGGCCTCAGCCCGTCCAGGCCCGTTCAACAGCCACACAAGGCCCGAACCCGATCGGGCCTGGTCACCGGGCCAACATCTCCAGCCCGAACCGGGCCCGATGCGAGTTCGGGCCAGTTTCGAACCTTCGAGTTTGGGCCAGTTTCGAACCTGAGTTTGGGCCAGTTTCGAACCTTATAGCAAGTTCATGGGAAGGGCTTTGACAGGTAATCTGCGTCCCATTATAAGGCCCTCGATCAACGGTTTAAATAGTTGAACTATAGACTCCACAAAAAATCTAACTAGTCAGGACATTTACATACATTTATATACATTTGACAAAGTATAAAATAAAACATTTTATACAAATTAAATACAGTAATACACGGGTCGGGCCGGGCTAGGTCGGGTCGGGCCGAGGCGAGTCGGATTTCGGACCAAGTCGGGCCGAACTGGGAGGTATCCGAACTCGGCCTGAACTCACTTTCGGGCCTAGAAAATTGGCCTGTCCTGACCTGAACTTAGTTCCGGGTCAGGCCAAGTCAGGCTTTTTTGGGCCGGGTCGAGCGAGCTAATCGAGCTAGCTCGGTTTGTGTACACCCCTAACTTATACACACCTAGACATATATATATATATATATATATATATATATATATATATATATATATATATCTACTTAATGAGAAATACAATGAAAATTTAAACATAATGAATCACTATACATGGTAGAAGTAATTAAATTTCGGGGATAAAATCTTGTTTAAGGGGGTAGATTGTAACACCCTGAACTTTTTAATACTCGAGTATTGAAAGTTTTCGAGTGTTATCATAAAATTTAATTTAGTATATACATGTGTATGTCACTAATTTAGCATATCCTAATATTACATCTATTTTTTAACTTGAATATGACCAATAGTAACATCCCAGATGTTCCTGTTTTAGCCTAGGTTAATCCTATTGTTTGATATATGTATTTTCCCTTAATTAATAAGAATTTTAACTTATTTGGTGAATAAATATTTATCTGTAATGATTTAGATATGAGTACTTTTATAAGAATTGCGTAGAAACGTGCCTATAACCATGTAGAATCATTAGATTTCTCAAAACTCTCATATTAACAATAATTACGAAAAAACAATTAACCTAGACTCTTAAATTCTAGATTACATGGTTCTCTTTCATTCGTTTGAAGTGAAATCTTATACCATGACTATGTATTATAAATTAACCATACACGTCAAATTTAAGCTCTTAGATCATTGTAAAAGTGGACTACTTAAAAAATTAGCCCTTAACCGTTGATTTTGGTGTCCATCGAGTGACAAAAGATCATCGGTAGTCGTAGTAGGATATTTTCCTTCATATGAATGATATGTATTTCCCATCTTATGGAACTAGTGTGAAATGTGAGAACCCCACCTTGGTAGACCTTTCCTTAGGCGTGAAGTTAGCCATTTTAGGCTCATCAACTCTTTCTAAATATAGACCTTCCAATTGACCCATTTACACCATCAATCGTAACTCAAATGAGGACAACACTTAGTCCTCATATAACTACGAGATCATACAAAATTTAAACAGCAATATATGATCTTACATCGCTGAATGATGACTGCCTTGAAGACAATTCCTTTCTTGTAGCGCAACAGGTAAAATTTTATATTTAGGCATTTTCCACCATCGATCAACCACCAAATTTTTTTCAATCATTTTTCTATCTTGGATACACGTTTCTTCCAAAATTAGGCGCTGATCATTAAGCGTAGGCCATTAATTGAGATCAAGTCCTTTTTGCCACCCATTAGGAAAGTTTTCAAGATAGACCAATCTAAATTTTGGATCACCAAAAAAATTATGTACCATAGACCTATTAGAAGACCCCGACATTGTGAATGAGCTAAATTTGAAGAAATATTTCTGATTTAAGGAGATTTAAGAAACCCATTTCAAATGGGATATAACATACCCCCTCTCTCACATATTCCTTTACAAAAGGGGCCGTGCACCCCTTCTCCACTAAAAAACCCATGTACAACCAGCTTCTCACATCTAAGAGAGAGAGAGAGAGAGATCCAAGCCTACACGTTCATCCATTCTCTTCCTTTTCCACGCATGTAGTGACTTCATCTTACTCGAGTGATGTCGTGATTTGTGTCGAAGCCCTCATACATCTATATCTATGTAGGGTTTATATATAAGGTTAAGGTGAGGTATTCCTTTAAGATTACACCAATTTAAATTGAATTTATACGTAATTCTCTTATTTTCTTATTAAAATTGTGTATAGTTTGATTTTTAATGTGATTTCTATGTTAATAAGTTATTGGATAAATATAAATTATTTATCCATGTTTGAATTATATTTGAGATATGATTTTAATTATGTTGGACATATTTTGTGGGTCGGATCATAAAATTATGCCCTAAATCGTGAAACTACATGCGTTCGGGTCACGAACGGTGCATAGTTTGTGCATCTAATATGAACCATATAGTTATGTCAGTAAATCTTATGAAGTTAATGATATTAAGACATAAATTCCATATTTTAAGTATTAAGGCAGATGGACTTACTTTTGGAGAAATTTGGACTTATCGAGTGACCCACTGGCTCGAAATTGCAATGTTATGCTTATGAATCCACTTTGAAGTGTATGAACTATTTTCTACCATATTGGGATTTATTTTATTGTAATTCCAAATTAATTAGTCTATGAAAATATAACTGGAATTTTTATGAATTCGTGAGGAGTGATGGATACAAGCCTTGCCCTTCGTCGATTTTGAGAGTGATGCATGTTTCCATAATATATTGAGTTGGCTCTTGCTACTCTCTCTTATTTTATTGAGTTAGCCTATTTGCTACTCTTTTCTTTTATGGAGTTAGCTTATTTCTACTATATTTTCCTTTATTGGGTTAGCCTTGTGTTACTTTTTTTATGTTATAGCTTAGGCATGTGTCTTGGAGTTCAAAAACTTTCATGGTTCGTTTTAATTCTCTATTGATACAAGTAATGTATTAAAGGACTCATAATTAGTGACTTGTTGTTGCGTTCCGATTTCGTGTAGCCAATTATATGCACACCTAGACATATATATCTACGTCATGAGGAATACAGTGAAAACTTAAACATATTGAATCAATATAAATAGTACAAGTAATTAAATTTCGGGGTTGAAATTTTATTTAAGGGGGGTAGATCGTAACATCCCGAACTTTTTAATACTTGAGTATTGAAAGTTCTTGAGTATTACCATGAAATTTAATTTATTATATACATGTGTATGTCTCCAATTTAGCCTATCTTAACCTTATATCTATTCTCCAATCTAAATATGATCGTTGGGAATAATCTTTATCTATAGATCAAGTCATTCGACTGTTAATTTTTAAGACATGATCATCATATATCCAAGTATTCTCACTTGTCTATTATAACAAACTGTTCAATCCATTATTCACTCTAGGTAAAGATATCTGATCGTCCACTTTGAGTTTGGACCACTCGATCATGGTAAACTGACTACTTGATCTCTACATCCTCTCATACACATATTGGATTGAGATGTTGATCCGTTCATCTTGTTCACCACCTACGAATATGCTTAACTCACCATCAAAACTATAATATGAGGAACTTATATATAAGAACAAGCCACTTGAATCTAACGGTAAACATGTTCTACCTCTTAATCACTCCAAAAACCCATTGGTGTTCATTCTTTTACAAAACTGACTGTACACCCACCTACATACATGATCAGAATACTAACCATTAAGTTATGTCGTCTGACCATCTATTTTGTTGTTTGGTGTATGTACCTTCCCTTAATTAATGATAATTTTAACTTATTTGATGAATAAATATTTATTCATAATGATTTAGATATAAGTTATTTTATAAGAATTTCATAGAAAAGTGTCTTTAACCATGTAGAACCGTTAGATTTTCCAAAACTCTTAGATCAATAATAATTACAAAAATGTCATTAACCTAGACCCTTGAATTCTAGATCATAGGGTTTTCATGATTCGTTTGATGTGAAATTTTGTGACATGTCTATCTATCATATATTAACCATACACATTAAATTTCAACCATTAGATCATAGTGTAAGTGGTCCAATTGATAAATCAACCCCTTAACCCTTGGTTTTTGTGTCCATCAAGTAAGGAAAGTGTAACGGGCCAGTTTTCAGAACCTGAGTATACAACTCGTTTCCTAAAAGCTCGGGTGTTAACTAAACATGTAAATAGCGATTTATCAAAATCAGAGTGCGATAACATATACCAAGCATAGTGAACCATCACATAACCAAAATATCAAGATCCTGGCCCACTCAACTGAGGACCTTAAGTACAAAAATCATAAGTCTCAAATATATCAGAGATAAACTAGAAAATAAATAACTATAACTACTGATTGAGCCCGTAGTACTCCGCCGCCTCCTGACGTGGCTCCCCTCGTAATACTCCTCCTCCAATCCTGCTGAGGCAACATCAAAACCTACACCATAGCCATCCTTACCTAAATCTGCATTCTCTGTATGTTTAAATATACGATGAATGAGTGGCCAACTCAGTGTGAATTTCCCTTAAGATTACACACCGCCACCTTAGTCAAGCATAGTTTAAAAACAGTAAGGCATACAAAACAATACATAATGCAATCTTGTTTAATGCATGGATACATGAGTGCACATCAACTAGGAATGCTCATCCAGTTGGCTTTTGGGTGAAACCCATGTATGTGGCTGGTCACCAGCGAAACTATGTCTCATACATGCATAATGCCAAACTCACCAAAAGTGGGCCGATAGTCAGTGGTTTGGGAGCTAACAAAATGATACTACAACTAAAGCCTAAAGGCACGTGCTACAACATCCAGAATTAACCACCTGTCATGTCTCGTATGCCATAATGTATGATTAGCCCAACCATTATTATTCCATTTACAATCAACCAATTTAAGAAAGCTCAAAGGTCACTACAGGGAGTTCATTACCCAACGTAGGTCGGCGACTCGAGCATAATGTCCCAATCCCACCATCCCCGGCTCATGAGACCTCCACCTTAGGATGTTTAATGGAAGCCCATCGACTAGTGGCCAATCACAATTCAATATATAAGACTTACCATCACATTGTTATATGAGAATGAAACGTCGAAGCCACATAGGGCAAATATCAAATCGTAGGACAAATACTAAATCGAAGTGATAAAAGGTTGCATGAAGTAAATACTAAGTCGAAACAGTGAAGAGGTCGTGTAGGGCAATGTTAAATCAGGGCGGTAAAGAAGTTATCCCCAAAGCCACATAGGTAAATGTAACGACTCGGAAAATTCCATACAAAGACCCGAGTACCACCTCAGGCAGAAATCACTCAGGATCAAATCCTTTAGGAATTAAACAAAAGTAACTAAGTGCTAAACTAGATTAGCTACAAAATCCACTTGATCCACTTTAAATACGAACTGCAAGACCTAAAACTTGTAAAATCATTGATGCTAGGTTACCCTGAAATCTAGGATCAATCTCATTACCCAGTTGCTCTCGGGAGCACATTAAAACTTCGTATCGGATCTGCACCGCACGTTAGAAGTCCGAATAATATGAAGTTATATAATTAAGACTGCCTTGCTAGGCTTGACAACCATCTCAAAAATCAAATCCAGATAGTGTCCCGAGGCTATTCGCTTGAGCCCGGAGTGAAGTGTGTGAGAAAGTATGGTTTTCTTTAGAAATTAAATCTAATTTAAGTAATCTAAGACCTGTCGCTTGCGGGCTTGGTATAAGCAATCAGACCATCAGAATCTGACCTAAATACACCCTCGGATAAGGAGAAATTTCACACACATGGCAGTGTACTTGTAATCCTGATCGAGTTCCGATGACCGTTGAACTGAAACTGGTCCGCCACATGCGATCTGGAAACCCGATTGGAACGAAAACTTAACTCGACCTAGATCCGAGGTTAGTAAGCTTAAGTCCAACCTTTGGCTCAAGGGGGGGCTCCGGAAGTGCTCTGTTGAGCTGAAATAGATGTCATTTGGCTATAACCTAAGTATACCTTGGCCTTGGGGCCATTTCTATTAGTTTTAGGCCTATATAAGGACCTTAAACCCTCTCTCAATCACCCCATACGAATTTGAGAAAACCCTAGGAGAGAGAAGAGAGTAAAGAGAGGGAAGGTGTGAGAGAAGTGGGAGAAGATTCCTGGTACTCTATCTTGCTATTCTACGTGCCTATTCATCGTTACCTAATCGCTATTCCGGCGATTCTGATTCGTTCCTCGGTAAGTAAACCTAACCCTAATCTGTTCTAGGGTTTTTGATAGTGTTAGTTATGAAATGGCTAACCTAACTCATGCTATAGGTTACAAATCCACCGTTGACAAAGACTTAAGGTCTAAAACAACTCCGTTACGTGTTTATCGACGTAAGGTGTGGACTACAGACATATAGGTTAAGGTTTTCAAAGCTTTCAATGTCAGATAATGATAGATTCCTGATGTGGGTGTTATTTCACATGCACAATGCGATGTTCATTTTGCGATTTAGTTATGTATGCAAATTGTGGTGTTTAGCGTATTCGGTATAGTTGTAGAAAATACCGTATATGTACAAAATATGAAAGTGTGTTTGCTATGATTAATTACTATGTGTATATGCTAGGTATATGTGTAATACTTACTCGGTGAAAGTATTTGCCCTAATACATGTTTTGGCTAATACGCGTTATGTATGTTAATAAGTGTATTCTAAGTGTTTGTGAAAATGGTTATATGAGTAAGTACTTAGCTGATAGTGCCTAGGGTAGGTTTTGAGATAGGATTCTCAACTACCATAGAGATGTGTATGATTTCCTCCATGCAAGTTGTTTAATTTAATCGCTTACTTATGAAATGTATGTGTTTATATTTGCTGCTTACATTGTGCTTTATAACATGCTTGTTAACATGTTTGAATTACTTTATTAATTCTGCTTTGACTACTCCACATATTTTTCTAGTTAAGGATTGAATGTGATTGGGGCTATGTTATATTCCAGGCAATCAGTAACAGGCTTGAAGTCGTGGCTGAGATTCATTCGCCACGTAGGACGTGTTTGACGAACCCGAGTCGTATTAAAGTTATTGGCAGTGGTTAGGCCACACAGAGACCTTATGCACTTCATGTCGATCAACTTTGGGTGTGGTTGTGCTAGTCGAGCCCGTCAAGTAACCCGATGTGCCGATATATGTTCACCATGTATGGACGCTACTACTTGAACCTAAGGTACCAAACTCACCAGTGGAATCCCGTTAACCTTGGTACCTCGATCCGCTAAGACTCATGAGCCGGACATGGTGGTATGGGACACTGTGATCGAGTTATCGGCCTAAGCTGGGGCGACGAGCCTCCCCGTAGTGACCAGTGAGCAACCAAGACTCGTGAGTAGAATATGGTGGTATGGGACACTGTATTCGTACTGTCGGCCTACACTGATTGGTGACGAGCCCTTTGTAGTGACCTCGAGCATACTCTGAGTATATGTGGAGGCGACAACCCTTCCGTAGCATCTAGAGTATAAACTAGGCCTGTAATGATTTGGCGACGAGCCCATTGCAGCGAACTAGAACCACAACATTGTATGAGATTTACTAGGACTGACGACCCTAGAATGGATCATTGTTTGGGAAATAAAATAAGGGAGGTACCTTAGTTTCCCAATCATGCTGTATGAAAAGGACTAATAAGAACTTGGTAATCATATGCATGCACTGCATTACGCGTGCGTTCAGGCATAACAGGTAAAGTACTGAGGCAGTGTTGTTCATGCGCGAATGTGAGATTAAGTCGCTGAGGGAGCGTGGGCGAGGGCATGCATCATACATTCATACCATTCTTGCATTAATAAGAGTACTTAGGGACGTGTGATTTACTGCTTTATCATTACTGCTTGATTGAGTTGATAACATGTTAACCTTTGCTTTATTGTTCCATTGAGTTGATCACTCACTCCCATGTTATGGGACGGTGTTTTAAAAACTAAGCAGACTCTGTCTTGATTTCAGATGACGGCGTGACCCCTGAGGTGGAGCCTAACTATAACGATGATCAGGATGAGTTCTCTTATATGTAGTTCTCCGATGGCTTCGCTTAAGCTATCCAAATTGACAGGGCTATAGGGATTATCATTGTAGTTATACTATTTTAACATTTTAATTTTTAAGACTATTACCTGTATATGGTGACTCAGTAATGTATTCATACTCTGGACACCGATCGTGATCTTTGACTTATATACGTGTATTTATGTCTTTCAGTCTTCCGCTTGCGTTTTACAACTTGATCTGGAGTATGAATTACTGTTTTAGTATAATCCCACTCATGATGAAGGTACTAACATAGACAACACAGACAACATTGAATCATAAGCATATATGTTGCATAAGTGATGTTTTGGAACTCAAGAGTTGAGTTGCTACTCGACCCCTAATTTTCAGGGCATTACAAGTTGGTATCAAAGCATGATTTGGATTAAACCGGACCTAGATTTTGGTCACACGTTGTACGTTGATACATTTCAACTTAGGTGGGTGCGAAGAAATGTAGAAACAGTCCTAGGTGTCCCTGTTTCACTAATTGGCGAAGTTCACCGAAATTGACCATTTTGTTTGAGTCCGTACGCATCCGTGATCACATGAGGTGACCCCGGATCACTCTTAGACTGTCAAACGATGGGTCTAGACCACAAATGACCCCATCCCAGCCTTTAGAAATCGCTAAATGCGAATATATATCAGATAGTTTTCGAAATAGTCCGAATAGACTCAAAACGTAGGTGGCGCCCAAACGGGGCACTTCTAGAGGGACCCAGGGTGGGACCCACACATTTTTGGACCAAGGGAGGCAGGAGGACCTCGTCCAAATGGCGAGCCCTCACTAGTTTCTCCAATGACCGGCGAGGACCTCGCTGGTTCGGCGAGGCCTCGCAGACTAGCCGGCTCGGCTAAGCGGGCCGCTCAGGCCAATCAAGTTTGAGGTGTAGTGTAGCCCCCTGATGCAAGGGTTTTTGATTAAAACCCTTCCCATGTCGCCCCTCCTTCACAAACCACCCCTTCACATTTTTTTTCTTCCAAAGAGTTTAGATTTCTCTCTCAATCGCCCCACTAAATGATCTCTCTTCCATTTCTGTGCACCCTCTCCACCAACCTGTTGTAAACCCATCTCCATTGCTCCCTATCCTCTCCATTTTCTCTCACTTGAGCTCTTGAATCCCCCATTTGAGGCTCAAATTCGTGCACACCCACTACCCATCCTCTTTTTTCACTTTTTCTCCTCATTCCCTTCTATTTGAGCCTTTACACACCCCTTGGAGACTCAAATCCGTGGAGACCTAAAGACACTAACCTTTTTCTCCCTTTTCTTTACCTTCTCCATGGCTCAATTTGAAGTTATTACGACCATTTTCTCAATTTCCACCTTTCTCTCTCTCATGGGAAAGAGAAAGGGTACCGTGGATGAAGTCGAGCCTAGTCGCCCCACTCGTGCAAGGAGACTGAGAGACGCCACTGCAAGCACGGGCATTGAGCGTGAGAAACGGACTAAGCGGGACCTCGATCGCCAGTGTCCGCTCCTGAGAGCTCTACTGGAAAATATATCGCATAGAGTTTATGAGGATCGTAGGGTCCTTTTCGAAGCTCAAGTTGACGGGAAGCTCTTTGGGAAGTATCTGTTATTAGAGTGCCTGGTTGAAGCCGGGTGGGGCCTGTGTTTGAGGAAAAATATCGTGCAAATATGGGTACTGTCTGAGCTTTCTATGCCTATATTCAAGATCCTACGCTGGATCCCTTGTAGTTCAAGATCCCATTCGGAAGTGATAGGGGGGTCACAATCGACACTGGCCTGATAGCTCGACTCATGGGCATACCGCTTGGCCAAGTCCACGCGAGCGAGAAGAATCTAAAGAGTGCATGAGAAAGGGATTGTCATACATGTTTCCTTTGTGGTCGACTAGTTCAATAGCAGCTAAACAATAGTCTGCTAGCGACCAATATGACTGACGACTTCCATCTACTCCATCACATTTTCACGTTCAACGTCTATCCCAGGTGGAGCAATCGCAGTGAGTGTACTCGCCTGATGGTCGACTTTCTATACTAGGCGGGGCAGGGAGAGAAGTTTTGTGTGCCCATGTATGTTCTGCGAAAGATCATTCTAACCGCAGGATCAAATAGAAGGACTGATTCACTCCCCTTTGGCCGGCTTATATGCAAGATTGCACACGAGTTTGGCTATAATCTTGGCGTGGAACTCCCAGTGTCTCAGGATTCATCAATGAAACCACTCTCAACCAGATGGAAATCGGGCCACAACAACGACAAGCCTGACTTGAGGAGAGTGAGGATGAGACAGAGAGTGAAGAGGAAGAGAGTGAGGAAGAAGGTGGCGTTGAAATAGAAGAGGAAGTGAGCGAAGAAGAAAAGGAGGCCCAGGAACAGAGGAGAGCTCCCCTTCTACGCCACCGGAGCAGGACACTGATCGGGCTACTAGGGATGCTCGTATAGCTCGACTTGAGGAGGATCAGGCTATCCTACGACAGGGTCAGGCGGTCCTACGATAGGATATTATGGATCTTCGAGGCCTCGTGAAGCACAAGTTCAAGAAGGTGACTCACACGTTGAAGTCTATCCTATGCTGCTTGCAAGATAAGGGTACCTCTCCTTCGTCGCCAGACTCTGATGCCTAGTCATCCCTGCCATTGTCTTACAACTTGTTTTAGTTACTGCTTTAGGTTATATTTGTATGTGTGTTGCTGAGCCTAGTAGTGTAGTAGTTAGTAGAATGTTTTTAGTGTTTGAAGCTTAGGTTGTATTAGCTCACATGCTTCTTTTGTCATGATTCATGTAACTCTGTATTCCATGTATTATGACAAATTTTGGTGAATGAAACGCATGAAGTTGCTTTAATTTGTGTATGAATGCTGCGTAATAAGTTTGTGTGTATGTTGAATCTAGGTTGTACCCTATATCATATAGGGTATGCCACGGAAGGTCATGCGGAGCACGGCACGCCTCGCACTTACTGATTTAATGGATCAGGCACCTCCCCGATGTGATGGTCATACAGACCTCGGTGTGGGCTTTGTTCGTGAGACTATACCTAAGTCTCAGCCTTCTATGGGTCCTACAGTCGGGCTGCCATCTTACAAACCATCGGTTCATGAGCAGAACCGTCTATCTTCTTCGACACAACATGTGCCGCAGTCAGCCCCACCTGCGGATAGGTTAGAGCAGTTATTGATGATGATGCATCAGCAGCAGGTGTAGCACCAGCAGCAGCAAGTGCAATATCAACAACAGTAACAACAGCTTTTAACCACTATTGCAGGGGCCCTAGCTCAGGGAAGTGTGACTCTACCTTCACCATCTGTACGTCCTGCTGAGACTGTAGGGCCTTCTACTCAGGATGAGGGTGTGCCTCCCTCTACTCCTGTTGCATACCTTATGGGGAATCTGGGTACGAATGGTCTCCTCGAGCGAGGGTATGCTAGCACAGCATATCTTTGAGTGAATATCAGGGTGCAGGCCTTTGAAAAAGCGCCGCATCCGCATCTGTGCGTCGGCAAGTATCGTAGGAGCATATTGGCCTAACTCCGTGAACCGATGCTTATACTCTGTCACTGTCATGCCTCCCTGTTTGAGGCGCAATAATTCATTCTCCTTCTAGTGTCGGTACGTCTGGGGGTAGTACTTCTCATGAAAGCAGAACTCAAAAGCTGCCCATGTCCATATATAACCAACTGCAACTGTCCGTAGAAACTATCCCACCATAAGCTAGCCTCCTTTTCAAACATAAAGGTGGCCAACTCGACCTGTTCTTGCTTGGTACAATGTAGCATCCTCAGCATCTTAGCGATGCGGTCAAGCTAATATTCGGCCTCCTCGGGTCTGTGAGAACCCATAAGGTAGGAGGCCTCAAGTGCTGGAATAGACCACGACCAGATATGCCGAGCAGGCCTTTCTTCGGCAAGAGGCCCCGTACCAACTCTCCTCCCAGGATTGCGGCGCCATTGGTTCCGATGAGGCGCCCGGGTGTGACATGCACTTATTGTGGGAGGCCAGGCCACCCAGCGGAGAGCTGTTTCGTATGTATAAGAGACAGTGAGTTCTCGCCACCGCAAAGGATCGACCGCACTTGCCCTCAGACTATATCAGCTCCTCCCCTGCGTACTGTCCCTACACATCCATCATTCTGACCCCCTGCACCTCGATTCAGCCCAACCGACCTCAGCAAGCACGTGTTCATGTACTTACAACAGAAGTGTCAGAGACAGCACCTTCATCACCTATGGCCTTCGAGGTCACTGCACATGTCCAAGGTACTCCTGTCTTCTTATTAGTGGACATTGGTTCCACTACCTCCATCATTTCATGTGTGGCAATTAAACGTCTAGCTTTACATACTACGCCTACGAAGGGAGTGAGACTTGCTACTGCTACTGGGACTTTTTCGGATGTCACACGGACGTGTGAGGGTTGCTCAGTAGACTTGGGTAGCAGGATAGTATTCGTTGACCTTATTGTCACCCACTATGGCACTACGACATTATCCACGGTATGGACTGGCTCATCGAGATGAAGGCAGAGATTGATTGCAATAATCAGGTCGTGACAACCAATGAACCTGATGGCACGGTCTTTACCTTTCCAGTGCAGGTTAGTTGGTCATGTTGTGTTAGATGTTACGCTGCTTTACTAGAGCATGTTGATGGACCGACGTTAGAGAACATGCTAGTAGTTCAGGAATTTGAGGATGTGTTCAGGAAGATCCCTGGATTACCTTCTCGGTCCAAAATTGATTTTACTATTGATCTTGTGCCTGGTGCGACCCCCGTTTCATTACCTATGTATCGGATGCCTTCATGTGAGATGGAGGAACTGAGGAAACAGATTGATGAGCTGGTAGAGAAGGGCATCATACGACCCAGTGTGTCTCCTTGGGGAGCACCTGTGTTGTTTGTCAAGAAGAAAGATGGGTCACTATGATTATAGCTTGATTACTGCAGGTTGAACCAATTAACCGTGAAGAACAAGTATCCTTTGCCCAGGATAGATGATCTGTTCGATTAGTTGAAAGGGGCGCGATACTTCTGGAAGATTGATCCACAGTCAGGGTATCATCAGTTGCGCGTCATGGATGAAGACGTGTAGAAGACGGCCTTCAGGACCAATTTTGGGCATTACGAGTTCCTCGTGATGACATTCGGTCTTACGAACGCACTGGCCGTGTTTATGGACTTGATGAACTGGGTATTTTACCCATTTCTATACCGATTTGTCATCGTGTTTATTAATGATATCCTGATATACTCTGCGAGTCGGGAAGAGCACGAGAAACACCTATAAGAAGTCTTAGACACTCTGAGGAAGAACCAGTTGTTCGCACAGTACAAGAAGTAGAATTTTGGAAAGAGGAAGTCAAGTTCCTGGGACATGTGGTGTCCAAGGAAGGAATAGCAGTGGACCTTGCTAAGGTAGCCGCAGTTCAGGACTGAAAGCAGCCTGGTTCGGTTATTGAGGTGAGGAGTTTTCTAGGACTCGCTGGTTACTATCGACGATTCATTCGGGATTTCTCGAAGATAGCCAGACCGTTGTTTCAGTTGACACGGAAGGATCTGAAGTTCGCCTGGAATGAGAAAGCGGAAGTAGCTTTTCAGGAGCTGAAGGACAGACTGACATCCACCCCTGTGTTAGTATTGCTAGAGTAAGGGGTCAAGTATACGATTTACACCGATGCGTCTCGAGTTGGTTTGGGATGTATCCTTATATAGAAGGATAGGGTGATTGAATATGCCTCGAGACAGTTGATGAAACACGAGGAGAATTACCCTACGCACGACCTCGAGTTAGCAGCGGTCATATTTACATTAAAGGTCTGGAGACATTACCCCTACGGAGAGGAGTTCGAGCTTTTCTATGACTACAAGAGCCTTCGCTATATATTCACTCAGCGGGACTTGAATATGAGGCAACGCTGATGGATGGAAACCTTGAAGGACTTTAAGTTCGAGGTTTCCTATCATCCTGGTAAGACCAACCTTATGGCAGACGCGTTGAGCCGCAAGAAGGCTATAGTATTTTTGGCTCCGCTAATGATAGCAGAATGGTATATGGTAGAGTTCGTGAGGAACTTCGAGCAGAAACTCACCGTGGAGGAGCTATTTGAGAGTGTCATGCACATTCGGGTGCGACCACTTATTGACGACAGGATTATTGAAGCCTAGAAAGACGATGAGCGGCTGATTGAGCTTAGAAAGCTGGTTAGCAATGATGAGGACTCTGAGTGAAGAGTTGGCATAGATGAGGGCCTACGATACCGTGGCCGCCTATGCGTCCCAGACATTCATGACTTGAGACAGGATATTCTCGAGGCTGCCCACAGATCGAAGCTTGCGATGCATCCTGGTAGCACGAAGATGTATCAGGACCTGAAGAGGTCATATTGGTGGGACAATATGAAGGCTCATATAGCAGAATATGTCTCCCGTTGTCTCACGTGCTAGCAGGTCAAGGCTGAACATCGCCGACCTCCTGGACTGCTTCAGCCCATGCCAATAGCTGAATGGAAGTGGGACTTCATCTCTATGGATTTTATATCGGGGCTGTCAAAGACCAGGAAGGGACATGATTCCATCTGGGTGATCGTCGACCGGTTGACAAAGTCGGCTCATTTCCTTCCGATCAGAGTTTCGAACTCCGCATACGAGTTGGCCAGATTGTACATTAAGGAGATAGTGCATCTGCATGGAGTTCCCTTAGAGATTGTGTCGGACAGAGACACGCGATTCACATCTATCTTTTGTACTCGTATCCAGGAAGCGATGGGTGTGAAGTTGAAGTTCAGTACCACGTTCCACCCACAGACCGATGGGTAGACGGAGCGAGTGAATCAGATTTTGGAGGATATGTTGCAGGCTTGTGTTTTGGACTTCAAGGACAGTTGGGATGATTGTCTCCCATATGCAGAGTTTGTCTACAACAACAGCTTTCAGGAGAGTATTGGTATGGGTCCTTATGAGGCCTTGTACGGGCGCCCTTGCCGAGCACCGCATTGCTGGGCAGAGGTTGGCGAACGTAGTTTGATTGGCCCAAAGTTATTACAGGCAACCTCAGAGAAGATCGACATTATCAGGCGTCGACTTCTTACAGTGCAGAGTAAATAGAAGAGCTACGTCAATACGAGGCGGCGACTGCTAGAGTTCGAAGTTGGGGACCATGTATTCCTCCGAGTTTCCCCCATGAAGGGAGTCTTTCGGTTTGGCAAGAAGGGGAAACTTACACTGCGGTTCATTGGCCCATTCCAGACATTAAATCGAGTGGGTGTGGTGGCATACCGTCTTGCTTTGCCCGCACCACTTGCGGGCATACACAACGTATTTCATGTATCTATGTTGAAGAAATACGTTCCTGACCCTTCCCACATTATCAAGTGGGAGCAGGTACAGTTGAGCGAGGACGCTACATATGTACTGCGTCCAACGCGTATTCTAGACAGGAAGGAGCAGGTGTTACATAGCAAGGTCATCCCACTTGTGAAAGTAGTGTGTACGAGTCATATTGAGGAAGAGGCTACTTGAGAGACAGAGGCCGAGGTCAGAAAGAACTACCCTCATATTCTCGAGGAGTACGAAAGGTACTAATTTCGAAGACGAATTTTTTTTTAAGGGGGGTAGATTGTAACAACTCAGAAAATTCTATACAAAGACTCGAGTACCACCTCAGGCAGAAATCACTCAGGATCAAATCCTTTAAGAATTAGACAAAAGTAACTAAGTGCTAAACTAGATTAGCTACGAAATCCGCTTGATCCACTTTAAATATGATCCACAAGACCTAAAACTTGTAGAATCATTGATGCTAGGTTACCTTGAAATCTAGGATCAATCTCATTACCCAGTTGCTCTCGGGAGTACATTGAAACTCCGTATCAGATCTGCACCACACGTCGGAAGTCTGAATAATACAAAGTTATATAATTAGGACTGCCTTGCTGGGCTTGACAACCATCTCGAAAATCACATCCAGGTAGTGTCCCGGGGATATTCGCTTGAGCCCGGAGTGAAGTGTGTGAGAAAGTGTGGTTTTCTTTATAAATTAAATCTAATTTAAGTAATCTGAGACCTTTCTCTTGCGAGCCTGATATAAGCAATCAGACCGTCAGAATCTGACCTAAATACACCCTCGGATCAGGAGAAATTTCATACACATGGCAATGTACTTGTAATCCTGATCGAATTTCGGTGACCATTGAACTGAAACTGGTCCACCACATGCGATCTGGAAACCCGATTGGAACGAAAACTTAACTCGACCTAGATCCAAGGTCAGTGAGCTTAAATCCGACCTTTGGCTCAAGGGGGGGCTCCGGAAGTGCTCCGTTGGGCTGAAATAGATGTCATTTGGCTATAACCTAAATATACCTTGGCCTTGGGGCCATTTCCATCAGTTTTAGGCCCATATAAGGACCTTAAACCCTCTCTCATTCATCCCATACAAATTTGAGAAAACCCTAGGAGAGAGAAGAGAGTAAAGAGAGGGAAGGTGTGGGAGAAGTGGGAGAAGATTCCTGGTACTCTATCCTGCTATTATATGTGTCTATTCATCGTTACCTAATCACTATTCCGGCGATTCTGACTTCGTTCATAGGTAATAAAATCTAACCCTAATCTGTTCTAGGATTTTTTATAGTGTTAGTTATGAAATGGCTAACCTAACTCATGCCATAGGTTACAAATCCGCCGTTGACAAAGACTTAACATCTAAAACGACTCCATTACATATTTATCGGCGTAAGGTGCTGACTATAGACGTATAGGTTAAGGTTTTCAAAGCTTTGAATGTCAGATAATGATAGATTCCTAATGTGGGTGTTATTTCACTTGTAAATACGATGTTCTTTTTACGATTTAGTTATGTATGCAAATTGTGGTGTTTAGCATATTCGGTATAGTTGTAGAAAATACCGTAGATGTATAAAATGTGAAAGTGTGTTTGCCATGATTAATTACTGTGTGTATATGCTAGGTATATGTGTAATACTTACTCGGCGAAAGAATTCGCCCTAATACATGTTTTGGCCAATATACGTTATATATGTTAATAAGTGTATTCTAAGTGTTTGTGAAAATGGTTGTATGAGTAAGTACTTAGATGATAGTGCTTAGCGTAGGTGTTGAGATAGGATTCTCAACTACCTTAGAGATGTGTATGATTTCCTCCATGCAAGTTGTTTAATTTAATCACTTACTTATGAAATGTATGTGTTTGTATTTGCTGCTTACATTGTGCTTTATAACATGCTTGTTAACATGTTTGAATTACTTTGTTAATTCTGCTTTGACTACTCCACATGTTTTTCTGGTTAAGGATTGAATGTGATTGGGGCTATGTTATAGTTCATGCAATCGGTAACAGGCTTGAAGTCGTGGCTGAGATTCATTCACCACATAGGATGTGTTTGACGAACCCGAGTCGAACTAAAGTTGTCGATAGTGCTTAGGCTACATAGAAGCTTATGCACTTCATGTCGATCAATTTTGGGTGCGGTCGTGCTAGTCGAGCCGGTCAAGTAACCCGATGTGCCGATGTATGTTCACCATGTATGGACGCTACTGCTTGAACCTAAGGTACCAAACTCACCAATGGAATTCCGTTAACCTTGGTACCTCAATCCGCTAAGAATCATGAGCCGGACACCTTGGTCGAGCTGTCAGCCTACGCTGGGGCGACGAGCCTCCCTATAGTGACCAGTGAGCAACCCAGACTCATGAGCCAAATATGGTGGTATGGGACACTGTATTCGAGCTATCGGCCTACACTGATTGGTGACGAGCCCTTTGTAGTGACCTCGAGCATACTCTGAGTCTACGTGGAGGCGACAACCCTTCCGTAGCATCTAAAGTATAAACTAGGCCGGTAATGATTTAGCGACGAGCCCATTACAGCGACTTAGAACCGCAACATCATATGAGATTTATTAGGATTGACGACCCTAGAATGGATCATTGTTTGGGAAATGAAATAAGGGAGGTACCTTAGTTTCCCAACCCTACTGTATGAAAAGGACTAATAAGAACTTAGTAATCATATGCATACATTGCATTACACGTGCGTTCAAGCGTAGCAGGTCAAGCACTGAGGTAGTGTTGTTCATGCGCGAACGTGAGATGAAGTCGCTGAGGGAGCGTAGGCGAGGGCATGCATTATACATTCATACCATTCTTGCATTAACAAGAGTACTTAAGGATATGTGATTTACTGCTTTATCATTACTGCTTGATTGAGTTGATAACATGTTAACCTTTGCTTTATTGTTCCACTGAGTTAATCACTCACTCCCACGTTACGGGACGATGTTTTAAACACCAACCAGACTCTGTCTTGATTTCAGATGACGGTTGGACCCCTGAGGTGGACCCTGACTACTAGATGATCAGGACGAGTTCTCTTATATGCAGTTCTCCGGTGGCTTCGCTTAAGCTATCTGGATTGACGGGGCTATAGGGATTATCATTGTAGTTGTACTATTTTGACATTTTAATTTTTGAGACTATTACTTGTATATGGTGACTCAGTGATGTATTCATACTGTGGAGACCGATCGTGATCTTTGACTTATATACGTGTATTTATGTCTTTCAGTCTTCCGCTTCCATTTTACAACTTAATCTGGAGTACAAATTACTGTTTTTGTATAATCCCACTCATGATGAAGGCACTAACACAGACAACATTGAATCATAAGCATATATGTTGCATAAGTGATGTTTTGGAACTCGGGAGTTGAGTTTCTACTCGAGCCCTAATTTTCAGGGCGTTACAGTAAAACAACCTATGGATGGTAAACCCACGTTAATATTCCACCACCCAAGATAACCTCTAAGTCGAGGGTCCATTTCTAACACATTCTATCCCGTTACATCCTAAGTATGGGTTCACATACATGAGTGAAGTTTTCCACTAGTAGATGTAATGAATTGAATTCCATAAGTGACTTACAAGCAATTCATGAGAAAGTGTATGGATACAACATGCAAGATATATGTTGATAATGAAATTCATAACTACTACAAGAGATCATGAATTAAAGGCATAAACTATTGATTGGAATTTAAATGGAAACTAACATGTAAGATTTAATAACTATTACATGGTTTATGAGCTATCAATTGTGGTTCAAATGTAAGCTTTTACTTAAGATTTGATAGCTAATGTAAATGACCATAAGTTATGAGATAACAACTGTAATTCAAATGAAAACTATTCCTTAGGCTAATTTGGAAATAAATGGAAAGCTTAAGGGGAAGAAGTCATCACCTCTAGAGGGACATTTCTAGTTCCAAGCTACTTAGAGTTTAGGCAAGTTTGATCACCTATCATTCAAATAAGATTAGGGCGAATCAGGCTTATGTCTCAACTGATTCCTTTATCTTATCCCTGGTTAATAATCGCCACTAGCCTGTAGTTAAATATCCTAAGGATGATCGAAATTGACAACCTTCTACTCCAAATTGGAGTGAGACTTAGCTACAAGGTTACAGAGTAGAAGTTGCTTGGCCGATCATTTGATGGTTTAAATCATGGTATGATCCTAAACCTTAATGAGTTCTCTCTTATACGAATCTGGTTAAGAGGGACCTAACCGAGCCAATCCGAGATGACTCGGCCTGAGCCATTGGATCTCATCTCCAGTTGAACTCGGTTGAAGCCACAAACAGGTGGAATGATGTCCCAACCAAGAGGTCAGGCCTTGAGTTAGGAATGCGCAGCGGTGATGCGTATGCTCAAGTTATCTCACCTTTGAGACAAGCCAATCTCAGCGAGTTACCAGTTGGGGATTTACAATTGTTAGTTGGAGATGGTAGCTGTGCAGCTAAACTTACCTGGGATGAGGTTATGAGGCATAAGATTGACCCAGAGGTTGTCGTTGTTGCTGTGATTAGTCGACCCAACAAGTCAAGCCAACTCAGCATCAAGCAGCGGCTCTGCAACAGCCCACTTGATCGACTCAGTGGTTGCAACAATGGATTACACCACGCTAGCTGCCTTCAGGTCCCAATCTGAGTTCTGAGGATGGTTATGACTTGGGCAATAGCTTGACAAGCAGAGGGAGAGGATTCAGGCTATAGGAACTCAGCGGAGTAGCACCTAGACATCCCTGGGTGAACTCAGGAGCTGAATGAGTTAACTCAGCAGTTCAAAAACTTTCTTAGCATGCATCCTCCTTCATCATTCTTCCTCTCTCTGGATTTCCACAAGTCCTGGACTTAGGCAAAGCTCGGCCTGACTCGACAACGCTTAACCCAACTTGGTTCAGCGAGTCAAACTGGGCTCGGTTCGAGCTATGCAATAATGCACCCACCCTCTTACTCTCTTTCTCGTTTCCTCCTTCCTCACAGCAATGCTTCCAGCCTGCACTGACCCAACTCAATCTGAGTCAAGTTAGCTCGGCGTCCTGGTGTAGTGCGTCACCACAACCCCTGATTCTCTCTCTCTCTCTCTCTTGTTTTCTCCCATACTTTTCCTCCCCTATTTTCTCTCTTTCTTTCTCCCTATCTCTCCAAGCTGTTGGTGGGAATCTCAAGACAGACGGGCCCTTTTATAGGGCTAGGGGTGGCCTTTTGGATCAACCTCTACGGTTGTTGTTTCACGATGTTCTGATGGGTCCCACATACTAACCCCACCTGTATGGTGTTAATCCTGCACGTGGGATGGATTCCCATAGCCACGACTCATCAGACGAGCATCTGGGATTGGAGAACAATGCTCACCTCATCATGATGGGTTCTTCAGTTGGACGGGGAAGATGATGCAGTCGTTCATGACAATTTATGATCTACTGTAACACCCCATACTTTTCAGTACTTGGGTGTTGCCGTGTAACCTAACTTAGTATAAACACCAGTCTAATTAAATTGAACGTCCACACGTTCTAGCCTAAATCTGAACGTAAAAGACCATTACATCATCAAATAAATCTTATTTTAGAATTTCAATCACTTTGATAGATGGATCAAACCTTCCATTAGGTTCCCAATTTCCCGTAGGGTGACCCACCACTTAGTTTCAATATTTGGGACATTGAATTTTTAAATCTAATCATTAATTTAAACTGTGGCCCACTTACAAACTAAAATAATCTATTTTTTTTATCCAAGCTCTATGGGTGTTAAGTGGATGAATGAATGGGCATGAACAACGATTTAGAGGAAAAAAAATAAGATAATGGTAATATATATATATATATATATATAAATGATAATAATAATATTGTAATAAAAATATTCAACATTCTAAATCCATGTTAGGCCACCTATTCCCTAACTCAACCACTGATTCTCAACTAAGTGGTCCATAGGACCATTTTAACCGCTGATATTCAAATTCAAAATGATCCAACCATTAGATCGACAAATATCCACCATTAGAACTAGAAATTTAAAGGTAGTGCCCACTTAAGATTTAGGTTAGCCCCATTCTTGAGCTCATGGCCTTATATAAGTCAATGAATCGAGTGGTCGGTGTGGATTTCATCAAAACAGTATGTGGACCCCACAATACATAGGATGTGTATCTTGGTTCGTGTGCACCAGCAGTGCACTAGACTGAGAACTCAGTCAAGTTAGGTTTGACCCGACAACCAAAAGAGGAAACTCCTTCCTCTCCTTTCATTTTCTTGCCAGCAAAATGAACGATGATCATTTGATCGATATGTGGCCCACCATTTGGCCCTGTTAATATTATCCAAACCGTCCATTAGATTCAGAGCATGGCTTTGACAAAAACTAAGGGTGTTTCACATGGAGTTGTACTTGTGCGTAAACACAAATCCAGACGCATCTAGACTGTGAACAACCATTTTTTCCAAAAATGGAAAACAAGTCTTACTGCTGCCAGGTGGCGATCCGCGTGAACTCCTCACTCTAAATCCCACCCATCCATATGGTGTTATGTTAGCCATCCAACAACCCTTCACGTGGATTAGGGTTTCCTGATAGAGATGGACGCAAAAACCTTCCTAATACTGTCCGTTCTAGAAGCTTGACACCTGTAATGATCCACACAATCTTCCCTCAATCCAATGACTTAGAAATGTTAGGACAAGTCATATAAGAAAGGTATCCTCATGCTAGGGCTTTTCATTCCATATAACAACTCAAAGAGAAAAACTAGCCGCAATCTTCCTCAAGCAAACCCGCTACTTATAACCCTTTAAACCTTTGGTCCAACACGTCACCTAGCTCCATTACACCCCTAGGAACCCAACCATGCTGTCGGAATGAAGAAAGAATCAATGGGAGAGAGTCTACCATTAACGACACTCTTCTTCTCCACCGCGAGATGTCGACTGGGTCAAGTCTGTTTAGGCGCGGATGGTTTGGGTTTGTATCTGGCCTCTCCCAGACCTTGCTAGACACGTTCAGGAGGAGAAGAAAGGAAGAGATGTGAAGGATGGGTTGTACTCAAGTTGAGTGTAATGAGGTGCCGCACCGAGTCATGGCCTGACTTGCTGTTGAGTCCAGGTTGTGGGTTGAGTTTGCTTGAGTCCAGATCCTCCTGGACGTCTCAAAATGAAGGAGGATTTAGTGAGAGAAGATCGAGAGAGAGAGAGAGAGAGAGAGAGAGAGAGAAGGAGGGAATAAGTGCGCTGCTGCACTAGCTCAAACCAAGCCGAGTTTAGGTCGAGTCAGGCTGGGCTTGGCCTCCATTGCTTGATGTTTCCAGCAAGAAGAAAGTAGAAGGATAGAGGAAGGAGGAGATGGTGAGAGAAGAGAGAGTTGTGAGTCATGCTGCTAGGCAAACCGAGTCAAGTTCTGACCTAGTTTGCCTCAGCCGAATGGGCACGCTGGCCATGGAGTTTGGGGACGACTCGTTGTGTTGGGCAAGCTCGATCATGTCCAGCATTGCTACTAGACTTTCAATAAAAAGAGAGACATGGCGAAGAGAAAGAGAGAGTGTGTGTATGATTGTCATGTTGCTGGCAAGTTTCAAACTCAGTTCGGGTGGTCCAAGTTCATCGACTTGCTGACTTAAGTGCTATTATCACTCCCCAAACTCGGAAAATGGGCTAAAAAAATTCTTGATTGCCGAATCCGGCGCCGACAACCTCCTTAGTAATCCATTCTCGGCTCACGACACCCATATACCAGGTTCCGATCCTGGGATCCTATAAGGAGGATTTTCAATGTGAATTTATTTCATAACAAGCATAACCATAAGCATAACCCACGAAGAATAACCAAAACACCATCACAAAATCTACTATGATCAAAAGCTTTAAGGTACAATGTGCATAAAGGGAAATACAATATCGATAATAAAAAACTCCAGAAACTCTACGGTACGCTCCTGCTCCTGCTCCTGCTCAGCTACGGTCTAGCATCAACTGCACAAATCAATTGTGCATAAGCTTATAGAAAGCTTAGAGGGTGGTGAAAGTGTATACACAATATAAGCGTACTCAGAATACAATATCAGAGTAATACAGAATATACTGGTAAGTCCATGAATACAATTAGCCGTACTCAGGCTATGCGATGCAAGACATAAATGATGCCGGCCATACCAAGGCTATGTGATGCGAGATGCAACTCAAGTATACCAATCCTCATCCAAGTCCACATGTCAATGTAGCTCATCACTAGAGCATCAAATATCAGTACAGTTCTCACTTTGGATAATCACTAGGGTTAGTACACTCCAAATGACACTGCTCCTTTCCCAGACATGCAGTCCAAGTGAGTGTAAGAAGCCTCACTATCTGCCTAGCCAATAGCCTGCCAATACCTATCCGACATGTCGATAGCAGACCTATTTACGAGTTGGTCATACTCAACCTAACAATTGCCCTCTACCCTCAGGCGGGTAAGGCCATACCCCCTTCCAACCGACCATGACATAGTATGAGATATGGCCTACTGGTATTCAGCCCTCGTGCACTCATGTATCCACTCAGTCTCGACATTGGAGTCATCCTCTGGTACCATCAGGTTTAGGAATTTTTAGTCGGGGACATCTATGGCATCCCGATGCTAATAACAGTATTTCTGGTGTCCAATCCTACCATCCACGATATGCATGTGGAGGCTACGACCCTGATGTCGCTAGGGTCTATAGTAACCATATCACACAATGCAATATGTATGAGTCATACAATCCAGTCATGCATCAATCCTGTACATGTCATGCGGTCATGAGGGAGAACACCACCTATCAGGGAGTCCCATAAACAACTTACTAGAAGGCATATGTAATGATCAACCACATCTCATCACCAGCATGCAGATGATGCGTATGGGTATGTATCATGATGATATACTAAGACGTACTCATAATCGGTATCGATAACCGGTATCGATAATCGGCATAGATAATCGGCCTCGATAATTGTCCCATATGCAAGGCGGGGGTACATAGATGGATAGTCAATCTAAACCATATATAAAGATCAGCCCTCGGCTGTGGATATGCCAAATCTGGTAGCACGAAGTCATCCATCTACGATGATGATAGACCATGCAATGACAATGGGGCCCAACGATTTGGGTTAACCTACTTAGAGAATGATGAGAATGGACCTAATAAGGCCTAAGGGAAGGTCACAATGTGGACATTTAACCAACATTGCTCCCAAGGAGCAGCCCACATAGAGCCTAACATATAATGGGCCCATAGCCTCACATAAGGGCCCAATATACATCCCACTGGGCCGTACACAAAGGCCTCGTATACAATATAATAGGCCTCACGCCAGGGCCTCATATACAACATAATGGGTCTTACACAAGGTCTTAATATACATCACACTAGGCCTCCCTCAAGGGCCACAAATGCATCACCATGGGCCTCATACAAGGTGTCACGCCTCAGACTCGGTAACCGGACTCAAAAGTAACCCGATGGCCGGTTCTGGCTACAACAGCCTCCTTAGTACCCCATTCTCGGCTCTTGAGACAGGTTCTGATCCTGGGATCCTACAAGGAGGATTTCTATAACAGTATAATCATTCTAATATAAACATACCTAAGATCACAATAAGTATATTTGAGAATAACAAAGGGCACATATCACAAAATCCACTAAGAATTTAAACTTTTACAAGCTTACATAAGGTCTAAAAGGACATATATAAGATAATAGAAGAAAGAAAGGAAATCTACAACATTGGGTCCTCACGCATCAATCGTGCATAAGCTTATAGAAGCTTAGAAGGTGGTATAAGTGTGTGATAATGGTGCACAGAAGAATAATAGGAGATACGGGAAGGAGACATGATCAAAGTCAACACCACCAGCCTTACCAAGGTTGTTATGAACGCAAGAAGCTATACCAAGGTAGTACAATAATGTGGGAAGCCATACCAAGGCTATATGATACAATGAGTACTGTAATGCAAAGGGTACCGGGCGCCATACCAAGGCGATACAATATGAGACTTATACAACCGATGTAATGTAATGTGAAGTGATGTCAGTGCTCATATCCAATCCACATATCAAGTACATTTTCATCATAAGAAAATCACCAGGGTCCATTACACTGCTGAATGACTGCTGCTCTATAAATCCTGCATAGTCAAATGAGCGCAAGAGACCTCATTACCCTGCTTGCGGACAACCAATCACCAATAAGGCCTGAAGGTAGTGGACTCATTCACGAGCTGGTCAGACTCAGCCTAGCAATGCCTCCTTATATCAGGCGAGTAAGGCCACACCCCTATCCAACTGACTACACGTCAATGGGAGTCGTGGCCTAATGGTATAAGGCCCTCATGCGCTCATATATTCCACCCGGTCAAGGTGTTGGAGCAGATCCTTGGTACAATGGAAGTTTTAGAAATTTCACCCATGGGCATCCTATGCACCCAGTATGCTCCAATAACATTTTCGGTGTCCAAACATGGTCATCCACGATGTATCTGTGGAGGCTACAACCTTGATGAAGTAAGGGCGATACTTATCCATATGCTATGCAATGCTAGATGTATAAATTGCACAATCAACCATGCATTAATTCCAAGCATCCAACGTGCTCAAGAGGGAATACTACGTCCCTAGGAGAAAGTAACATGCAATACCCAATGGCACAATATGACCACACACACATACCACACAGTGTCACCCAAGCATACAATGATGTACATGAGTCATGAGGATGAATTTAATTACATCATATGGCGATATACAATGTATATCACATTCCTCCTATCCAAGAAGGAACCAAGACTAGGTACTTAGACAATATCTTTAAGGAAATCCAACTTCTAGTTGGGGCTCATTTACCTGGGGTAACCCACGAGACTAAGTATACAAGCTATGGGTCTAAGTAATATAGAAATGAGCCTAGCAAGAGTCTAAGATGAGTATCCAATCACTCTTAAATACAACCGGGCCGAGAGGGGTCCATAATGAGGACATTTAACCACTATTCCCCAAAAAGGCATATCAACCATGAACTATATGGATAAAAGGCCCAAGGCCTACATTTAAGAAAAAAATAAAGGTAACCACACAGATACACACACACACACACATATATATATATATATATATATATATTACTCATAATAGGCCATAAAAACATATAATACCACTTTTAACAACATGAGCTCTAAGAGGGGAATTAAGGCCCAAGGCTTAATTTCTAATGGCCATAAAATCCATGCATTAAGTTAGACTTGGTGGGCAGCTTGCGTACACAATGTACGGCCCAAAAATAAGTTTAAGTTTGGATGAAATGGGCCCAACTACATCAGCCCAATAACTAGCAATTTAAGTGGGCAACCAAAGGCCCAATACTATCCTTATCTCAGCCCACAAGTCCATCAAAATGGTGGAAGTCGGCCCAATGTATGGCTGGGCTAAGCTGGGGCGTCCCTGCCCACTCTGGGCTCATTAGATGCCCCGAAATTCTGATATTAAGATGGGGTCCTCATAAGATCACTAAAAGTGACCCAAAAGAATGCACTGATTAAGCCCAAGATTATAAGAAAACATAAGCATGTAATACGTACACAAGTACTCAATATGGTGAGCCCCACAGCCAAATAAAGTTTTAACCACAAAATTATACATTTAAGGCCCTTTGATAAACTTTTGGCTCGTTTGACTTCCTAGACTTACTAAGGTCTAGAAATTAGTTAGTTATGTGGTAATAATCTCATGAAGGCTAACTATACTCACTAGGGGACCCCACCAGATGGAGAGTGTGTATATATTATGAAAAAATCAAGTGGGTCTATTACTGGATTGTGAGTCTAGCAGCAACCGAAGGCAGAGAGTACTTCCACAATTGGGCTATCTAAGGCTTGGATGGCATGGACCAAACATGCACTAAGATAGGTCCCACATATATACACATTGAGCCTTAAACAAATGGCCTAGGGTCTATGGTGGGCCTTTAACCATCCATAGAGAAACCCATGGGCCTACCTTAAGATTACCCAAGAGCACATCCAACCTCAACTGGGTCCCAAAAGGGTAACTTACTACGTATGTAAGGAAAAGTCCAAGGCCCAATCAATCCATGGCCTAGTGGGCCGTATACTAAGCCCAATACATAGGCAACCCGATAGGCCCTTAAAAAAGGTTAGGGCCCAACCATAAGGGTCATAGGTTCACTCATTGTGGTGGGCCTAATGGGCAGCCATTATCCCATCATATGGGAAATCCTTATATTTAACACAAGTAAGTTAGGCTTCACATCTCGGCCCAAGTATGGATTTATTATAGTGGGCAAGTAAGGGCCCAACTACTTAGGTATTTGGCCCATAAGATCCGTCACAATGGCATGGTAAATATAGGACCCAAGGGTCCAACGAGCCTATCAGAAATTCCAGCCCAACTAAGGCTATAAGGCCCATTAATTAACTAGAAGACTAGCCCAAAAAGAATCCAATTGGAATATTGCTTTAATCATGCACTAATTAAGCCTAAGCCTAACAGTAAAATTAAAATGGTAAGATACTAACTTAAATCCTCCTCAAATCTAGTGGGCCATGCTGCCCTAAAATACACATTTATGGGGCGGCAACATTGGGCCCATTGCTGAATTTTCAGCCCACCCGCTTTCTGGGTTTGTTGGAGTCTAGCAAATAAATTAATTTATACTAATTATTTTTTGATGACCCATGCACATCACTGTGGGTCCCACCAGATGAGAGGGGAATGCACAACATGCATTAGAAGTGGGCCATGCTGCTGGAATATAGGACCAGCAACAGTCCAAGGTAGGGGCGTCCCATGGTGGGTAGTCCTACGAGCTTAGGTATGTGACATAAAAACTAACCCAATTTACAGGCCGCATCACGGTCAGTTCGAATGTCCGTTTGGTCTGAAATTTTGCAGAGTGACACTTTCATGGGTGGGCCACACTCCACAAAATTTTAGAATTTTTGGATATTCCTAAGTATTTTAATTAATTTAAATAAAACAGTCTATCCAGAAAATTGGATTGACCTGGACGTCCCAACGTGATGGGCCAATCCAGCCCTTGCCACAGTGTGCATAGGGGTCCATTGGCCTTGAAATTTGTTAGGTGGGTCATACCATAGGTGGACCACACTCTCACAAAATTTCAGAATCTATCTTGAAAATCGGACTGATCTAAACACCACATTATAGGTGGGTCATACCATAGGTGGACCACACTCTCACCAATATCCAGATCATCCTACTATACAAAACACCTTTGCATGTATCCCAATTAATTGGATTTTGGGGATACATGTCATAGGATGGGATGCCATCGGTGTCCTCTCCTTTTTGGGTGGCTGGATTTTTGTTGGCCCACAAGGTGGGTCACATACCATGATCAGGGATGAGAATAAGGGAAAAGAAGAGAAGGAAGGGAAATCCGGCCATAAGGAAGGGCTCCGCCACTATTAAGCCCTCCCAAGAAAATCCAACCACACATCAAACACTAATATGTATCTACACCATGAATCTCATACATGCATGACTAAAAATTTAAATGGATGGTTGGGATACCATCCCCACCATAAAATGAAGGTCTATATGACCTTAGAATGATTTAGATCATGATATACATCATGATGGGGTCCATGGAGAATGGCCCCATCATGGAACAATGCATGCATGTAGGATGGGCCAAGGGCCCCATCCAAGGGATCAAATGGGATCCCCACCATGGATTGGTGGGTCCCACATGTTCCATACATGAAGAAATGAAAGGATCAAGATAGAGAAGAAGGATCAGCAAGTTATAGACACACACCTTCAAATCAAACTCTCAATCTCTCACACAAGATAGATCTTGGACCAAGGAAGAAGGTTTAATGGCTAGGATGAATTTCTAAGGGTGGGATTGAGGGATTTTGAAGCTTCAAGGGGCTAGAGTAATGGAGGAAAATGGTATGTTTAGGAGAGGAAATTGCTGGAATGAAGAAAATGAGGAGGAAGAGAGTTAAGGAGAGAGAGAGAGAGAGAGAGATAGTAATGATTTGTTTATAAGAAAAGAAATGATTACCTTAGGGAAGAGAAAACAAAGTTGCAAGGAGATTTAGGTGGTGTGTCAGTTATGGAGGTCTTGGTAGTGAGGTCTTGGTAGTGTGAGTTATGGAGATTTAGATGGTGTGTGTAGTGTTTATTGGAACTTGTGCAAAAGAGGGAGTGTAGGCCACATGCACCACTCCAAGGTGGGCCACATGATCAAATTAAGGGCCATAGACTGAAACGTACATAACTTTTGATCTACATATCGGATGGACGCACAAGATGCATCGTTGGAACCACAATGACGATGCCAATAAGATGGAATAGGTCTCGGGATGATCCGAGTCAGGTCAAAATGATCGGACTCAAAGATGACCACAAACGCTATCCAAAGGTCGCGGGTCGCCAGAATTCAACCGGTAGGACCGCGAGACCATGAGAAATGAAATGCATACCTACACACACATGCACATGCAAGAGCTTGGGTCGGGGTTTACAATCCTCCCAACCAATAAAGAAATTTTATCCCCAAAATTGACCAATGCAGGACAGTGAAAACCAAACACCATCATCATAAAGCAATCATCAAAAGAGAAGGCAATACAATCTGCATATATCAATCAATAAATAAATAGGGATAACCCTCTCTAATCTTGGCCTTGCATTCCCAAGACGCCTCGGCCTCCGAATAATGACCCCATTGCACCTTCACCAAGGGAATGACCTTGGTCTTGAGGACTTGCTCCTTCCGATCAAGAATACGAATCAGCTGCTCAATGTAGGAAACATCCTCACAGACCTCAAGTGGCTGCCAATCAATTACAGGAATAGTGTCCGACCCACATTTCTGTAACATAGAAACATGGAATACATCGTGGATCGCAGACAACTCAGGAGGCAAGGTAAGCCTATAGGCCACATCGCTCAAGTGCTCGGTAATCTCAAAAGGTCCAATGAATCTAGGGGCAAGTTTGCCCTTCACACCAAAGCGAACCACACCCTTCATAGGTGAGACCTTGAGATATACCATGTCTTCGACTGAGAACTCGAGGGGTCAACGCCGACGATTAACATAACTCTTCTGCCAGCTCTGAGCTGTGCGCATCCTCTTCCTGATAACATTAATACCCTCTGACATCTATGGCACAAGCTCGGGACTTAAGAGACGACACTCTCCAACCTCAGTCTAACAACTAGGAAACCTGCACGCTCTACCAAAAAGTGTTTTAAAATGAGCCATGCCGATAGTTGCCCGATAGCTGTTGTTGTACGCGAACTCGGTGAGGTGCAAATGCTCATCCCAACTGCCCGCAAAGTCGTTCACATAAGCCCTGAGCATATCATCAAGGATCTGGTTGACCCTTTCGGTCTGCCCATCCGTCTGGGAATGATAAGCGGTGCTGAGATGCAAAGTGACCCCCAATGCCTGCTGAAAACTCCTCCAAAACTGAGACATAAATCTTTAGTCTCGGTCTGAAATGATCGAAACTGGAATGCCAAGTAGTCTCACTATCTCCTTAATGAATATCCTCGCCAACCGGTCCATAGACCTGGAAGTATGCACTAGAATGAAATGACCTGACTTTGTCAGACGATCGACAATAACCTAGATGGTATCGTGACCGCGCTGAGTCCTCAGCAAACCTGCGATGAAGTCCATCGATACGTGCTCCCGCTTCCACTCTGGAACGCTCAACGGCTGCTAGGGAGTAGGGGGTCTCTGATGATCGGCCTTGACACGCTGGCATTGTCACACTCAGCCATAAAATTCACAATCTGGCCTACCATCCCTAACCAGAAATACTGTCTTGACAACTAAACAAGCCAACAAGCTCAACATTGGCAATACAAAACTATTTAGAGGGCAAGAACACTTCACCAACCAAAATGGAACACGACAATATCATCGGCCTAACACAGCAATCTTCCCAAAAGTGTCAATACTGAAATCCCTTACAACAAACTCTAATAGTAATTTGAGTGAACAAAAGCCCTTAGATACAAAAGGGGTGTGATGCACCAAAACACAAGACTTACATACAGAGACAAGGAGAATACCCATAACGACTCCCCTAATAACTAAGGGTCCTGCCGAGTCACGCAATATCAAGCCTGAGGTGGCTGGGGAGATATCTCTCTTCTGCATCTGCGGTCTTTACTACTGCTGCGGTTGCTGGGGAGGACTACATTGCAGTCTTGGTTGTTGTTGGGGTCTTGTGGCGGGAGTTATTGTCGCTGTTGCAAGGGAAGAGGGCACTCGTGCCTCCGATGCCCAGCCTATCCATAACTGAAGCAAACACCAAAAAAGGGGCCAGAAGATGAACCAGCAGGCGGTGCTGATGATGATGAAGAAGCCACTACATGTGATGCTGATGCTCTGGTGGCTCGATAGGCTATGCACCTCTGCCGCTGTCGACGTTGTCGAGAGCTATCGGAGGGGGCCCACCTCTTCCGGCCTCTTATCTGATCACGATCCCTCTGCGAACCAGTCCACTCAGCCTCGCCTTGAAGTAGAAATACCGCCTACGGAGTTTGCTGCAGGGTCAAATCTCGTAAAAGGGGACTCATACGCTCCTGTTCCACTTGTCCGGGCATCTCAGGAATGGGTTGACTGGTCTGAAGAACATCAGTGATGACCTGCATCAACTACTGGAGATGCTCAGCTCCTAAAGGAATCGTCAGATAAGCGGGGGTAGCACTAGCCTCTGATGGAGGCATAGGTGCTGCGAGAGCCTCAGGAATAGGTACGGCAGGCTCTAGAAGGGAAACAGGAAATTCAGATGGTGGAGCAAAAGTCATTCGGATCGCTGGAGTGGAATGAGAACCATGTCCATGGGCACCTCGACTAGATGACATGGTTTACAAAAATAACAAAGGTGATGGACACCTAGGAATTAGAATCCTTGAAGGCTCAAATGGAACGAGGGAAACGCACTTGGGACACTACACGTCCTAAGCTTACAGCAGATATGTGATGTTATCCCAAGTTATTTTAGAATTACTTGATATGCTTTGATACCAAAACCTGTCACGCCTCAGACTCGGTAACCGGACTCACAAGGAACCCGATGACTGGTTTTTGCTGCTACAGTCTCTGTAGTATAAGCATACCCAAGATCACAACAAGTATATCTGAGAATAACAAAGGGCACACATCACAAAATTCATTAAGAATTTAAACTTTTACAAGCTTACATAAGGTCCAAAAGGACATACATAAGATAATAGAAGAAAGAAAGAAAGTCTGCAACATTGGGTCCTCAAGCTTAGCTCTAATCTAAACTCTGCCACTGTGGTGCCTGCTGAGGATCTCCTGCACGCATCAATCATGCATAAGCTTATAGAAGCTTAGAGGGTGGTGTAAGTGTGTGCTAATGGTGCACATAAGAATAATAGGAGATACAGAAGGAGACATGATCAAAGCTAACACCACCAGCCTTACCAAGGCTATTATGAACACAAGATGCTATACTAAGGTAGTACAATAATGCGGGAAGCCATACTAAGGTTATATGGTACAATGAGTACTGTAATGCAAAGAGTATTGGGTGTCATGCCAAGGCGATACAATATGAGGCTTATAAAACCGATGCAATGTAATATAAAGTGATGTCGGTGCTCATATCCAACCACATATCAAGTACATTTCCATCATAAGGAAATCACCGGGGTTCATTACAATGCTGAATGACTATCGCTTTACAGATCCCGCACAATCAAATGAGCATAAGAGACCTCACTACCCTGCCTGCGGACAACCAATCACCAACAAGGCCTGAAGGTAGCAGACCCATTCATGAGCTGGTCAGACTCAGCCTAGCAATGCCTCCTTACATCAGGTGAGTAAGGCCACACCCCTATCCAACTGACTACACGTTAGTGGGAGTTATGGCCTAACGGGATAAGGCCCTCGTGTGCTCATATATTCCACCCGATCACGGCGTTGGAGCAGATCCTTTGTAACATGAAAGTTTTAGGAATTTCACCCATGGGCATCTATGCACCCGGTATGCTCAAGCAACATTTTCGGTGTTCAAACATGGCCATCCACGATATATCTGTAGTGGCTACAGCCCTGATGAAGCAAGGGCGATAATTATCCATATGCTATGCAATGCCAGATGTATGAATCGCACAATCAACCATGCATTAATTTCAAGCATCCAACGTGCTCAAGAGGGAATACTACGTCCCTTGGAGAAGGTAACATGCAATGCCTAAGGCACAATATGACCACACACACACAGAGAGTGTCACCCAAGCATACAATGATGTACATGGGTCATGAGGATGAGTTTAATTACACTATATGGTAATATACAATGTATATCACATTCCTCCTATCCAAGAAGAAACCAAGACTAGGTACTTAGACAATATCCTTAAGGAAATCCAACTTTTAGTGGGGGCCCATTTACCTGGGGTAGCCCACGAGACTAAGTATACAAGATATGGGTCTA
Source organism: Magnolia changhungtana (assembly GCA_030180095.1). Lineage (NCBI taxonomy): Eukaryota > Viridiplantae > Streptophyta > Magnoliopsida > Magnoliales > Magnoliaceae > Magnolia > Magnolia changhungtana. Next base: position 3,116,964 of record JASAUF010000360.1, read on the forward strand.
AGCAATATAGAAATGAGCCTAACAACAGTCTAAGATGAGTATCCAATCACTCTTAAATACAACCAGGCCTAAAGGGGTCCATAATGGGGACATTTAACCACCATTCCCAAAAAAGACATATCAACTATGAATTATATGGATAAAAGGCCCAAGGCCTACATTTAAGAAAAAAATAAAGGTAACCACATATATATATTCCTCATAATAGGCCATAAAAAGATATAATACCACTTTTAACAATATGGGCTCTAAGAGGGGAATTAAGGCCCAAGGCTCAATTTCCAATGCCATAGAATCCATGCATTAAGTTGGACTTGGTGGGCAGCCTGTGTACATAATATACAGCTCAAAAATAAGTTTAAGTTTGGATGCAATGGGCCCAACTACATTAGCCCAATAACTAGCAATTTAAGTGGGAAACTAAGGGCTTAATACTATCCTTATCTCAGCCCACAAGTCCATCAAAATGGAGGAAGTCGGCCCAATGTATGGCCAGACCAAGCTGGGATGTTCCTGCTCACTCTGGGCTCACTGGATGTCCCAAAATTCTGTTCTTAAGATGGGGTCCTCATAAGATCACTAAAAGTGACCAAAAAGAATGCACTGATTAAGCTTAAGATTATAAGAAAACATAAGCATGTAACACGTACACAGGTTCTCAATATGGTGGGCCCCACAGCCAAATAAAGTTTTAACTACAAAATTGTACATTTAAGGCCCTTTGATAAACTTTTGACCCATTTGACTTCCTAAACTTGCTAAGGTCCAAAAATTAGTTAATTATGTCGAAATAATCTCATGAAGGCTAATTATACTCACTGGGGGACCCCACCAGATGGAGAGTGTGTATATATTATGAAAAAAATCAAGTGGGCCTATTACTGGATTGTGAGTCAAGCAGCAATCCAAGGTAGAGAGTGCTTCCACAATCGGGCTATCCAAGGCTTAAATGGCCTGGACCAAACATGCGTTCAGGTAGGTCCCACATATATACACATTGAGCCTTAAACAAATGGCCTAGGGTCTATGGTGGGCCTTTAACCATCCATAGAGAAACCCATGGGCCTACCTTAGGATCACCCAGGAGCACATCCAACCTCAACTGGGTCCCAAAAGGGTAGCCTGCTAGGTATGTAAGGAAAAGTCCAAGGCCTAATCAATCCATGGCCTAGTGGGCCATACACTAAGCCCAATATATAAGCAACCCGATAGGCCCTTAAACAAGGTTAGGGCCAACCATAAGGGTCATAGGTTCACTCATTGTGGTGGGCCTAATGGGCAGCCCATTATCCCATCATATGGGAAATCCTTATATTTAACACAAGTAAGTTGGGCCTCACATCTCGGCCCAAGTATGGATTTATTATAGTGGGCAAGCAAGGGCCCAACAACTTAGGTATTTGGCCCATAAGATCCATCACAATAGCATGGTAAATATAGGACCTAAGGGTCCAACGGCCCTATCAGAAATTCCAGCCCAACTAAGGCTATAAGGCCCATTAATTAACTAGAAGACTAGCCCAAAAAGAATCTAATTGGAATATGCCTTTAATCATGCACTAATTAAGCCCAACAGTAAAATTAAAATGGTAAGATACTGACTTAAATCCTCCTCAAGTCTAGTGGGCCATGCTGCCCTAAAATACACATTTATGGGGCGACAACATTGGGCCCATTGCTGAATTTCCGGCCCACCCGCTTTCTGGGTTTGTTGGAGTCCAACAAATAAATTAATTTATACTAATTATTTTCTGATGACCCACACACATCACTGTGGGTCCCACCAAATGAGAGGGGAATGCACAACATGCAGTAGAAGTGGGCCATGCTGTTGGAATACAGGCCTAACAACAACCTAAGGTAGGGGCGTCCCATGGTGGGTAGTCCTACGGGCATGGGTATTTGGCCCAAAACTGAACTAATTTGCAGGTCGTACCACAGTCAGCTCAAATGTCCGTTGGGTCTAAAATTTTGCAAAGTCACACTTCCATGGGTGGGCCATATCCCCAAAACATTTTATAATTTTTTGATATTCTTAAGTATTTTAATTAATTTAAATAGAACAGTCTATTCAGAAAATTGAACTGACCTGGACATTCCAACGTGGTAGGCCAGTCCGGCCCTTTCGACGGAGTGTACAGCGGTCCATTGGCCTTTAAATTTGGTAGGTGGATCCTACCATGGGTGTACCACATCCCCAAAAAATTTTAGAATTTTTAGAAATGTAAATATATTTTAATTCATTTAAAGAATTCAATCTGTCCTGAAAATTGGACTGATCTAGACACCACATTATCATGGGCCGGCCCAACCACCACCATGGTGTGTACAGGCGTCTATTGGCCCCAAAATTTTATAGGTGGGTCCTAACATGAATGGGATACCTCCTTATAAATTAAACACCTAAAAGTATTTTAATAAATTTTAGAATTTCAACCTGTCCACGGTGGAGTGCTGTTGGAAATGTAACTGTCCTAAATTTGGGCCATCCAAATGGGTGGGTTCTGGGCCTCCAAAATTCCTAAAATTTGGACCCAAGGTCCCTCATCAAGCCTACAACAAAGTGGGACATAGAAAGATGGTCCACCTTCTAAGAAAATATTTTAAAAATTTTGTTTTTTTTTTTTTAATGGGACTATGCTTCTGGACTGCATAGCAGAAATTTCTGGTAGCCCACTATGTTGGCCCATCCTTTTGGATGCTCAAATGGGGTTCATTGGAGCTGAAATTTGGTATGGTTGTAGGTGGGTCATGCAGATACAAGAATCACATATAAATTTGTGTCAATCTTCCCATCAAATTCCCAGAAATCAGACCCCAAGGTGACCCAAAAATCTATCCAGACAATTTCTGGACAGCAATATTACATTGGAATAAAATAATTTTAATCAATAATTAAAATGGGATTTAATCCTAAAAAATTAGAGGATGGACCACCCTAGTGGGCCTCACAAATATCCAGATCATCCTATCATACAAAACACCTTTGCATGTGTCCCAATTAGTTGGATTTTTGGGATACATGTCATAGGATGGGATGTCATGGGTGTCCTCTCCTTTTTGGGTGTCTGGATTTTTGTTGGCCCACAAGGTGGGCCACACACAATGATCAGGGATGAGAATAAGGGAAAAGAAGAAAAGGAAGCGAAATCCGGCCATAAGGAAGGGCTCCGCTACTATTAAGCCCTCCCAAGAAAATCTAACCACGCATCATACACAAATATGTATCTACACCATGAATCTCATACATGCTTGACTAAAAATTTAAACGGATGGCTGGGATACCATTCCCACCATAAAATGAAGGTCTATATGACCTTAGAATGATTTGGATCATGATATACATCATGATGGGGTCCATGGAGAATGGCCCCATCATGGAACAATGCATGCATGTAGGATGGGCCAAGGGCCACATCCAAGGGATCAAATGGGATCCCCACCATGGATTGGTGGGTCCCACATGTTCCATACATGAAGAAATGAAAGGATCAAGATAGAGAAGAAGGATCAGCAAGTTGTAGACACAGACCTTCAAATCAAGCTCTCAATTTCCCACACAAGATAGATCTTGGACCAAGGAAGAAGGTTTAATGGCTAGGAGGAATTTCTAAGGGTGGGATTGAGGGATTTTGAAGCTTCAAGGGGCTAGAGTAATGGAGGAAAATGGGATGTTCGGTAGAGAAAATTGCTGGAATGAAGAAAATAAGAAGAGGGAGAGAGATAAGGAGAGAGAGAGAGAGAGAGAGAGAGATAGTAATGATTTGTTTCTAAGAAAAGAAATGATTACCTAAGGGAGGAGAAACCAAAGTTGCAAGGGGTAGGGTAGGTTTGGGTGGTGTGTGAGGTCTTGGCAGTGTTAGTTATGGAGATGTAGGTGGTGTGTGTAGTATTTTTTAGAAATTATGCAAAAGAGGGAGTGTAGGCCATATGCACCACTCCAAGGTGGGCCACATGATCAAATCAAGGGTCATAGACTGAAACGTACATAACTTTTGATCTATATATCGGATGGACGCACAAGACACGTTGTTGGAACCGCAATGACGATGCAAACAAGATGGCATAGGTCTCGGGCCGATCTAAATTAGGTCAATATGACCAGACTTAAGGATGAACACAAATACTATGCAAAGGTCGCTGGTCACCGGGATTCAACTGGTAGGACCACGAGACCATGAAAAATGAAATGCATACCTACACACACATGCACACATAAGAACTTAGGTCGGGTCATACATAAGGGCCTCACATACATCTTATTGGGCCACGTCCCATAGGCCTCTGACATATTACAATGGGCCTCTCATCTGGGACTCAAATACATTATATTGGGCCACGTCCCATGAGCCTTGAAATACATCGCAATGGGCCTCACCCCAAGGGCTTCAAATTTACACTATAAGAAATTGGCATTTTACCGATGAACTTATTGCCGACGAAATTTATTTCGTCGATTAATATGACTTTCCTTGACAAAATTATATTTTGTCGACAAAAGTATATTTTGTCGACAAAAGATTCCTGCCGCGACCAAATATGTTCCTGCCACCATTTACAACGATGGCCTGGAAACTTTTCCCGATGATATTGTGTATCGTCAGTGAAAACAATGATACATAATATTTCCTGGTGATTATCTTGTCGGTAAATTTAATTTTTCTCAATGAACCAAATAGTTCGTCGGCAAAAGGTCCCCGGTGTCCTTTGCAATGACAGAGAGGTTATTTTTACCGACGTTACACAATATCGTCGGTAAAGAAACTTTTCTCGACGAAATCATATTTTGTTGGCAAAAGATTTCCACCATAACCAAATATGTTCCCCCCATGACCAAATTATTTTCCAATGATTATTTCGTCAGTAAATTTAATTTTTCTTGACGAACCAAATAGTTCGTCGACAAAAGATTCCTTGGTGTCCTTTCCAATGATGGAGAGGCTATTTTTGCTGATGTTATACAATATCATCGGTAAAGGAATTTTTACCGATGAATCGCATTGTCGGTAAAGGAGCTTGGACAAAATGAACAGTGGACATATTATTTCGCTCTGTGTGGTTGATCATGGATGTTGAGTTGTAATTTTTGTTTTTGGTGTAACTAATAAGTATATTTAAAAATATATGTATGTAGTGGATGGGGCTGATAGAGCATGGGTGGGCCCAAATATTTTTAAAGCCTTTTACCGATGAATTGTGAAAAGTAGTACCGGTGAAAAGTTTCATCGGTAATAATGATATGTTTTAACTCAAACCAACTCCAGCGCCCATCTCTCACTCTCTCTCAATCTCTCGACCCTGTTGTTGCCTCTCTCTGTCTCTCAATCTCTCGACCCTCTATCGTTTGCTCTCTCTCTCTCTCTCTATCTCTCTAAAAGCCCATACATCATCTTTCTCTCTGTCTCTTAATCTCTCGAACCTCAACCGTGAGGTAGTCGGTTCCACTTCGCCCCCCCCTCTCTCTCTCTCTCCAATAGCCCACATATCATCTTTCTCTCTGTCTCTTAATCTCTCGAACCTCAACCATAAGGCAGCCGGTTCCACTTCACCCCTAGCTAGTTACAACAATGACCAGCCCTCTCGAATCATCTCAGGTATCTCTCTCTATCTAGCCACATCTCTTCGATGCTGAAGATAATTGGGGATTTTTTTTAATTTTTCTTTTATTTTGTAATTTTTGAATCCATAAGTAGGGTTGTGCAATGGTGAATATAATTGGGGATATTTGAATCCCTAATTAGGGATTTGCAAATTTCAATCCGTAATTAGTATTGTAGGATGCATATTAGATATTCAAAACTGAAAATCATTTGGATGCCTGTAGATGGTTTAAGCTGTAAAGGATTTACAGCCTGTCTGTCTAGCTTTAAGTTGGCGTTTAGATAGCCTATAAATGGTTTATACCTTATCTATCTCTAAAAGCTTGAGTATTTTGCTGTATGGTTTCATCCTTAGTTGTATACAACTCCTTAATTGTGAGGCTCATAGTGATGTGCGTGCCTTAAATCCACATCATCCAATGATATTGAAAGGTATATTAGGGCATGATCCAAAAAATGAAGCATATCCAAATCTTATCTGGGCCATACCACATAAGCAGTAGTGATTGAATCCCACCATTAAAAACTTCATTGGGCCACTGGAATGTTTATTTGCCATTCAACTTGTTCATAAGTTCACAAATATTTGGATGAAGAGACCAAATAAATATTAGCTTGATTCAAAACTTTGTGGCCCACAAGAAGTTTTTAATGGTCGGTTACCACTATTTTCTGAAATAGCGGTGAAGACCGCTTTAGTTGAAGTAGGAATATGCCAATATATCTTAGAGGGGGTGAATAGGACTTTTTAAAGTTTTTATGGTTTATTTAAAATCCTATTACACTAATTCTAATAACAAGAACATATTAGGATTACTCAAAAGTAACTCTACTGGCTTCCAAGCCCTGTAGAGGATCTAATCACAAACTATTTAAGAAGTTAACAATATGCAAACTAGTTTATGATGGATATGACTGTGTATGTGTGTGAGGTGTGATCTTAAATATTCAGATATGAAAATATTAAAGTAAATCACACAAACAGAAGAATAGCAATCTTAAATACAGTCATTTTTATAGTGGTTCAACTACTTGTCTACTCCACTCCTGGTAACCGCACTCAACCCTTGAGTGTACCGGATTTCACTAAGGAGGTTTCATAGCGGTTCACCTCAAACCTAAGGTTTTAAATCAGGTTAACCTTCAACCTTTACAACCTCCACTGAGGCTGACTATTTATGCTCTCACGAGCAAGGGTCAACACAATGCACCCACTATTAGGCACACTGGCCAAGGATCTTCTATAAGACCCTAACTGAGGTTTCACATGGTTCACCTCAAACCTAAGGTTTTAGATAGGTTCACCTTCAACCGGAAGTTTATACTCTCCACAGTGCAAGGGTCAACACTACGTACCCACCATGTACACTCCCACTGGAGGCCTCCTACGAGGGCTTGCAAGGGTGAGAAACACCTTAGACCTAATCCTAAAAAGGAATTATCACAAGTGTCCTCTGGACTCTAATAACTTACAAGTAAGTGGATGAGTCTCATTCAGCACGTTGATGAAGATCTCCTCCTTATTGATGAAGAATCTTCGGCTTCCTTGATCCGTAACACAGATGATGTACCAATATGAGGCTTCGGGTTGGGTCAAGGTTAAGATAGAATCATACTCTATAAAATGTTTTCTTATAAGGAAGATAGAGTGATTCCGATCATCTATGCATTCAAGGCATCCCAACTTAATGATTTGCCATTAAGGTAGTAGCTGAAGGATCCTTGAATGCGGAAGTTCATTCCCCAATCCACTCTATTAAATATCAATGATGAGGGTGGATTGGAGGATGAACTTCCCTAAGAGAAAGGGCTTTGGGAATATGATCTAAGGTAAAACACTCAAAAATACTATCTTCTTTCTCTACCAGCAACAATAAACAAGTCCTCTTTATATAGGCAAAAGGTTCCAACGACTATAAAATGGTTACATTTATGACAGAGTTCGATATCATCGAGCGGGTTTGATATTATCGAGCGTATACTCTTGATAGCATCGATGGTTGCTCGATGACAAACTGATCAAATGTCATACACTTTTGAAACATCTTGCCAGCTGGTCGATTGAATCGAAATGGGTGTCGATGTCATCGAATTTCAAACTCTGATTCTATCGATACTAATGTCGATTCATCGACATTTGAAAATGAGAGATACTTGACTTGAAATATTTCAGGTTTACAAGAATGATCGAGGGACCTTCGAGATCATCGAAATTTGAATGTCAATGATATTGATAACTGTGTCGAGGCATCGATAAATCCAACGAATTTCTCATTAAGCTTGCTGGATAGTCTATGTCCTTATTCGATGCTATTGAAACAATACCAATATCATTGATATTTGAATATTGATTCTATCGAGTGACCCTCTATCATAGATAAACTATCCTGAAATATTTTGCTGGAAAACTTGGCGCCTATGACTGATATCATCGAGAGCCTTCCGATATTATCGAGATTTGAATTTCGATGATATCGAGGAGGCTTTGATATATCGTTGCACATATGATATTCTTAAGAAACATAGGGGCACTGGAGATCTACTTGTCGATATTATCGAGTCACTTTCGATGGACTCGAGATTCAAATATCGATGATATCAATAGGTATATCGATACATTGATAAATACGTCCAGATGTACATGTGGTTGTTGGATACTTTTGTCCTCATTTCGATGGAATCGATTTATCATCGAGGACATCGACAACGCAGACTGATCATATTTGTATGTGTTTCGATAAAATTGACAAAGCAAGAAAACTTAAAGATTTTCTGTTTTTTTGAAAAAGTTTTCTTACTCAAAAATCCTATGATATTCTAACTTATTTTAAGGGTTTTATATACCTAGTGTTTTGGGACATGGGATGTGAGGCTTTAGATTTATTTGTGGCGAGCTTGCACACATCCGGTTGAGGCAAACGCTTTGAATTGATCTTCCTATGAGGCTCTGTAGTCTATCTGACTCAACACTCACGCTAATTGACAAACCGAGGTACTTTCATTTTATGCATTATGGTCTATGTCTGGATTGTAGCACTCTCAAGGTGCATTCATGTTTCTGAAAATTGGTAAATCTGAAAGTAAAAAATGAGGCAAATCAAAATCTCAGGTGGACCACACCACTGGAAATAGTGGTGATAAATGCTTACCATTAAAAACTTCTTGGGAAGGAAAAGTTTTGAATCAAGATGAGAAATTGGGGCCGTCCATCAGAGATTTCTAAAATGTACTCCACTCACTGACACAAGGGCCCCCTCATTGAATGACAACCATTAGGCAAATTGTAAACCATCCATTTTGAGTGCCCCCCATTTGGACCATTAAGATTGTCATGTTGTTAAGATTTTAAGGTAATGATCATCTCGAATGTGGCCCACTACTAAATGAGTAGTATAAACAAAATGTAGGCATTGTGCCCCAACTTTTGATTATCTGTGATTCTCAATAATCTTTCTTATTAGGTGATTATGTGTTGATTGTATTGGAAAAGGTCTAATCATGTGTGCCTCATATTTCTTCCCCTAGGCTTCTCAAGATATGATAAATCACATTCTATGGTTAAACAATTTAAACCAATGCAATGTTCCAATGGCTTTATGATTTACGGACATGTTGGAGTACATTATAAAAGAAATCTAACTCTTTTTTTTTTAACAAGCATTGACAACTACTATGGTTCCTGTTCATTAACTTGCACAATGGTTAGGAATGTAACCAATTAATCATTCATTGTGGGAATTTCTCTTATTACCTTTTGCTTAAAATGAGTTTCCCTTATATGGAAATTCATGTATGGATATGAAAGCAATTAATCATTCATTGTGGGAATTCCTCTTGTTGCCTTTTGCTTAAAATGAGTTTCCCTTCTTTGAGAATTCTTGTATGGATGTGAAATTTTCAGTTCATGTGTAACTCTTAACTACAGTGGTATAATTTTTGTTGTCAATAGGTAACACCTCAAGGAGCTAACACGTTTGGATTTGTTTTTAGTTAATCCATGCTTTGAAGCCCATAAGTAGATTGTGTTAGTAATATCTCTACATTTTTACAAGTTCTCTTTTTGTTATGACACAACCAAATCTAATTTGGAGCTCCTTACCATCCAATCTTTGACCATATTTTTCCTTAACAATTGATGTTTACAAGTTCTCTTTTTGTTATGACACAACCAAATCTAATTTGGAGATTCATTCCATCCAATCTTTGACCATATTTTCCCTTGACAATTGATGTTTAAATTATTATTGTGACTTATTAGTTTATAGTTGTGACTTGTGATTGTGATTTGTAAGTTAGATAATTAGTTACCTGTTTGAGGATTTCTATGTGGCCATATATAGATATAGTGTGTTTTTGGTGGCATAGAAATCGCTCAAATTGTCCCATTTTAGACAGTTAAGGGTTAGATGGATAGTATGCTTTCATATAATCTATTTAAATGTTCATGCCTGATCCGCGGTCCATCTCCTCGTTTCTCTCTTGATATGTTTCTTTCGTTTTGTATCCAATGCTAAATATCTTTACATTACTTTAGATATTTGGCATCGGAATGTAACGTAAGATCAACTTATCTGGAGAGGCATGGGGAAATGTTGCCGAATTTTTGGAGTGGACATTTAAATGAGAATATGAAAGTATTACAATCTATCTAACCTTTGATGGGTAACTAATTTAGGATTTAATTATTACTTGTAAGTTAGATAATTAGTTACCCGTTTGAGCGAGGGTCCCTGGAAGGTGAGAACCACTGTTATGATCATGATGAAGCTGTCCATTTCCTATGGACAACAATATGGGCGGCCTGACCATTTGGACAGACCCGTATTTATGTATTAGCTTGAAATTGATGGACCAGACCCAAATAAATGTCGTAGCTATCCGGATGTTGAGCGGGGGTTCCTAGAAGGTGGGAACTGCTGATATTTACTTTTTCCCTTCATCAATGTTTATGTGATCTTGTGAACAAGCTGGATGATAAATAAACATCACTATAAGCCCTAGAAAGGTTTTAATAATGGAAATCATTATACCCACTGTTTCTTATGGTATGGTCCACCTGAGTTTTGGATATGATTCAATTTTGGTTTTAACCCCTTAAATGATCTGGAAAAGTAAATGGACGGTGTAGATAAAATACATATATTTACAGTGGGACCAACTGAGCGTACTGAGTAACTCATGATGCAATCCGATTTGAGGCGTAACTAACTTAGTGGGTTAGGCCTTGACTGTGAGACCCAACTTGATCTATGTGTTGTACATCTACGTAGTCCATCTGCATTTGCAGTAGCTCATTTTAGAGGATGTCCCAAACTGAGGCACATCTGAAGATCAAGTGTGGATCACACCACAGGAAAACAATGGTGATTGAATGCCCACCGTTAAAAACTTCGTCGGGCCCATTATAATGTTTACTTGGCATCAAACATGTTAATAAGGTCAAACAGATCCCTAACCTAAACCTAAACTTAAACCTAAAGCTGATCCCGATCCTGAACCCGAACCCGAATTCTTAAACCTAAACCTAAACCGAAACTCAAATCCCTATACCTAAACCTACACCTAATCCTAATCTCAACTCCCTGACCTAAACCTAAACCTGATCCCGAACTCGAACCTGAACCCAAATTCCCAAACCTAAACCTAAACTGAAACTCAAATCCCTAAACCTAAACCTACACCTAATCATAATCTCAACTCCCTAACCTAAACCTAAACCTAAACTTGAAAACCTAAACCTAAACCCGATCCCGAACCCGAACCCGAATCCGAATCCCTAAACCCTAAGCCTAAACCTAAACTTAAACCTATTCTCAAATCCCTAAACCTAAACCTACACCTAAACTTAAACCTATAACCTAAACCTAAACCTAAACCGGATCCCAAACCCGAACCCGAACTCGAATTCCTAAACCTAAATCTAAACCTAATCTTAAATCCCTAAACCTAAACCTACATCTATAACCCTAACCTCAACCAAAACCTAAACCTAAACCTAAACCTATAACCTAAACTTAATTCACTTAACCCTAAACCTAAACTTATTCTCAAATCCTAAACCTAAACCTATAACCTAAACCTAAACCTAAACCTAAACTTAATTCACTTGACTTAAACCTACACCTAAACCCAAACCTATAACCCTAACCTAAACCTAAACCTAAACTTGAAAACCTAAACCTAAACCCGATCCCAAACCCGAACCCAAATTCCTAAACCTAAACCTAAACCAAAACTCAAATCTCTAAACCTAAAACTACACCTAATCCTAATCTCAACTCCCTAACTTAAACTTGAAAACCAAAACCAAAACCTAAACCCGAATTCCTAAACCTAAACCTAAACTGAAACTCAAATCTCTAAACTTAATTATACACCTAATCCTAATCTCAACTTTCTAACATAAACCTAAACCTAAACTAGAAAACCTAAACCTAAATATGATCCCAAACCCAAACCGCGGTGACGGCGTGGTCGATAAGGTACAAGTTTTGAGTCGAGCCGACTCAGGTTGATAGGGAACGACTCAGGTCACGCGATGTGAGACCCGACCCTAGTTCCTATGTATGCATGTGTGTGTGAGTATGCATCTTGTTCATCATGCTCTCGTGATCCTACCGGTCGAATTCTGGTGACCCGCGACCCTCGGATTGTGTTTGTGGTCACCTTGAGTTTAGTGACATAGACCCGACTCAGATCGACCTAAGACCTATCCCATCTCGTTCGTATCGTCGTTGCGGTTCCAACGACGCATCTTGTGCGTCAATCCGACCTATGGATCAAAAGTTATGAGCATTTCATCATGTGGCCCACTTTTTGTATAAATGCATGTGGACCACCTCCATGGCACAATTTTCCATGCACACCACATACACACACTACATTATTACATGGAATTGACACTACCTACCTAGACATCACCCAAACCTAGCCTAAGTATAGTAACATTGTTATTGTCACCATAGGCTATCATTTGCTTTCTTACAACATAATTATTTCTTCCCTACAAATCCTTTCTCTCTCTCCTTCTTCTCATTTTCTATTCCATTTGTAAAAAAAAATCTAGCAACTTCCCTTCCATCTCCCTCTCTTCTCCAGCCCCATTTCTCCTTTAATCCTCTAAATCTAACCATCTAAATCCAATCTCACCTATTGATATGGATCCCTTGGTGCACTAGGAGCTAGGAGGTCCAAGTTTGGAGCAATCTAAGGTGGGTATACTCCTAGGACTTAGGATTTCTATTTTTATGTTTTTAGTTCTCTTTTTTGTGGGAAGTGTAGGACCCACCAATCCATGGTGGAGATCCTACATCATCCCTTAGTTGGGGCCAAATGGCCTATTTGATGCATGCATGTCCATGTATGGGGTTTTCCCTCTATAGGCCCCCATCATGAAGGATTACTTGGATTCCATAGTATGATAAGTCATCTAGACCCTAGAATCATGGTTGGGATGGCATCCCAACCATTGATCTTGAATCTAGAATATACATGTGGTGGATCTTTGTTATAACATATGAATAGAAGGAATGTATGGTGTGATTGATGAAGGGGAGAGCCTCAATGTGGCAGAACCCCTCCTCTTGTGGCCGATTCTTTATTTTTTTTCTTTATGATAGAATTCTAATCTTGCATGTGTGGCCCACCTTGTAGGCCAACAAAAATCCAGACCAACCATGGAGCTTGGACGCCCATAGCGGTCCATCCTTATACATGTGGCCCTAAAATCCACCTAAATGGGACACATGCAAGGGGTATTTGATGATGGGGAAGGTCTGGACATTTGTGGGGCCCACTGGGGTGGTCTACCACACAAATTCCTGGGGTTAAATCCCATGGAAAACCATGTTTATATTTTAATCATTTCTATTACATGTTGCTGTCCAAATCTGCCTAAATAGATTTTTAGGCCACCTTGGGGCCTGATTTATGGGTCTTTGGTGGGAATAATGAAACAACATAATATGTGATTCTTGTAGCCTTATGACCCACCTACAACCATACCAAATTTCAGCCCCATATGACCTTCATTGGGGTCTTAAAGGTGTGGTCCAAGTGAGGTGGACAGTCTGAATTTTCTGCACTGTTCCAGCAACATTCCACCGTGGACAGGTTGGAATTCCAAAATTTATTAAAATACTTTTGGGTGTCTAAAAATTATTAAAATTTATAGAGAGGTGACACACTCATGTTAGGACCAACGTAAAAATTTTTGGGGCCAATGGATACCTGTACACACCATGGTGGTGGCTGGACCGGCCCATTACAATATGGTGTCCAGATCAGTCCGATTTTCAGGATAGATTGATTTCTTTAAATAAATTAAAATATTTTTAAATGTCCAAAAATTTTAAAATTTTGTAAAATTTTTTTCCACCCATGGTGGGACCTACCTACTAAGTTTCAGACCCAATGGACCCCTGTGCACACCGTGGCGAGGGCCGGACTGGCCCACCACGTTGGGACATCTAGGTTTGTCCAGTTTTTGGACAGACTATTTTGTTTAAATTAATTAAAATACTTAGGAATATTAAAAAATTCTAAAATTTTGTGGGGGTGTGGCCCACCTATGGAATTTTCACTCTGTAAAAATTCAGCCCCAAATGATCCCATTTGGGTATCCAAAAGAATGGACCAAGATGGTTGGCTTGCCAGAATTTTCTGCAGTGCAGTCCAACAATATGCCTTGATAAAAATTATAATTCAAAAATGTTTTCTCTGATGGTGGGCCACCTTTTTGGGTTTTCGCTTATTGTATGCATAATGAGGGACCTTGGCCCTCAATTCCTAGAGTTTTAGAGGCCCTAGGCCCACTCTAATGGAGTGCCCAATTTTAGGACAACAACATGTCATAATTATGCTTGGCCTTTGGGCTGAAATTTTGAGGAGTGGGGCCCAACACATTGTGAAGAATCTTAGAGGTAATAATTTATAACTTTAGTTCCTTAAATGTTGGGCTTAATAAATACACTTTTGAGGCCCACCATAGTTGAATTTAATTAGGTTTATGAATGTATCTAGTTGTTGAACTCTTTAGGCCCAATTAGGCTGGAACTTTCCAGATAGGCCTATTGAACTCTTGGGCCATTTTTACAATGCTATTGTGTTGGATTAGTGGGCCGGACTACACAAGTATATGGGCCCTTGGTTGCCCACCAAATCAAATTTATACTTAGGCCGGGTTGTAGGCCCAACTTACTTGACTAAGAGCATGACATTTGCCTATGTGATTTGAGCAATGGGCTACCCACTAGGCCACCACAATATATGGGATTAGTAGCCTTTATGTTGGGCCCTAATCTTTCCCCTATGGGCCCATAGTGGTATATATGGGTTGGGCTATGTGTGTTCCCCTTGGACCCATGTTTTGGTTAGGCCTTAGGCCGCCTTTCTGAAGCCCAATATGAATGTATGTGGTATGTAATGGCTAGCCATTTCTTATTTCTAATGTTGTGTGGGCCTTGGGCCTTGATCCATAATCAATTAGAGATGGGCTACCTCTTGGGGACCAATTGTGGTTAGATGTCCACATTGGTGGCCCTAAGTTAGGCCCATGAGCTTCTATGGATCGTTAAAGGCCCACCATAGATCCTTGCTAGATTCGTTTTATCTATTTAGGCCCATATCATTATTCTCCTTAGTCTCGTGGGCTACCCTAGATATATATAGGCCCCTATTAGAGGTTGTATTCCTTATGAGGAATTGGTTTAAGTACCTAGACTCTTCATAGTTAGGTAGAGAGTTCATCTTCACCTCATTGGCACCCACATTGGTGGCCCTATTCATCTTCATGGCCCACTCCCATACACATCATATGCATGCTTGGTTGAGGTATAATTGACCATGGTTGTGTCATTGTGTAGGACATGTTGGTATCTCCCCGAGAGATGGATGTTTGGGATTGATGCGTGGGTAATTGTGTAATTCATGCATCTGACATTGCATAGCTTATGGATATCCGCCCTTACTTCATTAGGGTCTTGCCTCCATAGGGGTATTCATGGATGGTCGTATGTGTGGACACCGAAAATATTAGTTGAGCATACCGGGTACATAGGATGCCCATGGGTGAAATTTTCAAAACTTCCATGGTACCAAGGATCTTCTCCAACGTCGTGACCAGGTGGAATATATGAGCGCACGAGGGCCTTATACCATTAGGTTGCAACTCCCACTATTGTGTAGTCGATTGGATAGGGGTGTGGCCTTACCTGCCTGATGTGAGGAGGCATTGCTAGGCTGAGTCTAACCAGCTCGTAAATGGGTCCGCTACCTTCAGGCCTTGTTGGTGATTGATTGTCTGCAGGCGGATAGTGAGGTCTCTTACGATCGTTTGACTATATGGGGTCTGTAAAGCAGCAGTCATTCAGTAGTGTAATGGACCCCGATGATTTCCTTATGATCGGAAATGTACATGACTTGTGGTTTGGATATGAGCACTGACATTACTTGCATTGCATTAGCATTAGTTGTACAAGTCCCTTCATGCATTGCCTTGACATGGTACCCAGTACTCATTGCATCTTATTCATGATAAGCCTGGGTAAGGCTAGTGATATCCTCATTGATCATGCTTCTCTCCTTTTATCTCCTACTGCTCTTCTGTGCACCATTATCACACACCTACACCACCCTCTAAGCTTTTATAAGCTTATACACGATTGATGCGTGCAGGATACTCTAGGCAGGCGACATAGCAGTAGAGCATGGAGTAGAGCTGAGCATTTGAGGACTCCAGTGTTGCTGACCTTTCTCTCTTTTCCTTTTATCTCATGTATGTCCTTTTGGACCTTATGGATGATTGTAAAAGTTTAAATTTATAGTAGATTTTACAATGTGTGCCTTCGTTATTCTCAGATGTTCTTGCTGTGATCTTGGGTATGCTCGTATTGGAATGATTATACTGTTACGAAAATCCTCCTTGTAGGATCCCAAGATCGGAACCTGCCTCATGAGCAGAGAATGGGGTACTATGGAGGCTGTTGCGTTCAGAACCGGTCATCCGGATCCTTGTGAGTCCGGTTACTGAGTCTGTAAGTGTGACACGCACAAATGCTATCTACGCATTGTGGGTCGCCGAAAGTCGACCAGGAGGACTACTGGATCCTAATAAACGGTATAGACTATGATACGGGCCTTACAGCTACCGAGTTTATGACAGTTGGGTCAAGCTCTGTTTGAGACAGGTGTTGCTGGACTTTGAAAATGAAAGAAAAATGGAGAAGTAGGAAGGAGAAATGAAGGAGAGAGAGAGAGATTGAATCGTAAGTTGCTGCCGAGTCAACTCGGTTGAAATCCATCGAGTCCAGTTGGGTCGGTCAGGCGTGGGCCTGGTCCAAGCCTAGCTAGAGTTCTAGCAAAGAGAGAGAGAGAGAGAGAGAGAGAGAGAGGAAGAAAAGGAAGAAAGAAGTGAGAGAAATAAGAGAAGAAGCCAACTCGGTTGAATCGGGTCGTTGATCCTACTCATCCTCCTGAGTTAACTCGATAGACATTGTGTTAGGCCTCATCCAACTCCCTCTAAGATATAAACCCTCTATCCCCCTTGTGTGAAAATTTAGATTTAATTATCTACTTAAAAGTTGAAAGGGGCGAGCTCTCAGTCCTAGGGGGTGAATAGGACTATGCCAATAAATAAATTAAAGAACTGAAAGATTAAATAAATCAGAACTAATTAGAGATCTCAATTGTAATAGTATTGAGAAATTGATTCAAATTGTGTTCAGAGTACAACCTTACACTAAAAATAAATGTTTTAGGTAGGACGTAGAACCTGATTTCTTAAACTTAGTAAGGATGAAGATCACAAACTAAAACAAGAGGAAAAAGGAAAGAAAGTTATCTATTACAAGCATTCATCACATGTACATAAAAGAATTACAACCATTTACCACATATACATCACATACAACATTCACCACAAAACACCAAGAGTTATAGTGGTTCGGTGTGTACACCACTGTTCTCAAACAGCCACACCTACTCCACTCCCAATAATCACAACCCATGTGATATTGGCGTTCACTAATAATTAAGGTTTTCTCAGGTTCACCTTAAAACCTATACATTTGTAATTTTAGAAGGGCTATCATAATCAAAACCCTACCCTGAGATTTTCTATCTATCTCAGACAAAACCAATATAAAGATTTTGTGGATATCTCTATAAACCAAAAATGAATAAACAATAATACTTATCTTCTTCTGAAGATGCTCTTTGATGTAGCATGTTGAACCGCTTCTCTTGATGTACAAATGTTCAATGTCCAATAACACAATCAAGGGTTCTAGTTCTAAATTGATTTTAAATTAATTCAAAACTTAGGCTACTTGTTTGTATTCCTTAGATCTCACAAAGAAGAGTATAAATTCCCTTTATAACATAAGATTCATAAAAGAGATCAAGAAATTACAAAACAAAAAGCTATTTTAAAAATATTTAAAATATCGTATAATAGCTTGAAGAAGCTAGAGACTTTTCTCTCTCAAAGTAAAGGCTTTTCGTGGCTTGAATGAATAATTTCGGAGTGAGAAAAGACCTTTATTTATAGGCTGACAAGTTGTTGCTTCGACTGGTCTAAGGTCCCCTTTGACTCGTCTAAGAATTAACCAAATTTCAAATTTTGGGCGCAATCGGATAAAATTGTTCTTCGACTGGTCAAGGACCCTACTTAACCGGTCGAGCACAGCTTTCGACTAGTCGAGGGCGCTATAAAATGATTGCTAAACTTCGAGTCGAACACCCTTCAACTGGTCGAGGGTGTGCCTTCGAGTGGTCGAGCACCCTACTCGACTGATCGAGGAACCAACAGAAAAATCTGTTTTTCAGTTCAAATCTTCGACTGGTCGAAACTTTCCCTAGACTAGTCGAACTAAAGCTTGAACTAGTCGAACTAAGGCTTAGACTAGTCAAAATGAAGCCTAACCAAACTATAAAAACCCATATATGTTTAACATATGAAAGAACCTAAGTCTAAGATTTCTCTATGGTTAATTATACCTGAAATTATTGGACATTGACGTATATACCTTGAAACTTCTACTTGAATCTTCAGTAGCGTTCAGTGGATCTTCTACTTGAATCTTCAGTAGCGTTCAGTGGATCTTCTACTTGAAGTAAACTTATATTTGTAGCTTGATCTTGAACTTGAAGTAGAGCTTAAACTTGAAGTAACCATCTTCATGTCTTGTTCTTAAACTTGCATTTCCAACTTCATGTGTTGATCTTGAAGGTGAACTTTCCATCTTAATTCACTTGAAGGTGAACTTTCCATCACATGTGTGAACCACATTATAAGCTATTTTGTCCCATCAAAATTTGACAAATAAGGGTACTTTATACATCATAGCACTTACAATGTCCCCCTTTGTCAAATTCGTGACAAAACATACTTAGAATAAAATACAAATACAAAATTTTTGTTTTGCTTGTAATGCTGCAAAATTCTGCAAACTTCACACACTCTCTCAATATGAGCACAAAATTTACTCCCCCTCAATCTGAGCTTGGACTTGGGACTTGTATAAAATACTTATATTAACAAACATTTTCAAACATACAATCCATACAATCCATTCCAACAACATTTCATTCAATCATAACCATCATAAATCTCTCCCCCTTTGTGTCACAAGTTGATAAAGGAAGGCAGAACGATGAAGTAAATAGATAATTGAATGATAATATAAGCAATATGATTAAGAGCAAATCAGGAGTGTGGATAAGATTAAGTGAGCATAAAGAAGGTAACATCCAAGAGTATGAATCAAGTTATACAATCCAAAACAAAATCAAATCAAGCTAGTCTGAACCAGAGGAAGAAGGAGGTGGGATAGACGAGTCAATCTAATGAAGTCCTTTGGTAATGTAATGAAAATATTTTTGCATGTACTTCATTGAAGACTTGTGATTTTCAGTCAGATTATCCTGTGAAACTTTTAATTTAACCACCTTCTCCTCTAAAGATCGAAGGCGATCATCAAATTAAGGTGATTGAAAGTCAGGATCTGCCTAATCATCTATTTTTAACTCATCAAATATGTCATCCATAGTTGTATCCGCAGGCATTGACACTTACTCTTCTTCAACATCATCCTCGTCTCATTGACTGGGGAGGTACTCCATGTAAATGCTATCTTATCTAGCTCCTAGGATTGTCAAATTTTGTAGTGCCAAAACCTCTTGGAATCTGTATCTTGTGTAGCACATCTTCATATTCAAGATCAAGTAATTCAAGTACAAGATCAACATGCTCCAATTCAAGTTCAAGCAGCTCAAGTATAAGAACAAGAGATTCTTATACAAGTTAAAGTACTAGATCAAGTTTTCAAGCTTCAACTATATCAAGACAATGTGCATTACTTAAGAATTCAAGCTCAAGTAATCTTCTCAAGCTTAAGCTCATATACTTAAGTTGAAACAAAAGTCACAAGTACTTCAAGTTCAAGCTTCAAAGTACTTCAAGATGTCAAGCTTCATGTACTTCAAGATCAACTATCAACTGAAGCAAACGATGTTTCAATGTTCAAATTTCACCTATAAGGTATGAATGACCCTAATTGACCAAAGGTTAGGTCATATTGATTACATACTTAATTTGGGTCATTATATAATTTTATAGGCATTTTCTCAACTAGTCTTAACCTATGTTCGACTAGTCCTAATACTGGCTCGACTAGTCCAAGAATTTCCTCGACCAGTCCAAAGTTGTTACTAATTTTTAGAATTTTCTATTAGACCCTCGACCAGTCCTGGAGATTGCTCGATCAGTCGAGTGAACAATGCTCGACCAATCGAGCAGGCTCGACTCAAAGTCTAGCAACCATTTTTAGTCCCACTCGACCAGTCGATCAGGCCACTCGACCAGTCGTGGAACGGTCTTATCTTATCACACCTGAAATTTTGAATTCTTATTAATCCTTCGACCAGTCGAACCGACCACTGGGCCAGTCGAGTGAACAGTAAATTTGCCTGTAAATTGAGGACAATTTTCAGAGTTTTTCATTCCGTTCCAAGATATTTAAGTCATAACTCTGAGAGAACTTGTCCCCCCATTTGAGAAGCAAATTGGTTAGTATTTAAGATTCCTTTAATATCTTTTTATTGTATTTGATTTTGAATTCTCCATTCCAATCGTATTTCAAGAAGGGATTTAAGCTTTCCCCTTTCTTGAGATCAAAATCAAATCAATCTAGCCTATGGTGTTTTAATCTAAAAATTATTTAGAACTTAGAATCCTTTCATAAGTGAGTGTGGACATTGAACATCTACACTGAATTGTTTCTATCGGGCTTCATCAAATGAAAATATCTAGATAAGTATATTTACATTTTTTAAAATCTCTTTTTGGTTTTTGAGGTTGTGCCAGAAAAATCTCTCTTTCTTTTTTGGTTTGTCTGAGGTGATCCAAAAAATCTCAGAGTGTGGGGTTTTGGAATTGTGTAAGGCCACTTGAAAGACACAATTGTGAAGGTTTTAGGTGAACCTTGAAATACCTATTTTATAGTGAAAGCCAAATCCACTATGTGAGGATATTAGGAGTGGAGTAGTTGTGTGGCTATTTTTTAATAGTTGGTGTACACACAAGCGAACCACTATATATGCTGGAGTTGTGAATGGTTGAATGTGGCTAAGTGTGTGAATGTTGTAATTTATTTTTCCAGCATTTGTGGTAAATAATTGTAATTTACTTTCAGTACATGTAGTGAATGTTGTAATAGTAGTAGAATTTTATTTCTGTTGTATTCTTTATTTCTCTGTATCAGTTTGAGATTTTGATACACAGACCGTTCTAGGAATCAGGTTGTCCTACTATAAGCCATTGGTTTTTAGTGTAAGGTTGTCCTTAGAACAACATTTGTATCAACCTTTCAATACTTATGCATTTGAGGTTTCTATTTATTTCTACTATTTGAATTGTTAAGTGCTATCATTGTTGATTTCTTTGTTATTCTGCATATAATTTTTTAATTAGGCATAGTCCTTGTCAAATTCGTGTATCAACCCCCCCCCCCCCCCCCCCCAATCTAGGACTCTTAGCTTGACCTTTTCAAGTGGTATTAAAGCCTAATAGCTCGATTTATTTTTTTATTTGGATTAATTTCCTGAGCTAAGCGATCAGAGCTTTTTAATATGTTAAATTTTAATAGCCACTCAGTCACTAGGCCTCCACCATTTGATGGCTCCAATTATGCCTACTGGAAAGCCAGAATGAGGATTTTTTTTTTTAATCCATGGATGAGAGCGTGTGGCAAGCCACAGTGACCAATTGGACCCCTCCTACCACTGAAGTAACTGGTACTGACGGATCTAAAACTGTAAAGGTCACACCTTACTTTTCTTGGACTACTCTTCAGAAAAGTGATAGTGCCAATGCAAAGGCTTTAAATGCTATTACCTGCACACTATCACCGAATGAATTCAAGAGAATTATATCCTATGATACTGCAAAGCAAGCCTGAGATATTTTTGAAATGACACGAGGGTACAACAATTGTTAAGAAATCTAAAGTTCAAATCCTCACAACTAAATTTGAGGAAATACGTATGCAAGAAAGTGAAACTTTCATGGACTTCTATACAAGATTGAATGACATTGTCCACTCTATGTGGGGTCTTGGTGATAGGATCCCAGAAAGTAAAGTCTGTGCAAAGATACTGCGCTCATTGCCTGAACGGTTCAATTCAAAAGTGACCGTAATCCAGGAACTTCGTGATACAGATAATATGAGGGTAGAAGAACTGGTTGGTTCTTTACAAACCTACAAGTTAAACTTTAAGGCTCCTAAAGGTAAGTCCATCACCCTTAAGTCTTCTAAAATTATTTCTCAAGAAAATAGTAATAATTCTGATTTAGAAACTTTTGAAGATGATATGGCTCTTTTAGCTAAAAAGTTTTACAAGATTTTCAAAAGTAAAAAGAGGGTTGATTTACAAAAGCCTATTAAAAAGAAAAGATCTAGATCTAAAACTTGGAAATATTTAAAAGACAGCCAATGCTACAACTGCCATGAATATGGGCATCTAGCAAACAAATGTCTTAAGAAGGACAAGTCTAAAAAGAAAAGTATGTTGGCTACATGGGTTGAATCTTCTTACTTTGAAGTCTTTTCTGAGTCAAAAGATTCTGAAATCAAGTCGACTAATGATGTTAAAGCCCTAATGATTCTAGCCAAGTTCACTTTTTCAAATAATGATGATTCTGAAAGGGCCAAGCTATATGCCCTAGAGGGGGGTGAATAGGGCAATGCCAAATAAAACTTAAAACAGCGGAATAATAAAAGATATAAATATCAATGCTGAAATAATAACAATCTCAAAGCATATGAAATATGAGAATGATACTAAATCAGTTCTAAGGACAACCTTACACCAAAAACCAATGGCTTATGGTAGGACAACCTTATTTCTAGAATGATCTAGAAAACACAAATGATATGGAAAATAAATCAAGAATAAATTAAAGAAATAAATCCTAAGTTATTACACCACTCAACCACACTTACTTGAAATGAAAATTACAACATTCATCCACAAAAGCAATCCACAATAATAAAGGAATAAATGAATAAAGAAATCAAGCACATCCACAACACAACGATATATAGTGGTTCGCCTCTGTGTTCACCAACTGTTAGCCAACAGCCACACAGAATGCTACTCCACTCCTAATATCCTCACACAGGGGATATTAGCATGCACTATCAAAATAGGTTTTCTGAGTTCACCCAAAACCTTCACAATTGTGTCTTTTTATCTAGGGCTTACACAATCCAAAAACCCCACAATCTGAGTTTTTCGGCTCTCCTCGGATAACAAAACAATGAGATTTTTCTAGCAAATCTCAAACAAAACCAGAGAAAGTAAATTACAAAGTAAAATACCTGGATCTCCTTTTGAAGTAGCCCAGTAGAACCAATCGGAGTAGATGAATGATACGTCGTTCAATGTCCAATACTCAAATAAAGAATGGTTCTAAGTCTAATTGATTTTAGATTAAATCAAGAAGAGCAAGGTCTATTTGATTTTGATCCCAGAAGAAGGAATATCACAAATTCCTCTTTTCTAAATAAGATTGGAATATAGATCAAAATCACAATAGAAAAATGCTAACAAAAGGAATATTAAATATGCACAATAGCTTAAAAATAATCACTACTTATCTCAGAGTATAACCTTAAATCGCTTGAATGGAATGGAATTGAATGAATAAATTCTGATATTCGTGCACTATTTATAGCCTTAAAAATCCCATCTTCAACTGGTCTTAGAATCCTAGGACTGGTCGTAGCGTCAAAGATTTTGAAAGATTTCCGCGGGATTAGATTTACAATACTCACGACTGGTCTTAGGTAGTCTACGACCGGTCGTGGACCACCTACAAATGGTCGTGAGACACCTACGACCGGTCGAGATACTCGAGAAAAGTCGCTGGAGTTCGAGTCGTAAAACTACGACTGGTCGAAGGATGAGTCGTAGGACTTCTCAGGACTGGTCGAAGCAAGTCCAGGACTAGTCGAAGGACAACCAGGAAAATCTGAAAATCTGTAACAACCTAGGACTGGTCCTAAAAAACCTAAGACTGGTCGAAGCAAAGCTAGGACTGGTCTTAAGATTTCTAGGACTGGTCTTAGAACAGTCACACCAAATAAATTAAAATATTCGGATTATGTATCCAGAATGACCTATCATCTAGACCAACCTAAGGTCAATCTAAGGTCAAACAAACCTTGAGTGAGATGGACATTGAAGTCTTGAAGGTCTGTATTCTCAGATGATCTTGAAGTAGAAGCTTGAGTCGAGTTGATGGTCTTTCTCGAGCTTGGTATATTCTTGACTTGTCTTGATGAAGTCTTCTACTCTTGAACTTGATAGAGGCAAACTTGAAGTCTTCTATTCTTGTAGACTTCATTCATGACATGTCTTGCAAGCATTCTTCATTTATGATCTTGTCTTGAAAACATTCTTCATTCATGATCTTGTCTTGAAGCAGTGTGTAGTCTTGAAGCAGTGTGTAGTCACAAACAAGAAACACAAGAAGTACAAGACATATAGGTTTTGGCACTACAAAATTTGACAACCAAAGGGATATGAAATCATAGCACTAACAATCTCCCCCTTTGTCAAATTTGTGAGAAAACACATTTATAAATATAAGAGTAAAATGAAGAAAGAATCATGAGCCATCAGAGTGAGAAAAAGAAATACTCTACTCCCCCTAAGTGAGTAGAAATAATCAACCATTTTCAAGTAATCACTTTCTTCCTTTCTCCCATTCTCCCCCTTTCCATACTACTCCCCCTTTTTGTTACAAAATGACAAGGGAAGGCCAAAGGAGAGAAGAGAACACCATATGAAGAGTCAAGATTTAATTATCAAATTAGTACAACACTTCAATGTCATCAATCCAAACCATACAACCAAAGTCATCAAACGTAATAATACAGAAACCATCATATTCAAACAAAAAAAAAATCCACCTAATCAGATCCAGATGAAGGAGCAGGGATGGTTGGATCAATCTGATGTAAACCCCTATTAATGCGACGAAGATATTTTCACATATATTTAAATTGCATATCATGGGCTACACTCAGGTTATCAACCTTCTCCTCCAATGCACATAGACGTGCATCATAACCAGAAGATGGATCGTAATCAGAATCATTTTGGGAGTCAGTTATAATTTCTTCAAATATATCATCCATATTTATATCAGCCTGTGGAGGAAGATCAGCAGCTTCTCCTTCATTTCCAGCTTCATCACCTTCACCACCACCTTCATAGAATTGACCAGGAAGCAAATCCAACTTCATCTTATTTAAATTAGTATTATTGAATAAAAGATGATGAATTGGTGCCTCATTCTTAGGTAAAGCAACGAGCATATTTGTGGCTAAATAAGTCATAAGATAACCAAATGGAATATTATTATGACCCAGATGAAGATGAAATTGAATGATAAAATGACATATCAAAGAAGGTAAACAGACAACCATGCCGGACACAACAGAGTGCAATACCCGAACCATGAAGGCAGTTAACTCGGTTTTATTTCCTGACCGAGGATACACGTTTGAAGTGAAGATTCGGTGCAAAACTCTGTATCTAGGTAATAAAAATTTTTAAGGGAGTACATTTCCTTTGTCCGTCCAATGCACTTCCATATTGCATAAATCTCTTGTCAGCATTTATTTTTCCGATTCTGATGGTTTGTCATATAATGTATGAATCGGAATACCTTCATCTTTGACAGGTATATCCATAATACCTGATATCAAATGTCGATCTATCAAAAATTTCCCTTCTCTAGTAGCAATTGAGAACGTTAAATTATCAAGGAAAAAATCAGAGATACATGTAACCATAGATTGTGCAATGGACTGGTATACAGGCCGACCCCAAAATAAAATATTAGTCCAGCCAACAGATTCAAGGAGAGGTGTAATCTCAAATTGTTCAATATGACTGAGACTTACAGGACGCTCAACGATAACTTTACGGTTACATAACTCCCGTACATCATTGGGATCATCTTCGGGTGACAGAAGGTGCCATCTTGTTATAGATGTAGATCTAGATGAAGATGGACCACGGGATGTTTTCTTTTTCCCTCTAACATCCATTTTCAACAAGATTTACCAAGGACCAAGCACAAAGAACACTAGAAGTGGTGGGTTTCTCTAGATCAAATTTTTAGAGAGGAAACCATAAACAATCAACAAAAGACGAGATCTATCTTATGGAATAAACAAATCAAAGCATAGAAAGCATAAATCTTCAATAAAAATGAAGAAAAATGACTTATCTTGAAGAAAATCACGAACTCTCAAGACTGGTCGAGCCACGACTCGTCAAAGGAAGAAGAGGAAATGAAGAACAAAGTGATTTTCCCCAAATTATATGATGCTCACGATCTCTACGACCGGTCGTGTGCAGTCCACGACCGGTCGAGTCAGGACCGGTCGTGTATGGCAAAGGTCGGTCGAGCATCGACAAAAATAAATATTTTTATGTAGAAATTGAAATTTATTCACATAAAAATTTAAAATATAGTACACTATGATACATGCAGACAAGTATATTCAATTTAAAATGCACATACCAAGATCAAATTTCATTTTAGTAAACCTGCTTTTGTCGAGCGCTTTAGTAAATATATCAGCAAGTTGGACATTAGTTGGAATATATTTCAAAGATATAGCTTTTTCTTCAACTAATTCATGAATATAATGATACCTAATGTTAATATGCTTAGTACGCGAATGCTGAATTGGATTTTTGGAAATATTGATAGCACTGGAATTATCACAATATAAGATCATTGAATCTTGATTAATTCCATAATCGCTTAACATGCGTTTCATCCATACGAGTTATGTACATGCATATCCTGCAGCGATATACTCATCATCAGTAGTGGAAAGCGATATTGAACTTTGCTTCTTGCTAAACCAAGAAACCAAACAATTTCCAATGTAAAAATAACCACCACTGGTTGATTTTCTATCATCAATATTACCAGCCCAATCAGCATTGGAATACCCAGCTAATTTAACATTAGTATCAAAAGGATACCAAAGATCCAAATTAGTTGTACTTACGACATATCTAATAATCCGTTTGACAGCAGTAAGATGTGAATCTTTAGGTATAAACTGATATCTCGCACAAATACCAACGCTAAAAGCAATATCAGGTCTACTAGCAGTTAGGTATAATAAACTACCAATCATACTACGATATAGCTTAGGATCTACATCTTTACATGTAGAGTCTTTTGAGAGTCTCAAGGTTATACCCATAGGAGTATCAAATTTTTTACCATTTTCAAATCCAAACCTTTTAACCAAGTTTGTAGTATACTTGGTTTGAGAAATGAAGATTCCATCAGGTTGTTGTTTTACTTGTAACCCTAGGAAGTAATTTAGTTCACCAACTATGCTCATTTCGAATCTTGATTTCATCAACTCTGCAAACTCAATAAACATGTTAGAACAGGTTGATCTATAAATAATATCGTCTACATAGATCTGAACCATTAAAATCTCATTATTATGTTTCTTAACAAATAGCATCTTATCGACACTTCCCACTTGAAAACTATGACTCAATAAGAATTTAGTCAATTTTTCATACCATGCCCTGGGTGCTTGTTTCAGACCATAGAGAGCCTTTTTGAGACGAAATACATGATCAGAAAGCTTGGGGGTCTTCAAACCCTGAGGGTTGTTCTACATAAACTTCTTCATGTAAATCACCATTTAAGAAGGCACTCTTTACATCCATCTGATAAATTTTAAACTTTCTAAAGCAAGCGATGGAAATAAAAAGTCTGATAGATTCAAGGCGAGCAACTGGAGCAAAGGTTTCATCGTAATCGATACCTTCAATCTGAGTGTACCCTTGTACAACCAGTCTAGCCTTGTTTCGTATAACATTTCCAAGTTCATCAGACTTATTTTTAAAGATCCAT
The DNA here is from genome assembly GCA_030180095.1 of Magnolia changhungtana. Lineage (NCBI taxonomy): Eukaryota > Viridiplantae > Streptophyta > Magnoliopsida > Magnoliales > Magnoliaceae > Magnolia > Magnolia changhungtana. Next base: position 3,145,035 of record JASAUF010000360.1, read on the forward strand.
TTTGTTCCAATAATGTGTTTATCTTTAGGTCTAGGAACAAGATACCAGACATCATTATGAACAAATTGATTAAGTTCATCCTGCATAGCTACTATCCAATTTTCGTCAGAAAGAGCTTCTTTTACATCGACCGGTTCTATTTGGGATGTAAAACAAACATAATTGCATATGTTTTCAAGTTGTTTCCGTGTACGAACTCCAGTGAGAGGATTTCTAAGGATTTGATTAGTTGGATGATCTTTGACAGTCCTAGATTCAGATTGAGATGAAGAGGTATCTTGATTTTCAATTATAAAAATTTCATCAGCATCTGAACTCGGAGCAGGTGTATTCAAATGATCATCAATGACCACATTGATGGACTCTTGAATCACACCTGTTCTTTTATTTAGAACCCTATAGGCTTGACTGTTTAAGGAATATCCAAGGAAAATACCTTCATCACTCTTCGTATCAAATTTTCCCAAATTTTCACGATCTCGTAAAATGTAACACTTACTGCCAAAAATTCGAAAGTATTTGACAGTAGGTTTCTTTTCGAACTATAACTCATAAGCAGTCTTATTTTCAGATTTACTAGCATAAACACAATTAATAATGTAGCAAGCAGTATTAATTGCTTCGGCCCAAAGATTTTTGGAGAGCTTCATGCTATTTAACATGACATTAGCCATATCCTGAAGCACTCTATTTTTTCTCTCAACTATACCATTTTGTTGAGGAGTTTTGGGCGCAGAGAATTCATGTGATATTCCCTGATCACTACAGAATTTCTCAAAACTGCTATTTTCGAATTCAGAACCATGATCACTACGGATTTTATAAACTTAAGAACCTTTTTCATTTTGGATTCATTTGATGATCTTCTTTACCTCATCTAGGGTTTCAGATTTATCTTTTAAGAACGATACCCAAGTGAATCTAGTAAAGTCATCTACGATAACCAAGATGTATTTTTTGCCGCCTCGACTCTCCATTCTAGTTGGTCCAATGAGATCCATGTGGAGAAGCTCGAGAGGTCTGGATGTGGTATTGGAGTTCACTTTCTTGTGAGAGCTCCTAACTTGTTTGCCCAACTGGCATTCACCACATATTTTGTCTACTTTTTGCAATTTGGGTAGACCTCTTATAAGTTCTCTTTTGCTCAATCTAAATAAGTTCTGGTAGTGTACATGTCCAAGGCGTTTATGCCATAATTCAATCTCATCAGTATGGACCATGTAACACGATTGAGTAGATGAGCTTGCATTACTAACGATGTAGCAGTTTTCAGAAGTTCTGCGACCAGTTAATATAACGGAACCCTCTTTATTAACAATCTCACAACCTTGATTAGAAAACTTTACATTATGATTGTTGTCGCATATCTGAGATATTGAAAAGGCCAAGCTATATGTCCTAGAGGGGGGGTGAATAGGACTATGCCAAATTTAAAAATAAATCAGCGGAACTAAAGTAAATCAATACCCTTACAATAATGAATCAATTCACAATACTAAATATAAATCACCTTGATAAATAATTATTGAGAGATTGATACAAATTCAGTTCTAAGGACAACCTTACACCATAATAAACAAGGGCTTATGGTAGGACAACCTTATTTCTAGAACCTCTTTTGAATCAAGAACTCAATGTTAATATAAGAAAATGAAATAGCAAGGAATTGAAAATAAATGCAGAAGTAAAGATCTAAATTATTACAACAATCCCCACACTTGCTTGAAAATGTAAATAGTTACAACATTCACATCCACTTGTACATTCCACACAATCGAATGATAAAAGATATGAAAATTAATCAAGCATTCAATCCACAAGACAAAGAGTTATAGTGGTTCGCCTGTGTGTACACCAACTGTTTTACAACAGCCACACAGAATGCTACTCCACTCCTAATATCCTCACACAGGGGATATTAGCGTTCACTATCAAATAGGTTTTCTCAGTTCACCAAAAACCTTTACAATTGTGTCTTTTCACTTGGGCTTACACAATTCAAAAACCCCTTTTTCGAGTTTTCGGTTTTCCTCGGACAACCAATACAATGAGATTTTTCAAGCTCAATCTCAAACAAAACCAATACAATGAGATTTTTCGGCTTAACCTCAAACAAAACCAAAAATAAAAGAATTTTACTGTAATTGTAAAATACCGGATTTCTCCTTTAGAAACTAGCAGTAGAACCAATCGGAGTAGATGATTGAATATCAAAGTTCAATTTCCAATACTCACATTCATAGGGTTCTAAATTCTAATAGATTTTAGATTTTGACTTGTTGGGCGTAGCTATATTTGATTTTGATTCCAAGAAGAAGGAATAATATAATTCCTCTTTTCAAATAAGATTGGAATAGAGAAACAAAATCAAATTAAATAAGCTAGCAAAAAGGAATATTAAATAAGCACAATTTAGCTTAAAATAAACACGAGACTTATCTCGAGTGATTACTTGAAAATTCTTGAATGGAATGGAGTTCGGATGTAAAAACTCAAATTCGTGTTCAATTTATAGAAGAAAAAATCGTTCCTACGACCGGGTCTTAGAAACCTAGGACCTGGTCGTAGCTCTAACAATTTTTGAAAATTTGAGCGCGATCTTTGAAAACCGTTCTACGATCTGGTCGTGTGTACCCTACGGCCTGGTCGTGGGACACCTACGGCCCGGTCGTGGGACACCTACGACCGGGTCGTAGGACCATGAAATAAGTTCTTTGGAATTTCGGTCGTAGCTCCACGACCGATCGTGGACGCAGTCGAAGCTAACCTACGACCGGTCGAAGGACCTCCAGGATCGGTCGTGGGCGTTCCAAAAATCCGAAAAATCTTCAACAAATTAGGATCGGTCGTGGAATTTCTTGGACTAGTCGAACCAATGCTAGGACCCGGTCGAACAAGAGCTAGGACTGGTCTTGGAACGTACTAAGCTTATGTAGAATAAACATTTGATTTATGTATCCAAAATGACCTACTTAAAGGGTCAACCTAAGGTCATTCAAACCTGAAACATGTCGTATGGACATTGAACTTCAACCATTCAACGAATGTAGATTGTTTGAACCAATATCAGGCTTGAAATCTTGAACAATATCAGGCTTGAAGTCTTGAACAATATCAGGCTTGAAGTCTTGAAATCTTCATCAACATAAATCAACTTTGAGATCTTCAACATCTTGAGCTTCATCTTGTAGCTTTTTGAACTTTAACATCTTGAGCTTCATCTTGTAGCTTTTTGAACTTTAACATCTTGTGCTTCATCTTGTAGCATCTTGAAGTATAAAATCATCATACCAGCACAAGACACAGATAGATGTTTTGACACATCAAAATTTGACAACCAAAGGAGTATGAGACCATAACCCTTACAATCTCCCCCTTTGTCAAATTTGTGACAAAACACCACACCAAGTAATAATTCTTCCAATAGACATAAGAGAAGTACAAAGCAAGCACAGATGTACAGATGATAAGCAATGTATAGACATGATAAGCAATAATCATTTTCCCATAACTCATGAGAAGTTTAACTCCCCCTGAGTAATAGCACAACAACAAAATTTATAACATTCACCAAACTTCTCCCCCTTTTTGACACAAAATGACAAAGGAAGAAAAGCAGTTAATGTGCATAACCAAGTTGGTGTTAAAGCAAAAAAAATAGTCCATAACCAACAAAAAGGTTTGAGATGCAAGCTAATATCAGTAAATAATACAGACCAAAAAAAATTCAGTCAGAACCAGAAGAGGGTGCAGGATTAGATGGATCAATTTTGTGTAAACCCTTAGCAATTCGCCTCATATATTTACGCATATAGGAAAATTGTGTGTCTTGAGTAACACGAATTTGAGCCACCTGCTCTTGAAGAGAATTCAACCTTTCATCAAAATCAGAAGGCTGAAAATCAGGATCATCAGCCGAATCCGACTCAAGTTCTTCAAATAAGTCATCCATATTCACGTCCTCAGGAAGATCACTAGTTTCAGCATTACCTGCTTCACCACCACTGCTACCAGCATCCACTTGGCCTCTAGCCAAATCTAAAGTCATCTTATTAAGATTGGAGTTATTAAAAGGGAGATGGTGGATGGGTTTTTCTCTAGTAGGCATGGCTATGAGCATATGATTTGCTAACCTAGTCAAGAATAACCAAAGGGTATATCACTATGTCCAGGATGGTGACGTGACAGAATAATGGAATGACAGATTAAAGAAGGAGGCATATATTAACACCAGAGACAACAGAATGCAAAACACGAACCATAAAAGAAGTGAGTTCGGTTTTGTTACTTAACGTGGATAAAGATTTGAAATGAATATCTTATGAAGTACTACGTATGTCCGGGTAACAAATACCTTGAGGGAAGTACATGACCTTTATGAGTCCAATGAACATCCATATTACATAAATCTCTAGTAAGCATTCGTCGTTCGGATTCGAGAGACTATCATATAAAATATTAATTGGAATGCTTTCATCATTGATAGGTATTTCCATAATATCTCGCAATCAAATGTCGATCTACAACAAACAAACCTTCTTGAGTATCAACTTTAAATGTTAAATTCTCAAGAGAAAAATCGCAGATACATGCAAACATGGATTGGGCAATGGACTGGTATGCAGCTCCACCCCAATGTAGGATGTTATCCCATCCCACAGATTCCAACAAAGAAGGAATACCAAAAGAAGCAATGTGATTGACATTAACATGACGTTCAACAATTACATTACGCATACGCAAATCTCGAGCATCAGTAGGATCATTTTCAGGAGAACGAAGGTGACGTTGAACAATAGAAGTTGATCTAGAAGAAGATGGACCTCGAGTAGTTTTCTTTTTACCTCTAGGATCCATTTTCAAAGAAAGATTTCAAGGGAACAACTAGATGCAAGATAGTAGAAATGAGATTTAGATAGAACAGATTTTTCAAGAGAAAAAACCCCAAATCCTGCAATCAATGATCAAATAGATTCCACAAACATGAGTTTTGAAGCACTAAAAGTAAGAATCTACAAGAAAAATGTAAAAGAATCACTAACCTTGAAGAACAATGAAGATGGGTTGGGGCAGCCGTAGCTAGGACGGTTGGAAAGAAAAGAAGAAATGAAGAAGAAGACTAAAATCCCCAATTTTAAGTGAAATCCGTGCTTTACTTACATTGGTCGTGGTATGTGTTCGACGGTGTGGTATAATACGAATCGTCGTGTATTCTCATGACAGGTCGAGTATGACAAAAAATTTGCAATTTTTTTTATATATATATATTTTTAAATAATTTCAAGCAAATAAAACATAAAACTTATGCTACACAAAATCATGCAAACTCAATTTAAATTGCACATACCGAGATCAAATTTTAATTTATTAAACCGGCTTTTGTCGAGCGGTTTAGTGAAAATGTCCGCAAGTTGAATCTCGGTTGGAATGTAATCCAAATTTATTAATTTTTCTTCCACTAATTCACGAATGTAATGAAATCTAATGTCAATATGCTTATACGTGAATGCCGAATCGGATTTTTAGAGATATTTATTGACCTTTGGAATTATCACAAAATAAAATCATAGAATCTTGAGTAATTCCATAATCGCTTAACATTCGTTTCATCCAAACAAGTTGAGTACATGCATTTCAAAGAAGAATGTATTCAAATTTCAAATGATTGATAGCGATATAGAACTTTGCTTCTTGCTAAACCAAGAAACAAGACAATTTCAATGTAGAAACAACCACCACCGGTTGATTTCCTATCATCAATGTTTCCACCAGGTCACAAGATCTCGTGATACTCATTAATTGAACATTAGTCTCATGTGGATACCAGAGACCCAATTTAGTAGAACTTGCGACATAACGCATGATCCGCTTAATGATAGGTTAAGTGAGATTCTTTAGGATTTGATTGATAATGAGCACAAATACCAACACTCAAAGCAATATCAGGTCTACTAGCAGTTAGATAAAGTAAACTACCAATTAAACTACGATACAATTTAGGATCCACATCATTACCTGTAGAGTCTTTTGAGAGTCTTACTTGTACTCATTGAGTATCAAAATTTTTACCTTTCTCAAATCCAAATTTTTTAATTAAACTCGAGCATATTTGGTTTGTGAAATAAATATTCCATCATCAGTTGTTGTTTTACTTGCAATCCTAGGAAATAGTTTAATTCTCCAACCATGCTCATTTCGAATTTAGACTTCATCAAATCTGCAAACTCAACAAATCATGTTAGTACAGTTGATCCATAAATAATATCGTCAACATATATTTGAACCATTAGAATATCATCGTTATATTTCTTAACAAAGAGTGTCTTATCAACACATCCCATCCGAAAGTTATGACTCAAGTAAAAACTTAGTCAATTTTTCGTACCATGCTCTGGGAGCTTGTTTCGCACCATAGAGAGCTTTCTTAAGACGATATACATGATCAAGTAAATTTAGGATCTTCAAACCCCGTAGGTTGTTCAACATATACCTCTTCATGTAAATCACCATTCAGAAAGGCACTCTTTACATCCATTTGATAAATTTTAATTTTCTTAAAACATGCAATGGAGATAAAAAGTCGATCGATTCAAGACGAGCTACTGTGGGCAAATGTTTCATTATAGTCAATACCTTCGATTTGAGTATATCCTGTACAACTAGTCTTGCTTTATTTCGAATAATATTTCCAAGCTCATCGATTTGTTTTTGAAAATCCATTTTGTTCCAATAATATGTTTATCTTTAGGTCTAGGAACAAGTTGCGACATCATTTCGACAATCGATTAAGTTCTTCTTGCATCGCAAGAATCCAATTTTCATCGAAAGTGCTTCTTTTACGTTACCCGGTTCAACTGGGAGGTAAAGCATACGTAGTTACATATGTCCTCTAATTGTCTACGAGTGCGCACACCAAAGTGAGAGGGTTTCCAAGTATTTGAGAGGTTGGATGATCTTTAACAAATCCTTAATTCAGATTAGTTTCACTTGATGAAATTTCTTGTTTTTCAAGTATAAGAACTTCATCATTATCTAAACTAGGGACAGTGTCTTCAAAAGATCATCAATCACAACATTTATTGACTCTTGAATCACACCGGTCCCTGTTGTTCAACACGATAAGCACGATCGTTTAAAGAATAACCTAAAAGATCCCTTCATCACTTTTAGTGTCGAATTTTCCCAAATTTTCACGGCCACGCATAAAATATAGCACTTGCCGCCAAAAATTCGAAAATATTTGACAGAAGGCTTTTTCTCAAACCACATTTCATAAGCCGTTTTATTATTAGATTTACAAATATAAACATGGTTATTAATGTAACAAGCTGTATTCACTGCTTCAGCCCAGAGATTCCTAGGTAGCTTCATGCTATTTAACATAACACTTCCCATTTCTTGAAGCACTCTATTCTTCCTCTCGACAATTCCATTTTGTTGAGGAGTTTTAGGTGCAGAGAATTCATGCGATATTCCCTGATCGCTACAAAATTTCTCAAAACTGCTATTTTCAAATTCAGATCCATGATCACTACGGATCTTCTACTTGAGAACATTTTTTCGGTTTGAATCCGTTTTATAATCTTTTTCACTTCATCAAGGGTTTCTGATTTATCTTTCAAGAATGAAACCCAAGTGTATCTTGTATAATCATCTACAATAACTAAGATGTACTTTTTGCCACCTCGACTTTCCGTTCTTGTTGGTCCTATAAGATCCATATAGAGAAGCTCGAGTGGTCTTGTGGTGATATTGGAGTTCACCTTTTTGTGAGAGCTCCTAGTTTGTTTACCATACTGGCATTCACCACAGATCTTGTCTACTTTTTGCATTTTAGGTAGACCTTTTATTAGTTCACTTTTGCTCAATCTGTATAAATTTCGGTAGTGTACATGTCCAAGGCGTTTATGCCATAAATCATCTGTCTCATCGGTATGGACCATGTAGCACGTTTGATTAGATGAGCTACCATTGCTTACTATATAGCAGCTTTTGAAGTTCTGCGACCGTTAATATTACGTAACCCTTTTCATTTGTAATTTCACAACCTGATTAGAAAATTTAACATTATGGTTGTTATCGCATATTTGAGATATGCTCAACAAATTGTGTTTTAAACCCTCAACATATAACACATTTTTAAATAAGGGAAGGTTATAGAGTTGGACCGTACCTTTGCCAATTATCTTCTAGCGATTCGCCATCACCAAATGTGTGACCCATCAGTCATATCTTTAAGATCGGTGAATAGAGCTTTGTCGCCTGTCATATGTCTGGAGCATCCACTGTCTAGATATCATTTTGAATGGCTTGTAGCTTTGAAAGCAGTGTGAGCAACCAAACAAGTAACCTTGGGAACCCATTTCAAGATCTTGTTTTGGGTTTAGGAGAATAATTGGTCTTCTTTTGTTTATAGTTATAAGAGTGACTCTACTGAGTTAGATTTTAACAGACTCCTTAAGTAAATCAATAATTTTTTCAGCTAGCGGGTTTCGAATCGATTTTTAAAATTTATATAGCTGCTTTTGTGTCTTTGAAAGGTTTTTGTATTTTTAGAAACAGCTTGATTAGTACCTTTTCCTTTTGAGTTAGAAGTCTCTCCTTTCACAAAAATGGAAGGAGCATTCTTCTGTTTAGGAGATGTGTTTTTATCAAAGCCCAACCCGGATCGATCACCACATTTTCTTGATCCGGATAATAATTTTTCTAATTTAGGATCACCTTGGGCATATCTCCATGTGTCCTTCAAACTCAAAAGAGAAGATACTTCATTTTTAAGTTTCTCATTTTCAGATTTCAAATTTTCAATTAGGGAGGTTTTGAATTCTAAATCACACTTTGATTTTTCAAAACAATCTGAAATTTGAGATTTTTCTAAAACAAGGGTTTCAAAACATTCTTTTAGTTTAAAGAACTTTTCTTTTTGAAGTTTAAGTTTGACAGCAATTTTACAACTTTCTTTATATAAGGCATTGTAAGCATCTTGTAGATCTTCATCATTTTCATGATCACTATCCAAATTTTCTTCACTTGTTGAATCATCGTGATCTGAAAAGGTAAACTTGGCTAGAGTCATAAGGGCCTTAAGTTCACTGCCCGACTCGGTTTCTGAATTTTCTGATTCAAAAGAGGCTTCAGAATCAGACGATTCATCCCAAGTAGCCAACATACCCTTCCTTTTGGATCTGTCCTTTTTAGGACATTTGTTTGCTAAATGCCCATATTCTTGACAGCTTGTAACATTGACTATCTTTCAATGATTTCCAAGTTTTAGACTTAGGTTTAGAACGTTTCTTTTCATTTGCCTTTTGAAAGTCGACTCTTTTCTTACTTTTGAAAATCTTATAAAACTTTTTCGCTAAAGGGCCATATCATCTTCGACTTTTTCAATCAATTTTCTTGAGTAATACTTTTAGATGACTTCAAAGCAATAGACTTACCTTTAGGAGCTTTAAAACTTAATTCATAGGTTTGCAAAGAACCAACTAATTCTTCTACCTTCATATTGTCCGTATCACGAAGTTCCTGGATTGCGGTTACCTTTGAATTGAACCGTTCAGAAGAGAGCGTAGTATTTTTGCACACACTTTACTTTCTCGAGATCTTTTCTCCAAGACCCCACATAGAGTTTACAATGTCATTCAATCTAGTGTAAAAGTCCATAAACATTTCATTTTCCTCCATATGAATTTCTTCAAATTTAGTTGTGAGGAGTTGGACTTTAGATTTCTTGACAATTGTAGTACCTTCGTGTGTCATTTCTAAAATATCCCAGGCTTGCTTTGAAGTATCACAGATATGATTCTTTTGAACTCATCCGGTGATAGTGCGCAAGTGATTGCATTTAGTGCTTTAGCATTAGCACTACTCTCATTTTTCTGAAGTGTGGTCCATTGGAAAAATGGTGTAATTTTCATAGATTTTGAACCATCAACACCAGTTACTTCCATGGTAGGAGGATTCCATTCAAATCACTGTGGCTAGCCACACACTTTCATCCATTGATCGAGGAAGATTCTCATTCTGGCTTTCCAATAGGCATAGTTGGAGCCATCAAAAGGTGGAGGCCTAGTAACTGAAAGGCTATCAAAATTTGACATCTTTTTAAATAGCTTAGATCGTTAGCTCAGAAATAAATCCAAATAAAAAGTAACAAGAAATGAACTATTAGGCTCGATACCACTTGAAAAGGCCAAGCTATATGTCCTAGAGGGGGGGGGTGAATAGGACTATGCCAAATTTAAAAATAAATCAAATGGAACTAAAGTAAATCAATACCCTTACAATAATGAATCAATTCACAATACTAAATATAAATCACCTTGATAAATAATTATTGAGAGATTGATACAAATTCAGTTCTAAGGACAACCTTACACCATAATAAACAAGGGCTTATGGTAGGACAACCTTATTTCTAGAACCTCTTTTGAATCAAGAACTCAATGTTAATATAAGAAAATGAAATAGTAAGGAATTGAAAATAAATGCAGAAGTAAAGATCTAAATTATTACAACAATCCCCACACTTGCTTGAAAATGTAAATAGTTACAACATTCACATCCACTTGTACATTCCACACAATCGAATGATAAAAGATATGAAAATTAATCAAGCATTCAATCCACAAGACAAAGAGTTATAGTGGTTCGCCTGTGTGTACACCAACTGCTTTACAACATGACCACAGAGAATGCTACTCCACTCCTAATATCCTCACACGGGGGATATTAGCGTTCACTATCAAATAGGTTTTCTCGGGTTCACCAAAAACCTTTACAATTGTGTCTTTTTCACTTGGGCTTACACAATTCAAAAATCCCTTTTTCTGAAGTTTTCGGTTTTCCTCGAGACAACCAATACAATGAGATTTTTTCGGCTCAATCTCAAACAAAACCAATACAATGAGATTTTTCTGGCTTAACCTCAAACAAAACCAAAAATAAAAGAATTTTACAGAATTGTAAAATACCTGGATTTCTCCTTTAGCAGCCCGGTAGAACCAATCGGAGTAGATGATTGAATATCAAGTTCAATTTCCAATACTCACATTCATAGGGTTCTAAATTCTAATAGATTTTAGATTTTGACTTGTTGGGCGTAGCTATATTTGATTTTGATTCCAAGAAGAAGGAATAATATAATTCCTCTTTTCAAATAAGATTGGAATAGAGAAACAAAATCAAATTAAATAAGCTAGCAAAAAGGAATATTAAATAAGCACAATTTAGCTTAAAATAAACACAGACTTATCTCAGAGTGATTACTTGAAAATTCTTGAATGGAATGGAGTTCGATGTAAAACTCAAATTCGTGTTCAATTTATAGAAGAAAAAAATCGTTCCTACGATCGGGTCTTAGAAACCTAGGACCGTGGTCGTAGCTCTAATGATTTTTGAAAATTTGAGCGCGATCTTTGAAAACCGTTCTACGACCGGGTCGTAGTGTACTACCTACGATCGTCGTGGGACACCTACGACTGGTCGTAGGACCATGAAATAAGTTGCTGGAATTTCAGTCGTAGCTCCACGACTGATCGTGGACGAGTCGAAGCTAACCTACGACCGGTCGAAGGACCTCCAGGACTGGTCGTGGGCGTTCAAAAAAATCTGAAAAATCTTCAACAAATTAGGACTGGTCGTGGAATTTCTTGGACTAGTCGAACCAATGCTAGGACTGGTCGAACAAGAGCTAGGACTGGTCTTGGAACAGACTAAGCTTATGTAGAATAAACATTTGATTTATGTATCCAAAATGACCTACTTAAAGGGTCAACCTAAGGTCATTCAAACCTGAAACATGTCGTATGGACATTGAACTTCAACCATTCAACGAATGTAGATTGTTTGAACCAATATCAGGCTTGAAATCTTGAACAATATCAGGCTTGAAGTCTTGAACAATATCAGGCTTGAAGTCTTGAGATCTTCATCAACATAAATCAACTTTGAGATCTTCAACATCTTGAGCTTCATCTTGTAGCTTTTTGAACTTTAACATCTTGAGCTTCATCTTGTAGCTTTTTGAACTTTAACATCTTGTGCTTCATCTTGTAGCATCTTGAAGTATAAAATCATCATACCAGCACAAGACACAGATAGATGTTTTGACACATCAAAATTTGACAACCAAAGGAGTATGAGACCATAACCCTTACAGATATACTCAGTAGGTTGTGTTTCAAGCCCTCAACATATAATACATTTTTAAATAAGGGAAGGTTATAAAGCTGAACCGTACCTTGGCCAATGATTTTGCAATTGCTTCCATCACCAAAAGTGACTGACCCATCAGTCCTGTCTTCAAGATCGGTGAATAAAGCTTTGTCGCCTGTCATATGTCTGGAGCATCCACTGTCAAGGTACCACTTTGAATGGCTTGTCGCTTTGAAAGCAATGTGGGCAACCAAGCAGCCAACTTTAGGAACCCATTTCAGTACTGTTTTGGGTTTAAGAGTGTAGTTGAACTTTTTCTGTCTATTGTTGTATGAATGACCTAGAGTTAAATTTTAATAGCTCCTTGAGAAGATCAATAATCTTTTCAACCAAAGGATTTTGGTTTTGAAGATTGAAGTTGGCATAGCTATTTTTAGATTTTTGAAAGGTCCTTGAATTTTTTGAAAAACCTTGATAAGTATACTTTACTTTTGAGTTTGAAGACTCTCCTTTCACAAACTTAGGAGCAGTATTCTTTTATTTAGGAGAAGTCTTCTTATCATAGCCCAACCCGGATCTATCGCCACATTTTCTCGATCCGGATAATAATTTTTCCAATTTAGGATCACCTTGGGCATATCTCCAAGTGTCTTTTAAACTCAAAAGAGAAGCTACTTCATTTTTGAGTTTCTCGTTCTCGGTTTTCAAATCATCAACTTGGGAGGTTTTGATTTTTAAATCACATTTGGTCTTTTCAAAAAAATCAGAAATATGAGATTTTTCTAAAACAAGAGACTCATAATTTTCTTTAAGTTTAGAAAATTTTTCCTTTTGTAATTTAAGCTTGACAGCAAATTTACAACTCTCCTTATAAAGGGCATTGTATGCATCCTGAAGATCATCTTCATTGTCACAATCACTATTCAGATTCTCTTCGCTAGTTACTTCATCATAATCTGAAAAAGTGACCTTGGCTAGAGTCATAAGGGCTTTAACATCATCTCCTGACTCGTTTTCAGAATCTTCTGATTTCGAAGAGGATTCCGAATTAGATGATTCATCCCAAGTAGCCAACATACTCTTCCTTTTTTATTTGTCCCTTTGAGGACATTTGTTAGCTAAGTGCTCATACTCTTGACAGTTGTAACATTGACTATCTTTCAAAGTTTTTCGAGCTCTAGGTTTAGATTGTCTCTTATCGTTTGATTTTTGAAAATCTCCTCTTTTCTTATTCTTCAAAATTTTATAAAACCTTTTTACAAAAAGTGTCATATCATCTTCAGAATTTTCAAAGTCTGAAGTGCTCTCTTGTGGAATATTTTTAGATGACTTGAGAGCAATTGATTTTCCTTTTGGAGCTTTAAAGTTCAATTCGTAGGTTTGTAAAGAACCAACTAGTTCCTCAACCCTCATGTTATCCGTATCAGGAAGTTCCTGAATCGCGGTTACTTTTGAATTGAACCGTTCAGGAAGTGAGCGTAGTATCTTTGCACATACTTTGCTTTTTGGGATTCTATCACCAAGACCCCACATTGAGTTTACAATGTCATTCAATCTAGTGTAGAAGTCCATAAACATTTCATTCTCCTTCATATGAATTTCTTCAAATTTAGTTGTGAGGAGTTAGACTTTAGATTTCTTGACAATTGATATACCCTCGTGTGTCATTTCTAAAAGATCCCATGCTTGTTTAGCATTTTCACATGAGATGATTCTTTTGAATTCATCTGGTGACAATGCACAAGTAATTGCATTTAGTGCTTTTGCATTGGCACTACTCTCACTTTTCTGAAGTGTGGTCCAAAGAGCATAAGATATTACTTTCATTAATTTTGAACCATCTTCATCAGTTACTTCAGTGATAGGTAGTTTCCATTCGTTCACTGTGGCCAACCACACACTTTCATCCATGGATTTGAGAAAGATTCTCATCCTTGCTTTCCAATAGGCATAGTTTGTGCCATTAAAGGGTGGTGACCTAGTGACAGATAGGCTTTCAAAATTTGACATCTTCATATAGCTTAGATCGTTAGCTCAGGAAATAAATCTAATAAATAAGCAATAAGCACGAGCTATTAGGCTCTGATACCACTTGAAAGGGCCAAGTTATATGCCCTAGAGGGGGGTGAATAGGGCAATGCCAAATAAAACTTAAAACAGTGGAATAATAAAAGATATAAATATCAATGCTGAAATAATAACAATCTCAAAGCATATGAAATATGAGAATGATACTAAATCAGTTCTAAGGACAACCTTACACCAAAAACCAATGGCTTATGGTAGGACAACCTTATTTCTAGAACGATCTAGAAAACACAAATGATATGGAAAATAAATCAAGAATAACTTAAAGAAATAAATCCTAAGTTATTACACCATTCAACCACACTTACTTGAAATGAAAATTACAACATTCATCCACAAAAGCAATCCACAATAATAAAGGAATAAATAAATAAAGAAATCAAGCACATCTACAACACAACGATATATAGTGGTTCACCTGTGTGTTCACCAACTGTTAGCCAACAGCCACACAGAATGCTACTCCACTCCTAATATCCTCACACAGGGGATATTAGCATGCACTATCAAAATAGGCTTTCACAGGTTCACCCAAAACCTTCACAATTGTGTCTTTTTATCTAGGGCTTACACAATCCAAAAACCCCCACAATCTGAGTTTTCTGGCTCTCCTCAGATAACCAAAACAATGAGATTTTTCTGGCGAATCTCAAACAAAACCAGAGAAAGTAAATTACAAAGTAAAATACCTGGATCTCCTTTTAAAGTAGCCCAGTAGAACCAATCGGAGTAGATGAATGATACGTCGTTCAATGTCCAATACTCACATAAAGAATGGTTCTAAGTCTAATTGATTTTAGATTAAATCAAGAAGAGCAAGGTCTATTTGATTTTGATCCCAGAAGAAGGAATATCACAAATTCCTCTTTTCTAAATAAGATTGGAATATAGATCAAAATCACAATAGAAAAATGCTAACAAAAGGAATATTAAATTTGCACAATAGCTTAAAAATAATCACTACTTATCTCAGAGTATAGCCTTAAATCGCTTGAATGGAATGGAATTGAATGAATAAACTCTGAAATTCGTGCACTATTTATAGCCTTAAAAATCTCATCTTCGACTGGTCTTAGAATCCTAGGACTGGTCGTAGCGTCAAAGATTTTGAAAGATTTCCGCGGGATTAGATTTGCAATACTCACGATTGGTCTTAGGTAGTCTACGACCGGTCGTGGACCACCTACGACTGGTCATGAGATACCTACGACCGGTCGAGATACTCGAGAAAAGTCGCTGGAGTTCGAGTCATAAAACTACGACTAGTCGAAGGATGAGTCATAGGACTTCTCAGGACTGGTCGAAGTAAGTCCAGGACTAGTCGAAGGACAACCAGGAAAATCTAAAAATTTGTAACAACCTAGGACTGGTCCTAAAAAACCTAAGACTGGTCGAAGCAAAGCTAGGACTGGTCTTAAGATTTTTAGGACTGGTCTTAGAACAGTCACACCAAGTAAATTAAAATATTTGGATTATGTATCCAGAATGACCTATCATCTAGACCAACCTAAGGTCAATCTAAGGTCAAACAAACCTTGAGTGAGATGGACATTGAAGTATTGAAGGTCTGTATTCTCAGATGATCTTGAAGTAGAAGCTTGAGTCGAGTTGATGGTCTTTCTCGAGCTTGGTATATTCTTGACTTGTCTTGATGAAGTCTTCTACTCTTGAACTTGATAGAGGCAAACTTGAAGTCTTCTATTCTTGTAGACTTCATTCATGACATGTCTTGAAAGCATTCTTCATTTATGATCTTGTCTTGAAAACATTCTTCATTCATGATCTTGTCTTGAAGCAGTGTGTAGTCTTGAAGCAGTGTGTAGTCACAAACAAGAATCACAAGAAGTATAAGACATATAGGTTTTGGCACTACAAAATTTGACAACCAAAGGGATATGAAATCATAGCACTAACAGATTCAACCAGTGAAGAAAATCTGAATAGTGACCATGAAAATGAAGAAGATCTTCAAGTTGCTTATGATGCCCTATACAAGGAAAGTTACAAAATTGCTGTAAAGCTAAAACTTCAGAAAAAAAAGTTTACAAAACTAAAAGAGAATTTTGATAATCTAGTCTTAGAAAAATCACACATTTCAAATTGCTTTGAAAAAACTAAGTGTGACTTGATTTTAAAACCTTCTAAGTTGAAACTTCAAATCTGAAAATTAAAAGCTAAAACTAGAAGTCTCTTCACTTTTGAGTTTGAAAGACACATGGAGGTATGCCCAAGGTGATCTTAAATTAGAAATTTTTTTATCTGGATCAAGAAAATATGGCAATCGATCTGGATTGGGCTATGATAAAAGTATTCCTCCTAAATATAAGAATACTCCACCTAAATTTGTTAAAGGGGAGTCTACTAACTCAAAAGGAAAAAGTCTGAATCAAAATAATTCTAAAAATACTAAAACTTTTCAGACATTAAAACCTAAAAGCAATCATATCAACTATAAAAATCAGAATCATAATCCTTTAGCTGAGAAAATTGTTGATTTACTTAAGGAGCTCTTAAAATCTAACTCAATGGGTCGGACTTATAACAACTATAAACATAAGAAGACCAACTATACTCCTAAACCCTAAACTGTAATAAAATGGGTCCCTAAGGTTGCTTGTTTGGTTGCCCACACCGCTTTCAAATCTTCGAGCCAATCAAAGTGGTACCTAGACAGTGGTTGCTCCAGACATATGACAGGTAACAAAGTCCATTCACCAATCTTAAAGACATGACTGATGGTTCAGTCACATTCGGTGATGGTAGCAACTGCAGAATTGTTGGTCAAGGTACGGTTCAAATCTTTAACCTCCCTCTAATTGAGAATGCTTTATATGTAGAAGGTTTAAAACATAATTTATTAAGAATCTCTCAAATATATGATAATAATCATAATGTAAAATTTACTAACCAAGGGTGTGAAATTTTAAATTAGAATGGTTTTGTAATATTAACTAGTCACAGAACTTCTGAAAATTGCTACATTATTTGTGATTCAAGCTCATCTAATCTATTGTGTTACATGGTCCAAACTGATGAGACCGAATTATGGCATAAGCGCTTAGTGCATGTAAACTACTGCAACTTGTATAAATTGAGCAAAAGAGAATTGGTAAGAGGTCTACCCAAAGTACAGAAAGTGGATAAAATATATGGCGAGTGTCAGATTGGTAAACAAACCAGGAGTGCTCACAAAAAGGTGAACTCCAAAGCCACATTTAAACCACTCGAACTTCTCCACATGGATCTCATTGGACCAACTAGAATGGAGAGTCGAGGTGGAAAGAAGTATATTCAGGTGATTGTTGATGACTTTACTAGGTATACTTGGGTATTCTTCTTAAGAGGAAAATTAGAAACTCTCGATGAAGTAAAAAGGGTACTTAAACATATCCAAACTGAAAAAGAATCACAAGTCTCTAAGATCTGTAGTGATCATGGTTCTGAATTTGAAAATAGTGGTTTTGAGAAATTTTACAGTAATCAGGGAATATCACATGAATATTCTGCGCCTAAAACAACACAACAAAATGGTGTGGTGGAAAGGAAAAATAGAGTGCTTCAAGAAATGGCAAATGTAATGCTAAATAGTATGAATCTTCCTAAAAATCTTTGGGTTGAAGTCGTAAATACTGTTTGTTATATAATTAACTGCATTTATACTAGAAAATTAAATAGTAAAATGGCTTATGAAATGTGATTTGATAAGAAGCCTACCGTCAAATACTTTTGAGTTTTCGGCAACAAATGCTACATCTTGCATGACCAAGAAAATCTGAGAAAGTTTGACACCAAAAGTGATGAAGGAATATTTTTAAGCTATGCTCTGAATAGTCGAGCATTTCGGGTTTGTAATAAGAGGATTAGTGTTATTCAAGAGTCCATTAATTTGGTTATAGATGATCACTTGAATACACCTGTCTCAAGTTTAGAAAATGATGAAGTCCTTTTATTTGATAAACCAGACTCTTCATTTAGTCAAAATAATACTGAACTACGAACAGTTAAAGATCATCCTTCTGATTAAATCCTTGAAAACTCTCTCATTGGTGTACGCACTCATAAAAAAATTGAAGATATGTGCAACTACATATGCTTTACATCTCAGATAGAACCAATTAATGTAAAAGAAGCTCTTACTGACGAAAACTGGATTGTAGCTATACAAGAAGAGCTCAATCAGTTTGTTAGGAATGATGTTTGGTACTTAGTTTCAAGACCAAAAGATAAACACATTATTGGAACAAAATGGATTTTCAAAAATAAGTCTGATGAACTTAATAATATTATTAGAAGGCTAGGCTGGTTGTACAAGGGTACACTCAAATTGAAGGCATTGATTATGATGAGACCTTTGCCCTAGTAGCTCGTCTTGAATCAATTAGACTATTTATATCCATTG
Source organism: Magnolia changhungtana (assembly GCA_030180095.1). Lineage (NCBI taxonomy): Eukaryota > Viridiplantae > Streptophyta > Magnoliopsida > Magnoliales > Magnoliaceae > Magnolia > Magnolia changhungtana. The sequence continues at coordinate 3,163,678 of JASAUF010000360.1, forward strand.
AGTGCTTTAGAAAATGTAAAATATATTAGATGGATGTAACGAGTGCGTTCTTAAACGGCGATTTGCAGGAAGAAGTGTATGTTAAACAACCAACAGGTTTTGAAGACCCTAAGCATGCTAATTATGTCTATCGCCTAAAAAAGACACTTTATGGTTTGAAACAAGCTCCCAGGGCATGGTAGGAAAAGTTGACTAAGTTTCTACTAAGTCATAACTTTGTAATGGGAAGTGTTGATAAGACATTGTTTGTAAAGAAACATGATAATCACATTCTAATAGTGCAAATCTATGTTGATGACATTATCTATGGATCTACTTGTGCTAACATGACTGTTGAGTTTGTAGATTTTACGAACTCTAAATTTGAAATGAGCATGGTTGGAGAACTAAACTATTTCCTAGGGTTGCAAGTCAAACAACTCCCTGATGGTTTCTTTATCTCTCAAACCAAATATGCTCTGAACTTAGTTAAAAAGTTTAGATTTGAGAGTGAGAAAAATTTTGATACTCCAATGAGTACTACTCTAAAACTCTCTAAAGATTCAACAGGTAAGAGTGTGGATCCTAAGTTGTATCGCAGTATAATAGGTAGTTTACTTTATTTCATTGCGAGCCAACCTGATATTGCTCTCAGCGTAGGAATTTGTGTTAGATATCAGTCTGACCCTAAAGAGTCACATCTAATTGTTGTTATGCGGATTTTATGATATGTCACTAGTTCAGCTAATCTTGGTCTTTGGCATCCAAATGATACCAGTATGCAATTAGCTGGTTACATAAATGATGATTAGGCTGGTAACATCTGTAAGTGCTATGGTCTCATACTCTTTTGGTTGTCAAATTTTGTTATGCCAAAACCTCTATCTGTGTCTTGTGCTTGCACATTAATATATATATATATATATATATATATATATATATATATGATTCAAGACACGACATCACAATGCTTCAAGTCAAGTATGGTAATCGACTTCAAGAAATGCAAGGTCATGTATTTTGTCCTCTTCTGTAAGCATCCATGTTCAGAGCTACATCGATAAGAAGAGTGTTTGTTCAAGACTCAAGTGTAGTTCAAGACTCAAGTGCAACTCAAGATGAAGTTTAATTTCCAGCTGTAGAAGATCTCAAGATCAAGCTACATCATGTAGAGATCTCAAGCTTCATAAGGCTTAAAGGTTAACCATTATCTGATAGAATAAAGTTTCAATGTTCATACTTCATGTCCCAGGTATGATAGAGCTTAGTTTGACCTTAGGGTAAGTCATTTTGTATACATAATTCAAGATGAATCTTTTTTTACATGAATTTGGTATTCTCAAGACTAGTCCTGGACCTTGTTCGACTAGTCATAGCACTGGGTCGACCAGTCCAAGAAATTCCAAGACCAGTCCTAAGTTGTTTCAATTTTTTGAAAATTTTAAGTTATTCTACGACTAGTCCTGGAGACTGTTCGACCAGTCGTAGGAATGTTCACGACTCGTCTTTCGACCAGTCCTAAATCTTTGACTCAAACTCCAGCGACTAAAATGTCTCGCGACCAGTCATGGGTGGTTCACGACCAATCGTCAAGTGCACACAACCGGTCATGGACTACCTTCGACCAGTCGTGGAACAGTTTTACCAGATCGCGCTTAAAATTTCAAAATGCAGTTTAACCTACGATCAGCCATGGTGGCCACATGACTAATCATAGATGCGATGTCTGCAACTATAAATAGAGCACGAATTTCAGAGATTTATAACTCAATTTCAAGAAAATTCAAGGCATCACTCTGAGATAAGTTAGTGTTCATTTTAAGCTACTCTGTGCATATTTTATATTCTCTTTTGTTAGCTTTGTGTATTTGATTTTATTCTTATATTCCAATCTGAATTGAAAAGAGGAATTGTTGTATTCCTTCTTCTTGGAATCAAAATCAAATCTAGCTAGCCCAACTGGTTTAATTTAAAATCAATTAAAACCTAAAACCATTTTAAAGTGAGTATTGGACATTGAACTTCTACATTCAAATTATTACTTCGATTGGTTCTTCCAGGCTGCTACAAAAGGAGAAATCTAGGTATTTTACTTTATTTTAAATTTCCATCTTTTGGTTTTGTTTGAGGTTAAGCCAGAAAAATCTCAATTTGTGTGGTTATCTGAGGAGAGCCAGAAAAACTCAGAAGTGGGGTTTTTTGAATTGTGTAAGCCCATTTGAAAGACACAATTGTAAAGGTTTGAGGTGAACCTATGAAACTTATTTTCATAGTGATCGCTGATATCCCCTGTGTGAGGATATTAGGAGTGGAGTAGCAAGTTGCGTGACTGTTGTTTAACAGTTGGTGAACACACAGGCGAACCACTATATATCTGTGTGTTTTGTGATTTGGATGTTTACTTAATTTTTATATCTTTAATCATTCAGATTTGTGGAATGTATATGTAAATGTAAATGGTGTAATATTTACATTTCAAGAAAAGTGGGGAATGTTGTAATAGTTTAAAATTTATTTCTTGTTATTTTCTTTATTTCCTTTCTGTTTGAGTTTTGATATTCAATTCGTTCTAGTAAGGTTGTCCTTCCATAAACCCTTGGTTTTTATGGTGCAAAGGTTGTCCTTAGAACAACATTAGTATCAAGCTCTTTATTGAAGGTTGCTTTACATTTCTGTTCATTGATTTATTTAAAGTATTGTCTTTTATTTATTTGTTTGTAAGGCTATCTTATTTTTGATTGAATTCCGCTGTTAAATTTTAATTTGGCATAGTCCTATTCACCCCCCCCCCCTAGGACATATAGCTTGGCCTTTTCAAGTGATATCAGAGCATAATATCTTGTTTTAATTACTTTATTCTTGGATTCATTTCCTCAGCTAACGATCTAAGCTATATATAAGATGTCAAATTTTGATAGTCTTTCAGTCACTAGGCCTCCACCCCTTGATGGCTCCAACTATGCCTATTGGAAAGCCAGGATGAGGATTTTCCTAAAATTAATGGATAAGAGCGTGTGGCTTGCCACAGTGACTGAATGGAACCCACCTATCATTGAAGTGACTGGTATCGATGGTTCAAAATCAATAAGAGTTACACCATATTTCTCATGGACCACTCTTCAAAAGAGTGAGAGTGGTGCCAATGCAAAAGCACTAAATGCAATCACTTGCGCACTATCATCGGATGAATTCAAAAGAATTATATCCTGTGATACTGCAAAGCAAGCTTGGGATATATTAGAAATGACACATGAGGGTACTTCAATTGTAAAAAAAAATCGAAAGTCCAACTCCTCACAACTAAATTTGAAGAAATGCATATGGAGAAAAATGAAATGTTTATGGACTTTTACACTAGATTAAATGACATTGTAAACTCTATGTGGGGTCTTGGTGATAAAATCCCAGAAAGTAAAATGTGTGCAAAGATACTACGCTCACTACCTGAACGGTTCAATTCTAAGGTAACCGCGATCCAGGAACTTCGTGATACAGACAATATGAGGGTAGAAGAGTTGGTTGGGTCTTTATAAACCTACGTGTTAACTTTTAAAGCTCCTAAAGGTAAATCTATTGCCCTTAAGTCTTCTAAACATATTTTTCAAGAAAACTCCAATTTAGAAAATTCTGAAGACGATATGGCTCTTTTAGCGAAAAAGTTTTATAAGATTTTCAAAAGTAAAAAGAGGGTTGATTTTCAAAAATCAAATGATAAGAAAAGATCTAAACCTAAATCTAAAACTTGGAAATCTTTGAAAGATAGTCAATGTTACAACTGCCAAGAATATGGGTATTTAGCAAACAAATGTCCTAAAAAGGACAAACTTAAAAAGAAAGGAATGTTGGCTACTTGGGATGAATCGTCTGGCACGGAAGCCTCTTCTGAATTAGAAGATTCTGAAACTGAGTCGGGCAATGAAGTTAAGGCCCTTATGACTCGAGCCAAGTTCACTTTTTCAGATCATGATGATTCAACTAGTGAAGAAAATCTGAATAGTGATCATTGTAAGTACTATGATTTGATTCCTCTTTGATTGTTAAATTTTGTGTGTCAAAACGTCTCCGGATGTTGTGTGTTTATATCTTGATAAATTTGTTCAAGACACCTCGTCAACACTTGAAGTCTAGCTCAAAGAATTCCTCAAGCTTCATGATAGTTCAAGCTACAATATTAAGAGAGAACTCCGGGTCAAGAATCAAGTTCAAGTGCAAGCTCAAGATTCAAATACGGGACTCAAGTACAACTTAAAGTTGCAATGAAGCTTCTATAGTCAAGCTACATCGAGAAGAAATCAAGCTTCGTAAAGATCAAAGTCTAATCAAATGAAGTGTTCAATGTCCATACTTCATGTTCTAGGTTTGATAGACCATTAGATTGACCTTAGGGTAGGTCACTTTGGATACATAATCCAAATAAATATTATTACTTAATTTTGGTCTACTCTAAGACCAGTCCTAGATCCTGTTCGACTAGTCCTAGTACTGCCTCGGCCAGTCGAAGAAATTCCAAGACCAGTCCTAAAATGGTTGTAATTTTTCAGATTTTTTGGTGCGCCTACGACCAGTCCTGGAGTCTGCTCGACCGGTCGTGGGATGGTCTCGACTCGATTTTCGACCAATCGTAATGCCTCGACTCAAACTCCAACGACTAAATCAATTGTCACACGACCAGTCGTAGTGAGGTCTCGATCGGTCATGGACTGCCTTCGACTAGTCGTGGACTACCTACGACCAGTCGTAAAACGGTCTGATGTGATCGCGCTCAAAAATTCAAAAATTAGTTTATTTCAAGACCAGTCGTGGTGACCCCAGGACCAGTCGAAGATAAATTTTTTCTACTATAAATAGCACACGAATTTCAGAGTTTTTCATTGAATATTAAGTGAATTCAAGGCTTCACTCTGAGATAAGTTTGTGTTTATTTTTCAAGCTATTTTGTGCATAATTTCTTTCTCTTTTTGATAGCTTATTTAATTGGATTTTGTTTCTGTATTCTAATCTGATTTGAAAAGAGGAATTGACTTATTCCTTCTTCTTGGAATCAAAATCAAATATAGCTACCACCAATTGGTTTAAATCTAAAATCAATTAGAACTTAGAATCATTTTAAAGTGAGTTGTGGACATTAAACTTCTATTCGAACATCTACTCTAATTGGTTCTTTCGGGCAGCTATAAGAGGAGAAATCCAAGTATTTACAATTCTGTAAATTCCTTTCATTTTTGGTTTTTGTTTGGGATTCGTCAGAAAAATCTCAATTTGTGTGGTTATCTGAGGAGAGCCAGAAAACTCAGAAGTGTGGGTTTTTGAATTGTGTAAGCCCAAGTTAAAAAGACACAATTGTAAAGGTTTTGTGTGAACCTGTGAAACCTATTTGATAGTGAACGCTAATATCCCTTGTGTGAGGATATTAGGAGTGGAGTAGCATTCTGTGTGGCTGTTGAAGAACAGTTGGTGTACACACAGGCGAACCACTATAACTCTTTGTCTTGTGGATTGAATGCTTGCTTAATTCTCATATCTTTTATCATTCAATTGTGTGGAATGTACATGTCGATGTGGATGTTGTAACAATTTACATTTCAAGCAAGTGTGGAGATTGTTGTAATAAATTAGATTTACATTTCTGCATTTAATTTCAATTCACTGTTATTCATTTATCTTTATTAAAATTGAGTTCTTGATCCAAAAGAAGTTCTAGAAATAAGGTTGTCCTACCATAAGCCCTTGTTTATTATGGTGTAAGGTTGTCCTTAGAACTGAATTTGTATCAATCTCTCAATATTTATTTATTAAGGTGATTTAATTTCAGCATTGATAATTGATTTATAATTGTAAGGCTATTGGTTAATTTTATTCCGCTGATTTTATTTTAATTTGGCATAGTCCTATTCACCCCCCTCTAGGACATATAGCTTGGCCTTTTCAAGTGATATCAGAGCCTAATAGCTCATTCTTATTGTTTATTTTTTGGATTTAATTCCTCAGCTAACGATCTAAGCTATATTAATAAGATGTCAAATTTTGATAGCCTATCAGTCACTAGGCCTCCACCTTTTGATGGCTCTAACTATGCCTATTGGAAAGCCAGGATGAGGATCTTCCTCAAATCAATTGATGAGAGTGTGTGGGGAGCCACAATAACCGAATGGAACTCTCCTACCGTTGAAGTAACTAAATCTGATGGTTCAAAAACTATGTCTGTACCTGCTTATTATTTATGGACCACCCTTCAGAAAAGTGAGTATAATGCCAATGCTAAAGCACTAAATGCAATCACTTACGCACTATCACCGGATGAGTTCAAAAGAATTATATCCTATATACTGCGAAGCAAGCCTGGGATATACTAAAAATGACACACGAGGGTACTTCAATTGTAAAAAAGTCTAAAGTCCAACTCCTAACAACCAAATTTGAAGAAATTAATATGGAGGAAAATGAAATGTTTATGGACTTTTACACTAGACTAAATGACATTGTAAACTCTATATGGGGTCTTGGCCATAAAATTCCAGAAAGTAAAGTGTGTGCAAAGATACTATGCTCACTTCCTGAACGGTTCAATTCTAAAGTAACCACGATTCAGGAACTTCGTGATACAGATAATATGAGGGTAGAAGAACTGGTTGGTTCTTTAGAAACCTATGAATTAAATTTTAAAGCTCCTAAAAGTAAATCTATAGCTTTGAAATCTTCTAAAGGTATTTCTCAAGAAAACTCAGATTTAGAAAATTCTGAAGATGATATGGCTCTTTTGGTGAAAAAGTTTTATAAAATTTTCAAAAGCAAGAAAAGGGTCGACTTTCAAAAGGGAAATGAAAAGAAACGATCTAAACCTAAGTCCAAAACATGGAAGTCTTTAAAAGACAGTCAGTGTTATAACTGCCAAGAGTACGGGCATTTAGCAAATAAATGTCCTAAAAAGGACAGACCCAAAAGGAAGGGTATGTTGGCTACTTGGGATGAATCGTCTGATTCTGAAGCATCTTCTGAATCAGAAAATTCTGAAACCGAGTCAGGTAGTGAAGTTAAAGCCCTTATGACTCTAGCCAAGTTTACTTTTTCAGATCACGATGATTCAACAAGTGAAGAAAATTCGAATAGTGATTATGAAAATGAAGAAGATCTTCAAGATGCTTATAATGCCTTATATAAGGAAAGTTGTAAAATTGTTGTCAAACTTAAGCTTCAAAAAGAAAAGTTTTCTAAACTCAAAGAATGTTTTGAAACTCTTGTTTTAGAAAAATCGCATATTTCAGATTGTTTGGAAAAATAAAAATGTGATTTTAAATTCAAAACCTCCCTGATTGAAGATTTGAAATCTGAAAATGAGAAACTTAAAAATGAAGTAACTTCTCTTCTGAGTTTGAAGGACACATGGAGATATGCCCAAGGTGATTCAAAATTAGAAAAATTATTATCCGGATCAAGAAAATGTGGTGATCGATTCGGGTTGGACTATGAGAAAAATACATCTCCTAAATAGAAGTATACTTCTCCCAACTTTGTGAAAAGAGAAACTTCTAACTCAAAAGAAAAAGGTACTAGTCAAGTTTTTTCTAAAAATACAAAAACTTTTCATAAACCTAAAAGCAGCTATATAAAATTTAAAAATTAGAACAGAAATTCTCTTGCTGAAAAAATAATTGATTTACTTAAGGAGCTGTTAAAATCTAACTTAGTAGGTCATTCTTACAACATCAGACAAAAGAAGATCAATCATGTTCCTAAACCCAAAACAGTTTTGAAATGGGTTCCTAAAGTTGCCTGCTTGGTTACCCACACTGCATTCAGAGCAACAAGCCATTCAAAATGGTACCTAGACAGTGGATGTTCCAGATACATGACAGGTGACAAGGCTTTATTCACCGATCTAAAAGATATGACTGATGGATTAGTCACATTTGGTGATGGTAGCAACTGCAAGATTATTGGCTAAGGTACGGTTCAACTTTATAATCTTCCCTTATTTAAGAATGTTTTATATGTTGAGGGATTAAAAAACAACCTGTTAAGCATATCTCAAATATGTGACAACAACCATAGTGTTAAATTTTCTAATCAAGGTTGTGAGATTATAGATAAAAAGGGTTCTATAATATTAACTGGTCGCAGAACTTCTGAAAACTGCTATATAGTTTACAATAGAAGCTCATTTAATCAAACGTGTTACATGGTCCATACTGATGAGACATAATTATGGCATAAACGCCTTGGACATGTACACTACCAAAATTTGTACATATTGAGCAAAGGAGAACTAATTAGAGGTCTACCTAAAGTACAAAAGGTAGACAAAATATGTAGTGAATGCTAGTATGGTAAACAAACGAGGAGCTCTCACAAAAAGGTGAACTCCAATACCATATTTAGACCACTCGAGCTTCTCCATATGGATCTTATAGGACCAACCAGAACGGAAAGTCGAGGTGGTAAAAAATACATCTTGGTTATTGTAGATGATTATACAAGATACACTTGGGTTTCATTCTTGAGGGACAAATCGGAAACCCTTGATGAAGTGAAAAATATTATAAAAAGGATCCAAACTGAAAAATGTTCTCAAGTTAGTAAGATCCGTAGTGATCATAGATCCGAGTTTGAAAATAGTAATTTTGAGAAACTCTGTATTGATCAAGGAATGTCACATGAATTCTCTGTGCCCAAAACACCACAACAAAATGGTATTATGAAAAGAAAAAATAGAGTGCTTCAAGAAATGGGAAGTGTTATGTTAAATAGCATGAAGCTCCCTAGAAATTTATGGGCTGAAGCAGTAAATACCACCTGATACATTATTAACCGGGTTTATATCTGCAAATCTAATAATAAAACGGCTTATGAAATGTGGTTTGAGAAAAAGCCTACTTTCAAATACTTTCGAATTTTTGGCAGCAAGTGCTATATTTTACGTGATCGTGAAAATCTAGGAAAGTTCGACACTAAAAGATATGAAGGGATCTTTTTAGGATACTCTTTAAACAGTCGTGCATATCGTGTTCTGAATAGCAGGACCGGTGTGATTCAAGAGTCAATAAATGTAGTAATTGACGATCACTTGAACACACCTTCCCCTAGTTCAGATAATGATGAAGTTCTTATATATGAAAGTCTAGATACTTCATCAAGTAAAACTAATTTTGAATTAAGAAATGTTAAAGATCATCCAACTGATCAAATACTTGGAAACCATCTCACTGGTGTACGTACTCGTAGATAATTAGAGGACATATGTAACTACATATGCTTTACATCCCAGATAGAACCGGTTAACGTGAAAGAAGCACTTTCTGATGAAAACTGGATAGTGGCTATGCAGGAATAACTTAATCAGTTTGTCAGAAATGATGTCTGGCACCTTGTTCCTAGACCTAAAGATAAACATATTATTGGAACAAAATGGATTTTCAAAAACAAGTCTGATGAATTGGGAAATATCATTCGAAACAAGGCAAGGCTTGTTGTGCAAGGGTACACGCAAATTGAAGGGATTGATTATGATGAAACTTTTGCCCCAGTTGCTCGCCTTGAATCAATCAGACTATTCATATCTATTGCATGTTTTAGAAAATTTAGAATTTTTCAAATGGATGTAAAGAGTGCCTTTCTGAATGGCGATCTACGTGAAGAGGTATATGTTGAACAACCAATTGGGTTTGAAGACCCTAAGCTTACCAATCATGTATACTGCCTTAAAAAGGCTCTCTATGGTCTGAAACAAGCTCCTAGAGCGTGGTATGAAAAATTGACTAAGTTCTTACTAAGTCACAGGTTTCAGATGGGTAGTGTCGATAAGACACTCTTTGTTAAGAAACATAATGATGATATCTTAATGGTTCAAATTTATGTTGATGATATAATTTATGGATCAACTTGTACTAACATGACTGTTGAGTTTGCAGATCTGATGAAATCTGAATTCGAAATGAGCATGGTTGGTAAATTAAATTATTTCCTAAGGTTGTAAGTAAAACAGCAATCTGATGGAATTTTTATTTCACAAACTAAGTATGCATTAAACTTGATTAAAAGATTCAGATTTGAAAATTGTAAGAATTTTGATACTCCTATGAGTATAACTCTAAGACTCTCAAAAGACTTACAGGTAAAGATGTAGATCCTATATTGTATCGTAGTATGATAGGTAGCCTACTTTACCTAACTGCAAGTAGACCTGATATTGCTTTAAGTGTTGAAATTTGTGCTAGATATCAGTCTAATCCTAAAGAATCTCACTTAACTACTGTTAAATGAATTATTCGATATGTCGCAAGTTCAGTTAATCTAGGTCTTTAGTATCCCTATGATTCTAGTGTTCAATTGGCTGGGTATTCAGATGCTGATTGGGCAGGAAATATAGATGATAGAAAATCAACCAACGGTGGTTGTTTTTACATTGGAAACTATCTGGTTTCTTGGTTTAGCAAGAAACAAAGTTCCATATCACTCTCAACTGCTGAGGCTGAATATATTGCAACAGGAAATGTTTGTACTCAGTTGGTTTGGATGAAATGTATGCTGAGTGATTATGGAATCGCACAAGACTCTATGGTTTTATACTGTGATAATTCCAGTGTAATAAACATTTCAAAAAACCCAATCCAGCATTCACGTACTAAGCACATTGACATTCGATTTCATTACATTCGTAAATTAGTGGAAGAAAAAATAATATCTTTAGAATATATTCCTACCGAGACTCAGCTTGCTGACATTTTCACTAAACCGCTCGACAAAAGCAGGTTTAACAAATTGAAATTTGATCTTGGTATGTGTAAATTTAAATGATTGATCATGCATTTTTGCATCATATTGTATATAATGATATTATGTTATTAATTTAAATTTTAAAATTTTGTTAAATTTGCATATATTTTTTTTTGGGTCTAAGACCGATCGAGGACGGGCTCGACCAGTCTTACTACGACCAGTCGATTATATCTCAAGACCGGCCGTGAGCGCGATGCCCTTTTTAATTTGGGAAAAATCTATTTCTTCTTCATTCTAACCCTCCTCACCGATGAGCCGAGCTTCGACTAGTCAAACCCTCGTGTTCGATTCCTCCAGGTTAGAGTGATTTTTCTTGAAGAATCTTAATCTTAACTCTTAATTTTCTTGATTATTGTTGTCTATTTCATATAAATCTTCAACTTGTTGGGTTCTTCTTCCTTTTTGTTAAATCTAGTGAAACCCATCTCCTTTTTTCTTAAAATTTCTTTTATTTCTTCAAAAATATGGAATCTAGAGGTAAAAAGAAAATTCATAGAGGTGCATCGTCTTCTTGTTTAAAGGCAATCACTAGACGTCATCTTAGGGATTCTGAAGATGATCCTCCGCATGTACGTGTCTTGCGTATGCATAATATTATTGTTGAAAAAGCAGTTGATTTAAATCATATTGCTCCATATGGTCTCTTTCCTCTCCTTCAATCTGTAGGTTGGGAAAACATTTTATGCTGGGGTGGATCGGCATATCAGTCCATAGCACTGGCCATGGTTGCATGCATATCTGACTTCTCTGCTGAGCAACTAACTTTTACTATTGATACTAGAGAAGGGCCGTTTCATGTTGATCGTCACTTAATTGCAGGCCTTATTGATATTCAAGTAAATGATGATGGTGTTCATCCTAGTGCACTTGTTGAGAGAGTGTCAGAATCTGAAAAACGTATTTTTACTTGAGCATTGTGCAACATGAATGCTCCATGGACTACGAATGGAAATGCCCTTAAAACCAGATACTTGTTACCCAAATATAGAGTTTTTCATCGTATCTTCACTTCTAATCTGTATCCCCGCTTTGGAAACAAGACTGAGTTAACTTTACTTATGGTTCGTATATTGTACTTAATCATTACTAGTGCTAACATCTATCTGCCCTCCTTGGTTTGTTCCTCTATCATACAAATTCATAATAATCCTGGTCATGGTGATATTCCTTTTGGATATCTGTTAAATGTATTAGACACTCACATGTTAGTCGCTATGCCCGTAGGTGAGGCTCCTATCAGACACCTAATATTTAACAATTTCAACCTGCATAAGATGAAATTGGAGCTCTTTCCTGGTAAAGTTGATGTTGATGCGTGTGATGCTGCTGCTGAAGCTGAGATGGGTGTCGATGGTGATGAGTTGCCAGCCGATGATATTGACATGGATGATATCTTTAATAAAATTGATTCTGATTCTGGAAATGATCCAGACTTTGAACCATCTGATTTCAATGCATGTCTTAGTGCACTTGAGGAAAAAGTAGAATAGATGAATGTTGGCCACAATCAACAATTTAAAAATATGCGCAAATATTTTAGGCGCTTATAGAAGAGCCTTCACCAAAGTGATCCTAACATTCCTGCTCCATCATCTGGTTCTGATTGAGAATGTTTCATCTTTGGTCTGTAACTATTTTACTAAGTTTCGTTCCTTGGTAGTGTGGATTACTGTCATACAACTTCACTTGCTACTTCTTTTATTATGCACTCTGACTCACCTTGCAAACTTCTCTTGTTTTGTTATTCACTATGCACTTTTTGAGTTGATTTATCTAATTCTATCTTTAATGACCTGTCTTTGTTTCTTCTTTTGTCATATTTTGACAAAAAGGGAGAGAATGTGTGCATTCTTTTCATGAGGTATGATTGATATGGTGTATTAACTCAGGGGGAGTTGAGTTTGTGTTGTCAAGGGGAGTATGAGTTGTCTCCGTTAACAACTGGTGCATGATTCGTTATTGTATAAGTGATGCTTATCTTATTGAAGTATGAGAAGTGTTTTGTCACAAATTTGACAAAGGGGGAGATTATAAGTGCTATGATTTGATTCCTCTTCGATTGTCAAATTTTGTGTGTCAAAACGTCTTCGTATGTTGTGTGTTTATATCTTGATAAATTTGTTCGAGACACCTCGTCAACACTTGAAGTCTAGCTCAAAGAATTCCTCAAGCTTCATGATAGTTCAAGCAACAATATTAAGAGGAAACTCCGGGTCAAGAATCAAGTTCAAGTGCAAGCTCAAGATTCAAATGCGGGACTCAAGTACAACTTAAAGTTGCATTCAAGCTTCTATATTCAAGCTACATTGAGAAGAAATCAAGCTTCGTAAAGATCAAAGTCTAAGCAAATGAAGTGTTCAATGTCCATACTTCATGTTCCAGGTTTGATAGACCATTAGATTGACCTTAGGGTAGGTCACTTTGGATACATAATCCAAATAAATATTATTACATGATTTTGGTCTATTCTAAGACCAGTCCTGGACCCTGTTTGACCAGTTCTAGTACTGCCTCGACCAGTCGAAGAAATTTCAAGACCAGTCCTAAAATGGTTGCAATTTTTTAGATTTTTTGGTGCGCTTACGACCAGTCCTGGAGTCTACTAGACTGGTCGTGGGATGGTCTCGACTCGACCTTCAACCAGTCGTAATGCCTCGACTCAAACTCCAGCGACTAAATCAAGTGTCGCACCACCAGTAGTAGTGGGGTCTCAACCAGTTGTGGACTACCTTCGACCGGTCGTGGACTACCTACGACCAGTCGCAAAACGGTCTGATGCGATCGCGCTCAAAAATTCAAAAATCAGTTTATTTCAAGACCAGTCGTGGTGACCCCAGGACCAGTAGAAGATGAATTTTTTCTACTATAAATAGTACACGAATTTCAGAGTTTTTCATGGAATATTAAGTGAATTCAAGGCTCCACTCTGAGATAAGTTTGTGTTTATTTTTCAAGCTATTTTGTGCATAATTTGTTTCTCTTTTTGATAGCTTATTTAATTTGATTTTGTTTCTGTATTCCAATCTGATTTGAAAAGAGGAATTGACTTATTCCTTCTTCTTGGAATCAAAATCAAATATAGCTACGCCCAATTGATTTAAATCTAAAATCAATTAGAACTTATAACCATTTTAAAGTGAGTTGTGGACATTAAACTTCTATTCGAACATCTACTCTAATTGGTTCTTTCGGGCAGCTACAAGAGGGGAAATTCAGCTATTTTACAATTCAGTAAATTTCTTTCGTTTTTAGTTTTTGTTTGGGATTCGCCAAAAAAATCTTAATTTGTGTGGTTATCTGAGGAGAGCCAGAAAACTCAGAAGTGTGGGTTTTTGAATTGTGTAAGCTAGAATTGTGTAAGCCCAAGTTAAAAAGACACAATTGTAAAGGTTTTGGGTGAACTTGTGAAAACCTATTTGATAGTGAACGCTAATATCCCTTGTGTGAGGATATTAGGAGTGGAGTAGCATTCTGTGTAGCTGTTGAAGAACAGTTGGTGTACACACAGGCGAACCACTATAACTCTTTGTCTTGTGGATTGAATACTTGCTTAATTCTCATATCTTTTATCATGCAATTGTGTGGAATGTACATGTGGATGTGAATGTTGTAACAATTTACATTTCAAGCAAGTGTGGAGATTGTTGTAATAAATTAGATTTACATTTCTGCATTTAATTTCAATTCACTGCTATTCATTTATCTTTATTAAATTTGAGTTCTTGATCCAAAAGAAGTTCTAGAAATAAGGTTGTCCTACCATAAACCCTTGTTTATTATGGTGTAAGGTTGTCCTTAGAACTGAATTTGTATCAATCTCTCAATATTTATTTATTAAGGTAATTTAATTTCAGCATTGATAATTGATTTATAATTGTAAGGCTATTGGTTAATTTTATTCCACTGATTTTATTTTAATTTGGCATAGTCCTATTCACCCCCCCTCTAGGACATATAGCTTGGCCTTTTCAATCATGAAAATGAAAAAGATCTTCAAGATGCTTGCAATGCCCTATACAAGGAAAGTTGTAAATTTGTCATAAAATTAAAACTTTAAAAAGAAAATTTTTTAAAACTTAAAGAAAATTTTGAGTCACTTGTTTTAGAAAATTTTCATATTTCAGATTGTTTTGAAAAGACTAAATGTGATTTAGAAATCAAAACCTCCCTGATTGAAAATCTTAAATCTGAAAATGACAAACTTATGCTTGAAAACTCTTCACTTTTGAGTTCAAAGGATACATGGAGGTATGCTCAAGGAGATCCGAAGTTTGAAAAACTTTTATTCGGATCTAGAAAATGTGGCGACAGATTCGGGTTGGGCTATGATAAAATTATACCTTCTAATCAGAAGAATACTCCTCCTAAGTTTGTGAGAGGAAAAACCTCAAACTCAAACGGAAAAAGTATTAATCAAAGTTTTTCTAAAAATGCTAAAACTTTTCAAAAACCTAAAAGTAATTATGTCAACTATAAAACTCAAAACCAAAACTCTTTAGCTGAAAAAATAGTTGACTAGCTTAAGGAGCTCTTAAAATCTAACTCAGTGGGTCACTCGTACATCAATTAGAAATACAAGAAGACCAATTATACTCCTAAACCCAAAATAATAATGAAATGGGTTCCTAAAGTTACTTGCTTGGTTACCCACACTGCTTTCAAAGCCATTCGAAGTGGTACTTAGATAGTGGATGCTCAAGGCATATGACAGGCGACAAGGCTTTATTCTCCGATCTTAAAGATATGACTGATGGGTCAGTCACATTTGGTGATGGTAGCAACTGCAAGATTATTGGCCAAAGTACGGTTCAACTCTATAACCTTCCCCTATTTACGAATGTTTTATATGTTGAGGGGATAAAACATAACCTGTTAAGCATATCTCAAATATGTGATAATAATCATAGCGTGAAATTTTCTAATATAGTTTGTGAAATTTTAAACAAAAAGGGTTCTGTAATATTAACTAGTCGTAGGACTTCTAAAAACTGCTATATTGTAAGTGATGGTAGTTCGTCTAATTAATCGTTCTACATAGTCCATACTAATGAAACAAAATTATGGCATAAACGCCTTGGACATGTACACTACCGTAATTTATTCAGAATGAGCAAGGGAGAACTAATAAGAGGTTTACCTAAATTACAAAATGTAGACAAGATATATGGTGAATGCCAGTATGACAAGCAAATAAGGAGCTCTCACAAAAAGGTGAACTCCAATACCACATCAAAACCACTCGAACTTCTCCATATGGATCTTATAGGACCTACCAAGATGGAAAGTCGAGGTGGTAAAAAATACATCTTGGTAATCGTGGATGATTTTTCTATATTCACTTGGGTAGCCTTCTTAAAGGATAAATCAGAAACCCTTGATGAATTTAAAAGGATTCTCAAACGGATCCAAATTGAAAAAGGTTCTCAAGTTTGTAAGATCCGTAGTGATCATGTATCTGAGTTTGAGAATAACAGTTTTAAAAAATTCTATAACGATCAAGGAATATCACATGAATTCTCGGCAACCAAAACTCCTCAACAGAATAGAATTGTGGAAACGAAAAATAGAGTGCTTCAAGAAATGGGAACTGTAATGTTGAATAGTATGAAACTCCCTAAAAATCTTTGGGCTGAAGCAGTGAATACTGCCTGCTATGTTATTAATCGAGTTTATATATGTAAATCTAATAATAAAACCGCTTATGAAATGTGGTTCGATAAAAAACCTACTGTCAAATACTTTCAAGTTTTTGGTAGCAAGTGCTATATTTTGCGTGATCGTGAAAATCTGGGAAAGTTTGACACAAAAAGCGACGAAGGAATCTTTTTAGGATGCTCTTTAAACATTCGCGCATATCGTGTACTGAACGAAAGGACTGGTGTTATTCAAGAATCAATTAATGTGGTCATAGACGATCATTTGAATACACATGCCCCAAGTTCAGATAATGATGAAGTTCTTCTAATTGACAAACCCGATACTTCATCAAGTCAAAACAATTCTGAATTAAGGACTGTTAAAGATCATCCAACTGCTCAAATTCTTGGAAACCCTCTCACTGGTGTGCGCACTCGTAGACAACTAGAAGACATGTAATTACGTGTGTTTACATCCCAGATTAAACCAGTAAACATAAATTAAGCTCTTTATGATGAAAGAACTTAATCAGCTTGTTCGAAATGATGTCTAGTATCTTGTTCCTAGACCTAAAGAAAAACACATTATAGGAACTAAGTGGATTTTTAAAAATAAGTCTGATGAACTTGGTAATATAATTCGAAACACGGCAAGACTGGTTGTATAAGGGTACACTCAAATAGAAGGCATTGATTATGATGAAACCTTTGCCCCAGTTACTCGCCTTGAATCAATCAGACTTTTTATATCCATTGCATGCCTTAGAAAATTTAAAATTTATCAAATGGATGTAAAGAGTGCTTTCTTAAATGGTGATCTCCATGAAGAAGTGTATGTAGAACAACCTACAGGGTTTGAAGACCGTAAGTTTACTGATCATGTATACCATCTTAAAAAAGCTCTATATGGTCTAAAACAAGCTCCTAAGGCATGGTATGAAAAATTGACTAAGATTTTACTAAGTCATAATTTTTAAATGGGTAGTGTCGATAAGACGCTCTTAGTAAGAAACACAAAGATGATATCTTAATGGTTCAGATATATGTTGGTGATATTATTTATGGATCTACCTATATTAGCATGACTGTTGAGTTTGTAGATTTAATGAAATCTAAGTTTGAAATGAGCATGGTTGGGGAATTAAATTATTTTCTAGGGTTGCAAGTAAAACAACAACCAGATGACATTTTCATTTCTCAAACCAAATATGCTCTGAACTTAATCAAAAAGTTCGGATTTGAGAATGGTAAGAATTTTGATACTCGTATGAGTACAACTTTAAGACTCTCAAAGGACTCTACAGGTAAAAATATATATCCTAAATTATATCACAGTATGATTGGTAGTCTACTTTACTTAACTGCTAGTAGAACTGATATTGCTTTAAGTGTTAGGATTTGCGCTAGATATCAGTTTAATCCTAAAGAGTCACATCTATCTGCTGTCAAGCGGATTATGCGATATGTTGCAAGTTTTACTAAAATGGGTCTCTGGTATCCATATGATACTAGTGTTCAATTGGCTGGGTACTCAGATGTTGATTGGCCTGGTGATATTGATGATATAAAATTAACCAATGGTGGTTGTTTCTATATTGGAAACTGTTTGGTTTCTTGGTTTAGCAAGAAGCAAAGTTCTATATCGCTCTCAACTGCTGAGGCTGAATATATCGCAGCAAGAAATGTATTTACTTAGTTTGTTTGGATGAAACGTATGTTAAGCAATTATGGAATTACATAGGAATCAATGATATTATATTGTGATAATTCCAGTGCTATAAATATATTAAAAAACCCAATTCAACATTCACGTAGTAAGCACATTGACATTAGGTATCACTATATTCGTGAATTAGTAGAAGATAAAATAATATCTTTAGAATATATTCCGACTGATACTCAAGTTGCCGACATTTTCACTAAACCGCTAGACAAAAGCAGGTTTAATAAATTGAAATTTGATCTCTGTATGTGCATTCTAAATTTATTATCCATGCATATTTGTATCATATTGTATATATATTTGATAAATTGTTGGTATAAAATTTTAATTTCTATAAAATATGCCTATTTTTATAGGTACACGACCAATCAAGGAAGTGCTCGACCAGTCGTGGTATGACCGGTCGAGAACGGTTCTCGACCAGTCATGTATCGCGTTGAAATTTGGGGAAAATCTCATCTTCTTAATTTCTTTTTTCCTCTCCAATGAGCCGAGGCACAACTAGTTGTACCCATCTTTCTAGATCTTCAAGGTTAGTGCTTCATTTGTGTTTTTCTTGTAGATTATAGTTCATATTACTTCATTTTCACTCTTGGAGTAATCTATTTTGAGATTTATTACAATTTTGGGGCTTTTTCTTTAAAAAAATTGATCTAGCAAAACCCTTTTTTCACATCTACTTGATCCTTTGATTTTCATACTGATAATGGATGCTAGAAGAAAAAAGAAAACTACCCGTGGTCCATCTTCTTCTAGATTAACTCCTATCTCTAGGCGCTATCTTCGTTCCCCTGAGGATGATCCCTCTGATGTACGGGATTTGCGTATGTGCAAAGTCATTATTGAACGGTTTGTCTGTATTGAACACATTGCTCCTTTTGGTATTCTTCCTATTCTCTAAGCTGTAGGATGGGATAACATCTTACTTTGGGGTGGGCCATCATACCAGTCTATTGCTCAATCCATGTGTGCTTGCATTTCTGATTTTTCTTCTGAGAATTTAACGCTTAAAATTGCTACTAGAGAAGGTCCATTTGATGTTGACTGCCATCTAATTTCAGCGTTAATGGACATTCCTGTCAATGATGAGGGTATTCTAATTCATTGTTTGACTGAAAAAGCCTCTGAATCAGAAAAAATGCATGCTCACTAGAGACTTATGTAATTTGAATGTGCAATGGACTCATAAAGGGAATGTGCTCCCCTCAAAATACTTGTTACCCAGATATAGAGTTCTTCACTGAATTTTCATTTCAAATGTGTATCCACGTTCTGGAAATAAAACAGAACTGACTGCCTTTATGGTTCGTGTTCTTCATTTTGTTATCTCAGGTTATAAAATCTGTCTGCCTTCTTTAATTTGTCATTTCATTATTTAGTTTCATCTCCATCTTGGTCATAGTGATATTCCATTTGCCTACCTTTTGACTATTTTACCCACTCACATGCTCGTGGCTATGCCTGTTAGAGAGGCTCTTATGCATCATCTTATTTCTAACAATTCAAATATTAACAAGATGAAGTTGGAATTGGTTTCTGGCTAAGTGGATGTTGGTGGTAGTGGTGCTGAAGCAGGAAATAAGGTAGATGCTGGGAATCTTCCTCCTGACAATGTTAATATGGATGATATTTTTGATGAAATTAATTCAGATTCTAGAAATGATCCGGACTATCAGCCTTCTGGCTTTGATGAGAGGTTGCGTTCACTTAAGGAACAGGTGGCTGAAATACGTGTAACCCAAGCATCTTAGTTTGCTTATATGCGCAAGTTTATGCGGCGCGTTACTAAGGGTTTACACAAAATTGATCCATCTAATCCGGCTCCCTCTTCTGGATCTGATTGATTAATTTTCTCTTTTGGTTTGTATTAATTCTAATACTATTTTACTTTTGTTGGTCTATTGACATTAATTTTACTTCTATTTGGTTGACTGAATTTTGGTTAAACTAGTTAAAGGTATGTGGACTTTTGTTTATATCTTGACTTGTTTATCAATATATTACTTTCCTGATAATTCTTCTGTTCCATTTGTTTACTTCCTTTGTCATATTGTGACAAAAAAAGGGAGAAGATTTCTCATGAAGTTTGTTTGGAATTGTCATGGAGATAGTGGTAGCATTATTTTTCATATATGTGTGCTACTCATGGGGAGTATATAAATAATGAGTTTGCGCTACTTAATGACAACTGGTTCATGATTCTTTCTCTTATATATCTGGTGCATGATTCATTATTGTGCAGGTTGTGCTTCTTTTATATTATTAGATTATTAGAGTGTGTTTTGTCATAAATTTGACAAAGGGGGAGATTATATGTGTTATGGGCTCATGCTCCTTTGGTTGTCAAATTTTGTTGTACAAAAACCTCTATCTGTGTCTTGTGTTTGTACATTGATATATATATATATATGATTCAAGACACGACATCACAATGCTTCAAGTCAAGTACGATAATCGACTTCAAGAAATGCAAGGTCATGTATTTTATCCTCTTCTGTAAGCATCAATGTTCAGAGCTACATCGATAAGAAGAGTGTTTATTCAAGACTTAAGTGCAGTTCAAGACTTAAGTGCAACTCAAGATGAAGTTTAATTTCCAATTGTAGAAGATCTCAAGATCAAGCTACATCATGTAGAGATCTCAAGCTTCATAAGGTTCAAAGGTTAACCATCATTTGATAGAATGAAGTTTCAATGTTCATACTTCATGTCCCAGGTATGATAGACCTTAGTTTGACCTTAGGGTAGGTCAATTTGTATACATAATTCAAGATGAAACTTTTTTACATGAATTTGGCCTGCTCTAAGACAAGTCCTAGACTTGGTTCGACTAGTCCTGGCACTAGGTTGACCAGTCTAAGAAATTCCAATACCAGTCCTATGTTGTTTTAATTTTTCAGAATTTTTTGGTTATTCTACGACCATCCTGGAGACTGTTCGACCAGTTGTAGGAATGATCACAACTCGTCTTTCGACCAGACCTAGATCTTCGACTCAAACTCCAGCGACTAAACTTTATGTCTCAAGACCAGTCGTGGGTGGTTCACGACTAGTCGTAAAGTGCACACGACTGGTTGTAGACTACCTTCGACAAGTCGTGGAACGGTTTTATCAGATCGTGCTTAAAATTTCAAAATGCAATTCGACCTACGACCAATCGTGGTGGCCACACAACCAATCGTAGACGCGATGTCTGCAACTCTAAATAGAGCACGAATTTTAGAGATTTATAACTCAATTTCAAGAAAATTCAAGGCATCACTCTGAGATAAGTTAGTGTTCATTTTAAGCTACTTTGTGCATATTTTATATTCTCTTTTGTTAGCTTTGTGTATTTAATTTTATTTCTATAATCTAATCTAAATTGAAAAGAGGAATTGTTGTATTCCTTCTTCTTAGAATCAAAATTAAATCTAGCTAGCCCAACTGGTTTAATTTAAAATCAATTAGAACCTATAACCATTTTAAAGTGAGTATTGGACATTGAACTTCTACATTCGAACTCTTACTCTGATTGGTTCTTCCGGGCTACTATAAAAGGAGAAATCTAGGTATTTTACTTTATTGTAAATTTCCATCTTTTGGTTTTGTTTGAGGTTAAGCAAGAAAAATCTCAATTTGTGTGGTTATCTGAGGAGAGCCAGAAAAACTCAGAAGTGTGGTTTTTTTAATTGTGTAAGCCCATTTGAAAGACATAATTATAAAGGTTTTAGGTGAACCTGTGAAACCTATTTTTATAGTGAATGATGATATCCCCTGTGTGAGGATTTAGGAGTGAAGTAGCAAGTTGTGTGGTTGTTGTTTAACAATTGGTGAACACACACGTGAACCACTATATATTGGTGTGTTTTGTGATTTGGATGTTTACGTAATTTCTATATATTTAATCATTCATATTTGTGGAATGTATGTGTGAATGTGAATGTGAATGTTGTAATATTTACATTTCAAACAAATTGGAAAATGTTGTAATAGTTTAGAATTTATTTCTTGCTATTTCCTTTATTTCCTTTCTGTTTGAGTTTTAATATTTAATTTGTTCTAGTAAGGTTGTCCTGCCATAAACCCTTAGTTTTTATGGTACAAAGGTTGTCCTTAGAACAACATTAGTATTAAGCTCTTTATTTAAGGTTGCTTTACATTTTTGTTCATTGATTTATTTAAAGTACTGCCTTTTATTTATTTGTTTATAAGGTTATCTTATTTTCAATTGAATTCCGCTGTTAAATTTTAATTTGGCATAGTCCTATTCACCCCCCCCCCTCTAGGACATATAGCTTGGCCTTTTCAACATTGACGATCATAAATCGACCAGCGGTGGTTGTTTCTATGTTGGGAACTGTTTGGTTTCTTGGTTAAGTAGGAAACAAAGTTACGTATCACTCTCCACAGCTGAGGCTGAATATATTGTTGCTGGTAATGCATGCACTCAGCTTATGTGGATGAAGAGAATGTTAAGCGATTACGAAATTGTGCAAGAATCCATGGTTGTATATTGTGATAATGCAAGCGCAATTTATATCTCTAAGAATCCAATTCAGCATTCACGAACCAAGCATATTGACATTAGATGTCATTATATTTGTGAACTTGTGGAAAACATGATAATTTCATTGGAATATATTCAAATTAAGAATCAACTTGCAGACATATTCACAAAACCAGTCGACAAAAACAGGTTTGCAAAATTGAAATTTGATCTTGGTATGTGCAATATGAACTGATGACTTGTGCTTATTTGTATCATAATGTATATATTTATTATTTTGAATATTTTAAAATTCAACTAAGATGCAAAATTGCACATTTTTAGTGGTGCACAACCAGTCGAGTACACATCGACCAGTTGTGAATCTCAAGTTTGGCCTTTTATTTGGGAAAAATCACTTTTCCTTCATTTGGTCCTTCTCCAACAAGCCCTACCACAACTGGTCAAACCCATCTTCGATTCCTCCATAGTTAGTGCATTATTTTCAATTTCCTTATAGATTCAAGTCCTTTGCACTTCATTTTCTTCATTTATGTGGTTTATTTCAAGCTTTATGATTGTTTGGTAGGTTTTTTAGCCTAAAATATGATGTACTAGAAACCCTTCTTGTCTCTTCTGCAATCTTTGTATTCCTTGATTTCTTTATTGCAATGGAGAGTAGAAGCAAAAAGAAAGGATCTCGTGGTCCCTCTTCTTCTCGTTCGGATCCTATCATGGTGCGCCATCTTCGGTCACCCGAGGAAGATCCTGAGTATGTGCAGGATATTCGCTTATGTAACGTGATAGTAGAATGGACTGTTAACATTGATCATTTAACACCTTTTGGTATCCTTCCTCTTCTTCAATCTGTAGTTTGGGATAACATTTTACATTGGGGCGTTCCTGCGTTCTGCTCTATTGCACAAGCCATGTATGCTTGTATACTGACTTCTCTACTGAAAATCTTACATTTACAATTTCTACTAGAGAAGGTCCAATTGATGTAGATCGTCACCTCATTTCTAGATTAATAGATCTTCCAGTAAATGATGACGGTATTCCCATCCGTATGCTTGTTACAAAACCATCTGAATCTGAGAAGTGGATGCTCACTAGAGATTTATGTAATATGGATGCGAAATGGAGTTCTGGGAATGCTCTCGGTTCTAAGTTTTTGTTACCCAGATACAGGGTTATTCATAGGATTTTCATTTTAAATGTCTACCCAAAATCTGGTAACAAAACCGAGCTTACTACATTCATGGTTCGTATTCTTCATTCTATCATTTCTGGAGTCTCTGTGTGTTTTTCTTCTCTTATTTGTTATATCATGATTCAGTTCCATGTCCACCCAGGTCCTAGTGATATACCTTTTGCTTATCTTATGACTGTATTAGCCACCCATAGTCTAGTGGTTAAGCTTGTTGGAGAAGCTCTCATTCACCATTTACCCTTCAACAACTCTAACATTAACAAGATGAATTTGAAGTTGGCCCCAAACCAAGTTGATGTGGGTGCTAGTGGAGCTGCTGAAGCAAATGAAGAGGAGGGTTCTTTGCCTCTAGATGATGTCAATATAGATGACCTCTTTGATGAGATTGAATCCGACTCTGCTACTGATCCTGATTATGAGCCTTTTGGTTTTGATGCGTGTTTGTGCTCACTTGAGGAGAAGGTTGAAGGTATGCATGTGTCCCAAGAAATGTAATTTAAATATATGCGCAAATATCTTAGGATCACTAATAAGGGACTTCATCAAATTGATCCTTCCATACCTGCTTCTTCTTCTAGTTCGGATTAGTTTTGAATATCTGATATGTAATAACTTTTAATGCTTGAATTTCTTCTTGTGCTTGGACATGTTTTTAATGGTTATCTTGTCACTATGTTAACATAAACTTACCTCTTTCTATCATTTCTCATTGCTCTTGTGTTTCCATCACCATTTGTAAGTTCTTTCCTTTGTCATATTGTGACAAAAAGGGGGAGAATTTGTCCTGACATGCCTATTTCATTATGATAAATGAGAATGTGGAATGTGGATAGGTAGGTAGCAATGTTTTTCTTCAATTCTCCTCTTGGATTCTATGAAGTAAGGTACTAAGGGGGGGTATTGATTTGCAGTCTTTCACTGGTGCATAATTCTTTATTGATCTAACTAGTGCATGATTCTTTATTGTGCATGTATGATGCATGATATTTTTATTTATTTTGTTTTGTCACGAATTTGACAAAGGGGGAGATTGTAAATGCTATCTTATCTAGCTCCTAGGATTGTCAAATTTTGTAGTGCCAAAACCTCTTGGAATCTGTATCTTGTGTAGCTCATCTTCATATTCAAGATCAAGCAATTCAAGTACAAGATCAACATGTTCCAATTCAAGTTCAAGCAACTCAAGTATAAGTACAAGAGATTCTTGTACAAGTTCAAGTACTAGATCAAGTTTTTAAGCTTCAACTATATCAAGACAGTGTGCATTACTTAAGAATTCAAGCTGAAGTAATCTTCTCAAGCTTAAGCTCATATACTCAAGTTGAAACACAAGTCACAAGTACTTCAAGTTCAAGCTTCAAAGTACTTCAAGATGTCAATCTTCATGTACTTTAAGTTCAACTATCAACTGAAGTAAACGATGTTTCAATGTTCAAATTTCACCTATAAGGTATGAATGACCCTAGATTGACCATAGGTTAGGTCATATTGATTTCTTACTTAATTTAGGTCATTATATAATTTTATAGGCTTTTTCTCGACTAGAATTAGCCTATGTTCGACTAGTCCTAGTACTGGCTCGACTAGTCCAAGAATTTCCTCGACTAGTCTAAGGTTGTTACTAATTTTCAGGATTTTTTGTTGGACCTTCAACCAATCGAGCAAGCTCGACTCAAAGTCCAGCAACTATTTTTGGTCCCACTCGACCAGTCGAGTGGAGGACTCGACCAGCCGAGCAGGCCACTCGACCAGTCGAGCAAGCCACTCAACTAGTCGTGGAACGGTCTTATTTTATCGCGCCCGAAATTTTGAATTCTTGTTGGTCCTTCGACTAGTCGAACCGACCGCTGGGCCAATCGAGTGAACAGTAATTTTACCTATAAATTGAGGATGATTTTGAGAGTTTTTCATTATATTCCAAGATATTCAAGTCAAAACTCTGAGAGAACTTGTCCCCACATTTGAGAAGCTAATTGGTTAGTATTTGAGATTCCTTTAATAATTTTTTTTTTTGTATTTGATTTTGAATTCTCCATTCCAATCATATTTGAAGAAGGTGAAAAGGCCGAGCTAAGAGTCCTATAGGGGAGGGGGGTGAATAGGACTATGCCAAATTAAAAAATAAACTGCGGAATTAAATAAAGATAGCACTTAAACAATTCACATTGCGGAAATGTAAAACAACCTCAAAACTCTAGTATTGAGAGGTTGATACAAACTTGGTTCTAAGGACAACCTGACACCAAAAACCAAAGGTTTATGGCAGGACAACCTTACTAGAACGTAGGTGAGTATCAAAAACTCAAACTGAAGAGGATATAAAAGAAATAAATAATAAAGAAAATAACTAAGCTATAGAAACATTCCCACACTTGCATAAAAGAAATTATAAAATTCTCCATAAATCCAAAAAGGGAAATTACAACATCCACAAAATGAAAGAAATAATCAATCACCACAAGACTAAAAACTATAGTGGTTCGCTTGTGTGTACACCAACTGTTTAGAAAAATAGCCACACAACTACTCTACTCCTAATATCCTCACACAGTGAATATTAGCGTTCACTATGAAAATAGGTTTTTCAAGGTTCACCTAAAACCCTCACAATTGTGTCTTTCAAGTGAGCTTATACAATTCAAAAACTCCACACTGAGTTTTCTGGATCACCTAAGACAAACTAAAATAAAGAGATTTTTCTGGCACAATATGAATGAAACCAAAAGAATAAATTTTATAAAACTATAAAATACTTATCTGGATATTCTTCTTTTGTTGCAGCCTAAAAGAACCAATTCGGAGTTGAAGTTCAATGTTAACACTCACATATGAATAGGTTCAAAGTTCTAAATTGATTTTAAATTAAATCACCTTGGGCTAGCATGATTTGATTTTGATTCTAAGAAATGGGAATATATCAATCCCTCTTTCGAATAAAATTGGAATGCAGAATACAAAATCAAATGCAAAAAGATAATTAAAGAAAAGATAAAATAAGAACTAAATAGCTTAAGAATATCACTAACTTATCTCTCAGAGTGGTGTATTGATTTCGCTTAAATTAGATATCAAACTCTGAAATTTGTGTTCTATTTATAAGTGCAAAAATCAAACCTTCGACTGATCCTGAGGTCGCCACGACCGGTCGGAGGACTAACAGATTTTTGAAATTTTGATCGTGATAAGATCAGACCGATCCACGACTGGTCGAAGGACCTACTCGACTGGTCGACCAGCCTCCACGACCGGTCGAGTCCTGTCCACGCCTAGTCGTATGGGACTCAATTTAGTTGCTGGACTTTGAGTCGAGCCTGTAGGACTTGTCGAACACGGGTCGAGCATTGTTCATATGACCGGTCGAGCAATCTACAGGATTGGTCGAGGCTCTAACAAAAAATTCTAAAAAATATAAACAAACTTAGGACTGGTGGAGGATTTCTTAGACTGGTCGAGCCAGTGCTAGGACTAGTCAAACATAGCCTAGGACTAGTCAAAAAACAGACTATGCACTTATAAAATGAGCCAATTAAATTATGTATTCAAAATGACCTACCCTAAGGTCAATCTAGGGTCTTTCATACCTTGTTAGTGATGTATGAACATTAAGTCTTCTCTTACTTCAGTTGATAGTCGTTCTTTGAAGTTCACGAAGCTTGAGATCTTGACATATGATGAAGCTTGAACTTGAGACGTTTGAAGCTTGAATATGACTAACATTGAAGCTTGAGCTTGTGGTTCAAAGTAAAGAACTTTGTCTCGACTTGGACGAAGCTTTGAATACTTGAACTATTGAAGCTTGAAAGATTGAATTCACACTTGGTGTTGAGCTTGAACATGAACATGTGATCTTGCAAACATGTAATCTTGCACTAGATGCTCTTGAGGTAATGACCATTGTTCTTGTACATGAGAAGCACAGTCTTGAATATGTAAATACGCTACACAAGACAAAGATTCCAAGAGGTTTTGGCACTTTAAAAATTTACAATCATAGGAGCTAGAAAACATAACACTTATAATCTCCCCCTTTGTCATATTAGTGACAAAAGACACTTTATTAAAAATATGCATAATATGCTCAAATAAGAATCATGCACCAATTATCAATATAAACCTAGTTACAACCTGGTCAAAGAATCATGCATTAGTTATAAACAGGTCAAAATAATTCGCATCAACATCAATTCCCCCAACAATATTCCCCCTTACCAAAAAAATGGAAGGCTACCTACCTATCCACTATCCACAATCCATATGCAATCCACATATCACAAGCTTGATAAATTCTTCCCCTTTTTGTCACAATATGACAAAGAAAAGAACCAATAAATGGAACAAGAAGTAGATCAATAAGGAAGAATAAGAAGAAGATTAAGAAGAGTAATGAGGAAGAAGAAAATATATGATTTAGATAATCAAGTTCACCAAAGTCATAAGCAAGTCAGAACATAACCAAAATACATATTCAACCATGTTCAACCAAGTGTAATTCCCAAAAAAAATAAGTATCATAAGAGTTATTACAAACAAAATAAACAAAAACTAATCAGAACTCGACGAAGGAGCAGGTATGGAAGGATCAATCTGATGAAGTTCCTTATTAATGCGTTTCAAATACTTGCGCATATATTTTAATTGCATATCATGAGTTACATTCATATTTTGTACCTTCTCCTCGAGTGATCGTAAACGCGCATCAAAGTCAAATAGCTGATAGTCAGGATCATCTGCTGAATCAGATTCGATCTCATCAAAAATGTCATCCATATTGATCTCATCTGGAGGTAAATCACATTCATCTGCATCCGCGACATCAGCTCCACCGACACCCACATTGACTTGACCAGGTGCTAACCTCAAATTCATCTTATTAATATTTGAGTTGTTGAATGGTAGATGATGACTTGGAGCTTCCCTAACAGGCATGGCCACTAAACTATGGGTGGCCAACACAGTCATAAGATAGGTGAAAGGGATGTCACTGTGTCCTAGTCCTAGATGAAGATGGAATTGAATGATACAATGACATATCAATGAAGGAAGACATACAATTGTACCAAAGATGATGGAATGAAAAATATGAACCATAAACGTAGTGAGTTCGGTTTTGTTACCAGAATGAGGATAGACATTCGAAATGAATATCCTATGAAGGACTCTGTATCTAGGTAACAAGTACTTTGAGGCAGGCGCATTTTCACTAGTATTCTATTCCGCGTCTATATGGCATAAATCTCTAGTAAGCATACGTTTCTCAGTTTCAGATGGTTTAGCTACCAGAGTGCTAATAAGAATACCTTCACATGGACAGGTAAATCCATTATGCTAGAAATAAGAATCCTATCTACATCTATTGGACCTTCTTTGGATGAGATAGTGAATGTTAGATTTTTAGTCAAAAAATCAGTAATACATACATACATAGCTTGTGCAATGAAGCGGTATACTGGCCCACCCCAATGTAGTATGTTATCCCATCCTACAGACTAAAGGAGGGGAGCTAGATGATCAACATTGACAGGTCGTTCAACAATAACATTGCGCAATCTAATATCCCGTACATATGAGGAATCATCTTCGGGTAACCGAAGGTGGTGCACTGTTATAGGAGTTAATCGAGAAAAAGAAGGACCACGAGATCCTTTCTTTTTGGTTCTACCTTCCATTTGTACCAAAGATAACAAAGAACTAAGAGATTACAAAAGAAGTAGAGAAGGTTTTTACTAAATTAAATTTTTAAGAAGAAAACCCCAAAAACAACTATGAATCATGAAATAAACAACACCAATGATGAAAAGGGAGTGCTAGGAACTTAAATCTACAAGGAAAACTAAAACAAAGCACTAACCTGGAAGAAATAGGAGATGGGTTTGACCGGTCAACCTAGGAGCCATTAGAGAAGAAGCTCAAAATGAGGAAAAAGTGATTTTTTCTACTAAATAAAGCACTAACCTATGTTACACAGCTGGTCGAGTACATACTCGACCGGTCATGCCACGACTGGTCGAGTATGTACTCGACTGGTCATACACAGCCCAAAATATGCATTTTTCATAAAATTTGAATTTTTAATCATTTAAAATAACAAATATATACATTATGATAAAAAAATGCATGAATAATCAATTTAAATTGCAATACCAAGTTCAAATTTTAATTTAGAAAACTTGCTTTTGTCAAGTGGTTTTGTGAATATATCAGCAAGTTGAGTCTCGGTCGAAATGTATTCCAAAGAAATTGTCTTGTCTTCCACTAATTCACGAATGTAGTGATATCTAATGTCAATATGCTTGGTTCGTGAATGCTGGATTGGATTTTTAGAGATATTAATTATGCTTGAATTATCACAATATAAAACCATAGTATCTTGCGCAATTCTGTAATCGCTTAACATTCTTTTCAACCAAACAAGCTGAGTACATTTATTACCTACTGCAATGTATTCAGCCTCAGCAGTTAAAAGCGATACGGAACTTTATTTCTTACTTAACTAAGAAACTAAACAGTTCCATATATAAAAACAATCACCACTGGTTGATTTTCTAACATCAATATCACTGACCTAATCAGTATCTGTGTAACCAGCTAATTGCACACTAGTATCATGTAGATACCAAAGACCCAAACTTGCTGAACTTGCGACATATCGCATAATCCACTTAACAGTAATTAAATGTGACTCTTTAGGGTCAGATTGATATCTAGCGCAAATTCCTTCGTTAAATGTAATATTAGGTCGGCTTGTAGTTAAATATAGCAAACTACCTATCAGACTGCGATACAATTTAAGATTCACACTCTTACCTGTAGAGTCCTTTGAGAGTTTTAAGGAAGTACTCATAGGAGTATCAAAAATTTTCTCATTCTCAAATCCGAACTTTTTAACTAAGTTCAGAGCATATTTGGTTTGAGAGATAAAGAAACCATCAGGTTGTTGTTTTACTTGCAATCCTAGGAAATAATTCAATTCCCCAACCATGCTCATTTTGAACTGAGACTTCATAAGATCTACAAACTCAATAGTCATGTGAGCACAGGTAAATCCATAAATAATATCATCAACATAAATTTGCACTATTAAAATGTGATCATTATGTTTCTTTACAAACAATGTCTTATCAATACTTCCCATTATAAAGTTATGACTTAGTAAAAACTTAGTCAACTTTTCATACCATGTTGTGGGCGCTTGTTTCAAACCATAAAGTGCCTTTTTGAGGCAGTAGATATGATTAGCATTCTTAGGGTCTTCAAAACCCGTTGGTTGTTCAACATACACTTCTTCATGCAAATCGCCATTTAAGAAAGCATTCTTTACTTCCATTTGGTATATTTTGAACTTTCTAAAGCATGCAATGGATATAAATAGTTAGATTGATTCAAGACGAGCTACTGGGGCGAAGGTTTCATCATAATCGATGCCTTCAATTTGAGTGTACCCCTGTACAACTAACCTAGCCTTGTTCCTAATAATATTACCAAGTTCATCAGACTTATTTTTGAAAATCTATTTTGTTCTGATAATGTGTTTATCTTTAGGTCTAGGAATTAAGTACCAAACATCATTTCTAACAAATTGATTAATCTCTTCTTGCATCGCAACAATCCAATTTTCATCAGAAAGAGCTTCTTTTACGTTAATCAGCTCTATCTGAGATATAAAGCACACGTAATTACACATATCTTCTAGTTGTTTATAACCGCACACACCAGTGAGAGGGTTTTCAAGAATCTGATTAGTTGGATGATCATTAACAGTCCTTGGTTCAGTGTTCTGTTGACTTGATGAAGAGTCCGATTTATCAATTAGAAGAACTTCATCATTTTCTGAACTTAAGATAGGTGTATTCAAGTGATCGTCAATAACCACATTAATGGACTCTTGAATAACACCGGTCCTCTTATTAAGAACCCAATACGCTCGACTATTCAGAGCATACCCTAAAAATATCCCTTCATCACTTTTGGTGTTAAACTTACCCAGATTTTCTCGGTCATGTAAAATGTAGCATTTGCTGCCAAAAACTCGAAAGTATTTGACAGTAGGCTTCTTATCAAACTATATTTCATAAGTCGTTTTATCAATTGATTTTCTAGTATAAACGTGGTTAATTATATAACAAGCAGTATTTACGTCTTTGGCCCAAAGATTTTTAGGGAGCTTCATACTATTTAACATTATATTAGCCATTTCTTGAAGCACTCTATTTTTTCTTTCTATTATATCATTTTGTTATGGTGTTTTGGGCACTGAGAATTCATGTGATATTCCCTGATCATTTCAAAATTTTGTAAAACTTCTATTCTCAAATTCTGATCCATGATCACTACAAATCTTACAGACTTAAGAACCTTTTTTTGTTTGAATACGTTTAAGTATCCTTTTTACTTCATCAAGAGTTTTTGATTTGTCTCTTAAAAAAACTACCCATGTATATCTGGTAAAATCATCAACAATTACCAGTATGTACTTCTTTCCACCTCGACTCTCTATTCTGGTTGGTCCAATAAGGTCCATGTGGAGAAGTTCGAGTGGTTTAAATGTGGCATTGGAGTTCACCTTTTGTTGAGTACTCCTAGTTTGTTTGCTAATCTGGCATTCACCATATATCTTATCTATTTTCTGTATTTTGGGTAAGCCTCTTATTAACTCTCTTTTACTCAATATATACAAGTTGCGTTAGTGTACATGTCCAAGGCATTTATGCCATAACTTAGTCTCATCGGTATGGACCATGTAGCACAATAGATTAGATGAGCTAGAATCACTTACGATGTAGCAGTTTTCAGAAGTTCTACGACCAATTAATATTACAGAACCATTTTTATTTAAAATTTCACATCCATGATTAGTAAATTTTACACTATGATTATTATCGCATATTTGAGAGATGATTAATAAGTTATGTTTTAACCCTTCTACATATCATTCTCAAATAAACGGAGGTTAAAGAGTTGAATCGTACCTTGGCCAATAATCCTGCAGTTGCTACCAACACCGAATGTGACTGAACCACCAGTCATACCTTTAAGATTGGTGAGCAGACCTTTATCGCCTGTCATGTGCCTGGAGCATCCACTGTCTAGGTACCATTTTGAATGACTTGTAGCTTTGAAAGTAGTGTGGGCAACCAAGCAAGTAACCTTAGGAATCCATTTCATTACCGTCTTGGGTTTAGGAGTATAATTGGTCTTCTTATGTTTGTAGTTGTTATAAGACCGACCCATTGAGTTAGATTTTAAGAGCTCCTTAAGTAAATCAACAATTTTCTCAGCTAAAGGATTATGATTATGATTTTTGTAGTTGATATGATTACTTCTAGGTTTTAAGATTTGAAAAGATTTAGCATTTTTTAAATGATTTTGATTCAAACTTTTTCCTTTTGAGTTTGAAGACTCCCCTTTCACAAATCTGGGTGGAGTATTCTTATGTTTAGGAGGTATACTTTTGTTGTAGCTCAATCCAGATCGATTGCCACATTTTCTAGATCTGGATAAGAGTTTTTCAAACTTAGGATCTCCTTGGGCATACTTCCATGTGTCTTTTAAACTCAAAAGTGAAGAGACTTCAAGTTTTAGTTTTTCATTTTCAGATTTTAAGTTTTCAACTTAGGATTTTTTGAAATCTAAGTCGCACTTAGTTTTTTCAAAATAATCTGAAATATGAGATTTTTCTAAAACAAGACTATCAAAATTTTCTTTAAGTTTAGAAAAGTTTTCTTTCTGAAGTTTTAGTTTTACCGTAATTTTACAACTTTCCTTATATAGGGCATTATAAGCATCTTGAAGGTCTTCTTCATTTTCATGATTACTATTCAGATTTTCTTCATTGGTTGAATCATCATTATATGAAAAAGTGAACTTGGCTAGAGTCATAAGGGCTTTAACTTCATTACCTGACTCGGTTTCAGAATCTTCTAACTCGGAAGAGGCTTTAAAGCAGGAAGATTCATCCCAAGTAGCCAACATACCTTTCTTTTTTTATTTGTCCTTTTCAGGACACTTATTTGCTAAATGCCCATATTCATGGCAGTTGTGACATTGACTGTCTTTTAAAGTTTTTCAAGTTTTAGATTTAGATCTTTTCTTATCATTAGATTTTTGAAAATCAACCCTCTTTTTACTTTTGAAAATCTTATAAAACTTTTTAGCTAAAAGGGCCATATTATCTTCAGAATTTTCTAAATCAGAATTACTACTATTTTTTTAAGAAAAATATTTAGAAGATTTAAGGGTGATTGATTTACCTTTAGGAGATTTAAAAGTTAAGTCATAAGTCTGTAATGAGCCTACTAATTCTTCTACCCTCATATTATCCGTATCACGAAGTTCCTAGATCGCAGTCACCTTTGAATTGAACCGTTTAGGTAGTGAGCGTAGTATCTCTACACAAACTTTACTTTCTGGGATTTTATCACCGAGACCACACATAGAGTTGACAATGTCATTCAATTTAAGTATAAAAGTCCATGAAAGTTTCACTTTCTTCATATGTATTTCCTCAAATTTGGTTGTGAGGATTTGGACTTTAGATTTCTTGACAATTATTGTTCCCCCGTGTGTCATTTCTAAAATAACTCAGGCTTACTTTGCAGTATCACAGGATATAATTCTTTTAAATTCATCTAGTGATAGTGTGCAAGTGATTGCATTTAGTGCATTTACGTTGGCACTACTCTCACTTTTCTGAAGAGTGGTCCAAGAGAAATAAGGTGTGACTCTCATAGTTTTGGATCCATTGATACCAGTCACTTTAGTGGTAGGAAGGGTCCAATCAGTCATTGTGGCTTGCTACACACTCTCATCCATGGATTTTAGGAAAATTTCCTTTCCTAGCTTTCTAATATGCATAATTGGAGCCATCAAATGGTGGAGGCCTAGTGATTGAAAGGCTATCAAAATTTGACATCTCAAATAGCTTAGATCGATTAGCTTGGGAAATTAATCCAAAAGAAATAATAATTAAAACGAGCTATTAGGCTCTGATACCACTTGAAAAGGCCGAGCTAAGAGTCTTAAAGGGGGGGTGAATAGGACTATGCCAAATTAAAAAAAATAAACTACAGAATTAAATAAAGATAGCACTTGAACAATCCACAATGCGGAAATGTAAAACAACTTCAAAAATCTAGTATTGAGAGGTTGATACAAACTTGGTTCTAAGGACAACCTAACACCAAAAACTAAAGGTTTATGGTAGGACAACCTTTCTACAACGTGGGTGAGTATCAAAAACTCAAACCGAAGAGGATATAAAAGAAATAAATAACTAAGGAAATAACTAAGCTATTACAAATTCCCACACTTGCATAAAAGAAATTACAACATTCTCCATAAATGCAAAAAAGAAAATTACAACATCCACAAAATGAAAGAAATAATCAATCACCATAAGACCAGAAATTATAGTGGTTCGCTTGTGTGTACACCAACTATTTAGAAAAACAGCCACGCAGCTACTCCACTCCTAATATCCTCACATAGTGGATATTAGCGTTCACTATGAAAATAGGTTTTTCAAGGTTCACCTAAAACCCTCACTATTGTGTCTTTCAAGTGGGCTTACACAATTCAAAAACCCCACACTCTGAGTTTTCTGGATCACCTCAGACAAACCCAAATAAAGATATTTTTCTGGCACAATGTAAATGAAACCAAAAGAATAAATTTTACAAAACTATAAAATACTTATTTGGATATTCTCCTTTTGTTGCAGCCCGGAAGAACCAATTCAAAGTACAAGTTCAATGTTAACACTCACATATGAATAGGTTCTGAGTTCTAAATTGATTTTAAATTAAATCACCTTGGGCTAGCTTGATTTGATTTTGATTCCAAGAAAAGGGAATATATCAATCCCTCTTTCAAATAAAATTGGAATGCAAAATACAAAATCAAATGCAAAAAGCTAATTAAAGAGAATATAAAATAAGAACTAAATAGCTTAAGAATATCAGTAACTTATCTCTTAAAATGGTGTATTCATTTCACTTGAATTGGATACCAAACTCTAAAATTTGTGTTCTATTTATAAGTGCAGAAATCGCATCTTCGACTGGTCCTGAGGTCGCCATGACCGGTTATAGGACCAACAAATTTTTAAAATTTTGAGCGCGATAAGATCAGACCGTTCCACGACTGGTCGAAGGACCTGCTCTATCGGTCGAGTGGCCTCCACGACTGGTCGAGTCCTGTCCACGACTGGTCGTGCGGGACTCAATTTAGTCGCTGGACTTTAAGTCAAGCCTGTAGGACTGGTCGAACACGAGTCGAGAACTATTCATACGACCGGTCGAGCAGTCTCCAGGACTAGTCGAGGCTCTAACAAAAAATTTCAAAAAATATAAACAAACTTAAGACTGGTCGAGGATTTCTTAGACTGGTCAAGCCAGTGCTAGGACTAGTCGAACATAGCTTAGGACTAGTCGAAAAATAGACTATGCACTTATAAAATGAGCCAATTGAATTATGTATTCAAATTGACCTACCCTAAGGTCAATCTAAGGTCTTTCATACCTTGTTAGTGATGTATGAACATTGAGTCTTCTCTTACTTCAGTTGATAGTTGTTCTTTGAAGTTCATGAAGCTTAAGATCTTGACATATGATGAAGATTGAACTTGAGACGTTTGAAGCTTAAACTTATGGTTCAAAGTAAAGAACTTTGTCTTGACTTGGACGAAATTTTGAATACGTGAACTGTTGAAGCTTCAAAGATTGAATTCACACTTGGTGTTGAGCTTGAACATGAACATGTGATCTTGCAAACATGTAATATTGCACTAGAAGTTCTTGAGGTAATGACCATTGCTCTTGTACATGAGAAGCACAGTCTTGAATATATGGATGCGCTACACAAGACACAAATTCTAAGAGGTTTTGGCACTATAAATTTTGACAATTATAGGAGCTAGGAAGGGATTTAAGCTTTCCCCTTTCTTGAGATCAAAATCAAATCAAGCTAGCCCGTCGTGATTTAATCTAAAAATTATTTAGAACTTAGAACCCTTTCATAAGTGAGTGTGGACATTGAACATCTACACTGAATTGGTTCTATCAGGCTTCATCAAAGGAGAATATCTAGATAAGTATATCTACATTTTTGTAAATCTCTTTTTGGTTTTTGAGGTTGTGCTAGAAAAATCTCTCTTTCTTTTTTGGTTTGTCTGAGGTGATCTAGAAAATATCAGAGTGTGGGATTTTTGAATTGTGTAAGCCCACTTGAAAGACACAATTGTGAAGGTTTTAGGTGAACCTTGAAAAACCTATTTTATAGTGAAAGCCAATATCCACAGTGTGAGGATATTGGGAGTGGAGTAGTTGTGTGGCTGTTTTTTAACAGTTGGTGTACACACAAGCGAACCACTATATATGCTGGAGTTATGAATGGTTAAATGTGGCTAAGTGTGTGAATGTTGTAATTTATTTTTCCAGCATTTTTAGTGAATGATTGTAATTTACTTTCAGTACATGTGGTGAATGTTGTAATAACAGTAGAATTTATTTCTATTTTATTTTTTATTCCTCTGTATCGGTTTGAGATTTTGATACACAGACCGTTCTAGGAGTCAGGTTGTCCTACCAAAAGCTTTTGGTTTTTAGTGTAAGGTTGTCTTTAGAATAAAATCTGTCTCAACCTCTCAATACTTATGCATTTGAGGTTTCTATTCATTTCTGCTATTTTAATTGTTAAGTGCTATCGTTGTTAATTTCTTTGTTATTTCGCATTTAATTTTTTAATTTGGCATAGTCCTATTCACCCCCCCTCTAGGACTCTTAGCTCGGCCCTTTCAGTCCAAACTCATCTTATGAATGTTAGTGTTATCAAATGGAAGGGCTACCTCAGGAGCCTCAGTGGAAGGAATAAAAACATTGCAATGGATGACAAGTGTCATTATAAGATAGGCAAATGGAATGGAACCATAACCTGGATGAATGTGAAATTGGATGCTTAAGTAGCAAATTAAAGAAGAGAGGAAAATAGGGATATCGGATACAATGGCATGAAGAATACGAGTCATGAAAGAAGTAAACTCGGACTAGTTCCCAAACTGCAGATATACATTTGACGTAAATATGCGATGAAGAACACGGAAACGAGGAATCATCTGAGTGGCACATAAAGTATTACAGTTACTCCATTTTGCATCAAATTGACATAATTTTCGGGTAATCTCCCGATGCTCAGACTCAAACATCCTATCATTAAGTGGATGAATCGATGTGCCATCATCATTAACATTCATATCAAGTAAACTTGAAATTAGGTGTCTGTCTACAGGAACTGTCCCTTCTCTAAAGTTAATAGAAAATGTAAGATTTTTAAGGGACAACTATCCAATTGATGCATACATTCCTTGAACAATGGAGCGATAAGCCGTTCCACCCCAACCTAGAATATTTTACCAACCAACGGCAGACATGATGGGCAGCAATTTAAATAGGGCAATGTGATTGAGATTAACCGTCTTTTCTATCATAATATCTCTTGTGCGAAAATCCCTTACATGCACCGTATCTTCTTTGGGAGCTCTCAGGGTTCTCACCGTAATTAGAGTCGACCTAGAGGATGAGCCACAAGTTACTTTCCTCCTAGTTTGATGTTCCATGTAGAGAATGCACAAGAGAATATAAAAGATGGGTTTGGCTAATATCAAATTTTTACCCAAAAACCACCTATGAAAAGAGTGGAAATCTCAAATCGAAAACAAAATAAACCTTAAGATGCATACAAGAACCCAAATTTAAAAGAAAATAAAAAATGAGGCACTTACAATGACTCTATGGACATGGGATCGACGAGTCGAGCAAGAGCTTGTTGAGGAAGATGAAGAAAATTGAGAAAAAAATGGTTTTTCCCTCTTTTAGAGAAGCCCATTAGTGTGACTCGACTGGTCTAGTACGTGCTCGACTAGTTGAGTACATGCTTGATCGATCGTGCTGCACTGAAAATTTCAAATAGTTTTAAATTTTAAAAAAAAAATTGCATAAAAATTATATTAAAAAAATACAAAAAATAACATGATTTAATTAATTTGAAATACACATACCAATATCATGTTTTAATTTGGAATATTTATTCATGTTAAGCGATTTAGTCATAATGTCGACAAGCTGATTTTCAGTTTGGATATATTCTAAAAAAATGCTTTTATCTTCAGTCAATTCTCGAATATAATGATATCGAGTGTCTATATGCTTCGTACGAGAATATTGGATGGGATTTTTTAAAATATTAATTTCGCTAGAGTTATAGCAATACAAGATCATTGTATCTTGCGTAATTCCATAATTGGTTAACATTCATTTCATTCAAACCAGCTGGGTACATGTATTACCAGTTGCGATGTATTCAACCTCAGCTATAGTTAAAGAAACCAAACTTTGTTTCTTACTGTGCCAGGAAACTAAATAATTACCAACATAGAAACATCCATCACTAGTAGACTTTCTATCATCAATGTTCCCTGCCTAGTCAGCATCTGTATATCTAGCTAGTTGTACATTTGTATCATTCAGATACCAAAGGCTGAAGTTAACAGTACTTACGACATATCTAATTATGCGCTTAACAACAATAAGATGTGATTATTTTGGATCAGATTGATATCTAGCACAGATTCCTACACTGAAAGCAATATCTAGTCTATTAGCAGTTAAGTATAAGAGACTACCAATCATGTTGTGATATCAGCGAGAGTCTATACTTTTACATGTTTCATCCTTTGAAAGTTTGAGAGTCGGACTCATAGGAGTATCGAATTTCTTACCTTTTTTTAATCCAAACTTTTTAACCAAATTTAAGGTATATTTGGTTTGAGAAATGAAGATACCGTCCTCTTGCTATTTAAGTTGTAAGCTTAGAAAATAATTCCATTCTCCAACCATACTCATCTCGAACTTGGATTTCATAAGCTCTGC
Organism: Magnolia changhungtana; assembly: GCA_030180095.1. Lineage (NCBI taxonomy): Eukaryota > Viridiplantae > Streptophyta > Magnoliopsida > Magnoliales > Magnoliaceae > Magnolia > Magnolia changhungtana. The sequence goes on from JASAUF010000360.1 coordinate 3,203,390, forward strand.
AAAATCAACGGACAGGTTAGTGCTTGTAGAACCAAAGATAATATCATCAACATAGAAATGTACAATTAGTATGTGTTCATTGTATTTTTTTAATAAATAAAGTTTTATCAACACTTTCCATGATAAAATTGTGAATAAGTAAAAACTTAGCTAGCTTCCCATTCCATGCCCTGGGTGCTTGTTTTAGACCGTAAAGTGCCTTTTTAAGGCGATATACATGATTTAAGTGTTTAGGGTCCTCAAAACCCTTAGGTTGTTCAACATAGACCTCTTCATGTAGATCACCGTTTAAGAATGTACTTTTAACATCCATTTGATATATCTTGAATTTTTTGAAGCAAACAATGGATATAAACAATCTGATGGATTCAAGGTGAGCTACTGGCGCAAAGGTTTCATCATAGTCGATTCCTTCTATTTGAGTGTACCCTTATACAACCATTCTAGCCTTTTGTCTAATTATATTTCTCATTTCATCAGATTTTTTTTTAAAAAAATCCATTTGGTTTCAATTATATGTTTATCAGTTGGTCTTGGAACCAAATACCAAGCGTCATTTCTTACAAATTGATTTAACTCTTCTTGCATGGTTATAATCCAATTTTCATCAGTAAGTGCTTCTTTTACGTTGGCTAGTTCAATTTGAGAAGTAAAGCAAACATAATTGCAAATATTCTCTAATTGCTTTCTTGTTCGCACACCAGTGTGAGGATTACCTAATATTATATCAGTAGGTGTGAGTCAAGTTTCTTAGTTCAGTATTAACTGAACTAGAAGAAGAGTTAAGATTAAATTGACTTCATCATCTTCTAGATTAGGTGTGGGTGTGATCAGGTGATCATCAATTACAATATTAATGGATTCCTGGATCACTCCTGTTCTTTTATTAAGAACATGATATGCTCGATTATTCAGAGCATAACCCAAGAATATCCCTTCATCACTCTTAGCTTCAAACTTCCCTAAGTTTTCACGGTCACATAATATGAAGCACTTACTTCCAAAAATCTAAAAGTACTTAACGGTCGGTCCGTCATTCGATTCATAGAAAAATCAAAGCAGGATTGAGGGGTATCTATTGGTGCACAAAAAATAAAAGATCCAAAGACTATTGCGTGGTGGCACGACCGTGCAATGGGCAACAATGCTCTCAGATCACTGGCTTGGGGGCAGACTGCATACATTGGATAGAAGACCTATTGTGCGATCGGGCAACATGGGTGTAATGCGTGACCACACAACAACACTAAGTTATGCAGATTTAGTTATTCACATAGTGGAGGCCTATAAAAACACCTCCACTCTCTCATTTAAAGTATTAACAAGTGAGGAGCTACAAAGAGATTAAAAGAATCTTTGAGAGTCTTCAAGAGCTAAGAGTTGCGGTAGTATGTAAGACCTGACATGAGTTCTTGTGTATGCATGTGTGTGTAGGTATGCATTTCATTTCTCTTGGTCCTATGGTCTTACCGGTCGAATCCTGGTGACCCGCGACCCTCGAATTGTATTTGGGGTCATCCTTAAGTCCGGTCATATTGACCCGACTCGGATCGACCCGAAACCTATGTCATCTTGTTCACATCGTCATTGTGGTTCCGGTGACGCATCTTGTGCGTCCATCCGATGTATAGATCATAAGTTATGCACATTTCATTGTATGACCCTTGATCATGTGGCCCACTTAGGTGTAGTGCATGTGACCCCATACTTGGCACAAGTTCCAACACAACACTACACACACCACCAAAATTTGCATAGATCACACTACCCACCCCACACACACCACCTAAAACCTACCCTACCCTACAACTTTATTTTCTCCTCCCTAAGATAATCATTTCCTTTCGTACAAACAAATCATTACTCTCTCTCTCTCTTTATCTCTCTCTCTCCTTCTCATTCTCTCCATGCTAGCAAATCCCTCTCTCAACGTCCCATATTCATCCATTTCTCTAGCCCCTCAAAGCTCTAAAATCCCTTAATCCCACCCTTAGAAACTCATCCTAGCCATTAAACCCTCTTCCTTAGTCCAAGATCTACATTGTGTGGAAGGTTGAGAGCTTGGCTTGAAGGTGGGTGACTATAACTTGCTGATTTCTTTTCTATTCCTTGATCCTCTTATTTCTTCATGAATGGAACATGTGCGACCCACCAATCCATGGTGGGGATCGCATTTGATCCATTGGATATGGCCCTTGGCCCGTCCGACATGCATGCATTGTTCCATGATGGGGCCATTTTCCATGGACCCCATCATGATGTATCTCATAATCTAAACCATTCCAAGGTCATCTAGACCTTAACGTCATGTTAGGATGGCATCTCGATCATCTATTATGATTATAGTCCATGCATGTGTTAGATTTATGTTGTAATGATAAATCAATGAAGATGTATGGGTGTGATTGTTCTTGGGAGGGCTCATTAGTGGCAGAGCCCTATCCCCATGGCCGGATTGTCCTCTCTCTCTCTCTCTCTCTCTCTCTCTCTCTCTTCTCTTATTTTGGATGATGATATGTGTGGCCTACTTGGTGGGCCTAGGATGTCCAGAAAATCCAGCAATGGTGGGACACCCCTACCACTTATTTCATGATTTTGGGTACCTTATTTGATGCATGCAAGTGATTTAGCTTAAGGCCTTAATTTGGACATTTGTGGGGCCCACTAAGGAAGGCCACACCTCTCTCTATTTGCTGTATTTATCTAGTTATTGGCTGTATGTCCAGCCATATATGGCTGTCAAGAAATTATGAATTATTTGTATGGGCTATTGTAGTAGATGTTTGACATGGGATTAGTCCATGATTTTCACTCTTTATCTTATTATTGTGGGGTGCCTTTTGAGGGAGTGGACCCCACCTTGAAGTGTGATGGACCATACTTCCATCTGTCCATCCAAAACACCTAAAAGGGCAGGCCCAGAGGGGGTGGGCGGTCCACCTTATTGGAACTTGTGCCAAGTATGGGGTCACTACACTTCACCTAAGTAGGCCACATGATCAAGGGTCATACAATGAAACGTGCATAACTTATGATCTATAAATCGGATGGACGCACAAGACGCATCACCGAAACCGCAACGACGATGCAAACAAGATGGCATAGGTTTCGGGTCGATCCGAGTCGAGTCAACGTGACCAGACTTAAGGATGATCGTAAACTCAATTTGAGGGTCACAGGTCACTGGGATTCGACCAGTAAGACCATGGGATCAAGAGAAACGAAATGCATACCTGCACACACATGCACACACAGGAACTCGGGTCGGGTCTATCAATCCTCCCCACCAACAAAAAAATTTCATCATCGAAATTGACCAATTCAGGACACAAAAGAAAGGTAAAATACCACCATCATATAATCATCAAAGAGAAGGCAATACAAATACTCATACAACAATCAATCATCAAATAAATGGGGATAATGCTCTCTAATCTCGGCCTCGCATTCCCAAGATGCCTCGGCCACCGAATGATGACCCCATTGCACCTTCACCAAGGGAATGACCTTGGTCCTGAGGACCTTCTCCTTCCGATCAAGAATAAGAATCGACTGCTCAATGTAGGAAGCATCCTCATGGACCTCGAGTGGTTGTCAATCAATTATAGGGATAATGTCCAACCCACACTTCCGCAATATAGAAACATGGAACACGTCATTGATCGTAAACAACTGAGAGGGTAAGGCATGCCTATAGGCCACAGTGCCTACGCGCTTGGTAATCTCGAAAGGTCCAATAAATCTCGAGGTAAGCTTGCCCTTTACACCAAATTGAACCACGCCTTTCATAGGCAACACCGTGAGATATACCATGTCCTCCACTGCAAACTTGAGGGGTCGACGTCGACAATCAGCAAAACTCTTCTTCTGACTCTGAGCTATGCGCATTCTCTGCCTGATAACATCAATAGTCTCTGACATCTACTGCACAAGCTCGGGACATAGGAGACGACGCTTTCTAACCTCAATCCAACAACTAGGAGATCTGCACGGTCTACCATAGAGTGCCTCAAAAGGAGTCATGCCAATAGTCGCCTAATAACTATTGTTGTACGTGAACTCGGTGAGGTGCAAGTGCTCATCCAAACTGCCCGCAAAGTTAATCACACAAGCTTTGAGCATATCCTCAAGGATCTGGTTGACCCTTTCGGTCTGTCCATCTATTTACGGATGATAAGTGGTGCTAAGATGCAAAGTGGTCCCCATCGCCTGCTGGAAACTCCTCCAAAACTGAGATGTAAATCTAGAGTCTCTGTCAGAAACGATCGAAACTGGGATGTCGTGCAGTCTCACTATCTCCTCAATGAACACCTTCACAAGTCGGTCCATAGACCAGGAAGCACGTACTGGAATGAAATGAGTCATCTTCGTCAGACGTCGACGATAACCCAGATGGTATTATGACTGTGCTGAGTCCTCGGCAATCCTGCGATGAAGTTTGTTGACACATGCTCCCACTTCCACACTAGAACGCTCAACGGCTGCAAGGGACCAAGGGGTCTCTGGTGATCGGCCTTGACATGCTGGCATGTGTCACACTCAGCTATGAAACTAGCAATCGGCGCTTCATCCCCTACCAAAAATACTACCTCCTCATATCACGATACATATTCGTGGAGCTCAGGTGAATAGTAAGTCTCGATCCATGTGTCTCGGTCATCAGATCACGACACAACTTTGGCACGTCCGAGACACACAATCGGCCTTTGAAGCATAATCCACCATCGGAACCAATCTACTAGTTTGACTGCTCCACAGATGCGGCCTCTACTTGGTACTCCTGAAGTGACTCATCCATCTACTGAGCCTCGATCACCCAAGCCACCAAAGAGGGTTGAATCGATAAGATCGAAATCTGAACATTGGAAGAATGCGGACCGAACTCAAAGTCAAACTCTAAAACATCCTCGAGCATCTGCCACTATCGAACCATCATCTGTGCCACCAGGCCTCGTGGTTGACGGCTGAGCATGTCCGCTACCACGTTCGCCTTACCCGGGTGGTACTGAAGGTCAAAATCATAATCCTTCAACAGCTTCATCCATCGCCTCTGACGTAGGTTCAACTCGAACTATAAAAATAGATACTTCAAGCTCTTGTGATCCGAGAAAAGTTCAAACCTGACCCCATATAAATAATGCCTCCACACCTTCAGTGCGAAGACAACCGCTGCAAGCTCCAAATCATGGGTAGGGTAGTTTAGCTCATGGACCTTGAGATGGCGCGAGGCATAAGCCACTGGCTTCCCGTGCTGCATCAGGACAGTACCCAAACCAACTCTGAAGGCATCAGTAAATACAACAAAACCCCCACTCCCATCAGGAAGAGTAAGAACAGGAGCGGATGTGAGGCGGTCCTTCAACTCCATAAATGCCTCCTCGCAAGCGTCACTCCAGACAAACTCGACGCCCTTCCACGTCAACCGGGTCAGCGGTGCAGCAACATGGAAGAAATCCTTGATAAACCGATAATAATATCCTGTTAGACCGAGGAAGTTATGGATCTTAGACGCGTTCGTGGGTGGCTCCACTGACGCACTGCAACAACCTTCGAGGGGTCCACAGCGACACCCTCCCTCATCACCACGTGACTGAGGAACTTCACCTCCTTCTGCCAAAACTCGCACTTCTCCAGCTTCGCACACAACTGGTGGGCATGAAGAGTCTTCAGCACAATTTGTAAGTGCTCAACATGGTCCTCCCCGATCCTCGAATATACAAGAATATCATCAATGAATACCACCATGAATTGATCGAGGAATGGCTGGTAGACCTCGTTCATCAGCTACATAAATACGATGGGCGCATTGGTCAGTTTGAACGACACGACTAGAAACTCGAAGTGATCATAGCGCGTCCGAAAGCCATCTTCAAAATGTCCTCCTCTCGGACCCGAATCTGATGGTAACCAGAGTGCAAGTCTATCTTGGAAAAATATTGTGCATCTTGTAACTGGTCGAACAAATCATCAATACGGGTGATGACGACATCGTGCACATGCACGGCCGTACACTACCACTCCTACGTATGTACGTACACAGGAAGGAGGATCTTATCATCGATCTAGCTGGATGACGACATCCAGGGAGGGCCTCCTAGCTGAAGACAAGTTTTGGTTCAGAAAAGTGGGCCCGATAGTCAAGAAAAGCCCATCATGGGATCTCATGATCATGGCCCACTCGTCGGATTGATTTCATTTTTTAGGTTTTTCTTATTGTTATTATTTAGAACATTGTGAATGCTTTAGATTTCTGTGTTTGGTTTTTATTTTAGTTTACTTCATCGCCAAGTAATAGGTTGCACACATGGTGTGAGTTTTTGGGGTATAGGGTTTTCTTTATAAATAGGCACCCCTTGTAGTTCTTTTATTAATTAAAGTTTAATAAAAAAAATCATGCTTTATTTTTCTACTCTCTTCATGAGTTATCGAAGAATTCCAAAGTGGGTGCGAAGCCCTCCCTTTTCGAAGGGCTAACTACCGTGGCGCGAAGCCACATCAACCCCGATTCATCCCCATCATCTATCATCTCTTTTCTTCTATCTTCCACCACCATCTATACTTCACGTTCATCCTTGGTTGCATCAGTTTTCTTTCATTACAGCAGTTTCTTAGATTTTGGCCCGCAGGGGGGGCTGAAACTTCGACGGAGCACCACGCCCAGATTAGAGCTCAGATCGACGTCAAAATCGGAAGTTTTGCAGCACAGGCCTAGCCGACCAAGGCCTAGGAATCTTTTTCAGGATTCTCTCCCCCCTCACATGTGAGGCCAGCCTCAAGCGCACTTGCACCCGCACCTGGCCTGCTGTCCACACGCCAGGATCATCTTGGGTTCAAGTTTTTTCTATTTTCCTCTTTTTTATACCTAATTGCATAACCCTATACCTAGATTACATTATCCCTCACTGATTTGCCTTTTTACTCACCCTAGAGTTCCTTAAATTGAGATTATGGAATCCCTTGGATTCGGGACTGATTTTTATGCATGAGTGGTTGATTTTATTTCCCTTTGACATCGTTTGGCTTATAATTTTTATTGGTCCAGCTCTAGCTTGTGTCGGCTTAGACTAACATAGATTCTCCTTCTTAATTGAATGTTTGGATTTTCATATGGGATGTGAAATTTGTGTGATTTTTTCTGAATTGGTAGGATCTAAGCCTGAAATCTTACATGTCATATTTAATTTTCCATGTCCTACATCAACGAGGAAGCGGGTATCGGTTCTTGATGGTGACTTTGTTGGGCTCACGATAATTCACACAGAGCCGCAATGAGCCATCCTTCTTTACAAATAATACCGGGGCTCCCCAAGGCGAACTGCTGGGATGAATGAAACCTAACTCCCGGATCTCATCTAATCACTCCTACAGTTCCCTCAACTACAACGGTGCCATCTGGTAGGGGGCCATCGAGATAAGCGCGGTACCGGGCACCAAATCAATCTAAAACTCTACCTACTGACACGGCGACAAACCCAGGATCTCCTAGAACACATCCGGTACTCACAAACAACTGACAACTGCTCAATACACCCTGCTACAGAATCCTCGACGACAAAAGCCAAGAAACTAGACAACGGCTCTCCTCTAGGCTCGGCGACGCACTAGAACACTGGTAAGCCGGGAATGTGAAACATAACTGTCCTTGCGGCATAGTCCAAGCTGGCATAATACTCCGTAAGCCAGTTCATACCCAAAATAACATCAAAACCTATCATCGGCATCACAAACAGATCGGTGGGAAGGAACATCTCACCCACTAACACCGGACAAGAAGGGCAGCAACGGGTCAACACAATAGACTTCCCCATGGGAGTCAAAATGGCCAAGGCCTCAGACATGGACTCCGTCAGAATACCAGTCGATCGGCAAAACTGCTCGGCCACAAAAGATTAAGAAGCACAGGAATCAAACAAAACATGGGCAATGCAAGCAAAAACAAGAAGAATACTCTCGACAACTTCTTCGGTTGATGACTGTGGGGCCTCCTATGCAGAATAAAATCGGCCCTGAGCTAGCAAGGGAAGTAAGCCAGAAGACTGTGGATCCTGAGTCTGTGCCTGCTGAGCTGCGATACATACTCGACCCAGGGACTGAACATACGGATATCCCCTCTGCTGCTGCTGCTGTGGCTACTGAGAAGGCCTACCTGGCTATCTCTACTGCTGAGGAGGAGCCCTAGGAGTAGGGACTAGAGGCTATGCTTGTAGTTGATGCTGCTACTGAGGGGGATAAGGGGGAGACAATTGCAGTGGCCTTTGCTACTGCAAGGGGAGAGGGCAATCTCGCTTTTGATGCCCTGCCTGTCCATAAGCAAAGCAAACACCGAAAAAGGGGCTGAAAGATGGCGCGGCTAGCTGTGCTGATGATGATGATGAAGCTACTGTCTGAGCCGCAGGCTATCTACACTCTAATCTACCCCTCTGTCTCTGTTGATGGTGCTGCCTAGAACTGCCGGTTGATGCTCCCCTCTTCCGGTCTCCACCGGAACTCTGCTCTCACAATCTCTAGGTCATAGCCCAGTCCTCCTCATAAACTAACGCTCGATGGACAACCTGATCGAACGTCTCCAAGCAATGTCCCACCACACGGAGAGGAAGAGTAAGACGTAAGCCAATTATAAAACAGCGAGCCCTCATCTTCTCATCACTAGTGAGATGAGGAGCAAACCTAGACAAGGCCAAGAAACGGACCTCATACTGTGACACCAACATATCACCTTGAACCAGGGTCTCAAACTCAATTACCCTCTATATCTGAACATGCTCGGGGAAGAACTTATGGTCGAAAGCCACGAATTCCTCCTAAGTCCAAACAAAATCTTACTCGGCCATCCTAAATACGGACAACCACCAATGGCGGGCCTCGCCTTGAAGAAGAAAGGTCATGAGGGAAACCCTCTTCAGCTGGACACTGCATAGTGTCGAAAATCCTTGCGATCTCAGTGCGCCATGCCTCAACCGCAGATGGGTCTGGCTCACCCCTGAATCTCGAAGGGTCATGCTACCTAAACTCTCTGAAGATAGCGCTAGCGCGCAGTAAATCACTCCAATGGATTAAATAGGATCCCCACCATGGATTGGTGGGTCCCACATGTTTCATTCATGAAGAAATAAGAGGATAAAGGGATAGAAAAGAAATCAGCAAGTTATAGTCACCCACCTTCAAACAAGCTCTCAACCTTCCACACAATGTAAATCTTGGACCAAGGAAGAGGGTTTAATGACTAGGATGAGTTTCTAAGGTGGGATTAAGGGATTTTGGAGCTTCATCATTGCCGAGTAGTGTACTTACACCTTTATAATTCATATACATTATTTGCGTGAATGGATTGCATTGGTATGGTCATTGGGTTGATATGATAGAGGGACAGAGTTTCTCCCCTTATGCACATTGAGTGCTTGGAATTAGTGCATGATCTGTATGTGTGACTCATGCATTAGCATCGTATTTCATACTGCCCTTGCTTCATCAGGGCCTTACCTCCACAGGGACATTCATGGATGGCCATATGTGTGGACACCAGAAATGGTACTTAAGCATATAGGGTGCATAGGATGCCCATGGGTGAAATTTTCATAACTTCCATGGTACCAAGGATCTGCCCCAACGCCATGACCAAGTGAAAACTATGAGCGCACGAGGGCCTTATACCGTTAGGTCGCGGCTCCTACTATCGTGTAGTCGGTTGGGTAGGGGTGTGCCCTTACTCGACTGATGTAAGAAGACATTGTTAGGCTAAGTCTAACCAACTCGTAAATGGGTCCACTGCCGTCGAGCCTTGTTGGTGGTTGGCTATCCATAGGCAGGTAGTGAGGTCTCTTATGCTCGTTTGATTGTGCGAGTCTAGAGAACAACAATCATTGACCCCGGTGATTTCCTTATGATGGAAATATACTTGATATGTGGATTAGATATGAGGACTATCATCACTTTACATCGCATTTGTATCGGCTATATAAGCCCTTTATGTATCGCCTTGTTATGGTGCCCAGTACTCATTGTATTGTATTCATGACAAGCATCGGTAAGGCTAGTGATTCATTGATCATGTTTCCCTTCCTATATCTCTTATTATTCTTCTGCACACCATTGTCACACACTTTCACCGCCCTCTAAGCTTTTATAAGCTTATGCACGATGGATGCGTGCAGGAGATCCTAGGTCGGCGTCGTAGCAGCTGAGCTTGGATTAGAGTTGAGCTAAGGACCCCAGTATTACAGACCTTTCCTTCTTTCTTTTATTATCTTATGTATGTCCTTTTGAACCTTATGTAACTTGTAAAGTTCAAATTTATAGTGGATTTTGTAATGTGTCCCTTTATTATTTTTGAGATTTAATTGTTGTGATCTTGGGTATGCTCGCATTGAAAATGAATATACGATTATGGAAATCCTCCTTATAGGACCCCAGGATCGGAACCTGCCTCAGGAGCTGAGAATGGGGTACTATGAAGGCTGTTGCGGCCAGAACCGGCTATCGGGTTCCTTATGAATTTGGTTACCGAGTCTGGGGTGTGACAAGGTATCTCGCGGTATAACATGGTAGAAGAGAAGAGAGGAAAGAAAATGCAAGGAGCAGAGCAGAAGACCACCCTGTCACATGACCACGTAACAGAAGTCCCGATATATTCGATGATTATGCATCTCCAAAGATTAGTCCAAGATTCGATCTCTTATGCACATATTCTACGCATATCGGCATAAAGTACGTGTTTTCAAACTCACACAATTCTTCTGTCATTGCAACAGACTCCATACAATCCAAGACACTGTCAAAATTATTATTAAATTTTCTCAATTACATCGATGAAATGTATTTTGTTTTATAATCAAGGGAAAATGAGGGATGTAATAATAATTTAGATTAATGAAATAAATGATTTTGATTCTTCATTGATTTTTCCTTTGTTATTATTGAATGTGGATATTCCAATCTTCGTTACTTGTTTCTGGTCGAAACATTTCCTATGCCATTTTAATAATTTTGTCACGATTCAGATGGTAAAATCGACTATTGGAGATGGTTCAGTGCCTACCTAGTTTTTTCTTCCATAATACAGTGAATTCCCAAGGAAGGGTTACCTCCTAGGTATACCCTAGTTTTCTTCTTCAGGAACAACATTCCTGACCTCCCGTTCTAGTCGCTTAAATTCAGCAAGTGGTAGAAGATTCCGTACTTCCTATAATGGTAGAGGCATATTCCGTTATGGAAGAGGTACCTGTAGTGTCAGTTATGATGTTGTAGCCATAGGTTGTATCAGTGGTGTTGATGCTAGATTTCTAACAAAACTAGTATAGATTTGTTGTTGGGGCGCCACAAGTGTTTTTTCGGCAAAGAGAGCCATCATCTTGTTCATGTTTTTGGCATTACTGGCCTTCCATCTACCTAATGTTTCAGCTTGAACTCATGATTGTTCAGGGATACGCTGAATTCCTCTTTACATATTGGACATTTTGGCCAAAAATATCTCAAAAGGCTCAACCTGAGATGAGGATGCTCAATCCGGATTTAATGGAAAGGGTACTAGATTTAGTAATAAACCTAACTGTTCAAGTGCTTGATGAATATGTCTTTGGCTCATGATTTCTTAAAATTAATGTACCGATAAGTATGCTTGTAATCAGAGTCTCATCGAGCTTGCAATAAATGTTGACACTTCGGTTTGCATTCTATCATGTTTACTATGCACAGGCATTCCAGAATCGATATAACGGCTTGATTCAAATCAATTAACTTCGACCCAAAGCACCAAAATAAGAAAATGAATCCAATATGAATGTATATGATCAGATTCTGAGAAGATCGGTCACTTACTCAGCTATTCACAGAATTTGATAATGATCAGGCGATAATCGAATGGTGGGGTTCTTCTGCCAAAGATGTGTTATTTCGTGTCTTTCACAAGAAAGGACTTTTAGAATAAAAGGACTTTTAGAATACTAATGCAATCAAATTAAAGAATAAAGCTCACAATCAATCACTAGGAGTAACTGTAAGAATGCGTATCTTGAAAGAACTCCGTGATATAGGATAAACAACAAATCTAGCGTATGAGCGTATATTTGGATTATTGCTAAGAATTACTGTTATTGGATTATCACTGCTTTTAGGATAATTTGAGGTAAAAGAAAAATTGATAGATTTGGTTTGATTGGTTATTGCGTTGGATTGGTTAGATTTTTTCTCTAGTGGATTCTTCTACTATTTATAAAATTTTATTGTACCTTATTCCTCCATATCCTTCTTCCATTACTGAACCGTTACAATAGTTAAAAAGTCATTTTTTAGATCTTTATTGTTACATTTCTCTTTTGTGATTGTTTCTCTTCAGTCGACCAAGCTTTATTTCATTTTTTAATTGTTTGTTTCGCTTTTGTATGCCTTGTTGTTCATTTTGTTTATAGATACCTTTTAACCACTATTTTCACTTCCCCATACCTCTCGACTACTCATTTCATTTTTTGGATACCTATAAGCTATTCGGTCTGCTTTTATACACCTTTCAGACACGTCATGGATGTCCCTAGGTCACACCATATTTGCTTTTGAATACATGTAAGTTGCTCTTATCTTATCATCCTACTAAATGTGATTATGTAAAAAAGTACTTGTTGATGCAAAAAACTAGTGGACCTTCCGTCGATCTTCCACCTGCACAAGGATGAAACAACGGTGACCCTTGCTAGAGTCGGGGACCCTCCGATGCTTAAGTCAGTGATACAAATGTGTAGGAAGGTTTTTGAGAAGGGTTTTCTACGTACCTCTTTAGCTTGGAGTTCTCTGTATTTATAGGAATGGGAGGGTCCCGTCGTGCAAGGATTCTCTTCCTGATATCTTAGAGATATGATCTTAATCTATTTTCAGTCTTCGTCCGATCCCAAAATCTTCGGGATCGGGGATCCTTTTACAAGATTTTTGGGACAACATTTTTATTCACGCCGTCTTTTCCTTGCACGGCCTAGTCTTGATGGACTTTAATAATAAGTTAGTCTGGGCCGGCTTTATGGATCAGGTTGCTCGCCAGCTGTCAAATGAGACGAATCCGATCCATAATCAACATCGTCTCTTACTCCGATAGCCGAACTTATAACCAACCTAATTGGGTCAGTTTTATAGTCGGTCAGGTGGAGTCTAAGCTTCAGGCCTTAATCGGCCTTTTTAGATGCTACCTCATCATCCGAGTCAACTTCATGCATCTTATGTACTTTGCCTTTGGCTCGTGACTTTGTAACTCTTGGCTGGGGTTTATCCCTCGCAACCCGAGTTAAGTCTTTCTTTTAGGCTCTTGATTCTTTTGCCTCGGTCGGGCTTATTGCCTCGGATGTTCCGGGCCATGTCAGTAAAATTGGACCATTCCATAACTGGGTCCCCGGACTTGTCGTACTTCTCCCCAATAGTAAGCCCCCTTGCTCCTTGCATTAGCCATATTGATGCTAAGGAGCAAAGAGTCTTAGGTCGACTTAGTCCGGAGACTGATATTATGATAGAGCATTTAATGTTCGTGTGAACATGCGTCGATTCGTTAGTCGAGGTCGCACGTGCAAGAAGCCGCCAAAGCGCTTCTTTGGCTAATGAGTTTCAGACCTGTGGCGGGAGCGGCGTCTCTGTCAATCGGCGTGCGCCACGTGTTGGGTGGGGGAGTCGAAACGTCCATCGATACGACTCCTCCTTAAATGCCCTTGCCATGTGGCCGAGCTATATAAGGAGGAGCGGGACGTCTTTTTCTCATTTTCGCGCGTGCCCCCTTCTTCCCTCACCATCATCTTCACTGTCCTCTCGCCTTTCACCATTTCCGTTCTCCCTCTTTAATTTTCACTTTCACGCTTGCTCCTTTTCTGATCTTTATCACCATCTCCGGTGAGTTTCAAACTCTCTCCCTCCCTTTTCTTTTCAGTTTTAATGGCGATGCACGGTTCCTCAAGTCCCCGAGAGGGAGCTTCTGGTGATGAGGGTGAAGCGAGACACTTCTGGAATGTCTCGAAATCTTCCTCACTGCTGTCAGAGATGGCCATTGGTGCCAATGAAGCTTTCTAGTATTCGGAAAGAGTAGCAGGGTCTTTAGCTGAGCGTCCTACTTCGGTGGGCCCCTCTTGTGGAGAGGTGTCACTGACAACTGCCCCTAACAGACCTAACCCTCCTGAGGAGGAAATGGAGGAAGAGGATGAGGAGCTCGAAGGGGCCAGTGAGTTGATCTCTACACGGAGGTCCGTAAGAGCTACTGAGTCAGTGGCTGAGGGTGGGGGGGGGGGGAGGCAGGAGATGAGTAGAAGGGTCCGATTCCCTCAGTTTTAACCGAGGTGGACTTGAATTGGATCAGGGCCAGGTACCATGTTCCGGACTCGGTGATCCTTCCCCTTACGCTGCCGAGTGAGTTGCCCCACCATCCTCCTGCTAGGATGGTCTCAATTTTTCAGGTCGCTTTACAATCCGGCTTGCGTCTGCCCCTCCAAGGCATTGCTTGGGATCTGCTTTCCTAACTTCAGATAGTCCCCGGGTTGATAGCTCCGAACGGATGGATGAACTTGTTCGGATGCTCGGTGTTGTGGGCTGAGACAAAGCAGCCCCCACTAACTGTAGACGAGTTTCTCCATCTGTATCAAGTACGGCTGAATCTGCAACAGCCCGGCTGGTACTTTTTGTGTGCTTGGTGGAACAAGGGTGAGTCTTTGATAATCGACCCTCCTACCTCCAACAAGCACTGGAGAGATAGATGGTTCTAGGCATGTGGTCACTAAGAGACTGCCAAGCTAGGACTTTTTGAACCTCACGTTCTTAGGGCCTTCTCCCAAGCAGGTGACTCGACATGCACTTTTTCCTTTGTCTCCTTGCGCTGTTGTGCCTTTTGAATCTGACTGAATGCATTTTACAGATATCCCTACACGAAGGCAGAAATTCGGAGCTGACACCCTAACTCCGATCAAGGATCTAAAGGTGTTGGATTCGGAAGAGCGGTCTTGGAAGACACTTCTCCAGCCGAAGCGTCTCTTTCTCTCGGGTTTAGACTCGACCGTAACAGGTAACTTCTAGATGTCTGGTTACGTTTTCTTCAAATTTTACTTGACTCATCTTACTTTTCTTGATGCAGACATGGCTGAGGCAAGGCCTATTCTTCATCCGGCTTCCAAGATGAAGGCCCCTCCGCGGTCAGAGACTCGGTCTGAGGCTCATCCTCCAAAGAGGCCGAAGATGGTCTCGAAAGCTAAGGGGCAAGCTACACTGGCTGTCCCGACCGTCATAATCCTCGACTTGGAGGAAGGAGTGGAAGTGGAGGACGTGGTGACCCCTGAGCCTTAGGCAGCTCCCAAGCCCCAAGTGGCCCCTGAGCCAAGACCTGTTGCCGAGCGGGTCCCGAAACAAAGGGAGGAGTAGAGGGGGGAGCCCTCGGGAGGGGAGACGACTCAACAGGAGGCATTTTTTCAACGGGCTATGTCGGGCATGGTCCCTTAGGTGCTTTCCCATGAGAGCGGGAAAGAGTTCGCTGCCCTCTTCGAAGCACCCCAGAGGCGAACTCTCTCTCATGCTGCCAAGATTCTCCTCGAGCTAAGACTCGGACTTCTCACTTGTCTGGCTGATCCCTTCAATTTCAATCTGACTTTGTCTTTTTACAGTTTTCTCCTCGTCTGTTCAGAGCTAGCGGGGATCTGGCCGAGGCTTAGAGACCAGCGGCGGATGCTGAAGCGGCTCGGAAACGAGCAGCGGAGGTGGAAGCACAACTTGAAGCCACCATGGCTCGGGTCGGCTTATTGTCTGGTGAATTAGGGCTTGCCCGGAAGGCCACCGAGGATGCTAAGGTCGAGTGCACTCATGTGGCCTCACTATTGAAAGAGGCCCAAGAGGAGAGTCGGCGACTTCGTCAGGCTCATGCCTCTTCAGAAGACAAGTTGGATCGACTCAAGGTTGAGACCTGGGCTGTTATTAAAAAGGCTAAAGAAGAGGCCAGGGACTAGGCCGTAAAGGCCTTTCTTGAATC
The DNA here is from genome assembly GCA_030180095.1 of Magnolia changhungtana. Taxonomy (NCBI): domain Eukaryota; kingdom Viridiplantae; phylum Streptophyta; class Magnoliopsida; order Magnoliales; family Magnoliaceae; genus Magnolia; species Magnolia changhungtana. Next base: position 3,219,360 of record JASAUF010000360.1, read on the forward strand.
CCAAGAGTATCTAGAGGAATGGGATCACTTGTATCAGGAAGATTATGCCAAGTGTGTCGGACTGATGAAGGAAGCTTTCTCCAACCTTGATCTCTTAAGATTTGATGAAGGTGCCTCCTGGTTTGAAGGTCCGGAGGTCGAGCTATCTAGGTCTGCTAATGTTGTGGCTAGTATCGTGGTCGATTCTGAGGCTGCTCCTGAGGCGGTGCCAAAGGTTGATCCGAGTGGTGGCAGCAACTGAGTTCGAGCCACCTCCTTAGTTGTCTCCTAATGAACCTTGGAGCTTTATTTTGGGTGTTAAGCACTTCAAGCACACCAAGCTTCAAACACTTTAAGTACACCAAGCTTCAAGGCGAGCTCGAGAGCATCTGCAACCGAGAGAGGACATTGTGCGTCGTGGCCGACTTTTTCCTCTGCCTTTATCTCTGTTATTTTATTAACGTAATGCTAAAGAAAAATCTAATGTAACCCGATGTAACACTTATACTGAATGAATATACTCGATTTTCTCTTATTCGCTTGACTCAGTTTACATGTTTTTCATTCTTTACTTAATTAAGTCTTCCCGAATGCTCAATCGGCCAATCCTAAGGATAATAAATATTCAGGTGCTCGGCATTCCAAGGATGGGGTAGTAATCGCCCGGTGAGATCTTCCAACTGATATGTTCCGGGTCGGATGGTACTTGAGAAAACATAGGGGCCTTCTCAATTGGGTCCCAATGTGCCTGCACCAACTTCTTTAGTGTTTAGTAATATTTTTCGGAGGACCATGTCTCCCACTCGGAAGCACAGAATTTTGACTCGGGCATTGTAGAACCGAGCTATTTGGCGTTGTCGAGCCATCATCTGTAGCTGAGCCTTTTCTCTTTGTTCTTCCACGAGGTTGAGCCCAAGAGCCAGCAGTTTTTCATTATCTTCTTCATTAAACGAGGTGACTCAGGCTGAAGGTAACCCGATTTCAACCGGAGTCACAGTTTCTGAGCCATATGCAAGGGAGAAAGGAATTTCTCCCATGGCTGTTTGTGCAGTGGTTCGATATGCCCACAGTATCTTAGGAAGCTCTTCAGCCCATGCGCCTTTAGCTCGGTCGAGTTTGATTCAGAGATGCTGTTTGATGATCTTGTTGACTGCCTCGACTTGTCCGTTTGTCTGAGGATGATGAGGGGACGAGTAAATGTTTCTGATTCCGAGGTTATCGCACATCTCTCGGTACTACTTATTATCGAACCGCTTCCCGTTGTCGGTGATAATGGTCCGCGGTATCCCAAATCGACAAATAATGTTCTTTTAAAAGAAGTCTGTGATTTTTTGTTCGGTTATCTTGGCCAATGGCTCAGCCTCGACCCATTTCATGAAGTAGTCTACTGCAACGACAACGAACTTGGTCTGGCCTTTCCCCAACAGAAGCAGTTCGATGATGTCGATTCTCCACTGCATGAAGGGCCAGGTGCCAGCCATTGGAGTTAGTTCCTCAGGGGGTTATCTCGGAATGGCGGCAAATCGTTGGCATCTATCGCAGCTTTGGATGTGCTTATGAGCATCGTACTGAATAGTCGGCTAATTGTACCCTTGTCGTAGGATTTTATGTTCTAACGATCGTCCTCTCGAGTGATTTCCGCAGATCCCGCATGATCCGGGTTTCCTCGGCATGATCCGGGTTTCCTCGGCATCCACTTACTTCTCTGACCGGGCCATAAAATCGACCAAAGTAATAGGTGCGTTTTTGTCCAGGGATGCCAAAAACGGTTTGTCTTTGATGCCTTGCATGATCAAGTTGAGCGTTGTTTTGTCCGAATGTTTCCAGACTTGGAGTGACTCGAAGTTGAAACGCTTGATATAATCTTTCAGCGATTCTCCCTCTTTTTGAAATATATTATTCAGGTACGCGGGTGGCTTCAACTTTTTCTTTCCGCCAATGAAATTGGTGAGGAAGGCAACGTTGAGGTCCATGAATGAGCTAATGGACTTTGATTTCAACTGCTTGAACCAAAGTCGAGATACGTTGGCTAAAGTGAGGAAGAAGGCTTGGCACATCACAGCGTCTGAGGCATCGTGCAGCTCCATATATGTTCGGAAGGATTCGATGTGCTCAGTTGGATCGGTTTTGCCGGTGACGAGCGTAATCTGCGGAAGGCAGAATCATTCCGATAACCGAGCTTGCATTATCTCATCTATGAATGGAGACGCTTTTGCCTTGGGCCTCGTCTGATGTATATCACGACCTTGTTTCATATCTGCAATCTCTTCCCGCACTTCTCTCCTGAAGTCCAAAAGGTCGGCTTTCCAGGGTTCGTCGCTATCTGTCGTACCTTCAACTGGAGGCCTGTTGCGCCTCCTATGATCTATTTCGTGTCGTAGAACGGAAGCTGGCAGTGGGGTGGTCACAGAATGAGCGGGCAGAGGCTCGGCCGGACCATGGTGCTAACTCGACTGAGGGACAGATCGCAGAGCGGCAGGCTGAGGGTCGGTAAATTGTTGCAGAGCATTCGCTTGGCCACTATCATATTGGGGCAGAACTTGCTCCAGCATCTGCTTCATATAGTTCAGATCGGTCCTGAGCTCTTGGACTTCCCTATCTAGCCGACCATTTTCTCTGTTCCGTTGGTTTTTCCTGATTGAAATGAAGGATGTTGGATGAGGGGTAGGATCTTCTTGATTGTCGGGTTGGTTCTGAGCTCCCTGGGCACAATTCATACCCGACGGACCTTCAAGTGCTGGTGGTCCAATTACGATCGCAGTAGGCTCGTTTTGAGCAGTTTTTCTGGTCCTTGCCATTAGAACTCGTTTGAAGCTACAGGATAGAGCCTGGAAAACGGCTTTTCGTATCGGTTCCCACAGACGGCGCCAATCTGTTAATGCAAAAAACTAGTGGACCTTCCGTCGATCTTCCACCTGCACAAGGATGAAACAATGGTGATCCTGGCTAGAGCCGAAGACCCTCTGGTGCTTAAGTCAATGATAAGTCAGTGATACGAACTTATAACCGACCTAATTGGGTCGGTTTTATGGTCGGTCAGGTGGCGTCTAAGCTTCAGGCCTTAGTTGGCCTTTTTATATGTTGTTGCCTCGTCATCCGAATCAACTTCATGCATCTTATGTACTTTGCCTTTGGCTCGTGACTTTATAACTCTTGGCTGGGGTTTATCCCTCGCAGCCCGAGTTAAGTCTTTCTTTTAGGCTCCTGATTCTTTTGCCTCGGTTGGGCTTGTTGCCTCGGATGTTCCAGGTCATGTCAGTAGAGTTGGTCCATTCCATAACCGGGTCCCGGACTTGTGATATTTCTCTCCAAATGTACTATATATATATATATTTTATTATCTTTAGTATACCGTGCATTTCGGTTACTATGACACGCATTTTCTTCAACTAGTTTTCCCAATAACGGCCAAAAACAATAATATGCAAGTATATGAAGATGAAGTCGACCACAACACGGGAACAACAGTATTTGTATGTGTACAAGTGAAAACTTATGGAGGACACGGAAGGCCCGGATCAACCAGCTATTTGTGTTTTCCCTTAGTCAAGGTCTGTGTGACCAGGTTGAATTGCATATGACCCTTGTGGGAGCTTAAGATAGTTTCAACCGTAGGCGTTTGATCCCTACTACTTTCTGTAGTGTGGTCCACTTTTGCTCTGCATATGCCTTGTTTCCGGGCTCAAGCCCTAGACGGATCTAGAAAAATGGATGGACGGTGTGGATCTGACACATCCACTGTGGTGGGGCCCACATAATGTCTAAGACTTAACGTAATTCATGTCGGTTAAAGAAATTCCGTACATATGTATTTGGAAATGTTGTAGTTAGCGATTTGAAATATTGTAATTCTCCGTACAATTATGTCTTGTGCACCGTTGGATGAGCCACCACCGTTCATTTAAAAAAAAAATTAAAATGGTGACGTATCATATGTAGGTCCAGCGTTCTAAAAATTGATTTTAAAAAATCAACAGAAATAAAATAACCAATGTCTTTGTTTTTCTATGAAGAATCCAACAACCATATATAGATTCTCCATCTAATTTCATTTCTTAGTTTTTCAGTGATTTCAGATTCCTACCAAACAGAGATGAAGTTTTCTAGCTTCTCAAATTTCTTATGTAGCTTTTATACAATAGCCTTAATAATCTTATCTTTGCTACTCTCTGAAGTGGTCCACATGATCAAATCAACCATTGGATTCATTGGGTTCAATCGGAAGCCGTCGCATCCCCCAGCAATGCACGGGTATCTGGCGTTGGTGGAAGGAAAAGTTCCAGTGATCCAGTTTGAAAAACGATCGAAGCAAGGATATGTCAAGTGTGCGGTTTGCATATGCAAATTGGAGGAAGGTGATGTGATAAGGGAGTTGGAATGCAAGCATGTGTTTCATAAGGACTGCTTGGATGGAATTCAAGGTTTCCACCATTGAAACCTTTCTATGGCCCATGGTGATGCTTATTTGTCATCCAACTTGTTCGTAATATCACAAAGACATGGATGAAATGAAAACACAAATATCAAATTGATCTAAAACTTTTGTGGCCCCCATGAAATTTTCAATGGTAGATGTTTAATTCACACTCTTTTCGGTAGTGTGGTCCATTTGAGCTTTGGATATGCTTCATTTTTAGCCCACAGTGATGTAAGTGGTTAATATCTTAAAACGATATGAGAAAAGCGTTGAGCGGTATGGGGAAAGTCAATCCATGACTTGGGTGGGCCAAGAGCTTAAAAATAAACTCAAACTCAATCCATGACTTAGGTAGGCCACACCACATAATATAGTTGAAAGGGATAACATTCATAATCATATATTGGGCCTACCTAAATGTGATTCACAGATCCAGCCCATTCATTATGTGTGTCCCACTTGGATGAGGGGTTAGACTAAGTTTCAGCCGCATCCAAAACTTATCTGGGCCCCACCAAGTGCTTTTATATTTTTTAGGATGTCTTCACATAGTTTTAGATGGTATGACCCACTTGAGTTTCGTTTACGGATGATGGGGTCCACTCGAACTTTGAATCTGCCTCATACTTTGGCTCAATCACAAGAAGTTTTTAATGTTGGATATTCAATCAACACCATTTCAAGTGGTGTGTTCCAAATACTTGGATGAATAGGAAAAACAAATTTCATAATGATCCGAAACTTTTGTGACCCCCGAGAGGGTTTCAATGCACATTGCATCCTACCCTGCCGTATCCAGTTAGCAATGACACAGTGAATGTATTTGGTTTATCCACACTGTCAATCCATTTTTCTAGATCATTTTAGTGGTTGAGCCCAAAATGAAAGCATATCCAAAGCTCAAGTGGACCATACCACAGGAAACGATGGGAATAATGATTTCCACTGTTGAAATCTTCCTATGGCCTACACTGATTTTTATTTGTCATCCAACCTGTTCAATAGATCACAAATACATGGATGAAGGGAAAACTAAAATATCAACTTGATCCAAAACTTCAGTGGCCGCCCAAAATTTTTTACTGGTAGACGTTCAGTTTATACTATTTCCTATGATGTGGTCCACTTCAGATTTCTATAGGATTTTGAGCTTATGTAATAAAATTATATGTTATAATGGATGGATGAAGTGGATAAAATGAATAAATTATGGTGGGCTCCGTAGGATTTTCTCAGTATACTTGGGAATGGATTGACTACTGCCTCTGACACCATCCAATGGCTGGTGGTCGGTGCTCTGTGGCCCCCCACCATGATGTATGTGCTTCATCCCTGCTGTCCATATATTTTTAAAGATAATTTTACAATGTGAGACCAAAAATGAGATATATCCAAATCTCAAGTGGACCACATTACACGAAATGGTGTTGAATGAGCGTCAACCATTAAAAACATTTTGGTATCCATAAAAGTTTTGGATCAAGCTGATTTTTGTTTGTTTCCTACATCTGGTCATCTGGTCCTGTATGACCAAATCAACAGATTGGATGTCAAATAAACAGTACAGTGGGCCTTAGGAGGATTTTAATGGTGGATATCCAATCACTATTGTTCTCATGTGGTGTGGACCACCTGAGATTTATATCCATCTAATTTTTAGGATCAAGCCATGAAATAATATTTAAAAATGGATGATCGGAATGGATGAAACACATATAGCATGGTAGGGCCCACAGAGCACCGACCACTAGTCCGTCTCTAGGTCTGTGCGAGGCGAACCGGTCCTCCAAAAATTGCCCCTGTTCATGCCAATTTCATTTTCCCTCTCTCTATTTCACTCCACCGCCTTCCCTCTCTTTCTCACTCCACCCCCTACCCTCTCTCTCCATCTCTCATCTTCCAGCAACTCTCTCTCTCTGCAGGATTACCTCGAAGCCATTATTCCTTTGCAGTTCATCGCCGAGGGAGGCTCAATTCTCATCGTCAGAAATCGATGTAAGGAAAACCCTAACCGTGCATCTAATGCATCACCCACCTCCACGGTAATTTTCCTATCTGCTTCAGTTCTAACATTTCATTTTTTTTTAGTTTAGTCCTGAAACAATATTCCCCATTGAAATGGACGGTTGAGAAACCAATGGTCTATATTTAACGTGTATGGCCCACCCAACGCGTGGACCAGCCCCTAGTGCCACTTTGGTAATTGTCATGTCTTCAATCTCTGGTAGTATGGAAGCCAACCCCGCCGCTCATTTGGTCGATCAAGATCTACCGATGGGTGGTTCTTTTCAACCGTCCATTTTGATGGAAGCACGCTCGCCGTTCAGTTGGAGTTGACAAATGTAAAGGATTCTGGTGTGTTTGGATGGAGGAAAATTAAAAAAGATTGAAGACAAACTCTAACTGCTCGACGAAATGCCAAGCTCAACAAGGGGAAAAAAAATCCAACGTCAAAACTTCAAATCAGTCTGTTGTGTAATGTGAGAAACCGAACACCATTAGGTAGGAACGGTGAAATAGAAAAAAGAGAAAGAGGCAATGTTGGCCACACGTGCACACACGTGCTAAGGAATATAACATAGAAACCTCGAGAAATGAAAAAGCATACATTCCAATTTCCCGTCTGTTGTTTGTTTTGGGTTCCTGTTTTACATGGATTCCATGTACAGATACCATAAATGGCAACCGTATAAATCTCTCTCTCTCTCTCTCTCTCTCTCTCTCTCTCTCTCTCTCTCTCTCTCTCTCTCTCTCTCTGTTTTTTATAGAAATGTATGCATGCGTGAAGGCGGGGCATTTTTATGGCACCTTCTCTGTCTATATATATATATTTTTAATTTTTGGTAATGTGGATTTTCAATGAATGAATGGGGTTTGGGTCTGTTTGGATGCTTGGAATGGCCATACATTCGGATCATCTCAAGTCTAGATGATCATCTCATTTTTGGGCTCAAGATGCTCCAAATGCATAAGGTAACTTGGTTGGTGACTGATTTCTAGTTTATGATTACATATGGAAATGGTCTTCTAATGACTTAACTTTGTGCTGTGTATAATAGATTTGAAGGACAATATCTTAAGAGTAGGGGAAAGGAAGATTTCATGTTATAGGGGAAAGGACAATAACTTTGTGCTGTGGATGTTGCTAATATTTATAATACAATCTCCCTACTGTATTTCATGCATGCTAACTATTTGATAAAATGGTTCAACAAGGAGTGTTTTGTGTGGATGTAGCTGATTTGTAAATGAAGAAATTTTTTCAAGAAAATCTTATTGAAAGACAATCATGGGAAGCATATTTTCATTTCTTACTGTTTTCTAGAGATGGAGTTTCCCAAAAAATTCCATTTTCTTCAAAATAAAAAATAAAAAAAATCCACAAATATCTTGGTGAATTCTTCATTATAGATCTTTTGCTTCTCACTTTAATAAAATGGATATTACAAACTTACAATGGAAAATTCTCCCATTCATGTATTGCATGCTATTGTGTTGTACCTTACTATGGAGGTAAACAATGTGGAATAAGCCAGGGAAGGAAGGAGTACCAACACTGTGTTATGCGTAGGATCTTCCTTCAATTATCTTTGGTGAATTCTTCTTTACAGATCTTTCATTTTTCACTTTAATAAAATGTATGTTACTATAGAAACATTGTCCCATTCAAAAAAGAAAAAAAGAAAAATTCTTATTGTTCCATGTTGTGTAATGTTGAAATTCATTTTCCATGTTCATAATTTATTAATTGCGTGTGTACTATCGTAGATGCTATTTATTTGCATCATAGCTTTCTTTACTATAATGCTTGCTTGCACGTGATTTTTCCATGGATGGAGTAGGAGAAATTGTTTTACATTAACTGCCATTTCTGGGATGAGTAAAGTGCCATTTCTGCAATGCAATGCTATTTAGTTCCTTTTTCTTAAGGGGAATATCTCACTGCACTAGTTGTTGATTAGAAAGTCGTTGAACTAGTTGTCTATGGGGTGTATGGCATCTAACCCTTGCAGCAGAGTTTCACCACCATGAAGATCAGGCCCATTCAACTCTCAGGTGGGCCAAGACATGAATTTGGAGGTTTTAAGTGGTTCTTTGTTATTTTCTTTGGTGTGGCCACTTGATGATTTGACCCGCCTGGTTTCAGGGGCATCCCATTATTCATGGTGGGAAAACCCTTCTAAATACGTTGAATTCCATACACAAACCATGGTGGGCGCCCACACAGCTTGTTGCATGGTTTTCTCATCTACATCTAGTTGTAGGTGGGACCTTCCCATTGTTATTATGTGTATTTTGCTTCCTTCTTATTTTGTTTCTCTCTTCTTCTTTTTTCTTACCATTAAAATTTTCATCATTATTTAAAAGAATGAAGTGAGCTAGTATTTATACGACAATGATCGTTTCCAACATGTGTGGAAGTTTCTCGCTTCATGCTCATTTTCCTGCACAACTATTTCCTTTTGGGAATTCTAGGGTCACAAATGAATGTGATAAGCCATGTAGATTTTTGAAGATTTGGATTGGCTAGAGTCCTATATGTTGGTAGAATCTTACTTCCCCATGCGATTATGTTTTACGGTATTGGGCTTTCTCTTGGGTTTATGTGACAGGTGGTTTTTAGTGATTGTGCTTGTGGGTTTTTATGTTTCTTGTTCTTTTCATTTTCTTGTTGCATTGTATTAATACACTGTCCGATTCTCGCAGTACACTTCAATTAATCCACTGGGCGATAGAGTGCTTGTGAAAATCAAACCGTTGAGGAGAAAACTATCGGCGGTATTTTTCTTCCCACGACTGCCCAGATCAAGCCCCAAGGAGGTGAAGTTGTTGTTGGAGAGGGTAAGACCATTGGCAATAACAAAGTTGACATCAGTGTCCAAGTGATATTGAGTTCTCTCTCTCTCTCTCTCATGTGGTAGGCAAGGGTCAATACACTGATGTGGGTCTGAATTTTTAACAGAACACATGATTTTTGCACTTCATAAAATTTATCATGCACAAGGTCTCAATTTTAATTCCATATTATTATGAGAAATGCTCCGGTGTTCTCGAGCACATAAATTATAGTGCTCCAGTTTCCTAAGTTCAGTTATGCAGTCCAATCAATTGATCTGAACTGTCCATTAAGTCCAAAATAGATTTCTCACATGACCACGCGTGAACTCGTGACCGACAGATAATCTAATCCATCCTTGATTTGGCCTTATTTTCTGTAGCCATCCTTTTTTCACCATGGATGGGATGCTATGATTTATTAACAAAAGTGATGCCTTAGATAACCTTCAAAAAAAAAAAGTGATGCCTTAGATAACCTTTATGTAAATTATCTTGACCATCCATATTAAAGACAATGATCGAATGGTTGATATTTGTCAGATTGGTTGATGTTTGCATGTTTGCCTATAAAATGTGAGTTGGACCTAATGAGCAGTCTAAATCAATGGCTTGGAAAGTCTAACTGCCCCAATACACTAAATGCAACTAGGAGCAGTGGAGCACGATCACTTATAGTGCTCTGAGAGCACTGGAGCATTTCTGTTATTATTATTATTATTATTTAAAAGACAAATAAAAGTTCAATCCTCATCTCTCAAAACAGAAGCTTCACACTATTGCCTATACCTCGAGTTTCGTCTTGGCTATCGCTTTATTTAGACGGAAATCTATTGAACTAAGTTTTTCTGATGGATGGACTCTTTGTGGTGGTTGTCGGTACCAGGTTGTATACTCCAAGTATGCAGGCACGGAGTTGGAGTTCAATGGATCGAAACATCTTTTGTTGAAGGAGGATGATCTAGTTGGCATTCTTGAGACTAATGATGTGAAGGATCTCAAGCCTCTCAATGACCGAGTCTTGATCAAGGTTTTTTCTTCTTCCCTTCATGTTTGCAGAGTCATGGTTGGTCTTGTTTTCTCTTAGGGTGCATTTGGTTGCACAAATATCATGATATTTATGATTGATCAAGTCTAATTTGTTGTAAAATTTTATGATATTTCATGAAGTTTGCTGCAAGTGCAACCAAACACACCCTTAAGGGCCTCATTGGGTGGTAGGAAAAGAAAAGAAAAAATTTAAAAAGAGAGAGAGAGAGAGAGAGAGAGAGAGAGAGAGAGAGAGAGAGGAAAATGGATGACTTCTCCCATGATGGGACCTTTCACAATGTTTGGATAGCAAAGAAATATTGGATTTCAAGGAGCAATCATTACCCAAGTACCATAGTCAAATTCTCACTCACAAGATACGAGGTAACCAATATGAGAGCTTTATCAGATTTTCACTTCCTATCCAAACGAGCCCTTCAAAATGGAATCCCTGGAATTTCTCTCACGAATATCTTAGGAAATCATCATTGGGTGATCATTCCTGTTTTGATTTTTTCCCGAGTATCCAAACAAGCCCTAAAGAAAAATTTTGAAGATTTTGAAATTAGCTTTTTGTTCTTCCAATTTACCTCTAGTGTAGAAAAAGAGAACAAAAAGTTCAGTTGTAGGGCTTGGTCAATCGAACACCAACTACCTCCATAGAGAATGGTAGGTCATGTTTCAAAACATTAAAAATTTATATGTCACGAGTATATATGATAATAAGTGATTCTATCAGATCTTAAGGATCTTGATTTTGCTTTTCTAGGGGCCTAACTAGTTTCTGCTCCCTCACCAGATTCTATCGGATGTATTTGTTTTTCCTTTTTAATATAATCAGTTGTCTGTCAAAAAAAAAAGTATATATATGAAAAGAAGGCATGCCGGCAAATATGCCCTCACACAAGAAAATACATGATAGAGAACCCTGAATATCCAAGGCTCGAGCTTCCTGATTGCCATGTCCACATTTCTAACAAGTGATTTACAGTTTGTTTGGATTGGGAAAAGAAAAAGGAAAAGAAGAAGAAAATGGATGACTTTTCCCATGGTGGGGCCTTTCACAACGTGCTGTCCTAAATCAGATTTTCACTTCCTATCCAAACAAACCCCTCAAAAAAGGAATCCATGGAATCTGTCTCATGGATATCTTGAGAAATCATAAATTGGTGATCATTACTGTTGAAATTTTTTATATTTTTATATTTTTTCTTTTTTTTTTCCCCATTATCCAAACAGTCCCTAAAGATACGAGGTAACCAATGTGAGAGCTTTATCAGATTTTCACTTCCTATCCAAACAAGCCCTTGAAAGTGGAATCCATGGAATCCGTCTCATGGATATCTTGAGAAATCATAAATGGGTGATCATTACTATTTTGATTTCTTTTGTTATTTTTTCCCCATTATCCAAACAGACCCTAAAGAAAAATTTGAAGATTTCTAAATTAGCTTTTTGTTCTTCCAATTTACCTTGAGCATAAAAGAAAAAGGAAATTTCAATTGTAGGGCTTGGTCAATGTAACACCAACTGCCTCCATAGAGAATGTTAGGTCATGTTTCAAAATGTTTAAAATTTATGTCACAAGTACATATTATTAAGAAGGCATGCTGAAAAATATGCCCTCACACAAGAAAATACATGATAGAGTCATAGAGATTACCATGTCCGCATATCTAACAAGTAATTTACGGTCTGTTTGGGTGTACCTCCAAGTTTGTTTTGGTTTGGCTTCTCTGGAAGAACCATTCTACTGAAAGTATTTAGGGTGCCAGTGAAAATGGAATCAGAACTAAGTGGATTCCTTTTACCCACCTTTTCCTCAGACTAAAAGAAAACTAATGTTAATTTGCAAGGAGTACATCCCATCTGCGGTTGGAAGTGGGAATATACCCAAGTAGGCGCAGACATGTTGAATTTGCATTGTTATCCATATCATTTGATAAGAATTGCCATATTGGAAAGATGTTGCAGAAATCTAACAATGTTAAAAGATTACTTTCTAATGGAGCAAAATGGATTTTTTTTTTTCTTGCTAAGCACACACGTGTGCAGTAAAAGCTTATGTACATGCCACATATGTGCCACTGCACATAGGTGTGAGATCTAATCCATCCATCAAGGTTGGTCCGACCTTGAACATGTTTTCCCAAAATAAAATCTGGTCCAATAAGCATGTGGGACCCAATATTGGAAATTAGTAGATGGGTTGGAAAACTTCATGCAAGTTTTTTTGGAGCCCTATGTTTGTTTTGCAAACTGTGGCCCACCTCACCAAGTGGATCAACCGATTCTTGGGCTAAGGCACCAATACAATGTTGTCGTTCTGATGAATGGATTAAATCTGGAACCCTGTAATGCCTTGCTGCCATTTGCGGTGTGTATGTTAGCTTTATTGCACGCACTTCTTGGCTTAGCAAAGCTCATTTTCCTATATATATGTGAGTGCACCTTTTGGACGGATTGGATGTCATGCACATATCATGCGGCCCCCATAGAGCAGGACTCCAACAGAGGCTCTGGTGGATTCCATCGGATCATTCCCTCAAGACACCTGATAAAGAAATAGCACAGTTTCAGTTGTTATTTTCTTGTCTTGGATTTTCCCCTCATGTTTAATATATTCTCGCATTTACTTTAATTTCAAAGTTCAAGCCGAGGTGAAAACTTCTTTGGCGGTTTGTTGTTAATAGAGGCAACGAAGGAAAAGCCTTCCATAGGGACGGCGAGATTTATTTGTAACTCTGTTCTTTAATAATTTCGCATTATATGCCAAATCACCTTCATAGAGAGAAGGTCGGGTTCTATCAATGTTATCTAAGGGGGCCCATTCGGATCTTTGGGCCAAACTCATTTCTAATGAACTTGTACCATGAATTAGCCTGGTGTGATATAAGGTGAAATGATTATTTGAAAGGCCATAAGTTTGAGCATTTTCCAGAGAGGAGCTCATTCTTCTGAAGAGGTGCGCTCTAGGGGCACCGTACCACTAATCGTAAGCTTAAGGAAGTGATGGATAGATGTGGGGCTCATGTGGTGTATGTATCACATCCAACCTGTCCATTAGATGTGTCACTTCAATAATCGCCCGAGGCCCAGAACTCACCTCATAAAAAACTCAGGTGGACCATAGAATAAGGAACAAAGAGGGAGATAGTACTTACCCTTGATTTTTCACAGGGCCCATTGGAGTTGCAAAACAACCTGATTTTTGGCCTCACCCTTCATCCAGGCCAGATTAATGCCATGAATGGCCTGGTTTCCATATATACAACATGACGAGGCCCTCCACGCAAATCAAGGATGGGCGTCCTCTCCCAGCTTGTTCCTCGCCTGTGGCCCACCTAAGTCTTTAATCAGCCTGTTTTTGGGTCCTGTGGGTATTTTGGGTCAATTCATCTGATGGACGGGTTCGATGTCGTGAACACATCACATTGGCCCCACATCTGTACCGATGCCACCGAGCATGCCCCTTATTGGAATGGGAATTCCATTCTTCACCGCACAGTGCCAACATAGTCACATGTGTGATCGCTATCCAAATAATTCATTGGATGGGTCCGCCATTGCAACTCCATGACCTCGAAATCAAGTCGCTACTGATCTTGAAAAAGTCGCATATATACATTGAATCGGACCATCCATCTTCGGCAGGCATGGTTTGGTATTCATTGATTTCAGCCTGGCATCCAAATGACCCTATAAGTTATTTATCCAGTATTGCTAATGGCGAGTTCTTCTTTGCAGATGCTTTCAGACTACCGAACAAGCTGTAGTTGTTCATCAGCCAAGCAAAAGTCATTCCCAAATCTTGCGTTGTGACTTTGTATTATTTGTGGAACCTAATATTGTGTAATAGTTTGATCGAGTTTGTTTTGAAAACTTTAAATAGTAAAAAAGTGAGATTGATTGTTTGATTGAGTTGTTAACTATTTTGTTGGTATTATGGCTTTCATGATTGATTGTTTCATGAGTGGATTGAATGAATGGATTAGTAGTTTAAATAAATATTTAAAAAAATTAAACATTTTTAGCCTCAATTTGTAACCGAGGCTTGGATGGATTCATTAGTTTGGGTTTAGCTAGATGTGAATGTGAATATGATGAAATATATTATATAAAAGGTGTATATCAGGATAAATATGATGAAATATATTGTTAACAGGTGTATATCAAGAATTTTGTGCGGAATTTTGAGCTGCATATTTTTTTTTTTTAAAAAAAAGAGACTAAAAAAGAGACTTTTAGCGACGAAAATTTTCGTCGCTAAAAGTGGAACGAATTTAAATTTTCGCGGTTAAAAAATCTTGGAAATTATTTTGGCGGCGAAAATTTTCGCTGCTAAAAGTCTTGAAAATTTTTTTGGCAACGAAAATTTTCACTGCTGAAAGTCTTGGAATTTTTTTTTTGCAGCGAAACTTTTCGCTGCTAAAGTTTTTGATATTTTTTGGCGGCGAAAATTTTCGCTGCTAAAAAGTTGAGGAAGTTTTTTGGCGGCGAAACTTTTCGCTGCTAAAAGTCTTATAATTTTTTTGCAGTGAAAATTTTTGCAACTAAAAGTCTTGAAAAATTTTTTCGTAGCGAACATTTTTGCTGCTAAAGTGTTGGATACTTGGAAAATATTTTTGACAGCGAAAATTTTCGCTGCTAAAAGTATTGTAAAATTTTTTTTGCAGCGCTAAAAAGTCTTAGATATTTTTTGGCGGCGAAAATTTTCACTGCTAAAAGTCTTAGAAGTTTTTTTGGCGGCGAAAAGTTTCGCTGCTAAAAGTCTTGAAATTTTTTTGGCAGCGAAAATTTTCGCTTTGCAAAATTTTTTTGGCAGCGAAAATTTTTGTCGCTAAAAAGCTTGCATTTAGCGACGATTTGAATTTTTTGCTGCTAAAAGCCTTGTACATCGGTCTTTTAGCGACGAAAATTTTCGTCACTAAAAGGTTTTTGCTGCAAAAATTTGGCTTTTAGCGACGAAAATTTTCGTCACTAAAAGTGGTGTTTCTTGTAGTGCCTCTCTCTGCCTCTGCCTCTCCCTCTCGCGCTCTCTCCTTCTCCCTCTCTCTCTCCCTCTCTCTCTCTCTCTCGTGCTCTCCCTCTCCCTCTCCCTCCCTCTCTCTCGCCTCTCCCTCTCCCCCCTCGCACGCTCTCCCTCTCCCTCTCCCTATCTATCTCTCTCTCAAAACCCTATTCTCTCTCTCTCTCTCTCTCTCTCTCTCTCTCTCTCTCTATCTCCTCAGCCCTCTGCTGCAGTTCGGTCTTCTGCTACTCGTGGATCTCGGATTCTCATCCATCTCAGGTATGCTTTGTCGAATACAAATCCCTAATTAGGGATTTGCGTTGTCGAATTTATTTTTAGGGATTTGCATTGTCGAATCCATTTTTAGGTATTTGCATGGTCGAATCCCTAATTTAGAAGTGATTATTATATCTACAGATTCTCAAATCAGGGTTGTTGATGGTGTTGATCTGATTCACAAGTTCAAAGGTATTAGCTAAAACCTTCATATATTGTTCCTGTATGTATCTTGTCCATCATTTTTGTTGAAACTGTTTTAGGATTTGAAACAAATCACCAGCAAATAGTCCATTCTGGAAAACGAATCATTCTTCTTCGTTAGTCTTCCTGTGTGCATGACATGCATCAGAGCAATATAATAAGGATGGATGTTGCATTAGGAACTCAACTTTTACAGTTGCTTGTTATGTTTTCTATAAGACACCTATGAACTAAAGGCTATTTGTGTGTACTATTGACACTCTTTGGGTATAGTTCATTGGATTTATGAGGAGACTGCATTTGCTCCATTAATAAGGTTTTACCTTTGATGCGTTTCCATGTGCTTGACCTTTGAAATCTGGGAACTGCGGGGAAAAAGTTTCTATAATTATGCTATTTAATTATATTTTATTTCTTAATATCTGTAACTTGCTTTTTTGTCTCATTTACTTTACTGATGGGAGTAGGTACATGGTTTTCTTAACTTGGGTTTCAATTGTTTCCCTATGGAGTGTAAATAAATTGAGACAGAAACAATCCTGCTTTATATATATATATATATATATATATATATATATTTATTTTTATTTTTCTTTATATAAATAACAGCCTTCTTTGCGATGCTTTTGCATTTATTTCTGTTGCAATCTTGACTGTTAAACATGTTTGACTACGAAAAGTTATTTACCATGATTTCAGATAGAGCTGTACACGAGCAGACTAAGGCTCGAGTACTCGCTCGACTCGACTCGGAATACTCGACTCGTACTCGACTCGTCTGAGTTAGAGCCGAGTACGAGCGGGTTTCCACAACTCGTTTACATAACGAGTAGAGTTCGAGTCTAGAGGTACTCGACTCGTAACTCGACTCGTACTCGACTCGTTCCTCTGTATATAAGCCCGCCCCAAAAAACCCTACCCACCCACCCGTTTTTCAACCAGCGAGTAGTCGAGCACCCAAAAAACCCTACCCACCCACCCGTCATTTTCAACCAGCGAGTAGCCGAGCACCCAAACCCTTTTTCCCGCCCGTTTGAAAAAAAAAACCCTCTCTCCCCTCCAGCGCTCGTCCGGACTCGCCGTCCCTCTTCTTCCCTCTCTCTCTCTCTCACTCGCCCGTCGCCCTGTCCCAAAAACCCTACCCCACCCACCCGTCATTTTCAACCACGGGCACCCAAACCCTTCTTCCTGCCCGTTTGAAAAAAAAACCCCTCTCCCTCTCCCTCCCTCTTCCGGCGCATTCGTCAGGACTCGGCCGTCCCTCTTCTTCCGTCTCTCTCTCTCACACTCGCCCCTCGTCCCCCGTCCGGTGGTGCTTTAGACCCTCGCGCTCATCTCTGCGGCTGTCCGGTGTGAGCTCGTCCCTCTGTCGGTCGTCCGGTTTAAAATCGTCCCGCTTGCAAGCCGCCACTCGTCATCGCCCGCTTCGTTCTCCCTACCGCCTGTAATGTGTGGATTTTTTATTTTTTATTTTTTATTTTTAGAAATTGTTTAATATATATTAATATAGAATTTGTTTAACATAATTTTAAGATTAACCTCAGGTTTGTGTTTTCCCTAAATATTCAGTGGATAATTAGTTGTTAATATAGAATTTGTTTACTATAATTTTGTTAATCAATTGTTAATATATTTCATATTTGTGTTAATAAAGAATTTGTTAATCAGTTGTTAATATATTTGTGTTAACTTGATATTTGTTAATACATTTGTGTTAATATATTTGTGTTAACCTGATATTTGTTAATATAGTTGTTAATATATTTGTATTAACCTGATATTTGTTAATATATTTGTGTTAACCTGATATTTGTGTTAACCTGATATCAGTTGTTAATATAGAATTTGTTTAATATAATTTTGGAATTAACCTGATATTTGTGTTTTCCCTAAATATTTGGCATAAATATGAATTATTTGTATTATTCTACTTGTAGACTTGTAGTATAGGATAATCAGTTGCCCATTTGAGGATTTCTATATTGTCAGACATAGATTCAGTGTGTTCTTGGATGCATAGAAATTGCTCAAATTGTCCCTTTTTGGACAGTTCAGGGTTAGATAGATTGTAATGTCTTCATTTATTCCAATTTAAATGCATATGTCTGTTCTGGTTTCGTCTCTCCTTTTTCTCTCTAGATATATTTCATGTATTTATTTCCGTCGTCAAATGTCCACACTTTGTGTTGATGATTGACATGGGAATCAAATACAAGATTAATATATTCTGGAGAGATAGAGAGATGTCATTCTTAATTTCTACAGAAGCATTTAAATTGGAAAATGAAGCATTACAATCCATCTAACTTTGAATGGGTGACTGATTTAGACAGTTAAGTAATTATGCCCGTCTAGCGGTCTAGCCATCTGGGATCCTATCCCCTAGGTATAGCTGTATTAACATATCGAGAACTTTATTTTATATATGGCTAGTCAAGACGAAAGCCCAAATACCCGTGGAATGGGTGCATCGGCCACATCTCCTCTAATAGTAGAGGGAGACACAGACACGTCAACCGCATGCAAAGGGAAAAAGAAGAGATCAGCAGTGTGGGATGATTTCGAAGATGTGACAGTTAACGGTGTACAGAAGATAAAGTGTAATCACTGCAAAGGGTTATTCAGCAAGATTCTAGGAGGATCTACGACACATTTAATTAGACATTTGAAGACGTGTCCTAAGAAAGCAAGACTCCCTCCTTCCGGCCAACAGACGCTGTCATTTACGAAGTCAGAAGGGGACGACTCCCAGGGCGTAGTGTCCACTTATAAGTTTGACAAGGAGAAGTTGAATGAGTGGTTTGCTAGATTAGTGATTTTGGAAAAAAAACCTTTCAGAATAATTGAAAGTAAAGGGTTTAGGGCTTTCTGTCAATTCCTTAACCCTCGGGCCGAGAATGTCTCCCGCGTCACAGTGCGAAGAGAAAGTATGAAGATGTACGCAAAGGAGAAGATTAAACTGAAAGAAGTTTTAGCTTCAGTGACCAGAACAGCTTTGACCTCTGATTTATGGACGGCGTCCAATCAAAGAAAAGGGTACATTTCATTAACCGCTCACTATGTCGATAAGGATTGAAAACTATGCAAGAGAATTTTGAACTTCAAACACCTTCCTCCTCCACATACTGGTTTACTTATTTCAAATTGCATCTACAGTTGTCTAAAAGGCTGGGGCATTGAGAAGAAAATTTCAGTAATAACTTTAGACAATGCTTCAGCAAATGACAGTGTCATTTCATGCTTACGTAACCAGTTCAGGGCTACAGGAAATTTATTTTTTGAAGGAAAAATATTCCAGGTTAGATGTTGTGCCCATATTGTAAATTTGATTGTACAAGAAGAGCTGAAAGCAATCGACGACACTATAGAGAACATAAGAGAAAGTGTGAAATATATAAGGGGGTCGCCATCGAGACTGAGTGTATGGAATGACATCATCCAACGTTTGAATGTGCCATCTAAAAAAATGTTGAAGTTGGATGTCTGTACACGTTGGAACTCGACCTATGAAATGTTAGATGCAGCAATGGAATTACAGCTTGCATTTCCTGAATACGCGGCGCGTGACAGAACGTATTCTTGGTTGCCGAGCACAGATGATTGGGCCAAAGCACAACAAGTTCACACATTTCTCCAAGTTTTCTACGAGTGCACGAAGATTTTTTCTGGGAATCAATATCCAACCGCGAATCTGTTTCTTCCATCTCTTTGGAAGATTAAGGATGCTCTGCAGAAAAATGCCAGTGCGGGTCTAGATTTCATACGCCAGATGAAAGTTGGTATGAAGACGAAGTTCGATAAATACTAGGACGAATGTCATCTGTTGATGTCCTTGGCAATTGTTCTTGATCCCTGTTGTAATATGGGATTGGTTAGCTTTATTTTCATGAAGCTTTATTCTACTGAAAGAGCGGCAGCAGAGACGTCTAAGGTTCGTGAAGCCCTTGAAGATCTGTATAAATCGTATGTTAATACTTTACCCGCAGCGGGTGTTGAAGAAAGTAGAGATGCGGATATTTCTGTACCTGGTAATCCGGATGTGCTAAATGAATACATATCATATTTGGCACAAGCACAAATAGGAGTTGATACTAAGGAATCAGAGTTAGAAATATACCTCAAGGAGCCAATCGTAATGCGAGCTGAATTTGATGTGTTGGAATGGTGGAAGATGAGGGTTAGTGAATCAAAATACCCTACATTATCTGTGATGGCACGGGACATATTATCAATACCAATTTCAACAGTGGCATCAGAATCCGCATTCAGCACAGGGAGCAGGGTTGTGAGCAAGTATCGAAGCTCACTTTCGCCAAACACAGTTGAAGCGTTGATTTGTACGCAAGATTGGTTGCACCCGATATGGGGAGGAGATATGAATGATGATAATGAAGAAAAGGAGATTGAGATTCATGACGAGTCTCTACCTACAGATCAGTAATTATTTTCGATTTTTCTAATTTTTTTGGCTGAATGTTGAATGATCTGTAATATTATTTCACTGCAACTGCACACACAAAAGTATTGGTTCTTTCGGAATGTGGTTTGGAAGACTTTGAATCATTGATATTTATTTACATATGTCTGTTCATTTGCTTTTATTTTTGAATTTTGATACATTTATATTGCTTTCTTTTGTTGCTATATCAAGTTCAATTTATTTATCAATATTCTGATTTTTTTATTTAAAAATTGAATGTAGAAATGTCGTCATCTGAGCCATCGACAAACATTTGGGACTATGCTTCCCTAGTTGAATCACCACCACGGTCTGGAAAAACAAAGATTAAGTGTGGTTTGTGTGGCGCAAAGTTTGTAAACAAGACTAATCGCTTTCGCCTACACTTGTCATGTCAAGGTGGTGATGCAAAATCATGCCCCAATGCGCCTAAGGATGTCCAAATTCTTTTTCAAGCCCTGTTAGATTCGAATAGAAAGTCTTCCACTCCATCCAAACCTTCTGCTTCTGGATCTGGTACACAAATGACATCCACAAAAGATGTAGAGGAGGAAGCCAGATTAAAAGCTTTGGAGGAAGAACAATTCCAAATCGCCATAAAACGCAGTATGGAAGATGCTTCTAGACTTCAGCGATATTCGAGTCAAAGACAACACGATGTTGAAGCAGGATCGAGTTACTCGTCGAGTACGACAAACAAGAACAAGAAAAAGAGTAACAAATTGAAATTCCTGACTCGTCTCGGTGAATTTTATAGGGCATTGGGTACTACATACAATTCTTCATATAAAGCAAGTTTGAAAAATCTAGTTGAAAGTGTAGAAGAGCACGAAGGAAAAATCTCTTCGCCTTCTGACTCAGAGGAAGTGAATCAATTTGTATATGAAAAAATAGATATCAGTTCCGATGGATCAGATGACAATACAGGAACAAGAAGGCACTCATCTTATAGAGGTTATTAGTTATAAATTGTCATTTTGAACAATGTAATGTAATTATGTAAAGATGTTAATGTAATTATGTAAAGACGTTAATGTAATTATGTGCAATTTATATATTTTATTGGCCTCAAATTCAGACTCGGACTCGAACTCGCCTCGAAAACTCGCACTCGGTACTCAACTCGTGTGCTCGTACTCGAACTCGACTCGAAAACTCGGACTCGACTCGACTCGTTTACTACTCGTACTCGACTCGTACTCGGGCGAGTAGAGTACGAGCAGGGGGTCATGCTACTCGGCCGAGTAGAGCCCGAGTACGAGCAGCGGTCGGTCGTTAAGAGTCGAGTACGAGTAGGGCAATACTCGACTCAACTCGACTCATGTACAGCTCTAGATATCCACACTCCTTAATTACGAGACTTTGAGATTATTTATTTATTTATTTATTTATTTTTCTTACAGGCTTGCCTCCACACACTCGAACCGTGATGAATCTCCCTAACCTACCACCGGCGCATGGATTGCCGAGTACTGGACAGCACTGTTTGAGACCACCAGAGTATATATGTTTTATTTGCTCTGTTCATTTATTTTTCAATATCACCACAGGGCATTTGCTCAAAAATTGAAATAGATCCAAATGTCAAGTGGACCACCCCACATGAAAATAGTAATCATTGAACATCCATCATTAAAACCTTCTTAGGCCCAGGTCGCACAGATTTTTTTGGACAAACACAAATATCAGCTTCATCTGAAACTTTTGTAGCCCCCCAAAAAGTTTCTAATAGTGTGCGTTCAATCACCACTTATATGGTGTGTTCCATAAGAAATTTAGATTTGTCTAATTTATGTGCTAATGCCATAATATGATATGAAAAAAAATAATAATAATAAAATCAGGGCGTTTACATTAAGAGAGGGCCCACAGAAAACTGTCCAGTAGTAGCTATTGACAGCGTCAGCAGGGAATCCGCCACCCAACCACCGAGCCGTTAGTTATGAGTGGGGATCCCAAGAGACTTCGAAATTCAAGTGCATTGAAGCCTGGCAATTAAAACAAAGAAAACTCCTCGTGGACTCAGTTGTAACATATAAATATCTACAAATACCTTTATTTTATACTTATGGAGAAAGTCTTATAAGCAACTAGATGCATGGGTCCCACCATGACCTGTGTTTGACATCCGACCAGTAAAGCAGCGTGGCCTCACCATGAACATGGGATGTTCCAAAAATAGGCCAATTCAACTATACGGTGGGCCACCACTGATTTATAGATTTTTAGGCGGTTCTGGATTGCTTTCTATTTTGTTGAGCACCTGATGATTGGCATGGCCTGATTTCGGGGCATCTCATTTTTCATGATTGGGTGACCTCGTTCGATGGTTTGGATGCTATCTCATTTTCAGATCAGGGGCCCACTGGTTGACCAGACCCCGTTGCCTTATAGACGGGAGTCGGATTCGGCAGTGAGCCCTCCAGAACCGAGGTCGTTGGTGCTGTGGGCCCATCATGATGTAAGTATTTCATCCATGCCGTCTATCCATTTTTTTTCAGCTCCTTTTAAGGTATTAAACTAAAAATGAGGCTGATCCAAATTTTAAGTGTACCACACTAAAGGAAAAAATGCAGTGGTGACTAAATGGACACTATTAAAAGCTACATAGGGTCCACCGTAATGTTTGTTTGCCATCCAACCTGTTGATAAGATCACACAGACCTGAATGGAGGGAAAACAAAAATAGCAGCTTGATCCAAAACTTTTGTGGCCACCAAGAAGTTTTCAGTAGTGAGAATTCAATCTCTACTATGTGGTCCACCTGAGATTTGGATCTGGATCGTTATGGGGACTGTGTCCTAGAATGAACTGGAAAAAAAGGATATACGGTGTGGATATACAACAAATACATCGAAGTTGACCCCACGGTCAGGGCCTCATCCACTAAGCTCTAACGTCTGCCTCACTTAATCCGATCCGAACGCATGATTCCTTCTCATGCATGTGATCATTTTCCATTTATTAATGCCTGCGTATCCCCATTAAAAGTCTACGCCATAGATTAATTTCTCTTCCAGCTGGAGATTGGTCAATGGGCGCCGTAGAAATAGGAGCGGATTGGGCGCGGCCCGGCCTCACCCATGAGGGTTTAGCCATTACCTTGATGTATGCATTCTATACCTATGACTTGCATCCGTTTTCCCAGGTCGTTTTCGGACATGAGCTTTCAAATGGCACAGATCTATTTCAAGCGAACCAAAACAACGGTGATTGATCATTAAAAGTTTTTTACGGACAATGAAAGTTTTGAATAAGATTATATTTATTCTTTTACCTTCGTTCATGTTTGTACAACGTTATCAATAGGTTCGAGGGTAAATATATGTTACAGTGGGCTGTAGGAAATTTTTAATGGTGGATCGTTCCATGATTAGCGTTTCCTATAGCATGGTCAAACTAAGAATTGGATCTGCTTCATTTTGGCCTCACGTATTGAAATGATCTGGACAAAAAAATAAATAAATAAATAAAAATTGACCGGCATAGATATAAGATACATATATCAAGGTGGGCTGCACGGCAGTTTACCATCCTGCGTGAGTCGGGGCGTACCTAATCTAACGCCAATTAGCTACTGAAATGACGTCACCAAGTTATGTAGCCTTATTACGATGCATGTGTTTATCAACACAGTTCATCTATTTGGATAGATTATTTTAGATCCCAGTCAAAGAATAACCCCACGTCAGAAAACAGCGGGGACAGTGATGTACGCAGACCATTGAAACCTTCCTATGCCGACCGTGATGGTTATCTTGTATAAAACAAAAATATCATCTTGATGAAAACTTTTGTAGCCCTATTAAGTTTTCAATAGTAGGTGTTGGACACCTGTACTATTATTATTATTATTATGTTGAGATCACCTGAGCTTTTGAAGAGTCATTTTTTTTTGTCTCCTGCTTTAAAATAATCTCTCAAAATGGATGGACCTTACAAATGCAACACATATCATAGCGGGCCCACAGAACGTCACGGTGACATCACCTCAGTAGCGAGATTGGTACTGACAATGTCAATAGCTAATCTGCGTCACACCTAATCCGATCCACGTCCAAACATGTAGGCCCAGGCATTGAATCCCCTGGGGACTTGTTAAAAGAAGAAAGGACGTGATCCTATCAAGCCGCTGTATGCAAACTTAGAATACAGCCACGTCCAGCCACCCGTCATCCCACGTGTCCAAAGTATCTGAACCGTCATAAAAAAAGTGGGCCACACAATGTTGAAAAAGGTAGACCAGATATTCTGGAGGAAAAAAGCTCTGATGCCATGATAGTGTGATGGATGATACGCAGATAGATACAAATTAGGGATATACACTGTACTGGTCCGTAATTGCAGTCAATATCATGGGAGAACGGAAGTTTAATATATTCCGAAGGTAGTATGATAACAAGTTTTGAAAAGTTTTTCATATAAATTTTTCTCTAGGTCAGCAGCCGTATGAATTTTGACCCGCAAATAAGTTCGGTAAATTCGATTTCAAAGAAGTGATATGGATGGGATTTGTTATTAGGTAGATTGAAATTTCATTTTCTTTGTAACTCTTTATTTACATGAGAAGATACTAAATTCTTGCTGACATGATTTTTGGGTGTCTTACAAAATCGAATAACCAATAAAAGTATCGGTTTGATATGAACTATTTTCGTATGATATGGTCAATATGATGGGCAGATGTTGTTCATGCTTCTAACCAGTGCCTTCCATGAAATTCCGAGGCTAATGGATGGAGTGGATTCCACACATATGCGACAATTAACTTCACATACAGGGTACAAATGCCCTTAGAAAGGGGTAAACGTTGCATTTTTTACACTTTTACAGATGTCATTCTTCTTTCTTAGAAAACTCAAGATCGTGGTATCTAGTACCACTTTTCCTCCATCGTTTCTCTCATCTGGTGTGCATATGACATTCTCTGACGTTCATTCGAAAACTCGTTTTCTTTGAAGTCCTTCATTTCTCTTCACAATTTCTCTTCTCCCATCTATCTAGTATTTTGTAGGCGCTGGAAGGAGAATTTCCCAAGGGGACGGGAGATCAACTCTCGCTTTCCACTCGAGGGCTTTCAATTGGGGTTAAAAGATATTTGACTATAATCACTACTAACTAATTATTACAACTCTATAGTTGATTAGATCCCGTATAAACACTTAAGATCGAGGATCCGAAGATCCTTAACTTTAAATGACCCATGAGTTTACATTTCAGAGATTTTTAGTAAGAGACTGTGATTATAGAGAGGGAGGGTGTTAAGCATCCACTTTGCCCGTATGCGTGTAGATCTTTATAAGATCTGACTAATTTCTGAAGAATAAGGCTAGTTCCGATGTGTAAAAAATGTAATGCGATACAATGGTACTGATGATTGACTGATCCAAATTTTTTATAGGCAGAATCCGAATATATAGGCAAGTTACAGAGCATACGTTTGAAATGATCAAGTGCAAGGTATAAAGTGTGTATATATGAGATGTTTGATACTGTATGGATACTTATGATAAAACGACGGTCAATCGGCTAAGGTTTCTGGTGGACCTGCTACGATTATATCGGCAGGCCTCAAAGCATATATACGCCCACCAGTCAGATATGAGAAAACGATGGAATGCAATGTATATGTGTTCATAACCCCAAGTGTAGGGTCGCGATGTAGTAATAATCTCGGTGAGACCGAGGTCGAATCCACAGGGACTAATCTCGTGTGTATTCTAAAAACAACTAGAAGTGGAACTAGAAAAAAGATGTAAATCTAAATATGAAATTAAAGGGAATAACTGTGAAAGTTTTAATTAGAAACTCGTAAATTTAAAGGTGGGAACTAGGGTTTTCAAGGATCTACATATAACAATCAGGGAGACCTATTACTTGATTCAAGGGCACAATTGGAATTGGAGTCATATCTTATCCAATTGGAAGATATCTCAATAAAGCCAAGTATGAACTACCTTTGACCTAATTCTCAACGGATGAGAGTTGTAAGAATTAGAAATAATTTCATCACCTAACCATATCCAGGAGACAATGGCAAACAACAAGATATACCAATTCCACAATCAAACATAGGAGTATTGTGAATGTTAGAAGGGATTCCATCACTCAACCATGCCCAAGGGACGATGGTGAACAACAAGATTTCCTAATTTCATAATCTCAAACATAAAAAGAACATACTCAAAGCTATTTCAGATCTATTGTAATTTAAGTCACAATAAACTATTAAGAACTGAAAGTATTCCTTAAATATCAAACTAGAATCAACATAAACATGAATCAAAGCAATAGAAAACATCCCATCATGCTACAATCTTCACCTCTTAGCCCTAGCTAAGAGGTTTAGCCAGCCATAGTCACGATTGGATCTAAAACCCTAGAAGAAAACATGAAAAACTAAGGAAGAAAGAAGAAAAACACTTGGCGATGCCTCTTCACCCTTGTGCTTTGCTCCTCCAAACCTTAGATTGATATCCAAGGATGCCCTGGGGACTCCTATTTATAGTTGTACAACACCTCCTTTCGCACATTCTTGGAAATATCCAGAAACTGCCTCAAATTTACGCACTCTGCGTAATTTCGCACAACCCTACTTAAGTCAAACTGCCTTCGATGACATCGAACTGCCTTCGATGTCTTCAAAGGTACCTTTTATACATGTTTTTTCTACATTGTTGTAACTTCATCCGGACTTTCGATGTCATCGAACTGGCTTCGATATCATCGAGCATGGCTTCGAGTCATCGAACAAGTCCTCGAGTCATCGAAAAATGTCTTCAATTTGTCCAGCAACCAACTCAATTTTCTTTCATAAATTCGATGTCATCGACCCATGCTCAATGTCATCAAATGTGTCTTCGATGTCATCGAATGGTGATCGATGACACAGTCAATGTGAATTCTGCACTTGTTCTTTTGACTTCTTTACTTCTCCACTTGGTTTTCTTAAATCGTGGGACATTGAAATCTTCAATCTTTGTCTCCTAAGATCCATTCTTTGTCTTGGTGATCTTTAAACATCAAATCCATGCTTTTAGCAATTTTTCCAATCCAAGCCTTAAATTCATCCATCAGTTTAGGATTTAGGACTAGAGTTCTTAGGGTTAGGGTTTTAAATTAGAGTTTGGTTGTTCATCCATCAGTTCAAACTCAATCAGGTTATCGGCCTAGGGTGGGGTGTCTACATATTCTGCAACGTTCATCCCAAAACTCATCTTCGTTGAAGTTTCATCCACCACTCCCACCATCATGATTGTGTAGCTTTTCGGTGTCTCTACTATCATAGTAAACTATAGTGATAGTCATTTCTGAAGGTAAATAAAACCTTAAATCTTGGCATTGCTAATGTTGTTTTCTTTCAAGAGACTAGGTTGTGATGTATTTTGGCATTGTGTTAATGAGGGTCGAAGTGGAGGAGTGATAACAGTGTAGAATGTCATCCAATAATGGTCATGGTTATCATTCATTAAGGGTCGAGGTTAACATCTAATAAGGGTCAAACTTGACAGTCAAAATGTGAAGGGTCAATATTGGGCGGCGTGAAGGGTCGAGGTTGACAACTGAAAAAGTTGACAACCACGACTCTTAACATTTTACAACCATGACCCATCACCTTGTTTTGACAACCATGACTCTCAATATTTGACAACCACGACCCTTCATGTTATTTTGACAACCTCAACTCTTAGTTGATGACAACCTCAACCCTTAACAGATGACAACCACGACCCTTCACATTTGACAAACTCGACCCTTTACATTATACAATTTATACTTGTTTATTTTTATTACAGGTTAACCCACATTAGAAGATTATATCTCTCTAACTCATCCCATGCTATTATGATGGTGACGGTGTATACGAAAAGGGACTTTCTCGTATGTGGGTAAGGACTCGAAAGAGATTGTTGTGAGGAATGATATTATGTATAAGGAGCTCCTACATAAAATGCATCATATTATGAAGACAACACCGAATGAATTTGATTTGAGAATGAAGGTTGTGTATAGTGAGGCAGTATGTGAATTACTCCATCCACATACAATCAAAGACAAGGAAGATCATGAGGCATATATGCTCTTCTGCGGACATACTCCACCTACTCAGATACCACTATATATAGAGAAATTGAGGTGTACACCTGTTGTGCAAGTAAGTAGTACACACTTTACATTACATTCAAACATTCGGTCCATCCCCTATTATGCAATGATCGATGACTCGACGATTGTGATATATGCGGCCCTTCAAGAAATTATACATGTCATGATCGACGATTCGACGATTGTGATATACATGGCCCTTCAAGGAATGATAAATGCCATGATCGATGACTCGACGATTGTGATATACCTGGCGCTTTAAGGAATGATATACGTCATGATCAACGACTCAACAATTGCGATATACCGTTGTTTTGGTTACTAAATAACGAGTACAATACATATATTTATGACCCTTCAACCAATGATCAATGTCAGGATGGAAGAATTGACGACTGTGATATCCCCATCCCTTCCGCCAATACAACGTGTCTTGATCCATCAGTTCAATTCAATTTGTAGCCTATAAACTTAAATTTATGCTTATCGGTCAATGAAGAATATCGAGATATTCCTGAATCACCAACTCATCCGATACAATCTTTAATAAATACTTTCGTTGCTCTATCTGATATCATTCAAATAGATATATGTATAGCCAATACAATTTTTGTTAATTTAGATCATCAAGGATATCCAGTATGTACGTGTTTAATCCATGCTGTACATATATTTTTACAACTTATTTTAAGGCATGGTCCCAAAATTCAATCATATCCAAAATGTTTGTGGCTCACCAAGAATTTTCAATGATAGAATGAGATTGCAATGCTTTCCCGTGGGCTAGTCCACTTGATCTTCAGATACGATTCAATTTGGGGATTTTATGTTAAAATGATCTCGTAAGACGGATGAACAGTGTAGATGAAAGACTTCAATCACAGTAAACTTCACAAACTCACATGAAATTGAGTTATGTATTACGCTTTCAAAAATAGCAATGCCATCATTAACTTCTAGGTGTAGAGCTCCAATCATGTGTAAATTCCTACAATAATTTTTAAAAAAATATATCAAGGGTTAATTATGAAAATTTTTTAAGACTATGAAGGGTTAATTACTGAATTTGTTTAAGACTATTAAGTCTTTAGTAAAACCTGCAGGCTAGTACGGTCAAAACCCCTACAAATTATTCAAAATTTTTGGGATTTTGACCATACTGGCCTCAAAACCTGTATGGTTAAATTCCCTAAAGGGATTCAACCTTTCAAATATTCCCAGGGTCGCCTTCTGACAAGCTTTCGAAACTTTTTTAGACCAAAATGCCCTTATCCTTGGTTCAGTAGTTGTATGGTTTAGAGTGCGGAAGAAGTTACGTGTTATTTCAATCCTGAGAAAGTGACGTGGATGAAAGCCTTTTTTAGTGAGGGCAAGGCCCAACTCATGGGGCCCACATTGATGTATGTATATAATCCATGCCGCCAATTCTTTTTGCCGTGTCATTTTAGGGCTAGGGCCCAAATATCAGCCTGATCCAGAGCTCGTGTGGGCCACATGATAGAAAATAATGGTGATAATGACACCCACTGTTGAAATTTTTAGGCTCACTGTGATGTTTGTTAGAAGTGGACATTGCCCAAATTAGGACTTTTTGGGCCCACGGCGAGTTGGCCGACAAGGTGGACAGAATGAATAACCCCAATGTGCGCCTCAACTCCTATTATTTAAAAATAATCAAGTTATTAATTACATCAACCTGACAACCACGACTCTTACCACATTACAACCACGACCCTTACCATGTTATATTAGTATGGGTCGTGGTTGTAATGTGGTAAGGGTCGGTCGTGGTTGTCATGTGGTAAGTGTAACATCCCAAATTTTCACCGCCAACATTTATACTCATGCTTAAGAAAACCGGGTGCTAATAATGTACAAAATGGATGTTTTAAAAATCATACCTCATTTTTTTTCTTCATTTAGATCACATCCAGATACATTCATGAAGGTAACATTCACGAGAATAAAATCGACTGTATTGATTATTTCATTACAGTAAAAGAATTCAGTGAATAATCAAATGACCTCTCAGTGGGAGCTTATTACATTTATTAAGTTCACAGCAAAAGTATGAAACTAAATAATAAAATTATCTTCTTATTCTTTCAAGATAATCTTCCATAGGGATATGGTCCTCTAGGTCTTCAATTTGTACATCACCTGCATCACCTGTACGGTTGGAGAGGGTCAATGCCCTACTCATAGTGATGGTTTCCTTTAAGATTAACAATAATTCAAGAGTTCACGAAAGTAATGTAAGGATTCTGATACGCCTCGTATTCCACCACTACAAGGAGTATCAGTATGCGCAAACAACCTGCATAAGATGCATGCCTAGGAAAGTGTGTGTGGCTCACCATAAGTAGTGATCATCACAATGTGAAATATAATTTATAGAAAACCCGACTCGACCCACATCCCATAACTACAGATATTCGCCGGCATGGCCAACACTAACGTCAATTTATGTGAACATAGTGACACAACAATGCTGTTGAGGGATTTACGTAACACGATGTGTTCATGGAGCGACTATTTGCGACATCTAATATTGAAAAAGTAATGTAACATGCATGACGATTTACTTACATCAATTATGCACCACGCCAACCAACTTATAAAATTACATGCTGACCTACAAGGCCGCTACCCATAACGCATTACGTCCATGATAAATATTTGAATCACTAGTTGTGGTACCTTTAACACATCACTTGCATTGATAGAGAATATAAACTGAATCACGGGAGTTCTGGAATATCAAGATACCTGCCCAAGTCTTAAAGGTAGGTAGCATAAGGCCAATAATATAAAGAGAAGAGTGACAATAGTTAACTCAATGAAAAAAAAAAGTGGCAAAGGCCAACTTAACAAAGAGGAGAGTAGCAATGACTAACTCCACAAAGAGGAGAGTGGAAAGGGCCAACTCAATAAAGAGAAGAATGGCAAAGGCCAACTCAACGAAATTGGTAAAGGTAAGAGCAAGACTTGAATTCATGGCCTCACGTAAATTCAGAAAGATCACGCATAATTAATCGTCATATCAAAATTCTCAAAGGGTAAATAATTGATGTTAGTAAATTAAACAATTGCAAAGAATATCAGAATGTCATGAAAGCTTGTAAATGGCAGAATAATAATATCTTAAATCAAGTAAGCTTAAAGGATTAAAACTCTCACCTCTTGAATTCAATCACACTCTACATTGCTAGACTTGACTTGGATGCGTTGTAGTACCCAATCCTAGTATAATTAATGTGATTATCATGGTTAGATCGTCACATTATTAGGGTCAAAACTGTAAGTGTGGATTTAAGATTAGGTTTATATTATCAATCAAGTTAAGAGGACTTGGGTTAGACATTATTTGGATGAACAACTTACCTTATTCAGTAGCTAGTCTCTACCAGTGCAACCTGAAGTTAAGAGAATATCCCGGTTGAGTCAACTCACTAAGTCACCTCAGCTCGACTCTCCTTTCCTTTTTTCTTCTTCTCCCTTCTTTCTTTCCTTATTTTCTTCCCTTTTCTTTGGAAGACCATGCAATGGATCTAGAAAGACTAGAATCTGTACCTAGCTGGACGTAACCGAGTCAACTCGATTCAACAAGGTTGGCTCTTTCTTTCCTCCTCTTTTCTTTCTCTTTCTCCTCCCTTCCTTTCTTTCTTTCTTTTTTTCTCCTTCTCTCTCTCTCTCTCTCTCTCTCTCTCTCTCTCTTTCTCTCTTGCGACTGGTAATCGGTTGGAGCTCTCTCTCTCTCTTCTCTTGTTGTTCCCTTTATTTTTCTTATTCTTTTCCCATCTTGGAGGGGTTTTATAGTCCTAAGAGCCTCCAAAATCTTTTGCGAAATTGTTTACACATACTTGTTTTCGTAGTAGGGAAAGCAAGAGTATTCCTTACGCAATTCCCCAATTTTCTTGCGTAGGAACGAGTCCAACAACAAAATCGTTGTCTACGGTTCCCTCCTTTTCTTTCGGTCTTCTTGGGAAGAATCAGAACACCCTCTCCTCTTCTTTGTGCGGTTGTCCTGCATCTGGAAATCGGAATGCTCCCAATTTTTCTATTGTTGTGAAAAGAGTGTAGATAGGAAAAACCTTAGTTTGAGGGGTTGAAATGGGTTGCAATGGATGCCTGGGATGGTCAAGAGGGAGCGTACGTGGATTTTCAGTGTGGAAGGAGGGAGACAAAAGAAAATGGGATCTTTTGTTTTCAGGTCATGCGCATAGCTCCTCCTTTGCTGGGAATCGTATGCACACACGTGTACGGTTTCACATGAGAACAACTAGGGTTGGGACGGAGGTGGAGTCCTCGTCTGATGGATGGTTCGGATCTCTTGATTAGCTATAACTGGTGGGCCATTAATCACAAAACACGGATGATATCCTCGGTGGAGTAATCGGGAGTAGACCGATTGTGGCTGGATTTGTGCATGTGTGGGGTTTGTTTGTGTGCGAAATGACCTTAGGTACGATCGGCTATGCCCTAGCTTTAAGCTAGACGGCTTGGAGTAACCATTTGATCATAGGTGGTGGGCCACAACGCGTCCCAACAGATGTCGTCTGTTCAAACAGCGAGCAGTGGAAAAAAATGGGGAGAAATCCTCTTTTTTTTTTCCAAAGATTCACGGGGTGGTGCATGATGGGTGTGCATGCACTGTGTGCACCCTCATCCTCAAAGTGGGGTCCACAACGGCGATGATCAAATCTACGCCATCTATTGGACCTTACTTGTCTCATTAGGACGTCTAACCAGAGATGGGGCGAATCCCATGCTTAGGTGGGCCATATTAGGTGAAGGTTTGTTTAACTGTGGATCTTGTTGATCTAAGGGTTGAATTTTTACATGTACGGTTAGTTTATGATACATAGGCATGGTGTAAAATTTCACATTAAATGGATAATGGGAACCATGTAATCTAGAGTTTAGGGGTTTTACGGCATTTTCGTAATATTGTTGATCTAAGAGTTTTGTGAAATCTAATGGTTCTACATGGTTGCATGCACCTTTCCAAGCAATTCTTAAAAAATAACTTACATTTAAATCATTATGGATAAGGAGTTATTTGTCAGTTCATTTAAGGGAAGGTACATATGTCAAATCATATGATGGATGGTCTTGTCTTAAAATCAACAGTCAGATACCTTGATATATGAATGAAGATCATTCCCAACGGTTAGATTCATGTAAGGGAATAGATACGAGGTTCAGATTGTTAGATTAGTATCGTACACATTTACATATTATGTTACTTTTCAGGGTACACACTTGAGAACTTTCAATACTCGGTATTGAAATGTTTCTGGTGTTACAGTAAGGGTTAAGGTTGTTATGTTATATGGGTCGGGGTCGTCATGTTATATAGATTGTGGTTGTCATGTAATATAGGTCTTGGCTATCATGGGCATGGGCAAGGCCTAACTCGTGGGGCCCACATTGATGTATGTGTATATATAATTCATGTCGCACATCCATTTCACCGTGTCATTTTAAGGCTAGGGCCCAAATATTAGCCTGATCCAGAGCTCGTATGGGTCACATAATAGAAAATAATGGTGACAATGTCACCCACTGTTGAAACTTTCTAAGCTCACTTTGATGTTTGTTAGAAGTTGACACTACCTAAGTCAGGACTTTTTAGGCAAACGGTGAGCTAGCCAACAAGGTAGATGGAATGAATAACCTCATTGTGGTCCTCAACTCCTATTATTTAAAAATAATCAAGTTATTAATTACATTAACATGACAACCACGACCCTTACCACATTACAACCACGACCCTTACCATGTTATATTGGTATGGGTCGTGGTTGTAATGTGGTAAGGGTTGTGGTTGTCATGTGGTAAGGGTCGAGGTAGTTATGTTATATGGGTCGGGGTCGTCATGTTATATGGGTCGTGGTTGTGATGAAATAGGTCGTGGTTGTCATGGGGGTGGGCAAGGCCTAACGCGTGGGGCCCACATTAATGTATGCGTATAATCCATGCCGCCCATCCTTTTTGCCATGCCATTTTAGGGCTAGAGCCCAAATATCAACCTGATCCAGAGCTCGTGTGGGCCACATAATAGAAAATAATGGTGACAATGGCTGTAAGACCCGTATCTTAGTCTGTACCATTCCGTAGGTTCCCGTGATCATCCCTGTCAAATTTCGGCAACCTTTGACCTTTATCTGACGTTTGCGTACGATCCTAAGCTGAGTCCTGTCAACCCGAGTCGACTCAACCCAAGACTTGTACCCTAGAGACCACGCCATCCCCACGGTTCTAATGTCAGTCTCGCGCGCCGAGGTAATACCCAGGCCAGGAGATGTGGCGCCACATTCAATTCGAGGAAAACACTGTGCGTTGCAAAACCCAAGAGAATCTCTACCGAATGTCACAACCAAATGTCACATCCATCAATCAATCAATCCCATCAAGGGTCAAGTACATGCCAAGTACACCATCACCTCACACCCATCCCCAAGCAACCCCATAAGTCAAAAAGTTTTTACACTGACCCATACCTTTCTTACACAATCTATCCCTAAAGTCAATAATCTCTTACACACCCATCACTCACCACATCCATCACCCGTATCTCTCTCTCTTTACAACCCTCTCTCTCTCTCTCTCATTTCTCAAGCTCATTCCCAAGCAAAAAAAAAACAAATCACACGTCTAAGCATTTCTAGCTTCCAAGAGAGCTTTGTGTGTGGCCTACTTCCTACCCTCTCATCTCCCATCTCAACCATCCAAACTCCATCTCCTTCGTTAGAATTGAAGCTAGGGAACAAGGAAAGCCTGGGGAGCAAGAAGGAGACGGTGGGTGATCTTGGATCTCCATTTCTTTATTTTTTTTTATGTAAGGGCCCACTTATGGTGGGACCCACCTTGATGTAGGCTTTATTTCAAAGAGGGGCCCATAGTGGCGGGGCCCCTCCATCCTCACAGATGTCTCTCGCTCTCTCTCTCTCATGTATTGTGGACCCCACTATGATGTATGATCCACGTCGTCCCATCCGTAAGGCCCACCTTACTGACCGTCTATGGGTGGGCCTGCATGTAGGAGAGACACAAATATCAGATTGATCCAAATCTGGTGGGCCATGTCCAAGTGGGACCCACCATGATGCCTATGTTGTATCCACTGTCCAGCATCTAGGGACACTGGGTGTGGCTAGCAGTGAAGTGTGCTGACATTGGAGGTGTGAAACGGTGGGTGTGACTGACAGTGGGTGCACCACAGTGAAGTGTGTGCTGACAGTGGGGTCCTCCACCCCACATGTGGGGCCACACCATAGGGTATGTGTTTTATCCAAACCGTCCACTGCCCCTGGACGGTGGGAGCCACGTCCGTGTGGGGCCCTCCTTGATGCATGTATCCACACCCAGATCCATAGCTAAAGTGGTAGGCTGAGTGAAAGATACATCATTTCAAGGCTGAGGTCTTGGCATTGATTGCCTGTGTAGGTGGCTAACAGGGAGGTGTGTGCTGACGGTGGGGTCCGTGGGACCCACCCAAGTCGTCCATCCATTTCCATGGGCCACACCATAGTGTGTGGGTTTTATCCAAATCGTCCACATCTTTGGACGGTGGGACCCACCCACGTGTGGGGTTACCGTGGTGTATGAGTGGGTTCAGGCCATCCAGGCCTGGATGTTGTATATTAAAATATAATATTAATATAATATATTATATTATATTAATATATAATAGGATATATTATATATTATATTATAATATAATGTTATATATATATTATATTCATGAGGGTGGGCCCTACATGGGACCCACCTCTGCCTTCCTAAGCAGCCGTAGCTGCAACGTACAACAACTACATGTTGTTGTGTATGTCCAGCATGGGACGTGGACCATACCATAATTCATGTGTTGTATCCACCGTCTATCTGGTTAGGACAGTGGAACCCACCAGCAGGAGAACGGGTTGGTTAGGGTACCTCATACCAGCTACATGGCTAGTGAGTTGAAGTCAGCAAGTTCTGTAGCCCCATGATGCATATGTTTATCTACACTGTCCACTATTTGGACGGTGGGGCCCATTATGCATGATGCATGTGTTGTATCCATACCATCCAACCATTTTGAGATATCATTTATGGTATGATGTAAAGAATGAGTCAGAATTAAAATTCAAATGGGCCCCACCATCGAAATAGTGGACAGTGACATCCACCGTTCAAACTTCTAAGGGCCACGGTAGTTTTCAATTAAGCCAATAATTGTTTTTCATATCATCTATCTCTATGATAACTTATGAATAGGTCGGATCTCAAAATACATAAGGGTGGGCCCAATTTGATATACATTTGGCCCATCGGTGTGGCCCAATTGATTCGGCCCATTCGATTCGGCCCAATTGATTCGTCTAATTTTATCAGCCCAATTGAATCGGCCCATTTGATTTGGTCCATTTGATTCGGCACACTTGGTCGGCCCAAATGATTCAGTCCATTCGATTCGGCCCAATTGATTCGGGCTATTTTATCAGCCCATTTGAATTGGCTCATTTGATTCGGCCCATTTGGTCTGCCCATTTGAATCGGCCCATTCGAATCGGCCCATTTGATCGGCCCGATGCGATGTATGTAAGGCCCATGAGTGAGACCTAATGTATGTATGTGTGGCCGTTACATTGTGTATGAATTCCTTATGTAGGCCACTCCCTGGGAGCAATGTTGGTTAGATGTCCACATTGATCGGCAATGATGGTTAGATGTCCTCATTGTGACCTTCCCCTAGGCCTTGGTTAGGCCCATTCTCTACATGGTTAACCCAAATAAGTGGGCCCCATTCGCCATGTGTGATCTTCGATTCCGACTATCGATTCCGATTCTCGATTTCGATCTTCGATTCCGATTCTTGATTCTGATTTTTTATTCCGATTATGAGTATATAACAACATAGCATCATGATACATGTCCATACTCATCATCTGCATGCTTATGATGAGATGAGTGATTGATCATAACACATGCTATTGGGCCAATTGTTATGGACTCCCTGGTAAGGGAAGCTGCCCGCATGAGCACGCAGTATACACATGTTTGTTGTATGACTAGATTACATGATTCATGTATCTTATATTG
Organism: Magnolia changhungtana; assembly: GCA_030180095.1. Lineage (NCBI taxonomy): Eukaryota > Viridiplantae > Streptophyta > Magnoliopsida > Magnoliales > Magnoliaceae > Magnolia > Magnolia changhungtana. The sequence goes on from JASAUF010000360.1 coordinate 3,256,767, forward strand.
TATGACATGGTTACTGTATACCCTAGTGACATCAAGGTCGTAGCCTCTACAGGAGTATTGTAGTTAGCAGGATTGGATACCGAAAATCTTATTCTATATGGGGTGTTATAGATATCCATGGGTGAAAGTCCCTAAACCCTTATGATACCAGGAGGTTGCTCCAACATCTAGACTGAGTGGGTGCATGAGCGCCAAGTGCCGATTACCAGAAGGTAACGCTTTTCACTGTATCGTGGTCGGTTGGAAGGGGGTGCGGCCTTACCCGCTTGAGAGGAGGGGGTAAAGCTAGGCTAAGTTTGACCAACTCGAGGAATGGGTCCGTTATCGACTAGTTGAGTCCAATATTAGTAGGTGGATAGTGAGGTCTTTTCCACTCACCTTGTTGCACGCGATGAGGCGGCAATCTAGTTGTAGTGTATTAGACCTTGGTGATATTTTCAAAGTTGAGCTGTATTGATATGTGGACTTAGATGAGGATTCGTATGCTTTGCATCTCCATTGCATGGCCTTGGTATGGCCGACATCATTCATGTCTTGCATCGCATAGCCTTGGTACGGCTAATAGTATTCATGGGTTCATCAACATGTTCCGCATTACTCTAATACTACATAACTGTATTACTACTTTGCGCACACACTCTCACCACCCTCTAAGCTTTCCATAAGCCTATGCACCACCGTTGCGTGCAGGTGATATTGGACCGCAGCAGCGTTGAGGCAGGAGCGCATAGCCGATCATCTTGGAGCTTTTTGACCATTATCATTGTATTTCCCTTTATGCTTATTTTACTTATAAAGTTTTTTATCATAGTGGAAATGTGATAGAGTTTTTTATTGTTGTTTGTTGGTTATGCTTTTAGTTATGCTTATTACGAATCAAACTGATGTTGAAAATCCTCCTCGTAGCATCCCAGGATTGAACTAGGTGAATGGGAGCTAGGAGCAGAGAATGGGGTACTACAGAGGCTGTCGGTGCCAGATTCGGTAATCTGGTTGTGAGCCCGATTTTCGAGTTTGGGGCGTGACAATGACACCCACTATTAAAACTTTCCAAGCTTACTTTAATGTTTGTTAGAAATGGACACTGCCCAAGTCAGGACCTTTTAGGCCCACGGCAAGTTGGTCGACAAGGTGGAAAGAACGAATAACCCCATTATGAGCCTTAACTCCTATTATTTAAAAATAATCAAGTTATTGATTACATCAACTCGACAACCACAACCCTTACATATGGGGTCATGGTTGTAATATGGTAAGGGTTGTGGTTGTCATGTGGTAAGGGTCGAGGTTGTTATGCTATATGGGTCGGTGTTGTCATGTTATATGTGTCGTGGTTGTCATGTAATATGTTCATGAGCATAGGCAAGGCCCAACTCGTGGGGCCCACATTAATGTATGTGTATAATCCATGCCTCCCATCCTTTTTACCATGTCATTTTAGGTGTAGGTCCCAAATACCAACTTGATCCAAAGCTCGTGTGGGCTACATAATAGAAAATAATGGTGACAATGGCACCCACTATTGAAACTTTCCAGGCTCACTTTGATATAATTTGTTAGAAGTGGACACTGCCCAAGTTAGGACTTTTTTAGGCCCACAGTGAGCTGGCCAACAAGGTGGATGGAACGGATCACCTCATTGTGGTTAAAAATAATCAAGTTATTAATTACATCAACTTGACAATCATGACCCTTACCACATTACAACCACGACCCTTACCATGTTATATTGATATGGGTCGCGGTTGTAATGTGGTAAGGGTCGTGGTTGTTATATGGCAAGGGTCGAGGTTGTTATGCTATATGGGTCGGGGTCGTCATATTATATGGGTCGTGGTTGTCATGTAATATGGGTCATGGTTGTCATGGGCATGGGCAAGGCCTAACTCGTGGGGCCCACATTAATGTATGTGTATAATCCATGTCGCCCATCTTTTTTGCCGTGTCATTTTAGGGCTAGGGCCCAAATATCAGCCTAATCTAGTGCTCATGTGGGCTACATAATAGAAAATAATGGTGACAATGACACCCATTGTTAAAACTTTCTAAGCCCATTGTGATGTTTGTTAAAAGTTGACACTGCTCAAGTCAAGACTTTTTGGCCCAACGGCGAGCTAGCCAATAAGCCGGATGGAACGGATCACCCCATTATGGGTCTCGACTCCTATTATTTGAAAATAAACAAGTTATTAATTACACCAACCTACAACCACGACCCTTACCTCATTACAACCACGATGTCACCCTTATGTTATATAGGGTTGTGGTTGTAATGTGGTAAGGGTTGTGGTTATCATGTTATATGGGTTGTGGTTGTCATGTTATATGGGCTGTGATTTTCATGGGTCATGGTTATCATGTTATATGGGTCGTGGTTGTCATGTTATATGGGTCATGGTTGTCATGGGTCGTGGTTATCATGCTATATGGGTCGTGGTTGTCATGTGACGTGTGAAGTTCATAAGGGTCAAGGTTGTCATGTTATAAGGGTCCTGTAATAATTTATGTGTCGAATCCAATCTGGCCACTAGATTTAGAAGTTAATTTAATGTCATGGGCCAAAAAAATGAGTTACATCCAAAAATTTTATGGCCTCCAAAAGGTTTTCAATGTTAGGTTTTCAATTTCACTGCTTTCTTTGGTGTGGTCCACATGAGCGTTTGATATTCCTCGTTTTTGGGCCCATTCCTTAAAATGATATTTCAAAATGAATGGATGGTGTGGATAAAATATATACATCACAGTGGGCCCAATAAGACCATCCATCTCTACATAGGTCTGGTTACCCTACCCGTGTTCCGACTTACCATTGAAAACCTTTTGAAGGCCATAAAATTTTTGGATGTAACTCATTTTTTGGCCCATGACGTTAAATTAAATTCTAAATCTGATGGACAGATTGGGTTTGACACATAAATCACAACAGGACCCTTATAGCATGACAAACCTCGACCCTTATGAACTCCACACGTCACATGACAACCACGACCCATATAACATGACAACCTCGACCCATATAACATGACAACCTCGACCCATGACAACCACGACCCTTACCACAATGCAACCACGACCCCATATAGCATGGTAAGGGTCGTGGTTATAATGTGGTAAGGTTTGTGTTGTAATCTAGTAAGGATTGTGGTTGTAGGTTGATGTAATTAATAACTTATTTAGGGTGATCCATTCCGTCCACCTTGTCAGCCAGCTCGTCATGGGCCTAAAAAGTGTTGACTTGAACAGTATCCACTCTAAAAAACATCACAGTGGGCCTAGAAAGTTTCAACAGTGGGTGCCGTTGTCACCATTATTTTCTATTATGTGGCCCACATGAGCACTGGATCAGACTGATATTTGGGCCCTAGCCCTAAAATGACATGGCAAAAAGGATGGGCAGCATGGGTTATACATATACATCAATGTGGGCCCCATGAATTAGGCCTTGCCCATGCCCAAAAAAGGCTTCCATACACCTCACTTTCTCAGCATTAAATACAAAAACCGTACAACTACTTAACTAAGGACAAGGGCATTTCGGTCTGAAAAACTTTCGAAAGCTTGTCAAAAGCCCTCCCTTGAAATATTTGAAAGGTTGAATCCCTTTGAGGGAATATGACCATACTTCAACGACGCCAGTACGGTCAAAATCCCATTTGAATATGTGGCATGCATGCATGTTAAATTAACCTGCATAACTATGTCGCCTACGTACCACTTAATACAAATGATAGTGAAACAGGTATCCACGAATCAAAGCTTATGATTAGTCAAACCAATCTGATTTTGGGATTGTTACTTAGCCACCGGAGGTTTCATGATTTTTATCAGTTAACTTTAAGTTAATGTAACCTGGTTATCAAGTTTCATTCTATTCCAGAATATCAAATACTTCCCATATTTTACCCATAGTACACATCAGCAAAGAGGAAGTCGACATGCATTTGCTGTATCTGAATTATTTCTAGGGAAATTGACCATACTAGCCTCGATGTATGGTCAAATTCCCTAAAAAGATTCAACCTTTCAAATATTCCGAGGGTGCCCTTCTGACAAGCTTCCGAAAATTACTTGGATTAAAATGCCCTTTGTCCTTGGTTCAGTAGTTGTATGGTTTTTGAGTGAATAAGAAGTTAGGTCATAGTTAATGTCAAGAAAGTGACATGTATAGAACCCATTTTTTAGGCGTGGGCAAGGCCCAACTTGTGAGGCCCAAACTAATGTATGTGTATAATCCATGTTGCCCATCCTTCTTGCCATGTCATTTTAGGGCTAAGGCCCAAATATCAGCCTAATTCAGAGTTAGTGTGAGCCACATGATATAAAATAATGGTGATAGAGTGTCACCCACTATTCATACTTTCCAGGCTCATTACGATGTTTATTAGAAGTGGACACTGCACAAGGCAAGACTTTTTGGGCCCACGGCGAGCTGGCCGATAAGGTGGATGGAACGGATCACCTCATTGTGGGCCTTAGGCTATGGTACCAATGGATAGCCTTTCATTTGGTAGTAAATGACGTGAACATGTGATAACCATAACCCATATAACATGACAACCATGAACCCATATAACATGACAACTACGACCCATATGGGCCCACATTGATGTATGTGTATAATCCATGCCACCTATCCTTTTTACCATGTCATTTTAGGGTTAAAGCCTAAATATCAGCCTGATCCAGTGCTTGTGTGGGCCACATAAAAGAAAATAATGATGACTGTTAAAACTTTATAGGCTCACTGTGATGTTTATTAGAAGTGGACACTGCCAAAGTCAGGACTTTTTGGGCCTACGGTGAGGTGGCCGACAAGGTGTGTGGATCGGATCACCCCATTGTGGGCCTTAGGCTATAGTACCAATGGATAGGCAATAAAGGAAGTAAACATGTGAAAACCACGATCCATATAACATGACAACTACGACCCATATAACATGACAACTATGACCCATGCAAACCACGACCCATATGGGCCCACATTGATGTATGTGTATAATCCATGCCGCCCATCCTTGTTTGCATGTCATTTTAGGGCTAGGGCCCAAATATCAGCCTGATCTAATGCTCATGTGGGCCACATAATAGAAAATAATGGTGACAGTGGCACCCACTCTTGAAACTTTTTAGGCTCACTGTGATGTTTGTTAGAAGTGGACACTGCCCAAGTCAGGACTTTTTGGACCCACGGCGAGTTGGCCGGAAAGGTGGATGGATCAAATCACCCCATTTAGGCCATGGTACTAATGTCTAGCCTTTCATTTGGTAGTAAAGGAAGTAAACATGTGACAACCACAACCCATATAACATGACAACCACGACCCATGACAACTACGACTCATATAACATGACAACCATGACCCATATAACATGAAAACCACGACCCATGACAATTACGACCCATATAACATGACAACCACGACCTAAATAACATGACAACTACGACCTATGACAACCACGATCCATTTTTGGTAGTGTAGATGGATCAAAGACTACAGATTAAGGCCATGGTATAATCCAATTGATCTTTGGATATGCTTCAATTTTGGGCTCAACCCCTTAAATTAGATGGAAAAACAGATGGACGGCGTGGATAGACCACATACATTCAAGGTGGGCCCAATTGAGTACTTAATCCAATTTCCTCTCTCGAGCGTAACTTACGTTGGGAAAGTTAAACGAGCTCGATTGCTACTGACAAGTTAAGAATCCAGACTCACTACTGATAGGTTGAGTATCCAGACTCGTTAATGAAGTGACGTCACCAAGTTTTGTGTGTTCCATCATGATGTATTTTTTATATCCACACTATCCATCTATTTAGAGAGACCATTTCAGGGCATGAGCCAAAGAATTATTCAGATTCAAAACTCGAGTGGGCCCCACCACAGGAAAAAGTGGAGAGAGTGACGCCCACCATTAAAAATTTCTAAGGGCCACAAAAGTTTTCGATCAAGCTGAAATTTGTGTTTTCCCTTCTTTAACTTATGAACACGTTGGATCTCAGATAAACATCATAGTGGACCTTAAGAAGGTTTCAACAGTAGGCATCACTCTTACCATTGTTTTCTATGGTAAGGTCCACTCCAAATTTGGATCTGACTCATTCTTTGTCTCTTGACCTAAAATGATCTCTCCAAATGGATGGATGGTGTGGATACAACACATAACATCATGGTGAGTCCCACAAAAATTAGTGACATCACTTTAGTAGAGTCTAGCTACTCAACCTATCTGTATCTAATCCCCGCCGGACGTAGATTTCTTATAAAAGCCTTTCGCAGGAAGTTCCTGCGTTGGGAACGCAGGTGGGACCCGATGTGATGTTTGTAGGGAATCCTCTCCGTCCATCGATTTTGTGAGTTCATTTTAGGACATGAAGCCAAAAATGAACCGTATCCAATGCTCAAGTGGGCCGAAAACATGATAATTGAATGTCCACATTTGAAATATTCGTGGGGCCAAAGAAGTTTTGAATCATTCCAATATTTGTGTTTTCAGTTCATCCCAGTAGGAATGACGTTATTAATGGTATGGATGGTATGTAAACATCACTGTCAAACCTAGGGAGGTTTCAATGGTAGGAATTTCCTTATCACGGTGGGCCCCATCTAAGTTTCCAGCATAGGAACTCTCTGCGAAAGGCTTTCGCAGGAAATCCGTGTCCATCCGCATCCGTATCCGGGACAAAAGCCTATGTAGCTGCTATATTGACTTCAACAAGTTTTGTGGGTCCCATCATGAGGTATGTGTTATATCTAAACCGTCCATCCATTTGGAGAGCTCCTCCTAAGGCATGGGACTAAAAATAAGACATATTTAAAGATCAAGTGGACCACATTGCAAAAAGTAGCGAGGGATTTAACATCTACCATTAAAACCCTTTTGGGGGTCATAGAAGTTTTGGATCAACATGAAATTTTTTTTCCCTCTTCATACAGGTATTTGTGACCTTATGAATAGATTGGATGGAAAATAAACGTTATGGTGGACCCTACAAATATTTTAGCAGTGAAAATCATTATCCCGCTACTGTTTTTAGTGTGGCCCATTTGAGCTTTAGATATGATTTAATTTTTGGCTAATGCTCTAAAAATTGATGAACGGTTTAGATATAATAAATACACCATTGTAGGACTCATGTAACTTTGATCTCATTTTAGTAAGTCAGTTAACTCCCGAGACCTCGGGAAGACCATTTTAGTAAGTCAGGTTACTCAACTTACGTGGCCCTATATATGTAGAGATGAATGGTCGTATTGGGCCCACTGTGATGTATATATTTTATCCATGCAGTCCATTCATTTTGAAAGATCATTTTAAGGAATGAACCAAAAAATGACGCACATCAAAAGCTCATGTGGACCACACCATAGAAAGCAGTTAAATTGAAAACCTACCATTGAAAACCTTTTGGGCATAAATATTTTAGATGTAACTCATTTTTTGTCCCATGACGTTAAATTAAATTCTAAATTCAATGGACGAATTGGATTTGACACAAAAATCACCACATGACCCACGATCGTTATAACATGACAACATCGACCCTTATTATGTTACAACCACGAACCACACACATCACATAACAACCTCGACCCATATAACATGATAACTACGACCCATATAATATGACAACCACGACCCATATCAATCACGACCCATATAACATGAAAACCGGTACTCATATAACATGACAAACACATCCTATATCAACCATGACCCACATAACATGACAACCACGATCTATATAACATGACAACTATAACTAGGGGTGTACACGAAATGAGCCAGCTTGATCAACTCACTCGACTCAGCCCAAAAAAGCTCGACTCGACTCAACTCGAAATTGAGTTTGATCAGAGTCGAGCCATTTTTTACAACTCGAAAATGAGTTCGAGCTGACCCTAGCTCGACTCGACTCGGATCGATACTCGGCTCGACTCGGTATTATTATTATTATTATATATATATAATATTAAAAAATAAAACCCTAAATCCCCTTTCATTCCCCCCCCCCCCCCCTTCAAAAACGTTCGGCCGCTCTGACCTCTCTAATCTCTCTCTCTTGTCCTCTCCTTGCTCGTCCCGGATGACTTACGCCCTAGCCCTCGCTCGTCCGGCGCCCCTCTTAGGCCCCTCTCTCTCTCTCTCTCTCTCTCTCTCTCTCTCTCTCTCTCTCTCTCTCTCTCTCTCTCTCTCTCTCACCATCCGACCGGCGGAGTTGACTCGTATCTGTTGTATGGACCGCCGGGTACTGACAAGTTGAGCGTAATCGCTGTCATGGCGAATTTCCTGAATTTCAATGTCTACAATTTGGAGTCGACAGATGTGAGGCGAAATTCTGATCTCAGGCGATTGCTGATCGGGACCACTAATCAATCGATCCTCGTCATCGAGGACATTAATTGCACTGTTGATTTTAAAGATTGTGAAGCACTAGTAGTAGGAAGAGCGTGGATTCCAAATCATCCACTGGAGAATCAGGTGAGTGCATTTAACAAGGGGCATTTTGATCATTTAGTGGCATAGCATAATTCTTCGTTGATATTTGATCTTCTAATTGCAATGCGGAAATATGGACAGCCAATAAATCGATCTGGACCATCCATTTGGTTCAGATAACACTTCATTGCATAGTTCCAAAACTTGCTGACTCGACTCGAAACTCGACTAAGTTGACTTGGTTAGATTTTGAGCCGAGTCAATTCAAAACTCACTCTTCGGACAGAGATGATCTTCGATCAGAGAAACCATTGGACTTGACTCGACTCGACTCACGTTGCTTGATCTCGAAAGCTCGAAACGGGCTTGAACTTGGCTCGAAAAACAAACTCGAACACGGCTCGAAAGCTTGAAACTGGCTCGAACTGGTCCGATTGCTGACCGAGCCGAGCCGAGCTGGGGCCAGCTCGACTCGGTTCGGCTCGATGTACACCCCTAACTACAACCCATGACAACCACGACCCGTGTGACAACCACGACCCATATAACATGACAACCATGACCCATATAACATGACAATTACGAACCATGCCCCATATAACATGACAACCTCAACCATTGCTACATGACAACCATGATCCATTCGAAATGTCGTAATTCACATGCACAATGGATCGTGGTTTTTATCTACAAAGGATCGTGCTTGACAGCAGCGATCCATAATGCATGTGAACCACGACCCTTCAAATGGATCGTGGTTGTCATCCACTTGTTTATTTTTAAATAATAGGAGTCGAGGCCTACCATCGGGTGATCTGTTCCGTCCACCTTGTCCGCCAGCTCGTCGTGGGGTAAAAAAGTCTCGACTTGGGTAGTGTCCACTTCTAACAAACATCACAGTGGGCCTAAAAAGTTTCAACGGTACGTGGGTGTCATTGTTACCATTATGTTCTATTATGTGGCTCACATGAGCACCGGATCAGGTTGATATTTGGGCCCTAGTCCTAAAATGACACGGCAAAAAGGATGGGCGGCATAGATTATACACATACATCAATGTGGGCCCCATGACTTGGGCCTTGCCCATGCTAAAAAAGGCTTCCGTCCATGTCGTTTTCTTGAGATTGAAATAACACTTAAATTCTTCCGCACTCTAAATCGTACAACTACTGATCCAAGGACAAGGGCATTTTCGTCTTAAATATTTTCCAAAAGTTATCAAAAGGCAACCCTTATAATATTTGGAAGGTTGACTCTCTCCGGGGAATTTGACCATACAGGGAGGCCACTACGGCCAATTTCCCTTATTTCTATTTTCGGCTTGGGTCAAAACATTATTGTCATTATTGTCATTTGGCGAGAAGCTACCTCTGACGTTATTGTCATTTGGCGAGAAGCTACCCCCTTCCTTGCACCCTCAGATGACCGACTCAAATCCTCTCCTCTCCCGAGTCAACTCGTCCGAGCCCGAATCTCACCCTGTGTTGCACGAAGGTGCGCCGTCCCTCGACGATGCCATCGAGCAGTGCATCGGCAGCTTTGGCCCAGCTCAGTTGATCCAATCTCTCCTTGTGTCGTTCTCATGGGTCTTTGACGCCCAACAAGCATTCATCAATGTCTTCACCGATGCGCAGCCATCGTGGCATTGCAGACGTGAAAACGACAACGTATGCTTGTCAGCTGCTACCCCATGTGGGCTACCGAAGCATGCGTGGGCATGGGACCTGCCAGCGAGTGCATCCATCATCTCTGAGTGGGACCTGATGTGCTCGAGCCCCCTCATCTCCGGCCTCCCAGCATCGTCCTTCTTTGCAGGCTGCCTTGCTGGTGGTTTCCTTCTTGCAACACTCGCTGACTCGTCGCTCGGCCGCAAGAAAATGCTCCTCCTCTCATGCCTTATCATGTCAGTAACTGGCATACTGACTGTGGCCTCGCCCAACTTGTGGGCCTATTCCGCCTTGCGGTTCATCAGCGGCTGTGGGCGAGCGACGATCGGCACGTGCGCGCTCGTGCTGTCAACGGAGATCGTTGGGAAGCAGTGGCGGGGTAAAGTCAGCATCCTCAGCTTCTTCTGTTTCACGCTCGGATTCTTATCCTTACCCGCCATGGCCTACTTAGCTAGTGGGTCCTCATGGTGGACCCTCTATCTGTGGACGTCGGTCCCCGTGATCTTTTACTGCATAGCTGTCCACTTCCTTGTGCATGAATCCCCACGATGGCTCTTCGTCCGCGGACGCAAGGACGAAGCTATTCAGACCCTTCAAAGCATGACATTAACAAAGGGCAAGATATTGCTTTCCAGCTTCTCGGAAGTGGCTGTTGAAGAGGAGTCTTGGAATGCCGACATATACTCAGCGATGAAGATCTTGTGGGAGAAGAGGTGGGCCTTCCGACGGTTATCGACAGCCATGGTGGTTGCTTTCGGTGCAGGCATGGTCTACTATGGGATGCCGCTTGGCCTCAGCAACTTGGATTTCAATCTCTATATGAGTGCCACGTTCAATGCACTATCGGAACTTCCGTCAGCCTTACTGACTTTCTTTCTGATAGGGAGGCTGAACCGTCGGAGCGCGATCCTGTTCTTCACTATCTTAAGCGGGCTGTGCAGTGTCCTCTGCGTGGTGATGGAAAGCGGTGATGGTAAGGGGATGCAGATGGTAATGGAGCTGGTTTCGTTCTCCAGTGCATGCACCGCATTCAACATACTCCTGATATACACCCTTGAATTGTTCCCAACATGCGTACGGAACTCGGCATTGTCAATGGTGCGGCAGGCGATTTTGCTTGGTGGCATGATTAGCCCCATGCTGGTGGTGGCTGGTAGGAATCGAGGGTCGTTGTCATTTGGGGTGTTCGGTGTGGTGATTGGAGGGTGTGGATTGTTTGTGATGGGCTTGCCAGAGACAAGAGGTGGGCGATCTTGTGATACAATGGAGGAAGAAGAGAAGAAGGAGATTCTGGCTTTCAGTGGAGATCATGCATGAAATTGGAAACTGTTGGAACTTGCAATCGAACATGGGTTCCGTCGATTGTTCCCAAATGCGTCTCACGTCACCGGAAAATAGGTTCTTCCCTTCACTGGTGAAAGAAGATGTCTAATGGTACAATCTTTCCTTTCACAAGAAATCCAGACCACAGATCGTGTGGTCTAATGGAACCCAGACCTCTTTCTCTCCTTATTACTTGATTTCTATAATCACCCACACTGATTTCATCTCCTTGATCAGCTGTAGTCTTTCTCATATATATACTCCAAAAGAGATTTTTTTTTTTTTTTTTTTCAATTGAAGGAGATGGTTGAGCAGTTACATAACTAATACAGCAAAGAGAGAGTGGTCAGTTACCCAACAACTAGCGCAACATCCATCTCCGGTTCTTGGCAGCCCCCGGCTTTACAAATTCAAGCCTATTTCACTGACCCTTTGCCAAAGGGTTAAATATGTCTCTTGAGATAGTCATCTCCATTTTAGCTGAACCTGATTTGACACTCCCTTCCGCAGCTACAAATTTGGAGGAACCAGATATCTCATTGATAGATATATATCATTTTAAGGAGGACATCACATACTACAGCCTCTAGTTTGAAATTGTGAACTATACCCCTAATCCATTTCTCCTTGAACCTGATTATGTCCTGCCTGTCGAGTCACAGATACTCTAATACCGATCCGAATTTTCCAAAAGGAAAATGGGCCCATGGTAAGGGCCACACACATGTGCTTATAAGTTGGAATTTTCCGAATGACAAATAGGCCAATGGTGGAGGACACACATATGGTTTCAAGTTGGAATTCTCCAAACGGCAAATGGGTCCATGAGTTGGGCTGCACGCATGCTTGCAAGATTGAAGCCCAAGAGTTTATTTGGGCCATCCAAGTGTTAAATGGCCCATAAGTGGGCCCATGAACATGATTACAAGATTAGAGCCCAAGAAATGTTTGTGGCTTTCCAATTTTTTAAATGGCCCCACAAGGGGGGCCATGCACATGATTGAAAGATTAGAGCCTAAGTGGTGTTTGGAGTCAAATGGGCCCACAAAGGGGGCCATGTACATGTTTGTAAGATGAAATCCCAAGAGTTGTTTTGGGATCTTCAAGATTTCAAGTGGGCCCATGAAGTGAGCCACCCACACATGATTAAAAAAGAAAGAGGTGGTGAGCCACCCACACATGATTCAAAAAGGAAGACCCTGAGAGATTCTTAGGGCTCTTCAAGTTTTCAAGCAGGCTCACGAGGTGGGCTCCACAAACATGATTCCGAAACGAAAGGGCCTGGAAATGGCTTGAGGCTCTTCAAGCTTAAAGTGGACCACCCATGTTCCCAAAAAGAAAGGACCTAACAATGGTTTTGGTTTGGAGCCCTCCAAGTTTACAAGTGGGCCCATGAGGTGAACCACACGTTTCTTCGAAAGAGATTGCCTAGAAATGGTTTAAAGCCCTTCAAGCTTGCAAGTGGTCGAGACACATTGTCAAAAGAGGAGAGCCAAGGACCAAGGATGGTGAGGCGGATCACAAAATAACAAACTGGATCACTTTCTCAAAAAATCACAAAAAATAGTTCCAATAAAAACCGAGTCGATCATAACCATTAGATCACGAGATGACAAGCTAAATCTCTTTCTAAAAAATCATAAATAAATAAAAATAGTTCCATTAAAAAATTGAGCCGCTAAATCTCTTTCTAACAAATCATTTTTAAAAAATAGTTCCATTAAAAATTGGCTCAATCATGACTGTTGGTTTGGGAGATAACAAGCCAAATCTCTTTCTCAAAAATCAGAAAAAATCCAATAAAAATTGCTCGATTGCGACTGTTGGATAACTAGATGATAAGCCAGATCTCATTCTTTAAAAAAATAAAAATAATAATAATAAATAAATAAATAAATAACCTAATAAAAACTAGCTCCTCCCAACCATTGGATCACGTGATGACAAGCTAGGTCTTTTCTTAGAAAATCACAAAAAATAGCTCTAATAAAAATCGGTCACAATCACAACCATTCGATCATGAGATGACAAGCTGGGTCTCTTTCAAAAAAAATCACAAAAAATAATTCCAATAAAAATGGCTCCATCTCAATCGTTAAAGCGAAAAATAACAAGATGGATCTCTTTCTCCAAAAATCATTAAATATATCTCTAACTAAAATCGGCTCGATCGTGAGATTATAAGTGGATCTCTTTCTTAAAAAATCATTTAAAAAATATCTCTAATAAAAATGGTATTGCTCGTGACCGTTGGATCGCAAGATGACAAGCTGAATCTTTTTTTTTTTTTTAAATCTCAAAACCAGCTAAGAGATCTCTTAAAATAAAATTAAAATAATCAAAATAAGTGTACAGTGTCGAAGGCACTAAGAGGTCTCTCGTACCTCCCGGTGGGTACCAGTGCAACAGTAAATTAAGATTTGGTTTCTCCTACTTTTGCTGAAGTCACCAATTTTTATGCTAAATAAGCACTGTTAGCCTGAACTCTCGGTGTCAAGTGGGTTGTACTTTTATAAGCAAAGTAAGTAAAACAATATTTGAGTTAACCTCCAGTCAGGGCCAATCACTCCTTATTAGTGCAAAAGATCAATTGTAACCTATGTGTCCAAGTCAGAATATTGAATGAAAAAAGAAGTTATCCATACATATCTAATTATATATGCTTGTGGCGACTAATGAATGAAAAAAGAAGTTATCCAGACATATCTAATTATATATGCTTGTGGTGACTAATGAATCAAAATGGCATAGTAGAATTCCCGTAAATTTGCAAAGCATAGGGCAACTAACCACTTTGAACACTGGTCACACAGGCACTCCTATGGTGATTGTGTAGTAAAAGACATCACATATATATCTAAATCCAGTATTCGCATTCCTATAAAGTTGTGAAGCGCAGGGTGTGACTACAATCGGGATTCATTGACATTTTTTATACAACCACTGATCACATTGTGAAACGGTTGTATATTGGATGTATATAATGTTGCAGAAAGTGCAAGGACAATCACAATATTTTTCTCAAACCCTTATAATATGTGTGAGTTATTTCTTTTCCAAATGATCATCTAATACGAAAATCAAAGTAGGCAACCAGTCTGGATGACACACACACCCAGCTAGAAGGGTGGGATACCCACTTGCTTTGGCATCTGGTTACACGCAACTTCTGCTAAAAAGGGTATCTATAAAGACCCCACCAAATACGAGATGATCAATCACAGCAAAACTCAAGCCATGAATGATCTCAGAACCCCATGTCCATCGACCCTTAAAAGCCCTAATCCAATCCTTAGAAGCCCCATAAGAACCTCTCCAACCCAAACCTGATGGACGGCCAAAGCCTACTTGGAACCAACTGAACACGAAAATAGACTCAAATTTGTGCCACATGATAGGCGACACAGTATCACCCGTATAAAGGTACCATTTGGAACCTGTAGCTGGGTGGTTAGGTGAGAGGGAGGCACATCCCGAGGAAGGGAGATCTGTAGGAAGAAGTTAAAATTCCACTCTTATTAAAATGTCCCTCATACATCCCCCAAATTACACAAGATGTCATCCTAAGCGCCAATGATAGGTTGACATATGTCTTCAAGCTTTACATGGCCCATGAGGGCCTACAACGTGTCATTTGGTCCCTTACCTACTCCCTTGCAACCAAATTAATATCAACACTACATATATATATATATATATATAAGCCCTCGACTTCTCTCATTTTATACAAAATAAATAAATAACACCCTTCATTCACAACCCCTCTTCATGGCCAAGCCTTAAAAAAAAAAAAAAAAAAAAAAAAAAAAAAAAAAAAAAAAAACAAGCACTCTATCTGTAATACCCCAAAATCTGGCACTCAAGCATAAGTACTCAAATCCCGAATTCGAGGGTGTTAGATAAATAATGAACGAATGCTTCTTTATAACACATTTTTTTTTTCAATCTACTTTTCACATTTGCATGGTGTTATGGGTAAAAACGGACTAGCCACTAAGGAAAATGTAGCTCGAACATACATGCACTATGCGAGAAGCTCGGCGAATGCTAATCATAACCGAGTAAGAACACTTCACATTTCATGGAAGGATCCTGAAGCTAACCATCGATAGAAAGAATCTCTCTATCTCCAACTGATCTCGAGCCCCTCTAGATGTCGGGCCCATCCACTGACCCATACATTTCTGAGCTGGTACTCGGAACATCTCTTGGGAAAGAACCCCGAAGTACGACCTCCATTGTATGACAAGATGAAGAGGATGGTCATCCCCGATATCCCATGTACCCTATGAGGGAAAACAGCTCAGCCCCAATGTCCAGCCACGTATCCCAAGAGTAGGCCGACCAACGTCCAGGTCGGCACGACCTCTCTTCTACTAATTCCGACCTAGTCCTAACAATATTTACCCGATATCCCAACCGACGATATAGGAAGATGATCACTACACGAATCTACCTGAGATCTCAGCCGAGGATCTCGGAAGATCCTCGCGACATGTCAGGGATCCGAATCCCACTACAATTTATTTGGAAATCTCCTTTATGCTACCACTTCTTCTTAAATATAAATAGGAGCACCCCTAATGGCGAGAGGTAGGCACAATCTTAAGCCCAAAACCTTGTTACGACCAAACCCAGATTCCCTACCTGACTTAAGCATCGGAGGGTCCCCTGCCGCAGCCAAGGTCTCTTTTATCTTCTTCTTGTGCAGATACTCGAAGGTACAGGGATTTCTGCATCAACAATTTGGTACCATCTATGGGAACGATAGCGAAAGTTGTCTTTCTCATCTTTAAGGCTTCGACAATGGCAAAAGGAGAAAGACAGCCCAAACTACCACTGCTGTGCCCAACCCTGCGCCGCCAGAGCAGTCTGAAGACCATTGGGACTCGTCTTCCAACTTTAGGTTGACTTTGCACTCGTGGGCCTGGTACAACAGTCCCGGAACAAGGGAGGTCGACTTGTCTCCATAGAACAACAAGTTGTAGCACTAACTAACAACATTGACCAAATAAAGCGAATACTAGAGTAACAGAACCCTCCTCTCGATCAAGGGGCCGAGGAAGTGGTCGCTCGGGCAACAACTAAAGTTTTTACCACGTCTCGAGCACCCATCGGCTCTCAGAGAAGCAAACAGATCGACGCAGTACCTTCACATGCCTCGGGCACTGCCACGATGGCTGCCTCTGACTTGTGTCATGAATTGGAGAAAAAGAGAAGGTGACAAAGCTCCCAAGGTCGAGGTCAAGGCGATAGTCAAAAATGAAGATCCCTGGGAGGCCAAAGTCAATGAACTACAAGGCCAAATCGGCAACATGTCGTAGGCTTACCGCACACAAGCTCCAACCTTAGTAGAAGCAATGCTGGAGGAAACTGAACCACCATTTACTGTGGACATCATGCATGCCCAGCTCTCGCCTAGGTACTAGATGCCGTAGATCGACCCCTATTCCAAAACTACCGATCCGGCCAAACACATGGAATCTTTTAGGGCTTAGATGGAACTTCATGGCGCATCAACTATGGTTATGTGTCGAGCATATTCCTTAACCCTAATAGGAGTAGCTCGAAAGTGGTTCTGACAATTGAAGTCACAATCCATCAGCTCGTTCACGTAGCTCAATAAAGCATTCATCATTGGAGGAAAGGAAAGGTTCAAACCAACTACTCACCTCCTCATCATCATCCAAAAAGAACATGAGTTGCTAAAGGACTACATAAAACGCTTTAACCTAGAAGCAATTTGAATCGAGGGCTATTTAGACTAAATTGCTTTGGCCATCATGATGGGAGAGCTAAGGGATGGGATGTTCCTCTTCTCACTCGACAAGAACTAACCAACAACATTGACTGATCTCCTTAATTGAGCTCAGAAATACTCCAATGCCGAGAAGCTTTTCAGCTCGCGAAAAGCTGCCCAGAATAAGGGTAGCTCGACCAAGGAAAAGCGACCTAAGGAAGAACAAGCCCCGACCAACAGTAACAAACAAAGAAAGGACGACAATTCAATTAGAGGTCAGCGTCTAAACAGACGACCTGAAAGGAGGTTTAGCTCCTACACTCCCCTCAATGCTACACCCGATCAGGTCCTTATGGAAATACGGGATAAACGACTCCTCAAATGGCTAAATAAGATGAAGGTCGTTGCTGATAAATGAGACAAATAGAAGTATTGTCACTTCCACTGGGACCACGGCCGCTCCACTAACGACTTCTTTGATCTGAAAGAGGAGATCGATGCCCTCATCCGTAATAGACATTTACGAGAATAAGTCAACAAGAGAGAAGAACGGGCAGATTGAAAGAACGAACAACCCATCAACAACGAAGCTACTAGGAAAATTTACACCATCTTCGGGGGACCCGCTGGAGGAGGAGACTCGAACCGAGCACGAAGATTTCACGCCCGAAGTATCAGTTACAACAGCTCAGATCATCAAATCCATACCACCAGCAAGCCTCCGAATGAACAGAAAATAGCATCTTGTGAAATGAGCTTCACAGAAGAGGACACACAAGGTGTCCACCACCCACACGAAGATGCGCTAGTTGTGACCATAACTATAGCCAACCACAAGGTATTCCAGATCCTGGTGGACACCGGCAGCTCGACCGACATCCTTTTCACCAACGCTTTCAATAAGATGGGAGTCAGAAGGTCCCGGCTCCGGCCTATTAAAACTCCCTACTAAAATTCACAAGCGACAGGGTCGCCTCCGAGGGATCCATACTTCTTCCTGTCATAACAGGGGAAGGGAAGAACCAAAAGACAACAATAGTCGACTTATGGTCGATTTTCCCTCTATCTACAACGACATCCTCGGACGACCATCCCTTAACACCCTACGAATGGTAGTGTTAATTTATCACCTTGCAATGAAGTTCCTGACCAAGTACAGAATCAGACTGGTCTGGGAGGATCAGCAAGAAGCTCGTATGCTAATCCACGGCACTCAGGTCTCCACACCGTACAATGACCATTACTTCCCTCGATCTGCGGTTTGTTGGTCGAGAGAGGGTCTCCAATGGAAGACCTCGTCACCATCCCCCTTAATGAATCCAACCCAACCCGTACTGTGCGTGTCGGCTCATTGTTGGCCCCAGACCTACAAGACAAGATCATGGCCCTCCTCCAACGTCATGCCGACGTTTTTACCTAGTCGCACCAGGACATGCCCGACATCAACACAAAAGTGAACATCCACAAGTTGAACGTTAACCCCAACCACCAACCAATGAGCCAGAACAGTACACCATCATCGGGGAAGGAGTCGGCAAACTCCTCAAAGCTAGCTTTATTGAAGAAATCTATTATCCTAACTAGATAGCCAATGTCGTCCTGGTAAAAATGTCCAATGGGAACTGGCGTGTCTGTGTTGATTACACCGACCTGAACAAAACCTGCCCCAAGGACACTTTCCCCCTCCCACGGATCGACCAACTGGTCAACAACACCACCGGACATGAGCTCCTGAGCTTCATGGACACTTATTCGAGCTACAACCAGATCACAATGCATCCCCATGATATGAAGAAATGACCTTTGTCACTGACAAGGGTCTCTATTGCTACAAGGTTATGCCTTTCGGGTTGAAGAACGTCGGTGCCACATACTAGCGGCTCGTAAACAAGATATTCACCCAGCAAATCATATGTTCCATGGAGTTCTACGTCGATGACGTGCTCATCAAAATCATCAAAGACACAACCCACATTGCCGACCTCAAGGAGATGTTCACAATTGTGAGAAAATATCAAATGAGGCTGAATCCGAGCAAGTGCGCTTTCGGAGTTAGCTCGGGAAAGTTCATCAGCTTCCTGATCAGCGAAAGAGGGATTGAGGCAAACCCCAACAAAATTTGATCTCTGCTAGACATGAGCTCGCCTAAGGCAAATAAAGAGGTTCGATGCCTTATAGGGAGGATAGTCGTCCTCAACCGATTTGTCTCCCGAGCCATCGACAGATGCTACCCTTCTTCAAGCAATTGAAAGGAAAACAAAAGGTGGAGTGGACTGAAGACTGCGAGCTTGCATTCTAGTAGCTCAAACAGTACTAGGGATCACCTCCACTACTCTCAAAACCAGAAAAGGAGAACCACTGCTGTTATACTTAACAATTTCAACAGCAGCAGTTAACTCGTCCCTTATTCGCAAGCAAGAAGGGAAACCACTACCCGTGTACTATGTCAGTAAAGCCTTACTCCTGGCAGAGACCAGGTACCCAGATATCAAGAAGCTCACCTTGGCTTTAATCGTATCATCCCACCGTCTCCGACCTTACTTCTAAGCCCATACAATCATCATCCTGACTAACCTGGCTCTCCGTCAAGTGCTCCAGAAGCCTAATGGGTCGAGAAGACTCACGAAATGGCCAATTGAGCTAAGCATATTCGACATCCAATACCAGCCTCAAACTTCCATCAACGGTCAGGTAGTGGGCGACTTCCTTGTCGAGCTTACTTGCGGCCAGAACCCAGAAGTCAGTCCAAGCACCGAAACCAATCAACCTGCAGATCAGGTGGTCGAACAAGACTTGTCGACCTGGACATTGTACATTGATGAATCATCTATTTCTAAAGGTAACAGGGTCGGGGTAGTCCTTGAGGCTCTTGACCAGATCTGCACACAATATGCCCTAAGATTTGGATTTCAAACATCAAACAACGCGGCAAAATACGAAGTATTGCTCCCCGGACTTAGGTTGGTGATAGCAATGGAAGCTCAGAACCTGAAAGTCCACAATGATTTCCAACTTGTTGTCAACCAAATAGCCAGCAAATACCAGCCCTATGAAGAAAGAATGATTGCATATTTACAAACGGCCCGGGAACTCATCAGCAAATTCCCCAAGTGCGACATCAACCTGATCCCCAGGTCGAAAAACTCCAAAGCAGATACTCTAGCAAAACTGGCCACAGCAGCCGAAGATGACATCCCAAAGTCTATCCCAATTGCATTTGTATAGAAGCCAAGTATCAGCAAGTCTAACCCAAGCACGGTCCTACAGGTAAACTCGACACCAAGCTAGATGGACCCAATAGTCAACTACCTTCAGGTAGGGAAATTGCCCAAAGATCGACTCGAAGTGCGTAAGCTTCGATCTAGGTAAGCCCAATATACCATGGTCAGGGACACTTTGTATAAAAAAGTATTCTCTTTGCCCTATCTCAAGTGCCTCCGACTAGAAGAAGTCGAGTACGTTATAAGAGAAATACACGAAGGGATCTGCGGAAACCACCCTCTGTCACAAGGTCATCCGACAAGGCTACTTCTGGTCGATCATATAGACTCCAAGCAATACACCCAGAGATGTCACAAATGTCAGAGATTCGCGACAATTCCCCATCAACCACCTGAGCAGCTAACTCCCATGACCGGACCATGGCCTTTTAGCCAATGGGGAATAAACATCATCAGTCCCTTACCAACCGTTAAAGGTCAGACCAAATTCGTGGTCGTAGCAGTCGACTACTTCACTAAGTGGGCTAAGGCCAAGCTGCTGGTGAAAGGGGCCTAGCTATATGCCCTAGAGGGGGGTGAATAGGGCAATGTCAAATAAAACTTAAAACAACGGAATAATAAAAGATATAAATAACAATGCTGAAATAATAACAATCTCAAAGCACATGAAATATGAGAATGATACTAAATCAGTTCTAAGGACAACCTTACACCAAAAACCAATGGCTTATGGTAGGACAACCTTATTTCTAGAACAATCTAGCAAACACAAATGATATAGAAAATAAATCAAGAATAACTTACAGAAATAAATCCTAAGTTATTACACCATTCAACCCCACTTGCTTGAAATGAAAATTACAACATTCATCCACAAAAGCAATCCACAATACTGGAGGAATAAATGAATAAAGAAATCGAGCACATCCACAACACAACGATATATAGTGGTTCGCCTGTGTGTTCACCAACTGTTAGCCAACAGCCACACAGAATGCTACTCCACTCCTAATATCCTCACACAAGGGATATTAGCATGCACTCTAAAAAATAGGTTTTCACAGGTTCACCCAAAACCTTCACAATTGTGTCTTTTTATCTCGGGCTTACACAATCCAAAAACCCCCACAATCTGAGTTTTCTGGCTCTCCTCAGATAACCAATACAATGGGATTTTTCTGGCAAATCTCAAACAAAACCAGAGAAAGTAAATTACAAAGTAAAATACCTGGATCTCCTTTTGAAGTAGCCCAGTAGAACCAATCGGAGTAGATGTATGATACGTCGTTCAATGTCCAATACTCACTTAAAGAATGGTTCTATGTCTAATTGATTTTAGATTAAATCAAGAAGAGCAAGGGCTATTTGATTTTGATCCCAGAAGAAGGAATATCACAAGTTCCTCTTTTCTAAATGAGATTGGAATGTGGATCAAAATCACAATAGAATAATGCTATCAAAAGGAATATTAAATATGCACAATAGCTTAAAAATAATCACAACTTATCTCAGAGTATAGCCTTAAATCGCTTCAATTGAATGGAATGGAATGAATAAACTCTGAAATTCGTGTATTATTTATAGCCTAAAAAATCCCATCTTCGACTGGTCTTAGGATCCCTTGGACCGGTCGTAGCATCAAAAATTTTGAAAGATTTTCGCGGGATTAGAATAGCTGTACTCACGACTGGTCTTAGGTAACCTATGACCGGTCGTAGACCACCTACGACTGGTCGTGTGTCACCTACGACTGGTCGTGGGACTCGAGATAGGTCGTTGGAGTTCGAGTCGTAGGACTACGACTGGTCAAAGGATGAGTCATAGGACTTCCCAGGACTGGTCGAAGCAAGTCCAGGACTGGTCGAAGGACAACCAGGAAAATTCAAAAATCTGTAACAACCTAGGACTGGTCCTGAGAAACCTAAGACTGGTCGAAGCAGACCTAGGACTGGTCTTAAGATTTCTAGGACTAGTCTTAGAACAGTCACACCAAGTATATTAAAATATTCGGATTATGTATCCAGAATGACCTATCAAATAAACCAACCTAAGGTCAATCTAAGGTCAAACAAACCTTGAAGTGAGATGGACATTGAAGTCTTAAAGGTCTGTATTCTCAGATGATCTTGAAGTAGAAGCTTGAATCGAGTTGACGGCTTTCTAGAGCTTGGTACTTTCTTGACTTGTCTTGAAGAAGTCTTTTAATCTTGAACTTGTTAGAAGCAAACTGGAAGTCTTCTATTCTTGTAGACTTCATCCATGACATGTCTTGTAAACATTCTTCATTTATGATCTTTTCTTGAAAAACATTCTTCATTCATGATCTTGTCTTGAAAAACATTCTTCATTCATGATCTTGTCTTGAAGCAGTGTGTAGTCACAAATAAGAAACACAAGAAGTACAAGACATATAGGTTTTGGCACTACAAAATTTGACAACCAAAGGGATATGAAATCATAGCACTAACAATCTCCCCCTTTGTCAAATTTGTGACAAAACACATTTATAGGAGTAAAATGAAGAAAGAATCATGAGCCATCAGAGCCATCAAAAATACTCTACTCCCCCTAAGTGAGTAGAAACAATCAACCATATTCAATTACTCACTCTCTCCATTTCTCCCATTCTCCCCCTTTCCATATTACTCCCCCTTTTTGTCACAAAATGACAAGGGAAGGCCAAAGGAGAGAAGAGAACACCATATGAAGAGTCAAGATTAATTATCAAATTAGTACAACACTTCAATGTCAGCAATCCAAAACATAAACCATATTCAAAACATACATCCAAAGTCATCAATCGTAATAATAATACAGAATTCATCATATTCAAATAAAAAGGATAATCCACCTAATCAGATCCAGATGAAGGAGCAGGGATGGTTGGATCAATCTGAAGTAAGCCCCTATTAATGATACGAAGATATTTTTGCATATATTTAAATTGCATATCATGGGCTACACTCAGGTTATCAACCTTCTCCTCCAATGCACTTAGTCGTGCATCATAGCAAGAAGAGGGATCATAATCAGGATCATTTTGGGAGTCAGTTTCAATGTTTTCAAATATATCATCTATATTTATATCTGCCTGTGGAGGAAGATCAGCTGCTTCCCCTTCATTTTCTACTTCAGCACCTTCACCACCACCTTCATAGAATTGACCAGGAAGCAAATCCAACTTCATCTTATTTAAATTAGTATTATTGAATGAAAGATGATGAATTGGTGCCTCATTCTCAGGTAAAGCAACAAGCATATTTGTGGCTAAACAAGTCATAAGATAACCAAATGGAATATCACTATGACCTGGATGAAGATGAAACTGAATGATAAAATGACATATCAAAGAAGGTAAACAAACAACGATGCCGGACACAACAGAGTGCAAAACCCGAACCATGAAAGCAGTCAACTCGGTTTATTGCATCGACCGAGGATACAAGTTTGAAATGAAGATCCGGTGCAAAACTCTGTATCTAGGTAATAAAAATTTTGAGGGGAGCGCATTTCCTTTGTGCGTCCATTGTACTTCCATATTGCATAAATCTCTTGTCAACATTTGTTTTTCCGATTCTGATGGTTTGTCATATAATGTATGAATCGGAATACCTTCATCCTTGACAGGTATATCCATAATACCTGAAATCAAATGTCGATCTATTAGAAATTTCCCTTCTCTAGTAGCAATTGAGAACGTTAAATTATCAAGGGAAAAATCAGAGATACATGCAACCATAGATTGTGTAATGGATTAGTATGCAGGCCCACCCCAAAACAAAATGTTAGCCCAGCCAACAGATTCAAGGAGAGGGACAATCCCAAATTGTTCAATGTGATTGATACTTACAGGACGCTCAACAATAACTTTACGGCTACGTAAATCCCGTCCATCATTGGGATCATCTTCGGGTGACCGAAGGTGCTGTTTTATTATAGAAGTAGATCTAGATGAAGATGGACCACGGGATGTTTTCTTTTTCCCTCTAACATCCATTTTTAACAAGATTTACCAAGGAGCATGTACAAAGAACACTAGAAGTGGTGGGTTTCTCTAAATCAGAATTTTAGAGAGAAAACCCCTAAAAATCAACAAAAGACGAGATCTAGCTTATGAAATAAGCAAATCAAAGCATAAATCTTCAATAAAAATGAAGAAAAATGACTTATCTTGAAGAAAATCACGAACTCTCAAGACTGGTCGAGCCACGACTCGTCGAAGGAAGAAGAAGAAATGAAGAACAAAGTGATTTTTCCCAAATTATAAGATGCTCACGATCTTCACGACCGGTCGAGTGCAGTCTACGACCGGTCGAGTCAGAACTGGTCATGTATGGCAAGGGCCGGTCAAGCATCGACAAAAATAAATATTTTTATACACAAATTAAAAATTTATACACATAAAAATTCAAAATATAGTACACTATGATACTTGCAGACAAGTATATTCAATTTAAAATGCACATACCAAGATCAAATTTTATTTTAGTAAACCTACTTTTGTCGAGCGGTTTAGTAAATATATCAGCAAGTTGGACATTGGTTGGAATATATTCCAAAGAAATAGCTTTTTCTTCATCTAATTCACAAATGTAATGATACCTAATGTCAATATGCTTAGTACGCGAATGCTAAATTGGATTTTTGGAAATATTGATAGCACTGGAATTATCACAATATAAGATCATTGAATCTTGATTAATTCCATAATCGCTTAACATGCGTTTCATCCATACGAGTTGAGTACATGCATATCCTGCTGCGATATACTCAGCCTCATCAGTGGAAAGCGATATTGAATTTTACTTCTTGCTAAACCAAGAAACCAAACAGTTTCCAATGTAAAAACGACCACCACTGGTTGATTTTCTATCATCAATATTACCAGCCCAATCAACATCTAAATACCCAGCTAATTTAACATTAGTATCAAAAGGATACCAAAGACCCAACTCAGTTGTACTTGCGACATATCTAATAATCCGTTTGACAGCAGTGAAATGTGAATCTTTAGGATTAGACTGATATCTCGCACAAATACCAACACTGAAAGCGATATCAGGTCTACTAGCAGTTAGATATAATAAACTAACAATCATACTACGATATAGCTTAGGATCTACATCTTTACATGTAGAGTCTTTTGAGAGTCTCAAGGTTGTACTCATAGGAGTATCAAATTTTTGACCATTCTCAAATCCAAACCTTTTAACCAAGTTTATAGCATACTTGGTTTGAGAAATGAAGATTCCATCAGGTTGTTGTTTTACTTGTAACCCTAGAAAGTAATTTAGTTCACCAACCATGCTCATTTCAAATCTTGATTTCATCAACTCTGCAAACTCAATAGACATGTTAGAACAAGTTGATCCATAAATAATATCGTCTACATAGATTTGAACCATTAAAATCTCATTATTATATTTCTTAACAAATAGCGTCTTATCGACACTACCCACTTGAAAACTATGACTAAGTAAGAATTTAGTCAATTTTTCATACCATGCCCTGGGCGCTTGTTTCAGACCATAGAGAGCCTTTTTTAGACGAAATACATTATCAGAAAGCTTGGGGTCTTCAAACCCAGTGGGTTGTTCTACATAAACTTCTTCATGTAAATCGCCATTTAAGAAGGCACTATTTACATCCATCTGATAAATTTTAAACTTTCTAAAGCAAGCGATGGAAATAAAAAGTCTGATAGATTCAAGGCGAGCGACTAGAGCAAAGTTTTCATCGTAATCGATGCCTTCAATCTGAGTGTACCCTTGTACAACCAGTCTAGCCTTGTTTCGTATAATATTTCCAAGTTCATCAGACTTGTTTTTAAATATTCATTTTATTCTAATAATGTGTTTATCTTTAGGTTTAGGAACAAGATACCAGACATCATTATGAACAAATTGATTAAATTCATTATGCATAGCTACTATCCAATTTTCGTCAGAAAGAGCTTCTTTTACATTGACCGGTTCTATTTGGGATGTAAAATAAACATAATTACATATGTTTTCAAGTTGTTTGTGTGTACGAACTCCAGTGAGAGGGTTTCCAAGGATTTGATTGGTTGGATGATCTTTGACAGTCCTAGGTTCAGATTGAGATGAAGAGGTATCTTGATTGTCAATTATAAGAATTTCATCATCATCTGAACTCGGAGCAAGTGTATTCAAATGATCATCAATGACCACATTGATGGACTCTTGAATCACACCTATTCTTTTATTTAGAACCCTATAGGCTCGATTGTTTAAGGAATATCCAAGGAAAATACCTTCATCACTCTTCGTATCAAATTTTCCCAAATTTTCATGATCACGTAAAATGTAACACTTACTGCCAAAAATTCCAAAGTATTTGACAGTAAGTTTCTTTTTTAACCATAACTCATATGCAGTCTTATTTTCAAATTTACTAGTTTAAACACGATTAATAATGTAACAGGCAGTATTAATTGCTTCAGCCCAAAGATTTCTGGAGAGCTTCATACTATTCATCATGACATTAGCCATATCCTGAAGCACTCTATTTTTTCTCTCAACTATACCATTTTGTTGAGGAGTTTTGGGCGCAGAGAATTCATGTGATATTCCCTGATCGTAACAAAATTTCTCAAAACTACTATTTTTGAATTCAGATCCATGATCACTACGGATCTTATAAACTTGAGAACCTTTTTCATTTTGGATTCGTTTGATGATCTTCTTTACTTCATCTAGGGTTTCAGATTTGTCTTTTAAGAATGATACCCAAGTGAATCTAGTAAAGTCCTCTACGATAACCAAGATGTATTTTTTACCACCTCGACTCTCCGTTCTGGTTGGTCCAATGAGATCCATGTGGAGAAGCTAGAGAGGTCTAGATGTGGTATTGGAGTTCACTTTCTTGTGAGAGCTCCTAATCTGTTTGCCCAACTAGCATTCACCACATATTTTGTCTACTTTTTGTAATTTGGGTAGACCTCTTATAAGTTCTCTTGTGCTCAATCTAAACAAGTTCCGGTAGTGTACATGTCCAAGGCGTTTATGCCATGATTCAGTCTCATCAGTATGGACCATGTAACACAATTAAGTAGATGAGTTAGCATCACTAACGATGTAGCAGTTTTCAAAAGTTCTGCGACCAGTTAATATAACAAAACCCTCTTTATTAATAATCTCACAACCTTGATTAAAAAACTTTACATTATGGTTGTTGTCGCATATCTGAGATATACTCAGGAGGTTGTGTTTCAAGCCCTCAACATATAAAACATTTTCAAATAAGGGAAGGTTATAAAGCTGAACCGTACCTTTGTCAATGATTTTACAATTGCTTCCATCACTAAGAGTGACTAACCCATCAGTCCTCTCTTTTAGATCGGTGAATAAAGCTTTGTCGCCTATCATATGCCTGGAGCAACCACTGTCTAGGTACCACTTTGAATGGCTTGTAGCTTTGAAAGTAGTGTGGGCAACCAAGCAGCCAACTTTAGGAACCCATTTCGGTACTGTTTTGGGTTTAGAAGTGTAGTTGGACTTTTTCTGTCTGTTGTTATACGAATGACCTATAGAGTTAAATTTCAATAGCTCCTTGAGAAGATCAATAATCTTTTTAGCCAAAGGATTTCAGTTTTAAAGATTGAAGTTGGCATGGCTATTTTTAGGTTTTTGAAGGGTCATCGAATTTTTTGGAAGACCTTGATAAGTATTCTTTACTTTTGAGTTCGAAGACTCTCCTTTCACAAACTTAGGCAGTATTCTTTTGTTTAGAAGAAGTATTCTTGTCATAGCCCAACCCGGATCTATCGCCACATTTTCTTGATTCGGATAACAATTTTTCTAATTTAGGATCACCTTGGGCATATCTCCAAGTGTCTTTCAAACTCAAAAGAGAAGCTACTTCATTTTTGAGTTTCTCGTTCTCAGATTTCAAATCATCAACTTGGGAGGTTTTGATTTTTAAATCACATTTGGTCTTTTAAAAAAAAATCAGAAATATGAGATTTTTCTCAAACAAGAGACTCATAATCTTCTTTAAGTTTAGAAAATTTTTCCTTTTGTAATTTAAGCTTGACAGCAATTTTACAACTCTCTTTATAAAGGGCATTATATGCATCTTGAAGATCATCTTCATTGTCGCAATCACTATTCAGAATCTCTTTGCTAGTTACTTCATCATAATCTGAAAAAATGACTTTGGCTAGAGTCATAAGGGCTTTAATATCATCTCCCGACTCGTTTTCAGAATCTTCTGATTTCGAAGAGGACTCCGAATCAAATGATTCATCCCAAGTAGCCAACATACTCTTCCTTTTTAATTTGTCCTTTTTAGGACATTTGTTAGCCAAGTGCCCATACTCTTGACAGTTGTAACATTGACTATCTTTTAAAGATTTTTGAGCTCTAGGTTTAGATTGTCTCTTATCGTTTGATTTTTGAAAATCTACTTTTTTCTTATTTTTAAAATTTTTATAAAACCTTTTTATAAAAAGTGCCATATCATCTTCGGAATTTTCAAAGTCTGAAGTGCTCTCTTGTGGAATATTTTTAGATGATTTGAGAGCAATTGATTTCCTTTTGGAGTTTTAAAGTTCAATTCGTAGGTCTGTAAAGAACCAACTAGTTCTTCAACCCTCATGTTATCCGTATCACGAAGTTCCTGAATCACGGTTACTTTTGAATTGAACTGTTCAGGAAGTGTGCGTAGTATCTTTGCACACACTTTACTTTCTGGGATTCTATCACCAAGACCCCACATTGAGTTTACAATGTCATTCAATCTAGTGTAGAAGTCCATAAACATTTTATTCTCCTCCATATGAATTTCTTCAAATTTCGTTGTGAGGAGTTGGACTTTAGATTTCTTGACAATTGATGTACCCTCGTGTGTCATTTCTAAAAGATCCCATGCTTGTTTAGCATTTTCACACGAGATGATTCTTTTGAATTCATCTGGTGACAATGCACAAGTAATTGCATTTAGTGCTTTTGCATTGGCACTACTCTCACTTTTCTGAAGTGTAGTCCAAAGGGCATAAGCTATTACTTTCATTGATTTTGAACCATCTTCATCAGTTACTTCAGTGATAGGTAGTTTCCATTCGTTCACTATGGCCAGCCACACACTTTCATCCATGGATTTGAGAAAGATTCTCATCCTTGCTTTCCAATAGGCATAGTTTGTGCCATTAAAGGGTGGTAGCCTAGTAACAGATAGGCTTTCAAAATTTGACATCTTAATATAGCTTAGATCGTTAGCTCAGGAAATAAATCCAATAAATAAGCAATAAGCACGAGCTATTTGGCTTTGATACCACTTGAAAGGGGCCTAGCTATATGCCCTAGAGGGGGGGTGAATAGGGCAATGCCAAATAAAACTTAAAACAGCGGAATAATAAAAGATATAAATAACAATGCTGAAATAATAACAATCTCAAAGCACATGAAATATGAGAATGATACTAAATCAGTTCTAAGGACAGCCTTACACCAAAAACCAATGGCTTATGGTAGGACAACCTTATTTCTAGAACAATCTAGCAAACACAAATGATATAGAAAATAAATCAAGAATAACTTACAGAAATAAATCCTAAGTTATTACACCATTCAACCACACTTGCTTGAAATGAAAATTACAACATTCATCCACAAAAGCAATCCACAATCTTTGGAGGAATAAATGAATAAAGAAATCAAGCACATCCACAACACAACGATATATAGTGGTTCGCTGTGTGTTCACCAACTGTTAGCCAACAACACACAGAATGCTACTCCACTCTAATATCCTCACAGGGGATATTAGCATGCACTCTCAAAAATAGGTTTTCACAGGTTCACCCAAAACCTTCACAATTGTGTCTTTTTATCTCGGGCTTACACAATCCAAAAACCCTCACAATCTGAGTTTTCTGGCTCTCCTCAGATAACCAATACAATGAGATTTTTCTGGCAAATCTCAAACAAAAACCAGAGAAAGTAAATTACAAAGTAAAATACCTGGATCTCCTTTTGAAGTAGCCCAGTAGAACCAATCGGAGTAGATGTATGATACGTCGTTCAATGTCCAATACTCACTTAAAGAATGGTTCTATGTCTAATTGATTTTAGATTAAATCAAGAAGAGAAAGGTCTATTTGATTTTGATCCCAGAAGAAGGAATATCACAAGTTCCTCTTTTCTAAATGAGATTGGAATATGGATCAAAATCACAATAGAATAATGCTATCAAAAGGAATATTAAATATGTACAATAGCTTAAAAAAATAATCACAACTTATCTCAGAGTATAGCCTTAAATCGCTTGAATTGAATGGAATGGAATGGAATGAATAAACTCTGAAATTCGTGTATTATTTATAGCCTAAAAAATCCCATCTTCGACTGGTCTTAGGATCCCTAGGACCGGTCGTAGCATCAAAGATTTCGAAAGATTTTCGTGGGATTAGATTAGCTGTACTCATGACTGGTCTTAGGTAACCTACAACCGGTCGTGGACCACCTACGACTGGTCGTGTGTCACCTATGACTGGTCATGGGACTCGAGATAGGTCGTTGGAGTTCGAGTCATAGGACTACGACTGGTCGAAGGATGAGTCGTAGGACTTCCCAGGACTGGTCGAAGCAAGTCCCGGACTGGTCGAAGGACAACCAGGAAAATTCAAAAATCTGTAACAACCTAGGACTGGTCCTGAGAAACCTAAGACTGGTCGAAGCAGACCTAGGACTGATCTTAAGATTTCTAGGACTGGTCTTAGAACAGTCACACCAAGTATATTAAAATATTCGGATTATGTATCCAGATGACCTATCAAATAAACCAACCTAAGGTCAATCTAAGGTCAAACAAACCTTGAAGTGAGATGGACATTGAAGTCTTGAAGGTCTGTATTCTCAGATGATCTTAAAGTAGAAGCTTGAATCGAGTTGACGGCTTTCTAGAGCTTGGTACTTTCATGACTTGTCTTGAAGAAGTCTTTTAATCTTGAACTTGTTAGAAGCAAACTTGAAGTCTTCTATTCTTGTAGACTTCACCCATGACATGTCTTGCAAACATTCTTCATTTATGATCTTGTCTTGAAAAACATTCTTCATTCATGATCTTGTCTTGAAAAACATTCTTTATTCATGATCTTGTCTTAAAGCAGTATGTAGTCACAAACAAGAAACACAAGAAGTACAAGACATATAGGTTTTGGCACTACAAAATTTGACAACCAAAGGGATATGAAATCATAGCACTAACAGCTGGCCAAAATCACTGAGCAGAAGATCACTAATTTTATCTAGAAAAACATCATATGCCGCTACGAGATCCCACACACAATCATCTCGGACAATGGAAAACAATTCGACAACCATCGGTTCCAAGGCATGTGTGAAAACCTAGGGAATTCAAAATGCCTACTCATCACCCAGGAACCCTTAAGCTAACAGTCAAGTCGAGGCAGTCAACAAGATCATCAAAAACTACGTTAGGACCAAGCTCGAGAAAGATAAAGGGACCTGGGCTAAGGAGCTCCCCCATGTCCTCTGGGTATATTAGACCACTGCTCGAACAACCACGGGAGAAACCCCATTCTCCCTGAACAAAGGTCAGGCCCAGCTTAAGGTCGCAGCCCGACAACAACAGGTCGCCCAATTCTACAGCTCTCGCATAAGGGTGAGAAGGTTTCGGGCAGGAGATCTAGTCCTCTGCAGAACCTTCCAAAACACCAAGGAGCTCAGCTCGGGAACCTTCAGGCTGAACTAGGAGGACCCTACAAGGTGATGAGTACAACCCAACCTGGAACCTATCCACTTGAAGATATGATGAAAGGATGATCTTTGTTGCACCCATAGAAAATCGAACATCTGAAGATCTACTACCAATGAAATTCCACTCATATTTCACATCTTAGATCGGAATCCGCATGTCCGCCACATAGAATCTACAATGACTGGCCTGCAAGGTCGAAACTTATGTGTCTTTGTTCAGAATCTGCAATAAAACCCCAAGGCTAGGGGATGTTATTTAATACTTGTTATCCACAATGGTTTGATCTACATAGTCCACTGAGGACTTTCCTTATAAAAACAAAGAAGAACTATCCTCCCACCAATCATCTGACCCTTAAAGAAGAGGTTGGACCATTAACCAATCCTAATACATGGCATACTAAGGACTTCTCTTAATGCGAGATAAGAACAGTCCTAACCAGTCGTCCGACCCTTAAAGAAGAGGTCAAACCACTAATTAATGACACTACTTGAGTTGCATGACCTACAAATGAAGGATCCCTTAAGAAGGGAAGTAGTCCCCCTAAGCAAACTGCTCCACCCTATGTAAGGGGATCATTGCAACAGGACCGACCTGTTAACTAACGGTAAACCGATCTGACAAGTCTACCTAGAAAATTCAAGCACAACAATCATTGCAACAAAAGGTCATTTTCATTCATAAAAAGAGGGTACATGTAAAAAAGAAAAACTTTTTACATAAAGGGAAAATAGAACAGGGCTTCTCCGAGGTCGGATGCTCGACCTCCGGAGGAGTTGTCTCTTTAGTGGGGCTGCTCTCGAAAGGAGTTAAGTCGAGCTCAGGATACGACTCCTTGATGTCCTTGAGGCATTTGTCGTACCCTAGGCTGAAAAGTGCATCCCTATCCTCCTTAAACTCCTTGGAGGCCTTGAACTCCTCCATGGCCGCTGCCTGAGACATCAGAATAGTTGCCTGGGCCTCCTTTATCTTAACATTGAAGGTGTGCCTCAACTCACCCAGGTCAGATTTCCACCAAGCGCCCTTCTCCAGAGCTTCTTTAAGAAGCGACTTCGACGCTTCATGCTCAGTCTTCGCGCCCCTCCACATGGGCCTTCGGAGTAGCATTCTTGAAGCGGAGCTGCTTGGACTCAACGCCCTTCTGCAATAGAACCGCCTCCACCTCCTTGTACTCCGTCCTGCCACACAATATCTCGTGACAAAAATTCAAAGAGAAGGGGGTGAATTGAAAATAAATCTACGTTAGAAGACATGAAAATTTACTAAGTAATGAAAGATGACCATCATGAAAGAGACGACCTAGCAAGTCAAATTTGAAGGTAGATGCCTTAAGTAAAAACAAAGTCCATGAATTTGCAGTGTCGCTTATGTCTAGAGAATGGAATATGCTGGAATTCATGTAAGATTTTAAATTAAAGCTATGAATAAAAGAGCTGTATGAGAGAATAGCCCACCTCCACCTCGAACTCGAACCAGCGATTAATAGTCGGGTCATCGCGACATAGGATCAAGATGAACTGTTATTGAAAATGAAAGAAAGAGCAACAAAAGAAGAGGACTCAAAATGGAGAATTAATGTTGATGATGATTTGCATTTTTGCGAATGACTGTGCGTTGTGAACTAAAGAAAGAAGTCCCGGATGAAGCTCATCGATCCAAACGAGCAATCCACTCGGGGAGCATCAAAATATGCCAAGACGTGAAGTGCATTTACTGGGGGAATAATATGACGAGTGAGATCACAAACTATATCTCAAGATCCTTAGTTGTTAGTAGGTCAAGGTCGAGCATCGTAAACCAGCAAGTCTCCTGCAACCTATGCCTATAGAGGAGTGAAAATGAGACTACGTTTTCATGGATTTTATTTCTAGACTACCGAAGATGAAAAATGGTCAAAATTCCATTTAGAAAATTGTGGATAGACTGACTGAATTGGCTCATTTTCTACCTATTTGTGTGATGACTTCCATAAATGACCTAGCTAAATTATACATCAAGGAAATCGTGCGATTATACGGAGTACCTTTGGTGATTGTTTTAAATAAATACTCCCGATTCACATCTATCTTCTGGACCCGAATTCAAAAAGCTATGGGTGCGTCACTGAAATACAACACCATGTTTCACCCCTATATAGATGGATAGTCCGAGTGAGTAAATCAGATTTTAGAGGACATTCTAAGGGTGTGTGTGCTTAACTTCTAAGATATTTGGGATGACTGCCTCCCACATGCTAAATTCATTTACAACAATTGTCAAGCCCAAAACTCGGAAACCGGGCTCACGAAATTCTCGATCGCCAAATCCGATGCTGATGGTCTCCGTAGTACCCCATTCTCGGCACCCAGCGTCCATACGCCAAATTCCGATCCTGGGATCCTACAAGGAGGATTTTCTAATATATATTTAACTCGTAATAAGAATAACCACAAGTATACCCAAATCACAAAGGCAACATCATCATCACATATCCACTAATATAAACATTTGAATACAATGCTGAAAGGGAAATACATATAGCGAAGTTAAAGCTCTAGAAGACCGCTGCACACTCTATGATCGACGCTGCTGCAACCTGACGCCACCTGCACGCATCTATCGTGCAAAAGCTTATAGAAAGTTTAGTGGGTGGTGAAAGTGTATGCGCAAGATAAGTGTCAAGTATGCAATACAATGCCATAAATCATACAATATAGAAATAGGTGAAAATACTAACAAGATCATTAATCATATGATATCAGAGTAAACGGAAATATACTGATAAGTCCATAAGTACCATCAGCCGTACCAAGGCTATGCGATGCAAGGCATGAATGCTAACAGCCATATCAATGCAGAAACAAGGCAACCCAAAATGTTAAATACTGCGGATGAAATGCAATATGTGATGCGAATGAAATGAACAAGCTGGAGTGAATTCGGGATGATAGTACGTAGTATCGCAGGCTATGGGGTCCATCATAAGGGACTTCTATCCAAACCAGTCTCATACCTAAATTTGAATAATTAGACTCAATGTGGTAAACTCCTGATCTCAGGTTAGTCGAACGCCCCAACCGAAATCCTAGCCACTACGAAGGTACACATAACAAATAGTTGCGCACCACCAGCCCAAGTAAATAATGAATGAATAAGTATCAACTCATGCTCAATAAGTTCACATATCTGCATCGTATATCTCTGGGATCATCACCGGGGTCTAGTACACTCTAAGCTGGCTACCGCCCCAGCCGGCTGCATAGCCCAGCGAGTGGAAAAGACCTCACTACCCGCCTGCCAGTAGTATACCAATGCCTACCCGGCTCGTTGATAGCAGACCTATTCGGGAGCTGGTCCAACTCAGCCTAGCTTACAGTCCCCTCACTCGGACGAATAAAGCCACACGCCCTCCCAACCGACCACGAGATAGTGGGAGAAGCGCCCTACTAGTATTCGGTACTCGAGCGCTTATGTATCCACTCGGTCTAGATGTTGGGGCGTCTCTTGGCCATGGAGGTTTAGGGACTTTCACCCATGGACATCTAAAGTGCCCAGATGCTTGAACTAAATATTTTCGGTGTCCCATCTAGTCATCCACGACATGCCTGTGGAGGTCACAACCCTGATATCACTAGGACGTATAGTAATCACAATCACATAATGCAAGATGCATGAGTCATGTAGTCGAATCATGCATCAATCTTGCGCACACCGTGCGCTCATGTGGGATAACTCCACCTATTAGGGAATCTCATAAACCATCTGTACTATGGCATATGCAATGGTCAATCACATCTCAC
Source organism: Magnolia changhungtana (assembly GCA_030180095.1). Lineage (NCBI taxonomy): Eukaryota > Viridiplantae > Streptophyta > Magnoliopsida > Magnoliales > Magnoliaceae > Magnolia > Magnolia changhungtana. The sequence goes on from JASAUF010000360.1 coordinate 3,292,684, forward strand.
AATAAATATACAGATGATGCGTATGGGCATGTATCATTATGCTGTCACATATTCATAATCGGTATCAATAACCGATATCAACAATCAGCCTCGACAATGTGGACATTTAACCAACATTACCCCCAAGGAACGGCCCACATAGAGCCTAACATATAGTGGACCCATGGCCTTATACAAAGACCTAATATACAACATCATGGGCCTCACTCAAGAGTTTAATACACATCACGATGGGCCTCTCACATGGGCCTAATATACATCACGATGGACTCCATTGCCTGGCCCTCAAATGCATAACAATGGACCTCATCACATTGACCTCATATTCATCACATTAAGCCTTAAACATGGGTTGAATACACATCACAATGGGCCTCAAATACGGGCCGCGTATACATCACACAGGCCGAATACACATCATAATGGGCCTCATCTATGGGTCACATATACATCATATAGGTCTCGACAATCGGCCTTGGCAATCGAAATCGGCCTCGACAATTGGAATCGATACTCGGAATCGGCCTCGATACTCGACCTCGACAATAGGAATCGGCATATACAATCGGCCTCGATAAATCGAAATTGACCTCACACTCGGCCTCGACAATCGAAATCAGCCTATACAATCAGCCTCGATAATCAAAATCGACCTCGATACTCGGCCTCGGCAATTGGAATCGACCTATACAATCGGCCTCGATACTCGGCCTCGACAATCGGAATTGGCCTATATAATCGGTCTCGACAATCGAAATCGGCCTCAATACTCGGCCTTTACAATTGGAATCGGCCTCGACAAATAGGAATCAGCCTCGACAATCGAAATCGGCCTATACAATCAGCCTCGACAATTGGAATCGGCCTAGATACTTAGCCTCGACAATCAGAATCAGCATATACAATCAGCCTTGACAATCGAAATCGGCCTCGATACTCGGCCTCAATAATTGGAATCGGCCTATACAATTGGCCTCGATACTTGGCCTCGACAATCGGAATCGGCCTATACAATCAGCCTCGACAATCGAAAACGGCCTATACAATCGGCCTAGACAATTGAAAATCGGCCTTTACAATCGGCCTCGATACTCGACCTCGACAATCGAAATCGGTGGTAATGGGCCTAATAAGGCCTAAGGGAAGGTCACAATGTGGACATCCAACCATCATTGCCCATCAATGTGGACATTTAACCATCATTGCTCCCAAGGAGTGGCCTACATAGAGCCAAACATAAAGTGGGCCCATGGCCTCATACAAAGGCCTAATATACATCACAATGGGTGTCACTCATGGGCCTCATATACATAACAGGTGGGCCCTGTACATGACATCATACAAGCCACAACCCATGGGCCTAATGCACATCATAATGGGCTACAACAACTAAACCATTCATCCATCTGTAGAGATCATTTTAGATCATTATCCAAATAATGAATCATATCAAAAGATCATCTGGACCATAACACAAATAACAATGGTGATAGTGATCAAAAGGTCAATTGGACCACATCACAATTAGCAGTGGAGACAGTGATTTCCACTGTACAAAATTTCACAAGGGCCATCATAACATGTATTTTCCATCTAGTCTGTTCATAAGTCACAAGGACTTGAACCAACCTGAGAAACAAATATCATATTGGTCCAAAACTTCTGTGACCCAAAAGGGTTTCAATGGTAGACGTCCAATCTCCACTGTTTTCGATAGTGTGGTCCACTTGATAACTAGATCTGTTTTATTTTTCATCCTAAGCCCTAGGATGAACTGATCAAATGGGTGGACGGTTTGGATGATTCACATACATCAGGGTGGGGTCCATGTACGTGGCCCACCATTTAGATAAAGCTTGTCAATTGGATAGACGGTTTGGATGGAATGCATCCATCATCAGTGGGTCTCACTTGTCCAGTTTGCTGGACGGTGTGGATAAGACCCACATATCACGGTGGGTCACGTAAATGGATGGACGGAGTTGATATGGGGTCCACACCCAGACCGGTGGACAGTCTGGATTCAATGAATGGATGGTGTAGATATACTGTACATACACTAGGGTGGGTCCCATGCGGGGCCCATCATAATATTATAATATTTAATAATATATGTATGTATATATATATATAATATTATATATATTTTTACTATTGTTGTTGTTGTCTAAACGTCCAAGGCCTGGACGTCAGTTAACGGACGGCCTGGATACAATATATATCAAGGTGGGCCCCACCCCACACGTGTAGCACGTGTGGGTGTGTCCCACGTCCTGCCCAGAACGGACGAACAGGTTGGGTGGCAAATACATCACGGTAGTCCCTCTCTACGTCGTCTGGAATATTGACGGTGTGGATGTAAAACATATATCCATCTCTACACGTGCAGCACGTGTGGAGTGGGTCCCACTTCTTGCCATTGGAAGGACAATATGTGATGTACCACATACCTCATCATCAGACCTATAGAACTTGTTGTGTTAATACATCAGCCACCTGCTGCTGGCCCACCGTCCACACTAATGGATTGAAGTTGGAGAGAAGAGTCTAATCAAGCCGAAGTTAGTATAATTCACATCCGAGAAGATTGTCATAATCAGGCGTCACCTATTGACACTACCAAAAAAAGGGGCAAAGGATTCAGACCACGTTAGTGTTTTGCTACGGATATAAACCTTCGCTAAATTCGCTACGGTTTTAATCTGTAGCTAAAAAGTCAATACACCATTAATATTTAATATTGTTGTAAGGTGCTTTATGAGGCCTAAAAGAAACTATATGTTCTATCTAAGTCGTCTATATATTTCTAAATATTACTTTAGTGGATGAGAAAAAACATTAGCTAGATTGAAGGCTCATGTGGACCACACGGTAGGAAACATTGATATTAAATTACAGTTGCTTCTTATACTGTGGTCCACTTGGATCTTTAATATGCCTAAAAATTGGTATAGTAAGCTAAAATAATTTATTAAAATTATGGATCGGAATGGATTGAGGAAATACATCATGATGGGCCCCACAGAACCCCTGATCGAACCGTCTACGTCCGTCCGTTCGTCAATTTGGGGGAACGGATTGGCCACTCCCCCTGACACCAGCCATTGCCTAGTGGTCGGTTCTCTATGGGGCCCACCATGATGTATGTGTGTCATCCATGCCGTCCATATATTTTTATATATCATTTTATGATATGACAAAATAAATGAAGTATATCCCTATTTCAAGTGGACCACATTATAGGAAAAAGTTTTAAATGAATTTTGACCATTAAAAACGTTTTGGGAGCCATAAAAGTTTTGGATCAAGCTGATATTTATTTTTTCTCTTCATTTGGGTCTTCATGACCAAATCAACAGATTGGATGTCAAATAAACAGTACAGTGGGCCTTAGGAGGATTTTAATGGTGAACATCCATTCATTATTTTTGTCATGTGGTGTGGCCCACCTAAGATTTATATCCTTATAATTTTTTGTATCAAGCCCTAAAATGATCTGTAAAAATGGATGAACGGAATGGATGAAACACATACATCGTGTTGGGGCCCACGGAGCACCGACCACCAGCCACGGGGGCTAGCGTCAGGGGGAGTAGCCAATTCGTTCCCCAAATTTGGGCGCGGGCTCAAAACAGAGCCGCGCCCAAACGCGTATTTCTCTCTCTCTCTCTCTCTCTCTCTCTCTCTCTCTCTCTCTCTCTCTCTCTCTCTCTCTCCATTCCCTGATTTTTCCCTGATCGGCTTCCTTGATCCACCGGGTACGGTATCGAGCATTCCCTAAGCTACGATACTACACGGTATCGAGCATTCCCTAAGCTCATCTTTCCCGATCCTCTCTCTCCCTTCCGATCTCTACTCCATCTCTCTCATTCTCCTCCCTCTCTCTCCAATGCGTCAGCAGTGAACGCCCTCTTCTCTCTGCCCGAAGAAACACATGTCGTGAAGCTCTTCTCAATAGGTTTGATATCTTCTTCTATTTGTATCTCTTTTCCTTTCTTTCAGATTTGAAATGGCATGCTATCTGTTTGTTGAAATGGCATTGTATCTATTTAATGAAATGACATTGTATCTATTTCACTGTTTGATGAAATGGCATGCTATCTGTTTGTTGAAATGGCATTGTATCTATTTGATGAAATGGCATTATATCTATTTGATGAAATGACATGCTATCTGTTTGTTGAAATGACATTCATGCCAGGAGATATTGAACAGGTTATATATATATATATATGTGTGTGTGTGTGTGTGTGTGTGTGTGTGTGTGTGTGTACATATATTTTTTAATGCAACGTTCCCATCCCATTTAATTTGTAAGCCTTAATTGAGACTTTGAATTGAAGACTTTGGCATTTACAGCAGCAAAGCTAGTTTTTCGGTTCATCAGAGACAAATCTTGTTTGAGTTACTAAACCCAAGGTACCATACAAATTTTCTATGTAATCTTTCTGCCGTTTCCTTTTCTAACTCAAAATGTATTTCAAGAACACTGTATTGAACACATGTTCTTACAAAGAATAATGACCAAATTAGAACTCTTTGAAACAAATCACAGAGCCATGCTGACCAAATAATTAGGAGATTTTGAGATATTCAGCTCCTCTATGCCATATTTCTTGGCTCAAATATATGCGACTAAAAGATGTGGGAAATAAAAGTAAGAATAATATAGGACTTACTCTCAAAGTGGTGAAGGATAGCACCACTGTTCTCAACCACATCCTGCTCTGCAGCAGCCCACGCAGAAACAATCTGTAGATCATGTTGTTCATTACTCTCAGTGGCAACCCTGCACTAGAAAGACTATAAGCATCAAATCTAATCCAGTGGTGTGAAGCTCATTGTCTCAACCAATAAACAACACATAGATCAACACCTAGAAAGATGGTGGTTGTGGTGATGACAACAATGATGCGACAATATCCTGCACTCCTGAAGCAGTTTTAAAGGCTAGTAGTTTAGCTGATTTCATGCACATCTTGAAGCAGGTACGTGAACCCACCAAACATTTAGCAAGAACCATGAATCAGTTTGGTCCAATTGGGTTAGATGAGTGCCCAAAAACTTAGTTGGTCCTCTTATCAGGTGCACCACCCATATGTACCAAATGCAAACTGCTAGCAATTTTCTTCAACCGATTAGATAAATGTGTAGTTCACACCTGATGAATTCACCAGCCTAATTTTGGGTCGTAGCCTTTGGATCCCAAACTGCCAGTTCAGCACACATGGCTGCAAGCAGAGGTGTGTGTCAACAGGCATCCATGAGCTTAGAAATGTTCTTGTCCAAGGTGATTCGGTAAGCGGAACAGAATCCAAATAGTCCAACAATCCCAAACTGATGTAAGTTTTTAGCTATTTTTTGTTACATATGATCTTTTATGTGATCCTTGTCAAGTAAATGGTGGTAATTTGCAGTGATTGGGACTTGTTATTATTATACCATCCATTTCTTCTTTGAAGATAATGATTTTAATGGTTTTGTTGCTCAATTTAGTTTTCTACCTATGAACTCATTTAATCAGTTTCTTCCATGTAGATTGAAATGCCAATGCCTTCACAGTTGTTGCATCAATATTCAAAATTCAACATGCCTTCTCTTGCAGTTTTTGGACCAATCCTTATTTGTATATGTATGTTTAGCTATTTGATTTCTTGCTCAACAAATTCATTAATGAGAATAGGCCAAGCACCTTTGGTGATGGTAATGTTTACACGGGAGATTTTGGAGTCATGGCCCATGTGGAGAAAATCCCGACACTTGAGCATGGCTTTGGTGATGTAATGTTTACACGGGAGATTTTTGCAGTCTTTGCTATCAACACATTTGCTAGGATGTTAGTAATTAACAACTTGTTCAACAAGGTGACAACCAAAATGTATGTTAGGGATCTACTATCTTTGAAAGTTTTGGTTAGGAGGTTTTTGGAGTCATGCATATTGAAGAACATTATAATTTTTCTAAAGATGTTAGCAGTTATGTGAACATTAAGGATTTCTTTTAATTAGCTCTAGAGAAGAAAGAGGTATAACGTGATGCTCAACCAGGTAGGTGGCACCCACCTTTAAGTAACTGAAAGGGGCCTAGCTATATGCCCTAGAGGGGGGGTGAATAGGGCAATGCCAAATAAAACTCAAAACAGCGGAATAATAAAAGATATAAATAACAATGCTGAAATAATAACAATCTCAAAGCACATGAAATATGAGAATGATACTAAATCAGTTCTAAGGACAACCTTACACCAAAAACCAATGGCTTATGGTAGGACAACCTTATTTCTAGAACAATCTAGCAAACACAAATGATATAGAAAATAAATCAAGAATAACTTACAGAAATAAATCCTAAGTTATTACACCATTCAACCACACTTGCTTGAAATGAAAATTACAACATTCATCCACAAAAGCAATCCACAATACTGAAGGAATAAATGAATAAAGAAATCAAGCACATCCACAACACAACGATATATAGTGGTTAGCTTGTGTGTTCACCAACTGTTAGCCAACAGCCACACAGAATGATACTCCACTCCTAATATCCTCACACAGGGGATATTAGCATGCACTCTCAAAAATAGGTTTTCACAGGTTCACCCAAAACCTTCACGATTGTGTCTTTTTATCTCAGGCTTACACAATTCAAAAACCCCCACAATCTGAGTTTTCGGGCTCTCCTCAGATAACCAATACAATGAGATTTTTCTGGCAAATCTGAAACAAAAACCAAAGAAAGTAAATTACAAAGTAAAATACCTGGATCTCCTTTTGAAGTAGCCCAGTAAAACCAATCGGAGTAGATGTATGATATGTCGTTCAATGTCCAATACTCACTTAAAGCATAGTTCTATGTCTAATTGATTTTAGATTAAATCAAGAAGAGCAAGGTCTATTTGATTTTGATCCCAGAAGAAGGAATATCACAAGTTCCTATTTTCTAAATAAGACTGAAATGTGGATCAAAATCACAATAGAATAATGCTATTAAAAGGAATATTAAATAGGCACAATAGCTTAAAAAAATAATCACAACTTATCTCAGAGTATAGCCTTAAATCGCTTGAATTGAATGGAATGGAATGGAATGAATAAACTCTGAAATTCGTGCATTATTTATAGCCTAAAAAAATCCCATCTTCGATTGGTCTTAGGATCCCTACAACCGGTCATAGCATCAAAGATTTTGAAAGATTTTCGCTGGATTAGATTACTGTACTCACGACTGGTCTTAGGTAACCTACGATCGGTCGTAGACCACCTACGACTGGTCGTGTGTCACCTACGACTGGTCGTGGGACTCGAGATAGGTCGCTGGAGTTCGAGTCGTAGGACTACGACCGGTCGAAGGATGAGTCGTAAGACTTCCCAGGACTGGTCGAAGCAAGTCTAGGACTAGTCGAAGGACAACCAGGAAAATTCAAAAATCTGTAACAACCTAGGACTAGTCCTGAGAAACCTAAGACTGGTCGAAGCAGACCTAGGACTGGTCTTAAGATTTCTAGGACTGGTCTTAGAACAGTCACACCAAGTATATTAAAATATTCGGATTATGTATCTAGAATGACCTATCAAATAAACCAACCTAAGGTCAATCTAAGGTCAAACAAACCTTGAAGTGAGATGGACATTGAAGTCTTAAAGGTCTGTATTCTCAGATGATCTTGAAGTAGAAGCTTGAATCGAGTTGACGGCTTTCTAGAGCTTGGTACTTTCTTGACTTGTCTTGAAGAAGTCTTTTAATCTTGAACATGTTAAAAGTAAACTTGAAGTCTTCTATTCTTGTAGACTTCATCCATGACATGTCTTGCAAACATTCTTCATTTATGATCTTTTCTTAAAAAACATTCTTCATTCATGATCTTGTCTTGAAAAACATTCTTCATTCATTATCTTGTCTTGAAGCAGTGTGTAGTCACAAACAAGAAACACAAGAAGTACAAGACATATAGGTTTTGGCACTACAAAATTTAACAACTAAAGGGATATGAAATCATAGCACTAACAATCTCCCCCTTTGTCAAATTTGTGACAAAACACATTTATAAGAGTAAAATGAAGAAAGAATCATGAGCCATCAGAGCCATCAAAAATACTCTACTCCCCCTAAGTGAGTAGAAACAATCAACCATATTCAATCAACCATATTCAATTACTCACTTTCTCCATTTCTCTCATTCTCCCCCTTTCCATATTACTCCCCCTTTTTGTCACAAAATGACAAGGGAAGGCCAAAGGAGAGAAGAGAACACCATATGAAGAGTCAAGATTAATTATCAAATTAGTACAACACTTCAATGTCAGCAATCCAAAACATAAACCATATTCAAAACATACATCCAAAGTCATCAATCGTAATAATAATACAGAATCCATCATATTCAAATAAAAAGGATAATCCACCTAATCAGATCCAGATGAAGGAGCAGGGATGGTTGGATCAATCTGAAGTAAGCCCCTATTAATGCGACGAAGATATTTTCGCATATATTTAAATTGCATATCATGGGCTACACTCAGGTTATCAACCTTCTCCTCCAATGCACTTAGTCGTGCATCATAGCAAGAAGAGGGATCATAATCAGGATCATTTTGGGAGTCAGTTTCAATGTCTTCAAATATATCATCCATATTTATATCCGCCTGTGGAGGAAGATCAGCTGCTTCCCCTTCATTTTCTGCTTCAGCACCTTCACCACCACCTTCATAGAATTGACCAGGAAGCAAATCCAACTTCATCTTATTTAAATTAGTATTATTGAATGAAAGATGATGAATTGGTGCCTCATTCTCAGGTAAAGCAACAAGCATATTTGTGGCTAAACAAGTCATAAGATAACCAAATGGAATATCACTATGACCTGGATGAAGACGAAACTGAATGATAAAATGACATATCAAAGAAGGTAAATAGACAACGATGCTAGACACAACAGAGTGCAAAACCTGGACCATGAAAGCAGTCAACTCGATTTTATTGTCAGACCGAGGATACAAGTTTGAAATGAAGATCCGGTGCAAAACTCTGTATCTGGGTAATAAAAATTTTGAGGGGAGCGTATTTCCTTTGTGCGTCCATTGTACTTCCATATTACATAAATCTCTTGTCAACATTTGTTTTTCCGATTCTGATGGTTTGTCATATAATGTATGAATCGGAATACCTTCATCCTTGACAGGTATATCCATAATACCTGAAATCAAATGTCGATCTATTAGAAATTTCCCTTCTCTAGTAGCAATTGAGAACGTTAAATTATTAAGTGAAAAATCAGAGATACATGCAACCATAGATTATGCAATGAATTGGTATGTAGGCCCACCCCAAAACAAAATGTTAGCCCAGCCAACAGATTCAATGAGAGGGACAATCCCAAATTGTTTAATGTGATTGATACTTACAGGACGCTCAACAATAACTTTACGGCTACATAAATCCTGTACATCATTGGGATCATCGTCGGGTGACGAAGGTGCCGTTTTGTTATAAAAGTACATCTAGATGAAGATGGACCATGGGATGTTTTCTTTTTCCCTCTAACATCCATTTTCAACAAGATTTACCAAGGAGCAAGCACAAAGAACACTAGAAGTGGTGGGTTTCTCTAGATCAGAATTTTAGAGAGAAAACCCTAAAAAATCAACAAAAGACGAGATCTAGCTTATGGAATAAGAAAATCAAAGCATAAATCTTCAATAAAAAAGAAGAAAAACGACTTATCTTGAAGAAAATCACGAACTCTCAAGACTGGTCGAGCCACGACTCGTCGAAGGAAAAAGAAGAAATGAAGAACAAAGTGATTTTTCCCAAACTATAAGATGCTCACGATCTTCACGACCGATCGAGTGCAATCTACGACCGGTCGAGTCAGGACCGGTCGTGTATGGCAAGGGCCGGTCGAGCATCGATAAAAATAAATATTTTTATGCACAAATTGAAAATTTATACACATAAAAATTCAAAATATAGTACACTATGATACATGCAGACAAGTATATTCAATTTAAAATGCACATACCAAGATCAAATTTTATTTTAGTAAACCTGCTTTTGTCGAGCGGTTTAGTAAATATATCAGCAAGTTGGACATTGGTTGGAATATATTCCAAAGAGATAGCTTTTTCTTCAACTAATTCATGAATGTAATGATACCTAATGTCAATATGCTTAGTACGCGAATGCTGAATTGGATTTTTGGAAATATTGATAGCACTGGAATTATTACAATATAAGATAATTGAATCTTGATTAATTCCATAATCGCTTAACATGCGTTTCATCCATACGAGTTGAGTACATGCATATCCTGCTGCGATATACTCAGCCTCAGTAGTGGAAAGCGATATTGAACTTTGCTTCTTGCTAAACCAAGAAACTAAACAGTTTCCAATGTTAAAACAACCACCACTGGTTGATTTTCTATCATTAATATTACCAGCCCAATCAGCATCTGAATACCCAGCTAATTTAACATTAGTATCAAAAGGATACCAAAGACCCAACTCAGTTGTACTTGCGACATATCTAATAATCTGTTTGACAGCAGTGAGATGTGAATCTTTAGGATTAGCCTGATATCTCGCACAAATACCAATGCTGAAAGTGATATCAGGTCTACTAGCAGTTAGATATAATAAATTACCAATTATACTACGATATAGCTTAGGATCTACATCTTTACATGTAGAGTCTTTTGAGAGTCTCAAGGTTGTACTCATAGGAGTATCAAATTTTTTACCATTCTCAAATCCAAACCTTTTAACCAAGTTTGTAGCATACTTGGTTTGAGAAATGAAGATTCCATTAGGTTATTGTTTTACTTGTAACCCTAGAAAGTAATTTAGTTCACCAACCATGCTCATTACGAATCTTGATTTCATCAACTCTGCAAACTCAATAGACATGTTAGAACAAGTTGATCCATAAATAATATCGTCTACATAGATTTGAACCATTAAAATCTCATTATTATGTTTCTTAACAAATAGCGTCTTATCGACACTTCCCACTTGAAAACTATGACTAAGTAAGAATTTAGTCAATTTTTCATACCATGCCCTGGGCGCTTGTTTCAGACCATAGAGAGCGTTTTTGAGACGAAATACATTATCAGAAAGCTTGGGGTCTTCAAACCCAGAGGGTTGTTCTACATAAACTTCTTCATGTAAATTGCCATTTAAGAAGGCACTCATTACATCCATCTGATAAATTTTAAACTTTCTAAAGTAAGCGATGGAAATAAAAAGTCTGATAGATTCAAGGCGAGCAACTGGAGCAAAGGTTTCATCGTAATCGATGCCTTCAATCTGAGTGTACCCTTGTACAACCAGTCTAGCCTTGTTTCGTATAATATTTCCAAGTTCATCAGACTTATTTTTAAAGATCCATTTTGTTCCAATAATGTGTTTATCTTTAGGCCTAGGAACAAGATACCAGACATCATTATGAACAAATTGATTAAGTTCATCCTGCATAGCTACTATCCAATTTTCGTCAGAAAGAGCTTCTTTTACATTGACCGGTTCTATTTGGGATGTAAAACAAACATAATTACATATGTTTTCAAGTTGTTTTCGTGTACGAACTCCAGTGAGCGGGTTTCCAAGGATTTGATTGGTTGGATGATCTTTGACAGTCCTAGGTTCAGATTGAGATGAAGAGGTATCTTGATTGTCGATTATAAGAATTTCATCATCATCTGAACTCGGAGCAAGTGTATTTAAATGATCATCAATGACCACATTGATGGACTCTTGAATCACACATGTTCTTTTATTTAGAACCCTATAGGCTCGACTATTTAAGGAATATCCAAGGAAAATACCTTCATCACTCTTCATATCAAATTTTCCCAAATTTTCACGATCACGTAAAATGTAACACTTACTGCCAAAAATTTGAAAGTATTTGACAGTAAGTTTCTTTTTGAACCATAACTCATATGCAGTCTTATTTTCAGATTTACTAGTATAAACACGATTAATAATGTAGCAGGCAGTATTAATTACTTCAGCCCAAAGATTTCTGGAGAGCGTCATACTATTCATCATGACATTAGCCATATCCTGAAGCACTCTATTTTTTCTCTCAACTATACCATTTTGTTGAGGAGTTTTGGGTGCAGAGAATTCATGTGATATTCCCTGATCGCTATAGAATTTCTCAAAACTACTATTTTCAAATTCAGATCCATGATCACTACGGATCTTATAAACATAAGAACCTTTTTCATTTTGGATTCGTTTGATGATTTTCTTTACTTTATCTAGGGTTTCAGATTTATCTTTTAAGAATGATACCCAAGTGAATCTAGTAAAGTCATCTACGATAACCAAGATGTATTTTTTGCCACCTCGACTCTCCGTTTTGGTTGGTCCAATGAGATCCATGTGGAGAAGCTCGAGAGGTCTAGATGTGGTATTGGAGTTCACTTTCCTGTGAGAGCTCCTAATCTGTTTGCCCAACTGGTATTTACCACATTTTTTGTCTACTTTTTGTAATTTGGGTAGACCTCTTATAAGTTCTCTTTTGCTCAATCTAAACAAGTTCCGGTAGTGTACATGTCCAAGGCGTTTATGCCATAATTCAGTCTCATCAGTATGGACCATGTAACACGATTGAGTAGATGAGTTAGCATCACTAACGATGTAGCAGTTGTCAGAAGCTCTGTGACCAGTTAATATAACAGAACCCTCTTTATTAATAATCTCACAACCTTGATTAGAAAACTTTACATTATGGTTGTTTTCACATATCTGAGATATACTCAGTAGGTTGTGTTTCAAGCCCTTAACATATAAAACATTTTTAAATAAGGGAAGGTTATAAAGCTGAACTGTACCTTGGCCAATGATTTTGTAATTACTTCCATCACCAAAAGTGACTGACCCATCAGTCCTATCTTTTAGATCGGTGAATAAAGCTTTGTCGCCTGTCATATGCTTGGAGCAACCACTGTCTAGGTACCACTTTGAATGGCTTGTAGCTTTGAAAGCAGTGTGGGCAACCAAGCAGCCAACTTTAGGAACCCATTTCAGTACTGTTTTGGGTTTAGGAGTGTAGTTGGACTTTTTCTGTCTGTTGTTATACGAACGACCTATAGAGTTAAATTTCAATAACTCCTTGAGAAAATCAATAATCTTTTTAGCCAAAGGATTTCGGTTTTGAAGATTGAAGTTGGCATGACTATTTTTAGGTTTTTGAAGGGTCCTCGAATTTTTTGGAAGACTTGATAAGTATTCTTTACTTTTGAGTTCGAAGACTCTCCTTTCACAAACTTAGGAGCAGTATTCTTTTGTTTAGAAGAAGTATTCTTGTCATAGCCCAACCCGGATCTATCGCCACATTTTCTTGATCCGGATAACAATTTTTCTAATTTAGGATCACCTTGGGCATATCTCCAAGTGTCTTTCAAACTCAAAAGAGAAGCTACTTCGTTTTTGAGTTTCTCGTTCTCGGATTTCAAATCATCAACTTGGGAAGTTTTGATTTTTAAATCACATTTGGTCTTTTCAAAAAAATCAGAAATATGAGTTTTTCTAAAACAAGAGACTCATAATCTTCTTTAAGTTCAGAAAATTTTTCCTTTTATAATTTAAGCTTGACAGCAATTTTACAATTCTCTTTATAAAGGGCATTGTATGCATCCTGAAGATCATCTTCATTGTCGTAATCACTATTCAGAATCTCTTCGCTAGTTACTTCATCATAATCTGAAAAAGTGACTTTGGCTAGAGTAATAAGGGCTTTAATATCATCTCCCGACTCGTTTTCAGAATCTTCTGATTTCGAAGAGGATTCCGAATCAGATGATTCATCCCAAGTAGCCAACATACTCTTCCTTTTTAATTTGTCCTTTTTAGGACATTTGTTAACCAAGTGCCCATACTCTTGACAGTTGTAACATTGACTATCTTTTAAAGATTTTTGAGCTCTAGGTTTAGATTGTCTCTTATCGTTTGATTTTTGAAAATCTACTTTTTTCTTATTTTTGAAAATTTTATAAAACCTTTTGACAAAAAGTGTCATATCAACTTCGGAATTTTCAAAGTCTGAAGTGCTCTCTTGTGGAATATTTTTAGATGATTTGAGAGCAATTAATTTTCCTTTTGGAGCTTTAAAGTTCAATTCGTAGTTCTGTAAAGAACCAACTAGTTCCTCAACCCTTACGTTATCCGTATCACGAAGTTCCTGAATCGCGGTTACTTTTGAATTGAACCGTTCAGGAAGTGAGCGTAGTATCTTTGCACACACTTTACTTTCTGGGATTCTATCACCAAGACCCCACATTGAGTATACAATGTCATTCAATCTAGTGTAGAAGTCCATAAACATTTCATTCTCCTCCATATGAATTTCTTCAAATTTTGTTGTGAGGAGTTGGACTTTAGATTTCTTGACAATTGATGTACCCTCGTGTGTCATTTCTAAAAGATCCCATGCTTGTTTAGCATTTTCACACGAGATGATTCTTTTGAATTCATCGGTGACAATGCACAAGTAATTGCATTTAGTGCTTTTGCATTGGCACTACTCTCACTTTTCTGAAGTGTAGTCCAAAGGACATAAGATATTACTTTCATTAATTTTAAACCATCTTCATCAGTTACTTTAGTGATAGGTAGTTTCCATTCGTTCACTGTGGCCAGCCACACACTTTCATCCATGGATTTGAGAAAGATTCTCATCCTTGCTTTCCAATAGGCATAGTTTGTGCCATTAAAGGGTGGTGGCCTAGTGACAGATAGGCTTTCAAAATTTGACATCTTAATATAGCTTAGATCGTTAGCTCAGGAAATAAATCCAATAAATAAGCAATAAGCAGGAGCTATTTGGCTTTGATACCACTTGAAAGGGGCCTAGCTATATGCCCTAGAGGGGGGGTGAATAGGGCAATGCCAAATAAAACTTAAAACAGCGGAATAATAAAATATATAAATAACAATGCTGAAATAATAACAATCTCAAAGCACATGAAATATGAGAATGATACTAAATCAGTTCTAAGGACAACCTTACACCAAAAACCAATGGCTTATGGTAGTACAACCTTATTTCTAGAACAATCTAGCAAACACAAATGATATAGAAAATAAATCAAGAATAACTTACAGAAATAAATCTTAAGTTATTACAACATTCAACCACACTTGCTTGAAATGAAAATTACAACATTCATCCACAAAAGCAATCCACAATACTGAAAGAATAAATGAATAAAGAAATCAAGCACATCCACAACACAACGATATATAGTGGTTCGCCTGTGTGTTCACCAACTGTTAGCCAACAGCCACACAGAATGCTACTCCACTCGTAATATCCTCACACAGGGGATATTAGCATGCACTCTCAAAAATAGGTTTTCACAGGTTTACCCAAAACCTTCACAATTGTGTCTTTTTATCTCGGGCTTACACAATTCAAAAACCCCCACAATCTGAGTTTTCTGGCTCTCCTCAGATAACCAATACAATGAGATTTTTCTGGCAAATCTCAAACAAAAACAAGAGAAAGTAAATTACAAAGTAAAATACCTGGATCTCCTTTTGAAGTAGCCCAGTAGAACCAATCGGAGTAGATGTATGATACATCGTTCAATGTCCAATACTCACTTAAAGAATGGTTCTATGTCTAATTGATTTTAGATTAAATCAAGAAGAGCAAGGTCTATTTGATTTTGATCCCAGAAGAAGGAATATCACAAGTTCCTCTTTTCTAAATGAGATTGGAATGTGGATCAAAATCACAATGGAATAATGTTATCAAAAGGAATATTAAATATGCACAATAGCTTAAAAAATAATCACAACTTATCTCAGAGTATAGCCTTAAATCGCTTGAATTGAATGGAATGGAATGGAATGAATAAACTCTGAAATTCGTGCATTATTTATAGCCTAAAAAATTCCATCTTCGACTGGTCTTAGGATCCCTAGGACCGGTCGTAACATCAAAGATTTCGAAAGATTTTCACGGGATTAGATTAGCTGTACTCACAACTAGTCTTAGGTAACCTACGACCGGTCGTGGACCACCTACGACTGGTCGTGTGTCACCTACGACTGGTCGTGGGACTCGAGATAGGTCGCTGGAGTTCGAGTCGTAGGACTACGACCGGTCGAAGGATGAGTCGTAGGACTTCCCAGGACTGGTCGAAGCAAGTCCAGGACTGGTCAAAGGACAACCAGGAAAATTCAAAAATCTGTAACAACCTAGGACTGGTCCTGAGAAACCTAAGACTGGTCGAAGCAGACCTAGGACTGGTCTTAAGATTTCTAGGACTAGTCTTAAAACAGTCACACCAAGTATATTAAAATATTCGGATTATGTATCCAAAATGACCTATCAAATAAACCAACCTAAGGTCAATCTACGGTCAAACAAACCTTAAAGTGAGATGGACATTGAAGTCTTAAAGGTCTGTATTCTCAGATGATCTTGAAGTAGAAGCTTGAATCGAGTTGACGGCTTTCTAGAGCTTGGTACTACTTGACTTGTCTTGAAGAAGTCTTTTACTCTTGAACTTGTTAGAAGCAAACTTGAAGTCTTTTATTCTTGTAGACTTCATCCATGACATGTCTTGCAAACATTCTCATTTATGATCTTTTCTTGAAAAACATTCTTCATTCATGATCTTGTCTTGAAAAATATTCTTCATTCATGATCTTGTCTTGAAGCAGTGTGTAGTCACAAACAAGAAACACAAGAAGTACAAGACATAGTTTTTGGCACTACAAAATTTGACAACCAAAGGGATATGAAATCATAGCACTAACAGTAACCTAAGTTGTTCATCTGGTGCGACCAATCATGAGATTGGCCATGCCTTAAGAAGTCCCCTTTCAGATGATCCTAGCCATCTGATGAAAATGGAGAATTATAAGTTTCTGTCTATATTTAGCAGGGGCCACATTAAATGATTACGATCATCTAAAGGGAAAGATTTTTTGTGTATCTCCCACTCACCATGAATGATTTGAATTGCTTGAAGGTGAGTCCTGCTCATGCAATTTGATGGGCTAAACAAAACCTTGAATTTGATTGAGCACTGTATATTTCATTGACCAAGGTGTACTTGTATTATGCATCTCTGCCGAACACCATGATATTTTTTGTAGTTCCTACACAATTTCATCATTATTCTTGTTATTGTTATTATTATTATTATTTTGAAGAACGTAGTATGTACATCTTTTGTTAGAGGCAACTCATGGAAGGCAAGTGCTTTTCAGGTGAAGGCAAGCATTGTTTTGATTGAGACTACAGAAGTTCAGAAAGGAATTGTAGAGCTTATGTCAAGACACGCAATTAAGAAGCTTGTTATGGAAGCAGCACCGGACAAGTAAGTATTTTTCCTTGGACAATATCAACCTGAATATGATTTTACTCTGAAGGACTTTCCACTCATATGGATTTGGCAAGTGAATCACCTGATGTAACCTTGTGACTTTTGGGATATAACTCAAATGCATGAAACTGTTAAATAAAAAAGAGAATAACCAAATTATGTTCCTGCTTTTGTTGGTATAGACACCAAACAATAATAGTCATTTCACAAATACTCAGAACCAGCACTGTCCTTCTTTACATCATTTACAGAACTTCAAGATAACTGTTCGTGTCTATGCACATGGGTAGAACTTTGTTTAAATGTTCACATTTGATATCAGCATCTTTAACATAAATTATCAATGGCTGGCAATTCAAAGAAAAAAAATGAATATACAAATAACTGTATAAATGAATCGTGTTGTTTAATTCCTTAGGAGCATGTGCAAAGTTACAAACATGAATATGGGGTGTAAATCTACCATGGAGAAATGCCATGGCTATTCACACAAAGAGATGGAAGAGGTGAATAGTAGGACACGTGCTCATGTGGTACATTTGTGTGACAATCATTAGGCAGGGCTAATGGTTACCATGCCTTGGGTCATAAATCAAGCCAATCCAGTCATCAGGTGGTCATACTTGCTTGAGGAAAATGAATGGTTAAGAAAGAAACCACCAACCACCTATATTCAGCATACATGTAGGGATATCTTGCACGCATGTTCCACTTTGGTATGTGTGTTGCAATTCACCTCTTCATTCTCTCCTCTCATGAACGATTTTAGCATTTCCCCATATACACTAAAAGAAACATGTAATTGTCTAAGTCTTTTATCCATAAAATGTATCGAGAGAGTTTTCTAAGGCAAGTTACCCCAAAGAGTATCAAGAGACCCGTTCACAAGTCACTTGCTGTGCATAGTAAGGATCTTAGACAAGCGGAACAACATTTATATAACCATCATTCTCTGGATTATTTGTAACTTGAGCATATTTCCATGCATCTATCAGTGAAATTGAAATTTAGTTCCCAAGGATTGGGACTTGAGGATTGGAGCATATTTCCATGCATCCTAAACCTATAACCTAAACCTAAACCCGAAATCTTACATAGATTAAACAATCCATGATTGGGACTTGAGGAAAAGTTGAGGTGTATTGTTGTCTCCAGTCAAGTCATTAATTTTGCTTGAGGTCAATTTGTGTTTGGATTCTTGTTTGTTGTAGTTTGATGCAAGATAGGTGTTTATTACCTAGGAGTTTCTAAGGATGTTCCGGTGTCTTCTCAGCCATGGACTTCAAGCATGTTGTTATTGTTGGGCGTTAGTGATCTCTTTTAGCCATGTAGTGGTGTCGTGGTTATAAGTGAAGATAGTTGTATAGCCTTCTTGACCTTAGGTAGTAAGGATCCTTGAAGTCTTTATCCCCAATGTAATTCATTCTTAATTCTTTCCATTAAGTCATGCATGATATGCTTGATACAAACCCATGAACATGCCATGCTAGAGGTCGACCCCACATGTGTCAAAATGGCATTTATGTCCAACATATGAGCGGTGACCCACACAGCATCGGTGAGTAGGCAATCCAGGTCCTACATGATATGCCCATGAAAAGTTGAAGTTATTCAAAGACTAAACTCCAATGATAGTCATAGATGCATGTGTTTAGAATTAGATCCGTGAATGAGTGAAAAATGATAATAATTATTATTATTATTTTGTAAGGTGCAGGTTCAAAATGAACCCTGTGGTTAATCAGGATCCGGCTATAACAGATAGGGAGTGGATGACACTAAGTTTTCTGAACCCTCGTTTTATTTCTGGAATCAAAAGCTTTGTGAAGTTTGTACGAGAACACCTTCCTGGTAGAGAAAACATTCTTTGTCCATGTGCCACTTGTAGATGTTTACGATTACCGGTTTCTTATGATGATTTGGAAATACATCTAATGAAAAATGGATTTGACTCAAGTTATAGGGTTTGGGACATGCATGGTGAGCATGTATCACCTAAGCATACTGAATGTGCATCAAGTTCCCAACAGTACCACAATGTCCTGAACTTAAATGAGGTTCACAACGCGATTGTTCAAGAACTCGGTGGTAATAACCTAGATGAAGTTGTACAGGATGAGCCGAATGTGACCCCTGTAGTCGAAGGCGTCTTTGGGGAAAATGAAACTGGTGAGTTTGAAGAAAATCTACGAGATGCAATGACTAAGCTATACCCAGGGGCCCAAGATTTCACTATGCTGACTTTTATTGTACAACTTTTCAAATTAAAGGTGAACCATGGATGGAGCGAAAAAAGCTTTACAGAGCTCCTTCAACTACTAAAGAAGGTGTTACCTTCTGGTAACAAGGCCACTACTAATACCTACCAAGCGAAGAAGATCATTACAAAGTTGGGTCTTGATTATGTGAAGATCCATGCTTGTCCAAATGACTGTATCTTGTACTGGAAAGAGAATGAGATGAAAACCAGTTGTCCAACTTGTAAAGCTCCTAGGCTCAAGATAGAAATGAATGTTGAGAAAAAATAATCTCGAGTACCTGCCAAGGTGTTAAGGTATTTTCCATTAACACCAAGGCTACAAAGAATGTTCAGTGTGCCATGGTTAGCGAAAGAAATGTCCTGACACTCAACCAGAAAATTACAACCTGAAAAGATGGAGCATCCAGCTGATTCTATTGCATGGAAGAATCTTGATGAGAAGTATATGGATTTTTCAGCTGAGCCTTGCAATGTTCGATTGGGCCTGGGTACAATGGGTTTAACCCATTCGGTGCTTTCACTACAGCTCATAGTTCATGGCCCGTTATGTGTGTGACGTACAACCTTCCGCCAAAGCTTTGCATGAAACCTCAGTTTACTATGTTGGCTTTGCTTATTGAGGGACCACAACAACCAGGAAAGGATATTGATGTTTATTTATGACCATTGATTGATGAATTGCAAGACTTATGGCATAAAGGGGTCACGATGCTTGACGCATATCATAAAAATAAATTCAAGATGCGTACCATTTTGCTCTGGATAATCCATGACTTTCCAGCATATGGTAATGTTTCTGGATGTAGGACCAAGGGTAAGTATGGTTGTCCTGTATGTGGTCCTAACATAGATTCCTTGCGACTCTAATATGGAAAGAAACATGTTTATATGGGTTACAGACGATGGTTGTCAATGTCAGACCAGGCAAGAAAGGACATAAGTGCTTGCACATTCAATAAGAAAGTAGAGATACGACGTCAACCCATTGGCTGGATGGGATTGAGGTCGAAAGACAGACTGCGAACCTGCATATGCAATAGGGGAAGACTGAGAAGAGGAATATGAGGGGTATTGATGGAGGCCGACAAGAGCTAACGGGTTTTGTTGAATCACCGTGGTTCTTTAAACGGTTTATATTATTTGATCTAGAGTATTGGAAAGATATTCCGGTACGTCACAACCTTGATATTATGCATGTCGAGAAAAATATATATATGAAATCCTTATCGCCTTGTTGTTGAACACACCTGGCAAGACCAAGGATTATGCTAATGCGCGCAGGGACCTGAAATAATTGAAATTAAGAAGCGTCTATGGCTAAAAAAGAGCAATGGCAAGATGATTCAGAAACAAGGTCCTTTTTGTTTAAGAAAAGAAGAGAAAAAGCTTTTCATTCAGACTTTGCATGACCTGTGTGTTCCAGTCGGTTTTAGTGCAAATTGGAAGACCATCATAAAGGGAGATTGCATGGATTTATAGGGAATGAAGTCTCATTCTTACCATGTGTTGATGCAATATTTGCTCCCAGTTCTCATCCATCATGCATTCAGGGATAGGAAGGTCATTCGTCCTATAATTACAAGCTTTTGCAACTTCTTTAATGCCTTGTGCTCAACAACAGTAGACGTTCAAACGCTTCTCACTCTTGAGAGGGGTATGGCTAGGACCTTATGTCAGCTTGAGATTATATGTCCTCCATCTATATTTGTCGTGATGATGCATCTGTCCATCCACTTGGCTTACGAGGCTCGTACATGTGGTCCTGTATACTATCGATGGATGTATCCATTCGAAAGGTACGCTATAAGTTTAGTAAGAATAATCCGGCTTAACATCTACAGTTGTATGTATTTGTAATGTATCATTATCTTTGTCAGGTTAATGAAGACATTTAAGGCCTATGTCCGTAACAAGACGCGACCTGAGGGTTGCATTGTAGAACAATATATCCAAGAGGAGACGATTATATATTGCAACCAATACAAAGGAAAACAAAAAACAAGCCTCTTAGAAAAATTGGAAAAACGGTTTAATGGAGTCATTTCGGGACTACAAAAGTTGCAAGATGTTGTTGATGACAATAACAATGATGACGATGTTGGTCCAATAGGTTCAGGTCAAAGTATTATCCTAACGAGTATCGAATACGAACAGGCTCATACATGGGTACTAAAGAGTCATCCCAGCTATGATGTGTGGGAAGGGTATGCACAATTAGCTCATTTGTATATATTTTCTTTACTTTATGCGATTTAAATATAACAATGGTATCAAATAATGCACAAGAAGCACAAAGATTTCTTACAGTGATGTTACAGGAGGACCAACAGGGTGCCTAGTTTGGATGAATTGATACCTTGGTTGAAGAGGCAACCAGAGTTTAGCGAATCTGACGATAAAGAATTTAAAGATATAGTGAGAGGACCTCTAGCTTTTTGTACTCAATACAATAAGTATTGTATTAATGGTTTTCTCTTTGTCACTAAGGACTATGAGGAGAATAAAACGAACCAAAACAGTGGGGTTATGACAAAGGGTATGACCACCTTTCGATCTAGTGCTAAGGATATGAATACAGTGGATGAAAATCAACCTTACTACGGAGTCCTTCGTAGAATTATCCAATTGGAGTACAGAACAGGGTACAAGCCCATCTTATTTAAGTGTGATTGGGTTAAGGTGACGCATCATGGTGTTTCTTTTGATGTCGAAGCGAATCTAAGATTAGTAAATTTGTCCAGTCTTTACAGTTCAGACAAATTGGGTGACGAGCCGTTCATTCTTGCGAAGCATGCCACACAAGTTTTCTACTCCAGAGATCCAAAAAATCCTGAATGGCATGTGGTATTGGAAGTTCTAAAAAAGATTTTTATTGAAGAAGAGACATGTCATCTATCGGAACGGTTTAAAGATGTAACTGATGCCGATGCAGGACCTAATCTCACCTCATTAGCAATTGTTGATGAGTTAATATTCAATGAACCTGAAGACATCAGTGTTGTAGTCGAGAAAACCAAGAAAAGAAAGCGATTAAGGAGAATCTCTTGAATTGTTAATATTTTCTAAGCATGTAACAATATGATATTTATTGGAGGAAATCCAATCAAGGTATGGATAATGTAGTGAATTATTTGTACTTTATCTGTTATCTAAGTTATTGTTTTAATCATTAGTGTTTTTATTTTATTTTATTTTAATTTAAACAGGCACATGGATTCACAACCAGAGGCATTGGGTGTGCACTTGACCAAGACTATAGATGCGAGCAAGACCAAAGGTAATATGATAGTTCTCCTTAATTAGATATGTAAATTTCAATTTTCTTATCATTTGAGGGTAATCAACGATGTGTATATATAACTGTTACTCTTTTTATGTTGTTGTGCCAGCTTCTTCTTCTTCGTCAAGAAAGAGAGGTCCTACTAGGGGTGCTTTTTTACATGAGCAACCTGATAGGAAAAAAGTCCTAAAGACGAATGAATTCGGACAACCGAATGAGGATTGTCCTGAACAAAAGCAATTTGCATCGCATATCGGTATCCTCACCCATACTCATATCCCGATCACATACCAGGACTTTCGCCAGGTGCCTCATGCACACATTCAAATGATCATAGAGTCATTGTCACGGGTTTATGAGTATGAGGGTCAAAGTTGGGATGCGAGTCTTACATACGTAACAAAACGCATCAAGGAAACATGGGGGAATTACAAGAAAAGGTTCACTGTAAAATATATTAAAGACAAAGATCCCTAGGTTGTGAGAGATAGTCTGCCCCCCCCTTTAGGTATCCCTATAGAGGATTGGTTAGTCTTCGTGAATCAATAAAGTACTGAGGAATTCAAGAAATCAAGTGAAAGGAATAAAGTCAATCGGTCCAAGCTAACGCGACCTACGTGTCTTGAGAGGAACAACATGGCTGTTATTCGTCATCAGATGGTATGTATTATTTATTTATAAATATAGGTATTACAGTTTAATATTGAATTTACTTTTGAATTATCACTCATCTAACTCCATTAATATGTAATGTGCCAAAGGCGAAGGAGAAGAATCTTACCTCTGATGCTGAGATAGGTAGATGTGATGTTTACTTAAGAGCCCATACAAGCAAGGACAAAGTTGTACAGTATCCTGACCTTGTTGTAAGGACATCCCCTTCTACTACTAACCAGTACCTTTATGAGATGCCAATGTATAACTTTGAATTATTTTACATCCATTTGTATTTTTTCGCAGGAAAAATTAGATGAGCTTTATTCTAGCAATCCTTCTTCTAAGATTACCGGCATTGACGATGCCCTTACACAGGTAATAATAAAATTTAAAAATTATAGTGAGATTCATGGTAATTATGAATTTTCTAATAACTTGATTTGCAATGTCTTACAGTTGGTTGGTTCTAACATTAGATGGCGAATGCGAGGTCTAGGTTGCTCGATAACCAAGACAGGATTGAAGATGTCAGCCCTTGCCCGTTCAAAGGTAGAGAATTTGACAAAAGAAAGAGATGGCCTAGTGCAAGAGATATTTGATATAAAGAAATCATTGTCCAAGATGGAGGCCTGGATGGAGATGCAGCAATACGCACAATCTACGCAAAACCTCTCATCACCAACAATTACTAAATCTACTCAGGCATCGTCGGTATGCAAGTGTAAATTTGGTATTGTATTGAACTTACAATTATTTTATAAACGATAAAATACTAATGCCATTTTATATGTGTACATGTAGCCAGATGTTATATATATCGGTAAGAGATGCGACTTGCTTGGTTGGGGAAATCGTGATGTAGTTGCTCGTGGTCAAGTACACGAAGTTAATCCAAATGCAGTTGTCCACTGCGAACCAGTGGAGGATGGAGCTTTTGCTATTACCCTGACTGAGATTATACATCCTGACACTCGTTTATGGAAAGAAGATGGGTTCGCATCTACACTTGGAGAGGCCGGTCCGGGATCACTTGTGCAATGGGGGAAGGAATCTTTCAGATTTCGATAATTCAAACAAACTTGGTACTCTATAATTGAACTTGGTGTGGATGCTTTTTTTAGTTACTTTATATATATATATATATATATATATATATATATATATATATATATGATGTTTCGCTTGTTTGTTTTTTTGGTTAATTTTGAATTAATTTGACACTTTAGTTACTTTATATTGATGAACTCAGAACTTGGTTTGGTTTTTAGTTACTTTATATTGATGTTTCGCTTGGTTTTTTTTTTTGTTACTCTATATGTTGTTTGGTTTCATTTTTGTAATTTTGAATGAATTTTATACTCTATATGTAAACATATTAGACTCCATTTGGTTGTCACAAACCAAATGGAGGCTAAGCCCCTTTTTAACTCCGCTAATGCAACTCCTTGCATTGCCAGTCCCAAGCTCGGGTAAAGGAGGAGGGAGAATGGGCATCAAGGTGAGTTGTATGCAGGCTCATGTGTTTTTAGTTTACTGCCTTCTTCTATTATCATTTGAGGACCTCAAAGGCCCAACTAACTTGAGATTTTTATATGCAGGCTCATGTATTTTTAGCCCCACAGATCAATGTTGCCACTAAAAGGTTCAATATTGAAATGGTAAAGTTTTTAACTATTTACTTTATCTTTGAAATTATTATTTTTTTCATTCATATAAATTTTTTGCTCTTTCAATGCAACTAGGTACAACATTGGTGCAGTTATCTTGCTCTGGGCACCTAGTCTCATCCATTATTTGTGCAACTAATGTCTTGGAATGTTTTACAATCTTTAAAATCTTTATATGTAAATTTGTGCCCATTTGCATTGTCAGAGAAACTAAAAAATTTACTCATTCTCAGATTGTAATGTGGAATATGCATCCATTATTCAAAGAAAGGGCAACATTCCAAGCACTCACACTTTCTCTCCTTGCTAGCTAAATTGGTGAGTCTTCTTTCCTTCATACTATATGATTCATTGAAGAAGTGGCCTGGCCATTTGGACAGGCCCATGTTTATATATTATCACAAAATTGATGAAGTAGATCCGAATGTGCGTTGGAGCTATCCAGATGTGGAGCGGGGGTCCCTAGAAGGTGGGAACCGCTGTTATGACCATGATGAAGTTGTCCATTTCCTATGGACAGCATTGGAGGGCCCTGGACATTTGGACAGGCCGTGCTTATGTATTTGCTCGAAATTAATGGAGCAGACCCGGATGTGCGTTGGAGCTATCCGGATGAGTGGGGATCCCTGGAAGGTGGGAACCGCTGTTACGACCATGATGAAGCTGTCCATTTCCTATGGACAGCATTGGAGGGACCAAGCCATTTGGACAGGTCGTGTTTATGTATTTGCTCAAAATTAATGGAGCAGACCCGGATGTGCGTCGGAGCTATCCGGATGAGCAGGGGTCCATGGAAAGTAGGAACCGCTGTTATGACCATGATGAAGCTGTCCATTTCCTATGGACAGCATTGGAAGGGCCCAGCCATTTGGATAGGCCATTTTTATATCTGTATTTGTAGGGACCACACCCTTAACCTAAACCTAAACTTGAAAACCCAAACCTAAACCCGATCCCAAACCCGAACCCGATTTCATAAACCTAAACCTTAAACTATTCTCAATTTCCTAAATCTATAACCTAAACCTAAAAGTTAAACATAAACCTAAACTAAAACCTATAACCTTAACCTAAACAAAAACCTATAACCTAAACCTTAACCTAAATGTATTCTCAAATCCCTAAACCTAAACCTACACCTAATACTAATCACAACTCCCTAACCTAAACCTAAACCTAAACTTGAAAACCCTAACCTAAAGCGATCCGAACTCAAACCCAATTTCCTAAACCTAAACCTTAAACTATTCTCAATTCTCTAAATCTATAACCTAAACCTAAACCTAAATCAAAACCTATAACCTTAACCTAAACAAAAACCTATAACCTAAACCTTAACCTAAATGTATTCTCAAATCCCCAAACCTAAACATACACCTAATCTTAATCTCAACTCCCTAACCTAAACCGGATCCTAAACTTGAAAACCCAAACCTACCCGAACCCGAATCTGATTTCCTAAACCTAAACCTTAAACTATTCTCAATTCCTAAATCTATAACTTAAACCTAAAACTTAAACCTAAACCTAAACCAAAACCTATAACCTTAACCTAAACCAAAACCTATAACCTAAACCTTAACCTAAATGTATTCTCAAATCCACGAACTTAAACCTACACTAATCATAATCTCTACTCCCTAACCTAAACCTAAACCTAAACTTGAAAACCCAAACCTAAACCCGATCCTAAACCCGAATCCGATTTCCAAAACCTAAACCTTAACCTATTCTCAATTCCCTAAACCTTAACCTAAATGTACTCCCAAAGCCCTAAACCTAAACCTACACCTAATCCTAATCTTAACTCCCTAACCTCAACCGGATCCTAAACTTAAAAACCCAAACTTAAACCCGATCCCGAACCCGAATCCGATTTCCTAAACTTAAACCTTTAACTATTCTCAATTCCCTAAATCTATAACCTAAACCTAAAACTTAAACCTAAACCTAAACCAAAACCTATAACCTTAACCTAAACCAAAACCTATAACCTTAACCTAAACCAAAATCTATAACCTAAACCTTAACCTAAATGTATTCTCAAATCCCTAAACCTAAACCTACACCTAATCCTAATCTCAACTCCCTAACCTAAACCGCATAATAAACTTGAAAACCCAAACCTAAAGTCGATCCCAGAACCCGAACCCAATTTCTAAACCTAAACCTTAAAC
The DNA here is from genome assembly GCA_030180095.1 of Magnolia changhungtana. Lineage (NCBI taxonomy): Eukaryota > Viridiplantae > Streptophyta > Magnoliopsida > Magnoliales > Magnoliaceae > Magnolia > Magnolia changhungtana. Next base: position 3,320,078 of record JASAUF010000360.1, read on the forward strand.
TATTCTCAATTCCCTAAATCTATAACCTAAACCTAAAACTTAAACCTAAACCTAAACCAAAACCTATAACCTTAACCTAAACCAAAACCTATAACCTAAACTTCAACCTAAATGTATTCTCAAATCCCTAAACCTAAACCTACACCTAATCCTAATCTCAACTCCCTAACCTAAACCGGATTCGAAACTTGAAAACCCAAACGTAAACCCGATCCCGAACCCGAACCCGATTTCTTAAACCTAAACCTTAAACTATTCTCAATTCCCTAAATCTATAACCTAAACCTAAAACTTAAACCTAAACCTAAACCAAAACCTATAACCTTAACCTAAACCAAAACCTATAACCTAAACCTTAACCTAAATGTATTCCCAAATCTCTAAACCTAAACCTACACCTAATCCTAATCTCAACTCCTTAACCTAAACCGGATCCTAAACTTGAAAACCCAAACCTAAAGCCGATCCGAACCCGAACCCGATTTCTAAACCTAAACCTTAAACTATTCTCAATTCCCTAAATCTATAACCTAAACCTACAACGTAAACCTAAACCTAAACCAAAACCTATAACCTTAACCTAAACCAAAACCTATAACCTAAACCTTAACCTAAATGTATTCTCAAATCCCTAAACCTAGACATACACCTAATCCTAATCTCTACTCCCTAACCTAAACCTAAACCTAAACTTAAAAACCTAAACCTAAACCCGATCCCGAACCCGAATCCGATTTCCAAAACCTAAACCTTAACCTATTCTCAATTCCCTAAACCTTAACCTAAATGTATTCTCAAATCCTTAAACCAAAACCTACACCTAATCCTAATCTCAACTCTCTAACCTAAACCTAAACCTAAACTTGAAAACCCAAACCTAAAGCCGATCTTGAACCGAACCCGATTTCTAAACCTAAACCTTAACCTATTCTCAATTCCCTAAACTTTAACCTAAATGTATTCACAAATCCCTAAACCTAAACCTACACCTAATCCTAATCTCAACTCCCTAACCTAAACCTAAACCTAAACTTGAAAACCTAAACCTAAACCCGATCCCAAACCCGAATCCGATTTCCTAAACCTAAACCTTAACTTATTCTCAATTCCCTAAACCTTAACCTAAATATATTCTCAAATCCCTAAACTGAAACCTACACCTAATCCTAACCTCAACTCTCTAACCTAAACCTAAACCTAAACTTGAAAACCCAAACCTAAAGCCGATCCGAACCCGAACCCGATTTCTAAACCTAAACCTTAAACTATTCTCAATTCCCTAAATCTATTACCTAAACCTAAAACTTAAACCTAATTCTAAACCAAAACCTATAACCTTAACCTAAACCAAAACCTATAACCTAAACCTTAACCTAAATTTATTCTCAAATCCCGAAACCTAAACCTACACCTAATCCTAATCTCTGCTCCCTAACCTAAACCTAAACCTAAACTTGAAAACCTAAACCTAAACCCGATCCCGAACCCGAATCCGATTTCTAAAACTTAAACCTTAACCTATTCCCTAAACCTTAATCTAAATGTATTCTCAAATCCCTAAACCTAAACCTCCACCTAATCCTACTCTCAACTCTCTAACCTAAACCTAAACCTAAACTTGAAAACCCAAACCTAAAGCCTATCTTGAACCCGAACCCGATTTCTTAAACCTAAACCTTAACCTATTCTCAATTCCCTAAACCTTAACCTAAATGTATTCTCAAATCCCTAAACCTAAACCTACACCTAATCCTAATCTCTACACCCTAACCTAAACCTAAACCTAAACTTGAAAACCCAAACCTAAAGCCTAGATCTGAACTCGAACCCAATTTCTAAACCTAAACCTTAAACTATTCTCAATTCCCTAAATCTATAACCTAAACCTAAAACTTAAACCTAAACCTAAACCAAAACCTATAACCTTAACCTAAACCAAAACCATATAACCTAAACCTTAACCTAAATGTATTCTCAAATCCCTAAGCCTAAATCTACACCTAATCCTAATCTCAACTCCCTAACCTAAACCGGATCCTAAACTTGAAAACCCAAACCTAAAGCCGATCCCGAACCCGAACCCGATTTCCTAAACCTAAACCTTAAACTATTCTCAATTCCCTAAATCTATAACCTAAACCTACAACGTAAACCTAAACCTAAACCAAAACTTATAACCTTAACCTAAACCAAAACCTATAACCTAAACCTTAACCTAAATGTATTCTCAAATCCCTAAACCTAAACTTACACCTAATCCTAATCTCTACTCCCTAACCTAAACCGGATCCTAAACTTGAAAACCCAAACCTAAAGCCGATCCCGAACCCGAACCCGATTTCCTAAACCTAAACCTTAAACTATTCTCAATTCCCTAAATCTATAACCTAAACCTAAACCAAAACCTATAACCTTAACCTAAACCAAAACCTATAACCAAAACCTTAACCTAAATGTATTCTCAAATCCCTAAACCTTAACATACACCTAATCCTAATCTCTACTCCCTAACCTAAACCTAAACCTAAACTTGAAAACCTAAACCTAAACCTAAACTTGAAAACCTAAACCTAAACCCGATCCCGAACCCGAATCCGATTTCCAAAACCTAAACCTTAACCTATTCTCAATTCCCTAAACCATAACCTAAATGTATTCTCAAATCCCTAAACCTAAACCTACACCTAATCCTAATCTCAACTCTCTAACCTAAACCTAAACCTAAACTTGAAAACCCAAACCTAAAGCCGATCCCGAACCCGAATCCGATTTCCTAAACATAAACCTTAAACTATTCTTAATTCCCTAAATCTATTACCTAAATCTAAAACTTAAACCTAATCCTAAACCAAAACCTATAACCTAAACCTTAGCCTAAATTTATTCTCAAATCCCGAAACCTAAACCTACACCTAATCCTAATCTCAACTCGCTAACCTAAACCTAAACCTAAACTTGAAAACCCAAACCTAAACCCGATCCCGAACCCGAATCCGATTTCCAAAACTTAAACCTTAACCTATTCTCAATTCCCTAAACCTTAACCTAAATGTATTCTCAAATCCCTAAACCTAAACCTACACCTAATCCTAATCTCAACTCTCTAACCTAAACCCAATCTTAAACTTGAAAACCCAAACCTAAAGCCTATCTTGAACCCGAACCCGATTTCCTAAACCTAAACCTTAACCTATTCTCGATTCCCTAAACCTTAACCTAAATGTATTCTCAAATCCCTAAACCTTAACCTACACCTAATCCTAATCTCTACTCCCTAACCTAAACCTAAACCTAAACTTGAAAACCCAAACCTAAACCCGATCCCGAACCCGAATCCGATTTCCCAAACCTAAACCATAACCTATTCTCAATTCTCCAAACCTTAACCTAAATGTATTCTCAAATCCCTAAACCAAAACCTACACCTAATCCTAATCTCAACTCTCTAACCTAAACCTAAACCTAAACTTGAAAACTCAAACCTAAAGCCGATCTTGAACCCGAACCCGATTTCTTAAACTTAAACCTTAACCTATTCTCAATTCCCTATACCTTTACCTAAATGTATTCTCAAATCCCTAAACCTAAACCTACACCTAATCCTAATCTCAACTCCCTAACCTAAACCTAAACCTAAACTTGAAATCCCAAACCTAAACCCGATCCCAAACCTGAATCCGATTTCCTAAAGCTAAACCTTAACCTATTCTCAATTCCCTAAACCTTAACCTAAATGTATTCTCAAATCCCTAAACCTAAACCTACACCTAATCCTAATCTCAACTCCCTAACTTAAACCTAAACCTAAACTTGAAAACCCAAACCTAAAGCCGATTTCGAACCCGAACCCGATTTCCTAAACCTAAACCTTAAACTATTCTCACCCCTAAATCTATAACCTAAACCTAAAACTTAAACCCAAACCTAAACCAAAACCTATAACCGTAACCTAAACCAAAACCTATAACCTAAACCTTAACCTAAATGTATTCTCAAATCCCTAAACCTAAACCTACACCTAATCCTAATCTCAACTCCCTAGCCTAAACCTAAACCTAAACTTGAAAACCCAAACCTAAACACGATCCAGAACCCAAATCCGATTTCCTAAACCTAAACCTTAACCTATTCTCAATTCCCTAAATCTTAACCTAAATGTATTCTCAAATCTCTAAACCTAAACCTACACCTAATCCTAATCTCTACTCCCTAACCTAAACCTAAACCTAAACCTAAACTTGAAATCCCAAACCTACACCCGATCCCGAACCCGAATCCGATTTCCTAAACCTAAACCTTAAACTATTCTCAATTCCCTAAACCTTAACCTAAATGTATTCTCAAATCCCTAAACCTAAACCTACACCTAATCCTAATCTCAACTCTCTAACCTAAACGTAAACCTAAACTTGAAAACCCAAACCTAAAGCCGATCCAGAACCCAATTTCCTAAACCTAAACCTTAAACTATTCTCAATTCCCTAAATCTATAACCCAAACCTAAACCATAACCTATAACCTTAACCTAAACCAAAACCTTTAACCTAAACCTTAACCTAAATGTATTCTCAAATCCCTAAACCTAAACCTACACGTAATCCTAATCTCAACTCCCTAACCTAAACCTTAACCTAAACTTGAAAACCCAAACTTAAACTCGATCCCGAACACGAATCCGATTTCCTAAACCTAAACCTTAACGTATTCTCGATTCCCTAAACCTTAACCTAAATGTATTCTCAAATCCCTAAACCTAAACCTACACCTAATCCTAATCTCAACTCTCTAACCTAAACCTAAACCTAAACTTGAAAACCCAAACCTAAACCCGATCTTGAACACGAACCCGATTTGCTAAACCTAAACCTTAACTTATTCTCAATTCCCTAAACCTTAACCTAAATGTATTCTCAAATCCCTAAACCTAAACCTACACCTAATCCTAATCTCAACTCCCTAACCTAAACCTAAACCTAAACTTGAAAACCCAAACTTAAACCCGATCCTGAACCCGAACCCGATTTCCTAAACCTATAAACTAAACCTTAACCTATAACTTATAACCTAAACTTATAACCAGTAACCTAACCTATGGATTTTGCTATAGTTTAGAAGATTTGTAGGTACATTTTTTATTTCTTTATATATAATTGTTATTTTCCAGCTCTTTTTTTTTTATCTTTCTTCCTTTTGAGATGTATACAAAGGCATGCTTGTTTGATTATATCTACAATTGTTGTTTTATACAGGCTGACAAGCTAAAGAAGTTAGTGGATGATGGAATTCATTTTCTCAAGGGAAGGGTTTTGAAACTTGAAAGTGATCTTGTGTCGAAGTCTACAGAAGTTACTTGTGCAGTTTTAAGGAAAGAGGAAGCTCTATCTTCTATGTTTGCTGAACTTGACCGTCTGAAGAAAGAAAATTTTGTAAAAGCGCGAGCATTATTTAATGCATGAGGGCACGCCTTAGTTGTAATTCTTATGATAGGTTGAGCACAGTGAAGTATTGTTTATTTAGAAATGTGAATGTAGGATGCATTGTAGATTTGATTACTATTGTAATAAATGCATCATTTTTTTTCTCTGATTGCATTAAGCTTAGATGAGTTATCAATCATAGTAGGTACTTACAATGGAAACAGGGAAAATAGCTACGAAATATAATCCGTAGCAAAGCTACAGCTTTTTGCCGTAGCTATTACTATCTATAGCTACGGATTATATCCGTAGCTATTAGTATCTATAGTTACGGATTATATCCGTAGCTATTGGTCTCTATAGCTACGGATTATATCCATAGCTTTTCGTATGTAGTGCTGCAAATACCGTAGATATTGGTATCTATTGCTACGGATTATATTCGTAGCTATTGGTATATATTACTACGGATATAATCCGTAGCTATTGCTGTATATGGCTTTGGATATAATCCGTAGCTATTGCTGTATATGGCTACAGATAATATCCGTAGCTAATGGTCTCTATTGCTACGGAAAATATCCGTAGCTAATTGTATCTATTGCTACGGATATTGTCCGTAGCTAGATCTTTAGCTACCCCACCAATTGCGACGGACGTGATATGGACCAGATCCGTAGCAAAAGGGCTTTTGCTACGGATCTAGTCCGTAGCCTTTGCCCATTTTTCTTGTAGTACAACCTAGAGTAAGTACAAAAGTTATGCTGACACGCGAATTAGTAGACATTTAGACCATGTCTTCCTAAAGGTCTCTCCCATGAAGGAAATATTGCATTTTGGTAAGAAAGGAAAGTCGACCCCACGTTACATCGGTTCCTTCTACATCCTAGATCGCATTGGTACAGTTGTGTTTCACCTTGCACTACCAACTACTCTCTCAAATATACACAATGTAATTCACATATTGATGTTAAAGAAGTATGTTTTCGATCCGTCTCACATTGTTAAGTGGGAACATATATAGTTGCATGATGATGCCACCTACGTCTTATAGCCGACTTGCATCCTCGACAGAAAGGAACAAGTGCTTTGTAGCAAAGTCATCTTACTGTTGAAGGTGTTATGATCACACCATACGAAAGAAGAAGCTACATAGGAGACTAAGGATGAACTCTTTAAGAACTACCTTCAGATACTCAAGCTCTACAAACAGGTAAAATTTTAACGACGAAATTATTTTTTTAGGGGGGAGATTGTAACACCTTATATATTTCACCATACTCGATCCTAACATATATGCAAGTGTTACCACTAAAGAACCATTCCAATTCAATTAATTACATTTAGGAAGTTATCGAATACACCCAATCACCTAAATCTTGAGCCTAACCCTGTGACATATCCATCGAGGACCAAGATCTAGGCGACCCACAGTCAATTAATCAAAAAAAAATCATAGTTTAATGAAGATGCACATAAAATTAGCATAACTAATGGATTAGATCTGGATTATCGCATGTATATAACATGAATCAACCTAATTACCCTTTTGGCCTAAGAATCAATGGCATGTAATAATCAAGGCCAAATCACCATTTTTAATAATCTCATGAAGATTAACCGATAAACTTAGATCATCCAAACCCTATCCATTACACACAAGAACCTCGACTTCTCAAATCACTGTAGAAATAGTCGGATTAACCAAACAAGCTCTAGACCACTCATTTGTAGGCCATCGACCATGAAGCTATGAGAGCACATAAGATCGCGTGAAGAATCCCAATAGAGAATCCCGATACAATTGATTGTAAATAGATTAATAATGGCTTGGTTAAAGCATGCATATCATGGAATTTGCTGATAATGTTGGTGATGACTGATGAGTGACATTATTATCGGTTCTATGTGCATTGTGGGTAATATTGGTGACGAACCATATTACTGTCGATTCTATTATTTGTGGGCGATTTTGGTGATAAGCCATATCATTGTCGATTCTTTCATAAGACATGCATACGCATATCACAACATACATGCATTTAAATAACTAGATTTATAACACTATTTGTTATGTGATAAGTGTTAAATATTGCATTTTTACCACCAGTTTGTATCATTTTCCCTTAACATCGAATATTAAAATAACCTAATTAAATTGATTTTTCAATGTATAGAAGAAATTGGAAGTCTGAGATAAATCATGATGTTCAAACGATTTTAAAGTCTGAAAGAGACTAAGAAGGAACATAATAAAGTATTAAGGAATTCAAGATTGGAAGATTAAGAGAAGCAAGACTTTCCAAGGAAAAAACCATTGAACGAGGGATGACAATTCAAAGTGAAGAAACAAAGATTTTCGATTAGATCGATAGAACCTTTGATTCGATCGAGTGTCCATTAATTGGAGTCGAGGAGGTCGATCGATCAAAATAATTTGAAATTTATGAGATTGGTCACTGGACAAAATTGAGCACTTTTGATTCGATCAACCAGATTTTTTATTCAATCGAGAAAATAATTAATTTTTAAATTTTTTGCTGGAAAGTTTTTTATACTTCCAATTTGATTAAAAAGTTCAATCGATGAAAGGTGGTGCTATATAAGTTCACAAAATTTCTCAAAGTCAGTGGAAAATAGCTATATAAAGAAGCTTTGTAGACGTGTTAAATAGACAAATTAGGGCTTTGAGAGATAGCAAGCAAGGGTGGAGCTTTGTCAACACCTTCCTTCTTCAATTTGTACATATTCAATTCTATTTTTTTTTTTTTCTATTTTTATGCTATAAGATGTTAACTATAGTTGATTAATCTTTTAGCTATGGTTAAGGGGTGAAGCTCTTAATATATTTTTATTGTTAATTCATTTTAATTCCAGGATTATGATTTTGATTGATGAATTGAGATTGTTTTGATTGAATTCTTAGTATTGGTGAAAGTTTTGATCTATAAAATTCATTGATCTATTGTTAACTCCAGGTACAATATATGCTTGGAATTTCTTATGATCAATTACTTAGTTCTTCATAAGAAATCAATTAATTGAAATTCATGCCTTGTTTGGATGTTCTAGATTAGTTTAATTGTTCTATATTCCAATTAGAACGAATCCTTATTCAATTCTAATTTAGTTATTATATTGAATTGATGAATTACAATAAAGATTGATTAAAAGTGGATCCCTAGATCCTTAGTTATTTGTTTATTAATTATTTCTACGCAATTCCCAATTTACCCTAATAGGAAACTCATATTTCTATTGCTTTCTAGTAGTGTTCTTATAATACAGTCCCTGTGAATTAACCTCAGTCTTATTGAGTATGTACCACTTCGCAACCCTACACTTGAGATAGCTAAGTTCCTTATGTTGTGCTTTCGCTACCTATACTTGATTGTGTTGATATTGTGAGCAACTTCGAAAAAGTGTAACATTGGGTTTATCACTCACTCCCATTTGGGACAATGTTTTAAAACATCACCCAGATGTCATTGATACAGGTGTCATCGAAGTCGCAGTCTTAAATGAGACTTATGTGGATCCAGTGGTAAAAGTGTCATACTTCCAAATTTCTAATGAGCAGGCCTAGTTCCAGCATACTTTTGCTTTGTTGTTATCATTGGATTAGTTATCTGGTCTTATTAGACATTTAGTATGTTTTAGACATGTATATTGAGTCTCTAACTGAGTGGACTATGTTGTTTGTTTGGATTACTATATGGACATTTTGTGTGAATGATGTGGTACCACTTTACGTCGGACTTCATCACTATTTGGTTTAGTTCTAAACGATTGGATTTACTACCATTTTGATTCAATATTAAACTCCACTTTCATAAGATATAAGTAACACCTGAAATGTCGGGTACTAAGTGTGTATTCGACCCCTGAAATTCGAGGCATTACATATCGTGGAAAGTCCCGACCTTTCAAACCAAAGAAAACAGAAAGGAAATCTTCTTCTCGCATGGTGGTTATTCGGGTCTTTACCGTTTACATGGTACATGTGCAAGTTGCCCTATACGGAACACAGGTGGGTCCACCATGATGCTTGTGAGAAAAATACTCCATTCATCAATTTCTCCAACCCACGCTTGAATATCGGCTTAAATATTATGCAGTTTGAGGTTCAAGTGGGCCGCACAGTTTGAGAATTAGGCAGGAACTTGCCTATCGTTGAGACTCTCTTGTGGCTTGATCTAATGATCGGTTTGGATTATCTAATGGATGGTTTAAATCATTTCATGGTTAGAGTCTTCCTAATATGGATCATAGTTAAGCTAGACAAGGATAATAGAGAGAATATCTCCTTCGAACATGATCTTGCGCAAGTGGTTTGTGTCGTGTTTCATAAACCCACCTGTTGTGCACTTCAAGTATGATTCATACGTGGGAATTGTCAGTGATGGTCGTTGATCACCCATAGATAATAGCCCCTGATGGCCCACTAAACACAAGGTGTGACTGTTAGGATTCATGATGAAAGGTTTCACGCCAACAAACCGTCCTCCTTTTTAGAGACTTGTGATGAGCAAGAAAATCATAAAATTTCCATAGGCCCCATATAATAATAAATTACATAGGTGATTAAAATAAAATAAAAAATTCTCATAAAATTTAAACTCTACTTTTCTTTCTTAATTTAAGAAAAAGTGGTGTGGTCCACTTGAGCTTCGGATCTACTTCATTTTTGAGCTCATTGTTGGGATTTTTGGCCTGCGGAATCACACAGATCTAGATCTAGGATAGCAATCCAATGGCACTAAGCACACACATAAGAAAAGAGAACACACAGATTTAATATGGAAAACCCTTGCAGGAAAAAACCACGGCACAAAGCGACAAATCACCACTATGAAAGCATCAATTACAAAGAGAAAAGACTTACTCGATTCGAAAAACCTCGAGTCTCACCCTTGCTATACCCTTTGATAACCCTAAAACCCTTTAGAATACCTTTAGGAAGTCTTGGAATAATCTTAGAATATCTCTAGAGACCCCAATTTATAGTTTTGACAACTTCCTTTTCGTATCCCAGTTGCGAAAGGACTTGCGTCACAAAATCCGCGAAACTCCTTTAGCATCCCAGTTGCGAAAGGACTTGCAACACAAAATCCGTGAAACTCCTTTCGCATCCCATTTGTGAAAGGACTTGCAACACGAAATCTGCGAAACTCCTTTCCGCATCCTAGTTGCAAAAGGACTCAGATTTAAGACATCTCGCAACACTCATAACCTTAAATAAGCTTGCAAAACACAGTAGGGATATAAAACATATAAATTATGGTAGGCCCTATAGTGCCGACCACCAGCTAGCTAGGTGGTGTTGGGGTCACCACTTAATCCGTTCCCACACTTGTGTGCCTCTTCCTGATCATACACATCTCATAGAATTTCATTGTCAGCATCATCATATAACCCTTGTACCAACAAATTGAGGTTGGCTGTCAGGATTCATGATGACTGCCAACCTAACGCAACTGTCCTCCCTTTTCCAGTTTTGTGATGAAGAATAAAACCAAAAATAGTTTATTACATATGTGATTTTAAAAAAATAAATAAATAATAAAATCGCATAATATTTAAAACTATTCTTTCTTTTCTTAATTTAAGAAAAATGGTGTGGTCCACTCCAGCTTTGGATCTACTTTATTTTTGGGCTCATAACCTTAAATGAGCTTGCAAAACACAACATGGATATAAAACATATAAATTATGGTGGGCCCTATAATGCCAAACACCAGCTAGCTAGGGTGGTGTTGGGGTCACCACTTAATCCATTCCGATGCTTGTGTGCGTCTTCCTAATCATACACATCTGATAGAATTTCATCGTCAGCCTCGTTATATAGCCCTTATCCCAGCAAATTGAGGTTGGCTGTCAGGATTCATGACGACTGCCAACCTAACGGATCTGTACTCCTTTATCCAGATTTGTGATGAGGAATAAAAAATCATAAATAGCTTATTACATAGGTGAATAAAATAAAATAAAAAATTACATAATATTTAAAACTCTGCTTTCTTTTCTTGATTTAAGAAAAAGTGATGTGGTCCACTTGAGCTTCAGATCTACTTCATTTTTGAGCCCGTAACCTTAAATAAGCTTGCGAAACACATAGTAGATATAAAACACATATTATGGTAGGCCCTACGGCACAGATCACACCAGCTAGCTGAATAGTGCTGGGGTCACCACCCAATTCATTCCGACACTTATGTCCCTCTTCCTAATCATACACCTCTCATAAATTTTCATCATCATCGCTCTCATTTCTACATAATCCACCTAATTGAGGTTGGCTGTCAGTATTCATGATTGAAAGTTACCACAAAATTTCCATGTTGACTGCCAACCTAACACAACCGTCCTCCTTTATCCAGGTTTGTGATGAGCAATAAAATCATAAAACTTACACAGGCACGGTGCAATAGTTTATTACATAGGTTATTTATTATTTAAAAAAAAAAAAAAAAAAAAAAAAAAAAAAAATCTCATAAAATTTAAAACTCTCCTTCTTTTCTTGATTTAAGAAAAAATATTAATACAGTTAAGAGCATTAATAGAGTATTAATAAGGTATAACATTACATGACAAGAAATGGCATGATACACATGTATCGATGATCAAGAGGTCACTAATCTTAGTTACTAGAAGTGATTATATCACAAATAAAAGATAACCCATTTCGGAGTTTGAATCATCTATGACATTTGTGTAGTGGTGTCGAAAATATCCGCCGGTGGTATGAAATAGTCTATGGACAGCCCAGGGACATTGAAGACGACGTCGTCGATCCGCCACACTTCCTCCATTCTAGTCCTTGTGTGTTGCATCGACACCTCTCCAAAGCGGAATATGGTAGCAATGGACCGCCCACAGTGAGCAATCAGCACACCATCGACTTCCCTGTAGTCCTCAATGCTGCTGCCGATGGTCGTCTCCCAGTAGACGGCATCGGCTCCTGGGGCCTGCACTCTAGTGAGATGTGAATCCTCCATGTATATGAGAAGGCCGGTTCGTTGGCTGAAGTATCCATATAAGACGTGCCTGATCACCTCAGCTGAGCCATCACTTCTCTCGACCACGGTCGCACGATCGGCGGCCACTTTCAGTACAAAACAATCATCTTCACCTATCCGCTTCTCGCCAAGACATTGTGCTTTTGAAAAAGTGCTTGCAGTGCTTTTAGGATCTAAACCCTGGAGAAAACACATGCAAAGGCTGCTTAGAATTGCCTTGAGATTAGGTCTAATCTTGTAACATTTAAGGAGTACCAACGACAAGTGGGCCCAATAAACCATTGGTTCGGATTATGGTCCATGTGTTGTAACCATCCAATCATAGTCAGATGACTTATAATAATTGGATAATGCTAAAGATGATGGAGTTAGTACATAAGGCCCAAGCAAGAGCCAGATTGTACATATGATGACGGGCCACGATTGTATGAGCTAAAATGACTTGAACCCAACCCCAAACTAAAAATTGACTGGACCATAGTTGCCAGTTCTGACCCTGGTCCATTCGCCTAGCTAACAGACCTAGGTCCAAACCCATTCCAAAGCTAGTTAACACGTCCGAAGACACATGTTTTGTTTGCTGGGCCACCTTCCCAGCAGTAATAATACATTGCTCAATGAAAAAGCACCATGCATGCATTTCCATGCAAAAAAAAAAAAACAAAATCATTATTCTATAATGAAAAATTTTTAATTTTAGTTCCACATCTGTCAAACACACTTGCTGCTTTTGTAAGAAGATCTTAACCATTGACTGTATCACGCTTTATATAGAAAGGTGTGATTCGTTATCATACTTATCGGGTCCGGTTATAGTTATATAAAGCTGTTTTTACAGTCATATGATACAGCAAATCTTCTGATTTTGTGCAATCAAATCCTTTAGAATGGGATAAATACAAATCTCTAGAAATACAAGATATCCATATGATTACAGTTCAGTATATCTGGACCTGATAAGCATGATGACCGAATCACACCTTTCTATATAAATTGTGATTTGGACAATGGTTAAGATCCTCTGACAGATTTTTCATCAGCTATATATCATTGATGAACGTAAGCAGCATTCCTCTACGAATACCTTGTCGCCACTTACAGCCTAATGGACCATCATCAGAGGCTTACAATAAATCGAACCTACCATGTAGATAGTCTGACCAAAAAATCAGAATGGCCCACTTAGATGGGTGGCGTGTAAAAACGAAATGTATAGATCTTTAATGATATTGTCGTCAGCACGTGCTCAACGTACGTGCACATGTGGGCAGCATGAACAGCGGACAAGCCTGACTCTAGGGCTGGGTTACTTACAACCCATGGCTTCGATTTGAATGTGCATGTGGTTTTATATATATATATATATATATATATATATATGTGTGTGTGTGTGTGTGTGTGGAAAAGGTACTATGCGCCCGAGTAAAGCGGTCGTCCATGAGGTCGAGCTGGGGTGGGCCCCACCGTGATTCCTATCGAAGATCCACACCGTCCACCAGATGCACCGCTCCAAGTAGGACCCACATGGCTAGAAATCAACCGTCCACGGAACTCAGGTGGGCTATACCTTCTGAAAACATAAGTATACACGTGAAAACATGTAAAATCACTTGGTGGGGTCCACCTGAGATGTGGATACCACCTGAAAAGTGGTTTAAAATTACATTTAAGTGGTACACACATGATGGACGGTTTTGATCATGAAGAAACCTCTCGAAAGGCCCCCACAACTGGTTTTGAATGTTTCAATGGTGCACGGCTCCTCTCTACTTCTGTACGTGGTGTGGCCCACAAAAGTCACGGATTGAGGTGATTTTCAGCCGTGTGGGCCCGTCCATGGATGGTGCATCTGACTGAGGAGGTAGAGGTTTGAACGGCATCACGGTGGTGCCCACCCCAGCTCGACCTCATGGAGACCGCTTTACGCTCGAGCGCATGGTACCTTTTCCCACATATATATATATATATATATATATATATATATATATATATATATATATATATATATATATATATATATGTGGGAAAAGGTACTATGCGCTCGAGCTGGTCATCCGTGAGGTTGAGCTGTGTGGGTCCCACCGTGATGCCTTCGAAGATCCACACCGTCCACCAGATGCACGAGCCCAGGGTGGGCCCGCATGGCCCAAAATCAGCTGTCCACGTAACTCAGGTGAGCCATACCATCGGAAAATATAAGTATACACGCAAAAACAAGTAAAAGCACTTGGTGTGCCTCACCTGAGTTGTGGATACCACCTGAAACTTGTTCTAAAATTACATACAAGTGGGACACACATGATGGACGGTGTTGATCATCAAAACATGTCTCGAAAGGTTCCCACAAATGGTTTTGAATGTTTCAATGGTGCACAGCCCCTCTCAACTTCTGTACGTGGTGTGGCCGACAAAAGTCACAGATTAACTTGATTTTCAGCCATGTGGGCCCCCTCTAGAATGGTGCATCTGACTGGGGGGATAGATTTTCGAACGGCATCACGATGGGGCCCACATCAAATCGACGCCACGGATGACCGCTTTACGCTCGAGCACATAGTACCTTTTCCATATATATATATAAAAGGGTTTAAGTACTATAAGCTCCCTGAGGTCGAGTTGTGTGGGCCCCACCATGATGCGTGTCGACCATCAACACTGTGCATTTAATGGGTCCCCTTTAAATTATGGGATATCCCAAAAATCAGCCGTATACGGAACTCAGGTGGGCCATACCATCTAAAATCATGTAAAGACATGCCAAAACATATAAAAGCACTTGGTGGGGCCCACCTGAGTTTTGAATGCTGCTGAAACTTGGTCTGAACCCTCATCCAAATGGGACACAGATAATGGATGGGCTGGATTTGCAAACCACATCTTGGTGGGCCCAAAAAACATCCCATGAATGTTTTAATGGTGCACGGCCCCTCTCCACTTCTGTATGTGGTGTGGCCCACACAAGTCATGAATTGTCTTGATTTTGAGACCTAGACCCACAATGGAATGGTGCATCTGATTGATGGGGTAGATGTTCGAAACACATCATGGTGGAGCCCACACAGCTCGACCTCATGAGACGTTCCCATCAGCTAGAGCGCACAGTACCTTCTTCCTGTATAGAAAAACTCAGATTGTCCACGTGTGTTCACGTGTTGGGTAAATGTGGCTAGCAATAATACTCAGGTATAGTAGGTGCGGATTAGGTAAGAACCCCACCTCACCCAAGATGGTGCAGCCCTTATTGTGGGGCTCACCTGGATGCATCAATTGTATATCCATGCCGTCAAAACTTTTTTCCCAAATCATTTTAATGCGTTATCACAAAAAATAAAGCAGATGTGATTACCAGGTGGATGCATGATCCCAAAAAAATCAAGCAAATACAATTACCAGGTGGACCATACCATAAGGAAATAGTGATGATTTATTATTAATAGACCACGAGTTTTGGATCAAGCTGAAATTTGTTTTATCCTTTTATTCAAGATTATGTGACCATTTGTTTTATCCCTTTATCCAAGATTATGTGACCTTATCAACAGATTGGAAGGCAAATAAACACTATAGAAACATTAAGGTGGCCCTGAGAAGTTTTTAATGGTAGAGCAATCAGTCCCCACTGTTTCCTAGAGTATGGTCAACGTGGGATTTGAATCTTTTTAATTTTTTGGGGTTCATGCCTTCAAATGATTTTGAAAAACTGATGAACGGCACGGATATAAAATAGATACATCAAGGTGGGCCCCACGGTAAGGGCCACACCGTCTCGGTGAGACGGGGGTCTCACCTAAATCACTTATGTTTATTGTATTTTTTATGGGCTTTGGCGTGGCTTTTTTTTCTCTCTTTTTTTCTTCTACGAGGAAATATCACTTTATCGGGATCCTCCAGTCGAAGCTTTAAACTGCCTGCTTCGGTTTTGTTCTGACAAGTAGGGCCCAGTCTCGATGATCAAGACTGTCTGTCTGTTACATTGACCCGGATTGGTACGTTAATATGCTAAACTCTGTAGGGCCCACCATGATATATGTATCTTATCTATGCCGTCCATCCATTTTACCGGCTCATTTTAGGGAATGAGCTCAAAATCGAAGCATAACCAAAGCTCAAGTCGACCACACTACAATAAAGAATATGGATAATGATATCCACCGTTGAAACTTTACTAAAGAGCCACGGTTATGCTTCTTTGTCATTAAACTGTTATTAAGGTCAGGGAGACATGGATATAAGGAAAAAACCAAATATCATCTTAATCCAAAAACTTTTGTGGCCCTTGAGAAGATTCCATTGATACTCATACAATTTCAACTGTTTCCTATGATGTGGTCGAATTGAGCTTTTGATATGCTTTAATCTTGAGCTTATGGCTTAAAATAAGCTGGAAAAACAGATGAACGGTGAGGATAAGACACATACATCACAGTGAGTCTAACAGAGTTTATAGCTGGGTGAGTGATTCCGGAATGCGTCCACCATACCATAGAAACCTCCCAGATGAAATGTGAGGTCCATGTTATTTATATGTCATCCAACCTATTCATTGGGTGGATCCCCACCAGGATGAAGGTACCCATTTAAATTAAGCCATTCCAAGATTTAGCTACACCACAAAAAGAAAATAACATAGGTTTTAGGTGTGACCGTACATTTCTACCATGGTGTGTCCCACCTCAGTTTTTGATACGGATGATTCTTCGGATTCGCGGTTTGGATTCCATATACACATCATTAGTGGCCCCACAGCATGAACCTATACCAATCACCTTAGGTTGGAACACACGTCACATTCTCTTCCCCCTACTCCTAAGCAACGGTTGTCATGGTTTTCCTCTTACGAAAACATAATAATAAAACCAATGATTGAAGGCTCAGATGAAATACCCAAGTGTGGCCACAAAACCATACACGTGCCACACGTGTACGATGATCCAGACCATTAATCAGGTGGGAACCAGACTGGATGGTCTCAAAACGAGCACCAACAGGATGATTACACGGAACATTGCCCATTTCTACTCATTGGTCCATTTGCACATTACCAATGAGATTGTTAGAATCATCTCAACGGTCCAATTTCTGGGACACATATGGCCACATATAAGGTGGATATTGGATGTTGCATCTTAGAAAATTCTCTCATTTGGAAAACAGAATATCAGAGTAGAAAATTTCGAACATGTTTAGCAAAATAAGGAAATTGGAATTAACCAAGCTTCCCAATTTCCCTTAAGTGAATATTATCCTACCTGGATGATTCGCCGGAGTGGCCTTTGTGGACCTTTGGCCGCATGCGTGCCGAGCCAAGGCATGTGTCGCCACACAATCTTTCCATTACTGCCGGCAACGACCTTACTCCCGGCGACTACCAGCTCTACAGACCACATTCCCGGCGACATCTGCCATACTACAAAGCAACCGTTCTCGCCGCCTCTTGTGCCCACATTCCTCACATTCTTTCCAGATGCAATCTCCGTCTCGCAACAAACCATTTTCACAGTGCCGGCTGCATACAGACTCTTCGTACACTTATGAAGCTTCAAGCACCCAGTCGCTGCTAAGTACTGTTGTAAGATATAATGCGCAGAAGAAGTCTCCTATGTTTAAAACATAACTTTATATTCAGTGCTTAGATAATAAAATGTTGTAGTAGAAAGAAAGAATAAGCACTACATCTTACAATAGGAATATCTTTGACATGAAGATTCGGAATTGCATCAGTAGCTAGAGATATTGGGGCGAGTGGACAACCTAACACCCCAAGCATAAGTTTCAAATCGGGCCGCTTAGTAGTCGAATTTCCATACATCGATATAGAAAAATTACCACCTCCTGATGAGCCTTTCTCCATTTGCATCCGCACCCATGTGCGAATTACATCCCAAGAGCTTTCTTTCTTGCCTGCTTCGCCCTGTGTGTCGGGGTCTGGGCCTTCGAGTAAAGGTGTAAGGGGTTGTGTGCACCATCTTTGGTACCTCCTTCGACCCCTCGGACCCATTGTCATTACTAACTGAGTTACTAGAAAGATGTAGCAGATGTGTATTGTGAAGATGGATGACTTTGATTGTTTTAATGATGATGGTACAGAAGAAATAGATGATGGCACCTATAAAAGGTACCAAATGAGAGGCTGAGAGAAGGGGTTGTTGGATCTGGTGTCCTCTAGGGTAGGGACACAGGGAATTTGAAGGAGGAAGAGAGGAAGATGCAAGAGGGGGGAAGAGATGGAGGAAGGTTCTTTTTCACAACAGACAAAAGGGACAGCTTATCTGTCCAACGGCAGGGAATGAATTGAATAATGCCCGTCTTCGCATGTTGGGGTGTCTTTAGTTATCTTCTCTTTTGCTTTATTTTACTTTTTCTTTAGACAGACGGCCCCAGCCTCCTCTTGTTGTTTTGTTTTATTATTTAGAGCCGCTGGATGTACCTGAGTTCAGGTGAACCTTCATCTATCGTATCAATGAACCTATGAATATAGCCCGGATTAGGTGAGGCAGGGGTAACATGTTAGTGGGTGACGGTCTGACCGTGGGCCCCACCTCATGTATGTGTTTTATATCAACACTGTCCATCCGTTTTCCCTGTTCATTTTAGGCGTGATCTCAACAACTAGGTAGATGTGAATCTAAGGTGGACCACGCTAACGGAAAACAATGGTGATTGAGCGCTCACCGTTAAAAAATTTCTATACTCATTTTCATTGGAGCCGTACAGTTAGGCAAATGCAAAGAGAAATGATCACATACACTTCTTTCAAAACAATGGGTTATGTATGTGGGACGTGCAGGAAGTTCCTGCGGTCAGAAGCAAGGCAGGTCCACTTTGATTTTTACTAGAAATTCAGGGAAGCGGATTGGCTGGTGTACCACACACCAGCTATATAGCTGCTGTAGGTACGTGTCGTGCGTGGACGAGCACTGACACTCCTCGAGCTCCGAGTTGTACGAACGGTTCAAAGGAGATCAAAGTTACATGGGCCCTACGGTGATGTATTTATTATATCTACACCGGTCATCTATTTTAGAGATCATTTTAGAGCATTATTCAAAAAATGAATCATATCCAGAGAAAATCTGGGCCACACCACAAATAGCAGCTGAGATAATGATTTTCACCGTTAAACAATTCGTAGGGCCCGACATAACGTTTATTTTCCATCCAATCTGTTC
This sequence comes from Magnolia changhungtana, assembly GCA_030180095.1. Classification (NCBI taxonomy): domain Eukaryota; kingdom Viridiplantae; phylum Streptophyta; class Magnoliopsida; order Magnoliales; family Magnoliaceae; genus Magnolia; species Magnolia changhungtana. Next base: position 3,339,683 of record JASAUF010000360.1, read on the forward strand.
ATATGGTCACAAGGACCTAAATGAAGAGGAAAAATAAATTTCATATTGATCCAAAACTTTTGTGACCCAATAAAGGGTTTCAATGGCAGATGTTCAATCCCCTACTTCTTTTTGCAGTGTGGTACATTTGATGGTTAGATCTGTCTTATTTTTTGTCTCAATCCTTAAGACGTGCTCGTCAAATGGATGGACGGTTTGGATATAACACATACCTCATGATCAGACCCACAGAACTTGCTTACGTCAATACAGCGGCTATTTAGCTGATGTGAGGTACACCACCCAGTCCGCTTAGAAATTAAATTCATTCCGCATCATTTTCTCACTAATGGTATCAGGACATGAGCCAAAAAGTAAAACTGATCAAAAACCAAAGTGAGTCGCACGACAGGGAAAATTGCACATGGAAATGCGCATCGTCCAAACCTCCCTAGTTTCCGGTGACGTTCATATGCCATCCATACCGTTCATATGACCATTTACTGATGAACTTAAAACACAAAAATATTACCTAGTCCAAAACTTCTAAAGCCCGGCTATGTTACAACAGTGGTCATTCAATCCTCGCCGTTCCCTAACCTGCGGCACACTTGATTTTTTCATATACTTTTTTTTTTTTTTTTTTTCTCATGTCCTAACAGGATGTGGCAAAGTGAATGGACAAGATGGATTTAACACAAACATCACAGTGGGCCCACCTAGCTTTTCAGCGCATGAACTTTCTGCATAAATAGTACTATGAGGTGGAAAATCTATCCCGTCAGATAGACGCACAGTTCCATGGTGGCCCACAGGCCTAAAAATCAAGTCAATTCATGATTTAGGTGGGACACACTAAATACAACAGTTGAGAGGGGTTACACACCTATTAAATCCTTCATGATCGTTTATTGAGCCCACCGAGATGTGGTTCACAAATCCAGCCCATCCATTGTGTGTGTCCTACTTGGATGAGGGGCCAGACCAAGTTTGAGTTGCATCCAAAACTCATGCGGGCCCCATCAAGTGCTTTTATATATTTTAGGTATGTCTTCACATAGTTTTAAATGGTATAACCTATCTGAGTTCAGTATATACGGTTGTTTTTTGGAATATCTCATAACCTAAAGGAGACCCATCAAATGCATGGTGTTGATGCTCGACATACATCACAATCGGATCCACACAACCACTTCCCACACACACACCAACACACATATGTGTGTAGGCTACTGTAAGGCCCTTATCCTGGTCTATACCATTCCGTAGGCTCTCGCAATCCTCTCTGTCGAATTCCGGAGACCCGCGACTCGTGGATAGCATTTGCGTGCGATCCTGACTCACACCCTGTCCACTCGAGTTGACTCGACTTGAGACTTATACCCTTGTGACTGCATCGTCGCCGCGGTTCCAACGCCGCGTCTTGTGCAGCGATGCAATACTCAGGCCAGGAGTTGTGGGCCCGCGTTTATTTCAAGGAAAACGCCGCGCTTTGCGAATCCCAAGAGAATTTATCGAATCAATCACATCAATCAATCAAGTACAAGCAAGTATACAACCCATCCCTCTCTTACCAACAAAGCATGGTACCTCTCTCTCTCTCTCCCATTCCCAAAGTCAACCAAGATCATCCCTTCCTTACAACAACCCATCCCTCCCTCCTTACATCTCTTCTCTCTTTCATTTTCTCTACCATTTTCAAAGCAACCCAAGAGAGGAGAGACCGTCCAAGCTCTTCCAAGAAAGAGAGAGCTTAGTGTGTAGCCCACTTCCTACCCAAAACTCTCATCTCCACCCTTCAATCTTCATCTCCCACCATCAAAGAGAAAGCTTAAGAGCTTAGCATTCCAATGAGCCAAGAAGGAGCGAGATCAGTGGGTGTTCATAGCGTTAGATCTTGATTTTGATATAAGACCCACTTGTGATGGGACCCGTTTTGATGTATGTGTTGTAGATCTTAGAGGGACCCATAGTGGCGGGGTCCCCATTACCCCGTTCTCTCTCTCTCTCTCTCTCTCTCTCTCTCTCTCTCTCTCTCTCTCTCTCTCTCTCTCTCTCTCTCTCCTTTTGTGATATGTGTGTGGCCCACCCTGATGCACCCCACCATGAAGTATGTATTATATCCATGCCATCCATATGTCGGGCCCACCTTGCTGAACTGTCGAGTGGCAAGCCCGCTGGCCTGTTCGTCTGGAGAAGCCCATATGAAGAGAAAATACAAATATCTACTTGATTCATTAATGCAGCTGGTGGGTCCCACACATGTGGACCCACCTGGAAGTGGATTGGCTAGAGCACCACACGCAGTTGGACAGCTATTGTGCAGTGTCAGCAAGCTATATGGGCTACCCTGATGTATGTTCCTTTCATCTCCACCGTCCAGACCTTGGACGGTGGAGGGGCCGTTTGATGTATGTGCTTTACCCATGCTAGTAAGCGGAAATGGGGCCCACATGCCACGTGCATGAAATCCAAACCATCCATCTGTTGTGGGTCCCACGCAGCATGCAGCTGCTGCTGCATTCACGTCAGCATGTTCATGGGGTCCCATCATGAGATATACGTTATATCCCAGCCGTCCGTGTCCATCTGGACGAGGGGAAAACTCAAATATCAGCTTAGCCACGTGTGGACCCCACCTTGATGGTGTTGTCTCCATCATCCAGACCTTGGACGATGGAGCCCATGTGACATACATGTTTTATCCACATCATCCACCTGTAGACGGTGGGCCCTACCACTGATGCATGTGTTGTATACTTGTCGTCCATCTGTGGTGCCCACACGTGTTATATGTGCTTTATTAGCACCGTTCGTCCGTGGAAAGTGGGTCCCCAACATGATATATGTGATTTATTCCATGCCGTCCACATCTAGACTATTGGGCCCACCCTACACATGAGGCCCCTGCATGATGTAAGTTTTGTATCCTCACCGTCCACGTGGACGGTGGAGACTGCCATGATGTATGGGTTATATCCAAACCGTCCATCTATGTGGACCCCACCATCTACATAGTTGTTGTATTTATGACAGCAAATTCTGTGGGTCCGATCCCAAGGTATCTGATATCCCAATCGTCCATCTGTTTTGGCAGTGGATGTGGCCCACCTTTGATTTATGTATTCTATATCTGCACCGTCCAGTGGTCTGGACGATGGGGACCACGTGCGATGTATGTGTCTTAGCCTCTCAACCCGTCCGTTTGTTGGACGGGTGGGGCCCACCTTGCTGATGTATTGTACATCCACACCGTCCAGCCCTCTGGACGGTGGGACCCACCTCATGTATATATTGTATATTCACGTCGTCCATCTATTTTCTGCCGTGTGGGACGGTCGTGATGTATGGGTCTTATCCGCACCGTCCGTAGGATGGGACCCATGTGATGTATGTGATTTATATCCAGGTTGTCCGTCCATTTCTAGGACGTGAGGCCAGCCATGAAGCACGTGTTGTATATCCTCACCATCCAGCAAGGACTCCATGATGAATGTGATGTAAATCCACACCGTCTAGCCATGGATGCAAGGCCCACCTACTGTGGGAACACAGGGCCCACCATGCTGTACATGTTTGTAACGCCCTAAAAATTGGGGCTCAAGCATAAGCTCCACTCCCGAGTTCCAACGCATCACTTATGCAACATAGAAAATGATGATTAAATGTTGTCCATGTTAGTGCATTAAACATGAGTGGGATTATACCAAAATAGCATATCATACTCCAGAAACAGTTAAATTACGCAAGCGAAAGACTGTGATAAATATATAAAGTATATAAGCTGTTGTAAGTCTCCAGAGTGTGAACATGTTACCAGGTTAAATATATACATGTATACTTCCCAAAATGGACCAAAAATTAATATACATGTGTAATTCAAAAAGACAAAATAGCAAGTGTAAGGGCCGAAAAGGCCTAGCTATATGTCCTAGAGGGGGGGTGAATAGGACTATGTCAAATAAATGTTATAACAGCGGAATTAAAAACAATATGATAGCCAAAATAAATCACAATGCAGGAAAATAAAACAACCTCAAAAAGCTGATCTTGAGGGATTGATACAAATGTTATTCTAAGGACAACCTTTCACAAAAAACCAGAGTTTATGGTAGGACAACCTTATTTTTAGAAAGATCTTTGTATCAAATCTCAAACCAAAGAGGAATACAGAATTAAGCACAAATTGAAACAAAGTGTAATCACAAATGTATTGTTCTAGGGACAGCCATACACCATAAAAATGGCAGGGCAACCTTGCTGGAACAACTTTAAAGAAAATTTAAATTCAAGTAGATAAAGGAATAGTAGAAAGTAAATTCTAAATTATTACAAAATTCCCGCAATGCTTGAATTAAATGATTATAACATTTACCACCACATATACATCCCGCAAATGAATATTAAAGATTAAAAATGTAAATCATTCAACCACAACACAAGGGATTATAGTGGTTCGCCTGTGTGTTCACCAACTGTTAAACAACAGCCACACAGAATGCTACTCCACTCCTAATATCCTCACACAGGGGATATTAGCGTTCACTCACAAAATAGGTTTTCACAGGTTCACCCAAAACCTTTACAATTGTGTCTTTGTCTGTGGGCTTACACAAAAAAAACCCCACTTCTGAGTTTTCCTGGCTCTCCTCAGATAACCAATACAACAAGATTTTTCTGGCAAATCTTGAAAGAAACCAAAACAGACAGGAATTTACAATTAAACGTAAAATACCTGATTAACTCCTTCGTTGTAGCAGCCCGGTAGAACCAAATCAGAGTAAATGATTGAATGTTCAAGTTCAATGTCCAGTACTTAATTACAATGGTTCTAGTTCTAATAGATTTTAAATTAGACCAACTAGGGCTTATCTTAATTGATTTTGATTCCAAATAAAGGGAATAACAATTCCTCTTATCAAATTAGATTGGAATAGCAGAAATAAAATCAATTAAATAAAGCTAAAGAAAGATAGTATAAAATAAGCACACTTAGCTTAGATGGAGCACAAAATTATCTCTCAGAAGTTTGATGAAGATAGGCTTGAATGCATTAATTAATTGCTTGAATTCTTCTGAGTTTCGTGCTCTATTTATAGGTGAGCAGATCGCATCTTCGACTGGTCTAAGGAGCTCTTCGACTAGTCGAAGAAATAACAGATTTGAAAAAAATCGGGCGCGATAAGCTTTGACCGTTCTACGAATGGTCGAAGGCCTCCTTCGACTGGTCGTAAGTCACCTTCGACTGGTCGAAAGTCTCCTTCGACTGGTCGAAGACCTTGTATATTATCGCTGGACTTTGAATCGAAGATTTACGACTGGTCGTAGAAGCAGTCGACACTATTCCTTCGACTGGTCGAAGACCTCCTTCGACTGGTCGAAGCCTAACAGAATTTATACGAATTTTGTAACAAACTTATGACCGATCGAGGAATTTCTTGGACTGGTCGAAGTAAAGCTAGGACTAGTCGAAGAAAGCCTAGGACAAGTCTCCGAACTGCCCAAACACAAGTGTCATATACATATGACTTATGTATCCAAAATGGCCTACTTCTAAGGTCAACCTATGGTCATTCAAACCCCATTAAAGAAGTAAGGACATTGAAAACATTAGGAATAAGTGACCTAGAAGTTTAAGCCTTAAAGTCTTGATGAAGCTCAACCTTGAAAGTGACTTGAGTTCTATACGAACTACTTTGTACTCTTCTTGAAGTCTTGTATTCTTGAGTCTTGTCTTGAGAGCAATACTTGAAGTTAATGTTGATCTTTCTACTTGTAATCTTTGCTTGTTGTGAGCTTTGCATGTGTATGAATGTTGATCTTTAGAAAGAGCTTCACTAAAGCAAGTTATATAATAGTATTTTTATCACCACTAATTTGACAACATACAGGGATATAAACTATAGCACTTACAATCTCCCCCTTTGTCAAATTAGTGACAAAACACATAACAAGATATAACCAAGATAAAAGATAAACATATGATAACCGGTTAGAGCAACATATAAACCAGTTGATATCAATTCTGGCTTACCTGCAAATTAAATCAATATCTAACATTCAACCATTCCAAACATACTCCCCCTAAGTAAACATAACCATTCTCCCCCTTTTTATCACAATATGACAAAGAAAATAATAATATAAAGGGATATATGAGAGGAAATAAGATGAGAAATGAGATAATAGCAGAAAAACAGAAACAGGTAACTCAAAATAAGCATAGGATCACAATAAACAAATATCCAGCATAAAAGAAAAATAGTATCCAATTCCAAATCAGATGACTTAGTGCTAAGAGTTAAAGTTATTACAAACCACAATATCTCATATAGACTAGTCAGAATTAGAACTAGAAGACGGCGCAGGAATAGAGGGATCAAGTTGGTGCATGCCCTTATTTAATCGCCGAAGATATTTCCGCATGTACTTGAATTGAGAATCATGAGCAACAGACATGTTTTCTATCTTTTCATTCAAATTTTTAACTTTACCCTCCAATGCACTCAGACGTGCATCAAAATCAGATGGTACAAAATCTGGATCATTTGTTGAATCAGAATCCAGTTCCTCAAAGATATCATCCATATTAATGTCATCCCCCGCGTCTTCATGACCAGCACCACCACCATTACCACCTTATTCAGGAAGTAATTCCAGCTTCATCTTATTGAGATTAGAGTTGTTGAAAATCAGATGATGGATAGGTGCCTCATTAACTGGCATATCAACCAACATATGTGCAGCTAATACAGTCATTAAATAACTAAAAGGGATGTCACTATGACCATGATGGAGTCTAAACTGAAGAAGGAAATGACAGATTAAGGAAGGCAGACAAACTGAAAAGTACCATCGAAATAGCATGAATAATACGTACCATAAATGAGGTCAAGTCGGTTTATTACACGACCGAGGATACAGATTAGACACAAAGATTCTCAGAGAGTACTCGTATTTGGGTAACAAATACCTATGGGAAGCACATCTCCTTTTTAGTCCAAAGTGAACATTCATGTTGCACAAGTCTCTAGTGAGCATATGCGTTTTTCGGATAGAGAGTTTATCATCAAATTATGAATAGGAATACCCTCATCATTCACTTGGAATATCCATAAGGGCTGAAATTAAATGACGATCAATTTCAAATGGCCCTTCACTAGTAGATATTTTAAAAGTTAAATTATCCAGTGAGAAGTCACTAATACATGTAAACATGGATTGAGCAATGGACCGGTATGCAGGCCCACCCCAATGCAATAAGTTAACCCAACCTACAGCTTCAAGTAAAGGAAGGATATCAAAAGGTGCAATATGGTTAATATCAACAGGATGTTCAATAATAACATTACGAGCTCTAAGGTCTATAACATAAGAAGAATCACTAGTAGGCTCAAGAAGATGACGTTTGGTCAATCTGGAAGAAGAAGAAGGACCACGGGAAGTAGATTTTCTTCCTCTAGAAGCCATATGCAACAACAATAACACGGAAATAAAGAGTTGCAAAGGATTGAGAAATGGGTTTACTACAATCAGATTTTTCAAAATCCAAACCCCAAATCTCAATGAAATCCTAAATAGAAAGCTTCAAGTTAGAAAAGAGAGCAATCTAGACACTGATTTGCAAGAAAAACATAAATGGAACACTAACCTTGAAGAACAAGAATGGTGGGTTCGACAAGTCGACGCTCGGCTCCTTAGAGAGAAAAGATGAAATGAGGAAGAAAGCAAAAATCCCCAAATTTAAGTGATTTCCGAGATCTACGACTGGTCGTAGGTATCTACGACCGGTCGTAGGTCGACTGGTCGAGTATACTCACGACAGGTCGAAGGAAGTCCAGAAATACATATTTCTTGCAATTTTTAAAGAAAATGGAATTAATCCTAGCAAATATATACATTATGATACACGTAGGCATAAATAATCATTTTGAAATACACATGCCAAGATCAAATTTCATCTTATTAAACCTAATTTTATCAAGAGGTTTTGTGAAAATATCAGCTCTTTGATCTTCAGTAGGAATATATTCCAGAGATATAACTTTTTCTTCTACCAATTCCCTAATATAATGAAATCTAATGTCAATGTGCTTAGTACGAGAATGCTGAATAGGATTTTTTGAAATATTTATTGCACTGGAATTATCACAATGCAATAACATAGAATCCTGTTTAATTCCATAATCACTTAGCATTCGTTGCATCCAAACAAGCTGTGTACATGCATTACCAGCTGCGATATACTCGGCTTCAGCTGTTGAAAGTGATATAGAATTTTGTTTCTTACTAAACCAGGAAACTAAACAATTTCCAATGTAAAAGCAACCACCACTGGTTGATTTTCTATCATCTAGATTACCAGCCCAATCAGCATCTGAGTACCCAACAAGTTGGACACTAGTCTCATGAGGATACCAGAGACCAAGATTTATAGTACTCGTAACATATCTAATAATCCGCTTAACAGCAATCAAGTGAGATTCTTTTAGATCAGATTGAAATCTTGCACAAATACCAACACTTAAAGAAATATCAGGTCTACTAGTAGTTAAATATAACAAACTACCAATCATACTCCGATAAAGTTTTGAATCAATATTTTTACCATTAGAGTCTTTTGAGAGTTTCAGGGTAGTACTCATAGGAGTATCGAAATTCTTGTTATTCTCAAATCCAAATCTCTTGATTAGATTCAAGGCATACTTAGATTGAGAGATAAATATTCCTTCAGGTTGCTGCTTAACTTGCAAACCAAGAAAATAAGTTAATTCCCCAACCATACTCATTTCAAACTGTGATTTCATCAAGCCTGCAAACTCAGTAGTCAAGTTAGTACAAGTTGATCCATAGATGATATCATCAACATAAATTTGTACTATTAAAATATGATCATTATGTTTTGTAACAAATAGAGTTTTATCAACAGATCCCATTTGAAAATTGTGACTTAAAAGAAATTTTGTTAGTTTCTCATACCATGCCCTAGGAGCTTGTTTTAATCCATAAAGTGCTTTTTTAATCCGATACACATGATCAGTATTTTTGGGATCTTCAAAATCCATCGGCTGTTCAACATATACTTCTTCATGTAAATCACCATTTAGAAAAGCACTTTTCACATTTGATATATTTTTATCTTTCTAAAACATGCAATGGATATAAATAGTCTGATAGATTTAAGACGTGCTACTGGTGCAAAAGTTTCATCAAAATCAATTCCTTCTATTTGAGTATAACCTTGTACCACTAGTCTAGCCTTGTTTCTAATTATATTTCCACTTTCGTCCGATTTATTTTTGAAAATCCATTTTGTTCCAATGATGTGTTTGTCTTTAGGTCTTGGTACGAGATACCAAACATCATTTCTTACAAATTGATTAAGTTCTTCTTGCATTGCAACAATCCAATTCTCATCAGCAAGAGCTTCTTTTACATTGGATGGTTCTATTTGGGATGTAAAACATACATAATTACATAAATCCTCAAGTTGTCTACGGGTACGAACACCAGTAAGAGGGTTTCCAAGTATTTGAGTGGTTGGATGATCTTTAACAGTCCTCAATTCAGATTCAGTCTGATTTGATGAAGTATCGGGTTTATCAATGATTAGAACTTCATCATTATCTGAATTAGAGATTGGCTTATTTAAGTGATCATCAATGATAACATTGAAGGATTCTTGAATCACACCAGTCCTTTTGTTCAGAACCCTATAAGCACGACTGTTTAAAGAATATCCTAAAAAAATCCCTTCATCACTCTTTGTATCGAATTTTCCCAAATTTTCCCGATCACGTAAAATATAGCATTTGCTGCCAAAAACTCGAAAGTATTTGACAGTAGGCTTTTTGTTGAACCATAATTCGTAAGCCGTTTTATTATTATCTTTGCTAGTATAAACTCGGTTAATAATATAGCAAGTTGTATTACTGACTTCAAATTTCACCAAAGATTTTTAGAGAGCTTCATGCTATTCAACATGACATTAGCCATTTCTTGTAGCACCCTATTCTTTCTTTCCACAATTCCATTTTGTTGTGGAGTTTTGGGAGCTGAAAATTCATGTAATATTCCTTGGTCGGTACAGAACTTCTCAAAATTGTTATTCTCAAATTTAGATCCATGATCACTACGAATCTTACTGATTTGAGAAGATTTTTCAGTTTGAATCCTTTTGAGAACTTTTCTTACTTCTTCAAGGGTTTCAAATTTATCCCTTAAGAAGACTACCCAAGTGTATCTGGTAAAGTCATCAACTATTACCAGAATATGTTTTTTACCACCACGACTTTCCGTTCTAGTAGGTCCAATTAGATCCATGTGAAGAAGTTCGAGTGGTTTTGATGTGGTATTTGAATTCACCTTTTTGTGTGAGTTCCTTGTTTGTTTGCCTATCTGGCATTCACCACATATTTTATCTAATTTCTGAAGTTTAGGTAAACCTCTTATAAGTTCTTGATTGCTCAATCTATATAAATTTCGATAATGAACATGTCGAAGACGTTTGTGCCATAAATCAGTCTCGTCTGTATGAACCATGTAACATGTTTGATTAGATGAAATTTGGATTCGCTAATAATATAGCAATTTTCAGACGTTTTACGTCCAGTTAATATTACAGAACCCTTATTATTTAGTATCTCACAGCTTTGATTAGAGAACCGAACACTATGGTTATTATCACATATCTGAGATATGCTAAGTAAGTTATGTTTTAGGCCTTCAACATATAAAACATTTTTAAATATAGGAAGATTAAAAAGTTGAACTGTACCTTGGCCTATAATCTTGCAGTTGCTACCATCACCAAATATGACTGAACCATCAGTCATATCTTTCAGATCCGTGAATAAAGCTTTGTCACCTGTCATATGCCTAGAGTATCCACTGTCTAGGTACCATTTTGAATGACTTGTTGCTTTGAAAGCAATGTGAGCAACCAAGCAGGTGACTTTTAGAACCCATTTCATAACTGTTTTGGGTTTAGGAACATAGTTGGTCTTCTTTTGTTTATAGTTATAAGAATAACCTGTAGAGTTAGATTTTAGGAGCTCCTTGAGTAAATCTACTATCTTTTCAGCTAGTGGATTTCATTTTTGATTAAAGTTGACATGGCTACTTCCAGGTTTTTGAAGAGTTTTTGGATTTTTAGAAAAACCTTGATAAGTATTTTTCCCTTTTGAGTTTGAGGACCCTCCTTTCACAAACATAGGAGGAGTATACTTTTGTTTATGAGATAAATTTTTATCATAGCCCAGCCCAGATAGATCGCCACATTTTCTTGATCCGGATAAGAGTTTTTCTAACTTTGGATCACCTTGGGCATATTTCCATGTGTCCTTTTGACTCAGAAGAGAAGATACTTCCTTTTTGAGATTTTCAATCTCAGATTTCAAATCAACAATTAAAGAATTTTTGAATTCCAAATCGCATTTTGATTTTTCAAAACAATCTGAAATTTGTGATTTTTCTAAGACAAGTGATTCAAAACATTCTTTGAGTTTAGAAAACTTTTCTTTTTGAAGTTTAAGTTTGACAGTAATTTTACAACTTTCTTTGTATAGGGCATTGTAAGCATCTTGAAGATCATCTTCATTTTCATATTCACTATTCGGATTTTCTTCACTTGTTGAGTCATTATCTGAAAATGTGAATTTGGCTAGAGTCATAAGTGCTTTAACTTCATTCCCTAACTCAGTTTCAGAATCTTCTGATTCAGAAGAAGTTTCAGAATCAGATGATTCATCCCACGTAGCCAACATACTCTTCTTTTTATCGTTTGATTTTTGGAAATCAACCCTTTTCTTGCTTTTAAAAATCTTGTAAAATTTCTTAGCCAAAAGAGCCATATCATCTTCTGAATCAGAATTTTCTTCTGAATTACATTTAGAGGATTTTAGAGCAATCGATTTACCTTTAGGAGTTTTAAAGTTTAACTCGTAGGTTTGTAAAGAACCAACTAATTCCTCTACTCTCATATTATCTGTATCACGAAGTTCCTGGATCGCGATTACTTTAGAATTGAACCGTTCAAGAAGTGAGCGTAATATCTTTGCACACACTTTACTTTCTGGGATTTTATCACTAAGACCCCACATTGAGTTTACAATGTCATTTAGTCTAGCGTAAAAGTCCATAAACATTTCATTTTCCTCCATATGAATTTCTTCAAATTTGGTTGTAAGGAGTTGGACTTTAGACTTTTTGACAATTAATGTACCCTCGTGTGTCATTTCTAGTATATCTCAAGCTTGTTTCGCAGTATCATAGGATATGATTCTTTTGAACTCATCCGGTGATAGTGCGCAAGTGATTGCATTTAGTGCTTTAGCATTGGCACTATACTCACTTTTCTGAAGAGTGGTCCATAAATAATAAGCAGGTACAAACATAGTTTTTGAACCGTCGAATTCAATTACTTCAATGGTAGGAGTTTTCCATTCAGTTATTGTGGCTCACTACACACTCTCATCCATTGATTTTAGGAAGATTCTCATTCTGGCTTTCCAATAGGCATAGTTGGAGCCATCAAATGGTGGAGGCCTCGTGACTGAAAGGCTATCAAAATATGACATCTTTTTAAATAGCTTAGATCGTTAGCTCAGGAAATAAATCCAAATAAATAGCAATAAGAACGAGCTATTAGGCTTTGATACCACTTGAAAAGGCCTAGCTATATGTCCTAGAGGGGGGGGGGAGGGGGTGAATAGGACTATGCCAAATAAATGTTATAACAGCGGAATTAAAAACAATATGATAGCCAAAATAAATCACAATGCAGGAAAGTAAAACAACCTCAAAAATCTGATCTTGAGGGATTGATACAAATGTTATTCTAAGGACAACCTTTCACCAAAAACCAGAGTTTATGGTAGGACAACCTTATTTCTAGAAAGATCTTTGTATCAAATCTCAAACCAAAGAGGAATACAGAATTAAGCACAAATTGAAACAAAGTGTAATCATAAATGTATTGTTCTAGGGACAGCCATACACCATAAAAATGGCAGGGCAACCTTGTTGGAACAACTTTAAAGAAAATTTAAATTCAAGCAGATAAAGGAATAGTAGAAAGTAAATTCTAAATTATTACAAAATTCCCACAATGCTTGAATTAAATGATTACAATATTCACCACCACACATACATCCCACAAATGAATATTAAAGATTAGAAATGTAAATCATTCAACCACAACACAAGGGATTATAGTGGTTCACCTGTGTGTTCACCAACTGTTAAACAACAGCCACACAGAATGCTACTCCACTCCTAATATCCTCACACAGGGGATATTAGCGTTCACTCACAAAATAGGTTTTCACAGGTTCACCCAAAACCTTTACAATTGTGTCTTTGTCTGTGGGCTTACACACAAAAAAAACCCCACTTCTGAGTTTTCCTGGCTCTCCTCAGATAACCAATACAACAAGATTTTTCTGACAAATCTTGAAAGAAACCAAAACAGTCAAGAATTTACAATTAAACGTAAAATACCTGATTAACTCCTTTGTTGTAGCAGCCCGGTAGAACCAAATCAGAGTAAATGATTGAATGTTCAAGTTCAATGTCCAGTATTCAATTACAATGGTTCTAGTTCTAATAGATTTTAAATTAGACCAACTGGGCTTATCTTAATTAATTTTGATTCCAAAGAAAGGGAATAACAATTCCTCTTATCAAATTAGATTGGAATAGTAGAAACAAAATCAATTAAATAAAGCTAAAGAAAGAGAGTATAAAATAAGCACACTTAACTTAGATAGAGCACAAATTTATCTCTCAGAAGTTTGACGAAGATAGGCTTGAATGCATTAATTAATTGCTTAAATTCTTCTGAGTTTCATGCTCTATTTATAGGTGAGCAGATCGTATCTTCGACTGGTCTAAGGAGCTCTTCGACTAGTCGAAGAAATAACAGATTTGAAAAAAATTGGGCGCAATAAGCTTTGACCGTTCTACGACTGGTCGAAGGCCTCCTTCGACTGGTCGTAGGTCACCTTCGACTGGTCGAAAGTCTCCTTCAACTAGTCGAAGACCTTGTATATTATCGTTGGACTTTGAATCGAAGATTTACGATTGGTCGTAGAAGCAGTCGACATTGTTCCTTCGACTGGTCGAAGCCTAACAGAATTTATAAGAATTTTGTAACAAACTTACGACCGATTGAGGAATTTCTTGGATTGGTCGAAGCAAAGCTAGGACTAGTCGAAGAAAGCCTAACACAAGTCCCCGAACTGCCCAAACACAAGTGTCATATACATATGACTTACGTATCCAAAATGGCCTACTTCTAAGGTCAACCTATGGTCATTTAAACCCCATTAAAGAAGTAAGGACATTGAAAACATTAGGAACAAGTGACCTAGAAGTTTAAGCCTTGAAGTCTTGATGAAGCTCAACCTTGAAAGTGACTTGAGTTCTATACGAACTACTTTGTACTCTTCTTGAAGTCTTGTATTCTTGAGTCTTGTCTTGAGAGCAATACTTGAAGTCAAGGTTGATCTTTCTACTTGTAATCTTTGCTTGTTGTGAGCTTTGCATGTTTATGAATGTTGATCTTTAGAAAGAGCTTCACTAAAGCAAGTTATATAACGGTATTTTTGTCACCACTAATTTGACAACATACAGGGATATAAACTATAGCACTTACAAGGGCATCTAGTCAACATCCCAGAAGTCCCCGTCGATCAGGCCACGACTCACATGAACCCGCCTGAATACTGCATATATGAGAAAGCATCCTCATCGTCTGTGAAGTCTGGCTCCGCCTCATCAGTCGGGTCTCCATCTGCAACTAAGACAGAGTCTGGTTGATGTTTAAAACACCGTCCCAGAACATGGGAGTGAGTAATCAACTCAGTGGAACAATAAAGCAAAAGTTAACATGTTATCAATTCAGTCAAGTAGTAATGATAAAACATTACAATCAAACATCCCTAAGTACTCTGATTAATGCAGGAATAGTACGTATATATGATGCATGCCCTCGCTTGCACTCCCTTTGCGATCTTCATCTAATGGTCGCGCATGTCAGTCACTTCCTCAATGCTCTACCCAAAGCCAAACGGCACATGCAATGCGGAGCATGAGCATGACTACCCAGTTCTTATTAGTCCTTTTCATACAGCAGGATTGAGAAACTAAGATACCTCTCTTATATCAATACTCAAACAATGATCCATTCTAGGGTCGTTAGTCCTAGTAAATCTCATACGATGTTGCGGTTCTAGGTCACTGCAAATGGCTCGTCACCACGATGCAGTGTAGGCCTAATTATACTCTAGTTGCTACGGAAAGGCTCATCGCCTCTCCGCAGGCTCAGAGTATGCTTGAGGTTACTACAAAAGGCTTGTCACCTTATTAGTGTAGGCCGACAGCTCGAATACAGTGTCTCATACCACTGTATTCAGCTCACGAGGCTGCGTTGCTCATTGGACACTACGGGGAGGCTGTCGCCCCAGCGTAGGCCGACAGCTCAACCACGGTGTCCCATACCACCATGCCCTGCTCATGAGTCTTAGCGGATCGAGGTACTAAGGTTAACGGGGTTTTCACTGGTGAGTTTGGTACCCTAGGTTCAAGCAGTAGTGTCCAAACATGGTGAACATACATTGGGTCAATCAGGTTACTTGACGAGCTAGACTAGCACGAGCGCATGTCGAGCTGATTGACATGAAGTACGTGAGCATTCCGCATAGCCTAACCACTGTCAACAATCAAAGTACCGCTCGGATTCGTCAGGCACGTCCCATGCGGTGAAACAAGATCAGCCACCTATTAAGGATCTGTTACCGATTGCCTGGACTAAACAGTAGTCTCAAATACATCCAATTCCAACAAGTATTCATATGATATTGTCAAAGCAGTAATAGACACATAATTTCAATCCTACAACCATTTGAGCATGTTATGAATTATAAAATACACAAGAATTCACACATGCACATTTCATAAGTAAAGCAGAGAAAGAAATATAAGTTACATGGAGGAAATCATACACATCTTTAAGGTAGTTGAGAATCTCATCTCAACACCGATATAAAGTATAATTTACTACATACTCGTTCATTCAGACATTTCTACAAACACTTGGACTACATATTCCAACATACATGACGTATGTTGGTGATAACACGTATTAGGGCAAATCCTTTCACCAAGGAGTTGTCACGTATACCACAACCATATATCTACGACAGTTAATCATGGCAAACACAAATCTAGATTTCATACTCTTACAAGGATTTTAACAAACACATGAAAAACACTATTGTCAACATAGTTCATATGTATATATAAAGCGAAACAGACATCGCATTTGGCATGTGAAATGACACCCACGTCAGTAATAAATCATTAGCCGACATTGAAAGCCTTGAAAACCATAACATATACGTTTATAGTCCACACCGTACACCGGTAAACGCGTATTGGATTCGTTTTAGACACTTAATCTTTGTCAACGGCAGATTGACAACATATAGCACGAATTAAGTTAGCTATTTCATAACTTACACTATCTGAAACCCTTAAACATACTAGGGTTAGGTTTTCTTACCCAAGTACATTGTCAAAAATGTCAAATTTGTGACAGATAGGGTGGCTAAGTGTAAGACCCGTGTCCTTGACCGCACCGTTACATAGACTTCCTCGGTCTTTCCAGTCGAATTTCGGCAACCTTCGACCCTTAACCGGCGTTGCGCGTGACCATGATTCACATGCTGTCAACCCGAGTCGACTCAACCCGAGACTTGTACCCTTGCGACCATACCGTCACCGCGGTTTCGATGCCGCAACTCGCGCGCCAAGGCGATGCTCTGACCAAGAGATGTGAGCCAACGTTCGGTGTAAGGAAAATGCCACGTGTTGCGAAATCCAAGAGAATCTCAACGAGATGTCACATCAATCAACCATCAATCAATCCCATCTAGTCAAGTACACATCACTTCACACTCTTCCCCAAGCAACCCCTAAAGTCAAGAATTTCTTACACCACCCATGCCTTTCTTACACCTTTTACCCCAAAAGTCAAAAAGGTGCTCTTACACCCATCACCCCCACATCCATCACTCCATCAAACATCACCCATCTCTCTCTCCCTTTACAAGTCTCTCTCTCTTTTTCAAATCTCATTCCAAACAAACCCCCATACGTATGAGCCTCTCCCTCTCTTTCAAAGCTCCAAGTGTGGCCCACCTTTCCATCCCAAGATCTCTCATCCTAGCCATCCATTCCTCATCTCCTCCATTGGAATCGAAGCTAAGGAGCTAAACAACCCATAGGAGCAAGAAGATCAAGTGGTGGGTGCTTGATAATAGTAGTTTTTCATGTTTTTTTATGATGGGCCAAGTGAGGCCAACTGATCAATGGTTTGGATCTCACTTGGGACCCTAAGTTGTGGCCGATGGCCCGCTTTGATCATCATGATCATTCCATGATGGGGCCATTCTCCATGGCCCCCATCATGATGTTTATTTTTTTTGCTTTAGATAGGTCATTTAGACCGTCCATATTGGTGGGTGATCTCGGATCTCCACCTATTTCATCATTTGTTGATCTAAGGGCCCACTTGTAGTGGGACCCACCTTGATGTATGCTTATGATCAAGAGGGGCCCATAATGGCGGGGCCCCTCCGATATTGCCGGTGCCTCTCTCTTTCTCCCTCCCTTTCTCTTTCACATTTTGTGGTGTGATGAAGTGGCCATGTGGCCCACCCGAGTGAACCCCATCTTAATATATGAATTACCTACGTCATCCAACCATTTGTTGGCCCACCCTGATTGCATGTCTGTGGGTGGGGCCCACCTTAAATACATGTGTCATCAACCGTCCAGCTTCCAGGGACGCTGGACGTCGACGAACACTGAAGTGCGAACCGACAGTGGGTGTGCTAACCGCATGAGAGAAAAAAAAAATATAATAATAATAAAAAGATTTGGTTTTAGGAAGGGCTTCCTATATAGGCCCCACCTTGATATATGTGTTCAATCCACGCCGTCCATCCTATTCCTTCCCTCGTTTTAGGCGTTGAGCCGAAAAATGAGGTCCATCCGATCATCAGGCGGTCCATACCATAGGAAACTGTGTTTCATATTGTTCAAAGCTTTTAAGGCCCACCTTGCCTTATCTACACTCCAAATATGTTGTACATTAGGTTTGTTTTGTGTATTTTGAGCCGTAGAATCTGTTGGACGGTGTGGATTTACCTAAAGCAGGCCCCACAGGTGTTTTTTTCAAAAAAATAAAAATAAAAAAATAAAAAGGGTAGCAAGAAGAAGGCAAGCCTTCTTCTTTGTCAAAAGACAAAAAGACCTTGCCAATGCTATTGCCGGCGTGCGATGTGGCGGAGGGGGGGACCACCACGGCTCTTCTTTGTGGACCCCACCATGATGCTTATTTGTCATCTGAACCGTTTATTTGGTGAGCCACCTCCTTAGGTGGGTCCCCTCCAAAAATCAGCTCGATCCAGATCTCGGGTGGCCCACACCACAAGAAAACAGCGGTGACTGAACTCTACCATTGAAACCCTTTCTGGGCCCACTGAAGTCTCGGATCAAGCTGAAATTTATTTTTACCCCTCATCTAGGTCTACTTGACCTTATTGACGGTTCGGATGGCTTATAAACATTTCGGTGGGCCCCACGTGGAGCCCACATGATTTGCATGTTTTTATCCCACTGTCCACTGGACAGTGGAGCCCACTGTGTTGTGCGTCGGTGCACGCGTGTGTGCTGGTGGAGCCCACTGTGTTGTGCGTGGGTGCACGTGTGTGCTAGTGGGTGTGTACGTGGGTGCGTGCGTGGGTGCATGCGTGTGTGTGCGTGGGTGTATATATGTATATATTTGTATATATATTTATATACATATATTATTGTGTATATATATATTATTGTATATATGTATATATTATTGTATATATATACAAATATATATTATATTATATTAGGTAATATATCTTATGGTGGACCCTCATGTGGACCCCCCCCCCCCCCCCCACCATGATGTATATGTTACATCCAATCGGCCCATCCATTTTGAAAGCTCATTTTGGGCATAAGCTTAAGAATGAGCCAGATCCATAGTCCAAGTGGACCCCACCTTGGCATGTTTTGAGGTCCATCTTAATGTATTTGTGGTAGATCATTGGGGCCCACTTTGATGTGGATGTAAGGCCCATGTCATTAGGCCATTTGATGTATTTTAAGACCCATGAGACTAGGCCCATTTGATGTATCTAAGGCTCACGGGTTATGACCCGTTGCAATGCGCATAAGGCCCATTGGTGCAGCCCATTGATGTGGCCCACTTGACGAATGAAAGGCCCATATGGTATGGCCCATTTGATGTATCTAAGGCCCAATGGGATGAACCTAAGGTCCATTGCAATGTGTAACCCCAACCTAGATCATGTAATGATGTTTACGACGGGCAATGCCTTGAGAGCAATGTTGGTTTGACGTCCACATTGTCGAATAATGTTGGTTAAATATCCGCCTTATGATTCTCCCTAGGGCCCATTGTTAGGCCCATACTTGTAGGCCGTCTAGGCCCATCTCCTTATGAATAACATCTATCCCATATAACATGATTAGTATAGTCCAATGATTCATGATCATACGCATCATATGTATGCTTGGTATGAGAAGTGACTGATCATAGCATATGCCTTTGGGCAGATTATTTAGGGGCTCCCGGTTAGGCGGGGTTGCCCCACATGAGCGCACGAGATGCGCAGGATTGTTGCATGATTGGATAGTATGATTCATGCATTTCGCATTGTGTGATATGGTCACTTACGCCCTAGCGACAACAGGGCTGTAGCCGCCACAGGCATATCGTGGTTGACAGGATTGGATACCGAAAATCTTGTTCTACATAGGGTGCTATAGATATCCTTGGGTGAAAGTCCCTAAACCCTTATGGTACCAAGAGGTTGCTCCAACGTCTAGACCGAGTGGGTGCATGAGCACCGATGGCCTATTACCAGGAGGCTGCGCTTTCCACTGTGTCGTGGTCGGTTGAAAGGGGGTACGGCCTTACCCGCCCGAGAGGAGGGGGCAATGCTAGGCTGAGTCTGACCAGCTCGAGGAATGGGTCCGCTATCGACGAGCCGAGCCCGATATTGGCAGGTGGATAGTGAGGTCTCTTCCACTTACCTTATTGTGCGCGATGGGGCGGCAATCTGGTTTAGAGTGTACTAGACCCCGGTGATATCCCAGATTTTGAGCTGTACTGATATGTGGACTTAGATGAGGATTTGTATGCTTGACTTGCATCTTGCATCGCATAGCCTTGGTACGGCCGACATCATTCATGCCTTGCATCGCATAGCCTCGGTACGGCTAATGGTATTCATGGATTCACCAACATGTTCCGCATTACTCTGATACTTCATATTTGCATTACTACCTTGCGCACACACTTTCACCACCCTCTAAGCTTTCTATAAGCTTATGCACGACCGTTGCATGCAGGTGACGTGAGGACGCAGCAGCGCTGAGGCAGGAGCGTAGGGCAGATCTTTTTAGAGCTTTTGTCCATTCTCATTGTATTTTCCTTTATGCTCATTGTACTTGTAAAGTTTTTTATCATAGTGGAAATGTGATGGAGTTTTTGGTTGTTATTTGTGGGTTATGCCTTTGGTTATGCTTATGACGAATTAAACTGATGTTGAAAATCCTCCTTGTAGCATCCCAGGATCGGAACCTGGCGTATGGGCGCTGGGAGCTGAGAATGGGGTTCTATGGAGGCTGTCGGCACCAGATTTGACAATCGAGAGTTTTGTAAGCTCGGTTTTCGAGTTTGGGGCGTGACAGAAGTTGGTATCAGAGCATAACTCGGGAATAACTAAGAACAATATTACATGTCTGCTATGAGTTTAGGATGATTAAGTCCTAAGTCCGGATAGCTTAGCAATCTTTATTACCGACCCTTAACGTATGTACCTTCAAGAGTTTCCAAGTTGATATGCGCCTTCGATCTTCCTATAGGACATGGCGCGCCAGAGAGTGACCCGATCGACCCCCGCACCACCACCTAAGACTCTAGCATCACCGCCTGAGACTCCCGCACTACCACCTACAATGCCCATTCCACCACCAGAGATTCCTACTACCCATCCGGAGTATACTGCTCCTCCACTAGAGACCAGTGCGAACCCAACCGTATCCGTGAGTGCCTCCCAGTTGTAGCAGATGTTACAGGCTGTGACGGCTGCACTTCAAGGACAGGGCAGGCACCCTGTTGTCTCACCGGAGCAGGCCGATCAGGACCGCGCGAGTGCCCTCCTTCGTGAGTTTCGACGGCTCGATCCCCCGCGTTTCCAGGGTGAGCCAGACCCGACGGTAGCTGAAAGATGGCGTGCCAATGTGGAGAAGATATTTGAGACGATGGGATGCACGACCAAGCGGCGAGTCCGATTAGCCGTATTTCTCCTCCATGGTGAGGCTGAGCATTGGTGGGCGTCAGTCTCCCTAGCAGCAGGTACTGATTTTGTGTGGACATGGAAGGATTTTGTGGATCGGTTCAACCGACAGTATTTTCCTGATTATATCCGACGACAGCGAGCGTTGGAGTTCGAGGCCCTGGTGCAGGGTGATATGACAGTGTCTCAGTACACGGCCCATTTTGTAGCACTGTCTAGATTTACACCATATCTAGTAGATGATGAGGGGTGGAAAGCCCGCCGATTCGAGGACGGCTTGCGTTACGATCTTCGAGGCCGTGTCATTGGGCATGAGCTCCCGACATTTGAGGGAGTGGTATGGAAGGCCTAGATTTATGAGGTTGAGTGGGCCGGTTCTCAGTCCGATCGCGGTCAGAGGAGAGACCGGAAGAGGCCCGCTCCTTCCGGTGACTCACAGCAGCATCGATCGCAGCAGCAGAGGCGCACAGGTCGCCCGGCCTTCCGAGTGCCAGCAGCACCTCCAGCACCACCTCCGAGGTAGTTCACCGGCACCTGTTTTGGGTGCGATGCAATGGGGCACCGTATGTGAGAGTGTCCCCGCCCTCAGCAGCAGCAACAGAGGCCCCCATAGCAGCAGCAGCAGCAGCCGAGAGGTCCACAGCAGCCTCCACCACGGCCGGAAGAGACCCGCAGAAGCGGCAAGTGGCTCCCCACCACCGAGGCCACCCCAGTAGCAGCATCAGCACCAGCCTCCGAGACCGCAGCAGTAGAGGCAGCAGTTTCGACCGCCTCAGTGACCCCAGTAGCAGCAGCACGTTTAGAGGGGACAAGTACCTCCCCAGCCAGCTCAGGCTAGGTTCTACGCGGCTCAGCAAGATCCGCAGTCATCTGGAGGGGTTGTCGAGGGTATGATTTTAGTCTCTGCATGCGCTGCACGTGTGTTATTTGATTCTGGTGCATCGCATTCTTTTGTGGCCGAGAGTTTCTGCCGATCGACTGGCCTACCGTTGGAGTCTACTCATGAGAGTCTGTCAGTATCGACTCCCTTAGGGAAGACTGAAGTGTTGGGCCAATTTTGCTCGTCTTACCCTGTTTTAATCGGGGATACCTTTTTGCCTGCCGATTTGTTTGCATTACAATTGTTCGAGTTCAATGTCATCCTGGGCATGGATTGGCTTGCCGAGTACCACGCCATCTTGGACTGCTCCGCGAGGACCGTCCCATTCGATATACTAGGCTTGCCGCAGTTTCGGTTCGTTGCACAGCCCCGAGGAGAGCCGTTGTCTTGCTTGATGTCCTGCGCCGTTGAGGAGCCTGTTGCCGCTTGTATTGATCAGATGCCGATTGTTTGTGATTTTCCCGATGTGTTTCAGGAGATTCCGGGATTACCGCCTCGTCGACTCACCGAGTTTCAGATTGATCTTATGCCCGGTACCGCGCCTATCTCGAAGGCCCCGTATCGTATGGCACCGTTGGAGTTGCGGGAACTGCAGAAACAGTTGGACAAGCACGAATTAAGTTAGCTATTTCATAACTTACACTATCTGAAACCCTTAAACATACTAGGGTTAGGTTTTCTTACCCAAGTACGTTGTCAAAAATGTCAAATTTGTGACAGATAGGGTGGCTAAGTGTAAGACCCGTATCCTTGACCGTACCGTTACATAGACTTCCGCGATCTTTCTAGTCGAATTTCGGCAACCTTCGACCCTTAACCGGCATTGCGCGCAACGTTGATTCACACGCTGTCAACCTGAGTCGACTCAACCCGAGACTTGTACCCTTGCGACCGCACTGTCGTCGTAGTTCCGATGCCGCAACTCGCGCGCCAAGGCGATGCTCTGACCAGGAGATGTGAGCCAACGTTCGGTGCGAGGAAAATGTCTCGCGTTGCGAAACCTAAGAGAGACTCAACGAGATGTCACATCAATCAACCATCAATCAATCCCATCAAGTCAAGTACACATCACTTCACACTCTTCCCCAAGCAACCCCTAAAGTCAAGAATTTCTTACACCACCCATGCCTTTCTTATACCTTTTACCCCAAAAGTCAAAAAGGTGCTCTTACACCCATCACCCCCACATCCATCACTCCATCAAACATCACCCATCTCTCTCTCCCTTTACAAGTCTCTCTCTCTTTTCCAAATCTCATTCCAAACAAACCCCCATACGTATGAGCCTCTCCCTCTCTTTCAAAGCTCCAAGTGTGGCCCACCTTTCCATCCCAAGATCTCTCATCCTAGCCATCCATTCCTCATCTCCTCCATTGGAATCGAAGCTAAGGAGCTAAGCAACCCATAGGAGCAAGAAGATCAAGTGGTGGGTGCTTGATAAGAGTAGTTTTTCATGTTTTTTTATGATGGGCCAAGTGAGGCCAACCGATCAATGGTTTGGATCTCACTTGGGACCCTAAGTTATGGCCGATGGCCCGCTTTGATCATCATGATCATTCCATGATGGGGCCATTCTCCATGGCCCCCATCATGATGTTTATTTTTTTTGCTTTAGATAGGTCATTTAGACTGTCCATATTGGTGGGTGATCTCGGATCTCCACCTATTTCATCATTTGTTGATCTAAGGGCCCACTTGTAGTGGGACCCACCTTGATGTATGCTTATGATCAAGAGGGGCCCATAGTGGCGGGGCCCCTCCGATATTGCCGGTGCCTCTCTCTTTCTCCCTCCCTTTCTCTTTCACATTTTATGGTGTGATGAAGTGGCCATGTGGCCCACCCGAGTGAACCCCATCTTAATATATGAATTACCTACGTCATCCAACCATTTGTTGGCCCACCCTGATTGCATGTCTGTGGGTGGGGCCCACCTTAAATACATGTGTCATCAACCGTCCAGCGTCCAGGGACGCTGGACGTCGACGAACACTGAAGTGCGAACCGACAGTGGGTGTGCTAACCGCATGAGAGAAAAAAAAATATATAATAATAATAAAAAGATTTGGTTTTAGGAAGTGCTGCCTATGTAGGCCCCACCTTGATATATGTGTTCAATCCACGCCGTCCATCCTATTCCTTCCCTCGTTTTAGGCATTGAGCCGAAAAATGAGGTCTATCCGATCATCAGGCGGTCCATACCATAGGAAACTGTGTTTCATATCGTTCAAAGTTTTTAGGGCCCACCTTGCCTTATCTACACTCCAAATATGTTGTACATTAGGTTTGTTTTGTGTATTTTGAGCCGTAGAATCTGTTGGATGGTGTGGATTTACCTAAAGCGGGCCCCACAGGTGTTTTTTTCAAAAAAAAATAAAAATAAAAAAATAAAAAGGCTACAGCCGCAGCAGCGCTACTGCTGTCAGAAGACAGCAGGCGCTGCCTGCGCTGCAGCGTGCGGCTGGCGGACGGGCGGGCTGGCAGCCACCCACGGCTCTTGCCGTGGGCCCCACCATGATGCTTATTTGTCATCCGAACTGTTTATTTGGTGGGCCACCTCCTTAGGTGGGTCCCCTCCAAAAATCAGCTCGATCCAGATCTCGAGTGGCCCACACCACAAGAAAATAGCGGTGACTGAACTCTACCATTGAAACCCTTTCTGGGCTCAGTGAAGTCTCGGATCAAGCTAAAATTTGTTTTTACCCCTCATCTAGGTCTGCTTGACCTTATTGACGGTTTGGATGGCTTATAAACATTTCGGTGGGCCCCACGTGGAGCCCACATGATTTGCATGTTTTTATCCCACCATCCGCTGGACGGTGGAGCCCACTGTGTTGTGCGTGGGTGCATGCGTGTGTGCTGGTGGAACCCACTGTGTTGTGCGTGGGTGCACGTGTGTGCTGGTGGGTGTGTACATGGGTGCGTGCGTGGGTGCATGCATGTGTGTGCGTGGGCGTGCATATGTATATTTTGTATATATATTTATATATATTATTATTGTATATATATTTATATACATATATTATTGTGTATATATATATATATATGTATATATATTATTGTATATATATACAAATATATATTATATTATATTAGGTAATATATCTTATGGCGGACCCTCATGTGGACCCCCCCACCATGATGTATATGTTACATCCAATCGGCCCATCCATTTTGAAAGCTCATTTTGGGCATAAGCTTAAGAATGAGCCAAATCCATAGTCCAAGTGGACCCCACCTTGGCATGTTTTGAGGTCCATCTTAATGTATTTGTGGTAGATCATTGGGGCCCACTTTGATGTGGATGTAAGGCCCATGTCATTAGGCCATTTGATGTATTCTAAGACCCATGAGACTAGGCCCATTTGATGTATCTAAGGCTCACGGGTTATGACCCGTTGCAATGCGCATAAGGCCCATTGGTGCGGCCCATTGATGTGGCCCACTTGATGAATGAAAGGCCCATATGGTATGGCCCATTTGATGTATCTAAGGCCCAATGGGATGAACCTAAGGTCCATTGCAATGTGTAACCCCAACCTGAATCATGTAATGATGTTTACGACGGGCAATGCCTTGGGAGCAATGTTGGTTTGACGTCCACATTGTCGAATAATGTTGGTTAAATATCCGCCTTATAATTCTCCCTAGGGCCCATTGTTAGGCCCATACTTGTAGGCCGTCTAAGCCCATCTCCTTATGAATAACATCTATCCCATATAACATGTTTAGTATAGTCCCATGATTCATGATCATATGCATCATATGTATGCTTGATATGAGAAGTGACTGATCATAGCATATGCCTTCGGGCAGATTGTTTAGGGGCTCCCGGTTAGGCGGGGTTGCCCCACATGAGCGCACGAGACGCGCAGGATTGTTGCATGATTGGATAGTATGATTCATGCATTTCGCATTGTGTGATATGGTCACTTTACGCCCTAGCGACAACAGGGCTGTAGCTGCCACAGGCATATCGTGGTTGGCAGGATTAGATATCGAAAATCTTGTTCTACATGGGGTGCTATAGATATCCCTGGGTGAAAGTCCCTAAACCCTTATGGTACCAAGAGGTTGCTCCAACGTCTAGACCGAGTGAATGCATGAGCGTCGATGGCTGATTACCAAGAGGCTGTGCTTTCCACTGTGTCGTGGTCGGTTGGAAGGGGGTACGGCCTTACCCCCCCGAGAGGAGGGGGCAATGTTAGGCTGAGTCTGACCAGCTCGAGGAATGGGTCCGCTATCGATAAGCCGAGCTCGATATTTACAAGCGGATAGTGAGGTCTCTTCCACTTACCTTATTGCGCGCGATGGGGCGGCAATCTAGTTTAGAGTGTACTAGACCCCGGTGATATCCCAGATTTTGAGTTGTACTGGTATGTGGACTTAGACGAGGATTTGTATGCTTGACTTGCATCTTGCACGCATAGCCTTGGTACGGCCGACATCATTCATGCCTTGCATCGCATAGCCTCAGTACGGCTAATGATATTCATGGATTCACCAGCATGTTCCGTATTACTCTGATACTTCATAATTGCATTACTACCTTGCGCACACACTTTCACTACCCTCTAAGCTTTCTATAAGCTTATGCACGACCGTTGCATGCAGGTGACGCGAGGACGCAGCAGCGCTGAGGCAGAACGCAGAGCAGATCTTTTTAGAGCTTTTGTTCATTCTCATTGTATTTCCCTTTATGCTCATTGTACTTGTAAAGTTTTTTATCATAGTCGAAATGTGTTGGAGTTTTTGGTTGTTGTTTGTGGGTTATGCCTTTGGTTATGCTTATGACGAATTAAACTGATGTTGAAAATCCTTCTTGTAGCATCCCAGGATCGGTACCTGGCGTATGGGTGCTGGGAGCCGAGAATGGGGTTCTACGGAGGCTGTCGGCACCAGATTCGGCAATCAGGAATTTTGTGAGCCCAGTTTCTGAGTTTGGGCGTGACACTAAGTGCATGGAACTATGGGATCAAATCCCAGGATGAGTCTCCAACTCTCTCTCTCTCTCTCTCTCTCTCTCTCTTTTCTTTCCTTTTCTTCTCCTCTCTTTCTTTGGATTTTAAAATTCGTATGGAATATGAGAGAGAGGGTTTAAGGCCCTTATATAGGCCCAGAACTGATGGGAATAGCCCCAGGGCCATGGTATACTTAGGTTATAGACAAAACCCATCTATTTCGGCTTAACGGAGCACTTCTAAAGGCCCCCTTTCTGCTTGCGGTCGGACTTAAGCTCCTGACATTGGGTCTAGGTCGAGTTAAGTTTTCGGTCGGATCGGATTTACAGATCGACTATGGCGGACCAGTTTCAATTCAACGGTCACCGGTACTCAATCAGGGCCACAAGTGTACTGACATGTGTGGAAAATTTCTCCTGATCTGAGGGTGTATTTGGGTTAGATTCTGATGGTCTGAATCCTTAAATTTGGCCCGCAAGCAATATGTCTCAGTTTACTTAAGTTTGAATTTTATTTCCAAAAATATTCACGTTTCTCACACACTTCGCTCCGGGCTCAAGTTGTACATTTCTGGACACAGTCAGGACTTGATTTTTGAGATGGTTGTCAAGCCCAGCAAGGCGGTCATAACCGTTTAGTTTCACGGTAATCGGACTTTCGATGTGCAGTCTAGGTCCGATACAGAGCTTCGTAATGCTCCCGAGAGCAACTGGGTAATAAGATTGATCCTAGATTATAGGGTAATGTAGCGTCGATGATTTTGCAAGTTTTAGGTCTTACAGTTCATATTTAAAGTGGTTCAAGCGAATTTCTCAGCTAATCTAGTTTAACACTTAGTTAATTTCGTCTAATTTCTAAAGGATTTGGTCCTGAGTGATTTCTACCTGAGGTGGTACTCGGGTCTTTGTACGGATTTTTTCGAGACGTTACAATCTACCCCCTTAAAGAAAAATTTCATCCTCAAAATTAGTACATTTTCGTACTCCTCGAGAATTTGAGGGTAGTTCTTTCAAACCTCGGCTTCTGTCTCCCAAGTGGCCTTTTCTTCAGTATGGTGCGTCCATAACACCTTTACAAGTGGGATAACCTTGCTACACAGCACCTACTCCTTCCTATCAAGTATTCGTGTCGGTCGCAGTACATATGTAGCATCCTCACTCAACTACACCTGCTCCCATCTGATAATGTGGGAAGGATCGGGAACGTATTCCTTCAGCATAGATACATGAAATACGTTGTGCACACCTACGAGTGGTGTGGGCAAAGCCAGGCGGTACGCTACCACCCCCACTCGATCCAGTATCTTGAATGGGCCAATGAATCAAGGCGTGAGCTTCCCCTTCTTCCCAAACCGGAGGACTCCCTTCATAGGGAAAACCTTCAAGAACACATGATCCCTAACCTCGAACTCTAACGGTCTCCGTCTTGTATCGACGTAGCTCTTCTGCTTGCTCTGCGCCGTCAGAAGTCGACGCCTGATAATGTCGATCTTCTCTAAGGTCCCCTGTACTAACTCTGGGCCAATCAAACTCTTCTCGCCAACCTATGCCCAGCAATGCGGTGCTCTACACAGGCTCTCATACAAGGCCTCATAAGGAACCATACCAATACTCTCCTGGAAGCTGTTGTTATAGGCGAACTCTGCATAAGGAAGAGAGTCATCCTAACTGTCCTTGAAATCTAGCACACAAGCTCGCAACATATCTTTCAATATATGGTTTACCCATTCCGTCTGCCCTTCAGTCTGTGGGTGGAACGCGGTACTGAATTTCAATTTCATACCCATAGCTTCCTGGATACGAGTCCAGAAGATCGATGTGAATCGCGTGTCTCGGTCCGACACGATATCCAGGAGAACTCCATGCAGACGTACAATCTCCTTGATATACAACATGGCCAACTTGTTTACAAAGTTCGAAACTCTGATAGGAAGGAAATGAGCCGATTTCGTCAACTGGTCTACGATCGCCCAAATAGAATCATGACCCTTCCTCATCTTTGGTAGCCCAGAGATGAAATCCATAGAGATGAAGCCCCACTTTCATTCTGCTATGGGCATGAGCTGAAGCAGTCCAAGAGGTTGGCGATGTTCAGCCTTAACTTGTTGGCACGTGAGACAGCGTGATACATACTCTATTATGTGGGCCTTCATGTTGTCCCACCAGTACAACCTCTTCATGTCGCGGTACATCATCATACTGCCAGGATGCATTGCCATCCTTGAATTGTGAGCAGTCTCGAGAACTTCCTTCCTCAAGTTAGGAAGATTTGGGATGCATAGGCGGCCACGGTAACATAAGCCCCCATCCATACCAACTTTCCACTCGGCGCCCTCATCGCCGCTAGCCTGCTCTCGAAGCTCAGACAATCGTTCATCGTCCTTTTAGGCCTTGATGATCCTATCATCAATAAGCGGCCGCACACGAACGTGCACGACGCTCACGAACAGCACCACGATGAGTTTTTGCTCAAAGTCTCACACAAACTCAACCATACCCCATTCTCTTCTTGCAGCTCAACGTGTCAGCGACAAGGTTAACCTTGCCCGGATGGTAGGAAACCTCGAACTTGAAGTCCTTCAAGGTTTTCATCCATCGCCGCTGCCTCATATTCAGGTCTCGCTAAGTGAATATATATCTGAGGCTCTTGTGGTCGCAAAAGAGCTTGAACTCTTCTCCATATAGGTAATGTCTTCGGAGATTCAGTGCAAAGATGACGGCTGCTAACTATAGGTCGTATGTAGGGTAATTTTCCTCGTGCTTCCTCAACTGTCTCGAGGGGTAAGCAATCACCCTGTCCTTCTACATAAGGACACAACCCAGACCAACGCAAGACACATCAGTGTATATAGTATACCTAACCCCTTGCTCTGGCAATACTAACACAGGGGCAGACGTCAACCTGTCCTTCAGCTCCTTAAAAGCTACTTCTGCCTTTTCATTTCAGGCGAACTTCAGATCCTTCTGTGTCAACTGAGATAATGGTCTGACAATCTTGGAGAAATCCCTAATAAATCAGTGGTAGTACCCTACCAGACTAAGAAAGCTCCTCACCTCAGTAACCGAACCGGGCTGCTCTCAGTCTTGAACCGCGGCTACCTTAGCTAGGTCAACTGATATCCCTTCCTTGGACACCACATGTCCCAGGAACTTGACTTCTTCTTTCTAGAAGTCACACTTCTTGTACTGTGTGAACAACTGGTTCTTCTTCAGAGTAGGCAAGACTGCTCGCAGGTGTTCCTCGTGCTCTTCCCGACTCTTAGTGTATATCAGAATGTAATCTATAAACACGATGATGAATTGAAATAAAACCGGCCGAAACACCCTGTTCATCAAGTCCATGAACACAACTGGCGCGTTCGTAAGGCCGAACGATATGACGAGGAACTCGTAGTGCCCAAAATTGGTCCTGAAAGCCGTCTTCTGCACGTCCTCATCACTGACGCGCAACTGGTGATACCCTGACTGTAAGTCAACCTTTGAGAAATACTATGTCCCCTTCAACTGATCAAATAGATCATCTATCTTAGGCAGAGGGTACTTGTTGTTCACCGTCACTTGGTTCAACCTGCGATAATCAATACACAATCATAGTGAACCATCCTTCTTCTTTACAAACAACACCGGCGCTCCCCATGGACACACGCTAGGTCATATAAAGCCTGCATTCAACAGATCTTCGATCTGTTTCCTCAGTTCCTCTATCTCACATGGAGGCATGCGATATGTCGGCAATGAAATAGGTGTCGCACCAGGCACAAGATCGATAGTAAAGTCGATTTCGCGCGAGGAGGTAGTCTCGGGTCTGTAAAGTCCTGAACCACAGGTGTATCTCCCAACGTCAGACCATTAATACATTCTAATAAGGCAGCGCAATAACTAACTCGACAAGGCCAACTGACCTGAACTAGAAAAGTAAAGACCGTGCCCTCAGGTCCGTAGGTTGTCACAACTCTGGTCTCGTAATCTATCTCCGCCCTCATCTCGGTGAGCCAATCCATACCGAGAACAACATCATAGTGCCATAATGGGGCGACAATTAGGTCGACGCGCACTGTCCTGCTACCCAAATCTACCGAGCAAGCCTCGCAATTCCGGGTAACATTTGAAAAGGTCCCTATAACAGTAGTAAGCTTTACTCCCTTCGTAGGAGCAGTAACCAACGCTAGTTGCTTAACTGCAGCGCATGAGATGATCGAAATAGTGGACCTGGTGTCCACCAATAAGAAGACAGGCGTACTTTGAATCTAAGGTGTGACTTCAAAAGCCACAGGTGCAACGTCTGATGCCTTGGATGCCTCAGCTGTAAGTGAGTGCACTCGAGCTTGCTGTGACCGGTTCGGCTATGGTGACATAGGCCATTAAGGTGGCTTAGATCGAGGTGTTGTTGGCCTGAATGATGGATGAGCTGGTGTCGACCGTAGAGATGGTACTAATATAGCGTGGGGAAGCTGGCGGTTGATCCTCTGGGGTGGTGAGAAGCTGCTATCTCTCATCCTAGTAAAGTAGTTCACCTCTATGTGGCCAGGCTTCTTGCAATAACTACACACATCTGGTCGCCTCACCGGGGCAAGTGAAGCCATAAGCCTCGGCAGTGAATCTGCCCGCGACCTCATTCCGAGGAATGGTCTGCTCAGAAGCTCTGGTCGCGGCCTAAGAGCCACCGGTGCTCGCATACGGGACTGCCTATCCCCATCCTGCTCTGCTCTCATGGACATGCTCACTATCTCAGCATAGTTAGGTATGCTAGCGTAGCACATCTTTGAGCGAATATCGGGTTACAGGCCCTCAGAAAATTATCACATTCGCATCGGCTGGTCAGTTAATATCAAGGAAATTTATTGGCCCAGCTCCGTGAACCTATTCTCATACTCTGCCATTATCGTCCCTCCCTGTCGGAGGCGAAGGAACTCTCTCCTTCTCGTGGCGATAAGTGACGGGATAATATTTCTCGTAGAAGTGGGTCTTAAAGTCTGCCCACGTCCATACATATCCATCGGCAATAGTCCGAAGGACACTGTCCCACCAGAGGCTGGCCTCATTCGCGAACATGAAGTGACCAACTCCACCTGCTCTGCCTCAGTGCAGTGCAGCGGTCTTAGCATCTTAGAGATGCGGTCAAGCCAATACTCAGCCTCCTCGGGTCTATGAGTACTCACAAATGTAGGACGCCATAAGCGTTGGAATCGTTCAAAGTAGCCGATGGCGCCTGCATTCCCTGTAGGGTGTACGAAAGATGCAGGTAGAGCCACACCCATACTCTGGGCAAAGATACCCCCAAGGGTGGTCATGAGTTACTGCTGCATCAGCAACATCATCTGCTCGAACCTATCAATAGGTGGAGCCGTCTGAGGCATATGCAGTGTCGAAGAATACGCACGGGCCTGCTCAGGGGCCGGTGGCGCAATGAGTGATGCCGCAAATGTTGTCATAGGTGGTGCAGTAGATGGTGGCATAGGTGACGGCCCATTAGTGGGGCCAGTGGTCGGCTGCGAATCCGGCATAGTATTGTGAGTCGGGCCTAAACTAGGGTCCGTCTGGCTATCGCTTAGGGGAGGAGCTCCGTCAGCCGAGTCATCAGGTGTAACGCCCCGAATTTTTACCAACCTGGGATTAGATGACCTTAGGCAATGGGTCGATCGTAATACCTCATTAACTTGTCAGAACTGAATCCCAAAGTCTAAAGCCGCCTTTGAACTCATTTCCTTCACAAACCTCACCCTTCATCACCTTGATCTTCCAATTTTTCTAATAACTTTCACCCTAGACACTATCTTAAACTAGATAAGTAGTATAACTTATATCACTTTATATGCCAACTCCAAAGGCCTGAGTACCACCTCGACCAGAATTCACTTAGGACTAAAATCCTTTAGAAATGAGACAAAGTAACTAGGTGTGAAACTAGATTAGCTACGAAATCCGTTCGAATCGCTTTAAATACGTTCTGCAAGACCCAAAACTTGTAGAATCATTGGCGCTAGGTTACCCTAAAGTTTAGAACCAAACTCATTTCCGTCGCTCTCGGAATGAATGAAACGAAACTTCGTATTAGGTCTAGATCGCACATCGGGAGTCCGATTAACCCGAAGCTAAGGAACTAGGACCGCCCCACTGGGCTTAACAATCATCTCAAAAATCAGCTCCATCCGATGTCCCACGGCCATTCGTTTCGATTCGGAGCGAGGGTGTGTGAAAAACACTATTCCTATTCCAAAATAAATATCAGGAATAGTGATCTGGCACCTTTCGCTTGCGCGTCAATATTAAGCAACCTGATTGTCGAATCAAACCAAATTACACCCTCGGATTAAGAAAAATTTCAGGAACATTTACATGTACTTGGAATTTCTGATCGTGACCCACTGACCGTCGAACTGAAAGTGGTCCGCCACGTGTGATCTGGGAATCCGATTGAGTCAAAAACGTAATCCCACGTAAATCCATAGATGGTGAACTTAAGTCTAACGTTTGGTTCAAGGAGGGCCACCAGAACTTTCCTTTTGAGCTGGAAAAGCGACGAATATCCTATATTAGCAGTACCCCTTGAACCTGAGTCTAATTTCAGAATCTTTTTGGCTATAAAAGGAGCTTAGAACAGCCCCTCTCACAGCCATACGAATTTTGGAGAAAAACCCTAGAGGGAGAGAGAGAAAAGAGAGAGAAGAGCTTGGGTTTTGCTGCCGATCTTCCTCCTACTGCTTGGGACTGTTACACGGCCTACACCGCTTCATTCCAGGTGTTTTCCCGGCGGTTTCCGTCTCATTTGAAGGTAAGAAACCCTAACCCTAGGTCTGATTTGAGGTGGGATCGATGTAGGATGTGTAACGACTAACCGATTCCGCTCTTTAGGCTAGAAATCTCCCGTATACGGAAGTTCTACTACCCTTGCTGATTCGTTTCGTTTCCAAAGGCAAAGGTGAGGACTTTAAGTGTATAAGTTACGGTTTTCAACGCTTTCAATGTCAGATAATGGTAGATTCATGATCTGCTTGCAATTGCACATGTACAAAGTGCTTTCCGTTTCCTGTTTCGATTAGAATTGTAGAATTTGGAATTTCACATACTCTAGGTATTTGTATAAAATACCGTATACGTATTTTTTATGAAAATGTGTTTGACATGTTTATTTGTCGTATGGATATATGACGTATGGATAAAATACTTATTTGGCGAAAGGATTCGCCTAAATACATGTTTACTAATAAACACTATGTATGTAGAAATACGGTATTGTAAGAAGTACCGTATACATGTATATTTTAGCGATGTGTTTGTCATGATTAATTCTCGTATAAATATATTATGTGTGTATAAAATATTTACTTGGTGAAGGGAATCGCCGTAATACATGTTTGCTTGTATACACTATGTATGTTGAAAATGCGTATTCTAGAAAACACTGCATACGTATAAATTTTGGAGATGTATTTATCATGATTATTTGCTGTAGTAATATATTATACATGGATAAAATACTCACTTGGCTAAAGGATAGCCCTAATACATGTTTTGCTAACATACACCATGTATGTTGTAATAGTATATTCTAAGTGTTGTGAAAATGACTGAATGAGTATAGAATTCTCATTCGTGCTCGCCATGACTAATTGTCATGGATAATTGATTGTTGTATTGGCAATACCCCTTTTGACGAAAGGATTTGCCCTAAATCACGCCACGGCCAATACACACTATATATGCTAAAATGTGTGACCCAAGTGTTTGTGGAAATGACTGAATGAATATGGAATTTGGTTTCCTGCTTGCCATGACTATCCGTCATGGGCGTATGCGTGTTATGATTGGGGTAACTCCCTAGTGAAAGGATTTGGCCTTATACCTCTGTGATCAACATATGTCATGTATGTTGATTCCTGTATTTTAAAGTGTTTGTTGAAATGTCTGAATGAGTAGTAGTTAGTAAATTGTAATGTTTAAGGGTGTTGAGGTATGATTCTCAACTCCTTTAACTATGTGTATGATTTCCTTGAATAGCTATGTGATTAGGAATTGAATATATACAAACTCATGCTTGTGTTGTTCTTTACAACATGCTTTATATCATGCTCTATAATATGCTTATAACATGCCTACTAGCATGTTTGAATTACTTTATTTATCATGCTTGAATTACTTTGTCTATCATGCTTTACTCCATATGCTAAGGATGACAAGTGATTGTGCTTGGGGCTATGATTATAGTCCAGACAATCGGTACTAGATTGGAGATCGTGGTTGAGTTTCATGTCACCACGTGAGATGTGTTCGACGAACTCGAGTCGTACTTCGGTTGGCGATAGTGGTTGGCCACGCGAAGTGCTTATGCACTTCATGTCATTTAACTTGTTATGCGCTCGGGCTAGCTGAGCTCGTCAGGCAACCCGATCTGTCTTTTGTATGTTCACCATGTTTGGTCACTAATGCTTGAACCTAGGGTACCAAACTTACCAGTGAAAACCCTTTTAACCATGGTACCTCGATCCGCTAAGACTCATGAGCCGGGCATGGTGGTATGGGACACCGTGGTCGAGTTTGTCGGCCTCTGGCTGGGGCTACGTGCCTCCCCGTAGTGACCAGTGAGCAACTTAACTCGTGAGCCGATTATGGTGGTATGGGACACTATATTCGCGCTGTCGGCCTACATTGATAAGGTGATGGGGGAGTGGTGCAACCTTTGTGCGTAACAGCCCTGGCAGCCCTTTGTAGTGACCGCGAGCATATTCTGAAGTCGCAGTGCGCCTTAGGGTTATTGCGATATATAGAGTATGAACTAGGCTGTTTTACGTATAGTGATGAATCGTTTAAGGGGTGATGGGGAGTGGTGCAACCTTTTGTGCGTAATGTGACCACAGCAGCCTCTGCAGTGACCTAGAAAATACACCATCGTCTGATATTAACTAGGACTGACGACCCTAGAATGGATCATGTTTGGGAATGATACAAGGGAGGTACCTTAGTTTTCCAATCCTGCTGTTTGAAATGGACTAATTAAAAACTCGGTAATCATGCTCATCATGCATCGCATGTGCCTGGAAGATGTGGAGCACTGTGGGATGTAAGCATGCGTGAACGTGAGATGGTGTCGCATGAGGGAGTATATCGGTGAGGGCATCCATCATACCTGCATTCATACTTGCATTAATCAGAGTAACTAGGAGTGCTTGATTTACTGCTTTATCATTACTGCTTGACTGTATTGATAACATGTTAACTTATGTCTTATTGTTCCACTGAGTTAGCTACTCACTCCCACGTTA
Organism: Magnolia changhungtana; assembly: GCA_030180095.1. Lineage (NCBI taxonomy): Eukaryota > Viridiplantae > Streptophyta > Magnoliopsida > Magnoliales > Magnoliaceae > Magnolia > Magnolia changhungtana. Next base: position 3,376,191 of record JASAUF010000360.1, read on the forward strand.
CGGGACGGTGTTGTACACACCAAACAGATCTGTTGAGTTTCAGGTTATGGCGATGCTTGTGAAGCAGAGCCGGACTACTTCTATGGTGATGAGGAGGAGTTCTCCTATCTGTATCTCTCTGACAGGTCTATGAAGACCTAGTATTGTACTGACGGGGCTATGCTATTTGGGATAGGAGACTTTACACGTCATCACATTAGGTATATTTTAAAATTATCCTTGTAATTATTTAACCTGGAAATGTTATCACACTCTGGAGACTCATCATAGTTTATATATTTTGTCTATCTATTACAGTCTTCCGCTTGTAACTTTAACTGTCTCTGGAGTATGATATGTTGTTTTGGCTTAATCTCACTCATGTTCACTACTCTAATACAGTCAACATTCAATCATCATTCATTTTGTTGCATAAGTGATGTTCTGGAACTCGAGAGTTGAGTTACTACTCGACCCCTGATTTTCAGGGCGTTACATCAGGAGTGTGGCATGCTGTAGTCCGTGCAGCTTTAGGTGGCATGCCCTATTTACGACATAGGGTGCAACTCGTGTCAGATGTAGCATAACAATACTCAATTCTTTAAGCATTCAACACACTGTATAGCAAAAGAAACAGCATACATTTCATTTAACAAAATTTGTCATAATACATGAAATAAAGTTCTACATGAATTATGACAAGAACGCATACGGCTTTGCTAAGTCCAAACTACCAAACACAAACACACTGTCTACCTACTACACCACTAGATCCATCAACATTAAAACACAGACAACGTAAACAGCAACAAAACAAGCCACAGGGCGACGACATGGATGATTAGGCATCCGAGTTTGGTGACGGAGGAGGGGCACCCTTATCCTGTAGGCAGCACAGGATAGTTTTCAAGGTGCGAGTCACCTTCTTAAACTTGTGTTTCACGAGAGCCCGGACATCAATAATCTCCTGTCGTAGGCAGCCTGACCCTCCTCAAGTCGAGCTAAGCATGCCCGGTCAGTGTCATGCTTCAATGTCGTAGGAGGCAAGCTCTCATCCATGTCTTGAGCCTCCTCTTCTTCTTCCTATTCCTCCTCTATCTCTTCCCTACTTTCCTCCTCGCTCCTATCCTCCTCACTAGCCGTCTCATCCCCACTCTCATCAAGTCGGGCTTGCCGCTGCCGTGGCCCAATCTCCATGTTGTTGAGAGTTGCGTCGTTGATGAAATGGATCGATGCGAGAAGTTTTACACCAAGTCCGTAGGCGAATTCACGCGTAAGTTTGCATATGAGTCGGCCGAATGGGAGCGAGTCAAACGCCCTAGTAGAGCGTGCGGTTAGAATTATCTGTCATAGTACATACGTAGGCACGCACAGCTTCTCTCCCTACCCATCTTAGTACAGAAAGTCGACGTCTATCATCAGGCGCGTGCACTCACTGCGGTTGCTCCACCCGGGGTACACGTTGTACGTGAAGATATGGTGAAGCAGGCGAAAGTCGTCAGTCATATTAGTCGCTAGAAGGCTATTGTTTGGATTCCAGTGGGCCAGGTGTCCACAAAGGAATCGCATGCGGCGATCCCTTTCACGTGCACTCTTCAAATTCTTCTCGCTTACAAGTACCCTGCCAAGCGGCATTTTCATGAGTCGGGCTATCAAGCCAGCATCAATTGTAGCCTTCAGACCTCTTCCCACGGGAATCTTGAACTGCAAAGGCTCCAGCGTAGGCTCTCGAATATGGGCATAGAATGCTCGGACAGTGCCCACATTGGCACGAGACTTGCCCTCAAACACAGGACCCCATCCAGCCTCACCCAGGCGCTCCAATAAGAAATAATCCTCAAAGAGCTTCTCATCCAAGTGTGCTTCAAAAAGGATCCTACGGCCCTGAAATCTTCCATGAGACAGCTCCACCAATAGAGTCCTCTAGAGGGGGGCCTGGGGATCGAGATCCCGTTTCATTCTTATCTCTCTATCAACACTAGCACTTGCGGCGATGGCCCTCGGTCTCCTTGAACGAGTAGGACAACTAGGCCCACCTTCATCTGTAGGAGCCCGCTTCTTTCCCATGAGTGAAAGAGGGCGGAAAGGGAGAAGATAGTTGTCATAAGCTCAAAAAGAGCCATTGGAGTGGAATAAAAGGTGGGTATAGGATGGGTTATGGGCTCCCAAAATCGTTGAAGCACACAATGGTATTTGTGTGTTCAAAATGAGGAGGAATGAAGAAAGTAGAAGAGGGGTTGTTGGGTTTTGGAAAGTTGGGTTATAAAAGAGGGTTTGTAACCTCAAAGAAGGGAAAAAGAAGGAGGTGGAAGATGGGTATGAATGTAGAGGGTGGATGGGTGCACGAAATGATAAAAATAACAATTCTTTGAAGAAGAAGAGGGGATTTTGAGAGAGAAAACCAAATTTTCAGGGAGGAAGGAGAGCTTGGAGAGGTGCCAAAGGAGGGAGAGGGGCAAATGAAACTGAAAAATCACATTTTATGAGATTTGGTGGGCCACACAGCACCTTAGGGGCGTCGGCCCGAACTGGCCCGCTAGGCGGCGAGGCCTCGCAGAACCGACGAGGGCCTCACCGACCTCTGGACAAACCGGCGATGGCTCATAGGTGGGGCGAGGTCCTCTTACCCCTTGTACCCTAGAAATATGTGGGACCCACTCCGGGCCCCCTGGCCATGCTCCGTTAGGCCTCCAACTCCATTTTAAGTCGTTTAGGGTCACTTCGAGTATTTTCTGATGCATATTCGCATTTACCGAATATCAAAGGCTGGGATGGGGTAAATCGTGGTCTAAACCCGTCGATTGATGGTCTAGAGGTGATCCGGGGTCATCTCAAGCAATCATGGATGTGCACAGACTCGATATCAGCGATCGTTTTCGGTACATTTCGTCAATTGGCAAAATTGGGAAACCTAAGCTTGTTTCTACATTTTTCTCGCACCCACCTAGGTCTAAATGCGTCAGCGTATGTCATGTGGCCATAACCTAGGTCCAGTTAAATCTAAATCATGCTTTGATACTAACTTGTAACGCCGTGAAAATCGAGGGTCGAGCATAAGCTCCACTCCCGAGTTTCAACGCATCACTTATGCAACATAAAAAATGATGATTAAATGTTGTCCATGTTAGTGCATTAAACATGAGTGGGATTACACCACAACAGCATATCATACTCCAAAGATAGTTAAATTACGCAAGCGGAAGAACTATGATAGATATATAAAGTATATCAGTTGTTGTAAGTCTCCAGAGTGTGAACATGTTACTAGGTTAAATATATACATATATACTTCCCAAAATGGACCAAAAATGAATATACATGTGTGATTCAAAAAGATAAAATAGCAAGTGTAAGGGCATCTAGTCAACATCCCAGAAGTCCCTGTCGATCAGGCCACGACTCACATGAACCCGCCTGAATACTGCAGATATGAGAAAGCATCCTCATCGTCTTCAAAGTCTGTCTCCACCTCATCAGTCGGGTCTCCATCTGCAACTAAGAAAGAGTCTGGTTGGTGTTTAAAATACCGTCCCAGAACGTGGGAGTGAGTGATCAACTCAGTGGAATAATAAAGCAAAGTTTAACATGTTATCAATTCAGTCAAGCAGTAATGATAAAATAATACAATCAAACATCCCTAAGTACTCTGATTAATGCAGGAATGGTATGTATATACAATGCATGCCCTCGCCTGCACTCCCTCTACAATCTTCATCTAATGGTCGTGTATGTCAGTCACTTCCTCAGTGCTCTACCCAACTCCAAACGGCACATGCAATGCAGTGCATAAGCATGATTACCCAGTTCTTATTAATCATTTTCATACAGCAAGATTGGGAAACTAAGGTACCTCCCTTATATCAATATCCAAACAATGATCCATTCTAGGGTCGTCAGCCCTAGTAAATCTCATACGATGTTGCGGTTCTAGGTCACTGCAAAGGGCTCATCACCACGATGCAGTGTAAGCCTAGTTATACTCTAGTTGCTATGGAAAGACTCGTCGCCTCTCCATAGGCTTAGAGTATACTCGAGGTCACTACAAAGGGCTCGTCACCTTATAAGTGTAGGCCGACAACTCAAATATAGTGTCCCATATCACCGTATTCGGCTCACGAGGCTGCGTTGCTCACTGGACATTACGGGGAGGCTCGTCGCCCCAGCGTAGGCCGACAACTCGACCACGGTATCCCATACCACCATGCCCGACTCATGAGTCTTAGCGGATCGAGGTACCAAGGTTAACAGGATTTTCACTGGTGAGTTTGGTACCCTAGGTTCAAGCAGTAGCATCTAAACATGGTGAACATACATCGGGCCAATCGGGTTACTTGACGAGCTCGACTAGCACAAGTGCACATCGAGCTGATTGACATAAAGTGCGTGAGCATTCTGCGTGGCCTAACCACTGTCAACAACCGAAGTACACCTTGAATTCGTCAGGCACATCCTGTGTGGTGAAATAAGATCAGCCACCTATTCAGGATCTGTTACCGATTACCTGGACTAAATAGTAGGCCCAAACACATCCAATTCCAACAAGTATTCATATGATATAGTCAAAGCAGTAATAGACACATAATTTCAATCCTATAACCATTTGAGCATGTTATGAAGTACAACATACACAGGAATTCACACATGCACATTTCATAAGTAAAGCAGAGAAAGAAATATATGTTACATGGAGGAAATCATACACATCATTAAGGTAGTTGAGAATCTCATCTCAACACTCATATAAAGTATAATTTACTACATACTCATTCATTCAGACATTTCTACAAACACTTAGACTAATATTCCAATATACATGACGTATGTTGGTGATAACACGTATTAGGGCAAATCCTTTCACCAAGGAGTTGTCACGTATACCACAACTATATGTCTACAACAGTTAATCATGGCAAACACAAATCCAGATTTCATACTCTTACAAGCATTTCAACAAACACATGAAATACACTATTGTCAACATAGTTCATATGTATATATAAAGCGAAACGGACATTGCATTTGGCATGTGAAATGGCACCCACGTCAGTAATAAATCATTAGCCGACACTGAAAGCCTTGAAAACTATAACCTATACATTTATAGTCCGCACCTTACGTCTGTAAACGCGTATCAGATTCGTTTTAGACACTTAATCTTTGCCAACGATGGATTGGCAACCTATAGCATAAATTAGGTTAGCTATTTCATAACTTACACTATCTGGAACCCTTAAACAGATTAGGGTTAGGTTTTCTTACCTAAATACATTGTCAAAAACGTCAGATTTGTGACAGATAGGGTGGCTAAGTGCGTGGAGCTACGGGATCAAATCCCAGGATGAATTTCTAACTCTCTCTCTCTCTCTCTCTCTCTCTCTTTCTCTCTCTTTCCTTTCCTTTTCTTCTCCTCTCTTTCTTAGGGTTTTAAAATTCATATGAAATATGAGAGAGAGGGTTTAAGGTCCTTATATAGGCCCAGAACTGATGGGAATGGCCCCAGGGCCATGGTATACTTAGGTTATAGCCAAAACCCATTTGTTTCAGCTCAACGGAGCACTTCTAGAGGCCCCCTTTCTGCGTGTGGTCAGACTTAAGCTCCCTGGCATTGAATCTAGGTCGAGTTAAGTTTTTGTTTCGATCGGATTTACAGATCGACCGTGGCAGAACAGTTTCAATTCAACGGTCACCGGTACTCGATCAGGGCCACAAGTGTACTGACATGTGTAAGAAATTTCTCCTGATTCGAGGGTGTATTTGGGTCAGATTATGATGGTCTGAAGCCTTATATTTGGCCCGCAAGCAACACGTCTCAGTTTACTTAAGTTTGGATTTTATTTCAAAAAATATTTACGTTTCTCACACACTTCGCTTTGGGCTCAAGTTGTACATTTCTGGACACAGTCAGGACTTGATTTCCGAGATGGTTGTCAAGCCTAGTAAGGCAGTCATAATCGTTTAGTTTCACGGTAATTGGACTTTCGACGTGCGGTCCAGGTCCGATACGGAGCTTCGTGATGCTCCTGAGAGCAACTGGGTAATGAGATTGATCCTACATTATAGGGCAATGTAGCGTCGATGATTCTGCAAGTTTTAGGTCTTGCAATTCGTATTTAAAGTGGTTCAAGTGAATTTATCAGCTAATCTAGTTTAACACTTAGTTAATTTCGTCTAATTTCTAAAGGAATTGGTCCTGAGTAATTTCTGCCTGAGGTGGTACTCGGGTCTTTATACGAATTTTTCCGAGACGTTACAGTGTTTCATCTATGTCGTCCACTTGTGCAGCCCATTGTGATATATTTGAGGCCCATGGAAGTGGCCCATTGCGATGTATTTGAGGGCCATTTGAAATGTGCAGGGCCCACCTTATTATGATGTATTTTTTACCCATTTAGTGAGGCCCATTGCGATGTATATTGGGCCCATATGATGAGACCCATTGTGATGCATTTAAGGGTCAGGCGATGGGGCCCATTGTTATGTTTATTAAGACCATGAGATGCGGCCCATTGCAATGTGTAATGCCCATGCAATGCGGCCCACTTGATGTATAGGAGGCTCATACAATGCGGCCCACTTGATGTAATGCAGCCCACATATGAGGCCCATTGTGATGCGTTTGTGACCTTGGATGAGGCCTAACGTGCTATATATGAGGCCCAAGTATGAGGCCTGATGTGATCTATATAAGGCCCATGAGTGAGGCCCAATGCGATGTATATAAAGCCCTTGTGTGAGGCCCAAGGTGATGTATATGAGGCCCATTGTGATGTGTGATTCCACCATGATGTATGTAATGATGTTTATGATGCCCATTCATGTTCCTAGTTAATATTAAATGGGCCATGCTTTGGGGGCAATGATGGTTTAATGCCCACGTTGTATGAGCAATGATGGTTAGATATCCACATTGTAACTCTCCCTAGGGCCCGTTGTTAGGCCCATTCTTATCTCCCCTTAATGGGCTAACCCAAACCGTTCCCCCCCCCTCCCCATTGATGATTATATTACCCATCTTTTCCTTGAGTAGGCTATCCCAATCCATTGGGCCCACTACCAGAAAAATGGGCAAAGGCTACAGATAAAATCTGTAGTCATAGTCCTATGGCTACGGTTTTAGTCCGTAGCACGATCATAGTCGTAGGTGCCATAACAATAGGTCTGGAACCTATGGCTACGAATTTAATCTGTAACTATAGGTTCCAACAGTTACGGATATAATCCGTAGCAATAACTACCAGAAAAAGGGCAAAGGCTACGGATAAAATCCGTAGCCATAGACATATGGCTACGGTTTTAGTCCGTAGTCGTAGGTGCCATAACAATAGGTCTGGAACCTATGGCTACGGATTTAACCTGTAGATATAGGTTCCAATAGCTACGGATATAATCCGTAACAATTATAACTGTAGCGACAACTTCAAACAGTTACCGATATTATTTGTAGCTAAAAGTCTGTAGCAATATGCCAAATTTAATAAAGGCTACACCTGTCAGATTAGTGGCTACTTTCAATATCCGTAGCTATTTTGTACATTAAAAAATTTCATATAATCATTCGTTCATTCAATTACCACCTGTACAATCATCATTCATTCAATTACAATCAATTACAATCCTTCATTCAATCAATTACAATTACAATCCTTCATTCAATCAATTACAATCCAATTCATTCAATCAATTACAATTACAATAATGCTGAAAATACAAATCTTTGGCTTCATTAGAGAAATGTGCTCGACTTTATCATGAAATTTCAACAGCTTCGTATATTCCATCATCCTATAAACAGTCATATCATTCATAAATTAGAATGCCCATGGGGAAAAGAAAGACAAAGTGAAAAAAGTGCATCATGTATAACCATTTTTTTCTTAATAAATTTAAAAAATAAAAAAAAAATAAAAAAACTCAAAAAGGAATGAAATTGACACAAAAGAAATGGTCTCACCATATGATTATAGGTTTTAATTTAGGTTTAGGTTATAGGTTTAGGTTAAGGTTTAGGTTAAGGTTAGGCTATAGGTTATAATTAAGTTTAGGTTATAGGTTATAGGTTAAGTTTTAGGTTATAGGTTTTGGTTTTGGTTTAGGTTAAGGCTTAGGTTTAGGTTATAGGTTTAGGTTTAGGTTATATGATGTAGCTTTTGGGAACTTGATTATAGGTTAAGGTTTAGGTTTAGGAAATCAGGTTCTGGTTCAGGATCGGGTTTTGGTTTGGGTTTTCAAGTTGAGATTAGGATTAAGTGTAGGTTTGGGTTTAAGGATTTGAGAATACATTTGGGTTTTAAGTTTAGGTTTAGGTTAAAGGTTTAGGGAAAGGTTATAGTTTTCGGTTTAGGTTTAGGTTATAGGTTATAGCTTTAGGAATTGAGAATGGGTTATGGTTTAGGTTTAGAAATCGGGTTGTTCGGGATTGGGTTTAAGTTTGGGTTTTCAAGTTTAGGTTTAGGTTTATGTTAGGGAGTTGAGATTAGGATTAGGTGTAGGTTTAGCTTTAGGAATTGAGTTTAGGTTATAGGTTTTAGGTTATAAGTTTTGGGATTTGGGAATAGTTTTAGGTTATAAGTATAGGTTTAGATTAGGTTATAGGTTAAGGTTTAGGGATTCGAGTTTAGGTTATAGGTTTTAGTTTAGGTTGTAGGTTTTGGTTAAGGTTTAGGTTTTTGGATTTGAGAATGGGTTCGGGTTTAGGTTATAGGTTTTGGTTTTGGTTTAGGTTATAGGTTTTGGTTTAGGTTTAGGTTAAGGTTTAGGTTTAGGTTATAGGTTTTGGGATTTGAGAATGGGTTCGGGTTTAGGTTATAGGTTTTGGTTTTGGTTTAGGTTGTAGGTTTAGGTTCTGTAAAGTTATAGGTTTAGGATAAGGTTTAGGTTATAGGTTATAGGTTTTGGATTTGAGAATGGGTTCGGGTTTAGGTTATAGGTTTTGGCTTTTGGTTTTGGTTTAGGTTATAGGTTTTGGTTTAGGTTATAGGTTATATGTTTAGGTTAAGGTTAAGGTTTAGGTTATAGGTTTTGGGATTTGAGAATGGGTTTGGGTTTAAGTTATATGTTTTAGTTTTGGTTTTGGTTTTGGTTATAGGTTTTGGTTTAGATTTATGTTAAGGTTTAGGTTTAGGTTATAAGTTTTGGGATTTGAGAATGGGTTCGGGTTTCGGTTAGAGGTTTTGGTTTTGGTTTAGGTTATAGATTTTAGTTAAGGTTTAGGTTTTTGAATTTGAGAATGGGTTCGAGTTTAGGTTATAGGTTTTGGTTTTGGTTTAGGTAATAGGTTTTGGGATTTGAGAATGGGTTCGAGTTTAGGTTATAGGTTTTGGTTTTGGTTTAGTTTAGGTTTTGGTTTAGATTATAGGTTTTGGTTTAGGTTTAGGTTAAGGTTTAAGTTTAGGTTATAGGTTCTTGGGATTTGAGAATGGGTTCGGGTTTAAGTTATAGGTTTTGGTTTTAGTTTCGGTTATAGGTTTTGGTTAAGGTTTAGGTTTTTGGATTTGAGAATGGGTTCGGGTTTAGGTTATAGGTTTTAGTTTTAGTTTAGGTTACTGTGTTTTAGGATTTGAGAATGGGTTCGGGTTTAGGTTATAAGTTTTGGTTTTGGTTTAGGTTATAGGTCTAGGTTAAGGTTTAGGTTTTGGGATTTGAGAATGGGTTCGGGTTTAGGTTATAGGTTTTGGTTTTGTTTTAGGTTATAGGTTTTGGTTATGGTTTAGGTTTTTAGATTTGAGAATGGGTTCGGGTTTAAGTTATAGGTTAAGGTTTAGGTTTAGGTTATAGGTTTTGGGATTTGAGAATGTGTTCGGGTTTAGGTTATAGGTTTTTGTAACGCCCTGAAAATCGGGGGTCGAGTGTAACTCAACTCCCTAGTTCCAACGCATCACTTATGCAACATGTTTAATGATATTTGAATGTTGTCTGTGTTAGAGCAGTAAACATGAATGAGATTATACCAAAGCGGCAATTCATACTCCAGATCAGTTGTATAAAAGCAAGCGGAAGACTGAACTGTATAAATATGTATGTAAAGAAACAAAATAAACGATTCATTATCCAGAGTATGAATCTTTCTGAGTCACAATATACATGTTTGTTTATATAAACAAAATGTCAAAATAAACTAGGTACAATCCCTGTAAATCCCATCAGTCCCGGCAGCCTAGTCGAAGCCGCCAGCGAACTGCATATACGAGAACTCCTCCTGGTCCTCGTCATAATCGGGCTCCACCTCCAGAATAGTCGGATCGCCTAAACCTGAGACAGAGTCTGGTTGGTGTGCGCAACACCGTCCCGTAACGTGGGAGTGAGTAGCTAACTCAGTGGAACGATAAGGCATAAGTTATCATGTTCTCAATACAGTCAAGCAGTAATGATAAAGCAGTAAATCAAACACTCCTAGTTACTCTGATTAATGCAAGTATGAATGCAGGTATGATGGATGCCCTCACCGACATACTCCCAGCGACACCATCTCACGTTCACGCATGCTTACATCCCACAGTGCTCCACATCTTCCAGGCACATGCGATGTATGATGAGCATGATTACCGAGTTTTTAATTAGTTCATTTCAAACAGCAGGATTGGGAAACTAAGGTACCTCCCTTGTATCATATCCAAACATGATCCAATCTAGGGTCGTCAGTCCTAGTTAATATCAGACGATGGTGTGTTTTCTAGGTCACTGCAGAGGCTGCCAGGGCTGTTACGCACAAAGGTTGCACCACTCCCCCATCACCCCTTAAACGATTCATCACTATACAGCTATACAGAAACAGGCCTAGTTCATACTCTATATATCGCGGCGAACCCTAAGGCACGCTGCAACTTCAGAATATGCTCGCGGTCACTACAAAGGGCTGCCAGGGCTGTTACGCACAAAGGTTGCACCACTCCCCCATCACCTTATCAATGTAGGCCGACAGCGCGAATATAGTGTCCCATACCACCATAATCGGCTCACGAGTTAAGTTGCTCACTGGTCACTACGGGGAGGCACGTAGCCCAGCGCCAGAGGCGACAGCTCGACCACGGTGTCCCATACCACCATGCCCGGCTCATGAGTCTTAGCGGATCGAGGTACCATGGTTAACGGGATTTTCACTGGTAAGTTTGGTACCCTAGGTTCAAGCATTAGCGACCAAACATGGTGAACATACATAAGACACACGGTTTACTTAACGTGTTCGGCTGGCTCGAGCGCACAACAAGTTGGGCGATATGAAGCGCAAAAGCACCTCGTGTGGCCAACCACTATCGCCAACCGAAGTACGTCACGGGTTTGCCAACACATCATGCGTGGCGGAACGAATCCCAACCACATCTTCAAGTCTGATACCGGATGCCTGGACTATGAACATAGTCCCAAACTCAGTCAAATCCTAACCATAGCATGTGAAATACGGCATGATAACATGGCAATTCAAGAACACTAGCAATCATATTATAAAGCATAACATGAAGCATGTTAATAAACAAGTCACAAAGCATGTTCAAAGCATGTTATAAAGCATTATGTAAATAGGGATACAAATACTTAAATTTCGTAGGCGAGTGGTTAGAGTGACCAACCACATGGAGAGTATCATATGTGACTCTAAGGTAGCCGAGAATCCCATCTCAGTACCTACCTAAGGTTCTAACACTTAAGCAATTACACTCACAAGTGATTTCACCAACACTTGGAATGCACTATTTCAACATACATGACGTATGTTAGAGGAATGTGTACTAGGATTGTCCCTTCACCAAATTAGTATTTTATACATATACATCATATTCATACAGCAATTAAACATGGCAATCACATCAGCAAATTTTATACGTATAGGGTACTTCCTCGTATACCCGATTTCGACATACATAGTGTTTACAAAGGAACATAGATTTCAGCGATTCCTTTCGCCAAACTAGTATTTTAATCATGTATTGTATAATCATACATTAAATATATATGTCAAACATTATTCCAAAAGAAATACGTATACGGTATTTCTAACATACGTAATTTCAACATACGGCGCGTTTACAAGTGAACATATATTTTGGCGATTCCTTTCGCCAAACTAGTAATTTATTCATATATTATATAATCATACATTAAATAAACATGTCAAACATTTATCCAAAAAAAATACGTATACGGTATTTCTACGTATACCTAGAATATGTGAAATTCCATATTTCACATCGTTAATCAAAACAGGAAACGGAAAGCACTTTGTACATGTGCAATTGCAAGCAGATCATGAATCTACCATTATCTGACATTGAAAGCGTTGAAAACCGTAACTTATAAGCTTAAAGTCCTCACCTTTGCCTTTGGAAACGAAACGAATCAGCAAGGGTAATGGAACTTCCGTCTACGGGAGATTTCTAGCCTAAAGAGCGGAATCGGTTAGTCGATACACATCCTACATCGATCCCACCTCAAATCAGACCTAGGGTTAGGGTTTCTTACCTTCAAATAAGATGGATATCGCCGGGAAAGCGTCTAGAATAGGGCGGTGTAGGCCGTGTAACAAGCCAAAGCAGGAGGAGGGAGATCGGCAACAATCTCCAAGTCTTTCTCTCTCTTTTCTCTCTCTCCCTCTAGGGTTTTCTTCAAAATTCGTATGGCTGTGAGAGGGGCTGTTCTAAGCTCCTTTTATAGCCACAAACATTATGAATTTAGACTTAGGTTCATGGGGTACTGCTTATATAGGATATTCGCCGCTTTTCCAGCTCAAAAGGGAAGTTCTGGTAGCCCTCCTTGATCCAAACGTCAGACTTAAGCTCACCATCGATGGATCTACATGGGATTACGTTTTTGACTCGATCGGATACCCAGATCGCACGTGGTGGACCACTTTCAGTTCGACGGTCAGTGGGCCACGATCAGAAATTCCAAGTACATGTAAATGTTCCTGAAATTTTTCTTAATCCGAGGGTGTAATTTGGTCTGATTCTGACGGTCAGGTTGCTTAATACTGACGCGTCAACGAATGATGCCAGATCACTATTCCAGATATTTATTTTGGCATGTGAATAGTGTTTTTCATACTCCCTCGCTCCGAATCGAAAAGAATGGCCATGGAACATCGGATGGAGCTGATTTTTGAGATGTTTGTTAAGCCCAGTGGGGCGGTCCTTGTTCCTTAGCTTCGGGTTAATCGGAATCCCGATGTGCGATCTAGACCTAATACGAAGTTTCGTTTCATTCCCGAGAGCAGACGGGAAATGAGTTTGGTTCTAAACTTTAGGGTAACCTAGCGTCAATGATTCTGCAACTTTTGGGTCTTGCAGATCGTATTTAAAGCGATCCTAACGGATTTCACGACAAATCGAGTTTAGTACTTAGTTAACTTTGTTAAATTTCTAAAGGATTTAATCCTACGTGATTTCTGGTCGAGGTGATACTCGACCCAATGTACGGAAATTTTCAGGTCGTTACAATCTACCCCCCTTAAACAAAAAATTTCGTCCTCAAAATTTATACCTTTTCGTACTCCTCGAGAATCTGAGGGTAGTTCTTCCTGACCTCGGCCTCAGTCTCCCAGGTAGCTTCCTCCTCAGAATGATGTGTCTAAAGCACCTTCACAAGTGGGATGACCTTGCTACGCAGTACCTGCTCCTTCCTGTCAAGGATGCACGTCGGGTGTAACTCATATGTAGCATCCTCGCTCAACTGTACCTGCTCCCATCTGATGATATGCGAAGGATCAGGAACGTACTTCTTCAGCATAGATACATGAAATACGTTGTGTACGGAAGCAAGTGGTGTAGGCAAGGCGAGACGATACGCCACATCACCCACTCGATCCAGTATCTGAAATGGACCGATAAACCTCGGTGTGAGCTTCCCCTTCTTCTCAAACCGAAGGACTCCCTTCATAGGGGAAACCCGAAGGAACACATGATCACCGACCTCGAACTCCAGCGGTCGCCGCCTCGTATCGGCGTAACTCTTTTACCTCTCTGCTGTTGTGAGTAATCGACGCCTGATAATGTCTACCTTCTCTGTAGTCGCCTGTACCAACTCTGGGCCAATCAGACTACGCTCTCCAACCTCTGCCCAATAGTGTGGTGCCCTACAAGGTCGACCATATAGAGCCTCATATGGCGCCATGCCAATAGTCGCCTGGAAGCTGTTGTTGTAGGCGAACCTGCGTACGGAAGACGGTCATCCCAAGCTGTCTTTGAAGTCCAACACACATGCTCGCAACATGTCCTCCAGAATCCGATTCACCCGCTCCGTACGCCCATCGCCCGAGGATGAAACGCAGATCGAACTTCAACTTCACACCCATCGCCTCCGGATACGAGTCCGGAAGATAGATGTGAACCGCGTGTCTCTCGTCCGACACGATCTCCAAAGGAACCCCGTGCGGACGGACGATCTCCCCGATGTACAACCCAGCCGGCTCGTCTGCGGAGTTCGTAACTCGATAGGGAGGAAATGGGCCGATTTGGTCAACGGTCCACAATCACCCAAATGGAATCGTGCCCCTTCCTCGTCTTCGGCAACCCCGATATGAAGTCCATTGAGATGAAGTCCCACTTCCACTCCGCTATAGGCATGGTGAAAGCGGTCCCAGAGGTCGGCGATGTTACCGCCTTGACTGGCCGGCACGTCGACATCGAGACACATACTCAGCAATGTGGGCCTTCATGCTATCCCACCAATACGTCCGTCTCATATCCTGGTACATCTTTGTGCTACCAGGATGCATCGCAAACTTCGAATTATGGGCAGACTCGAGAAGCTCGCGTCTCAAGTCAGGCACATCAGGAACACATAGGCGGCCATGAAATCGTAAACCCCCATCAGAACCAACTCTCCACTCGGAGTCCACGGCGTCGCTAGCCTGCTCTTGAAGCTCAGACAGCCGTGTATCGCCCTCCTGGGCCTCAACAATCCTGTCGTCAATAAGTGGTCGCACCCGAACGTGCGCAACACACTCAAATGGCTCCTCGACAGTGAGTCTCTGCTCGAAGTCCCGCACAAACTCCACCATGTCCCACTCGGCTATCATCAGCGGTGCCGCAAATGCTATCGCCTTCTTGCGGCTCAACGCGTCTGCCACAAGGTTCGCCTTGCCAGGATGGTAGGAAACCTCGAACTTGAAGTCCTTCAAGGTCTCCATCCATCTACATTTGTCTCATATTCAAATCTCATTTGCGTGAATATGTATTTAAGGCTCTTGTGGTCGCAGAAAAGCTCGAACTCCTCACCGTAGAGGTAATGTCTCCGAGCTTCAATGCAAAGATGACGGCCGCCAACTCCAGTCATGTGTAGGGTAATTCTCCTCGTGCTTCCTTAATTGTCTCGAGGCATACGATATCACCCTATCTTTCTCGCATCAACACACAACCCAAACCAACGCGAGACACGTCGGTATACACCGTGTATTTCACCCCTTGCTCGGCAATACTAGCATTGGGGCGGACGTCAACTTGTCCTTCGACTCCTTAAAAGCCGCCTCCGCCTTCTCATTCCAGGTGAACTTCAGGTCCTTCCGAGTCGGTGAGACAATGGCTGGCGATCTTCGAGAAATCCCGAATGAAACGTCTATAGTACCAAATTGCACCAAGGAAACTCCTCACCTCAAGAACCGATTCAGTGCGCCAATCCTGAACCGCAGCCTACCTTAGCAAGGTCCATGCTATCCCATCCTTGGACACTACATGTCCCAGGAACTTGACTTCCTCCTGCCAGAAGTCGCACTTCTTGTATTGCGCAAACAACTGGTTCTTCTTCAGTGTATCCAATACCGCTTGCAAGTGCTCCTCGTGCTCCTCCCAACTCGTGGAGTATATCAAGATGTCATCGATAAAGACGATGACGAATCGGTAAAGGAAGGGCCGAAATACCCGGTTCATCAGATCCATAAACACGGCTGGTGCGTTCGTCAGACCGAACGACATCACCAAGAACTCATAGTGCCCAAAGCACGTCCTGAAGGCTGTCTTCGCACGTCCTCCTCTCTCACGCGCAACTGGTGGTACCCTGACTGAAGATCAATCTTCGAGAAATACTTCGCCCCCCTCAACTGATCGAACAGATCATCAATCCTGGGTAAGGGATACTTGTTCTTCACCGTGACCTGGTTCAACCTACGATAATCAATACACAACCGTAGCGACCCGTCCTTCTTCTTCACGAACAACACAGGTGCTCCCCAAGGAGACACACTAGGCCGAATAAAACCTTTCTCTACAAGTCCATCAATCTGTTTCCGCAGCTCCTCCATCTCACATGGAGGCATACGATAAGTCGGCAACGAGATAGGCGTCGCATCAGGCGTAAGGTCAATCGTGAAATCAATCTCACGCCGAGGAGGTAAACCAGGGATAGTCTCAAACACGCCTGCAAAGTCTCGAACCACCGGCGTATTATCTACTGTCGGGCCATCAATCGGCACAAGCAAAGCAGCATAACAATCAACTCGACAGGCCACTGACCTGCATAGGGAACGTGAAAGCTGCACCGTCAGGTCCATAGGCCGTCACGATCCGAGTATCGCAATCTACCTCCGCCCTCATCCTGGTGAGCCAATCCATACCAAGGATAACGTCGTAGTGCCATAGTGGAGCAACAATGAGGTCGACAAGCACTGTGCTGCTACCCAAAACTACCGAGCAACCCTCGCATAATCGTGTGACATCCGAACAGGTCCCGGTAGCCATAATGAGTCTCATTCCCTTAGTGGGAATCGTATGCAAAGATAGGCGTTTCACCGCCCCACAAGAAACAATAGAAGTGGTGGACCCAGTGTCTACCAACAAAGAAACAGAAGTGCCATGAATAAAAGTCGTACACTTGAAAGCCGTCGGAGCTGAAACCGACGTCTCAGGTGCCTCAGCCACAAGAGTATGAACGCGAGCCTGCTGCTGGCGGTTCGGCTGAGGAGCCAAGGGTCGCTGTGGCGGCCTGAAGCGCGGCACAGGAGGTCGGAAGGAAGGATGTGCAGGAGCCGTCTGTAGCGGTGGAGCTGATATGGCCTGTGGGCGAGAACGGCCCAACATCTGTGGCGGAGAGAAACCACTGTCCTTCATCCGCGCGAAACAACTCCCGATAAGATGACCCTGTTTCCCGCAATACGTGCAGGTCACAACAGGGCGCCTCACCTGAGCCCCTGGCGCTGCGATCCTGGGAGGCGAGTCAACACGAGGCCTCTTGCCTAGGATAGGCCTGCTCTGTATCTCTGTCGTGGCCTCGCAACCATAGCGCCACGTGATCGGGCCAACCGGTCCACATCCTGCTCTCCGTCATGACATGTGAACCGGGTTTGCATAAGTAGGTATGCTTTGAGGCAAAGACATATCTTCGACCGTATCTCCGGCCGCAAGCCCAAAGAAAATCGACGCATCCGCACCGCTCGTCCACTAGTATAGTCGGACAAAGCGGCCCAAATCGTGAGCGGTGCTCGTACTCTGTAATCGTCATGCCTCCGCCCGAGGCGCGAAACTCATCCTCCCGCTCATGTCGATAAGTCGGCGGGTAGTATTTCTCATGTAACCGAACTCGAAAGCCTCCCAGTCCACACGTAGTCTGTGCCGCGACATGGACCGCAACACACTGTCCCACCATAAACTAGCCTCCCTCTCAAACATGAAGGCGGCCGGCTCTACCCTGCCGCCTCGAGCAATGCAAAGATCCGAAGCATCTTAGAGATGCGGTCAAGCCAAAACTCTGCCTCCTCGGCCTATGAGTGCCCATAAATGAAGGAGGCCTCAAGCGCTGAAATCGCTCGAGTAGACCGCGTGTGCCGACATCTCCAGTAGGAGGCACCACGGGTGAAGGCAGAGGCACATCCTCACACTGAGCAGGAGGCTCAGGGTGCCCGGCAGGACAAGCAGAAGTCGTAGGTGGAGTCGCACTACCACCATGGGACAAGGCCTCGGCGATAGTGGCCATAAGGCTGCCAGGGCCGCTGGCTGCTTCTTTGATCTGGCCGATGCATCATCACCATCAGCTGCTCAAATCTATCAGTCAGCGGAGCAGCCTGAGAGTCATGCGGCGTAGAAGATGACGGCCGAAACTGCTCACGGACCGGGGGCGTGTATGGTGGCAACCCACCGGCAGGACCAACAAGGGGCTGGTCAGAACCTAACCCACGGTCCGCAGGACCACTACTACCAGAAGGAGTCTAGTCCATAGAGCCACTCAGACGGAGATGTGCGGTGCTCCGCGTATACTGTCGCGGCATGCCCTATACAACACAGGGTACAGCATTGGTGAGATACAGCATAACACACATCATAAAGCACTTTAAGCATTCCACACATAATCAAAACACAAACCGCCTATCGCGATAACCAAAGCAAACACAACATACAACAACATGGATGACTAAGCATCCGAAGTAGGCGGTGGAGGAGGAGCATTCTTATCCTGCGCATAGCACAGGATGGCCTTCAACGTAAGGGACATCTTCTTGAAACTCTTCTTCATGTAGGCTTCTTTCTCTTCAAGTTTGGTTCGAACTTGACCAATCTCAACCCGAACTTGTCCAACCTCTTGCTGCAGGGCGGCTTGCCTCTCCTCAAGACGGGCCAATCGCGCATCAAAAGCATCTCGACCCACACCCTGCTCCTGAGCCGTAGGGGGTGAACTCTCCTCGGTGTCCTGAGCCTCAGGTTCTTCCTCCTGTATGTCATCACTGCGCTCCTCATCACTCTCAGCCTGGAGGTCAACACTCTCCTCACCGGCGCTATCCGACTCATCTCCAGACTCGTCGAGTCGGGCTTGCCGCTGTTGGGGGCCGATCTTCATATTCTTGAGTGTCGCTTCACTTATGACTCGGACTGGTGCAAGATCCTCCATATTCAATCTGTAGCCTACATCACGAGCCATCCTGCAGATCAGTCGGCCAAATGGGACCGAAAGATCGTTCCTGGCAGAACGAACAACATTAACTATCTGGGATAGGATGAATGTGGGCAGGCATATGTTGTCCCAGCGTCCCATCTTGTACAGAAAGTCCACCATCACCCTAGTACATTCCGTGCGGTTACCCCACCGTGGGTATACATTATATGTGAAGATGTGATGGAGCAAATGGAAGTCTTCAGACATCTTTGTCGCCGCAATACAATTTTCTCGCTTCCAAGTAACTCGGCGACCACAGAGAAATCGTGTGCGGCGATCCCTTTCCCGCGCACTTCTAGAGAAGTCATCACTAGGATGCACTTGACCAAGCGGAATCTTCGTGATTCGAGCCACCTCATCCACAGTGATTGTGCGCCTTATGCCCCTCACAGAGACAGTAAACTGAAGAGGCTCTACTGATGAGTCCACGATGTGAGCGTAGAAAGCGCGGCCCGTGTTCTCACATGCAGGAGACTCGCCTTCAAAAATATAATTCCATCCGATATCCACCAAGTGGTCCATCATCGGGTGTAGGCCAAACATCCTTTCATCCACATGAGCTTCAAACACGACCTTGCGGCCCGCGAAGCGCCCATATTCCATGCCTATCGGATAAGCATTTCTGGCGGGGTGGTCAGGATCCAGGTCTCTCTTCGACCTAAACTCCCGCACGGTGCTTGTGCCGGCCCCAACATCGGATCTTCTTCGGGTATGGGCTGGCCTACTTGGGCCGGCGTCATCGGCCGCGGTTTTTCTCTTTCCCATGAAAGATAGGATGGAGGAAATGGAGAAAATGGTGGCCACCACACCAAGGAGGGCCATGGAAAATTTCCAAAATGGGGAAACAAGGGGCTGATCTCTTTTATCTTCCACAATCAACAACCCAACAGGTGTGGAAGGAGCTCTAGAGGTAGGAAATGAAGAAGAAACAAGAA
The DNA here is from genome assembly GCA_030180095.1 of Magnolia changhungtana. NCBI lineage: Eukaryota > Viridiplantae > Streptophyta > Magnoliopsida > Magnoliales > Magnoliaceae > Magnolia > Magnolia changhungtana. The sequence continues at coordinate 3,395,951 of JASAUF010000360.1, forward strand.
GAAAATGGAATGGGTTAGTAGATTACCCGATTTTGAGCTCCAAGGAGGGTTATGAGAGCTCCAACTTGTGAAAATGGGGAAAGGGAGAGGCTAAGGCTGTTGTGCGAGGTAGGGGTGTGTGAGTTATGGAAGGAAATGGAAGGATTGAAGGTTTGGAGGGATGGGTTTTCAGCAAAAATCGGAATGGGAGTGGAGGTGCTTGAAAAGAGGTGAAATGAGGAAGATGGGTGCTTCAGCCCTTTAAAACCCAACCTAATGCCAAAATGGCACGTGCCATGGGGTAGAGCATGCTGGGCCGACCAATCTGGGCCTTGGACCCACGCCGGAAAGCCGTCCGGACCGCGGTCCGCCGCCGGTGCCGCGGCGCCGCCGCGGTCGGGCTTGGCCGGAACCGCGCCGCCGCGGTCTGAACCTGTTTGCCACACTCCCAGGGTGCCAAATGCACCCTGGCTTGGTCTAAAACCTTGTTGGATTAATCGTGGGGGCCCACGGACTCATTTCAGTTCCAGAACGGTCAGTTCCGGTAAATTTCTGATATAATCTGATTTTTCCTGATTTTTAACGACTAATTCTTGGTGGATTGTGACCTGGACACGTCATTAGACGATCTAGGAGTGACTTGGGGTCCATAAGTGTGGTCGGGATCGAGTACGCACTCGATCAAACTGTTCATTTGCAATGAACTTCCCCGAACAGCGAAATCGAGAGACCCTAAGACTGTTGCTAGATTTTGCGCACCCTCCTAAGTATAATGCGTCAGCGTACGTAGTGGGGACATAACTCAGGTCCGGTTTAATCAAAATCATGCTCTGATACCAACTTGTAATGCCCTGAAAATCGGGGGTCGAGTGTAACTCAACTCCCGAGTTCCAACGCATCACTTATGCAACATGTTTAATGATATTTGAATGTTGTCTGTGTTAGAGCAGTAAACATGAATGAGATTATACCAAAGCGGCAATTCATACTCTAGATCAGTTGTATAAAAGCAAGCGGAAGACTGAACTGTATAAATATGTATGTAAAGAAATAAAATAAACGATTCATTATCCAGAGTATGAATCTTTCTGAGTCACAATATACATGTTTGTTTATATAAACAAAATGTCAAAATAAACTAGGTACAATCCCTATAAATTCCATCAGTCCCGGCAGCCTAGTCGAAGCCGCCAGCGAACTGCATATAGGAGAACTCCTCCTGGTCCTCGTCATAATCGGGCTCCGCCTCCAGAATAGTCGGATCGTCTAAACCTGAGACAGAGTCTGGTTGGTGTGCGCAACACCGTCCCGTAACGTGGGAGTGAGTAGCTAACTCAGTGGAACGATAAGGCATAAGTTATCATGTTCTCAATACAGTCAAGCAGTAATGATAAAGCAGTAAATCAAACACTCATAATTACTCTGATTAATGCAAGTATGAATGCAGGTATGATGGATGCCCTCACCGACATACTCCCTCAGGCGACACCATCTCACGTTCGCGCATGCTTACATCCCACAGTGCTTCACATCTTTCAGGCACATGCGATGTATGATGAGCATAATTACCGAGTTTTTAATTAGTTCATTTCAAACAGTAGGATTGGGAAACTAAGGTACCTCCCTTGTATCATATCCAAACATGATCCAATCTAGGGTCGTCAGTCCTAGTTAATATCAGACGATGGTGTGTTTTCTAGGTCACTGCAGAGGTCGCTGTGGTCGTTACGCACAAAGGTTGCACCACTCCCCATCACCCCTTAAAGGATTCATCACTATACACCTATACGTAAACAGTGCCTAGTTCATACTCTATATATCGCGGCGAACCCTAAGGCACGCGCAACTTTAATATGCTCGCGGTCACTACAAAGGGTCGGGTCATTACGCACAAAGGTTGCACCACTCCCCATCACCTTATCAATGTAGGCCGACAAAGACGAATATAGTGTCCCATACCACCATAATCGGCTCACGAGTTAAGTTGCCCACCGGTCACTACGGGGAGGCACGTAGCCCTGGCCAGAGGCCGACAGCTCGACCACGGTGTCCCATACCACCATGCCCGGCTCATGAGTCTTAGCGGATCGAGGTACCATGGTTAACGGGATTTTCACTGGTAAGTTTGGTACCCTAGGTTCAAGCATTAGCGACCAAACATGGTGAACATACATAAGACACACGGTTTACTTAACGTGTTCGGCTGGCTCGAGCGCACAACAAGTTGGGCGATATGAAGCGTAAAAGCACCTCGTGTGGCCAACCACTATCGCCAACCGAAGTACGTCACGGGTTTGCCAACACATCATGCGTGGCGGAACGAATCCCAACCACATCTTCAAGTCTGATACCGGATGCCTGGACTATGAACATAGTCCCAAACTCAGTCAAATCCTAACCATAGCATGTGAAATACGGCATGATAACATGGAAATTCAAGAACACTAGCAATCATATTATAAAGCATAACATGAAGCATGTTAATAAACAAGTCACAAAGCATGTTCAAAGCATGTTATAAAGCATTATGTAAATAGGGATATAAATACTTAAATTTCGTAGGCGAGTGGTTAGAGTGACCAACCACATGGAGAGTGTCATATGTGACTCTATGGTAGCCGAGAATCCCATCTCAGTACCTACCTAAGGTTCTAACACTTAAGCAATTACACTCACAAGTGATTTCACCAACACTTGGAATGCACTATTTCAACATACATGACGTATGTTAGAGGAATGTGTACTAGGATTGTCCCTTCACCAAATTAGTATTTTATACATATACATCATATTCATACAACAATTAAACATGGCAATCACATCAGCAAATTTTATACGTATAGGGTACTTCCTCGTATACCCGATTTCGACATACATAGTGTTTACAAAGGAACATAGATTTCAGCGATTCCTTTCGCCAAACTAGTATTTTAATCATGTATTGTATAATCATACATTAAATATATATGTCAAACATTATTCCAAAAGAAATACGTATACGGTATTTCTAACATACGTAATTTCAACATACGGCGCGTTTACAAGTGAACATATATTTTGGCGATTCCTTTCGCCAAACTAGTAATTTATTCATATATTATATAATCATACATTAAATAAACATGTCAAACATTTATCCAAAAAAAATACGTATACGGTATTTCTACGTATACCTAGAATATGTGAAATTCCATATTTCACATCGTTAATCAAAACAGGAAACGGAAAGCACTTTGGACATGTGCAATTGCAAGCAGATCATGAATCTACCATTATCTGACATTGAAAGCGTTGAAAACCGTAACTTATAAGCTTAAAGTCCTCACCTTTGCCTTTGAAAACGAAACGAATCAGCAAGGGTAATGGAACTTCCGTCTACGGGAGATTTCTAGCCTAAAGAGCAGAATCGGTTAGTCGATACACATCCTACATCGATCCCACCTTAAATCAGACCTAGGGTTAGGGTTTCTTACCTTCAAATGAGATGGATACCGCCGGGAAAGCGTCTAGAATAGGGCGGTGTAGGCCGTGTAACAAGCCAAAGCAGGAGGAGGAAGATCGGCAACAATCTCCAAGTCTTTCTCTCTCTTTTCTCTCTCCCTCTAGGGTTTTCTTCAAAATTCATATGGCTGTGAGAGGGGCTGTTCTAAGCTCCTTTTATAGCCACAAACATTATGAATTTAGACTTAGGTTCATGGGGTACTGCTTATATAGGATATTCGCCGCTTTTCCAGCTCAAAATTGAAGTTCTGGTAGCCCTCCTTGAACCAAACGTCAGACTTAAGCTCACCATCGATGGATCTACGTGGGATTACGTTTTTGACTCGATCGGATACCCAGATCGCATGTGGCGGACCACTTTCAGTTCGACGGTCAGTGGGCCACGATCAGAAATTCCAAGTACATGTAAATGTTTCTGAAATTTTTCTTAATCCGAGGGTGTAATTTGGTCTGATTCTGACGGTCAGGTTGCTTAATACTGACGCGTCAACGAATGATGCCAGATCACTATTCCAGATATTTATTTTGGCATGTGAATAGTGTTTTTCATACTCCCTTGCTCCGAATCGAAAAGAATGGCCATGGAACATCGGATGGAGCTGATTTTTGAGATGTTTGTTAAGCCCAGTGGGGCGGTCCTAGTTCCTTAGCTTCGGGTTAATCGGAATCCCGATGTGCGATCTAGACCTAATACGAAGTTTCGTTTCATTCCCGAGAGCAGACGGGAAATGAGTTTGGTTCTAAACTTTAGGGTAACCTAGCGTCAATGATTCTGCAACTTTTGGGTCTTGCAGATCGTATTTAAAGCGATCCTAACGGATTTCACGACAAATCGAGTTTAGTACTTAGTTAACTTTGTTAAATTTCTAAAGGATTTAATCCTACGTGATTTCTGGTCGAGGTGATACTCGACCCAATGTACGGAAATTTTCAGGTCGTTACAGTTTTGGTTTTGGTTTAGGTTATAGGTTTTGGTTTAGGTTTATGTTAAGGTTTAGGTTTAGGTTAAGGTTATAGGTTTTGGTTTAGGTTTAGGTTTAGGTTTAGGTTTAGGTTTAGGTTATAGGTTTTGGGATTTGAGAATGGGTTTGGGTTTAGGTTATAAGTTTTGGTTTTGGTTTAGGTTATAGGTTTTAGTTTAGGTTTAGGTTTTAGATTTGAGAATGGGCTCGGGTTTAGGTTATAGGTTTTGGTTTTGGTTTAGGTTATAGGTTTTAGTTTAAGTTTAGGTTAAGGTTATAGGTTTTGGGATTTGAGAATGGGTTCGGGTTTAGGTTATAGGTTTTGGTTTTGGTTTTGGTTAAGGTTTTAGGATTTGAGAATGGGTTCGGGTTTAGGTTATAGGTTTTGGTTTAGGTTTAGGCTCCTAGGTTTTGGGATTTTAGAATGAGTTTGGGTTTAGGTTATAGGTTATGGTTTTGGTTTAGGTTTAGGTTATGGGTTTTGGATTTGAGAATGGGTTATGGTTTAGGTTATAGGTTTAGGGAAAGGTTAGGTTAAGGTTATAGGTTTTGGGATTTGGGAATAGTTTTAGGTTATAAGTATAGGTTTAGGTTAGGTTATAGTTTAAGGTTTAGGGATTTGAGTTTAGGTTATAGGCTTTGGTTTAAGTTATAGGTTTTAGGTTAGGTTAAGGTTTAGGTTTTTGGATTTGAGAATGGGTTCGGGTTTAGGTTATAGGTTATGGTTTTGGTTTAGGTTTAGGTTATGGTTTTTGGATTTGAGAATGGGTTATGGTTTAGGTTATAGGTTTAGGGAAAGGTTAGGTTTAGGTTATAGGTTTTGGGATTTGGGAATAGTTTTAGGTTATAAGTATAGGTTTAGGTTAGGTTATAGGTTAAGGTTTAGGGATTTGAGTTTAGGTTATAGGTTTTGGTTTAAGTTATAGGTTTTGGTTTAGGTTAAGGTTTAGGTTTTTGAATTTGAGAATGGGTTCGGGTTTAGATTATAGGTTTTGGTTTTGGTTTAGGTTATTGGTTTTAAGATTTAAGAATGGGTTCGGGTTTAGGTTATAGGTTTTGGTTTTGGTTATAGGTTATAGGTTTAGGTTATAGGTTTTGGGATTTGAGAATGGGTTTGGGTTTAGGTTAAGGGTGTGGTCCCTGCAAATACAAATATAAACACGGCATGTCCTAATGGTCAAGCCCTTTCAATGCCGTCCATAAGAAATGGACAGCTTCATCATAGTCATAACAGCGGTTCCCACCTTCAGGGACCCCCGTTCATTCGGATAGCTCCGACGCACATCCGGGTCTGCTCCATCAATTTTGAGCAAATACATAAATACGACCTGTCCAAATGGTCAGGCCACTCCAATCATGTGCATTCTTGACAAGATACGTACCAAATGCTTGAATTTGAAATATGCAACTCCAATCCTCCCACATGCAACATCCACCTGAAAGAATACGCATAACTATCATGCTTAAGTAATCAACTACCCACTCAATGAAAAGAGCACAAATACCTTTTCATGATTCAAAAAAGGGAACTTGAGGGTTTTCCTTACCTTCCATTGTATGCTTCCAAAGTTTTCCTTACAGACCAACAAAACTAATAGCAAGAAAGAACCCATCAGGGTCATGCAGAAATTCTGGGTCAAATGCAAACAAAAACAATCAGGGATTACAAGTTTAAAGGCACAAAGCTGCTTGTGCAGGGATGTCAAGAGGGAATGTCACAACCTGTATATTTAGGACCAATAACAAAATTCAATCTGTAACTCTGCACCCATTGAGACTACAGAAAGTTTGTTCATCAGTGTTCTGAAGTATCCGTTAACTCTCTATATCAAATTCAACTCATTCTAATTTTGTTCCCTCATCATGTGAAGTTCTATGTTGACTCACACTATGTAGCTGACTCAAGTTTGAAGTATATTTCATCCCTATCACAATGATGGATTTGGGATATCATGCAAACTAGCAAGTACCAGAGAGCTTCACATTCTCAAGGGGATCATCTACTTGAAAACCCAAATCAAACCACTTGAAAATAAAAATAAAATAAACCTCTGTTTTGCAGCCTTCTTTTGCAACAGTCCAAAAACCAAAAAGAAGAAAAAGCAAAAAAACCAAATCAAAATGATTCTTTACTAACAAGTTATTTAAAAAATACATTTGAGGCCTTTGATTGCTAGCTAATTAGACAAAAAAACTAAATTCAGACTATAAACAAAAAATATTTAGGACCGCCGCCTATGCAACATGTAGATCCACTTCCAAGAAAAAGATCTAGACATGTTAGTAACAAATAACTATTCATCAATATCATGTAATTGAAATGTTGCAAGCTCAGTGAATGATAAGAAATTCTTACTTGCACCCATATTGGTAATAACACGAACTCCTCTTTCCATAGCCAAAGGTAGGAGTAAAGACATCCAATCTAAAATTACACAAGCATTGGAAAGCGGGACTGAAGAAACTAAAGGATATTTTGTCAGAGTGAAGATCCCACATCTGTGGGCCCATGTTGATGCATGTGTTTTATCCATGCTATACATCCATATGGGGCAAATAAAAGATGTCCAAATGTTCAGGTTCAAGAGTGAGGTGTGTAAAAATTAGATGCCAATACGATTTAATTAACAGACATATGCAAGTTATAATAAAGGCAAACAGAAAATGATTGATGGAGACAATAAGCATATAGACCAAATTCAACATTTTGAAACTCATAATGGCAAAGAAAATTGAGCTTCAAAGGTTTAAACGGATATTGCCTAATCGAGACATTAATTTTCTCCACAATCCTGCAAATAAAATTTGTGCACCTACCTCTTATGTCCATGCCTCACGACATTTAAAAATGACATTCATGCATAAAAAAGAAAAGTAATGGGACCTGATAAGATACATGAAAACATACAAGAATCTTACCAATCAAACAAGCGGGAATATATTGTCTTTGCCAAACCATCCCTGCAAACTGTTGCACCAAGAGGATCAAGGGTTCTAGTAATAACTTCTTCGGGGGTTATCATCACACGTTTACACAGTGCATCTTCCAATGCTCGAGGATCACACCTGAAATAGTAATAAAATCAAGGGTTACCAAATGACCACTACATTAGATAAAGCATCAAGGACCTGCATGTAATAATATAGCATGTCATACATGAGAAGTTCAGTTGTCATCTTGAGATGGAATTTAACTTTGTCATCTTTCAGAACTGAGGAGTCGATTTCCTTCCCCTTAACAAAATCAATATTGCCAATATGAAGAATGGCTACGATGACTCTAAAGATCACTTCCTGATAGAGTACTTGCATTAGGAAATGGCACTAACAATTGTTTTCCATTTTCAAATCCAGAAAGCAGCTGATTATGATTCAAATTTATAGTAAAGACTATACCTGTTCATGTTCGCTGATTCCAACAATATCCATAGATCTCCGAGTTGCAAGATAGTCATGGGAATCACTCCCACTGACAAGATCATAGCAATTTAATTGATTAAGATAGTGAAAAGATTTGGGGTTTCCCAACTTATACTTCTCAATATTTAAAAAATCAGTTAAAAACATAGGAAAAACGTATTCAATATTCGAATCAATGTATATGTACCAAGAAAATGGAAGATCCAGTTAGTGGCTAGAATTCTGGCAAGAAAATGCTTACTGCATTTGGTGCAGCACAAAGAAGGTAGAAACAGTGATAGTTTTTGTCAGGATCAGAGATTTGGCAAACTCGAGATCTCTCGAGAAGGTAGGTTCTGATGGCTGCACCTGATATCCTTCCATGCTTATCAAATTGGATCTCGATAAATTTACCGAAATGACTGCACCAATATAATCAAGATAGCAATCAATACAATACATATGTTACATAATTTCAGGAAAAGTAGGATGATGATACAGTACAATATCAAGTCAAATTCTTCAGATATGAAAGATGCACATGGCACTTTGAAGAAATCCAGAAAGTTTCATGATTTTTTAAAAAAAAAAAACATTATACCCACTAACCATACACTCAAAACTATGTTGTGCCAGATTTCAAAAAGGCAAAAGACATTACATAGTTTCTCAATGAAACATACACTTGGAACTGTCTCTCACTTGGAATTGTTGTTTCTTACAGTTTTAGCATTACCAAATGCCTCCAGAACTGGATTTGACTGCAGTCACATCAGTTAGCACAAGCATTTCAAATAGATTCAAAAGTTACTTTTACAAAGAAAATCGATGAAAATAAAGGAGGACAACCCAAATGAGAGAAAAAAAATTGAGCAGCAATGTTCGTGCGTTCATCTTACTTCCAGAACTTGTTGTTTAATTGTCTGTCCTTCAGTTGCAACACGCCCACCCAAATAGGCAAGATATCGCATAAGCATTTTGGTTGTCTCAGTTTTACCAACTCCACTTTCACACAAGAATGGAGTTGCTTTTTCCCTCATTAATCATTGCCCTGTTTCCAAAAATTCATTTTTGTAAATACACTCATATTTACTTACATCAATATGTGACAGCAATCTGCTGTGAAGGAGTACCGAAAGCACATGTTTTAGATATAATAAAATACTAAGTCAATGTTGTCCTGCTGATGTAAGGTATGATACTTTACCTGGTTGAAATGTTGTTGCAACTTTTCATTCGTGAAATTAATACAGAACTGGATGTTGATCCCAGGATCTTGAAATGTTGTTGCAGCTTCTCAACATTGACCAGGCGTGCCAAACAGACACGGGATCTTAATCTCGGGATGTTGCAATCCCATGGATCTTAAGACAATCCACTGACATCACCATCATTACCTTTAAATCACATCCAATCCACCCTAATCCCTTCAAAATTGCTTGGGACGTGTTTGGTTCAAGGAATTGGAAGGTTTAATCGCGGGATTGGCCGGGCGTCCCAAACAGATCAAAAATAGCAATCCCATCCAATCCACCCTAATCCCTTCAAAATTGCTTGGGACGTGTTTGGTTCAAGGCATTGAAAGGGATTGGAAGGTTTCATCACGAGATTGGTCGAAAAATAGCAATCCCATAGATCTTGCACCAATCCACTGACGCAACTATCATTACCTTGAAATCCACGCAATCCTCTCTAATACCATCCAAATCCATCCAATCTGACCCGCCAAACAGGCCTAATGGTGGGCGTTCAATCACCACAGTTTCCATTGGTGTGGTCCACCTGAGATTTGGCCCTAAAATGAGCTGGAAAAAATGAATGGCCTGCATACACATATTATGGTGGAGCCCACAAAGCATTTTTAGGGCCTGTTTGGCTAGGCAGATTAAGAGGGATAGGATGGTAAAATCCTGGGATATGCCAAATGAGCCAAACAGACCTGATGAACTTGTCCTGGGATATAGCAAACCCATGGATCTTAAGCCAATCCACTGACATCACCATCATTACCTAAAAATTGATCCCATCCTTCCTAATCTTGTTCAATCATGCCTGAGGCGTGTTTGGTTGGACGGATTGGAAGGGATTGGAAGGTAAAATCCTGGGATATGCAAGGCATGCCAAACAGACTCAATGAACTTATCCCGGGATATAACAATCTCATGGATCTTAAACCAATCCACGATAGCACCATCATTACCTTAAAATCTATCCCATCACTCCTAATCCCATGGGATCCGTCAGGCCAAACAGGCCCTTAGATTTCAGAAACAGAGAGAGGGGAATGCGGATTGAGCATAGGGATTGAAGGATTGAGCATCCAAACGCAACAGATTTGAGAAACAGATAAAGAGAGAAAGAGAGAAACTCATCGTACTCCTTCTTCTTCTCCTTCTCCTTCTTCTTCTCCTTCTTGCAGTGAAAGGGGTTTTTAAAAACAGACAGAGGGGAATGTGTGCGGCCACGAGACAGGGAGAGAGGGTGAGGGAGAGCGGGTGATCAAGAGAGGGCAAGGGAAAGAGAGAGACCGAGTGCGAGAGAGAGAGAGAGAGAGAGAGAGAGAGAGAGAGAGATGGAGAGGTGGTCTGCGCGCGGGAGAAAATGGCGAACAGGGGAGGGTTTTGTTTTTGAGGGGTTTTGGGATTTCAGAGGGGCGCGTGACGGACGGCTCCTTGGGGACGTTGGGTTTTAGGACCGTGGGGCCCACTGTGATGTCTTTCATATATCCACTCCGTCCATTAATTTTAAATTATTACTTTAAGTGCTGATACAAAAAATAAGTTAGATCGAATCTATAAGGAGACCACACAACATATTAGCAGTAGAAATTTAATTTTTATTATTTCTTGTGGTGTGGTCCACTTAAACATTTAATCTACATAATTTTTGGGCTCATGCATTAAAATTATATATCAGAATTATTGAATGCCTTAGATCAAACACATATATTCCAATGGACCCCATGGATCCCTTTAAGCACCATCTAATTTAGGTGAGGAGGCACGCATTAGCTACAGATCACTTAGGCTTTAGCTACGGATTAAATCCGTAGCTACATTGCTACAGATTTAATCTGTAGCTAAAAGCTTTCAAAGTCCATAGCCTTTGTTCGATTTTTTGGTAGTGGCCCCCATTTAATAATGATGTTTTCCACCATATCCTGTAGGACCACCCAAGCCTTAGAGCCCATCTTGTGTTTATACCAGGACTTCCATCGGGAATGTGGCCCACCTTGTGCTTATTGGGCCCTTAAGAAGCCCAGATTACTATATGATGAAATGGACAAGGAAGCCCACTCTTTGTTCTTAGGCCCATTCTTGATATGAGTAGGCCATCTAGGCCCATCCTTGATATGAAGAGAGAATATCGTCATCGGAGGTGGAAAGATCGGTGGTATCAGGTATGGTATATCCACTGTTGAGGACTGATCCTCATGTTATGGATTAGATCTGCTATCCTTTTATGAACCCTGTTATATATATATAAGCCAATTATCGATTACGTCTATGATTGGTATACGCACTGAGTATATATCAGCATAACATTGTAATTGTATGAGGCCCATTGTGACTATGTGAGGTCCATCGTGATTGTATGGGGTCCATTATGTGATTATACGAGACTCATTGTGATTATATGAGGCTCATTGTGATTGTGTGAAGCCTCTTGTATATGCGAGGCCCAATTGTGATGTATGAGACCCACCATGTGTATGTGATTGTGTGCACGCCATTTGTTTGTTATTACAAGCCATGGGCCACCTTATACAGGCCCACCATGATGTATGTGATTATAATCATGCTTAGTATACTGCATGATACATGCCCATACGCTTCATTCGCATACTTATTATGAGGAGTGATTAAACATAGCATGTGTCATTGGGCTGATTGTTTATGGGACTCTCTGAGAGACGGAGTTGCCCCACATGAGTGCGTAATACGCACAGGTTTAATGCATGACTGGATGGTATGGCTTATATGTCTCGCATTTTGTGACATGATCATTTGGCCCCCTAGCGACATCAGGGTTGCGGCCTCCATAGGCATATCGTGGATGGCCAGATGAGACACTGGAAACATTTGTTTTGAGCATATAGGCACTTAGGATGTCCACAGGTGAAAGTCCCTAAACTCTCGTGGCCAGGGGATGCTCCAACATCTAAACTGAGTAGAAGACATGAGCGTCGAGTGCAGAATACCAGGAAGTCGTGCTTCCCACTGTGTCATGGTTGATTGGGAGGTGTGGCCTTACCCGCCTCAGGGAGTAGGCAATGTTAGGCTGACTCCAACCAGCTTGAGGAATGGGTCCTCTATCGATGAGTCGGACCGATATTGGCAGGTGGATGGTGAGGTCTCTTCCACTTACCCAGTTGTGCGCTTGATGAGGCGGTAGGTGATATAGAGTTTACTAGACCCCAGTGATGATCCCAAAGAAGTACAGTACTGATGTATGGACTTATTAAGTAGGAGTTACGTACTCAGCATTTTACTCATTCATTCATTTATTCACTATCCACTCGTGCTGGTGGTGCACAACTAATTGATATGTGTACCTCCACAATGGTCAGGATCTCGGTTGAGCGCGCGACTAACCTGAGATCAGGAGTTTCCCACATTGAGTCTAGCTATCCAAATTTAAGTATGGACTGGTTTGGATAGAAGTCTCTTGTGATGGACCCCATAGCTTGTGATACTACGTACTATTATCCCGGCTTCACACTCCAGCTTGGTTATTTCATTCGCATCGAATATTGTATTACATCTGTGGCATATGACATTTTGGGTTACTATGTTTCTGCATTTATATGACCTAGATGAGATTGACGGTATTCGTGGATTCGTCGGGATTTGCATATTACATTGTATCCTCAGTATATGATATTTAGCTCAATATGTCTCCGCATTATATAGCTGATCTACATTGCTTCCTCAGTATATGATATTGGCTTATTATGTTTTTGCATTGCATAGCCTGGATAAGACTAATGGTATTTATGGACTTACCGGCATGTTTCCGCATTGCTCTGATATTGCATACTTGACACTTACCTTATGCACACACTTACACCACCCTCTAAGCTTTCTATAAGCTTATGCACGATAGATGCGTGCAGGTGGGGTTAGGTCGTAGTAGCGTTGAGCTTGAGGAGTGCAACGGTCTTCTAAAGCTTTGCTTTTCGATATATGTATATTTCCCTTTCAGCACTGTATTCAACTGTTTATATTAGTGGATATGTGATGATGATGTTACCTTTGTGATCTGGGTAAACTTGTGGTTATGCTTCTTACGAGATAAATGTACGTTGGAAAAATCGTCCTTGTAGGATCCCAGGATCAGAATCAGGTGTATGGGCACTGGGAGCCGAGAATGGGGTATTACAGAGGCTGTTGGCACCGAATTCGGCAATCGAAAATTCTGTGAGCTAGGTTTCAGAGTTTGGGGCATGACACTACTGGTCTCCTGCGTGCAGGACGGTAAATTACCTATTTAAGGTCAGGTTTGTTAACTCACTCAAGTGGGCCCCACCGCGATGTGTATGTAAAATCCACTCTGTACATCAGATGCAGCATCCTGCATTAGGCATAGCTTCCAAAACTCTTTACTATTCATGATTCAGATGGGCTCCGTCTTAATCTATTTTCCAAATAAACACATTATGTTAGGCTAGTTCACTGATGGTAAAGCGAGGCACTCACCACCCTTTGCATCGTATGAAAACTTTGTTGTGCCCACTATGATATATATGTTTTATCCATGCTGCCCATCTATTTTTTCAGATCATTTTAGATTTGAAAGTAAAATTAAAGTATATCTAAAGTTCAAGTGGAACACACCACAGAGACAATGGAAATTGAATGACTACAGTTGAAAACTTATAGGGGCTTACAGAAGTATTGAACACACACACACACACACACACACACACACACACACACACACACATGTAAATAAGTATGTGTGTGTGTGTGTATTGTTATAGGTAAGATAGGATGGTCCATGAAAAAAGGTCGAACCAGCATGAACCCATGGATCAAACTATTCGAAAAAGAATTACTGATTGGGAAGAGTCGATCAATAAGATAGCTCGGCCTACTCATAGGTTGGTCCAGTCACAGGTCGTCTCGACTATAGCTCGGCCTACTCATAGGTCGGTCCAGTCATAGGTCGGCTCAACCATAGCTCAACTTACTCATAGGTCGATCCAGTCACAGGTCGGCTCGACCATAGATGACCTTTAACAACCACTGGAGCCAATAATCACAAGGATATTACGAGCAAATCGACATCAGAATGATACTGACCTACAAGTAGGTCGATACTATCTTACTCAGAGGTGTCATCCACCTCATCCATCCGATCTTGCCTAAAGGTCGGGTGAGCTTATCGATTTTCGACTACCGTTTGGCCTTATCCAAGTCCAATGGCTCGAGGATCTCTCCCGGGGATCTTCCCCCAAAGATCTCAGAGGCTAAGATTAGGATCCCAGAGATCTTGGACACCCGTGATCTAAGGGAGATCCCCAACGAGGAAGATATCTGATGGTATGATCTTCCCTTTAAATAAAGAAGATTTTCTGCTCGTGTGATCTTCCCTCTTGACTATATAAGGGATCCCCTAGACGGTGAAAGGTATATTCTGACACATAAATACGTACCCAATTTATAACCTAAAATACGACTGGTGACTTAAGATCATCTCTTACAAAGACCTAGATTCCTGACGTAGGCATCGGAGGGTCCCCTGTATAAGTCAGGGTCTCCTTTGTCTTTTTATTCTCTTTTGTGCAGGTGTTCGAGGGCTTGTCGGAAAATTACATCAATACACACACATGTTCACCTCTTCACTTGTCACACGTGTCATGGGCTCGAAATATGAACAATTCATGTGAGTGCCATGAATCCTACAGGGACTAATTTTCACTCTGATTCAAAATTCCAAGGCGATCATGTTAAAGAGAGATGTAAATTAAGGGGAAAAAAATTTCTTTCCATGGCGTACCAAAGTTTTGGATCAAGATAAAAGTTGAGCCGCCCCTGGAGTTTCATGGGGTGCTGCATCAGGTAGACCGTCCAGATTTTAGACACAGTCAGCTCTCTAAGAGCCGGTGATAACCATACGTAGGCAGCTAAGCATTGGACGGTGATAACCATATGTACGCAGCTAAGCATTGGAATATATATATATATATATATATATATATATATATATATAGAGAGAGAGAGAGAGAGAGAGAGAGAGAGTAATGGTCTCCTACGCACCGTACCGCATGCGATATTTTGCGCACCAAATTACCATCTGTCATGCTAACTTAAACAAGTGTGTTATAAGTGAGCCTCACAATAATGTTTTCCTATGATCCATTCCAACAATTCAGTCCATGATATCAATTGAACCGTAGGGCGAGAAAAAATATGGCTGATTTGTGATTTACTAGGCCACAAAATAGAAAACAGTAAGAGAGGAAAAGCCTACCTTTGAATTTTTACAGGGCTCACCATAATGTTTATGTGAAATCCATTCCATCCATTAATTGCCTCGCAGAGTTTAATTCATGGAGACCAAACATTAGACCCATACCTGATTTATGTTGATCACACCGAGTGAAGTGATTTTGATAGTGGGTGTTCCTTACACGGTTTCCACTCATGTGGCCCACTAGAATTATAGATGTGGCTGATGTTGGATCAATACCCCTAAATTATCATATTGACCCATTATGGTTGAAATGGATTTTACATACATGTTAAGGTGGGCCCACATCCAGTAGACCCAGAGACATTGTCCTAGGTTGTGGATTAGATGTCGTGACGGCCATCAGCCACCTAACAGCTGGTTGGTGCTAGTTGGCCCAACAATGATGTATGTGTTTAATCCAAGCCGTCCATCTATTTTTCCAGCTGAATGTATGGCATGTTCCAAAGAATTGAGTCAGATCTAAATATCAAGTGGACCATGCCACAAGAAAGATTGCTGGAAAGCCCACCATTAAAAATTCTTTGGGCCAAGGTAAGCTTTGAGTCAAGCTAATATTTGTGTTTTTCCTTCATCCAAGTCGTCTCTATGACCTAATCAATAGTTTGGATGGCAGAGAAACTATACCTAAAAAATTTTAATGGCTGGCGTTTAATCCGTTTAATCACCACTATTTTCATGTGGTGTGGTCCACTTTAAATTTGGATCTTATACATTTTTGGGATCATACCATAAATTGAGCTAGAAAAATGTATGGACAACTTATATACATCATTATTTGGCCCATTAGCACCAACAACTAGCAAGGTTGTTAGTTATTGACAAGGTCGGCATGCAATCCACGTCCCTGACTCGTCCCAACCACTACTGAGTCGGCTAGGAGTTAGCCCACCTTGATGTTTATTTGAATCCGCTCCATCCATAATGTGTGTGACAATAATTTAGTTATAAGTATAAAATTTCAGCCACATTTATAATGTTGGTGGGCCCACATGAGCAAAAACAGTGTACAGGATGCCAACTATCCAAACGGTTTCACTTGGTGTGACCGATATGAATCACGAATCTACCTAATTTTTAAGATATACTACTGAATTTCTATCACAAACCTAATGAATGAGGTGGATTTCATAAATGCATCATAGTGGGGCCTAATCTGAGCCCGTCCTTTTTACTTGTGTTGGTTGGTGCGTAAAATACCTCATGCGGTACAGTACACCTGAGGTATATATACTGTTTATATATATATATATATATATATATATATATATATATATATATATATATATATGCACCCCTACGCACCTACGCACGTGCGCACCTTTGCACACGTACCATGGGTGTCTAATCTGAACGGTCCATGTGATGCGGAATCCCATGAAACCCCATGTGACAAAATTTCACCCCGATCTATAATCCGGTGGGCCATAACAAAGAGAAATGCAAATCAAGGGAGGAAACTATTTTCATTTTTCATGGCCCATCAAAGTTTTAGATCAAAGTAAAACTTGGGCCGGGGGGGTTTCACGAGGTGCTGCTTCACATGAACGGTTCAGATTTTGGATCCCCATCATGTATGATGGGTTCTCAAAAAAGTTCGTACGTAGTACGTACGAACTGGTTCGCAGGTGAGCATTTCCGATATATATATATATATATATATATATATATATATATATATATATATAATGGTGTGGCCCACCCAATGATTGGATGGGCTGTTTATCATCATGGTGTGGAAGTGGAACTCCTTTCTCACCGATGTTTTTGTTCACACACCTTCAAAGGTGCACCGGTAAGCTAAGGTACATTCAAGCTATGTGTGGGGCCACCATGATGTCTATGTGGAATCCAAACCGTGTTTCTCATGTGCCAGCTATTTTGGGACTAAATTACAAATTTCAGCCCAATCCATAGCTTAGATGGACCACACCAATGGAAGACGTTAGGGAGGCCAATGCCTAAATTTCCAGATGGAATATGGTGTCCAACATGTTTTTTATATACCATCCAAACCATTCATCAGATGAGAACCACTGGGTTGAAGGGCCAAAACAGAACGCAGGCCATTCAAAAACTCGTGTGGGGTATACCACGTGGAAATTGGTTGTAGTTTGCTCCCTGTAATGTATCCGCCTTCATGTTTAGATGAGAATAATTCTCAGAATGTACGGTGAAAATGAGGTTCTACACCATATGCATGGTTCGGATTCCACGTTATACAGCTATTTATACGATCATTTCAGGATGAAGAGCACGTTGCATGCATTTATCTGCAGCGACCTTGCTACTAGACGGTGTTCCGTGACCCCACGTTATACAGCTATTAATGTTTATTAGCCATCAAATCTGTTGATTAGGACACAGACAAATATAAATATCAGCTTGATACAAAACTTTTGTGGCATTGAGAAGTTTTTAACGGTGGACTTTCAATCATTGTTGTTTCCTATAGTGTGGTCCATCTGAAATTTGGATCTACCTTATTTTTGGGCTCATGCCCTAAAATAAGTTGAAAGAATGGATGGACGGCATGGATATATATAGATATATCATGTTGGGCCCGTAGAGCACCGTCCAGTAGCGAGTGGCTACTAGTAGTGTCAGTATGGAATCCGCGTCCCTTTAATTGTGGGCATCACTTTAGATGGGCAGAAAGCAGGATCATAAATACTGAATAATCTTATTGTTCGTTGAATTTGAACAGTTCATTGGGTTTCTCTCAACGATTCTTCTGGTAGGCAATGGGACGGTCAGGATCATTTGTTCAGTGTAATATGTTTTTTTTTATTGCACGTCATCTACATGCAGTCAACAGTACCTAAGCCCTGAGTCCAATCCATAACCCAGGTGGGGACCACCACAGGAAACAGTGCAGAGGAGGCCCTACTGTCCGTTCACATGTGAGCACACAGTGATGTTTTATACGATGGAGCATGCCATCCGACGTGACGTGACTTGCCCGTGCCCTTAGCCACGCAAAAGTTCATGTGGTTGGAAGCTATGTGGGGCCCACATATATGCCCATGAAAAATCCACTCCGTCCATCAGTTTCTCAAGATCGTAATAGGAAAAAGAGTTAAAAAACAAGGCAGATCTAAAATTCATATGGGCCACGCCACATGAAAAAAAAAAAAAAATGTGAGAGCGGAAATCTTTATTTCCACTGATGAAACCTTCCTGGGGCCGACCGTGATGTTCATGTGCCATCCAAACCGTTAATAGGATTATTACCACTCAGATAAACTGTAAACACAAATATGATCCCGACAAAAAACTTTTATGGTCCCCACAAAGTTTCCAATGGTGGAAGTTCAATCCTCACTGTTGCGTGTTGCGTGTGGTGTGGCCCACCTGATTTTTGGATATGCCTGAGTGTTCGACTTCTGCCTCTGGTATTGAGAAGCTGATGGGCAGAGTAGATTTTCTACAGATATATGTATTGGCCCACGTAACTTCCGACCACGGAAATTTTACGTGGTCAGGGGGCACAAACAAATCACCTCCCATGTCACCTAACAGGTGGGGCCCAGCAAGCTACTTTAAAGGATTTAGGTGTGTTTTTACACTACTCTATATGGTGTAGCCCACCTGAGCCTCGGATACAGGTAATACTTGAGGCATCCAATTTTTTTAAGGTCGGCCTCCATCGGAATCTTGCTCCTGCTACGGTGGTAGACTCTCAACGGTGTCAACACCTCGTCAGGGGTTCGAGTGCCCATAGGTGGTGGAATCCCACAACGGTGTGAGTCTTCGTAAGATGTTTGTGAGAAATTTACCCTATCCATCAGTTTTCAGAGCTCATTTTAGGACATGGACCAAAAATAAGGAAATTTTGGGACCTTAATGTTTATATTACATCCAAACCATGTGAAACCTTGCGCATGGTTTTTGGCCAAAAATAGTAAGTGTCTTGTTTGGCTTTACCACACTGTTCTCCTAATTATTCAGCCGGGGTGCGAGATATGGTTATTTTAAGTTCGGCTCGAATCACCTCCATCTCTGATCGGGCGGGTTGGTGCTCAACCCTAGCCCAACCCAAGGTTCTTGTACCTCAACCCTAAGCCAACCCAACCCAACCCAAGGTTCTTGTACCTCAACCCTAAGCCAACCCAACCCAACATCAGGTTGGTAATTCTCAACCCAAGCCCAACCCAAGCGGGTTCAGTCGGGTTGGTCAGGTTGATCGGGTGGATACATGCTAATATATATATATATTTTTTTTGTGTGTGTGTGTGTGTGTGTGATATATATATATATATATATATATATATATATATATATATATATATATATATATATATATATATATATATATATATCATAAAAAACTTCATTTACTCTAAACAAACAAGCTAAAATATAGGACAACTACTCATTTAAAAGTCATGTTGTGTAGCATGCAATCTATTTGGGAGAGAGAAATCCAACATATCTTGTTACCTTGAGTCATTGGAAATGATGTGGACCAATGAAACCCGACAACGTCGGAATTTCCTATGTCTTCAACACATATAATCCACACTCAATTATAATTTGTAAGAAACTTATATATTGATCAGGTTCAGGTTGGGTTGGGCAACCCAAAACCTAAACCTGAGCCCAACCCAAGTTTTATTGGGTTGGTGTTTGTATAGCCCAAGCCTGAGATCGGACTCGATACATCCTACCCAAGCCCAAACCAATGTCGAGTCGGTCATGGGTCAGTCGGGTTCAACCTGCCCAACTTTTAGCCCTAATCCCCACTATTTCCTCTCTTGTGACCCACTTAAGTTTTGGATACACATCAACAGGGTGGATTTCTCACAAACATATCTGTTGTCCCCACCCAGTATCCTTGCGCAGAAAGTTCCTGCTAAAAGCTTTTGTAGGAAATCTGTGTCCAGATGCCCAGTGCGCTTTCAGGCACACGATCAATTGTATGGTATAGTTGGCTATGTGTGAACATTTCTGCATCTATGGGAAGAGTGATGGATGATAGGCATGCACTTAAAAATTAAAAGTTACACATTTAATCATCAGATCATCATATTAGTGGTCATTTATTAAAAGGCTAAAAATAAAAATTGTTCATCAATCTAAATACAATAAATAAATATCCACCAATCAGACCTTAGGACACTTTTAGCAACCTGATTCTAAGACTGGCTTAGCAACAGTGAGTTATGAATTTTACTCGGGTTTAATTTGAGTTAATGTATGTCTCATGTACCGGAGTGGATCAGTAACTTGGGTAACATCATAGTGTGTAACACCTCGAAAATTGAGGATCGAGCAGAAGTTCAACTCCCGAGTTTCAATGCATCACTTATGCAACATAGATAATGATAAGTAAATATTATCCGTATTTGCACATTAAACATGAATGAGATTACACTAAATCAACATATCATACTTCAGGGGTGATTGAATTAAGCAAGCAAAAGACTGTGGTAGATATATAAAGTATATGAGTGATTATAAACCCCCGAAGTATGATCATGTCACCAGGCTGAATATATACATGTTTGTTTCAAAATATACAAAATGACAAGTGTGATGTTCAACTAATTTGTATCCCCGTAATCCCGATGATGCAACTTTAGGTCTACATAGACCCGCCAGAGAGTTGCATATAGGAGAACTCCTCCTCGTTGTCATAAAAGTTGGGCTCCGCCTCGTAAGCCTCACCGTCACCTATAGCTACAACAGAGTCTGGTAGGTGTTTTAAAATACCGTCCCAGAGTGGGAGTGAGTGATCAACTCAGTGGAGCTATAAAGCAAAGGTTATCAATTGAGTCAAGCAGTAATGATAAAGCAATACAATATCCTAAGTACTCTTGTTAATGCAAGAATAGTATGCGATAATGATGCATGCCCTCGCCTACACTCCCTTAGCGACATCATCTCACAATTGTGCATGCACCACTCCGAACACGTGTACTTCCTCCCCAAAGTACATGCAATGTGGTGCATGATTATGCTAGTCAATATTTAATTAGGCTTATTCATACAGCAGATTCGGAAAACTAGGGTGTAACGCCTTGAAAATTGGGGGTCGAGCATAAGCTCAACTCCCGAGTTCCAACGCATCACTTTTACAACATAGATAATGATGATTGAATGTTGTCCATATTAGTGCATTAAACATGAATGAGATTATACCAAAACAGCATATCATACTCCAAAGACAGTTAAATTACGCAAGCGGAAGACTATGATAGATATATAAAATACATAAACTGTTGTAAGTCTTCAGAGTGTGAACATGTTACTAGGTTAAATATATCAATGTATACTCCAAAAATGAATAAAATGAATATACAAGGGTGTTTCAAAAGTGTAAAATAAAGTGTAAAGGCATCTAATCAATAACCCTGTAAACCCGTCGATCAGAACATGGTTTACATAGACCCGCCTGATAGCTGCATATAGGAGAAACCCTCCTCATCATCATAAAAGTTCAGCTCCGCTTCGCAAGCATCGCCATCATCTGAAACCAAAACAGGGTCTGGTAGGTGTTTGAAAAATCATCCCGTAACGTGGGAGTAAGTGATCAACTCAATGGAATCATGAAGCAATGGTTAAATGTTATCAAGTCAGCCAAGCAGTAATGATAAAATAATACAATCAAACATCCCTAAGTACTCTGATTAATGCAAGAATGATATATAGTAATGATGCATGCCCTCACCTGCACTCCCTCTGCGATCTTCATCTCACGGTCGCGGCATGTCAGTCACTTCCTTAGTGCTCTACCCAACGCCAAACGACACATGCAATGCGGTGCATGAGCGTGATTTTCAAGTTCTTATTAATCCTTTTTCATGCAGCAGGATTAGGAAACTAAGGTACCTCCCTTATATCATTTTCCAAACAATGATCCATTATAGGGTCGTTAGTCCTAGTAAATCTCATACGATAGGCAAGTTTAGGTCACTACCACCAATGCCCTACCAACTGGCAGTCTATTTTCGAAGGCTCATCACCGACCCGACTAAAGACCACAGCTAGGTTACGCCGGAGTAGGCCTATTTCATACTCTAGTTGCTACGGAAAGAATCGTCGCCTCAATGCAGTCTAAGAGTAGGCTCGAGGTCACTACAAAGGGCTCGTCACCTGATCAGTATAGGCCGACAGCTTAAATACAGTATCCCATACCATCGTATTCGGCTCACGAGATGGTGTTGCTCACTAGACACTACGGGGAGGCTCGTCACCCCAGCATAGGCCGACAGCTCGACCACGGTGTCTCATACCACCATGCCCGGCTCATGAGTCTTAGCGGATTGAGGTACCAAGGCTAAATGGGATTTTCACTAGTAAGTTGGTACCTTAAATTCAAGCAGTAGCGTCCATACATGGCGAACACACAATAGGCCAATCGCGTTACTTGACAAGTTCGATTGGTACAAGCGTACGCTGAATTCATCGACATGGAGTGTTAACCACTGTCGACAATCATCATACGACTCGAATTCATTGAACACATCAATTGTGGCGAGACTACTCAGCTACTCAAACAGGAATTGTTACCGATTGCCTGGACTGCGTCATAGTCCCACTCATACTTTAAATATAATAGGCATTCATATGCGCTAGTCAAAACAGTATGTAACAACCATTTCAAACATAAATCTCATATAAGTATTTTATCGAACACATAGTGCATATGTTAACATACATAGGCATTTCATCCATAAATCACATAATAACGAGATAGGTCACATGAAAGAAACTGTAACTATAGATAAGGCAATTGAGAATCCTATCTCAACACCATCATTAAATACATCTCAACAAGCATTTTCTCATTCAGACATTTTATCAAACACTTAGGTTACGCATATAACATACATACAATATATTAGTTATAACATATATTGTAGCAAATCCTTTCACAAGGAGTTGCCACAAGTACAACAATCATGTACTCTCACTCAAGTAATCATAGCAAGCATAAGTTCTAATTTCATATTCATCTAAACATTTCAACAAACACATGAAATGCATTATATTCAACATAGTTCACATATATATGTAATAAACAAAAATCATTACATCTAAGCACATGTGGCAGCAATCAAGTCAATCATAAATTATTACTGACATTGAAAGCCTTGAAAACCATAACCTAAATATTCATAATCTGCACTTTTCGTCGGTAGACTCGTAACGAACTCAGTTATAAACAATAAGTCTTTGTCTACGACACCACAACAACCTATAACAGGGAATAGGTTAACTATTCTGCCCTCTGCTCTATTTGAATCTATAAAATGGGTTAGGGTTAGGATTTCTTACCCAATTATGGAGTCGGAATCGAGGGGTGGCTAAGCACGTGGAGCAGCAGGGAAGAATCCCAGGAACAAACCCTCACTTTCTCTCTAACTTTCTCTCTCTTTCTTTCTCTCTTTGCTCTCTTCTCTCTCCTGGGGTTGCAAATTCATATGAAATGAGAGAGAGAGGGTTTAAGGCCCTTATATAGGCTCAAAACTAATGGGAATGGCCCCGGGGCCAAGGTATACTTAGGTTATAGCCAAAAGACACCTACTTCGATCAAACGAAGCACTTCTAGAGGCCCCTTTTCTACATGCGGTCGGACTTAAGCTCCCTGACATTGGATCTAGGTTAGG
This sequence comes from Magnolia changhungtana, assembly GCA_030180095.1. Lineage (NCBI taxonomy): Eukaryota > Viridiplantae > Streptophyta > Magnoliopsida > Magnoliales > Magnoliaceae > Magnolia > Magnolia changhungtana. Next base: position 3,419,883 of record JASAUF010000360.1, read on the forward strand.
TTAAGATCCCAGCCTGATCAGATCAGTAGATTGGCCATGGGGGACCTGTTTTAGTTTAACGGTCACCAGTACTTGATCAGGGCCACAAGTACACGGACATGTGTTAAAAATTTTCCCTAATATGAGGGTGCAATTGGGTCAAATTCTAACAGTCTGAAAGCTTAGATTTGGCCCCCAAGTGAATGGCCCAAATCACTTAAATTTGAGTTTATTTTCTAAAGGTATTCGCGTTTCTCACACACTTCGTTCCGGGCTCAAGTTTTACATTTCTGGACACTATTAGGACTTGATTTCCGAGATGGTTGTCAAGCCCAATAAAGCGGTCATATTCGTATAGTTTCGAGGTCATCAAACTTTCGACGTGCGATCTAGGTCTGATACGGAGTTTCAAGGTGCTCCCGAGAGCAACCGGGTTTAGAGATTAATTCTAGATTTCAGGGTAAAGTAGCGTCAATGATTCTGCACGTTTTAGGTCTTGCAGATCATATTTAAAGTAATTAGTGCTAATTTCATAGGTACTCCAGTTTAGCACTAGCTAATTCTCGTCTAATTTCTAAAGGATTTGGTCCTGAGTGATTTCTACTTGAGGTGATACTCAGGTCCTTGTACGGATTTTTCTGAGACATTACAATCTACCCCCCTTAAAGAAAAATTTCGTCTTAGAAATTGCCTGAGGGTAATAAGTAAAGGTTTTCAGGTTAGTTTTGTTGGTTTCAGGTTTATATACGTGTTAGGGTATATAATAAATATACTAGCCTCGTTCATAATGGTCTACCCCCCTTAAAAGTTTCTACCTCTGAGGTTTGAAAACAAATGCCCAATTCATTATTATCGTGCTAAGTGTTTGATGATAAAGTTTACCTAAGGGTAGTATGTTCTATCCTTTATGATTGGGCTAATACGGAAAGTTAGTTGTGGTAGGCTTGAACTCGATACGTCGATCGCCCGCCTGACCAGGGCAGACAACACATTGTATCCCTTCCTAATCCTGATGGATCTTGGTCTTCTGCTCGGTCAAAGCAGTGAGTCCTTTGGTAATCACCCAGGATTGAGAATTGAGTTAAGCTGCGAATGCCTCATAGGGATATGGTTCTAAAATTTTAAAATCTGATCATCCTAAATATTTAAGGAGTATTATAATTCACTAAGAGGTTCCAACCTCATGTTTATAAGGTTGTCATTCGGGTCGTCCAACGAGAGTTCTTGTTTAGTCTATGTTTAATTTAGTGGATAATAAGTTCTTCCACGATGCTCATAGTCAAAAGACTATACTAGAAGGGTTTTCAATCTCCTAAAATTAAATTTGTATGTCACCATTTCGATGGCTAGGGGGTTATGGGCAGATTACACTTCATTTTCATTAACTTCGGGAGGGAAGAAAGAGTCAACAGTTCTAAAATATTTCAGAGGTTTGGAATGTTGGCAGCAGAAGGCCGCAGGAAAGAAAAGAAGAGGGATATCTCCTCGACGCGGTATGAACCTTGAATTTACAAGGAAAATAAGAAACTTATAACATTTTACTGTAGTTCGCCTCTAACATGAGCTTACGGAGTATTAAACTATGCAACTCAATCCTACCCGAGGGTTTTAATTTACTTGTACAAAACAACTAAAAATATATATATCTTTACGTATAATCAAATTTAATCACAAGATAATTCCTAGTATGATTATAAAAAGAATCCTAAATAGACACCACTTACTAAACTTTAATATGAAAAGCTATGACTAGTCTATTGGCAACTAGAAGTTATAGAAAATTTTTCGTTTCAACCCTTCTATTATTTATAACATGTTTGTCATCTCTAGTTACCATATTATTTTTATAATCCTTATAGTAATCCATTGTTAGGCTTATTCTTTCATGCGAATTGGTTTAATACTTGTACCCTACTTTCTTTCCTTCGAGGATTTCATTACTGACCTTCTAAGGAAGATCCAGCTCCTATTTAATGACCTAACCTTACGTATAACCTGGATCAATTTCCTTCGACCATGGGCCAGTGGGCTATTAGTCCACTAGCTTCCGTCGCGCTTATGAGCAGGTAGACTATCAAGTTAATACGCACCGCTCTGCTTCCTAAGGGTATCAGGCAATCCTTACAAAGTTCGGTAGTGTCAGAGAAGGTCCCTATCGCGGTAAGGACTCTTAACACACCTATAGGGGTAGTGTTTAATCCCAAACGCTTAACTGTGGAGCATGACACTATTAAAATAGTGGACCCAAGGTCTACCAATAGGAATACAGGTGTACCTTGACCGCGGGCAGAGACCTCAAAGGTCAAAGGCGCTGCAGTTGTTGACTCAGGTGCTTCAGCTACAAGTGCATGCACACGGGCTTATTGAGGATGATTTGGTTGCGCTACCATAGGTCGTTGAGGTGGCCTATTCTGAAGTATACGCAGTCAGCAATATGGCTGCGCAAGTGGTGCAGATCGTGGGGGTGGAGTCGTTATACTACATGGTGGCTGGCGGTCGATCTTTTAAGGTGGCATGACATAATTGTCTTTCATCTTGGTGAAACAGAAGGGGTCAGTGTGTCCGCCTTTGTCGCAATATGTACAGCAACATTTTGTTCACCTTTGTTAGGTCGGCAGAGCCACGAGTCTGAGAGGTGAGTCTACATATGGCCTCTTACCTAGGACTGGCCGGTGCTGTGATTCGGGTTGAGGCCTCGGGCCCATTGGTATATGTGTCTGAGAAACTCTGTCTCAATCTTGTTCGGCTCGTAGAGACATGTTGACTAGCTCAACGTAATTGGAAATGCTAGTGCAATATGTCCTAATACGTATATCGAGCTGCAGCCCATCTGAAAAATGCCGCATTCTCATCTGTTCATTTGCCAGTATCAAATGAGCATATTTGGCTAGCTCCATATATTTGTTCTCGTACTCTGTCACAGTCATTCCTCGCTGTCGGAGGTGGAGAAACTCACTCTCCTTTTCGTTACGATAAGTGAGAGGGAAGTACTTCCCATGGAAGTGTGTCTCAAAGGCATCCCAGGTCCACACATATCCTGTGGAAACTGCTCGTATGATGCTTTCCCTTCATAAACTAATCTCCTTCTCGAACATATAGGTGGCTAGATCGACTTGTTGTGCATCAGTGTAGTGTAGCGGCTTCAACATCTTAGAGATGCGATCTAGTCAGTAATCAGCCTCCTCAGGTCTGTGAGTACCCACAAAAGTGGGAGGACAAAAACACTGAAAGCGCTCAAAATGTTCGCCGGTATTCATGTTCCCAGCAGGGTGCGTAGGTGATGCAGGCGGAACCACACACATATTCTGGGCAAGGGCCCCTGCTATGGTGGCTAAAAACTGTTGCTGCTACTGCATCAAGAGCATCATCTACTTCAACCTATCAGTAGGAGGAGTTAATTGAGGCACGTGCGGTGTCGAGGTGACGTGCGATTCTGTTCGGGAATCGGTGGTGCATAAGGTATTGGTTCATTGGTGGGGCCAGTGGCCAGTTGTGAATCTGGCATCGTCTCAAAGTCCGGGCCCAAGCTAGAGTCCGTATAGCTACCGTTCAGGGGAGATGCCCCGTCAATCAATCCGTCAAGTGCAAGACGAGTCACACTCAGAGGGGTTTTCGGAGGTATTCCCTATATACAACATAGGGTGCAATATGTGTAAAATTTAGCATAGCATTACTCAACTTGTCAAGCATTCTACACATTTTATAACAAAAGGAGCTTCATGCATTTCATTTAACCAAAATCGTTGTAATACATGGGATGTAGCCTTACATGGATCATAACAGAAGATACATATGAGCTAACCTAACAAAGCTCTTGAACACTAAAACATACTAACCACTCTACCATATTATTAAGCCTATCAAGGCTATAGCATAGAAAACAAGAAAGCAAAGAAGACCTAAAGACGGCTACAATATAGGACTAGTCGTCTGAATCTGGTGATGGTGGAGGAGCACCCTTGTTCTGCATGCAGCACAGGAGAGCCTTCAAGGTGTGAGATACCTTCTTGAGCTTTTGTTTCGAGTAGGCTTATCTCTCTTCAAACTTGGCCCGGGTCTCTCTGACCTCCTATCTTAGGGCGACTTAGCCCTCCTCGATCTGAGCCAAGCGGGCTTCTAAAGCAGCCCGATCATGATGGTGCTCATGCGTGCAGGAGGAGAGCCGTCATCGGAGTCTTGGGCCTTCTCTTCTACCTCTTCTTGCTCACTTCCTTCTCCATCGCTTCTTTCCTCACCATCCTCATCTTCGCTCCCCTCTTCCTCTTTACTTTCTTCCTCTATCTTGTCACCATATTCATCACCACGGGCTTGGCGTGGTCATGGCCCAATACCCATGTTGTTGAGTGTAGAGTCATTAATAAAGTGAATCGGTGCAAGCTTGCCAGTAGCCTATAGCCGAACTCACAAGCAATCTTACATATCGGTCGGCCGAAGGGGAGTGAAATATCTATTCTAACTGAGCATGCAGTCTGAACTATCTGTAGTAATACATACATAGGTAGGCACAACTTGTCACCCTGCCTAGACCTGTATAGGAAGTCTACCATCAGACGTGTGCATTTGTTGCGATTCCTCCACTTGAGATACACCTTGTATGCGAAGGTGTGGTGGAGCAGGAGGAAGTCAGGAGTCATCCTAGATGCCAGGAGGTTATTGCCTCGATTCCAGTGGACCAGTCAGCCACAAAGAAATTGCGTACGGCGATCTCTTTCACGCATGCTCCCGAGATTTCTCTCGCTAGCATGTACCTCACCACATGGAATTCCCATGACTCGGGCTATTAAGTCTAGGTTGACAATGGCTTCCCGCCTTCACATGGGGATAGAGAACTGTAGTAGCTCCAGCAGTGGATCTCGTATGTGGGCGTAAAAGGCTCGGACAGTGTCCACATTTGCACGAGACTTGCCCCCAAATATGGGACCCCACCCGGCATTTACCAGGCAGTCCATCACCAGATATTGTCCAAAGAGCCTCTCGTCCACACGAGCTTCAAAGAGAACCCTACGGCCTTCAAATCTTCCATGTGACAGGTCCGTTCATAGAGTTTTTCGAGAGGAGCCTAGGGATCGAGATCCCACTCTGTCCTTATCCCCCGATCGATGCTTGTGCTTGGGGTTGCGCCTTTCAGCCTCCTTGAATGAGTAGGGCGTTAGGCCCTGCTTCATCCGTGGAAGCCCTCTTCTTTCCCATGAGAGAAAGAAGTGTGGAGAGCGAGAATATGGCCGCCATAAGCTCAAAAAGGGCCCTGAAGGCGAAATAAAATGGAAGGATTAGGTGGGTTGTTAAACCTTGAGATTATTGAGCTCAAATGAGAGTTTGTGAACTCAAACGGAAGGAAATGAGCGAGATAAGAGATGGGTTTTGATGAAGACCATGAAGGGGTGAATGTAATAAAGGAAAAGGAGAAAATATGAGAATGGAGGGGAGATTTGAGAGAGAAAAATGGAATTTTAGAGGGAAAGGAAAGCTTGTAGGTGTGCAAGAGGGGAGAGGGGAGTAAACTAAAAAGAAAAGGGGGTCCCCACATAATTCCATGGGCCCCACAGTGCCCCACCAGCGTCGGCCCGTGCTGGCCCTATAGGCCCGCTGTGCCCGACCGGTTAGGCCTCGCCGATCCGGCAATGACATCGCTGGTCGCTGGACACCTGGGCGAGGGCTCGCCCCAGGGGTGATGTCATCCCCCCAACCCCCCTGTGGGGTGCTGAAAAAGTGCGGGGTACACTTTGGGTCCCCCCCCCCCTCCCCCGTATTGCACCATGTAGGCCCCCGACTCCGTTTGAGTCGTTTTGGGTCCCATTTCGCGTACATTCACGTGTTTCAGGTTGTTTAAGAGTGGAATAGGCTGATTCATGGTTTAAACCCGTCGATTAATGGTTTAGAAAAGATCTGGGGCCACCACGCATGATCACAAATGTGTACGGGCCCCAATTTCAACGATCATTTTCGGTCAATTTCGTCGATTGACGAAACTGGGGATCCTATGACTGTTTATATATTTTGTCTCTCCCTCCTAGGTCAAAGTACGTCAGTGTGTATCGTGTGACCATAACCCAGTTCCAGTTTAATCCAAATCATGATCCGATACCAACTTGTAACGCCTTGAAAATTGGGGGTTGAGCAGAAGCTCAGCTCTCGAGTTCCAACACATCACTTATGCAACATAGATAATTATGATTGAATGTTATCCATATTAGTACATTAAACATGAATGGAATTATACCAAAACAACATATCATACTCCAGAGACAGTTAAATTACACAAGTGGAAGACTGTGATAGATATATAAAATACATAAACTGTTGTAAGTCTCTAGAGTGTGAACATGTTACCAAGTTAAATATATCAATGTATACTCCAAAAATGAACAAAATGAATATACAAGGGTATTCCAAAAGTGTAAAATAAAGTGTAATGGCATCTAATCAGCAACCTTGTAACCCAGTCAATCAGAACATGGTTTACATAGACCCGCCTGATAGCTGCATAAAGGAGAAACCCTCCTCATCATCATAAAAGTCTAGCTCTGCTTCATAAGCATCACCACCATCTGAAACCAAAACAGGGTATGGTAGGTGTTTGAAATACTGTCCCGTAACGTGGGAGTGAGTGATCAACTCAGTGGAATCATGAAGCAAGGGTTAACATGTTATCAAGTCAGTCAAGCAGTAATGGTAAAGCAATATAATCAAACATCCCTAAGTACTCTGATTAATGCAAGAATGGTATGTAGTAATGATGCATGCCCTCGCCTACACTCCCTCTGCGATCTTCATCTCACGGTCATGGCATGTCAGTCACTTCCTCAGTGCTTTACCCAACGCCAAACGATACATGCAATACGGTGCATGAGCATGATTTTTAAGTTTTTATTAGTCCTTTTTCATACAGCAAGATTGAAAAACTAAGGTACCTCATTTATATCATTTTCCAAACAATGATCCATTTTAGGGTCGTCGGTCCTAGTAAATCTCATACGATAGGTAAGTTCAGGTCACTATCACCAATGCCCTACTAACTGATAGTCTATTTTCGAAAGCTCGTCACCAACCCGACTAGGGACCATAACCAGACTACATCGGGGTAGGCCTATTTCATACTCTAGTTGCTATGGAAAGGCTCATTGCCTCAACGTAGTCTTAGAGTAGGCTCGAGGTCACTACAAAGGGCTCGTCACCTGATCAATGTAGGCCAACAGCTCGAATACAGTGTCTCATACCACCGTATTTGGCTCATGAGATGGTGTTGCTCACTGGACACTACGGGGAGGCTTGTCGCCCCAACGTAAGCCGACAGCCCAACCACGGTGTCTCATACCACCATGCCTAGCTCATGAGTCTTAGCGGATTGAGGTACCAAGGTTAAACGGGATTTTCACTGATAAGTTGGCACCTTAAATTCAAGTAGTAGCGTTCATACATGGTGAACACATAATAGGCCAATCGGGTTACTTGACAAGTTCGATTGGTATAAGCGTACGCTGAATTCATCGACATGGAGCGCTAACCACTGTCGACAATCATCATACAACTCGAATTCACCGAACACATCAATTGTGGCGAGAATATCTCTGCCACTCAAACAGGAATTGTTACTAATTACCTGGACTACGTCGTAATCCCACTCATACTTTAAATATAATAAGCATTCATATGCGCTAGTTAAAATAGTATGTAGCAACCATTTCAAACATAAATCTCATATAAGCATTTTATCGAACACATAGTGCACATGTTAACATACATAGGTATTTCATCCATAAATCACGTAATAACGAGATAGGTTACATGAAGGAAACTGTAACTATAGATAAGGCAATTGAGAATCCTATCTCAACACCATCATTAAATACATCTCAACAAGCATTTTCTCATTCAAACATTTTATCAAACACTTCGGCTACGCATATCAACTTACATAAAATAAATTAGTTATAACATATATTATAGCAAATCCGTTCACAAGTTGTTGCCACAAGTACAACAATCATGTACTCTCACTCAAGTAATCATAGCAAGCACAAGTCCTAATTTCATATTCATCTGAACATTTCAACAAACACATGAAATGCATTATATTCAACATAGTTCACATATATATGTAATAAACGAAAATCATTACATCTAAGCACATGTGACAGTAATCAAGTCAGTCATAAATTATTACTGACATTGAAAGCCTTGAAAACCATAACCTAAACATTCATAATCTGTACCTTTCGCTGGTAGACTCGTAATTAACTCTGTTTTAAACACTAAGTCTTTGTCTACGGCACCACAACAACCTATAACTGGGAATAGGTTAGCCATTCCGCCCTCTACTCTATTTGAATCTATAAAACTGGTTAGGGTTAGGATTTCTTACCCAAGTACGGAGTCGAAATCGCTGGTATAGAGATATAGAGGGGGTGGCTAAGCATGTAGAGCAGCACGGAAGAATCCCAGGAACAAACCCTCACTTTCTCTCCCTTTCTTTCTCTCTTGTTCTCTTCTCTCTCCTAGGGTTGCAAATTTGTATGAAATGAAAGAGAGAGAGAGAGAGAGAGAGAGAGAGAGGGTTTAAGGCCCTTATATAGGGCCAGAACTAATGGGAATGGCCCCAAGGCCAAGGTATACTTAGGTTATAGCCAAATGGCACTTGCTTCGATCCAACAGAGCACTTCTGGAGGCTCCTTTTCTACATGCAGTTGAACTTAAGCTCCTTAACATTGGATCTAGGTCAGGTTAAGATCCCGGCCCGATCGGATCAGTAGATTGGCCGCGAGAGACCTGTTTTAGTTCAACGGTCACCGGTACTCGATTAGGGACATAAGTACACTGATATGTGTTAAAAAATTTCCTTGATCTGAGGGTGTAATTGGGTCAGATTTTGACTATCTGAAAGCTTAGATTTAACCCACAAGCGAACGGCCCAAATCACTTAAATCTGAGTTCGTTTTATAAAGGTATTCGCATTTTTCACACACTTCGCTCCGGGCTCAAGTTGTGCATTTTTAGACACTGTTAGGACTTGATTTCTGAGATGGTTGTCAAGTCCAGTAAAGCGGTCATATTCATATAGTTTTGGGGTCATCAAACTTTCGACGTGTGATATAGGTCCGATATAGAGTTTCAAGGTGCTCCCGAGAGCAATCGGGTTTAGAAATTGATTCTAGATTTTAGGATAAAGTAGCATCAATGATTTTGCACGTTTTGGGTCTTGCAGATCATATTTAAAGTGATTAGTGCTAATTTCACAGGTACTCTAGTTTAGCACTAGCTAATTCTCATCTAATTTTTAAAGGATTTGGTCCTAAGTGATTTCTACCTGAGGTGATACTCGGGTCCTTGTACAAATTTTTCTGGGACGTTACATAGGGTACCTCCCTTTATATCATTACCCAAACAATTAATGATTCATCTAGGGTCGTCAATCCTAGTTAATCACATACGATAGGCAAATTATAGGACAACATCACCCCTGATTTGAAAAGCAGTGGATATGCAAGTTCAGGTCGCTACGGAGAGGCTCATCACCTTAGCGTAGGCCTAGTTTATACTCGAGGTCTCTACGAAAAGGCTCATCACTTTAGCATAAGCTGACAGCTTGAATATAGTGTCCCATACCACCATATTCAGCTCACGAGTTTGGGTTGCTTAATGAATATTACGAGGAGGCTCGCCACTCAAGCGTAGATCGACAGCTCTACCACGGTGTCCCATACCACCATGCCCAGCTCATGAGTCTTAGCGAATCATGGTACCAAGGTTAAACGGGCTTTTCACTGGTAAATGGTATCTTAGATTCAAGTAGTGGTATCCATACATGATAAATATACATTAGGCCAATTGGGTTATTGACAATCTCGATTGGTACGAGTGCACGTTGAATTAATCGACATGTAGCGCTTACGCACTCCTCGTGGCTTAACCACTGTCGATAATCACCATATGACTCGGATTCACCGAACGCATTTGTTGTGACGAAACTAGTTCGGCCACTGATCGTAAACTGTTATAGATTGCCTGGACTACGTAGTCGTCCCAATCATACTCAAACACAATAGGCATTCATATGTGATAGTCAAAACAGTATGTGACAACTAATTCAAATATAAATCTCATTTGAGCATTTTAAAAAATACATAGTGCACATGTTGTCATACATAGGCATTTCATCCATAAATCATGTAGTAACAAGATAGGTTACATGAAGGAAACCATAACAATAGATAAGGTAATTGATAATCCTATCTCAACACCTTTACTAAATGTGTTTCAACGAGCATTTTCTCATTCAGACCTTTTATCAAACACTTAGACTACATATATCAACATACCTGTAATAAATTAGTTATAGTATATATTATAGCAAACCCTTTCACAAAGGAGTTATCACACATACAACAATCATGTATTCGCAATTAATAATCATGGAAAGCACAAATCCAAATTCCATATTCACTCAAACATTTCAACAAACACATGGAATGCATTATATTCAACATAGTTCATATATGTGTAATACACGGAAACCATCGCATCTCAGTATATGTGACAGTAATCAAGTTAGTCATAAATCATTAACTGACATTAAAAGCCTTGAAAACTATAACCTAAACGTTTATAGTTCGCACCTTTCGCTAATACGTCGATTACGAACTCGGTTCGTACACTACGCCTTTGTCTAGGACACAACAGCTACCTAAATCATGAAATATGTTAGCTATTTCACTGTTTCCTCTATTTGGATTCCTAAAACAGATTAGGGTTAGAATTTCTTATCCAAAAATGAAGTCGGAATCTATGGTGTAGCGATACGGGAGAGATGATTCGGTACGTGTAGTAGTGGGAGTGAATCTCGACAACTAACTCCTGATCTCTCTCTCTCTTATACTCACTCTTTCCTCCTCTTTTCTCTCTTCTCTCTCCTAAGGTTAGGAAAATTCGTATGGAATGAGAGAGGGTGGGTTTAGGTCTTTAAATAGGCCCAGAAGTGATGTCAATGGCCCCAGGGCCATGGTATACTTAGGTTATAGCCAAGAGGTGGTTGTTTCAGGCCAATAGAGCTCATCCGGAGGTCCATTGCTAGCATACGGTCTGAAAAAAGTTCTCTGACAATGAATCTATGCCAGGTTAAGATTTTAGATCGATCAGATTTGTGGATTGACTGTGGAGGACCAGCTTCGGTTCAATAGTCATCGTCACTCGATCAGGGCCACAAGTACACTGACATGTGTAGAAAAATTTTCCTGATCCAAGGGTGTAGTTGGGTCAGAATCTGAAGATCTGAACCTTAAATTTAACCTACAAGTGAATGGCCCAAATCACTTAAGTTTAAGTTCATTTTCTAAAGATATTCGTGTTTCTCACACACTTTACTCAAGGCTCTAGTTGTGCGTTTCTAGATACTATTCGGGCTCGATTCCCACGATAGTTGTCAAGCCCAGTAAGGCGGTAATAACCATATAGTTTCGCGATAATCGGACTTTCGACGCGCAGTCCAAGTCCGATACGAAGTTTCAATGTGCTCCCATGAGCAACTGGGTTTTGAGATTGATCTTAGGTTTCTAGGTAGTATTGGGTTAGTGATTCTATTGGTTTAGGGTCTTGTAGTTCGTATTGAAAGTGGTTCAAGCTAATCTACCTATTAATTCAGTTTAGTACTTAATTAATTCTCGTCTAATTTTCAAAGAATTCGATCCTTAGTAATTTCTGCTTGAGGTGGTACTCGGGTCTTTGTACGGACGTTACATAGTGGGTGTTTCTCTGACGGTGGGGGCCATCTTTATGCATATGTTGTATATCAATGATGTCCATTAATTTTTCCAACTCATTTTAAGGCATGATCCAAAAATGAAGCAGATTCAAATTTCAAGTGGACCATGCCACAGGAAACAATGGGCATTGATCGCCCATCATTAAAAACTTCCTATCACCCACAATAATGTTTATTTTCTATCCAAGCTTTTGATAAGGTCACAGAAATAAAGGGATAACACAAATATGCCATTGGGTCTAAAGGTTATAGTGAATATACAAATTAGTAGATCTTGACCAAGCATGATAAGCCTCTCTATCATAAACTTAAGTTGATCCTCCAGTGCCCGTATTCAACTGGTCTAATGGAAAGATCTCATATACATGGAATATAACACTCTTATGTAGGGTAGGATAAAGGCACTAGTTTGTTATTGAGTCTAATAGTGAAGGCCTTCCGTCTCTACTCGTCGTCGATTTTCTTACACGAGATGACTACATAAGAATAAAGTATGGATTTGTCTTAAAACCTACTAGGTGGTCATGGGCTAACAGGTTTCTGAGATCCATGAAATACAACTCTCCCTTGGTATGTGACTATTATACTCAAACTCAATTTCGTAAGGACAATAGAAGAAATCATCTCCTTTTATCCATGTTTACAAACATTTAAAATAAAACCACATATTAATTAAGGCATTAATTACATGTTTACATAAGACTCATTGTCATCATAATCAAAGGACAAATAATCAATATAACGGTGAAGATTATTACATTGGCTTTTCAAGGCATACAACATTAACAAAATCCCACTTGCCCTAAAGCCAATGTCATTTAAAACCTTAGTATTCACCTGTCAAGTGGGATTCCATCTAACTGTAGTAATAGTAAGGATTATAATTATAGGTTCAAAGTATACATGTCCTCTCATAGAAGTTTATAAAACAGCACTCTAATAGTAATTATCATTGTTTCATGCAGAGTAATCATAGTACAAGGTCATGTAAACCATGCAATACATTCCACCATTGTCATACACAATATGAGTTTAATCATGTGACCGTACACAATATGAGTTTAATCATGTGACCTAAATCGGTCACCAGACAACATGTAGTTTAATTAAGAATCTTTTAATCCTCAGGAATGAAACATGCTTAATATACACATCTGGATCATTATGGAACTAATGCGCACTATTCAAATCAAACCAAATGGCATTATTATAAGAGTGATCCAATATTTGAGATACAATCACAAGTGAGAAATTCAACATTCACATAAATAGACTATAAAGCCACATAAATATCCATTTATCTAGGGCTACAACCCTTTAATAAGTGATCTAAAATAGGGTGATTATTAACAACTGAAAAGAAATTAGATAATTGTCCTATTATTTTTTTACATATTATTTTACCCCAAATAAGGTTTAAATAGAGGAATATATTGTGTATGTAAGAAAAGAATGAGTATTTATGGAAGATAATGAAAGCAAATATATATATATATATATATATATATATATATATGAAAGGTAATTAAAATATACCTATCTAGGATCACTTATATGGAAAGAATCCATCTATAGCTATTACTCCCCTCAAATTAATGTGGGTGATCATGCCCAACATGGCATACACATACTATATAGTTAACTTTTTAGGATTAACCTTGGAGGGGTTATCATGACCAAAGGCATTCTTCTAATAGATTAACAAGAATATCAAATGGTATTGACAATTAAAACCTCAGAACCATCTTATATTTAAGGAGGAAGAAAAATATACAAAGGATACAACCCACATCACATCTAACCTGATCAACATCTCAATCCACATCCTTATTGTAAGAGTAAGATCAACATGGCATACACATACCATATAGCTTAAGGATCATTGTGTAAGTCTCTTTAAAAATTCATAATGCATCACAACATGATTCAAACAAAACTTGCAATGCACAAGAGAATTAAACCATAAAAAAATATTCTCTTAAGATATCTTACTGACATTCCGTGCTTTAACTCTCAACCACCACCCTTAACAACATGTGTGGGAAAGCATACTTAACCAAGGATCACGACATCTGTGATAATCAAATCTCATCTTGTAATGATGAACATTAAATCATTAATTCCATCATTTTCAAACATGAATCATGTCATAAGACCACATCATGAATCTTCATTAAAAATGATAGTTTACTTAGATATCAATGAAGTATTTTGTAATAGATGTGATGCACCTCTCATAATTACATGATCAACCTCTAATCCCTAAGGTGGGATTCATTCTAAGATATATGATAAAAATATGATTTGAACATCACAACCATGTCACTAAGGATAAATCACATATTTATATTATAGAGAAAAGAATAACTATATGGCTCACATATCTACATGTACATTAACATGAGCTTCCTCTCTGATAACACAAGAAAATGCTAGAGATGTTGAAGAATTCTTCTTGAGTAAATTCTATGTTGATCTAGCCCCCAAAAGGTATATTTATAGAAATATATAACATATGAATCTCGCTATACGTGGAATAAAAATAAATTACAATCTCACAATGTGACCGAGGGGTTATGGGGTTGCCGAGATTCAAGGCTACGGGTTGCTGGTGTCAGATCGAGCACGGGAGGGACGCTGCAACGAGGGTTTCTGGTAGGAACAGTTAGGGTTTAACGGAGAAGAAGATGGTGATGCGTGCCACTGAGGGATTGATGGTAATAGCGTTGACAAATGTCTTGGTTGGGGATTTAGATTGGTAGAGACAGAGGTTTTTGTCCCAAGTAGCTCACCAAGACATAGGTTGAACTGGGGAACGAACTGCCATAGAGATCACAGAACCGCAACTACAGGCAGCAAAAGCGATCTTGACGGAAATGGCCTCAATAGAGAGGGTCATGATGGTAAGCAGCAAGATGAAGAGATATCTTAAGAATCGATGGCTCATATGAACCTCTCCGATACCATGATAACACATAAAAATATTATAGATGTTAGAGAATTCTTCGTGACTGTTATGTATTGATCTAGCCCCAAAAGGATTTATTTATAGCGTTATACAACTTATGAATCTCTTTTACATTAAAGAAAAATAAATTACAATATTACAATCTCGCAATACATGAAAACTAGCTATCACTCTCTACGTCAATCAATTTCATCCAATGTACAACAAATACTCTCAAGTTCTTTATTGGTTTCTTATAGATCTTCCTTTCTAACATCATCCTTCACATGAAAGCTTACTACCATAACGCCTTTCTACTATGTAAAAACTTATACATCAATGAAGTGTTATCCATGGAACGAGAGTACAAGCTTTGATAACAAGTAATGTTGAGCAAAGGCAATAAAATGCTAAACATAAGAGAAAATTCACAAGAACTATGAGGGAAGAAAAGAAAAGTTTTTACTTTATAAATAACCACCCAATTCAAAGACCAATATAAAGAGCAGTGCTCATATCAATTAAATGAGGATTGAATTGATTTTTTTTAAAAAAAATCACTTTTTTTTTTTCATTTTTCCTCATATAAAACAATCTTTAAATTTAAAAATAAAAAAGTAAAAAATAATAAAAACCAACTCATTTGTATCACTCCAATCCCCAAGAAGCGTGCCCAAATCAATACTTACCATGAGACCACCTGAAATTGTGTGTGTGTGTGTGTGTGTGTGTATGTGTGTGTGTGTGTGTGTGTGTGTGTGTGTGTGTGTGTGTGTGTGTATATATATATATATATATATATATATAAACTTACAAAAGTTAATTCGAAATGAAGTTATACAAAATTTTTACTAGTAAAGTTTTTAAGTAAATACTCATTTTTCCATGACAACTATTAAAGTTTTTAAGAGCATGTTTAGATTCATGAAACTGAAAGCAAATAAAACATTATTTTCCATGAAACTTGCTTTTCATTGTTTATTAAGCCTTTTTAATTATGAAAATTTGTGAAAAAAAAAAACTATTTTTCACTTTTTACCTTTATTAGAAAATTAAAAATATATATATATTTTTACACCTCCATCCTAAAAAAGGCATTTTTCTACAATGGGAGAAAAATGGGTTTATCAAGGATTAAGTCCCAACATACCACCATCTATCTTCAATCACCTCACATATGTCACATGTACCAAATGAGCCATCATCCATCTTTAATTATGCCCCACATGTGTCACTATTTCACATTTGTCACCATCCATCTTCTCTTGTGCCTCTCATGTGCTAATGTGTCACATGCACCATTGTTCATCTTCTCTTGCGCCTTACATGTGCAAAGCACTCCATACACATATTGCTTCAAATATGCCATGTGCCAATGGTGAACAAGTGTTGCCATCTAACTTCAAGTGTCCATGTGTCAAATGTGTCAATGCATGCATTATGTCATGTACAATAATAAAAGTTCAACCACCTCACATGTACCACGTGTACCATAGCTCGACGTCAATCACCTACTACATTGCATACAGCATACATGCCATTGTTCATCTTCAAGCATCTCAAGTGTGCCACATGTAAAGCTACTTGGGAGTTAAATCAAGTCGATCTTGGCATATCTCCATCTCGGCTTGGTTCGGCAAGTAGCCAAACCTAGCTCGAATTCGGCTCGGCTCAATTCGTCCTGCAACTCGGGCCATCTTAAGCTGAGTTGGAGCTCGAGCTTTTGATGGACAATAAGAGAGAGGAGCGAGTGTCACTGGGACAGACAAAGAGGAGAGCTCGAGCTTCGGCTTCTTTCTTTATTCCATCGATAGCTTTCAATGCATTCTAAGGAAAACAATATCATTTATTATCAACTTCTTACACGTGGATTTTGTTAACCTTCTTCTATCTTATCAATTAATCATTTAAATGACCCACTCATGTGGGTCTATCAAATCTTGAATATGTGTACCATGAGCACACTTAAAAAGTACATGTGAGCGTTTACATTTGCTCATGTAAAGCCACCGTGAAAGGGGAAAAACCATTGATGATGGATAAGACACTTAGAAATTACTTAGAAATTGCACATGTTGTATACAAGTAATTAAAACTGAATTGTCCAAAATATGGGTGCTGGTTAAGATGAATTGTAAACAAATAATTAAGTTTATTTGCATATCTGAATATTGGAAGCGGATTGCCTGTGACCTCAGGCACGAGAGATATTCATGTGCCCGGGCTGTGGGGCTCACAGGAACTTCCATGACAAATCTACTCCGTCCATCTATTTTGCAAGACCACAATAGATAAGGAGTTTAAAAATCAGGCAGATCCAAAAAGTCATGCAAGCCATACCACACAAAATAGTAGTTATCAACGCTTGGGGTTCCAAGATTATTACAAGAAGTTTTGTATCAGGATGATATTTGCGCCTACAGTTTATCTGAGTGGTAATAACCTTACGAACGATTTCGATGGCATATAAACATCATGATCAGCTCCAAGAAAGTTTCAACGGTGTATGTTTCCGTTCCCACTGTTTGTTAGGGATGGGTAAGGAATGGCCCACCTGAGTTTTGGATATGCCTGATTTTTAGACTTATATCCTTTCGTGGTCTTTAAAACCGGATGGACAGAGTGGATTTGTCACAAACATCTCAGTGGCCCCACACAGCCCCGAGCACAGGTATATCTTTGTGCCCAGTAAATCCGCTTTCCTGTATATTGTGCTGGTGGACATTTATTAAACGGTTAAGAATGAAAAAGATTTGGGTCCACAGATGAGATGATGCGATTGCTCAACGAATCATATTCTAGGATTAGGACAGCAATCCTGTTATTAATGTACGCCAGTACAATTTCTAAGTGCCTGTGTATCAAGCGTCATGTGCTGCCAGAGTATCAAATAATTCCCGGGCAAGGAAATGAAAGTCCTGGCTTCCATGGTCCAGGCAGGGGTACTGTGGGGCCTACCGTGATGTATGTGGGACCACACAGTTGGGATTGAATGCCCACTGTAAAAAAAAAAATTTTAAATAATAAAAAAATAAAAATCCCTTCTTGGCTACGGAAGTTTTAGATAAAACTGATCTTTGTGTTTTCCTTCATCTAGGTTCTAGTGACCTTCTATCAACATGCTTGATGGCAAATAAACATCACGGTGAGCCCTGTGAAGGTTTCAACGGTGGGCCTCATTATCCCAAACTGTTTCTTGTGGACCTGGCGGGTCAACTTGAGTCTTAGGGCCTGTTTGGGAGCTTGGATTTGGAACCCCTCGATTTGAAATCATCTTATTGTGTTTGGCAACCTGGATTGGGAATCAAATTTAATCCAAAAGTAGTTATGCATGGTACATTCACAGGGGTTTGAGTTTAATTACTAAATCAACTTTAAAGATTGTTTTGCACCATGGATATGGAAGATTTGAGGGCATTTCAAATCCTCTAATTGTTTGGCAGCGTAAGTAATATGTAGTAATATGTAGTTTCAAATCCAAAGGTTTTGAAATCCACAGCGTAAGTAATATGTAGTTTCAAATCCAAAGGTTTTGAAATTCACAGCGAGAACTTGAGTTACACCTAAAATCCTTTTTATAGTTGCATGTGTAACATGTGTCACCATACTATTATTCTCACATGGCCCACTAATGATATCCAAAAACAATTAAATTATCAATTGCATCACTATAATTACTTTAATATGATATTCAGTACCATCCAAACATTATCTATGTAAATTAATGGCTAAAAATAGTTGGTTAGTCACTCGGACATAATCTTGTACTTGTGGCCTATCCAAGACTTGAAATTTCATCATTTTCGGGCAAAGTATATATTTCAACAGGCTTATTGTAACCATTATGTCAAACGATACATATGTCACTAATTTGATATATTAATGTTTTTCGTAAAAAAAATAATAATAATAATAATAATAAAATTCTCATGCCCTAAAATGATCCCAAAGAAATAAATGAACAAAGTGGATATAAAATACCTAGATCACGGTGGGCCCCACAGAGACCCTGCATGGACCGAGTCGGTCGTGGCATGGGCGGGACGCAATCCGCGTCCTGGAATCCATAGTCCACACGTCATTAACATATCCGCAATGCTCCACATGGACGTCCGGGTTGGCGCCGACCATGGACCGGGTGGTGGGTTGGCAACATGGGTGCGGGGTCTGATGTGGAGAGCCGGACAAGGTGGAGAGTCGGCATCACCCACAATTGCATAGTGGTGGATGTTGATCTTTCACGCTAAGGCTAGAAGGTTGAACGGCATCTATCGCTGATGACGTGGACCCCACCTGTTCATCGCCGGCTCCACCGGACTACCACTTGCTGGGAAGCACATGCACCATGATTATAAAATTCAGTATATTTTACTTTTGTCTGACTCATCTATGACCAAACCTCTCTTTTTCACTCTCTCTCAGCAGACGACAGGAGACTCCTGTTCATTAGTGCCGTACAAAGGGTCCCACATACGGGCGCGGATAAGGTGAGGGGAAGTCGGATGGCCTACTGAGTCACTTACTGAGTAAAGTAAACTCTGTGGGGCCCACTGTGATTTATGTATTTTATCCACTCCGTACATCTATTTTCGAAGATAATTTTTGGGCTGCAGCCCAAAAATGAAGGATATCCAAATCTCAAGTGAACCACATATAGGAAACAGTGTAAATTGAACTTCTGTTGAAAATTTCTCTGGGGCCATTGAAGTTTTAGATCAAGCTGATATTTTTTTTCGCTTCATCTATGTCTGTGTGATCTTATGAGCAGGTTGGATGACAAATAAAAATTACTGTAGACCTTAAGAAGGTTTCAACTCTGGGAATTATTATTCTCATTGTTCCCTGTTGTGTGGTCCACTTGGTATTTGAATATGTTTGAATTTTGAGTTCAACCACAAAAATGATCTGTAAAAACGGATGGACGGTGTGGATGAACTACATACATTCACAGTGGACCCAACAGAGTTTACTTAGTACGATAAAAAAGTATACTTAGCAGTCCGATTTCGTCCGGCAACAGCTCAGTGGGTGAGACAATGACCGTGGGGGCACTTCATAGTATGTATTCTATATCCACGCGGTCCATTGGATTCGACAGCTCATTTTAGTCATTGGTCCCAAAAACGAGGTGGACCACATAGTAGGGATGGAATTCGTACCATTAACACTTCTTTCCGACCATAAAAGTTGTGGATAAAGTTGCTATTTGTGTGATTCCCTTCACCTAGATATGTGTGACCTTTCCTACGGGTTGGATGGCAAATAAACTTTTAAGCGGACTTTGGGAAGCTTGTAATGGTAGGCATTCAATCACCACTGTGCTCCTGTGGTGTGGTCCACTTGAGATTTAGATCAGCCTCGTTTTTCTCTTGTGCATCCCTAAAATGAGCTGGCGAATAGATGTACGGCATGCATATATAACACATACTTCCAGGTAGCCTACCATCGGGGCTGCTGTGATGTTTGTGAGAAATTCACTCTGTCCATCTGTTTCCATGTCATTTTAAGATGAGAGACCAAAAATTAGGGGATTCAAAACTCAAGACGGTCATACAAAAGGAAACCGTAGGGATTTAGTGACCACATTGAAACTATGGTGAATGTCTATTAATGGGCCACATAAGTTTTGGATGAAGCTGATGTTTGTTTTTACCCTTTATCGAGGCTAATACAAACTTATTAACAAATTTGATGACAAATAAAACACAATGAAAACATTAAGGAAAGCCCTATAAAGTTTTTAATGGTAGGATATATGTTCAATCACCACTATTTTCTAGGGTATATGTCATGGCCTGAAATTTGAGTATAGAGTGTGCACCATCAGACTCGAGTTTCGAGTCATAACTTGTACAAAAAGTTATTAACATTTGTCCATTATACAATATTCAGAGGCAAAATTAATATTCATTTCTACATTCTAACTAGGTCCATTCACAATCATTCACAAAAAAAAATGATTTAATCATTAACATTTGTCCATTCTCAACATCCATAAACATTCAATCAGCATAAACTTGGCATCATTCATCAGTCAATACAGCTTACCAATGAATACTTGCTACAGACCTAAAACAATTTAATTAAATAAAATCGATCAAATGCTTAAAATCCTTCAATTAATCAGATCATCCTAACAAATAAAATTTTAATTAAATAATTAGGAATGGTCCAAATGCAGTCATTTCCTCTTTTAGTCGATATGACTATGTCTCACATATGTCGTGCACCAGTTCAACCACAACTTCTTGATCCTGCTCCAACTCATCAACTAATTACTCATTACAGTTTTACATCAATAAAGGATAAGCTGACCAGGCCTAATGAGAATTCCCAACATAGTTCATTACATCAAATTATAATGAAATGTCAATAATCATACATAATATAATTTAAAAAGAAAATGTAAATATTATGCAATATATGAATGCATCAAGTGGGAATCTGTCCACTTACTTGAGTTGGAAACCTATCAACCCGCATCTACCATTGGCAGGCTTTTACCATTTGGTAGGCATAGGCAAGACCCGCATCTACTCCTTGAGTATGCTTCTACTAGTATAGTAGGCTTCTAATAACGATTCTACCAATTATACCATCTAGGGAGATCCCCTATGAATTCACCACGTGTTGTGCATGCAATTGATAGATGCACAAACATATCAAGGAATCAAGAATCATGTATTTCATAGATCATTTCAATTATCGCATTTGAATCAACATAATCCCATACTATCCAATATATCATTCAATTCATGTCTAGTTATTAATTCAATATATAAGTTGCATTAATAGAGTAACTCAAATAAATGATTATACCATATTAATCAAATCAAATCATTATTATTATATTAATATAGAGATCATGAATTTATGTAAATCAATTAAGAGTACATGGCAATTATATCAGGGTGAGCATACAACATATCAAATAATGCATTTATTTTAACTTGATGGATGGAAAACACATCGGGATCACTCACTTTAATGCGGTGAAGATGATTCCGTGAACCAACAGTCTGAATTGAATTAGTATTTTTTAAAATCACATAACTAAGAATTATTTTTAATCCTACAATTTCACATAATGAATCAACATATAATTCATTATCTATCATTTTTTCATATCGGTGCAGCCATCCAATAATCCGATCAGTCTGAAATTTAAGATTTTAATTTATTTTAATCTTAAGAATCTAATAAATTGTGATGATTTAATCACACATTTTAGATTATGTAATATAATTCTCTGTGCCAAGTTGTAGC
Organism: Magnolia changhungtana; assembly: GCA_030180095.1. Lineage (NCBI taxonomy): Eukaryota > Viridiplantae > Streptophyta > Magnoliopsida > Magnoliales > Magnoliaceae > Magnolia > Magnolia changhungtana. Next base: position 3,441,830 of record JASAUF010000360.1, read on the forward strand.
TTGCGCAGAAAATTATTCTTCCGGTATTTATTCAATTTCATTAGATTAAAGAAGAAAATTGGTAGATCTATGATCAGTACGGTCCATTGAGGTGTCAAATTTGTCTGATTCTTAAAAATATTACATATTTAAGTCTTAGAACACCCATGAACAGTACTGATCATTCCGATCGCTGTCCATCATAGAAAAATCTCACCTTCTACACATCAGCCTTAAAGTCATATGCATCAATGTACCTTTGCACATGAATAAATTAAACCTTCACAATGGATGTTTGATTGATCCAATCCGTCCAATGTGTAGATCATGCCAAATTAGATATTTCATAAAGAAAATAAATGAAAACAAAAATACACTAACTTGAATAAACGATTCCAAAAATCCTCCTTCTCACTTTCTCTTTTGTGTTTTTATTTTTTTCTATGAGTTTTTCTTTGGTTCTTTTAGTTTTAATAGAACTCTCGCTCTTACGTTCCTTTTTGAAGAAAGAGGGTTTGTTAGGAGACCGCGAGATACGAGGAAAGTTTGAATAAAGAGAGATAAAAGGAAAGATGATGAGATCAGTGGATCTCTTTCCCACTCAAAATTAAATTTTATATTTTAAATTTAAATTTTATTAACAAAAATTGTGGGTGTTACGGTATAGGTCACCTGATTATTGGATCTGCTTCATTTTTGGGATAATGCCTTAAAATAATCTGTAAAAATGGATGGATGGCGTGGATATAAAATACTTACATTATGGTGGGCCCACCCAAGCCTTGGATTTGCCTATTTTTTTAGTCCATGAGAGAGAGAGAGAAGCAGGTTGCAACGTTTAGCTGTTTAGGAGAGAGAGAGGGGGGGGCCAAGTTGTGATGTTTGGTCAGAGAGAGAGAGAGAGAGAGAGAGAGAGAGAGAGAGACGTGTTTTGTTAGAAGATTATTTTAAGGATTTTCTTTGAGGGTAACATTGCCTTTTTAAATATACGATATTGAATATGTAACGGTGTTAGATGGCGAGTGTTCAAAATTTTAAGTGAGTTTTAGGAAACATTTAAAAGCAAGCTTATTTTTTTAATTCAACCAAAATGTGAGTATATGTATGGCATTGTCGTTGATTTCTAAATCAATCAAATCAAATAAACATCAAATAGAACAATTAATAACAACACTATATTAATTCCAATGGAGAGGAAACACCTCGGGATCACTCATCTAGATATCCGGTGAGATTGATTTTGTTCAAATAACCAAATCAAACTCAACAGAACCTAAGTAATCCCTAAGCACAGTATATAATCATATTCATTTTCTAATTTAGGTAAATTCGCATGGTGGGGTCCACTCTTGATTTATCAGTTTTTAAATTTGGTCTACAACACTATCCAATTAATTCATTCAGATCTAACCCTTAATACAAGGTATTAAGATCTCAAACGGAACTCACTTGACAATCAAAGTGGTTTTCTATCATCCATTGATATTTAATTATCTCAGCATATATAAGTTATTCCATATTATAATTATAGTTGATTCCCTAATTCAGATTCCCAAAATTGAAATTGAACAACTGTTTCACCTTTTATCGATTAGACTGACTGCACTGTTAGTCGAACCGACTAGAACCAATGATCTGTTGGTTGGACCGATAACATCGCATGTCGACTTGTCGGTCTCTAGACTTAATTTGGTTTTGAGGAACTGAACTATAAATTGGAGATTTTCCTTAATCTCGAGTTTAGTATCCAATTATGCATATTGATCAGATTCAAGCTGACCATTGGCCCTCACATCATTGATTAAGAGAGAGGTTAATTTATCAGCTTGGTCTAAAACTTGCATGGTCGACATCGTTCAAAATTTCCTAATTTTTTTAAATTCGTCATTTGATCAGTGCGGCCCATCGGATGGTTAGATCGATCTGATATTCGAGGTCCCAGTACATTTCGACCTCAAAAATCAAATGGTCTATGTAAATCTAATGACACACATCAAGGTGGCCCTACACAATTTCCCGCGCCAAAAGCCAAAATTGATTACAACAAAATAAAAATTTTCTATGTATGCTTACATAGATCTATGTGATAGACATACAATTGATTCGGATCGCTTATCGCATAAATTTGGTTAAGATTATTTAAAATACTAGGAAAAAATATGAAAAAAAATCATGAAATTACCAACCCGATCGAGCTTTTTCTCTATTAATCTCCGATACACCTCCATATAGGGGGAAATGTTAAAACCACTCTTATCTATTATTTTAATTTTAAATTTGAATTTTACTTAGAATAAATGTGCCCAACCAATGTACAAAATTTGAGGTCATGACGGTACTTCTCCTCTGTCCTCAGCTTAGGACCGGCTTTGAGGGGCCATCGTGATATATAGATTTTATTCACACCATCCATTTATTTTGCCATGTCATTTTAGATCATGAACCCAAAATTGAGTCAGATCCAAAGTCCAAGTAGGCCACACCACTGGAAGCAGCAGTGCTAATGACACCCATAGTTGAAACCTTCCTATAATGACACCCACAGTTGAAACCTTCCTAAGACTCATGGTGATGTTTATTTGCCATCCAACATGTTTATAAGGTCGGGTTCTGTGACTCGAGTAATAGGCAGGGTTGAAAGTCAGGCGGGTTAGGTCGGGTTGGTGCTCAACCCTAGCCCAACCCAAGGTTCCTATACCTCAATCCTAACCAAGCCAAGCCCAACCCAAGCAGGCTCGATCGGGTTGGCCAGATTGGTCGGGTAGATATATGCTAATATTTTTGTTATTACATTAGTCTATTATATTTTCAATACGCATCTTATTTTTTGCACCTATAATTATATTTATTATATATGTAGTTATTTATCATAAAGAAGATCATTTTTTTCTAAACAAACAAGCTAAAATATAGGATAACTACTGCTTTAAAAGTCATATTGTGTATCAAGCAATCTATTTGGAAGAGAGAAATCCGGCATGTCTTGTTAGTTTGAGTCATTAGAAATGACGTGGACCAATGAAACCCGACAACATTGGAATTTCATGTGCCTTCAACACAGATGATCTACACTCAATTATAGTTAACTTATAAGGAACTTATATATCAATCGGGTTCGGGTTGGGTTAGGTCGGGCAACTCGAGCCCAACCCAAGTTTTATTGGGTTGGTGTTTGTATGGCCCAAGCCCGAGACCAAACCCGATACATCCTGCCCAAGCCCAACCCATTGTCAGGTCGGTCACAAGTCGGTCGGGTTGAACCCGCCCAACTTTCAGCCCTAGTAACAGGAGCCATTTAGGCGAGGCACAAAAGAACGACATCTCTCTATCAGATTGCCTTACCCCTTTTGTATCCCATTGGCTTACCCGGCGGTATTTGTATCAGTATCTCTGCTTTATTAGGTAGAATGCCTTCTGTTTTTTATTATCAACCTACTCTGAGTACAAAAATTTCTTTGCAAGAAAGAATTACTTCTACCAAAGAGGGATTTATAACTTCCATTCAATCAATTTATATACCTGTGGACGATTTGACAGACCCCACTCCTGCTATGACTTTTACACATTTAGACTCTACTACCGTACTCTCAAAAGGATTAGCTACTAAAGGTATCTATCCATCAGTAGATCCTTTGGATTCAACGTCCAATATGCTCGAAGTTTTAGGTTGAAGGAAGCCCTGATATAAGTGACATGGAATAATGTGGGTCGGGTCGTACTTGCAATTGCACACATATGGTACCTAAGGAGACTTGAGAATGAATTCCATATTGATCCAAAACCTCTCTAGCTCCTAAGAATTTTTCAATGGTAAAAGTTTAATCCTCATTTTGTGGTTCACTTGAGATTTGAATTTGTAATTTTTATACTCATAACCTAAAATGACATGAAAAAAAGAATGAACAGTGGATAAAACCTATACAACATAGTAGCCCCTCATATCCCTATCTTGTCCCAAGCTTGAGACAAGCTGGGGAGGGACCCAATCTGGGTCCAACGGAAAAATGGATGAAGGAAAAAAAATATCAACTTCATCAAAAATTTTATAGCCCACGGAAATTTTCAAGGGGCAATCACCACTTTTTTTTTCTTTTTTTTTTTTTGCTATTTATGTATGATGTGATTTACCAAAATTTAAATGAACTTTGTTTTTTTTTTTTTTGGATTGCATCTTAAAAAGAGTTGAAAAAACATATAAATGAGTGTGTGTGTGTGTGTGTGTGTGTGTGTGTGTGTGTGTGTGGAAATAGTACTATGAGGTCGACCATGAGTTTCGGATGCATCTGAAACTTGGTCTGACCCTTCATCCAAGTGGGACACACAATGGAAGTTCTCATGAAGTGGACCTCATAGTACCATATATGTGTGTGTGTGTGTGTGTGTGTGGGGGGGGGTGGTTGGGTTGTATGGGCCCCACCGTGATGTGTGTCGAACATCAACACCGTGCATTTGATGGGTTCCCTTTAAATGATGGGATATCCCAAAAATTAGCTGTATGTGGAACTCAGGTGGGCCATACCATCCAAAATCATATAAAGACATGCCTAAAACATCTAAAGCACTTAGTGGGCCCACCAACAATTTGGATGCATCTGAAACTTGGTCTGACCCCTCATCCAAGTGGGACACACATAATGGATGGGCTGGATTTGTGAACCACACCTCAGTGGACCCAACAAATGATTATAAATGTTTTAATGAGAGGATAACCCTTCCCAACTTTTGCACGTGGTGTGGCTTACAAAAGTCATCGATTGACTTGTTCTTTAAGACCGAGGCACATGATTGATGGGGTAGATGTTCCACACGCATCACAGTGGGGCCCATAGGGCTTGACCTCATGGGAAGTTCCCATGAGCTCGACCGCATAGAACCATATATATATATATATATATATATATATATATATATATATATATATATATATATATATATATATATATACACACACACGGAAATGCTCACCTGCGAACCAGTTCGTACGTACTACGTATGAACTTTTTTGAGAACCCGTCATACATGATGGGGATCCAAAATCTGAACCGTTCATGTGAAGCAGCACCTCGTGAAACCCCTTGGGCCCAAGTTTTACTTTGATCTAAAACTTTAATGGGCCATGAAAAATGAAAACAGTTTATTCCCTTGATTTGCATTTCTCTTTGCTATGGCCCACCAGAATTTTAGAACGGGGTGAAAATTTGTACCATGGGGTTTCATGGGATTCTGCATCACATGGACCGTTCAGATTAGACACCCATGGCACGTGTGCAAAGGTGCGCACGTGCGTAAGTGCACAGGGGAGCATGACACACTCTCTCTCTCTCTCTCTCTCTCTCTCTCTCTCTCTATATATATATATATATATATATATATATATATATATATATATATATACAAAATTGGATTGCGTACTGAGTTACTTAGTACGCTCTTATCGTACTGAGTAAACTCTGTTGGGCCCATCGAGAATGCATATGGTTTATTCACACCGTCCATTCGTTTTCTCATATCATTTTAGGGGTTCAACCCAAAATTGATGCATATACAAAGCTCAAGTGGATCATACCACAGGAAAAAGTGGGACTATTGATTTCCACCGTTGAAAACTTTCTAAGGCCCCCAATGATGTTAATTTGTCATCCAACCTGTTCATAATATCGTACAGACACGGATGAAGGGAAAAAAAAAAAAAAAAAAACAAATATCAGCTTGATCTAAAACTTCGGTTGCCCCAAGAATTTTTCAATTGTAGATGTTCAATTCACACTGTTTCCGATGGTGTGATCGAATTGAGACTTTTATATACTCCATTTTTGGTATAAAGCCCACAAATAATGTGGTAAAACAGATGGACGGAGTGGATACAATGCATAAATGACAGTGCGACCACAGAGTTTACTCAGTACGCAAACCGCTTCCTATATAAACAAGGTAACCTAACCTCGTAGTAAGGGCTGCACCGTCTTGGGTGAGGCCGGGCCGCACCTAATCTGTCCGAACCATAGATGTATGTCTTATCCACTCCGTTCATCGGTTTTTACATGACATTCTAGTGTATGAGCCGAAAATTTAAGGATATCCAGGCTCTAAGTTGACTACACCACGGGAAAGAGTGGAGATAATGACACCCACAATTGAAACCTTCTTAGGGCCAAGTGTAGTTTATTTATCATCCAAATTTTTCATCAGTTCATAAAGACATGGATGAAGAGAAAAAACAAATGTCAGCTTGATTCAAAACTTTTGTTGCCCCAAATAAATTTTCAATGGTAGGCATTCAATTCACTTTGTTTCTTATGGTGTGGTCTACTTAAGGTTTATATATACTTCAATTTTGGAATCATACCCTAGAATGATCTATTAAAACAGATGTACGGCGTGGATGAAAAAAATACATCACAGTGGACCCAAAGAACCTCCTTTGGACCCACCAAAAGTTTTGGATAAGGCTGGGAGCGGATTAGGTGAGACCCCGGATGCAGGGGACCTCTGACTGTGGGGCTCACAGTGATGTATGTACCTTAAATCCGTACCGTCCAACCCTTTTGACAGCTCATTTTAGGGCATGATCCCAAAAATGAAGCTGACTCAAATCTTAGGTGGACCACACCACAGGAAACAGTCAGTGATTGAATCGTCACCGTTAAAAGCTTCATGGATTCCACGTAATGTTTATTTTAGCATTCAACCTGTTGATAAGGTAAAACCCACCTAAATGAAGAGGAGACCACACGAATATCATTTTGATCCAAAGCTTTTGTGGCCCACAACAAAAAAATTTTAATGGTCATTCCTATACTATGGCCCATCTGAGATTTGGATCTGCTTCATTTTTGGGTCATACTTTAAAATGAACTTTCAATACATATGGACAGCGTGGATGTAGTCAAATGCATCAGAAAGGGCCCCACGGTCAGGGGTCCCACCCACCTCGGTGGATCCGGGGTCTCAACTAATCCGCTCCCTTAATCCCAGTGGACCTCCTAACGTGTTGCAGCGTGTGGAAGGGATTGCGTCCTGCCCCTGGCAGAATGGAACCACCCAGGACTACGTGGGGCCATCATGATGTATATGTTTTATCCACGCCATTAATTCATTTTTCCGGATCATTTTAGGATATGAGATAAAAAGTGAGGCAGATCTAAGCTTTGAGTGGACCACAAGATAGGGATTAAACGCATTCCATTAAAAACATCCTGAGGTCCACAGAAGCTTTGGATCAAGCTGAAATTTATGCTATCCCTTCATCCAGATTTTTTTGACCTTATGAACAGATTGGATGGAAAATAAACATCACGGTGGACCCTAAGAAGCTTTCAATAATGCCCTTCATTATCACCACTGCTTCTTGTGGTGTGGTCCACTTGAACCGTGGATCTGCTCAGTTTTTGTTACATAATCTAAAATAATCTGAAAAAATGGATGAATGGTGTGGATAAAACCCATAAATCATGGTGGCCTGACAGAGCCCCTGCCTGGAATAATTTCCGTCCACATGGGGCAGGACGTAATCCGCTTCCAGAGAATATAAACATTACAGTGGGACCCAAGAAGGTTTCAGTGGTGGATGTTCCATCTCCACTGTTCCTCGTTGGAATGGGACGGACTGTGAAAAAACCTGTTTGATTCCGGTTCAGTTACACGGTTATGGTTACCGACTTTTTATAATTCAGCCCAATTGCATAATTTGTTTTTATATTCGAATGCAGCCCAAACTCAAGTATTAAAAAATTTCATAGAGTAATTTTGTCGTTCTCATGACCTTTTCGTGTTCCTAATATGATTTTGCTGTCAATGTCTAGTCGTGTTGCGATCCATTTGATGAATGGTGTAGTTTTTTATTTCTTAAAAAAATAAATTTTAAATATTTATTGATCAAGAGGTTTGATTCCAGATTCGGATCCAGAGGTCGGTTTTATGGTCTGGTTCATGGTCTGTTTCAGTTTCGGTTCTACACATTTCCAAACCGAGAGCTATACCAAATTAATTGGTTCTTTGATTTTCAGAATCGAAACCAAAATCAGTGCACTTTAAAACTGGACCAAACCGTGCTATCTAGTCGGTTCCGGTTTAGCTTACTGCTTCTACTAGTTCCCTGTGCACCCCTAAGATATAAATCTAGTAGACCGGATGTATGTCACTACTATTGGGTCCGGCTTCAGTGGATTCCTAATTGTGTGGGGCTACTATGATGCATGTGCCTTATATCCACTCTGTCCATCTGTTTTGACAGTTCATTTTAGAACATAGTCCCAAAAATGAAGCAGATCCAGTTCTTAGGTACACCGTACTACATGAAACAGTGGTGATTGAACATTAAAAACTTTGTGAGCCACGAGAGTATGGGATCAAGATGATATTTGTGTGGTCCCTTCATCCAGGTCTTTGTGACCTTATCAACAGGTTGGATGGCAAATAAACATTCTGGTGACCCCCAAGAAGTTTTTAATAGTGGGTATTCAATCGCCACTGTTTTCTGTGGTGTGGTCCGATACTAACTGGATCTACTTCATTTTGGGGATCATACCCCATCATGAGCTGTCGAAATGAATGGACGGCGTGGATGTAAGTCACATACATCACAGTCGGCCACACAGTCAGGGATCCACCGAAGCCAGGCCCACTACTTGGATGCCTATTTGCCTTTTGACGAGTCTGATCATATCATTTCTAACAAATCCATGCCATTAACGAAGAGCTTCCTTTTGCATTCCCAGGGGCAGAGGCAGATCCATTATGGGTGGAAGTGGGCCCGGCAGCCCATTCCTTCCTTGGTGGCCAACCCAGTAGCCTAAGAGCCCGGCTCGAGTCGTTGCTCTTACTCCGGTGGCAGACTCTCAGGAGTTTCAACACCTGGTTGAGGGTTGAGTAGCCGTAGGTGGTGAAATCCCACTACGGCGTGAGTGTGTGGTGGTGTGTGTGCGTGTGTAATAAATAAATAAATAAATAAATAAAGAGCCTGGCTCGAGCTTGAAATCAATGCCTGGTGTTTGGGCCCAACAGACCTGGAGTAGCAATGAATGGCCCAGCCTGGCTTATTGGCGAGGCCCAATCATCAAGTGGGCCAAAAACATACAGAGGAATGTGTGTCATGAAGACTCTGGTCAGCTATTCTCATTCCATGAACATGCAGCTTAATGACACAGTCAATGATCAAAAATCATTTATATGATATGATGAGGCTCATGAGTGTATGAAAATTTCTTAAATGGACTGCTTCAGACCCGTTGATCATTACAGTCCTTTCCCTGCAGGGCCAAGGGCTTTTTTTTACCTGACTTTGGACTTTTTGGCCCAATTAAGGTGACAGCTTAGAAAACAAGAATCAGCTAGGGAGGAAACCCCAGCCCATCCCATTGTCACCCTTACCATCCATCACGTCTTGCTGGATGTAGCCGGTTTGTTTGAGAGCACTAAAATAGAGAGAAATTCTCCCTAATTTATTTATAATAAAACCTTAGATAAAATAAGGTAAGCTCAAAAGTTTAAGTGGGGCCTAAAACAAAGTATTCCAATACTCTCCCTCAAACTAGAGCATATATATGGTACATGACGTACTAGAAGATTATCTTTAAAGATGAGAAGAAGAAACTTTCCGACGCAGGGATGAACGTGATGAAGATAATTACTCTGAATCCACGGAGCTTCTCTGGACTCCTCACAGAGACTTCTCGAATCCACGAGGAAAGAAAGCAGAAAAATAGAAATAAATTCTAAGAAATTCAAAATTGATTAATTTTTTTTTTACTAAAAACGAGTTCACAACCCTTTAAATAGGGGTACCAAGCAATGGGAAAGAAATCAGAATCAAACTACAACTACAACTTCTAGAAATCGCAACTTACTATAAATAGTAAACTTACTATTTATAGACGGTCGTGATGTCTACTAGTGCGCAAGGTTTTCGGTCAAAAATAGTAAGTGTCCTATTTGGCTTCACCAAACCGTTCTCCTAATTATTCTAAGCTCTTTTCACGTTGGGCGCAACTCCTAAAGCCTAACAGATGAAGAGTTATAATCAAACTAAAACTTACTATTTATAGTAAAAGCAAAATTAAAGTTGGGAAATGACCATCGATCTAGGGGTTTTTCGCAATTCTGGGTGTCGCAATCCCAGCATAGCTGGGTTGGTTGGCTAAAGTAGCTCGTTCTACCCCAAAATCATATATTTTACGTCAGTTAACTCATCCCGAATTGCGAGATACGCCCGATCTAAGGTCCAACGGTCCGGATCACTTCTGTCGCCGACTGGGCCTTTTCTGATCCATTTTGGCCATGAAACTATCTGCAACCCACTCTACATCACTTTCTTATTAAGTACATTAGCAAGCTGCTCCTTTGAAGAAATGTGAGGGAGGAAGAAACGTGGAAGACATGTAATAAACTTTTCGGGAATGAAATGAGAATCAACCTCAAAGTACCTAGTGTGTTTATGAAGATAAGATTAGAAGTAATGTGAATAGGTGCCAGATTATCATAGAAGAAAGGTCTTGAAATAGAAATACAAATACCAAGGTCAGAAAGTAGCATGATTAATGAAGAACTTCGCATATAACCTAACCCATAAAATAATACTCTACTTTGGCTTAACATATTGCATCTTACTTTTTCAAGAGACTACGTTGCCATCAATAAACGTATAATAACTAGGAGTAGAATGGCAATCATTAAAGGATCAAGCCTAGTCAACATCCCAATAACCTAGTATATTATAGGCTCGTTTAGGAGCTTAGATTTTAAATACCTGAATTCTAAATCAAGGGCATTCAGCATCAATGGTGATTCCAAATCCTTCGATTGTTTTTGATAGCTTATATTCGAAATCCTCTGTAATCCAAAAATAGCAATGCATCGAAATTATATAATATATTCACAAGAGTTTGAAATTATATAATATATTTACTAATATATTTACAAGAGTTTGAATTTAACTACTAAATCAACTTTCATATACCTAATTAGTGTACATATATGATGTTCAACATAATGATTATAATAAGTCCATTGAAATATATACTTTGTCAAAAAATGATGAAATTCCGAGCCTCTTTGGGTCACAAGCCTAGGATCACAATTGAGCAACTAACCAATGTTTTTAATTGTTTATTTACATTGCCAATATTTGGAATGCTCATATCATTTTATTGATGTAATTTTAATTATGCAGTTGATAATCTTTATGTTGGGATATCATCAATGGGCCACATGTACGATGAATTAGTAACTTAGTGACATGTTACACACGTAACTTTCTTGCCTTTTTAAAATAAGCAAAAAAGGAAGATGATTTGTAATCTCAATAAAAGGTAGAGATTACAAAACCCGGCAAAAGTGAGGATTGACAATCCCTTGGATTTCAAATACCCCTTAATCCACACTATCAAACTACCCCTAAATTCAATATACACTCTAATCCCCACAACTCACACTGCCAAATAACCCCTAAGATTCTCATAATCAAATAACAAAATCCATGTGCTAGAAGATAACTTCTAGTAACGACTTCTAGTAACGAAAAATATGATAAACTACATTAAGATTTTTATAATCCAAAGTAAGTGTTTCTTTCACTTTTTAGGTACAAAACTTTTGTCCCACATCGAATAAGGAGAAAGTTTGTGAATGGGTTATAAAGATTTCCTTGAAATATCCTTTTGAAAACGTGTTACATTATGCTTTATCCAATACACGCGCACATAGCTGAATAGTTAGAAAAAACAAGCTAATCAGGCATCCGTGGGTTTCTTTTAAAACATATATATATATATATATATGCTTGGTTTTTCAAAAAATTATTTTGTTTTAATTAATCCTTTTTAATCGGTTGGATGTGGCCCTCTTTCTAAGATCATATTCCTTAAAAGACATATCTTCGTAAACACGTGTGCATCTCAACTTTCTATATTCATTTCGTAGTGGGATCTAGACTCTCTCTCTCTCTCTCTCTCTCTCTCTCTCTCTCTCTAATTGTCTATAAATAAAGGTGTAGTCTTTTAAGATTTTATAACAACAAACCCTCTCTTTCTTATTCTCCCTTTTATGAGGTCTTCCCCCCCCCCCCTTATACTTCTTTGTGGGCGTGTGAAGGAAGTGTGGTAATGGTATTGGTATTGGGTTTCAGACAACTTGTATATGATGTCAAAGCTACACACTGGGCACTTGTATCCTTGGAATAGCATGCTAGGAGCCTAGTGCATTGGTTGAATCTATTAAAGGGCACAAATTATCTCCATGAGAGGGATTTCTTATGCATCATTCCAATAAGAAATCAAATTCATTAATTGGCTAGTTTATGTTGCCTTTGTGATTGTTTAAAAAGTGTGTCGTTATGATTGTTGAATCATATAGAGAATGTGATGATAAAGATGAGGAGGAATTGTCTACAAATTTTTTAAAATTCCTCAAGTTTAGTAGAGGGGAGAGTTGTGACACAAAAAGTAAGTCAATTGAACTTGTGTGTAAATGCAAATTTTTTAAAAGATCAAGCGTAACCTAGTATTCAAACTGTAAGGGTTATGAACATGATACCACCAACTGCGTTAGCAGAGTAAGATCCAAAGACAAGACTATGGCAGCAACATGGGATAATATAGAGGAGTCCAAATTTGATTCAAGAGACTCTCCTAGTGATGAAGAATCTAAATACTAATGTATTTTAACGGCCTTCCTAAGAGCTTGGGAGACCATAGCACCTTAAATAAGTGACCTTAGAAGATCAATTTGGGCTTAATTGTAAAATATGAGGATTTAAGCCTCATTAGTAAGCATTATAGAAAATTTCCAAGTATTTTAGCTTCATTTTGTACTTAATAAGTATATTTGAAATTTTTAGCCTCATTTCTTTGTAATAAGTTAGCTCTAAAATTACTGATTCTAATATCATATGTTTATTGGTAGACTATTTTCTAATTGATTGGTATATCTTTTAAACGATCATAATATGTACGCTTCATGATTTAATGTTTATATCCACCATTTATTCCCCTATTAGTATGTACCTTATAATTGGTAAATGTATAATTTATAGAGTTGTTGTATGCTATATTTTTATTGATATATTTATTAGAATTAACTCTTTGTCAAATACTAACAAAAATAGAGAGAAAAATCAAGTACTACCAAAATAATGAATTATATTTTACAGGATTTGTTTGTTCTATGCAGGGATTAATGAAGATAGAGGGAGAAATTATGGGAGAGTATTACTACTGTTACATGTCTTGTTTGTATCGAGTTGTAAATCATTTATATTTGACATGTAATATTTTGTGTTGTTTTGGTATGTCATTGGTATGGACCATAAAATTGTCTAGATTGGGTTTTTGTTATGTAACTAATAGAAGGGATTATTAGTGTACTAATTTATGCACCATGTTTGTTAATCACATGAGTCCATTTGTCATGTAGTCAATTAAGCCCTTGGAATGTGAAGACCAAAGACATAAGATGACGTAGAGCATCAAGGAGTAAATAATAGGTAAATGAGGTGCCTTAGTGACCCTAACCTTAACTCAAAATAACCATTAAACTTCTAAATGATCATAACCCTATAGGTAAACCTTATTGATTATTCATTAGCCTTAGAAGCTTAATTAAAATACAACAAGTAAGGCTAAAAGTGATGTTAAGCTTCCATTAAATTGTATGCCCAAAACAGCAATTTTCAAGTTGTTTTTAATCCCATCAACATGCTATCAATGGGACTTGATGGGATCAATAAAGGCCCCTATGGTACCATTTTTCTTTCTCATGGTCTTTCCCTGAAGGACTAAGATAATAGTGTCCACACTCAGGGACGAATTACTAGTGCACAAAGAATCCTTGAAAGACTCGTATGAAGCTCGCAAAGAATTCAGTAAAATAGATGTCTGATCTTCATCTTTGACCACTTCCTCTATGTCTAACAACTTGCAAATTAACTTGTTAAAATTATTGATATATGCATCCACATCTCCACCCTCTGCCATCTTGAAGTTGAATAGCTGTATTAAGTGTCAGTGATTTTCTAGAGAGCGTTTAGATTAGACGTCCTCTAATTTTGCCCACAACTCCGCTATGGTTTTCTCCCTCATGACGTTATAGAAAATCTCATTTGTTAAACACAATCGGATTGAAGATTTAGCCTTCTTATCCAGGATCCTCCATTAATCATCATCCATAGTCGCACATTGCTCCTCAAGAGCCTCATCCAACCATTGCTAAGTTAATAGACTAATCATCTTAATCTTTCATAACTCAAACTTATTTTTACCTAAGTACTTCTCGATGTCATACTTCGGATTTCTGGCCATTGATACTTCTCCTTATAGATTCAAGCCTGTGCCCCAACGATAGCTATGATACCACTTGTTAGGGGACCACAGGAGCACACATAGATGAATCAAGTAAAGTAATTTAATCCACCAAATAAGCACAATGTAGGCACTCCAAATTTTAACGTGGAAAAACCATTATGGGGAAAAACCACTGTACAAAGTGATAGATATCACTATGAAGGTAGAAATTACAAAGAGAAAGAGCTTACTCGATTCAAACAACCTCGAATCTCACCCTTGTTACACCCTTGAAACTTCTTGGACGAATTAGAAACCCTAGTAATACTTGAATACACTCTCAATTTCGATTGTACTCCAATATATAGCCTTCGGAGGAAACACAATAGAAACAGGAAACAAATCCCACAAATATAATCACAATATAAAATTACATGCATCCAACTAACATCGCATCACATCCACATTTAACCAATATATTATAATTTACATTTATTATCACAACTCAATGTATAAAAGGACACATTTAACATAGGTGATTACAATGACCTTGTAAAACATATGAAAGAAACCACAAAACATAACAAAGACTCCCCATATTGCCCCAGTTAGTGAACAGCAATAGTCATTCGGTCTTTCAAAACCGACAATTGCAAAATCAACATATTCGATAACAAATATGGTCTCTAAATATTTGTTCGATAACCTGCGAAAGAATAAAGCAAACCCTATAAATAAAAGGGATTTTCCCCTATGGTCGCCTACCTTTTCCGCTATGGACCCAAAACCTCATGCTTTTAAACTATTTCTCAAAACCGGCCTATGGTTATCATTGTTAGACATTAAAACGCCCGATGTTAGGTACCTATACGAATAGGGTTTTGAATTCTTGTATTGACCCGATTGCCCTCACTTTAATGCACTTGGCAATCTCCCCATTACGTTGAAACCACCAGCGTGCCACCTAACCTTCGATAGTACATGGAGCCCACCTTGCTATTTGTGAGAAATCCACACCATCCATCTATTTTTCCCACTCATTTTAGGGTATGTGCTACAAAATGAGATAGATCCAAAGTTCAATGTAGGCCCAAGATGGCTCAAGAAGTTTCTACAGTAGGGGTTCAATCCCAACTGTTTGCTGGTCGTTTTTCCCATTGGAGCTTGGCATCAGCCTCTACTATAAAATGATCTAGAGAAACAGATGGATGGCCTGGATTA
Organism: Magnolia changhungtana; assembly: GCA_030180095.1. Taxonomy (NCBI): domain Eukaryota; kingdom Viridiplantae; phylum Streptophyta; class Magnoliopsida; order Magnoliales; family Magnoliaceae; genus Magnolia; species Magnolia changhungtana. The sequence continues at coordinate 3,457,303 of JASAUF010000360.1, forward strand.
TCTCAACACGGGGTGGATAGATTGCATTATGCCCAAATTGTGTCACTGGTATCCTTTTTAATACTTGAACGGAAACTATTAGCGATTTGGGCAACAAAGGCCAATGAACAGAATCTCCCCTAACATGGTTTATGCTTTTTATGCTAACCCAAACACTAATCTGAAAGAAAGTATGGCATTTCTGCTAAACAATCTGACTCAATACAACTTTGAGGTCCATCTAAATGTGCCCAGATTCAAATTTTAAAATAAAATTACAAATAAGCACTTAAAAGACTGCTTACAAGGAAGAAGGCTCTCCTTGTAAACGTGTATCCTGGAATTTCCTCCCAAAACCAAAATCCCTATCTCCCTTAATCTTCGGTGAACTAGATTATAAAATAGTATCTTTACACCATCTATCAGAAACAAAAATTCATTGTTTCAAACAACCACGGCAGTAATATTGATTGGAGTCCAATACAAACATTCCATAGAAAACCTCCATCTCTGGGTCCAGAATGATTTTTCATCATTTAAGATTCATACTTCTACATTTGAACCCTCAACAACAAATAGTAAGAGACTCCCTCTCAACTCTTTTAAAAGATAGTAGTACTAGAGTTGTGCTCCGGAAGCTTCATAATGTGATTTTGTCCCTCCATATCAATTGAGAGGATGACATTTGGGCAATTCTAAGAAGTAATGTACCAATGGAATGCCCCATTTGCATATGCATAGACATACGGATCAAGGTAATACGGAATATCATACTTATTCTCCCATGAACGTGTTCTTGAAGTATATAGTTCGCATACATTAACCTGAAACTTGCAAACTATTAAACAAATCACATATTCGTTGCTTTCCGGACGAGTGTCAAATTCAATTAAAGGTTTATTCCCGTCAGAATCACTATCCCTTAGAAGTGTTCTCGCATCCTGAGTAGCAGGGTTGAAAATATGTATTTTACCTCTATAGCTTTTGTTGCTTGTAGAATATAAAGAATATCCAGATAGACATACCAAACCTTTTGACGATCCAACAAGTTTTGCTACTTTGATTTGATCATAGATTGAAAATGACTTTTAGATTGTTGGTGCTTTCCACTTCATCATCCAACAAAAGTAGATCACGATGATGGCGAAGTAAATCAATAAGAAAATATTCATCACTATGTCTATCAGTCTATGTTGCATATTGATGAACTCTTGATCAAAACATGTCTAGCACCTCCAACTTTTGCAAATGCATTTTAACCTCATAAGGTACTTTACAGGAAGTCATGAAAGTATCATTCTAATGATATCTTCAAAGAATTGGAAACCAGCATCTCGCATTCTTAATCTGCTATCAGTTTTCTGATTCATTTTCCCGATAGGAAAAAAAAAAAAGATAACCGAGCACTAGCTAATACTGCAAGAGAAATACACATTAAGTGTGTTAATACCAGTGTTTTAAATAGTGGCAACATGATGCATAGCGGGTAGCCCTCTACAGCTTGTAGCGTAAATACGTAGCGTGTAGCGTAAGCTACACAATACTTCTATTATTTAATTTAAAATTAAGAAAAATATAATAAATAGTGGAAAAAGGAATATATATATATATGTATATATATATATATATATATATATGCCTAAAAGAAAAATAAAGCAACTGACCATATTCAACATTAACAAAAATAAAAAGGTCAGTCGGCCATGATCTTTAGAATTTTAGTGAACTTTAGGGGCACTGTCCATCCAACATGAGCCAACCAGATTACTGGTCTAGACGAATGCTACCTTATACATATACTTGTTGAAACTTTTTTTTTAATGAAGACTAGACGATCTAGATTTTAGAGTTATTTGATACTACTACCCCTGTTTATACGAAGCTCATAACAGGTCGAGGCTTCGTCGAGCCACAATGATGTATGGTTTTTATATACCCGTTCGTCCATTTTTCCATTTCTTTGAATCCTTCCTACGTCCCATCCAACCTGCTTGTAAGGTCAAATAAACCTAGATGAAGTCAATGCACAAATATCCGCTCGATCTAAAACTTCTATAACCCCAAATAAACTTTCAATGGTAAGCATTCAATCCCTATTATGTGGTCCACTTGAGCTTTGGATCCACTTCATTTTTGGGCTTATGGCAAAAAATGATGTGGCAGAATGGATGGATGGTGTGGATAAAACCCATACATCACAATGGTCACTTGAAGCCCCAGCCTCGTTTAAGCTCGAGTGACCCTACCATAACGGATATATCTGGTGATTTGTGAGCCCCAAGGTGATGTATGTGCTTTATCTATGCCTTATATCTATTCTATCAACTCATTTAAGCTAAAAAATGAGACAAGTTTAAAGCTTAAGTGAACCACATCACATAAAATAATGGGGATTTAAGAGCTTACCATTGAAAGCTTCTTCGAGGCACTGAAGTTACCAATAAAGTTGAAATTGGTGTTTTCCCTTCAATTGGGTCTGCCTGACCTCATGAATAAGTTGAATGGAAAATAAACATCGCAATGGGGCTTGGAAGGTTTTAACAATAGACCCTTTGGATATGCTCTAATTTTGAGGCCATGCCTAAAATGAGCTAAAAATTAAATGAACTGCATAGATTAAATACAAATTTCATAATGGGTTTTGCAGAGTCTAGGTGTTTTATCCTATTTCTAATCATTATAGAAAAAGCCAATATGACGGCAACATATGACATTACATAAAAAATAGGAATTTAACTAACAGATTTTCAAGATACTTGTAATGATTTTTGTGGAATCATAACTAGTGTAAATATTGTTTTACACATTAGTGGGTGGCAGATTGAATTATGTGCTTGAGTTACCAAAAAAGTTTAACGAGTGAAGAGAGAAATGCAGTTAAGTGGTTGAAGATACAAAATGTGACTAAGAGGAACAAAGTTTGGCCGACGAAAGAAGAACGATAGCAAAAAGAAACATAAAAGGAGAAAGATCTAGACAAGATAAGGATTTAGAAAGGTATTTCAACTATTGTAACTATTGCAATAATAGAAAATGAATTTCACTACAAGAAATGTAAGGATTGCCGTTGCATTTTTTTCAGTGGCCAAAATTTATTGTTGTAATATATAAGAATCACCAACGATTTGTGTGGATGTTCATGACTTATATAAACAAGCGTTGCTAAAAGATTTGGGGTTTCATTTGTTAGCGGTAAGAAATACCACCCACTGAAAAATGGCCCATTTAGGGTATTAAAAAAAAAAAAAAAAAAACCACTCCAACCCCCTCATTCTCTCACTCTTTGGGCCCCCTCCACCCCAATTCCCTTCCATCTCTCTCTCTCTCTTCCCTCGTTCCCTTCCCTTTCCCCCTCCCTCTCTCCCCCCGGCCCACTCGCACTTGATACCATCTCTCTCTCTCTCTCTCTCTCTCTCTCTCTCTCTCTCTCTCCCTCTCCCCCTAGCCCCCTCCACCCTCAATTCCATTTCCTTTACCCCCCCCCCCTCTCTCTCTCTCTCTGATAGGATTAAGGCTTTTAGTCTAATTCATGCTCTTTTCCCATGCTTTTGTTGGAAATTAGGGTTTTCAGATTAGGTTTTCTCCCGATGGCAATGTTCTGGTTTGGATCAGTGGCATCTTCTCAAGGATTTTTGAAATTTTTTGTTCTAGATTGAGCAGTATCTTTATATTATATTTTATTTGGATCAGAATTCTCAACAACTTCGAATTCCAAACTTGCAATCCTGTAGTGGGTGGCCTTACAAAATCTCAACTGGTACATGATGTAGATGCATTGGTAATGTATAAAGGGTCATTTGGATGCCAGTAAAGTCCTTAAGTTGTAAAGAGATTATATGTAATCTGATTATTGGGGTTGTTTAGAAGCACGTATTTGCCTATAAAAGCTTTACCAGCTGTAAATATAGTTGTAATCTGAAACTTGGTAAAAATCCATGTTTCATATTACAACTAAAATCTTTACAGCTAAAAAGTCATTATATATGCTATAACACAATGGTTAATATACAATCATGATATGTGGGGCCCACCATAATGTATATGGCACATCTAATTGATCCATCATGTGCTTCCCCTGATGCTATCCTGTGGCCTTAAAAAATAGCTTGTCCATTATCAAATGGACCACACAAGGGAAGGATGGGACGTCCACCATTAAAAACGTTTAAATTACATTTAGAACACACTGTGATGGGTAGAAGGCATCCAATCCGTTTAGTGTGTGCATATGCTTTAATGCTCTCTTATGGCCCTTAAAAAAAAAAAAAAAAGATGAAGTCCTCATGTGATTTGCTAATTTTGGAATGTTCACCACCTAATCTCTATGGTATGAATACCTACTTTATTCATTGTAAACACTTTATAAGCTAGCCAAACACATAATTTGTTTACTTATAAATATATTACAACTTAAAAGCCAAACTGAATAGCATGTAAACCAATTACACCTGAAGCTCTTTTTGGGTGTTGTTGATGAAAAAATCTGGACCACTTAACACTCGGTGCGATGAACCTCCAAGGAACCCTGACGCTGCATAAACAGTGAGCAAAGGAGAGCCTGGCTAGGCGGGGGACCCTCCGATGCCTAAGTCAGGTCAAAGGAATTCAGGTCTATGTTGAAGAATTGAGGGGGAATGTTAGATATTGCATACCTGTAGCAATGGTGTCTTACTGTATTTATACATGATCATCAAATGATCTGGGTTCGTTAATCTAGGCACGATTTACTCAATAAATAAGATTTTCGAATCGTGGATATATTGCTCATAATCCGGGGATCGTGTAGTGTATCCATGGGTGAGGTTATCGGTCACGTCTACTTAAGGCAGTTGCTTAGTTTAGCGTTTGAGAAGCTCACCTTGCCCGACCCAAGATTCAGCTCGGACGTCCTTCTTCAAATGAAGATGAGGATGAGGATGAGGATGATCCTTTCAAATGAAGATGAGGATGAGGATGGGGCCCCGGCTAGGCCGTCGTTCATCGGTGGAAGCTCACCTTGCCCGACCTAGGGTTCAGCTCAGACGTCCTTCTTTAAATGAAGATGAGGATGAGGACGAGCCCTCGGCTCGGATGTCCTTCTCTTCGGTAGTGTTCATCATTTCGGATATTCTTGTGTCTGACTAGACCAAGAAGATGTTGGTCCTCGGGACTATAAGTGGCTCAGATCTTCCCAAAACAGAATTCCCCTACTCTTCGAGTTTGAATACGGGCTCGGAGGGTAAACATTCATGGAAGATCAACAATTTTTGCTATCGCACCTATCGAGCATGCGGTTATCATCATGACATTTATGTCGAAGAAATACGTCCTCGGGTCTTTCCATCCATGGGTTAATCTCCAATTGACGCGTGGCGACGGTTAAGATTTCAAACAATTGCTTGCCCAATGATCGATTGACACGTAGGCCGTAGGAGGCGTCCTAGCGACGCTTCCCCTGCTCGGGCGCCACTCCTGCTTAATGGAGCCCGTTGCTCGATGTCAGAATTGTTCGTCTTGGTAGTGCTCGAACCAATAGTCAATAACCACGTATACTCCGAAGTCGGCTCGCGATGATTCGGCTATGGCTATCAATGCCCCTCCATTAATGCAGAGATTCTGTTCAATTTATATAAGCCTTCTCCAAAAATGCTTTGTATCTTCACATTTTGTGTTTGAGTGGATATCGGGGGAGGCGATTTCCAGCGAGGGCGATCCTGGCCAACTTGAAGTTTTCGGCAGGCGATTCCGACCGATCAAGGATTTCACGTAGAGGCAATTCCCGGTGACCGTCTGGTGAGTCTCTCTTTCTCTAGTTCTCTCCTTCAAAATGTCATCTGAACTGGAGACGGTCCATGATTTTTATGATGACTTCGAGCCAGGGAGCTCTGATGGCAAGAAAGAGGCATCGAAAGGCCCCTTTGAAGTTGTGCCCGTACACCCTCCGCCCCGAAGGCAGAAGGAGGCAGGGGCTCGGGCTCACCGCACTGGCAAGAAGAAAGCTACCTGAACCCCCCGAGCCCCAACTACAGAGGCCGTAGTGATGCTGGCGAGTGAGCTGGCTTCAAAAATTGTTCCGGGAGGCTCCGTGATGACGGAGTCTCAGATGGGGTGGATCCGCTCGAAGTTCAAGATCCCGAACTCCGTACTGATAAGGGCACCTGAACTCCGTACAGATCCCGAAGTTCAAGATCCGCTCAAAGTTCAAGATCTCGAAGTTCAAGATCCGCTCGAAGTTGTATTTTTCTCTGTGCCCTGCAATGTGGTCTCCGACTCGCCATGCATCCTTTCGCCCATGCCCTGACTACTTACCTGGGACTAGCTCCTAGTCAATTTGCCCCCAATGCTTGGAGGGTTCTTATCTCTTCCTTCATCATCTGGTGTCAAGTTGGCAACCCCGATCTGACACCAGAGGAGTTAGTAAGCCTGTACCTGGTCAAGCATGATAGTCATGAGCCATGGTACTACTTCGCGACCCAAAGCAACAAAGGGTCTGGATTGGTCATAAACATTCCGTCTTCTAACAAGGACTGGAAAAATAAATGGTTCTCGGCTTCGTGCGAATGGGAGGCACCGGTAGTAGAGCTTGGAAACTTGATGACTCGGGTCCTCACCCGATTCACCACTCCAGGTCGAACCTTGTACACATTTCTTCTATATCCTTCTTCCTTCTATCGTAATCAGACTAAGCTTTTTCTTTTATCTTTGTAGATTTTCCAAGAGGTTTTCCCCTTCTCACCTCGAACCAAAAGAACCAAGTCGCTAAGGTCAAGGTGCGATCGAGAGAACTTCGCTCCTGGTTAGATCTGATCACTACCAACAATCTCCATTAGTCCGGGCTGTGCAGATCCAAGCCGCTCCCCACCTCCTTCAGCAAGTATTTCTCCCGCTCTTCTGGAGGGATTAAAATTCTTAACTTGGTTGCTAATCTGATATTTCTCACACAGGCATGGCTGAGGCATCTGGTTCTCGGAGGAGGAAGGCCGCCCTGATGATTGAGGAGATGTTGAGGGCCGAGCCCCGAACGAAGACCACTATTTGGAGGAGGTAGGCCATTTCTGTTACTGCGACTCCGGCTGCAAGTCCAATTTTTGTCGCTACAGCTCCGGCTACAGGTCCAATTTCTGTTGCTATAGCACCAGCTACAGTGCCTATTGCGGCTCAGGCCGTTGCCATCACTAATCTGACTCCAAGCCGCTGAGCCCTGCATTGCCATCCCTTCTTCGTCCAAGAGGGAGGAAGCCGGTCTGATGGCTGATGTCATGCTTGCTTCTCCCGACGTCGTGCATGATCCCAGGGCTGAGGCTCAAGCCTCGGCAGGCAGCAGGACCGGGGTCGGGGAAACAGCAAGGTCGGCCTGAGTGGGAACGAGCGGAGGGAGGTTTAAATCGGGTTATCATATGTCTTGCCTCACTCACCGGACTGCCAAACACGCCCCGGAGGAGGAGATATCCAGCCTTCTCACTAAGTCGGATGATTCTTTTTCTTGAATTACCTAGCTTCCGTCTTTTACAAGGTATTTTCTGTTACCCCATTTATTCCTTGACCTCCATTTCCTTTTATATCCGTATGCTCATTCTTCTATTCTTATTCAGTCCGTCCCAAGGCTCCTCTTAGCTTGGGAGAGAGTGCGAGAGCGTGCGAAGATAGACGCTGAAGTGGAGGCCTCAGGAGTGAGGCTGCGGTTCTACGGGACGAAGCGACTTTCTTCGCATGGAGCAAGCGGAGCTGCATAGGCAGCTCAAGGATGGGAGAGCCTGAGAGCTTCAACTTCAAGCTGTCGTGGGTCACCTCGAGGCTCGATATGGTGTTGTCATGGCAGAGCTGAGCTGACTCGAGCCAGGGCCCACACGAACTCACTTGCTTAGGAGGGTGCTCGGCTCGGTGAGGCATTGGAGCGGACCCAGGCTAAAGTAGCGGAAGAACAACGTGGAGTGGTTTCTCAAGTGAGGGATGCTCAACGGGCCGAGGATGAAGCGTCCCTAGCCTTGGCCGTGAATAATGCAATAGAGGCCTTTAAAGCCTCGAAAGAAAGGGCTGCTGAAGCCACTAAGTTTTACAACTGTGTCTTTGACGCCTGTATCGAAGCAGTCCAGGACCTGTACCCGGACATCAACCTTGAGCCGTTGTTGCCTGAAGACACTGGAGAAAAGCTTGCTAAAGACGTCCGCCCGGATCAGGGTCCCAGCTCTCAAGCTCCTCCTCCTTTGACCTCGTAGATTGGATCATCTTTTTTAAGACTTATAGTTTTTTTTTTGGATGAATAACTTGGTAGGTATTATTTTTTAACCCTCTGGAGAGGGTGCGTGGATGATGATTTTTTACCCTCTTGAGAGGGCACATGGATGATGGTTTTTCTTTATGTTAATCCATAGTTTATTTTTTGGACGTTAGTTGTTGATTATTGATTGCCGAACTAATTTGTCGCTAGGTCAGTTTACTTCAGTGTATCGCTGAGCTGACTCTCTGGTGGTTTGGCTCGTTACAATTCTGTTTCATAGAACTTTGGACTTTTGTAATTGTCAAGCCCGGGTCTCTAGGGAATCGGCTTGTCCCACGATTGGCGAGAAACCTTTGTTCTATCTATTCTTCGGATGACTCGACTCCTCTATTGGGGGGTTGGGTCATCCATTGGCTTTTCCCCTTGCTAAGAGGGGGTGCCTTGTAGAATTTTCGTGGGATAATGCTCTAACCCCTTCTTTCAGCTCATTTAGTTCACCCCTGCTTTTGAGAGGTAACTTTCTCTTAGTAGACAATTCGCTCATGTAGATAGGAAGGAAAATTTTATTGAAGGCATTAAAGGCTAGTCGCTCGGAGGAGTATACTTATTGGGGGCCTTAAAGGCCGTTACATCAAGGATAGTATATTCTTAGATGCTTGGCGTTCCAAGGGTGGGGAATTGGCGGCCCTCGAGATTTTCTAAGTGGTAATAGCCGGGTTTGGTCGATCGGACTACGCGGTAAGGCCCTTCCCAGTTAGGCCCGAGTGCCCCAGCCCCCGGCTTGGCGGAATTTTGAAAAACTCGACGAAGGACTATGTCCCTCGGACGGAACCGCCTGGTTTTGACCTTGGTGTTGTAAAATAGCACCACCTGTTGATGTCGAGCAGCGGTTCGGAGTCCGGAGACTTCTCTAGCCTCTTCAAGTAGGTCTAGGTTGGCTATTATCTACTCGGAGTTCTGGTTTTCTTGATAATTTCTGACCCAAGACATAAGGAGGCCAATTTCAACTGGTATCATTGCCTCTGAACCATAGGATAGCGAAAATAGAGTCTCTCCAGTAAATGACTGAGTTGTGGTTCTGTAGGCCTAGAGGACGAATGAGGGCTCCTTGGCCCACTTGCCTTTTGCTGTCTCCAATTTTTCTTGAGATGGTGCTTGATAACCTTATTAATGGCTTCTACCTGTCCGTTGGATTGTGGGTGCCGAGGCGAGGAATATGCATTCGTGATACTAAGCCCCTAGCACATGCTTCGGAACTTATCATTGTCGAACTGCTTTCCATTGTCGGACACAATGGTGCATGAAATTTTGAACCGATAGATGATGTTTTTCCAGACAAAGTCGATCACCTTCTGTTCTGTGATTTTTGCAACAGGCTCGGCCTCGACCCACTTAGTGAAGTAGTCAACTACGACAATAGTGAATTTGACTTGTCCTTTCCCCATGGGCAAAGGTCCGATGATATCAATTCCCCACTGAGCAAATGGCCACGGACTACTCATGGGGGTCATTTCCTCTACGGGTCATTTTGGAACAGCTGCATATCGTTGGCATTTATCGCAACTTTGAACATAGTTCTTCGAGTCCTCCCTGATGGTTAACCAAAAATATCATTGTCAGAGTATCTTCAAGGCCAGGGCTCGGCTGCCAGAATGGTCTCCACAGATTCCTTCGTGGATTTCACGAACCACATAATCTACCTCGTCGGGTCGAAGGCATCTAAGGTAAGGCTGAGAATACCCTTTCTTATGTAGGGTGCCATCCAAGATGACGTACCGCGCCGCTCTAACCCTCAGGCACCTGGCCTCTAACCTATCTGAGGAGACCTCTCCAGATGTAAGATAGCTATAAATCAGATCCATCCAGCTCGGAATGTCTTCTACCGGATTAACCGTTTTCCTTTCTATCTGGTCGATGCTCGGATGTTCTATGAATTCCATGGGAATGACTCATGGGATCTTCCCCTTTGCTGTTAAAGCCAGCTTTGCTAGGGCATCAGCCAAAGAATTTTTCACTCTAGGAATCTGGTGAATAGTGCAGCTCCAGAATCTTTCTATCAATTTTCTTACCTCATCTAGAGAAGCAATCATCCTCGTCTCCTTGGCTTTGTACTCAGTGGAAATATGGTTCACTACCATTTGTGAATCGCGTCGGACCTGGAGAGACTAGACCCTTAGACTTGCTGCCAGTCTGAGTCCTACCAATAGAGCCTCGTACTCTGGCTCATTGTTAGAAGCCTTGAAACCAAGTCTGATCGCGTACTGGATGGGCGTGGAATCGGGAGCGATCAAAATAATTCCTGCTCCGGCACGCTTGACATTGGATGAACCATCCACATATAGGACCCATCCTTATTCTGATACCATCTCGGGACTATAAGGGGGGTCAGGCGAAGGAGTCGCCTCAGTTTCTACGTTGATTCTTTCTTCCTCCGAGGCGATAAATTTTGCGATGAAGTCGGCCACTGCCTGGCCCTTAATCGCCGTCTTTGGTCGAAACTGAATGTCGAACTCCCCGAGTTCGATGGCCCACTTGGTCAATCGACCTGACACCTCAGGTCTCTGGAGGACTTGCTTGAGGGGAGAATCAGTGAACACCACGATGGAATGGGCTTGAAAGTATGGGCGTAACCTCCGAGCCAAGATGACAAGGCTGAGTGATGGCTTCTCCAGAGCCAGGTATCTTGACTTGGAGGGTACCATGGCCTTGCTCACATAATATACAAGATACTGTTTACCTCCTACCTCTCTAATCAGGGCTGAGCTGACGGCTGAGGCTGAGACCGTAAGGTATAGGAACAGGGGCTCACCTTCTTCAGGTTTAAATAGTATGGGTGGTGAACCTAATACTATTTGAGTTGCTGAAAGGCCTGTTCGCATTCTGACATCTATTCTGCCTTCGTATGACCCTTCAACTGCTGAAAGAAGGGGAGGAATTTGTCTGTAGCTTTGGATATAAACCGTCTAAGTGCTGCCACTCATCCGGTGAAGTATTGTATCTCCTTGACAGTCCGAGGTGAGCTCATGTCGAGGAGTGCTTTAATCTTATCGAGGTTCACTTTGATACCCCTCTGACTAACCTGAAACCTGAGGAATTTGCCTGAGCCGACTCCGAAGGCGCACTTCTTAAGGTTCAGCTTCATCTAGTATTCTCGGAGGATGGTGAAAGTTTCTAAGAGGTCTGTCAGGTGATCAGACGCCATGACGTTTTTCACTAACATGTCATCTACGTACACTTCAATAGTATGTCTGATCTGCTTGGCGAACATTTGATTCACTAGCCTTTGATACGTGGCCCCAGCATTTTTCAGGCCAAAAGCATGACTTGGTAACAGTAGAGTCCCTTATTTATGACGAAGGTAATCTTCTACCTGTCTGGGGGATGCATCGCGATCTGGTTTTACCAGGAGTAAGCATCCAGAAAAGAAAGTAGTTCGTGCCCTACTGTGCTATCCACCAACTGATCAATCCACGGCAACGGGAAGCTATCCTTCGAACACACCTTATTCAGATCCAAATAGTCTATGTAGACCCACCATTTCCCATTGGCTTTTTTTACGAGGACCACATTTGCGATGTAATCGGGATAATGCACCTCCTTTATAAAGCCGGCGTCGATCAGAACAGAGACTTCATTGGTTATGGCTTCGTATCGCTCGGCATCGAACGGTCTCTTTTTCTGTTTTACTGGTTTATAATCTGGATCCACATTCAGTCAGTGGACCATGACATCCGGAGATATCCCGAGCATATCTTCATGTGACCATGAGAAGACATCTCTATGCTGCCGCAGGAAGGTTAGCATTTTGGACCAATGCTCAGGATTTAATGATTTTTGAGCTAAACAGTTCTGCTTGGGTATGCCTCATTGAGTGGTACCTTCTCCAGGTCTTCCACGGATGAGTCCTCTGGGGGTCCTCTAGGATCCAAAATGTTGACAATAAGGGCTTGCTTCACTAACCCTTTCTTTACTGCTATCTCGTAGCATCTCCGAGCCTCACGCTGGTCGCCTCGGAGGTAACCTATCCCACCCTCAACAGGGAATTTCATCATCAGATGGTAGGTGGAGACGATTGCCCTCATTGCATTGAGAGAAGGTCTGCCTAGAATGATGTTATGTACATATGGCACATTAACAACAAGAAAGTCCACCATGAGGGTGACTTGGTGTTGTCCTTCTCCCATAGTCACAGGGAGGGAGATGTCTCCCTCGAAGACCACTCTTTCTCTGGTAAAGCCATGCATGGGGGTCTTCACAGGTCTGAGATGCGACCTTGGAACCCCCATTCTTTCGAAAGCCTCAGAGTAGATTACATCTGTTGAGCTTCTAGTGTTGACCAGGATGCGATACACCTTATGAATGAGGGTTTCGATCTCATCTTTGAGATCTACACAGTCGGCTGTGTTGTGGCCATGATCTCGATGGAAATGGTAATATTTATGTTTGTCTCAATGATCTAGGTCGGCCTCATACAAACGGGCCAGTTCAGAAGCTTATGCCCTCTGACGTCCAATAGAATCTGCTTAGCTGACGTGTTGAAGGGGGTGTAGGAATGAAATTTACCCTCTAGCTTTCTGCTCGGACTACGATCGCGAGGGGCGTGGTCATCTAATCCTTTGCTGGACGGCCTAATTCTTCATTCCTTGGTCTCTTCCCCTTGCCACTTGGCTCTATCACTTAAACATTTTTGCGGGCGTTGGAGAATTCCTCGGCGTTAGTATACTTCTGAGCTCTGGCAACGAGGTCTGCTAACGTCTTAAGCGGATTCTTTTCAATGGAGAAAGTGAACTTTCCTTCTTTTAGGCTACTAAACACGGCGGCAAGTGTCGTCTTGTAGTCATAATCTTCTACTTGCAATGCTTCCTCATTGAAGCGTGCAACGTAGTCCTTCAACGACTCCTTAGGCTCTTGCTTGATGACGAATAGGTGAGTGTTAGGTTTCTGACTCTGTTACTGCTTATGAATTGGGTAAGGAATAGTTGACTCAACTCTGTGAAGGAACTGATGGAATTGGGTTTGAGCTGACGGTACCAACTCCGAGCAGATCCTATGAGGGTGATCGCGAATCCCCTGCACATCATCGTGTCCAATGCCGTCTGGATTTGCATCCATGAACGATAAGCTTCCACATGCTCGAATGGGTCGCCAGACCCGGAGTACTGGATGATGGGAGGTATCCGGAACCTCTGTGGCATCACCTCGTCCATGATTGCAGAGGTAAAAGGAGGCTCGGTCTCTTCCATCGTTGCTTGAACAGTCATGGGAACTGACGACGGCAGTTGCTTCTTTTCTAGTGTCAGAATCTTGTTGTTGAGCTCCACGAACCGTGTTTCCCAATGATCTTTATTCTCAACTGCTATCTCCTGGGTGTTTTCTATCTTGGGAGTCCTCCTTCCCCTCCTCCATTCCATGTCGTGGCAGAGATCCGTTGGTGTCAGGGCCGAGGTGACCGAGGCGTTTGTCTGAGATCAAGTTGCCGTGTTCCGAGTCAATACTCGGACTTGAGTCGGGGGAGGATTCTAAATAGAAGCTGGTGCCCGAGGGGGTTAACTCGGGGGCCACTTAGGTCTCATACTCCTCGGCACGGAATGAGCCTCCACAACCGGACCAATTGGCTCAGGAACAAGGTTTTCCTGAGCGGGATGTGGTTACAGCTCCTGTCGATGTTGCTTCATCTATTTGATCTCATCACGTAAGGCTTGTATTTCGCTTTGCATTGCGCAGTACTTACTTACCCAATTGCGGGAATGCTGGGAAGGCCCTAGGGCTGATTCGGCATGAAGTAAAGAAGAAGAACGAGTCTGCTCTTGTTCCACAACTTCCACTTTCTTCTTTCCTCTTGCCATAATGCTTAAGGATAGGAACCTGACCTTTTGTATCAGATTTTCACAGACGACGCCAAAAATGTTGATGACAAAATTTGGACCACTCCCCACTCGGCGTGATGAACCTCCAAGGAACCCTGACCCTGCACAAACAATGAGCAAAGGAGACCCTAGCTAGGCCGAGGGACCCTCCGATGCCTAAGTCAAGTCAAAGGAATCTGGGTCTATGTTGAAGAATTGAAGGGGAATGTCAGATGTTGTGTACCTGTAGCAATGGAGTCTTACTGTATTTATACCTGATCATCAAACGGTTTGGGTCTATTAATCTCGGCACGATTTACTCAATCAATAGGATTTTCGGATAGTAGAGATATTGCACACAATCTGGGGATCATGTAGTGTATCCATGGGTGAGGTTATCAGTCACGTCAGCTTAAGGCAGTTGCTTAGTTTAGCGTTTGAGAAGCTCACCTTGCCCGACCTAGGGTTCGGCTCAGACGTCCTTCTTCGAATGAAGATGAGGATGAGGACGAGGACGAGGATGAACCTTCAGCTCGGATGTCCTTTCAAATGAAGACGAGGATGAGGACGAGGCCCCGGCTAGGCCGTCATTCATTGGTGGAAGCTCACCTTGCCAGACCTAGGGTTCGGCTCAAATGTCCTTCTTCAAATGAAGATGAGGACGAGGACGAGCCCTCGGCTTGGATGTCCTTCTCTTCGGTAGTATTCATCATTTTGGATATTCTTGTGTCTGACTGGACTAAGAAGATGTTGGTCCTCAGGACTATAAGGGGCTCAGATCTTCCCGTAACAGGTGTAATGTGTTTACAACTTAAAAAAATTACAAGCATCCAAACGACCCCCTAATACTTAAAAATTAAATATATTGTAGATCTTGGTGAGTTGAGTTTAGTTTTTTCCAAGTTTTGTTAGTCGATTTGACTTGGCTGAGTCAAGTTTTCAAAATAAAGCTTGTTTCAAATTGTTGTATGCTAACACTTGTAGTTTTACATGTGTAAAGAGAGACGTTGAGACTATACAATTCAAGCAAACTGCCTCATGGTTGCGATTGACTACAGGAACTGGCGAGTAAGTGCAACAAACTTAAGATGTCAGAGATAGTTCCATTGCTAACCTATTCAAATTAGTCACCGCTACACTTGGGTCAAACGCTCAATATCGAAGTCCATCACATTTCTTCACCATGGCAAAACAAGCAAAAGCTTCTGGTACATTTTAATTCATCATGTTGTATATTCAAATTCCTTTTTAGTAGGCTAAATTAAATTGTATTCTTCTAAATTTAAGTGCATATAATAAGGTGGATATGTGTGAATCATATCATGTTCTATTGTGTCTCACTATTATGTGTGAATTTCACTATTCATCCCTAAAATTTAAAGTCTCATGAAAAAATCTATAGTTGAAATGTATAACTGTTGTTTGGGCATTGTTGCATTCTATAAGTGCAAATGTTTCTTTAATGATTATTAATCTTTTGATCAAAGTTTTGGCTTTCCTCTTCTTCTTCTTCCTCTTTTTATTCTTATTTTTTTTTAGAAAGGCAAGTTATGGCATTCCTCATCAAGCTACTATGCATGATCCCAACCCCCCTCCCAACAAAAACCCACACAAAGTTCCCCCCAACACACACAGACAAAAGCCATAGCGACCAAAGAGTAAAAATAAAATCTATTACTGAATTGATTGATGGGATTGGCCCTTTCAAATCTAAAGGCAGTCTTCTTTTGAGTATGGTCCCTTTGGCAAACATGGCGGCCTTTTGGACATTGGTAATTGATGCAAACTGGGTCAGGCCTAATGTGCAGATACTTTGGTCTGCTCCACCATTTGTGTAAGATCCAAAATCCTATAAGGTTGACCGTATGCTTCCTTTTCAGTGCGAGATATTTCCGGTGAATCATACCGATGAGTTTTGATCACGGTCCTATTTCGGTACCACAACACCCTGAGACTTGTAACCTAGCGACCGCGCGAATGCTATAGTTCCAACACCACATGGCACATCCCATTGTGTAACACCCTGTACTTTCTGTACTCGGGTGTTACCCGATAACCTAACTTATGGAACCGCTCATCTTCATTTTTACTAAATCTAACCATTGTAAGTAATCTTCATTTATAGGTCAAGCCATCCATCCATTAACTCTCGAGATGAATCGTCAAATCATTAGATCCATCGTTCATCAGGTTTACAATGTTCCATTTTACGTTCACATTCATCCTGGCCTAAATCGGACTATTGGAATTTGTCTTCACCCATGGATTGAGTCATCCACCCGTTAATACTCAAGATGGATCGCCACATCATCATAGCCACCATCCATCAGGCTCGTCCATATACCTTGAGGGATTTCTTAAACCATTGACAATCTGTTTTGAAACCATTCAGCCACCCAAGTTCATGATCGTTTGCTCCATTGAGGCATAGGATCATTTAAGTATAGGAATAACGTCTAACTTTTCTCAAAATTGGACTACAAACTTTTTACTTTTGAAGTTCAATTTCAAAATGATCTGACCATCAGCCTAGTAGAAATCTATAGTTAGAGCTAAACGTTTGGAAGTATGGCCCACCTTAACGTTGGATCCACCTCATCTTTGGTGGGATGGTCCAAAAACTCTATTCAAGATAATTGGATGGAGTGGATTTCATTTTACATCTCAAGTGGGGCCCACACAAGGGTTGCATGTGTAGGATTAATGTGTGCATCTGCAGGGTACCGGACTGTCTGCCCGGGTCAAAGGGTGTTAACCCAATAAAGACAAAGACAGAGTTTCCTGCCTGAATCTGATTTAAACAGACACGATCGACTCGATGAGCCATGGCCCACCATGATCACCTAAATGGGAGATCGAAACCGTTCATCATGCTCAGCTGGGACCACCGACCAAACCCATGGTGGAAACCAATAGCAATAGTCATGCCTGCAACCACGAGCTATAGTCAAACACGAAGGGGCACACGTAGCTTCTGACGAGGAGGAGATAAACCACGTCGTCTTGCTCTACTGGTAATTTCATTCGCCTAAAAAATAGTCGGAAGCCACATCTGCATGCCCCGTAAAAGCCGAGTCACTCATTTCCGCAAATGTCTATTCCCAACCAAAAGGCTGAGGGAATATTTCCATTTTTAAGCAGGAAAAATCTCAACCATTCCACGCCATCTGGAAGGTTCTCTTAGATGATCCAGGATGTCGAATTTAGGGCTTCATTTAGCCCTTTTAGAGACAGTTACTAAATCTCGTAGCCGCACGAGATGCCACATGAGATACCACCTGCAACCGAGTTTCTCACACACCACCGAGAAATTCATAGCGTCCATTCAAACAATGGGCCCCACATGGTCCTTGAGACCCATTCGATCCATCCAAGAGCTATGGATCGAAGGATGGGGCCATGGATCAAGAATCACCATGATCGAACCTATCATCTCCTTCATCCAACTGAAAACACCCACCATCTACAGTGGGCCCCATCTCTCGATCAGAACCATTCATCTGATGTACCATGATATTAATACCCCATTTGTGGTAGTAGATTGCAACCATGCAATCAAATCCAGATGTACCATCAAAGAAATTCTCGTATTTAGATCCGCTAGTGCGTAACTAATCCAGCGATTAGTTACGCCTGAACTTTCCAAAATAGGATTAAGGATAGCCTATTTAAGGCTGCCTTTTAGGGCAACAATTTCCCAAAAAGGAAAGCAAAAAAGAGAGAAAGAGAGGTCAGGTCCGCCGTTTCTTCCTTCTGCATTTGTCGACCTGGACCGAGTCATGAGTCATTCTGAGTTGCTACTAGTGCGGGTCGAGTCCAGGGCTTCACCTAGTCTTTCCAACAGAGAAAGAAGAAGGAGAAGAAGAGAACCAAGAAGAAAAGATCGAGAGAAGAGAGGGTGCAGGTGCGTCCCTGTCGCACCATGTGTGCGGCACTGGGTGAACTCACTTTCGAGTGATGGAGTTTGGGTTCTCTCCTGTTCAGCTGAAGAAGAGAGAAACAAGGAAGAGTGAAGAAGTGAAAGTAAAGGAAGAAGAAGATGTCGATAGAAGGAGTGGTGTGGCTGCTACATCGCTGCCAAACCAACCCGACTTGTTGGAGTCACTGCTGAGTCGAGCTTGTGACTCGTTGGTTTGAGTCACTGACAACTCGAGGCTCTAATCCAGTATGGGTTTAGATCGAGTGATGTCATCCAGGCCCCCGCTCCACTCTTGAATCCCTCATCTCTCCTTTGTCCAAGTTGGGTTCGAAGGTGAGTCAGGTTTGAGTTGTGCAACTCGTCCCTAAGTTGGCTCAGTTCGTTCCACTGAGTCAGCCTATGTTGGTCACCTGTTTCAACCGAATGGTGATTGATTTCACCTGCTGCATGCATGGTAGAAGATGAGGAACGAGAGAGAGAGAAAGGCTAGGGTGCTACTGAGTTCAGACTCACTAGGGTGACTCGGCCCAACCCCTGAGTCACCACCCAACCTCTGGTCTGTTTTAGGACGGGGTTGGTGTATTTGCACCAAGTCCAGTGAGTGTCGGGTTTGTATGAAGAAGAAGGGAAGAAGAAAGAAAGAGGAGATAAAGGAGAAGGAAGAAGGAGAAAGGAAGAATGATAGGTAATATCATTTAAAATAATATTCATCATTATTTACTTTATAATTGTTATTATTACAAATTCTTACTGAAATATTGCTATAAAGTATTTTTATAATTATCTTTAATTTTAATACTTTTAGTTTGATAATTATTTTGATAATGTTAAATATTATTAGTATGTTAAATTTTTTAAACTCTCAAATTATTATTACTATTTTTCTGTATTTTATGTCGCACAAACTAGACTTCAAATCCCTAAGTTCTAGACAATACATCAAAACCCTAAATCTACTGATTGAATACCTAGCTTTAATCTTGACCATATAAACTGGGTATACTGTTGTAACGCCCCGACTTTTCAGGACCCGAGTACTCGACCCATTTCCCAAAAACCCGAGTGTTAACCTTAACGGATGGTCAAATTTAAGTATATATTTTTTTAACTATCATTCAGAGTAAGCAGATAAGCGTAGAATAGACAAGTAAGCATAAAGAAAAACTTTCAATTATGTTTAGAATATACAAGAGATTACCCATAATGACTTATACAAATCAATGTCTCCATTCTTACAAATACAAATTGAAAAAACATTACATGTGAAATAAGTAAATCGCAACAATCTTGAGCTGTGAAATCCTGTAGCAATCCTTAGCAAAAATAATCATGCACCCTTGTCAACCATAGCCTGCTCCTCACCATTATGAATGTGAACATCAACAGGGCCACCTGTACTACCTGTACGGTTGTATATTTGATGGATGAGTGGCCAACTCAGTGTGAATTCCCCTCAAGATTACACACCACCGCATTAGGTAAGAAATAGTATAAAAGCAAAGTATACAAAACAATATATGATACAGGTCTTATTAGATGCATGGATGCATGGAATGTAATCATCACCCCGGGGATGCTCATCCGTGCGGACAGTGGGCTCGTAACCCATACAGTCATCGAACCTAGGAAACATCATCCAGTCAGAACAATACGTACCTCATGTACGATAGTAATAGATACTGGTCTGTGCCATATATACATAATTAGTCAATCTGTTATTAATCCAATTATACTCAGCCAATTAAGCTCACTGTCACTACGGGGAGCTCTTGGCCCAGCATAGGCCGACAGTACGGGCATAGTGTCCCATGACCACCATCCCCGGCCCATGAGACTACCATCTTAGGATGTTTAATGGAAACCCATCGAATAGTAGCCAATCATATTACCGTATATGGGGCTTACCATCACCTGGTTGTACAGTATAAAACATCGAACCCATCTAGGGCAAGTACCAAAACAAAACCACGTAGAGCGAGTATTAAAATATGTACCAAAACAAAACCACGTAGGCCAGAAACTTGCCCAAGTAGTATGTGTAAATTATTTCTAAAAGGACCAGCATTACTTATAGGGGGCCCTACCAAATGGAGGAAGGCGTTTTGGCACCCAAACTAAGTGGGCTTGTTGCTGGAATGCAAGCCTAGCAGTAGCCCATGGCATGGGCGTCCCAAGGGGTGGGACAATCCAAGGCCTGGACGACCCAGCCAAACACATGCAACAAGGTGGGCTCCACACGTCCCAAGTGGGCCCCACATGGGACATCCACCTAGGGTGGACCCAACCTACATGGGCCCCACAAAGAAAATAGAGGGACGATGTGGATGAAAACATACATCATGGTGGGCCAGCACGTCTAGACGGCCAGCCCTGCTAGACGCCCACCAGCTGGACGTCCAGTAGGACTTGCTGGTCCAGCTGGTTAGCCCCACAAACATGGCATCCAAGGGCCTTAATAACATCAGGGATGGACCCCACAAGCATTCATCAAAATCCAATGGGTTGGGGCGCAATTACTGCTATAAACATGAAGAATGTTGTTGGACTGCACAGCAGAAATTTCTGGTAATCCACCATGTTGGCCCACCCTTTTGAAGGCTCAAATGGGATTAGTTGGGGCTAAAATTTGGCATGCTTATAAGTGGGATATACCCCTTCAAGAATCATATATTACATGGTACCAATGTCCCCTCCAGATACCCAAAAATCAGGCACCAAGATGGCCTAAAAATTTGTCCAGACAGTTCTTGACCGCAACATATATCTGAAATAAATAAATTATAAACATTATTTAAAATGGGATTTAATCCCAGAAAATCATGGTGTGGTTCACCCTAGTGGGCCCCACAAACATCCAAACCATCCACACCCTCCAAACACCTTTGCATGCACCCCATTTAGGTGCATTTTGGGGGTCACACGTCCAAGGGATGGACTGTCAAAAACGTCCTTCCACTTGGGACGGTTTGGATCTTGTTAGTCTACAAGGCGGGCCACACACAATGATCAGAAGCATAATAACAAGAAAAGAAGGAAGACTGGCCACAATGGAAGGGTCTCCGCCTCATTGAGGCCCTTCCCCTTATCACACATGCATGCACATTCCATTATCACAATATGCACAAGATCTACAAGATCAAAGGGCTATCTACTTGGGATCTATGGTGGAGATCCAATCTCCACCAATGATCAAGGGTCTAGATGACCCAAAGATCCCTGATCAAAGGAAGAAAAAGCATGAAGGGAGCTATGGAGAATGGTCCCTTGCATTCAACATGTATGCAATGTAGGATGGGCTACAAGCCACATCCATGGAGACTTGGGGCCACCATCATTACTTGATAGGTCCCACAAGCTCCATCACGAGAAGAAGAAGGAAGAATAAGAAAGGAACCAAAGAAATCTGAATTTTTACAAATGCTAGCACACTCACCTATGGATCAAGCTTGAAAGTTATACCATCTTCATCTAGAAGCTCCAATGATCAAGATGAGTTAAGAAGGGATGGATTGGGAGGTATTTGGGGTAGCAAGGGCTAGAAAATAAAGGGGAGGTGGGACATTTGGAGAGTTGCTAGGGAGAGGAGAGAGGAAGGAGTTAGAGAGAAATGAGAAGAAACAAGGGTTGCTTGGGAGGTGTAGAGAAGCAATCATTACTTTCTCTACCTAGGTTAGAGAAAACACTCATCAAGCTATGGTGATATACACAAGATTGCTAGGGAGGTAGGCTTATAGGGCAGTAGGGTAGTAGGTTTTCTAGAAATCCAACACTAGGCATGACATCATCATGCACATGCTCATAGGAAAACGTGTGGGGTGGGGTCTGCTATTCACACGTCAAGGGTCTATATCAAACGTTACCCACAACTTGAGATGTACACGTCAGATTCACGCACGGACGCGGCGTTGGAACCGCGGTGCTGATACGGACGAAATGGCATAGGTTTCGGGTCGATCCGAGTTGGGTCTATGTGATCGAACTTGAGGATGACCACAAATACTATTTGTAGGTCGTAGGTCGCCGGAATCCGACCGGTAGGACCACGAGCCCTAAAGGAATGACATGCACACTTGAGTTAGGGTCTTACAAAAATCATATTATTTTTCTCTTAGCTACAGCTTTTATCCGTAGCCTTTGACCCCTTTTTTTTGTAGTGGTGGGTGTAGTTGTGGTTTCCAATTTTCCTTAGTTAAGTGTTTCAATTCTTTTCTCATGATGATACCACGTAACATCAGTGTAATTTGGAAACTGTGGCTTTTATTAAAGTGAACCTTCAAATTTTAGTTCAATTTTGCATCCAAATGCTTGTTCTTTTTTTTTTTCCTTTTTTCTTATTTCCTTTCTTTTCAAATAATATGGTTTTTTATGTCTTTTGGCTTATCCCTTTTCCTTTCTGTTTGGCAGTGGGGGCAAGATTTGGGGAAGACAAATTGTCCACATGGAAAGAAACTTTCACCCCAGTATGTAGTTACATTAGTTTATCTCATTTCTTGAAGGGATGGCCTTAAAAAGGAGGTTGAAAATCTTTCAGAATGGTTAAATATGCTTTTATTAATATAAATACTATATCGTTTAAATTTATTTTTTGACCATAAAGCTCATGAGATTGGAAAGCATGTGAATCAATCCAAACTGACAGGCTAATAGTGGATGGACTTCAAGTGGCATGATTATTGGGTTAATAGGGATTTAGGAAGCAATTTCTATCTATAAACTAACAGGCTAATAGGGATTCTGGAAGTAGTTTCTATCTGTAAACTGCTTCCTGAATCCCTGCTCTAAAATATGTTTCTCTTCGGAAATGCGCAATTGATTCGATAGTCATGGACTTCAAGTGGCATGATTATTGGGTTAATGGCTCATTAATTAGGAGCTACTCTAATTGTTGGGAGAAATGATAGGATAATGGTGATGCAGTTGAATTAGGTGGCCCCCTGATTAAATGTCCCAAATCCATCACACCATTCTGCACCAAAGCGACGATTTTGCAGGGTGGTACCATTTTCAGAATGTACGAGGCATGAATGAACTTGGGAACTAATAAGTTAAGCAAAATGGAAAGTGAGCCTAATAAGACCATGATTGCACAACACCTGTAGTGACCATTGTAAAATAGATGAAAAGATCATACCATTGAATTTATCACACCACCTGAAATTTTAATAATTAAAAAATATACACATTCATTTGGGCGGGGCTTAAATAAATAAAAATCCAGGCCTCACCTATCAAATATGACAATTGAGTTACAACATTGGCACAAGAGACCAACAATAGCTAACACAACAAAATTAGCAGCCCATTACATTTCATGCACCACAAACCCATCCCACATTCATATCCCAAAGAGGTTGATGCAAATGTAGAGCATTCTAAGTAATTGGGAGATAACCTCCTACAGTTCTGCGCTAGGAGATGCCTCTTGCAGGTCTATCAAGGCTTGATCCAACAGCATCACCCCGTATAGAAGACTCACCCCGTCGGTTTCTGGGGTACATGTCAAGAAGCGTGTGGCTATGATATTGATGAGCAAACCTTTTACGTAACATATTTGCCTTCGCAATAAGGGCGGGTGTTAGATAGGCCAAAATGGCATCCGAAGATGTTAAGAGCACTTGAAAATTAAACCATTACAGGCATGAGAAACTGAAGAATCATGCATTCTAAAATATGAAGAAAATATTTCAATCAATTGAAAAAAAAAAAAAAAGCACTTGCTAGGAAGCTACTGAAATTGCGTTAATGACTGCTTTAGTTGAAGTGGGAATATGCCAATATATCCTAGAGGGGGGTGAATAGGACTTTTATAAAATTTTACAACAATTTAAAATCCTATCACTCTAATCCTAATAGCAAGCATATATTAGGATTGCTCGAAGGTAACTCTATTGGCTTCCAAGCCCGGTAGAGGATCCAATCACAAACTATTTGAGAGATGAACAATATGTAAACTAGTTTATGCTGGATATGACTGTGAGTATGTGTGAGGTGTGATCTCAGATAATCAGATATGAAAGTATTTAAGGAAATCACATGAGCAGATAGAAGATAATAGCAATCTCAAACACAGTCATTTTTATAGTGGTTCGACTATTTGTCTACTATACTCCCAGCAGACGCACTCAACCCTTAAGTGTGAGGTTTCACACGGTTCACCCCAAACTCAGAAGATGTACCAATGCATGGCGACGGGTTGGGTCAAGGTTATGATGGAATCCTACTCTCAAATATTTTCCTATAAAGGAGATAGAGTGATTCCAATCACCTATGCATTCAAGGCATCCCAGCTTAATGATTTACCATTAAGGTAGTGGTTGGAGGATACTTGAATGCGGAAGTTCATTCCCTGATCCACTCTATTGAATATCAATGGTGAGGGTGGATTGGAGGATGAACTTCCATGAGAGAAAGGGCTTTGGGTATATGATATAAGGTTAGACACTCAAAAGCACTCTCTTCTTTCTCTACTAGCAACAATAGACAAGTCCTCTTTATATAGGCAAAAGGTTCCAACGGATATAAAATGGTCGCATTTATGACAGAGTTCAATATCATCGAGCGGGTTCAATATCGTCGAGCATATACTCTCGATTATATCGACGGGCCACTCGATGACATAAATTCAAATGTCATACGCTTTTGAAACCTTTTGTCAGCTGGTCGATGGAATCGAAACAAGTGTCGATGTCATCAGATTTCAAACTCCAATTTCATCAAGACGAGGATCGATTCCTCGGCATTTGAAAATGAGAGAGACTTGCCTTGAAATATTTTAGGTTCACAAGAATGATCGAGGGACCTTCGTTATCATCGGAATTTAAATGTCGATGATATCGATAGCTGTGTCAATGCATCGATAAATCCAAAGGATTTTCCATTAAGCTTGCTGGACAGTTTATGTCCATGTTCGATGCAATCAATACCGTATCGATATCATCGATATTTGAATATCGATTCTACCGAGTGACCCTCGATCAAAGATAAATTATCCTGAAATACTTGTTGGATATATGTGAGTCCAAGACCGATATCATTGAAGGCCTTCTGATATCATCGAGATTTGAATTCCGATGATAACGAGGAGGACCTCGATATATCGACAATCTTATGATTTTCTTAGTAAAAATAGAGACTCGTTTTCTCTGCTATCGATTTTATCGAGTCAATTTCAATAGACTCGATATTTGAATATCGATGATATCGATAGGTATATCGATACATCGATAATTCCGTCCAGATGAGTATGTGGTTGCTGGACATATTTTGTCCTCATTTCGATGATATCGTTTAGTCATCGAGGACATCAACAACGCATGTCGATAATATTGATCAGTATATCGATAAAATTGATAGAGCTAGAAAACTTAGATTTTTTTCTGAATTTTGAAAAAGTTTTCTAACTCAAAACCCTATGATGTTCTAATTTGTTTTAAGGATTTTAATTACCTGGTGTTTTAGGACATGGGATGTGAGGCTTAGATTTACCTGTGGCGAGTTCGGGCCCACATCCGGTTGAAGTAGACGGTTGATTGATCTTCCTGTGGAGCTTCTATGTCTAGCCGACTCAACACTCACGCTAATTGACAAAACAGGGCACTTTCAGCTACCTCTTCCCGCAAATCAGCAGAAATGTCGCAATTATTAAAATAGTGTCCATTTTAACTGGTTGGCCTTCCAATTCATGTGATTGATATAATCTTTGAGCTTGTTGTTGTGCCAGCACTTCTGCTCAGATATCTATGGGGAGGGCAGCAAGGAATTCAAGATCAATGTCTCCTGCAGATTGAGGTGGTTCACTTGATGACTGGGCCACTTGACTCTGTTGAGCATTAAGAACTTCGGCTCGGAACTCCTCCGGAAGAGCATCTAGGAATGCAGGATCAATTGAACCTAAGGCTGTGGCACCATTGATTTGTTGCTCCTCGGTTGGACCACTCTGATCCCCTCCTCGGCCAGGATGTGGTAATACTTCATTAACACTTTGAAACCTACAGCTAATATCCTTCAAAACAGAACACAACCAGCAGTGACTAAGATGCAATTGTAAGCAGAATCAGTTGAAGCAAGGAAGATACAGAAGAGTATTGGAATTACACCATTATTTAAGGTTCAACCAGCAATGATTTTGTGAATTATGAATTGCCATTGCATTGTATGTTTAACTGCTGATTTATATTTGTTATGGATTTCATTACAATACTCTTGCTAGGTTGTTGTTGGGATTTCATTGCAGTACCCTTGTTGGCATGATCAGTAAGAGCAAGGACTCAAACTCGACCCATTTATCACATGGTTTGGGTTTGGGTCGGGCTTGAGTCAGGTCTTTGTTGAATATAGAAGTTACAACTGAGTTTTCACATGAGTAATGTTCCAAATGATCTAATTGCTACTAACTATCAACTAACAATTACTACCCAGATATAGCTAATTTTGGATCTTGCAATAACCAAGCCGGCCAAATGGCATCGGCCTACTGTAGGTTCGAATTTGAAGCTTCAAATTATTGTTACAAGACCTTAGATGTGCTCGCCATGTTTTGTTCTTGAGGTTTGATCTGTTATTGTTTCTCATCTTTTATACATTAGTGGAAAGTTTCTATAACTCAAAGCTATGGTTGTTGAAGTGAAGATTGGTCCATTGGATGTGCCCCATATGATTCGTGATTTGCAATCTGCTGCAACACTTGATTGAAGGCTTGGCGGGCCACAAAGGACGACAACCACATCGACTTTCCTCCAACGCTCAGCAATGGAGCTAAAAATGACTGAAAATAGAGCAAGAAAAGTATTCAGTAGTCCATTCGACACGAGACAAGCCAAAGCAATGGTGAAAGAAGGACAGTTGCAAGGGATCAGGTTGTGTTTGGATACACTATCACATTGAATTACAATGAAGGCTAATGAAGCAGAAACAACCTAATTGTAGTTACTTTCCTCAACTTTCATTTTGAGGAACCATGCTCCAAATTGCAATTGCATTACTTTCAAGTTGGATTTGAAAAGAATCTATATGTAAGAAACCATAGAGAGAGAGGGACAGAGATAGAGAGAGAGAGAGGTAGGTGAGGGCGGGCGTGGGAGAGAGAGAGAGAGAGAGAGATGTAAGGGAGAGAGAGAGAGAGAGAGAGAGAGAGAGAGAGAGGGACGACGGATGTAGGGATTGAGGGAGAGAGGTGTGCCGTGTGCGGGATCTCAATAGGGGAATGGGGTAAAATCCCCTGTTTATAGGGCCGAGTATATACTCGGTTAGTATAATGCTTCATCTCTCACTGTAGAAGATCTCTCTTCATCCGACGGCTTAGGTGGTGACAGCGCTCGACCTTGTGGGATGGTTCTATACGGTCGAGCGTAAGTACCTTTTCCATATATATATATATATATATATATATATATATATATATATAGAGAGAGAGAGAGAGAGAGAGAGAGTAATGGTCTCCTGAGAACCATCCCGCAGGCTACCTTGGTGCGGTCCAATTCTCAACGCAGGCTGCCAAGTTCTGTGGACCCCACTATGATGTATGTATTGTATCTACAACGTCCATCCATTTGGAGATATTATTTTAAGCCATTAGCCAGAGAATGAGGCAGATCTAAAGCTTTAGTGGACCCCGCTACGGAAAACAGTGGGAAGATTGATGCCCACCGTTGAAACCTTTCTAAGACCCACCATGATGTTTTTTCGAAATCCAACCTGTTCAAAAGTTAACAAAGACATTAAAGAAGGGAAAATACAAATATAAGATTGATCGAAAACTTTTGTGGCCTTTAGAATTTTTTAACGGTGGCATCACTCTCGCCACTATTTTCTGTGGTGGGGTCCACTGGAGCTTTGGATGTGACTCATTCTTTGGATATTACCCTAAAATGATCTCTCCAGATGGATGGATGGCATGGATACAAAACATATATCATGGTGGGGCCACAAATTTTGGTGACGTCACTTCTCAACCTGTCAATAGCCAATCCGAGCCCAAGTCTCTTGTGGGGAAGCGGACCACGTACTGAGTAAACTCTGCGGGGCCCTCCATGATTTATATATTCCATCCACTCCTTACATCCATTTTAACAGATAATTTTAAGGCTTAAGCCAAAAAATGAAGTATATCCAATGCTTGAGTGGGCCACGCCACATGAAATAGTGTAAATTGAATGTCAACCGTTGAAAATTTTCTTGGGGTACACAAGTTTTAGATCAATCTGATATTTGTGTTTTCCTTTCATCCATATCTGTGTGATCTCACGAACAGGTCGGATGACAAATAAACATCACTATAGACCCTAAACAGGTTTCAACGGTGGAAATTATTATTCCCAATGTTTCCTATTCTATGGTCCACTTGAGCATTGGAAATGGTTCAATTTTTGTCTCAACCATTAAAATGCTCTTGAAAAATGGATGGATGGCATGGATAGACCACATCTATTCACACGAGGCCTAACGAAGTTTACTCAGAATGCAATCTGATTTCCTCTTTGCGTTGGGAATTAGACTGCACCAAGTAGCCTACGGGATGGTTCGCAGGAGACCATTACTATATATATATATATGGTAAATGGTTTTATGCTGTCGACCTCATGGGAACTTTCCATGAGGTCAAGCTGTGTGGGCCCCACCATGATGCGTGTCGAACATCTACCCCATCAATCAGATGCACCATTCCATGGTGGGCCTTGGGCTTAAAATTCAAGTCCATCCATGGCTTAGGTGGGCCACACTATATACAACAATTGATACGAGTTACCCTCCCATTAAAACATTCATAATCATTTATTGGACCCACCGAGATGTAGCTCACAAATCCAGACCATCACAATACCATCCATTGTGTGTGTCCCACTTAGATAAGGGGTCATACTAAGCTTTAGATGCATCCAAATTTTAGGTGGGCCCCACCAAGTGCTTTTATATGTTTTAGGCATGTCTTCACATGATTTTAGATGGTATGGCCCACCTAAGTTCTGTATAGGGCTGATTTTTGGGATATCCCATAATTTAAAGGGGACCATCAAATGCAGGGTGTTAACGTTCAACACGCATCACGGTGGGGCCCATACAGCCCGATCTCATGGGAAGTTCCCATGAGGTCTACCGCATAGAACCATTTCCCATACATATAATGGGCTCCCGGCGCTAGACGTTCACAGCTTCATGGACGCCGGAACTGCCTAGCTTCCACAAGCCATAAGGGAAGGGTGGGGCCTCCACTCGTAGGTTCCACCATGATGCATCTTTTTAATCCACACCGTCCATTCACTTCCTCAGATTATTTTAGTAGCTGATCCAAAATATGAAGCCGATCTGAAACTCAATTGGGCCACACCGTGAGGTACAAGGGACCAGCATCACCAACTCCGAGAAGTTTGGAGTGGGTTCCCACCAGTGAGACCCACCATGACGTAATTGTTAAATCTACAACATCCATTTGTTTACCTGGATCATTTTAACCGTATATACCAAAGTCTGGACTGATCCAGCCATTGAATGGACCACGCTACAGGGAACAGTAGGCTAGCCACCACCATCTGTCCGCGTCAATGCGAGGACGTGGGAGTGGTGTCCCCGCTCATGGTAACCACGTTGATGTATATGTTTAATCCACACCGTCTACCATCTTCTCCATATTATTTCAGATCATTGACCAAAATATGAGGCAGATCAGAGTCTCAAGTGGACCGCACTAAGACAAACAATATCCATCTATTGAAACCTTTTCCAGCCCGTTGTGGGGTCCTGATCATCCAACCAGCCCAGCCCATATCGGGGACAGTAGACCCGCTTGCGCTTTCCTACACGATGAACAGGTCAGATCGTATAATAGGGGCCCACATGGTAGGTGTAAGTAAAAAAATAGCAATAAAAAAAAAAAAAAAATTTAGCTGGCAGCAGCAGCAGCAGCGCTGCCAGCGCCCAGCGAGCGGGGAGAACCCATCGGGGGGTGTGGGATTGAGGCCAACTCGTGGGACCCCCATGATGTATGTGACTCATCCAGGCCATTCATCCATCTCTCCGCATTATGTTAGATCATGGGTCCACAAATCAGGATGATATAAATCTCAGGCGGACCTCACCAATATGGGAACAATGGGCAGGAAGTGCTAGCCATTTTGGCAGCATTTAGGTCCCACTCGTGGGACCCACCTTGATGTTTATGTGCCATCCACACCGCCCATCCTTCCCTCAGGTCATATTATCATATGGTCCCAAAATTTCAGGCCGTCCCAGATCTTAGGTGGACTGCACCACTGGGAATTGTGGGGGTAAAAACCCCTTGGACTTTGGGATTTTTTGTCTCGAGATCCCTTGGATTCTGGAATCCCTGATTTTGAGATATCTTGTACTTGGAAATCCCTGAATTCCGGATCCATTGGGTTTGAGGCTCCCTTGGACTTGGGAATCCCTAGTTATGGGATCCCTTGTACGCGAAAATCCCTAGATTTGGGATCCCTTGGATTTGGGGCTTTCTCGGACTAGAGATTCTTGGATTCCTAGGATCCCTTGGCTATGTGTTGGCAGCCTGGATTCAAAATCCATATAATCCTAAGTTAAAAGTGAAGTGTATGTGCCGGATTTGGAATTAATTATTAAATCAATTAAAAATCCCTAATTAGCGTACCTATGTAATGTTTACACTATGGTTGTAATAAATCTTTCGAGGCATGTACTTTGCCTGAGATGATGAGATCTCAAGATTCAGATGGGCTACAAGCACAGGATCACATCCTAGTGACTAACTAACAGTTTATAACCATCGATTACATCGACAATGTTCAAATGATGCGGATCATCCTATTGGAGTAATTATAATGATGTTGATGATAATCTGATCATTTTAGAATATCATCAGTGGGCCATGCCTTACATTCCATTACTAGATTTTTATGTACCGGCTACATGAGGAGCTTATGATAGTATAACATGGGCTACACCACATAGACCTCTATATTTCTAGTGGGGCCTGTCATTGGGTTCCTAATATTTGTGTATGATATGTCAATTAGGGCCGATGATATCATGATATGTCTGATAACATGCTAGTGTGCTTGGCCTAATAGAACACACTGATAACATACTTAGTGTAATGGATATCATGCCCAGTTATATGCCTGTACGCATCATTTATATGCCTGTTGTGGATAACGATTACTCATAACATATGCCCTTCGGCTTGAGACACTTACGCGGACTCTATATGATATAAGGTCTCCTTGCATGATTCGCGTGTTACACGCAGGTTCGATGCATGCATTGTGTACTATATGTGACACGTACATCTACTCCCTAGTGACATCGGGAAGGTGGTTCCCTAGTCTTGTTGTGGCTGGAGGATGATAGACACATGAAACTATTGAGGTTACTGGGTGTCACAGGCGTCCCTAGATAAAAGTCTCTAAAATATGTGGTATCAGTAGGATGCTCCAACGTCTAGACCGGGTGGATTCATGAGCGCATGATGGCTAGATACCAGTAGGCCGCGTCTCCCAATATGTCTGTAACACCCCATACTTTTCAATACTTGGGTGTTACCCGATAACATAACTTATGAAACCTAGCGATCTGAGACAACCTGGCTTCGATCATCTAAACATTCCATTCCAAAATCATCTCACCCCTCCATTTTCACCCTATTTTACAATTTCTGTAGCTTGAGAAAAAGCGGTAGGAATCTTTCCTTTTCTTGTGCTGGAACAATCCCAGCCGTTGGTTGCCCCTATGAACTTTATTAGTGCCTCTGGGATGTCGAATATAAGGCTTCAGAAACCTACTTCACTTCGAATATAATATCTTGTGCGAGAAGCTTATCGGCGTGAGAAATCGGGGCGGAACTAGAAGAGCTCTTGAACCATTAAGAAATAACGATTATCCGTCCAAATCATAGACCCCACAGTGTTTAGTGGACCTATCCACACCGTTCAAATGTCGCTGACCATAAGATTAACCGTTGGGTGATGATTCACCATTAGTGGCGGGATCATCTTCCTCGTTGAACTGAGATACCCCTCATGGGGCAGTGGGTCCCATTCACTGATCTAAGACATTCACGAATAACGAGCATGTATTCCCTATTATATCATGTCAGTTTGGCCCATTTAAGCTTTTGATTGGACTCATTTTTGGGCCCACGACCTAAAATTACGTGGTAAAACAGATGGATTGAGTGGATTTGTCGCAAGCATTTTAAGACCCGAGGCCTCGAAATCTAGTTCGTACACTGGATAGCCATTGACTGTAAGTCCATTGGCCCCAAGAATGTTTTAACTTGATCATAATGTTGTTCTGTTATTAATCCACAAGCCATATTTCAACCCGATATCTGAATTTTAAGATACGGACTTAAAATTAAACAATCTGAGAAATGACAATTATGTCATTATTTTATCTAGTGGATCCCTACCATTGAGTTCTTAAAATTCGTTAGGTCCGAGAACCTAATCATTGTAGCCGTAATCAAGTTACGGAGTTACTGACAAAAACGGCATGTTAATAGGATACCCGGATTGTATGTTATGCATAGATATGCATATGTATATTTTGAGAAAATATACTCAAATGACCTCGATGTTTTTAAACTCCTTGGAATACGTTAGTTTAAATTACTTAAATAACATTGTTATATTATTACCATAAGCCTACACTTCTCAAAAACATCACAAAACACCTCCCAAACATAAATATAAATATAAAAACATAAAAACACTCTTTCAATATCCCATTTCCAGCACTCTAGTTGAGAAGAAGAAAAAAAAAATAGAAGTTGAGGTTGAGAACCAAACTTCTGATAGTTACAAGTGAGTGTATAGATTAGGAGCACGTATATGTGTATGTTGGGGTTTCCTTGAAAACCCTATTGCTGGAATTTCCGTTTTAAGGTTAAATTATTACTGGAATTTCTATTTTAGGGTTAGGTTCTTGCTGAATTTTCATTTAGGTTAGGTGATTGCTGAAATTTTTGTTTTAAGGTTAGATTATTGCTGGATTTTCTATTTTAGGGTTAGGTTATCGCTGAATTTTCATTTAGGGTTAGGTGATTGCCGGAATTCTGTTTTAAGGTTAGATTATTGCTGGATTTTTTGTTTTAGGGTTAGGTTATCGCTAGATTTTCATTTAGGGTTAAGTGATTGCTGAATTTACTAATCTAGGGTTAGGTTATTGCTGGATTTTCTGAAGGTTATTGCTGGATTTTTCTAATTTAATTAGTGAGATTATTAGTGGAAGGTTAGATGATAGAGATGAGTTAGTTTTGTTTAAATTCATAGGAATTGTCATCGGTTTCTCGCTATCCCTTACAAAGTCCGCCCACTACCTATTTGACAAAATGTTTAAAAGAATTATCCTTCCTCCTTTTGATGTAGTTAATTCTTGAGAAAAAGTATGTTGTGGCATGAAGTCTTACAGTGAAATGAATTCCGAATTAGAGTTAGATTGGCTAAGTCATGTGCATATCATATGCATGATTCATAGGTGTTGTATCATTGTATAATTTAGAATGACTGATTCATATCATGGTATGGTGATTATAGTGGGTTGTGTTACGACAGACGATGTGTCTATGATTAGTATGTGAACCGTCTAGATACATGATGCATTATATGAGACACTTAAACTTCATAAGGAGACCACATGAGGAAGGTTATCCTTTGCTTGTCTTAAATATATATATATATATGTATATATATATATTGTGATTATGTATGGACTCATGTATATAGTGATTGTAAATGAGATGAAACATACTTTGTTATGACTTGAGTTGGACATCACACCGAAAATATGAAATTCAACAGGACATTATTAGAGGGTCCGTGGGTGAAAGTCCCTAAACCTCGATTGGTACTATTGGGAGTAACCAATGCCTAGACCGAGTCAAAGAACAGAGCATTGAATGTCGAAATACCAAAGTAGGCAACGACTCCCACCGACGCGTGTCGATTGGTTGAAATGTTTGACCTGACCTACTTATGAGCAAGCAAAGAGAGGTTGTGTGTGATAAGCTCGTAAATTGTCCGCTATCGTTTTGTCAAGCGACTTATGACTTCTCGCTATTAGGCAGATAGTGAGGTTCAACACAAGTGGGTTAGACTAGTTCAACCCATGAACTATGTAGTCCCACCTCTATATTTGACCACGGTGAAAAAGTATATACAAGTGGGTAAAAGTCTCACCTCTGTATATAAAAATGATTTGGAACATAAAAAGTGGCATAATACATTGCATCTTTATTTTATTATTATCGATCCAGAAAGCATGTGCATTCCTGTGCATTATATGAGCATGACATGAAACATACATTTTCTCTGCACACATGCACTCACTGGGTTTAGTAGCCCAAGCTTTCCTTTCTATTCTTTTACAGGTGAGAGTAAGGAGCTGCAGGAGTAGAGGCTACAGACTCCAGTTGTCATTTTTATTTTGTACATATCAATGTATATGTTTTTTTATAATACCCTAAATATGTACATCAGGTATAATAAATATGACATGATTTATGTTTTAGTTTTACCTTGATGTGGTCAGTTGTACACAGTAATATGTGTTAATTATGATGAAATTTTGAGAAATGATACGTGTTTGTCGTCTTTACTTTCAAAAATCCTCCTTTTGGAGCCCCGCTTATGGGACTTAGTATGTAATAGTTGGAAATCCCAAAATCGGAGTTCTACGGAGGCTGTCAACCAAAATTTGGTGTATAGTAATCATGGATTACCAACACTAGATTTAGGGTCGTGACAAAAAATGGTATCGGAGCATGATCTGGGAAATATCTGCATAAATCATATAATGTATTTACTATATGTTGTTATGTTAGAGTTGTTAGGTTTATGCTTTGCGAAGTAGAGGAGTTGTATGGTTATTTAGTATTGTGTATATTGTATAGGTTTACTTGTTTTTTTTAGGCTAATTTGGTATTTTATCTATAAGATGCTGCCTAGAAATAATCATGTTCAGACTTCTCCAATGCAACCCAAGTCTAAGTCAAAACCTACATCAAAATCTGTTCCAGATCCAGTTATACATGTTCCTACAACACAACTTCAACAACTATTGAAAACTATGTCAACTACAACGGCTAATCAAAAGTAGCAATCTAGTTATACTCCTGAGACATCAGCGCAAGAGCGGATCAGTGCTCTTTTTATGGAGTTTAGACGTCTAGATCCACCTTATTTTTCTGGCAAGCCAGATCCTATAGTAGCCGAGTTATGGAAGTCAGAAATAGAGAAACTTTTTCAAATTATGGGTTGTACTTCTAAGCAATGTGTTACCATAGCGACTTATCAATTGCAAGAAGAGGCAGAACAATGGTATAAGTCAGTTGTTCATTCAATAGATCTAAAATTAGTGTGGACATGGGAAGCATTTAAAGACTAGTCGATCGTAAGTTTTTCCCCGTAGCTATTTGTCGTCAGAAAGCACATGAATTTGATTCTTTGGTTTGGGGTGAGATGTCTGTTGCTGACTATGAGGCTCGTTTTATAGAATTATCTCGTTTTTCTCCACATTTAGTAGCCAACGATGTTTTGAAGGCAAGGAAATTTGAGGATGGTTTGCGTCCTAGTTTGCGATATTGAGTTAGAGGGTTTGATTTGTCGACTCTTGAGGGAGTAGTAGCGAAGGCACAGATTTTTGAGTATGATTGGAACCAGCAATAAAGTACGCATCCATCTACTTATAATCAGCAAAGGAAGAGAAGATTTATTTCAGAGAGTGGTAGTAGTTTTCAGCCCTTTTCATCCTCAAAGAGGCCTACAGTTATATATGATAATGCAGCCAGATCTGATGTAAGACCCCCAGTATCACCATCTAGTCCTCAACAACAGTTTTTAGCCAGACCTGATGTCAGATCCCCAGTATCATCATCTGTTCCTCAACGACAATTTTTTAGAGCCTGTTATAATTGTGGTGGTGTAGGGCACCATAAAAAGGATTGTTCCAATCTGCAGAAACAGCAGCCATATCAACCACCTACACATCAGCAGCCCCAGCAGCAAAGGCCACCCTATACGACACAGTATAGGCCCCAACAATAACAGTCTCAACAGTAGTCACAACGGCAGCAAGGTAGACAACTCTTACCCCTTCAAATCCAACCTCGTGTTTATGCAATCCAGAAGAGAGATTCTCAGACTACGGGAGAAGTCATAGAATGTATACTTATAGTATCATCCCTTTTCACACGTGTCCTTTTTTATTCTAGCATATCACATTCATTTATAGCAGATAGTTTTTGTCAGTCGTTGGAATTGCCGAGAACATCGATGACCAAGGGATTAGAGCTCTTGACTCCTTTAGGGAAAATAATAATGTTGGGTTCTATATGTCAGGACTGTCCTATTTACATAACAAAGTATGCCCTTCCAATTGATTGTTATGTTTTGGAGTTGTTAGAGTATGATGTGATTTTGGGAATGGATTAGTTATCCAAGTACCATGCAGTGTTGGACTATACAGCTAAGACAGTCACCTTTTCTATACCTGATCAACCTCGATTTCAGTTTGTCGTTGATTCTAAAGATAAGTTTATAGAGACTTTGATGTTCTGTATTCGTAACGAGTCCAAAGGTGTATGTATTGAACAGTTGCTGGTAGTACATGAATTTTTATATATTTTTCAAGAAATTTCAAGTTTGCCACCCGTTAGACGTATAGAATTTTGAATAGATCTTATCCTTCGTATTGCCCCTATATCCAAAGCCCCCTATCGTATGCCACCATTAAAGTTGCACGAGTTGCAAAGATAGATAGATGAATTACGTTGTTTGGAGTTTATTCGCTCGAGTAATTCACCTTAGGGAGCGCCTGTGCTTTTTGTAAAGAAGAATGATGGTTCTTTACGGTTGTGTGTCGATTATAGAAGACTTAATAATGTTATAATTAGAAACAAGTATCCACTCCCAAGAATAGATGATTTATTCGATCAGTTGAGTGGTGCGCAGTATTTCTCAAAGATAGATTTACGGTCTAGGTATCATGAGATTTGGGTTTGGGAGGAAGATATCCCGAAGACAGCTTTTGTGACTCGTTATGGACAATTTGAATTTCAGGTCATATCATTTGGTCTGACTAATGTACCTGCAGTATTTATACAGTTGATGAATGAGGTATTTCATCCTTATTTGGACCAATTTATTGTTATTTTTATTAATGATATTTTAATATATTCAAAGACAAGAGAAAATCATGAGTGTCACTTAGAGATGACGTTGCAAACCCTTTGTGCTCACCAGCTATATGCTAAACTGGAAAAATGTGAGTTTTGGTAGGAAGAAGTAAAATTTTTGGGGCACACAGTTTTAAAGAATGGAGTTTCATTGATCCAGTTAAAGTTGAAGCAGTTTTGCAATAGAAACAGCCGAAGAATGCATCTGAGATTTAAAGTTTCTTAGGTCTAGTAGGGTATTACAGATGTTTTGTTACATGATTTTCTCGTATAGCTACCCTACTGACTCGATTGACTTGAAAGGATGCAATGGTTATTTGGAGTGGAGCCTGTGAGCAGGCATTCACGGAACTAAAAACTCGTTTTATAAAGGCACCGATTCTCACTCTTCCATCTGGGAGTGAGGGATTCGTTATTTATACATATGTCTCGCTTATAGGTTTGGGGTGTGTCCTAATGTAACAGGGCAAGGTAACAGCATATGCATCTCATCAACTTAGGCCTCATGAGCAGAATTATCCTGCACAAGACCTAGAGTTAGCAACGGTAGTTTTTGCCCTCAAAGTATGAAGGCATTACTTGTATGGGGTTAGATTTGAACTCTTTTCGAATCATAAGAGCCTGAAATACCTCTTTTCCTAAGCCGAGTTGAATATGAGGCAGAGATGTTGGATGGTATTGATGAAAGACTATGATTTTGATCTTTAGTACCACTCAGGAAAAGCTAATGTGGTGGCAGATGCTTTACGTCATCAGCCACAGGCCCAAGTGGCACAATTGATGATGCGATAGTAGAAAATGGTAGAAGATATAGCTGAATTTGATTTTGAGATGACTCTACAGTCCTCAGTTGTACAATTAGCAAACTTGACGATTCAGCCCTCTTTGATATCCCAAGTAATAGAAGTCCAACAGTTTGATCATTGGGCGTTATTTTGTAAAGATGTGATAATAGGGAAAAGTCAACCGGAGTGGCAGATAGGTTTAGATGGTGGACCTCAGTTTCAGGGCAGATTATATGTTCCAGATATCTCAGAATTGAAGAAGGCCCTTATGGATGAGACACATCGCACTCAATTTACTACCACCTAGGATCTATGAAGATGTATAAGGACATGAAAAGGCAATTTTGGTGGACCGGAATGAAAAGTGAAGTTGCTAGGCATGTGTTAGAGTGTGACGTTTGCAAACGAGTAAAGGCAGAGTACCAAAAGCTTGCAGGGGAATTGCAACCTTCAGAGATACCAGTATGGAAGTGGGAACATGTAACTATGGATTTCATGGTGGGTTTACCAAGAACCTTACGTCGACATGATGCTATATGGGTTATTGTAGACCGTTTGACAAAGACAGCCCACTTTCTTCCTATTTGTATTTCTTGGTCTAAAGATCAACTCGCAACGTTGTTTATAAACGAAATTGTTAGATTACATAGTGTACCTATTTCGATTGTATCCGACCGAGATCCGAAGTTTACATCAAAGTTTTGGAAGAATTTTTAAAAAGCAATGGGGACGACTTTAAGATTTAGCACAGCATATCATCCACAAACAGATGAGTAGTCTGAAAGAGTTAACCAAATTCTTGAGGACATGCTCAGATCATGTGCCTTAGATTTCTTTGGTAGTTGGGACAACCACTTGCCGTTAGCAGAATTTATGTATAATAATAGTTTTTAGGCTACTATTGGCATGACACCCTATGAGGCGTTATATGATAGACCTTGTAAGTCCCCAAGTTATTGGACTGAGAATGGTGAGCGATGTCTTTTAGGTCCTAACATTGTTTGAAAAATATTTGAAAAGATTGATCTTATTCGATAACGTATGCTTACAACTCAAAGTTGGCAGAAGAGTTTTACAGATCGTCGGCGTAGACCCTTAGAATTTATCGAGGGAGACCATGTATATCTCCGAGTTTCACCAGTGAAAGGTGTAGTACGATTTGGTGTTAAGGAAAAGTTAGCCCCGAGGTTTATAGGGCCCTTTGATATTGTTGAACGAGTTAGCACCGTAGCTTATTGTCTTGCTTTGCCATCCCAATTATCTGGAGTTCATAACGTTTTTCACGTCTCGATGCTCCGTAAATGTGATCCGAAGATAATAGCACATGTTATTGACTGGCAATCCTTAGCAGTTAGGGAAGATGTATCCTATATCGAGCAGTCAATTTGTATCGTGGATAGAAAAGAATAAGTTCTTCGTACTAAAGTCATTCCCTTAATTAAAGTCCAATGGGGTTATAATTCTGTAAAAGAAGTAACCTGGGAACGGGAAGCAGAGATACGCAATCGTTACCCTCATTTATTTGATTCCTAGGTACGTATAAGTATGATATGGTTATTGTTGTTATAACCGGATATGTTTTGAAATTTCGAGGACGAAATTTTTTTTAGAAGGGAAGAGTTGTAAGACCCGAGGCCCCGAAATCTAGTTCGTGCACTGGATAGCTATTGACTGTAAGTCCATTGGCCCCAAGAATGTTTTGACTTGATCATAATGTTGTTCTGTTATCAATCCGTAAGCCGTATTTCAACCTGATGTCCGAATTTTAAGATACGAACTTAAAATTAAACAATCTGAGAAATGATAGTTATGTCCTTATTTTATGTGGCAGAGCCCCACCATTGAGTTTTTAAAATCTGTTAGGTCCAAGAGCCTAATTGTTGTAGCCGTAGTCAAGTTACGGAGTTATTGGCGAAAATGGCATGTCAATTGGACACCCGGATTGTAAGTTATGCATAGATATGCACATGTATATTTTAAGAAAATATATTCAAATGATCTCGATGTTTTTAAACTCCTTGGAATACATTAGTTCAAATTACTTAAATAACATTGTTATATTGTTACCATAAGCCCACACTTCTCAAAAACATCACAAAACACCTCCCAAACATAAATATAAACATAAAAACAGTCTTTCAATATCCCATTTCCAGCACTCTAGTTAAGAAGAAGAAGAAGAAGAAAAGGAAATAGAAGCTGAGGTTGAAAACCAAACTTCTGATAGATACAGGTGAGTGCATAGATTAGGAGCACGCATATGTGTATGTTAGGCTTTTCTTGAAAATCCTATTACTGAAATTTCTGTTTTAAGGTTAAATTATTATTGGATTTTCTGTTTTAGGGTTAAGTTCTTTCTGAATTTTCATTTAGGGTTAGGTGATTGTTGGAATTTCTGTTTTAAGGTTAGATTATTGTTGTATTTTCTGTTTTAGGGTTAAGTTATCGCTGAATTTTCATTTAGGGTTAGGTGATTGCTGGAATTCTGTTTTAAGGTTAGATTATTACTGGATTTTCTGTTTTAGGGTTAGGTTATTGCTGGATTTTCATTTAAGGTTAAGTGATTGCTGAATTTACTAATCTAGGGTTAGGTTATTGCCAGATTTTTCTGAAGGTTATTGTTGGATTTTTCTGATTTAATTAGTGATATTATTAATGGAAGGTTGGATGATAGAGATGAGTTAGTTTTGTTTAAATTTTTATGAATTGCCATCGGTTTCTCGTTGTCCCTTCCAAAGTCCGCCCACCACCTGTTTGACAAAATGTTTAAAAAAATTATCCTTCCTCCTTTTAATGTAGTTAATTCTTGAAAAAAAATATGTTTGTAGCATGAAGTCTTGTAGCGAAATGAATCCCGGATTGGAGTTAGATTGGCTAAGTTATGTGCATATCATATGCATAGTTCATAGGTGTTGTATCATTGTATGATTTAGAGTAACTGATTTATATCATGGTATGGTGATCATAGTGGGTTGTGTTACGACATACGATGTGTTTATAATTAGTATGTGAACCGTCTAGATACATGATGTATTATATGAGACCCCGATGAGACACTTAAACTTCATAAGGAGACCATATGAGGAAGGTTATCCTTTACTTGTCTATATATATATATATTGTATTTGTGTATGGACTCATGCATATGGTGATTGTAAATGTGATGAAACATACTTTGTTATGACTTGAGTTGGACACCATACCAAAAATGTGAAATTCAACAGGACATAATTAGAGGGTCAGTGGGTGAAAGTCTCTAAACTCCAATTGGTACCATTGGGAGCAACCAATGCCTAGACCGGGTGGAAGAATAGAGCGTTGGAATGTCGAAATACCAAAGTAGACAATGACTCCCACCGACGCGTGTCGATTGGTTGAAATGTTTGACTTGACTTGCTTATGGGTAAGCAAAGGTAAGTTGTGTGTGACGAGCTCGTAAATTGTCCACTATCATTTTGCCAAACGACTTATGACTTCTCGCTATTAGGCAGATAATGAAGTTCAACACAAGTGGGTTAGACTAGTTTGGCTCGTGAACTATGTAGTCTCACTTCTGTAGTTGATCACAGTAGAAAAGTCTATACAAGTGGGTAGCAATCATATGCGAGTCCCACTTCTGTTTCAGACTTTGGTGATCTAATTAGGAAATATGGAAAGTGATGGAAATGTTGAAAGAGTATGTATGTTACAAGTGGGTAGAAGTCCCACCTTTGTATATAACAATGATTTGGAACATAAAAGGTGACATAATGCATTATATCTTTATTTTATTGTTATCGATCTAGAAAGCCTGTGCATTCTTGTGCATTATATGAGCATGATATGAAACATGCATTTTCACTGTACACACGCACTCACTGGGCTTAGTAGCTCAAGCTTTCCTTTTTATTTTTTTTATAAGTGAGAGTAGGAAGCTGCAAAAGTAGAGGCTATAGACTCTAGTTGTCCTTTTGTTTTGTACATATCAGTGTATATATATATTTTTTGTAATACCCTAAATATGTACATCAGGTATAGTAAATATGACATGGTTTATGTTTTGGTTTTGCCTTGATGTGCTCAGTTGTACACAGTAATATGTGTTGATTATGATGAAATTTTGAGAAATGATATGTGTTTGTCGTCTTTACTTTCAGAAATCCTCCTTGTGGAGCCCTGCTTATGGGACTTAGTATGTGATAATTATAAGTCCAAAAATCGGAGTTCTACGAAGGCTGTCAACCAAATTTTGGTATATAGTAATCATGATTACCAACACTAGATTTAGGGTCATGACAAGACACATAGTGGGCAATGCTCGTCGTCTACACTTAAATGTTCGTCGAGCAATGCTCGTCGTCTGCACTTAAATGTTCATCAAGTCACTAACTGGGGCATTAGTTTATAGGCCTCCACACATGTGAATCCTTGAATCCACGAGACAAACCCTCATTACATTGTTGTGCAATGTACCCCTGCTGTGTGAGTACGCACTAGGGTTTCCATGCTAAAAACTACTCTTATTTCTGGTTCCCCATCATGCAGCCTTCTTACCCATTGCACAGCCATGCAATTCAACTCTGTTGCACAAGCGTGCAACAGTGCCATCTCTTTGTTAATTCTTAAGTTTTGTGCTCCAACACATGTTATATTACAACAGGGGGATTTAATTCCTTTACATCACATGTCATCTTACTTGGCTAGCATGGCTTGACTTGGAGACTAGAAGATAAGTTAAGCACCATATTGCAATAAAATAACGATAAGTGGCAATATCCCAAACACAATATCCAAATTCAGACATTGCCCACCTAGTGTTTTTAGGTCATATTACATATTCAAATTTTCATTGATATGCTCAACGTTCTTGTTGGCTGCAACGCCATACCACATGGTTGTGTGTGAAGTCACTTGTAATGTTTCAGCGGTCGCCACTAGTCCATTTACTAGCCACTCATCTCCTAGGAAGCATTCATCACCAAAATAATCAGATAAATTATCCCACTCATTATTGTCCTTCAAAACAGTTGACTCACTAGGTCGGGCATCATCGTTCGTATCCTAACCACATAACATAGGCCATAGAATTGCCTCGATTGTGTTAATGGCCAACTATCCTTCTGGTAGAGGGATTCTCTACACCAACTGGGGTTGTTCTGCTTTTCGTCTAAATGCATTCTCTACTTCTGCTAGCTTTTTCCTCATGGTCGATCTGTGCCTCTACCAACGACCTTTCTAAGTTCGGATCATTGCTTCTTGCATGACTAGGAATTTAGAGGTGTGTGATCCGCTTCCAGACTCCCTTTGGGGTTAATGGAGGCTTCACCATCCTTCGATTCGACATTATGCCTTTGGGGTAGCGATCAAGAGGTGAAAGTGATCTTTACGGCTAATGTTGGCTACTCCCTTTGGCTCTCCTTGGGGCCACGTGTTAGCCTTACGTCCTTGGCTGAGGAGGCTCTCCCAAACTCGGGATGGTCTTTCTGGCACATCGGTCACAAAATCGTGAACCCTGATCGTCTTGCCGGACCGTGGTGGGCTACTCGACGGTTGACTTGGGAGGTTGATATAGCCCATGGCCTAGCTATTGTAATGTGGCTTCACAATTAATTGTATTAAGATCAACCCTCAATCGTGGTCGATCACACCTTCGTAGATTTACCGTAACCATATTGACCTCAAGATTAGGTGGGAACGGATCGATACCGATTAACATTGCTTCTTCACTTTTCTCGAGGAACTTTAGCAGTCCATGATCGATGTTATTTTAAACCATATTCCTAAATACAACACATTTGTTATTCGAATGGGAACGAGTTCCATGTCATTTACAGTATTCCATTATTTTTTTTTAAATTCGTCGACCGATGATATCTTATGGTTCATGGGAATCTTGATAAACATCTCGGCCAACAAAATCTCGAATATCTCGTTAGCCTGAGTAATGTCAAAAGTATATACTTTTTGGGCTTTTTGGGCAGTCAAGGCACTCGCTTTTGCCTTGACCAATGTTGAGCATATGAGTAGCTTTTTGGCCACTACTTCGACAATTTCGACCTAGTGATTTGAGTCATGATAATGTCCTAACTAACGAGTTCTTTTGCCTAGCACCTTCCTAAAGAACTTCGTCATATTTAGAGACTTTCCTAGTCAGGTCGTATATGTCCATGAACTCCATTCCAATGAATTTCATGCAGAGTTTATATTCGAGTCTATCGTGTGCGAGCTGCACAAACTCAAATTCGATCATAACTACCTTACACCAATTCTTTGCTCTTTTGAACTGGTCAATATAGCTCTCGCAAGTTTCTCTTGGTAGCTATCGTAAATGAGTTAGATCGGCCATGGTTATTTCCCCCTTCTTAAAGAAAAACTGAGCATGAAAATTTTCTTTCATCTCTTACCAAGTATGCACTGGATTTGACAATAAGTTGAAATACCACGTAAAGGCCGTTGCCGTTAGCGGATGTCTAAATAATTACAGCTTATAATAATCATTATTTATCAAGTCCCCATATTGCATGGTGAATCGACCCAC
Source organism: Magnolia changhungtana (assembly GCA_030180095.1). Taxonomy (NCBI): domain Eukaryota; kingdom Viridiplantae; phylum Streptophyta; class Magnoliopsida; order Magnoliales; family Magnoliaceae; genus Magnolia; species Magnolia changhungtana. The sequence continues at coordinate 3,501,705 of JASAUF010000360.1, forward strand.
ATGCTCGATAGTTGATTGGTCGGGCTCACCCGAAAATAGGTAAAGTTCGGTCGATAATTCCTTGGGAACAATTGCTACTGGTCAATTCATTCAGGATATGGCTTATGATAGACTGAGATAGTATTGCGACCAAGTACCTGGCCTGCCACTTCTTGGACCGCCACTTCTTGGACCATTTGCATGATTTGGTCGTGATCCACTCGCGTAGGTTCTATCATCAGCGGTGGATCAACACCTAATCAGTTTGGTCCCTTTTGGAATAACGGGTTCCTAAGAAATTGTTGGAAATCATGCTCTCCTGGTAAAACCTGATTCTAAACTTCAATAATGAAATTCCTTGCCTCCCACTTTGGTCATTTGAATTCAACGAGTGGCGGAGCATTCCACACCTCTTGCACTGGAATTGGTGGTGGGTTCCGCTCTGGAGGAGATGTTGGTGGCGGTTGGACAGTATTACCGATGGAACATCCTCCAACATTATACTACGTTACCACAAATGCTATTTTGACCATCATAGCCATTAATCGATGTACTACCTCAGTTTAGCTAGCCATGTACCTGTTAGCGTTCTCGGTTTGAATACGAAATTGCTTGACCTAGGCTTTTCTTTATTCCTAAATATGTTAAATTCTCAATTGTACATCTCTGAGTGCTATCGTTATCTCTTCAGGAAAAATGGTTTGAGAGGTTGAAGCCCCTTGTTGATTCCTGATATTGAGTGTTGGACTACAATTCCAATTTACAACTTTATAGACTGTTTGAATTGGCACGTCCTTGGTCGAAGGTGGTGCGGTTGGTGTGGAAGTTTCGATCCCAACGATTCAATTATTTCTTCTGTTCATAATTATAATTGGCAATGTTACACTTGTAAGTTAGATACAGGCAATGTTACACTTGTAAGTTAGATACAGGGTCCCACCGAGTGTGCCAAACTATTGTTATGGTTGTTTTTCAAATTTAGTCACGTGATAAGTACGGGTGTGCCAAAATTGAATTTGTGACTCAATTTAAACCGAACAACTATGACGCAAGCACTGAGATAGACAATATATGTAGTATATGATCGAGATCAAGTGAGATTAACTTCTTATTCAGCCACTCACTTAGTATGTTAATCGGATCAGGCTATATTCAGAGGGAAGGGTTCATCCTCTGATGATAGGTTATGCCTTCGCCTTCTATACGAAAAGACTTTTCAGAACATATAAAAGATCGAGAAAGGAATTCTTACAGTTGGTTGCATAGAGATGCTACAAAACACCTTATTGGATGGAGAATTAAATTCGACATATGAGCGTAGACTCAAATTACAGCCAATATTATCAACTACTTGATCAACGCTACGAATTACACTATGAAATGTAAACAACAAAGGAAAAGTAAAGGATTACATTAGGAAACATAATTGACTTGTAAAAAAAGTAAAATTATTACACTAAAGAATGTAAATGATCGGTAATTGAAATGATAACTGAAAGATAAATTTGGTTTGGTTTGAGACACAGTCATACTGAATTCCTCTGTTATTTATAGCTTTAACCCGACCATCTTGTTGCTTCCCATGCTTTGAGGGTTGCTATAACCGTATCACATGTTTCAACTCTTCTTGTATATAATCCTGTCATTTGTCCTATAACCGCTTCTACACAATCATTCTTCAATCAACTACTTAATGGATGACGTATCATTGCTCGATGCGCTCCAATTGTACTATTGTAGAATCCTCTTCGAATATCTCAACATATCTCTAAATACACCACACAGATCCTTCAAATCACTCATAACTTACTCTAATTGGCTTTCACAAGAATTGGTGACAATGGAGATGAATGCTGTCCAAGGGAATTTTGTTTAATCCGGTGTTTTTCTCCATATCGAGAATTTTATCCCAAAGATAAGATTAGATAGCCCAAATATTTCACTGTATAATAATGATGTTAATCCCATCTAATACAATTCCATACTATTTAATCCTGGAGGCAAAACATGCCCTTTGGATGCAACCCTAGAAAATCGATATATCCAATGCTTAAGTCAATCACATCACATAAAACAGTGGTGATAATGATGCCTACAATTGAAACCTCTCGACAGCCCAATTTTATATTTGTTTGCGATTCAACCATTTCATAAGGTCACGTGGGCTAGCCGAAGGGAAAGCACGAACAACAGTTTTAACAAACAGCAGCTTCATGTAAAACTTCCTAGGCTTTCAAACTTTCCAAGGTAGTTATTTAATCCTCACTATGTGGTCCACATGAACCTTACATCTGCCTTATTTTTAACCAGTATCGTAAATTGATACCAAGACAATAGATCGCGGTGGGGACAAAAACCCATAAAACCAATACATCACGTGGCTGCTCAGAGCCCCTGTCGGATTGCCTGTACTCGGGCTCAGAGATATCTCTGTGCCCAAGGCTGTGTGGGGTCTACAGAGATTTCTCTAATAAATCCGCTCCGTTCATCTGTTTTGCAAGACCACAATTGGACAGGATACTAAAAATAAGGGAGATCTAAAACTCAGGTGGGCCATACAAACAAAACTGTGGGAACAGCAACTTTCGCTGTTGAAAACTTCTGGAGCGAACCATGATGTTTATATTCCATCCAAACCGTTTATAGAGTTATTACCACTCAGGTAAACTGTAGGAACAAGTATCATCTGATACAAAACTTCTGTCATCGTCAAGCGTTCAATTCATAATGTTTCGTTTTGTATGGCCCACCTGAGTTTTTGATATGTCTGATTTTTAAAATCCGGTACTAATGTGGTCTTTAAAAACAGATGGACGGAGTGGATTTGTCATAGAGATCGATATTGGGCCACACAGCCCCGGCCAGGGTCACAGGCAATCCGCACCCGGGTTAAGTGTCCAATCCGTGTACATCGTATATACTTCGCCATCGCCCGCCAAAGGAAAAGAAAGACTCGCTCTTTCTGCGCCTCCCCAACTCTCCTTCCCTTTCTCTCTCTATCTCTGACAGCGCGGGCGCCATTTTGCGAGACAGAGAGAGAAGTAGAAAGCTAGAAAGCGAAGAGCTTCGTTGGATAGAATGGCTGCAGTAGCATACCATCCTCTCTTCCAATACTCTTCTTATTCTCTCAGACCCAAACACAAACACGTCATCTACAATCACAAACCCCACCGCCTCACCATCTCCTGCTCGTCCTCCTCGTCGGCCCCACCGGAAACCGCCCCCGAGCCCCACCACCGCCGTCGCCCCGCCGACGAGAACATCCGTGAAGAGGCCCGCCGCACCAACTGTTCTAATCACAACCACGGATTCTCTGCCAAATACGTCCCGTTCACACCCAGTGTTTACTTCTCATCTTCTGAAGAGTCCTACTCCCTGGATGATATCATCTACCGTAGCCGCTCTGGCGGTCTCCTCGACGTCCGCCACGACATTGAGGCTCTCAAGAGGTTCGACGGGGCCTACTGGAAGTCACTCTTCGATTCCCGGATCGGAAAGACGACGTGGCCCTACGGCTCTGGCGTCTGGAGCAAGAAGGAGTGGGTCCTGCCGGAGATCGACAGTGACGACATCATCTCTGTCTTCGAAGGCAACTCTAATCTCTTTTGGGCCGAGCGGTTTGGCAAGGAAGTTCTCGGGATGAATGATCTTTGGGTCAAGCATTGCGGCATTAGCCATACTGGTAGCTTCAAGGACCTTGGCATGACTGTTCTTGTCAGCCAGGTCAATCGCCTCCGCAAGATGGGTCACCCCGTCCTGGGCGTTGGGTGCGCCTCCACTGGCGACACGTCTGCCGCGCTCTCTGCCTACTGTGCTGCCGCTGGCATTCCTGCCATTGTCTTCCTCCCAGCTAACCGCATCTCAATCGCCCAGCTCGTCCAGCCGATTGCCAATGGGGCGTTTGTCCTCAGCCTGGATACTGACTTCGATGGTTGCATGAGGCTGATTCGGGAGGTCACAGCCGAGCTCCCAATCTACCTCGCCAATTCGTTGAATAGCCTGAGGCTTGAAGGGCAGAAGACGGCTGCAATTGAGATCTTGCAGCAGTTCAATTGGGAAGTTCCCGACTGGGTCATTGTCCCTGGCGGTAATCTCGGAAACATATATGCATTCTATAAGGGGTTTAGAATGTGCCAGGAATTGGGCCTCGTGGATCGGATCCCAAGGCTTGTGTGTGCCCAGGCCGCAAATGCCAACCCCCTCTATCTGCATTACAAGTCAGGTTGGACTGATTTCAAGCCGGTGAAGGCGGGATCCACTTTTGCGTCCGCGATACAGATTGGAGATCCGGTTTCGATTGACCGGGCTGTGTTTGCGCTCCAGAATTCGAATGGGATTGTGGAGGAGGCAACTGAGGAGGAGCTGATGGATGCCATGGCCCAGGCAGATCTCGCTGGTATGTTTATATGCCCTCATACAGGGGTTGCTCTGTCGGCATTGATCAAGCTTAGACATAGTGGGGTGATCAGGCCTACGGACCGGACAGTGGTTGTTAGTACGGCGCATGGCTTGAAATTCACGCAGTCCAAGATCGATTACCATTCCAATGAGATTGTTGACATGGCTTGCCGGTTTGCTAACCCCCCTGTGGAAGTGAAGGCGGATTTCGGTAGTGTTATGGATGTTTTGCAGAAAAAGCTCAAACCTTTGAGTGCAGCTTTGAAGAACTAGTCTTCCCAATGGAGTTTGTAAGTTGAGATTATGCACTCGCATCTATTTATTGCGTACTTCTCTTGTAGGATCTGGGACTAGACAGGTTGTTAGGATTTGATCGTGAGTAAATGGCGTGCAATGCCAAGCTGGTATTTTAAAGAAATTTATGCATTTTTTTCTATATTCCTGATGACTTTGTTACTGTAGGAAAGTTATTATATTTTTATTTGATCTTGAAAACATTCCAAAAATTGCATTATGTGGTGACTGATGACAAGTTTCAACTATATGCTATATGCAATGGCTTTCAGTATGTCAGAAATGCATGTTTTTGTTAGAGAATGCAGGTTTCGATTGGATTGAGCATTCTACTCATTGTTGTTGTTATTTACTTGAAGGAATTCAAAACTGCCCACTAGTTGGAAGAGAAAACCGGTGCTTCTAATCTTTACTTTGATATGATACGCTTCTCTAAGTTTATGTCTAAAATAGAATGGTGACCTATCCTTTTGAGGCTGTCTGTCTAATCTAGATCTAATCTAGAAAATCAACAACATCATTTAGAGTATATTTTTCTTGCTCTCATCTTAATGGAGGAATTTTTCAAGACTATCCAGCAGATCTATACTTGATTGATTGTCGATCACACCCCTTCTTGTGACATAAAATAGCAAGAAAATCATCTTTTTTTTTTTTTTAAACGGGTTAATACGTATGATGCACCCAAAGTTTGAAGACTTTGTGTAGGAATGGTGGATGGAGAATTCCCTCTTTGGTACTCTTGCATGACCCCCCTTTATTCCTTTGGAAATGGAGCAAAGGGTTTCTAGAAGTCCCAATGTTGTAGAAGGCTGAAATAATGATCTTGGATGTGGACAGTGAAAAACAAATTGACATCAATATGATTGTCGGTGGGTACTTGGATTTGTGGTAAACCACAGTATCCTATCCGATGTATAAATGGACTTTGAGCCAAAATTTATGCCCGATTTATAATGCGTTTGGATTCAGGTTTAATGTCTAGAACAGATTATGTATGATTGTTGGGTTAGGTGTCGGTGGTTACTGGTTACCTGAGATGAGTTAGTGTTATTACCTTTTGTTTTCATTTACACTTTACCCACTTAACCTTTTATGCTAGCTACCCCATTATGCATAAATACATTGGAAATATATTTTAAATAAAGGGAGAATTAAAATTGAATATGAATATATATTATCTCTGTCCAAATCTAAAGTGCTAATCCTGTATTCTTCCTCATCTTTCATTCACCTTAATGTAGCCCTATCCCTAGCTTAACTACCCTTGATGTTGTCGTCCTCACTAGCTGACCTTTGATACTGTCAATCCCCACCTATTGCCACAACAAATCCTCCCTTAAAGATGATGCTGTCATTTTCTCTGCCACCAACAGTGCCCAACAAAGATGTCGGTCTCGTCCTTGTCCTCTTGCTCGCCTTTTGCTATTAAAGGCCAGAGGAGACTTGCTTCTCATCCTTAACTGACCCTCAACATGGTCGTCCCCACCAGCTGACCCTCCACACTATGGTCCCTACTGACCAACACCACCGACCTTCCCTCAAAGACTCCTCCCTGCCTTTTGGCATTAAATGTCAAAGGTGACTTGCTCCACCTGGCTTTGTGGCATTAAAGGTCAGAGGAGACGGATTTCTCCTCTTCATGCTACTGGCCTTTTGGCATTAAAGGTCAGAAGGGACTTGGCTGTTGAGCATTGCACTAGGGGGTGTCAACTGCAATACACTTCTTGTAATTTGTTTCTCACTCAAGAATTTAAATCTATGTGTCTTCAAAGAAGATTGATGATGTTCATGTAATATTACTTCCAATTTTGGCAATGCTGGTTTTCACTCTACCAAAGTAGCTTTTGTATCTTGTTAGCTAATGAATTGATTGATTTGGTGGCTGATGGTTCTAATTCAAAAGTAAAAATTGTGTAGTTAGATCTAAGGAAACTGGATATCCAAATTGCATGCTCTTTCCCTTGTATGGACACTCCAAAAGGAGCTTCAATTCAAAGCAGGATTTTAGATCTCAGATTTGGGGTCCAACTTGTCTTGCATCAAAATAGTATCTGTAGTAAGCCAAAATTGAGGGAAAGTTTTTGGCGCTGAAAGAAAGAAAAAGAACATGAAAAGGGGACGATGTAAAGTGTTTGAGAAGTTCAAGAGACTTTATCAATGCCTCATGTTGTTCATCATATATTGGAGAGTTTATGGCATCAAGGTAGACGAATGGGGGAGGGGAGAGAAGGAGAGAAAGGAAGAGGAAGGAAAGACTTGTTTTGTTATATTCACATGTTCCCACTCCCTTTCTATCATTAATAAAATTTTCATAATGATAAAACTGCCCAACTAGCACAATACACGCATGTACATGTGGTGTTGGCCATACTTCCAACACTGTGTGCCATAATGAATACGAAAGTAGGGGCCGCTCACACATAGATCTGATGGACCATACAATTGTACGACCCACAACACATCAACACTCTTCCTCAAGTTGGTGAATGGATGTCATTGATGCCCATCTTGGAATAACTTGCCCATACTAACTGCGTCAAGCACTTAAGTGAACATATCTACTAGTTTATCTTGAAGGTTTAACCTATGGAGTAGAAATTTTGTCGTTGGAGACCTCATAGATGAAATGGCAGTAGACCTTGATGTGTTTGGTTCTTTCATGAAACACAACGTTGCTACCGATATGTGAAGCCCCTGATTGTCATGGTACAATTGCTTAATTGTTCCACTATGAATCCCGTCTCGTGTAGTACAATCTTAATTGTTGCACTATGAATCCCATCTCTTGTAGTGAAGTCCTTAATCATATTAGCTCATAAGTAGCATGAGCCATGTCACTGTACTCTACATTTGTACTAGACTGAGCCACAAAGCTGCTTTTTTAAAAAAAAAAAAAAAAAAAAAACTTTTCCACATGTCTAAACTTTCACACTTCTTTCAAATAGAGATTCAGCTCAATCTACATTAGAGTAGCTTTCAATATGAAGATGATTGTTATGTTTGTATAAGATTTCTCTCCATGGGGCTCCTTTGATATATTGAAATATGTACCACTAGAGCACCCTTGGAGCATGCATAAGTTGATTCACAATGCTAACATCATACATTACATGTGGATACTGGTCAAGTTAATAAGTTTATTGACTAAACCCGCGATAGCTACTCGAGTCTTCAGCCATTTCCCCTTGATGACTTACCAAATTATAGTTTAGATCCATGGGTGTATCAACAACAAGGTATTTTGGCAACAGTCCAAAGTGACAAGGCTTAAGGAAGAGGGCAAGAACACAGTTTTTTTTTTCCATAAGAATTGCTGGCGCTCGAGCTAGGGCTAATTCGATCTTCAGCGTGATGGTGGACGGGGAAAGGGTTGAGAAGAAGTCAAAGGTGTGCGATGCAATCATTACCTACTACATGGATCTCTTCACAGGCGAGAGGTGGGTGCGACCACGCCTTAACATCTTGTCGTTCTGTTCCATCCTAGGAGGAAGTAGGTTTAGGGGATAAGCCGATCTCCAAGTGAGAGGTTAAGGTGACTGTGGAAGCTTGGGACAGGGATAAGGCCCTAGGGTCAGATGGCTTCCCATTGGCCTTCTTTAAGGTTTTTTGGGAGATGGTGAAGCTTAATGTTGTTAGCTTTGTTGTGGGATTTTTTGAGAGGGGGCCACCTATCAGTTAAGTTGGGTGCTTCTTTCATAGTGATAATTCCAAAAAAGGAGGGAGCTGAAGATCTTGGCGACTTTAGATCAATAAGCCTCATTGGGAGCCCATATAAGATTTCGGTGAATATCCTAGCCTTTAGATTTCGAACAGTCTTAACGGTTGTCATATCTAACGTTCAAGGTTCTTTTGTAGTCGGGAGATAGATTCTACATACTGCGTTGATTGTGCACGAGTACTTTCATTCAAGGCAGAGAGAAGGCATAAAGGAGTGGTTTGCAAGTTGGACTCCGATAAAGCTTATGACCATGTAGACTGAGACTTCCTTGATTATATGTTAGGTTGGGTGGGATATGGGTAGAAATGGAGGAGTTGAATCCAGGAGTACATTCATTCAGCTAGGTTCTTCATCCCATTTAATAGGACACTTAAAGGATTCTTTACATCTTCGAGGGGGCTTCATTAGGGGGGACTCGCTTTCGCTCTTCCTATTTGTGGTAGTGGTGGAGGCTCTAAGTAAGATGATAGATAGAGGCGTAGATGTGGGTCTTATCAATTGTTTTAGAGTGGTGAAAGCTGAGCTTTAGATTTCACATTTGTAGTTTGCGGATGATACCATTCTTTTTTGTGATGCAGATTAGGAGAAATGGATAATTTAAGAAAAAATATTAGATGTTTTGAAGTGGTGTGAGGGTTAACATACGACAGAGTGAGATATTAGGGGTGCGAACGCCTGAGAAGGAGGTGATGAGGTTACCAGACATTTTCGGGTGTAGTGCGGGGTCCTTTCCATCAACCTACCTTGGACTTCCCTTGTTTGTCGGCAAACTAGTTCTTTAACTTTGGCATACAATTATTAAGAAATTCAAAAGGAAGCTTTTGAGATGGAAAAGTTGACACCTCTTCTTGTGTGCCAGGCTGACTTTCGTCAAACTTGCCTCTTTATTGCATGTCTTTGTTTAAGTGCCCTATGGTGGTTCTGGGTATGTTTGAGGAGGGAGTTCTTGTGGCAGAGATTAGAAGAAAATAAATTCCACCTGCTAAAGTGGGTGGTCTATTTGTCTTTCTTGGAAGGGGCTGAGGGCATCTGGAAGTTGGAGCTCATGAACTCGGCACTGCTTGGCAAGTGGTTGTGGTGCTTCAGATCAGAAGAAGGCAATTCGTGGAGAGGAGCAATTGCAAGCAAGTACAGTCTTCAGGAAGGAGGACGGGGGACAAAAGAGTCTTCATTAAAAAGGGCCTCGACAATTTGGAGGGCAGTTTCAAGGATGGGACCCAAGTCTGAGGGCGTTGGATTCGGTTTGGGAGATGGGAAAGGATCCGTTTTTGGGAAGACGCGTGGATTGGGGAGAGGACTGTAGAGAGTACGCTAAAGAGTTCCATTGTCTGGTGGCTTGGAATAATTTATCTAAGACCGAAAAGCAGCTGGTTACTCATTTCATGGATGGTTGCAACCCACTATTGTAGATCAGTTAGGATTTAACCAGTATCAGGCAAGCCGCCTTGGTTGAAAAGAGGAGTAAAACTAGGTATGGTCGCATGGAAGCTTCTAATTAAGCCATTGGTATTCGGGGTAGTAATAGTAAGTCTGTAAGGGATTCAAGTTAGGCAAAAAATATCAATCTAGCATCTGGGTCAGTTCTAAATGATGAGGTAGTAAGATGAATATGTCCGAATAACATCTAGTGCTACAAATGCAATGGAATTGGGCATATTTCCTTCGATTGTAGGATGCTAGAAGTCAATTTGGCTGGTACATTTAAAGCGGTTGTGGAGGAACAATCAGTTGATGCCATCGACATATGGTGCAGATTATGATACTGACAATGGGGACGACGGAATATATGGTGATGGTCCTGAGACGTTGGTGATTCGGAAGGCTCTTCTTACACCTAAGTTGCCTAAAGAAGATGATTGGTTGCAGACTAATATCTTCTACATAAGTTGCACAGTGAATGGCAAAGTTTGTGGGGGTGAACGTTGACGGTGGCATCTGTGAAAATGTCATCTTTGAAGAGGTAGTAGAAAAGCTCTAGTTGAAGACTAAGACGCATCCAGTTTCATATAAACTTGCTTTGGTTTAAGCAAGGTAGTAATGTAAAGGTTTCTCGAATTCTCGTTGTTGTTTAGTTTCATTCATGATTGGTAAAACTTATCATGACAATATGTGGTGCGACATAGTCTAAGAGATGGATGTATGCCACATATTATTGGGTCGACCGTGGTAGTACGATCGACGGACCATTCACAATGGTTGGGAAAATACATATGCCTTCATTGAAGATAATTGAAAAATAGTATTGAAAACCATGAGAGAGGGTCCGAGCAATGTTCGAAATATCAGTATTGCGTTATGTATTGCATCCTTGGGATACAGATACATATCGGTTATTGCATGGGATATGTCGTTTGTATCGGGTAATTTATCGCACTTTTGGAAAACATAGGGAAACATTGGGAAAATGGTTGAATTTTTCAATGAAACTTCAGGGATTGTTAAAAGAGGCCTTAATACACACTTTTAAATCGCAACATCTTGAAAAAGAATTGCACATAATAGGTTTCCTTTGTTTATGGTCCTAAGCTATGCGCTGTCTAATTGAAATAATGCAACTATATTCAAATTGAATGGATAACATTTAGAGTGTATGTGATGCTCATTTCATCAAACATTCATAAATACTTTGAAATTACACTCAATTGACAGTTGGTTGAGGGGAAATTTCAAAAAAATTAATATTAAAAAATGATTGTTATTTTTTTAAAATTGATGAGGACTTAACAAATCAGTTGATCAACCCTCTTACATGCTTGATTTCATGTTTGGAGTCAACATTGGAAGCAATTTGGGAGAAATTGGAGAAATTTTGAAAATTTCCCCAAATCAGACCACCTATATTCAAATTTTGAAATTAGAGTGTATGTGGTGATCATTCATCAAATACTTATAAATACTTTGAAATTAGTCCTAATTGATAGCTGATTGAAGGGAAATTTTGACAAAAAAGAGGAGAATGTGAAGAACCAATAGATATGAAAATCGAAGCTCTAACTCCATGATTTTTTGTGCAAAACATGTAGAACTAATGAATTTATAACCATTTGATATTGATTTAACATAATTTCAACAAAAAAAAGATGGAAATTGAAAATGTTCACCGGATCGAACATGTGGGATTTATCGGCACAACCTGTGTGTTTCGTATCGCACAAGTGGGATACAAGATATATCGTGGGATATATCGGCCGATATCGTTGATATTTAAAATATTGGGTCCGAGTAAAACTAGCAACCATGGGAGACGTCAACCTTCTACCCCATGCAGGGTTTGCAACAGATAGATGATGTCAGAAGGTAGTTTTTGAAGAGGGAGATCTAGTGTGGGCCTATATGATGAAAGAAATGTTTGGGTTGGGCACTTACAAGTTAAAGCAAAAAAAGATTTGGGCTATGCAGGATCTTGAAGCGAATTAATGACAACGTCTATTGCATTGAGCTACCACTTAGAGTGACACTTCCAATGTTTTCAATGTCGCTGATCCTACACCATAGAGAGCAATGGACAACGGATAATGAGGATGTGGACTACCTAATGTGGATGGATCGGGCTAATGTATTTGTTGAGTTTTTGGATCAATTAGAGTGTGGACAGGGGCCTAAATATTTTTCATAATGGGCCAAATCCAGAGACCTATCAATGGACCACGCATTGTGGTATTTGTGATACACTTTTAGGTCCACAAAAGAGTCTTTTGGTGGCATTTTCCTTTAGTTCCGAATTTTATCTTATTTTTGGGCAAATTTTGGTTTATTTTTGCATGCTCATGAGCATAAGTAAATAGGGATATTTTAATATTTTTCCTTTAAAATAAGATTGTAGGGTTGCGATTATAACATCCAGCCAATAGTTTATGCTTGAGGGAAGGCTCAAATCAGTGCTTGGGCTTCTCCTTTGTTTTCCTTCATATGAAAGCTCGATAAACTAAAAAATGTTTAGCAACTTTTGGGATATTTTTTATTCTTCTCTACAAACCTTGGGCTAGGGTTTGTTCGATTACATGTTTTCACACATGGGGCATATGATGTAGGCCATCATAATTGGTGAGAGCTTCGATTATTCACTGGTTATTGCATTGTTTTTCCTTTTCCAGTAGTAGAATATCTATTTTTGGATTGGGTGTGGTGTGTTTGGGCATAATTTGGTTCTAAGGCTTGATATAATTGTGTAGTTAACGATTCTCATTCATTAGCTACGCCAGCCATGAATGATCTTAAGGCTGAAAGAAGTATCCCGTCAAAGTGCACTTTTGATACAATGCAAAACTAATACTTGGATCGTCAATAATGGTTCTAAGTGGGCGAACATTAGAATTTCTCAGTTAGTGGGCAATTATTGATCAAGGGATTTGCTTGTCTAGATCATTAGCCGTTAGATTAAAGAAAAAAGAAAAGAAAAAGGAAGTGTGACTGCATACTTGGTATGAAAGAGGGGCTGCTAGCACTTCCACTTTCCCATGTGCGTTGTATCTGACTGACAATGGCAAAGTTCCTAAGCGTGGTGATGTGTAGGGAGGGGTTTCCATTATGGGTAGAAATCCTAGAAAGACTATATAATGTTATGTCTTCGTCCCCAAACACTATAATTATTGCAAACGTATCCCATTAGTGTGCAAGAAAGGTGAGAGTGGTGCAGAAAACTGAAAGACGACTAAGTTCATCAAAAGCACAACAATGGCCACATGGAATCAGGAAAAGCTGATTACACTGTCACCATGATTCCTTCTGCTGCCTCATCCTTCCATGCCCACCTTCCTGTTGTCAAAAGAGAATCATCACTTTGAATTCTGCAACACTGTATCTCGGAATTATTTGGAAACTTGCGCTGTTTGTCCTACGATCTCTATTGCTTTTCCTTTAGCATCCCCATAGTCCTCCCCCCTCTTGCTCTGCATCCCACCCTTTCGATTTCTAGAGTGCATGTTCATCATGTTATTGATAAGTGATAACCTCTAGCCTGTACTTGGCTTTTGCATGGCAGATCATTCTGCCTGAAAACCATTTTCACTCACCTGTCCCACAGCTCTCTCGACCTCTTTTCACCCTCTCCATCTGCATGAATCTGAAGCCCCAAATATTTTTGAACCTTGCATGCTGGGAATGACCACCTCCATTGCCTCAAGGAAGCTTTCCACAAACAGCATAGGGAGTTCTGTAGCCTCTGTAAATTCCCTCCTGATCTTCCTTCTATCTCTTGAGCCCTTCCGGCGTGATATTGGAATCCAATCCCCCCATCTTAACTCAACAACTGTCAGTTGGGAGTTGGCTTACTCTATATAGTTTATGACCAGACATGCTGCAGGAGGCTATAAAATGACCAAGAGTCAATCTGCATATTTGCACAAGGAGATAAGCTCTTGCCTAACCTTAAGTGAGATAAGAAGAGCTCATATCACATTTGCAGTTTGGGGCAAAAAACAGACTAACAGCTTCCCCCCCACCTCACCCCCCCACCCCCCGGTTTTTTTTTTTGGTACCTCAAGGATTCATAGAGCTTTTCTCTTCAATCCCTCTACCAAGAAACCCTAGCTTGACTGAAGATGAAAGAAGGATGGTTTTTATAGGATTGCAACATCCTAATCTCTTCCATTCACTATAATACTAAAATTTTATTAGGAACCGCAATACCCTAATAACATTGGTGCTATTCATTAAAAGGAAAAGATTGTTCTCAAGAGATGATTGTTGGCTGATCACAACTATGTAGCAATAATAGTTTGCATCAATAAAAGTATCGAAGGCATTTAATCAGTCACGTTTGAAAGCCTATCTTCTTACCTTTCCAATGAAATCCCAAAGACCACACGGTTACGACGTTGAGTAAGATATGACCATGATACAATGAGGGTGCATTATTTGATGGGTATTTGGGTTTATTTTTAATGTATGAGGGTGGTTTAAAAGTTTTTATTTTATTTTATAAATTCGATTAGGTTTTAAATAGATTACTATGGAGCAAATAATGTTGAGGCACTTTACCAATATTTATCTTTGTTGATATCTAGTGATTCTTGACCCTTTAAATGAAGTTTTAAGTGAAGGGCTAAGATCACATTGGATGCTATATAATTCCTTAGGCTAGTTAGGGTTGTGTAATTTCTTTTAAATACTTATTATGAAATTGTAAATAAGTGTGTTATTGTTGATTTTATGGTTAATTTTTTATTCAAGGTGTAGAAACCCTGCCTTTGTTGCTTGCCTTTCTGCTTCCTTCTCATAAATTCCTCAGTATATTCATTAGTTGGAATCAAGGTGTCCCGTATCGGTATCGGTTGGTGTAACGGTGCCCTCCAAAACCGATACGGATACGGGGGCGTAACGGCGATACGGGGGCGTAACGGCCCGTAACAGCGTAAAAATTTTTTTTTGCCAAAAAAATATGAAAAAATATGGATTAAATCCGGAATATTCTAAGCATTCCAAATATGCATTCATTTATAAATTGGAACATGTTTATGGTGGTGTAACGGTCCACTCTTTGGTGAGAAGTTGTATCGAACTGTCTGATGAATTTATGAACCAGATAACCTGAATTTGACTACAAAATTCATATATTTTGTTTTCTAACTATCTACTATCAATGATAGATATATTAGAATGAATGTAATATGAAAATACCTTATATTTAGGTCTTTGCAATTATTTTTGAGGGCCAAAATTCATGTGTAAATAGAAAAAAATATTTAAAAAAATATAAAATGACACCCTAAATATGTAAAATACACATTAACATGTTCTACTATGATTAACACATCATATGGCATCATTAAAACAGCAAAAGAATCATTAAAAAATGATTTTTCGAATTTTCAAAAAAAGGGGCCAAAATAAATGCGTAAATAGAAAAAATATAAATAAAATAAATAAAATGGCACCCTAAATATGTAAAATGCACATTAACATGTTCTACTATGATTAACACATCATATGGCATCATTAAAACAACAAAAGAATCATTAAAAAATGATTTTTCGAATTTTCAAAAAAAGGGCCAAAATAAATGCGTAAATAAAAAAAATATATAAAAAATATAAAATGACACCCCAAATCTGTAAAATGCACATTAACATGTTCTACTATGATTAACACATCGTATGGCATCATTAAAACAGCAAAACAACTATTAAAAATTGATTTTTTGAATTTTAAAAAAAGAGGCCAAAATTCATGCGTAAATAGAAAAAAATATTTAAAAAATATAAAATGGCATCCCAAATATGTAAAATGCACATTAACATGTTCTACTATGATTAACACATCATATGACATCATTAAAATAGCAAAAGAATCATTAAAAAATGATTTTTTGAATTTTCAAAAAAAGGGCCAAAATAAATGCGTAAATAGAAAAAAATATAAAAAAAATATAAAATGGCACCCCAAATCTGTAAAATGCACATTAACATGTTCTACTATGATGAACACATCATATGGCATGATTAAAACAGCAAAACAACTATTTAAAATTGATTTTTCGAATTTTAAAAAAAGGGGCCAAAATTCATGCGTAAATAGAAAAAAATATAAAAAAATATAAAATGGCACTCCAAATCTGTAAAATGCATATTAACATGTTCTACTATGATTAACACATCATATGGCATGATTAAAATAGCGAAAGAATCATTAAAAATTGATTTTTCAAATTTTCAAAAAAAGGGCCAAAATAAATGCGTAAATAGAAAAAAATATAAAAAAAATCTAAAATGGCACTCCAAAACTGTAAAATGCACATTAACATGTTCTACTATGATTAACACATCATATGGCATGATTAATACAACAAAATAACAATTAAAAAAAATTTACCATTATTCGGCCGATACGGGTACAAAAAACAGTAACGGCCGATACGACCCCGAATCGCGTATCGGCCGTCACCGTTACCGTTACATATCGGCCGATACGGCCGATACGTAACCGATTTTGGCATTCCTTGGTTGGAATCCTGACGTGTGAGATGATCAAGCCAATTGAGTGAGGATGAATATGGAGATGATCTATAACAACTACTACATTTCCAATGCAATTAAGCATTGAGAGAAGCTACTAAAAATGATTTTGAACCAATCTGGTTAAATCTTTGGATTCCTGTTACTGTTTCTTTCCAATCCTTCAAGATGAGGATGTGAGTGTGAAATATGAGGAAGAATTGATTCACAGCATTTATGATGGAAACTATGAGATGAAATATACTTTCTATGAGTTGCTTAACAATGAACATTTATTATATTGCAACCTTCAATATTACACGAAGAATGGAATGCTCATTGGTGGGAGTAATGGGATAAATGATTTGTACCTCCTTAGCTCAATAAGATCTGAGATGCAGCATTTATTTTCTCTGATCAAGTTCTGGTCTATGATGAAAGTCCCAAGGAAGAGTGTTTGCTAAAGAAACATTGGAGAAGACCGAGAAAAAGTTTTGAGTTGGAAGGTGCATGCACATATGCAAAACTTAAAGAGGGGTTTCTTCCCACCTTGGGGAGAATGATGAAGTCAAATAGTCCACAACCACTTATATAACTCTCCTTACATTGCTTCTGTGGTAGTTTGAGACTTGTGACTGTTTGTCTGTTTCATGCTGTCAGTTGTGGAAGCATTAAAATGTTCCAGCATTTGAGGAGGCGACGTGATTGTACAATCTGTACAAATTGTACACAAACGGATGCATACAATGCACGATTTTCAAGATGGTACTCTATTTTAATTCCTCAAGAGGTGCAACTTCAAGGTAAGGAAAAAAAAATTGGAACAAGGCAATTAGTCCCTTGAGAAGTATGCCTTCCTAGCGGCCTGGGAGCATTGAACTCTGACATTTATAGGGCAATACCAACATACGGCTGGGGTGCATTGTTCTGATGAAATCTGAGTCGTGTTATCTTTTGGAGATAAGGGTAGATTATTAATATTTATTTATATAAAAATTAGGGGTATACAAAATAAATTATGGGTAAATCAGTCTGGTAGCAACCTACCAGTGGTTCCCAAGCCTGAATAAAGGAGGATTTATGTCATCTGGGCAGCTGGACGCCAAGCTTTTGCCACTCAAATCATGACAATGCCTTGTTGAACTGCAGTCGATAGATTCCATAGCATAAACAGATCAGATGACAACAGACTTGAGGGTGAAAAGAATTCAGCTAACCCACACCTATTCCGCCAGGGTTCTTGAAGATGAAATCTCATGGAGGCAGAAATCGAGGTGTAAATGGATAAAAGAAGGCGACAAAAATACTAGATTCTTTCACTCTATAGCTTCCGCTCGTGCAAGACGCAATAAGATCATCAGTCTAGTTGCAGACGGGGTTCGTACAGAGGACAAAGACAGAATGGCAGAAGAATCAATCCGTTACTTCAGCAGTCTATTTCGAGAAGAAGGGTGGATCCGGCCAAAGGTAGACAATCTCCAGTTTGATCAAATAACTACCGAGGAAGTCAGTTTCCTTGAATCGCCTTTCTTGTTAGAAGAAGTTAAAGGAGCGTTGGATGCTTTGGATGGTAGTAAGGCTCCAGGGCCAGATGGTTTTCCAATAAGTTTTTTCCTCTCTTTCTGGGAAGTTCTAAAGGGAGATGTCATGGACTTCATCTCTGAATTTCACTATAGAGGTCGTCTATCCAAAGAGTTGGGAGCCTCTTTCATAGCGTTAATTCCAAAATGTTCGGGAGCTGAATCCCTGGCAGATTATAGACCGATCTGCCTAATAGGCGGCCCATACAAGATTTTGGCAAAGGTTTTGGCATCCTGTCTCAAAGGGGTTTTAGGAAAGATCTTCTTCGACAACCAAAGCGTGTTCATCTCGGGAAGACAAATCATCGATAGCGCCCTCATAGCGTTTGAATGTCCGGATTCGAGAAATAGGTCCAGCTCAAAGGGTCTTCTGTGTAACCTTGACGTTGAAAAAGCTTATGACCACATAAATTGGTCTTTCCTCAAATACATGTTGGGTCGAATGGGTTTCGGTGACCAGTGGATAGGATGGATAGAGGAATGTGCCCGATCAGCTAGTTACTCGGTCTTACTCAATGGCTCTCCAAAAGATTTCTTCAGCGGCTCAAGAGGGTTGCTTCAGGGAGATCCACTGTCCCCTTTTCTATTCTCAATAGTCAGCGAGGCGTTATCCAGAATGCTGAGTAAGGGGCAAGAAGAAGGTTTAATCAGTGGCTTTAAGATGAAAGGCATGGAGAATCCGATATCCGACATCCAGTTTGCCGACGACACTCTTATATTTTGTGAAGCAAAAAACGAAAAAGTCAGCAATCTGCGAACAATTATCCGATGTTTTGAGGCAGTTTCGGGTCTTAAAGTCAATTTAGCGAATTCCAAGATGTTTGGTGTAAACATGAAGGACAAAGATACTCAAAGCTATGCTGCCAGCTTCGATTGCCCGATGGGAAGTTTACCGACAACTTTTGTAGGCCTTCCTCTTTGTATAGGAAAACCCCCAAAGCGCTTATGGGACAAAGTTATCGAAAGATTTGAGAAATAACTGGCTAGATGGAAATGCAGATACTTATCTCTTGGGGTTCGTTTAACTCTAATCAAATCAGCCTTGTCAAACTTGCCCCTATATTTCATGTTTTTGTACAAATGTCCGGTGTCGATCTTGGCACCTCTCGTCTCGACAGACTAAGAAGAGACTTTTTGTGGCACGGAAAGGAGGAGAAGAAATTCCATTTGCTTGGATGGAAGGAGGTGTGTAAGCAGTTTCAAGAAGGTGGTGCAGGGGTCAGAGATCTCAAAATCATGAATAGGGCCCTTCTAGGCAAATGGAGTTGGAGATTGGGAACAAAAAATGGGGCTTTATGGAATTTGCTTATCAAAAGCAAGTACGATAGCTCAGAGGGAGGTTGGTGGACTGAGGAATCCTCCGCCTATAAAGCTTCTGCTCTATGGAGAGGTATCCTATCCGCAAAGAGAGGTTCTAAAAGGAGTTAGCTTTGCTATAGGTAAAGGTGACAAAACCCGTTTCTGGGAAGACAGTTGGGTGGGGAACTCATCTCTTAAAGAGGACTTCCTGAATATGTACCGTCCGCCCCGAACCGGTCCATCCTGGTAGCTGTTTGCTATGAAAAAGTAGGGGATAAAGAATTTTGGAATATCAATTGCAGAAGCTGGGAGATCGAGAAATTTGTGGCTCTTCATCGTCGCATCATCAGTTGCAAACCCGATCAGACAAGCGAAGACAGATTAGTATCGCATCACGATAGCTCAGCTTCTTTCTCAGTCAAATCTTTATACATGTCTATAGACTCAAACGTCTCAGTGGAGGATATGGACATGACAGGGCAAGTGTGGAAACTAAAAGTTTCCCCCAAATATTGCAGTTTTGGGCTGGTTGGTTGGAAAAAAGAAAGTGTTGACTGTGGACAATTTGAGGAAAAGGGGAATGCTGATAACAAACATCCGTCTCTGCTGCATGGCTGATGAAGAATCGGTGGACCACCTTTTCATTCATTGCTCCTATTACTTTTCAGGTGTGGTTAGCCATTCTCAGCTCCTTCAATATCCCTTGGGGCTTTCCAAGTTCTTCTGATATTTTGCTAAAAGCCTGGCACGGGCCAAAATTAGGGAAGCAAAAAACCACAGTTTGGAGAATGAGCCTTTTGGCTGTTTGGTGGGCGATTTGGGAAGAAAGAAATGGGAGATGCCTCAACGGATACTCAAAATCGGCGGGATCAACTATCCAGAAAGTCCAGCAGTTTCTAGTAGAATGGGCTTCTAATTTTGTCAACTTAAGGGATTGTAATTTGCTTTGCATCGAGGGTTAATCCTCCCGCTACCTCAGCGGGAGGATTCTCTCTTTTTGTATCCTGTTTTTATCAATACAGTTTCTGTTACCTCTAAAAAAATGCCTTGTTGAAATCTTGCGATTAGTGAAACGGGAGTCATGGAGAAGGCTATGATGATGAGAATGATGAGGATATGGAAAAAATAAGGGATATTTTGGAGATTTATGATTTCTTTTAGTCTGATTTAGAATATAGGGCTCAGATTAGATTGTCTGGATGGCATGCAGGGTTTAGGTTTGTTTGGCTTTTCTTACCAGTTACAAAAAGAAATTATAACGTTTTGGATGATTATTTATTTTGTGCAAAGTCTTTGCCATGAGTTGGACAGACCCAATGCATTTGTTGCTTACCTCCTCTTCTTTTTGCATGATTTCTTCGGTACATCCATTATTATTTTCTTTTCTGGATTGGCTTGGTGGCTTTGGATTTTCCATTGGATCATTGCATCATGCATGTCCTTGATTTGTTTGGTTTCTCTTACTAGTTACAAAAAGAAATTATAGACTTTGGATTATTATTTATTTTGTAGAAGGTCTTTGCCTTGAGTTGGAGAGACCCAATGGTATTGTTGCTTGCTTCTTCTCTTTTTCATGCATGATTACTTTGATACATCCATTTCATATTTTCTTGTGGTTTGGCTTTGTGGCTTTGGATTTTCCATCACATTACTTGTGTGTTGTAGATTACAAGAAACTTCATGGTAAAATTGGTCACTCTTCTCGCCATTTCTGAAGGACAATCTTTTAGTGAAGTGGATGTTAAAGGAGAATTATATATATGCTTTTTCATATGGACAGCAAAAATGTGCTTATTGATGGCTTCTAAGCTTTGAGGAGATATTAGTAGGTGCAATTTTACAAGCTGTGGCCCTAGTTTGAAAGCTTTTGCAAAATCCTTGAAACTGATGAAGATGAGAGGAATCTGTAACCCTGGCTGCATTTGTGAAAATGGGAGGCTCCAGTAGTATTGATTTCAGATGCAAATAAGTTAGAATGTCTTTAGTTTTGTGTTAGAGAAAATGGTGAGAGATTGTAGCATAGGGGGAAGTGTGTCCAAAGGATTGGTAACTGCTTTTGTGGGACTCGAGCTCAACTTTAGTGACAGCTTTAAGAGTAACCTGTGTCCAATGAATAATTGGTGATAATGTGCAGCAACATGTGGGGATTCAATTATCGGGTGGATAGGTATGATCTTATTGATATTCCAATGGGCTAGAGGAAGTATTCCTGGTCAAATAATCAATCCAATGGACAGTCTATATCAAAGGTGGCCCCACATGACGGCCCACATCAAAGGTGGAGCCCACATGATGGATGGTCTGAATCAAAGGTGGGGCTCCACTTAATGGGCAATGGACATTGAAGGTAGGCCTCACATGGATAATGAACATTGATGGTGGGCCCACGATGGATTACCCACCATCAAGGTGGGTTGCACATAATGGGCGGTCAACATTAAAGGTTGGGCCCTAGTGATGAATGGCCCACATCTAAGGCGGGCCGTGCATGATGGATGACCCACATTGAAGGTGGGGTCCACATTAAAGGTGGGCCCCTAATGATGGGTGGTAGACATTAATGGCGGGCCCCACATGATGGATAACCCACATCAAGGTGGGCCCCACATAATGGATGGTCCACATCAAAGGTTGGCCCTTAATGATGAATGGCCCACATCAAAGGTGGGCCCTGCATGATAGATGGCCCACATCGAAGGTGTGGCCCCACATGTTGGACGGTCCACATCAAAGGTGGGCCTCGCATGATGGATGGCCCACATCAAAGGTGGGCTCCACATGAGGGGCGGTGGATATTGAAGGTGGGACCCACATGATGGATGATTCACATCAAGGCGGGCCCCACAATGGATAGTCCACATGAAAGGTTGGCCGCTAATGATAAATGGCATACATCTAAGGCCGGTCCCACATGACGGATGGCCCACATCAAAGGTGGGCTCTACATGATGGGTAGTGGATATTGAAGGTGGGCCCTACATGAGGACAATTCATATTGAGGGTTGGCCCTTAACGATGAACGGCCCACATCCAATGCAAGCCTCGCATAATGGATGACCCACTTCAAAGTTGGGCTCTGCATGATGGACAACCCACATCCTGTGTCAGACATAATGGATGGTCCACATCGATGGTGGGCCTCGCAAGTTGGACATTCCACATTGAAGGTAGGCCCTACAAAATGGATGGTTGTGGCCCAATATAATGAATAGTCCACATGAAAGGTTAGCCCCACATGATGGATGGTGGATATTAAGGGTGAACCAAACAAACATGAGGGATAGGTACTTATGTGATGTTGGAAGCCAAACATATATATATATATATATATATATATATATATATATATATTTTATACTTTTTGGCTGATAAGTATGTTGTTTACCAAACACACTTATCTGCCAAATAAGTAGAAACTAAGATATGCTACTCGAGGTATAAGTAGCTTATATAAAGTAAATTATGAACCAAATGGGCCTTAAAAGGCGTTCCGCATACAGACGTGGATTGGGTGGTGATTGGTGAGTAGTTCACCACCTCCCTTGGTGGTGAAATGATATGGCAAGATTTGATTAGTGGGGCCGTATGCTGTTAAAGATGACCCCAACCCTTTTTTAAGGTTTTTTTTTTGGCCAAGTATGCACTCGGCCCATCTCTAACAACATAAAACCCCACCAATCAAATCTCGCCGCTTTATTTCACCGCTGAGATGGGTGGTGAGCAAGGTGTTCCAAAATGGTAACGGGGGCCGTAACTGCCACCACCGTTACCGTTATGATACGGGCCGTAACAGGCCCCGTATCGGTCGCTATGGCTGTTTTTTTTTTTTTGAAAAAACTGTTACTGGTCCATTACGGCCTGTTTTTCTGTAACGGCTGTTTCAACCCCGTAACGCATAACGGTGATGACCGTAACCGTTACGTAATCGATTTTGAATACCTTGGTGGTGAGCTACTCACCAGCCATAGTATAAACAATGTGGATTAGAAAGGATGACCCAAGATCCAAATGGTAAAGTCCCGATGTATCCTCTAGTGATGTGTTAGGATGTATTCTAGCAATCCTCATTCAATCTAGCTGTGTAGCTTTCTTTGTCCAAAATTTTAGGACAAAAATGTCCTTACAAGGCCCTCTTCTCTCTCTTTCAAATGTAAGAAAAGGGTTGGCACCTACTCTCCTACATGTATATTCTTAAACACACCTATGCATAGAGGCACAAGTCCAACCTATCACGTGTATGGAAACATTGAGACGGTTCTTTCACCCAGTTGATGTGCTCACCAAGGAATATGATTGTAATTCTTGAGGTTTGCTCCAATACATCCCCATGTATTGTAATAAGATATGTTGGGATTCTATTCGTTGGATTTGGTTTTTTTTTTTTTTTTCAATGATACAAATTGTTCATTTAATAGGTTCCCCTTGGATGCGGGATGCTTGAAGAAAATCCCAGATTGAACATTTCAACACATTGATGATACAAAGATTATGGTGACGGTTCATTTTCAAAGCAAAAGAGCCAAATTAGCAAGGGGTTGATATAATACAATTGAGAGCTTTTAGTTGTTGAATTCCACCATATGAAGTAAGTATAAATGGTTTGAATCATTGGAAGATGACCCAAATTTAAAGGCCGAAGTCCGATGTATCGTATTTGCAATATGGTGGGATGTATTCAAGCCAGTGTTTTAAATAGCTACGCTATGTAGTGTGTAGCCTACGTTATGTAGCACAACTTAGCCTTAACGCTACATAGCTCATGAAAATAGATCAAGTCACATGTAGCCTTCCTTACCTTTATACTTAAGCACCGTCCTTTCCTATTACTTTAGGATGCATTTTGTTGCACCAAATATCATGCAATTTTGTTAAATTTCATTATTAACCAGTATAATTTAGTGCAAAATATCATGAAATTGGTGTAATTAAGTGCAACCTTGAATAAAAATCTAGCAGCATGTAGCTTACTCTACACACTATGTAGCTTACACCTCACGCTTCAGAGGGGTAAGTGCTACACTACACACTATTCTCTATTTAAAACACTGATTCAAGCAAACCCACGATTCTACCCTCTTACAAAGTTGATCTGCTCAGGAATATGATTGTGATTCTACCCTCTCTCAATGTGTAATGTTCTCATATGGGTACTCGACTCTGGTGATATCCACTGCCAGGAAACTCATCTCACCTGCAGCAATGAGTAATGTGCAAGATCCATCATAGATGGACTCACTGTGTGTGCCTTGTTATATTAATGAAGTCTTGATCATCGTATAGGCTTGGCAAGCAACTGCCATATGTGCCAATGCATAAGATCCTAGCCTTTAATCAACAAGCACCACTTTGCCTATGCCTTCTTTCAAGAATAAGGTCACTATGGTTATCAGGTTGGCAGCTGTGAATAGAGCTTGATCAATAGTCAAAATTTGACTCACACAATTTGCCAAAAATTTTCCCCCCCTTTTCTCTTTCAGATGATCTTGTTTTTGTAGGGTGCCTAGCAACTTGGATGGTCACAATACCATTCGGGACAGGATATTTTGTACTGTTGGATCTTGGATATTGTATGTATACAGATGAATTCTAATGTGACCAATGGATAAGGCCAATCTTTTATAAGGAGCATTAATTATAGTGAAATGTTGAAAGTTACATGAAGAGTGGAATAATTGTTGGTGGGAGTAATGAGATGAATGATTGTACCTCCATTGCTCAATAGGATCTCAGATGCAGTTTTTTTTTTTTTCTTTTTTTTTCTTTGATCAAGTTCTGGTCTATGATGAATGCCCCAAGGAAGAGTGTTTGGCAAAGAACATTGGAAAAGACCAAGAAAAGGTTTAGAGTTGAAGGTGCAGACGCATATGCAAAACTTAAAGAGGAGTTTCTTCCCACATTAAGGAGAATGATGAAGTCAAATTGTCCACAACCGCACTAAACTCTCCTCACATTGCTTTTGTGGTAGTTTGAGACTTGTGACTGTCTGTTTCATGCTTTCAGTTGTGGAAGCATTAAAATGTTCTGGCATTTGAGGAGATGACGTGGTTGTATAATTTGTACAAATTATACATGAATGGCGTGCATGCAATGCACATTTTTCAAGATGGTACTCTTTTTTAATTACTCAAGAGGCGTTACTACAAGGTAAGAGAAATAAAAAAGGAGCAAGACAATTACTCCCCTGAGAAGTATGCTTTCCCAGTGGCCTGGGAGCATGTAACTCTGACATTAATAGAGCAAGACCAACATACAGCTGGGGTGCATTGTTCTGATGAAATCTGAGTTGTGTCTTTTGGAGATCGAGGATAGTTTATACATTTACTCTAAATTCTATTTTGGTTTTATAACATATGTGCAAAGGTTAAGGTAGATTATTAATATATATTTATATAAAAATTAAGGGTATGTAAAATAAATTATGGGTAACTTAGCCTGGTAGCGATGTTCCAATGCTTCCTGATGCAGGACATGAAATTCAAATATGATATGCAAGATTTCAGGCTTAAGATCACGTTAGTTCAGAAACAATTACACAAATTCCATATCCCACATGAAAGTCTAAACATTCAATTAAGGGGAATCTATGCAGGTCCAGGCCTACACATGATAGGGCTGGATCAATAAAAATTATGAACCAAACGATACTCAAAGATAAGAAATAATCATCCATACATGCATAGTAATCAGTCCTTAATCTAAGGGATTCCCCAATTTCAATTCAATGAACCCTAGGGTGAAAAAAATGGGTAAATAAATTACGGCTAATGCAAACTAAGGATAGGGTTTAGGAAATATGAATGAAAAGAGGAAAATTAGAGGAAAACCTGACTCGAAGAAATCTCCTGCGTGCAGATGGTGACCCGGGGCTGACGCACGTGCGCGGGTGGGCTGGCCGCACGTGTGATGAAAGCCCGCCTCCTCAAAGTGACACCCAGGCCTTGGTCAGCCAGGGGAGACCTCCAATCCCTCCAAGTTTGACGACGATCCGACGTAAGGTCGAGGCGTAGTGCTTCGCCGAAGTTTCAGCCCTCCTACAGGTCCGGATTTTGGAAACTGGCTGTAGGGGGATAAATAGCTGCAAAAGCTGGGAAATTCAAAGCAATAATGATGATAGAAGATGAGAGATATGGATGGAAGAGAGTAGGGGCGGATGGGGATAGACGTGGCTTCGCATCACGGTAGTTAGCCCTTCGAAGAAGGGAGGGCTTCGCACCCACTTTTGAATTCTTCCACAACTCACGAAGAGAGCAAAAAAATAAAGCAGGTTTTTTTATTAAACTTGAATGAATGAAAAAAATTGAAAGGGGTGCCTATTTATAGGGAAAATCCTATACTCCAAAACTCGCACCATGTGCGTAACCTATTATTTGGCGGTGAAGTAAACTAAAATAAAAACTAAACAAAGAAATCTAAAGCGTTCACGATGTTCTAAATAATAACAATAAGCAAAACCTAAAATATGACATCAATCCGACGAGTTGGCCACGATCATGAGATCCCATGATGGACTTTTCTTGACTATCGGGCCCACCTTTTTGAACCAAAACTTCGTCTTCTAGCTAGGAGACCCTCCCTGGACGTTGTCATCGAACTAGATCGATGGTGGGGCCCTCCTTCTGCGTACGTATGTGCGTAGGGGGTGGTGTGCACATGATGTCCCCATCACTTCCCAAGCCCGAGTAATGGAGGGTTGATGTCATCTGGGCAGCTGGATGCTAGGCTTTTGCCTTTTGCCAATCAATCATGATAATACCTTTTTGAAATCTTGCGATTAGTGAAGCAGGAATCATGGTGGAGGCTGTGATGATGACAATAAGATGATATAGAAAAAATAAGGGATATTTTGGATATTTATGATTTCTTCTAGTCAGATTTAGAATACAAGGCTAAGATTAGATTGTGTAGATGGTATTCAGGGTATAGGTTTGTTTAGCTTCTCTTACTAATTACCTCCTCTTTTTTTTGCGTGATTGCCTCGGTACATCCATTTCGTATTTTCTTTTCTGGATTGGCTTGGTGGCTTTGGATTTTCCATCACATCACGCATGTCCTAGATTTGTTTGGTTTCTCTCACTAGTTAGAGAAAGAAATTATTGGCTTTTGGATTATTATCTATTTTGTGAAAGGTCTTTGCCTTGAGTTGAAGAGACCCAATGTTTTTGTTGCTTGCTTTGATACATCCATTTCATTTTTTCTTTTGTGGATAGGCTTGGTGGCTTTGGATTTTCCATCACATCATTTACATATTGTAGATTTTTTATTTTTTTTTCCCACACACACTCACACACCCCACACACACCCACACACTCACACTACAATGTGTGCTCGAACCCATGACCTTATGTTGAAACTCTTGCGAGTCTATAGTGTAGATTATGAGAACATTCATGGTAAAATTGGTTAGTCTTCTTGCTATTTCCCAAGGACAGAATCTTTTGGTGAAGTGGATGTTAAAGGAGAGTTGTATATATGCTTTTTCATATGACAGCAAAAATGTGCTTATTGACGGCTTCTTAGCTTTGAGGAGATATTAGTAGGTGCAATTTTGTACAAGCTGTGGGCCTAGTTTGAAAGCTTTTGCAAAATACTTGAAACGGATGAAGATGAGAGGAATCTGTAACCTTGGCTGCATTTGTGAAAATACTTGAAACTGATGAAGATTAGAGGAATCTGTAACCCTGGCTGCATTTGTGAAAATGGGAGGCTCTGGTAGTATTTGATTTCACATGCAGATAAGTTGGAAGGTCTTTAGTTGTGTTAGAGAAAATTGTGAGAGATGGTGGCATAGGGGGAAGTATGTCAAAAGGATTGGTAGCTGCTTTTGTGGGACTCCTTAAGCTCAACTTTAGCGATAGCTCAAAGAGTAACGTGTCCAATGAATAATTGGTGATAATGTGAGCAGCATGTGGGAATTCAATGACCGGGTGGAGAGGCATGATCTTATTGATATTCCAATGGGCTAGAGGAAGTATACCTGATCAAATAATCAATCCAATTTGCTGCTTCTGATCTGATTTTGATTGATCGGGAGGATAGTTTTTAGGGTCATGGGCCTGTTTGGCAACACTCCCATAAGTAGCTTTTTTTAATTTATGTAAGCAAAAAAGTTACTTTTTAAGTTAGATTGGTAATGGCCTTTTCTAGAGTAACTTAACACCTTCAAGTTGCTTACAACCATCAGCAAAAAAGATTTGCTTTCTAACTTCTTACTTTTCTACCTTCTCTCCGTATAATGGACAGTCCATATCAAAGGTGGCCCACATGATGGCTCTCATCGAAGGTGGAGCCCACACTGGACAGTCCACATCAAAGGGGGCTCCACATGATGGGCAGTGGACATTGAAGGTGGGCCCACATGATGGATGCCCCACATCAAGGTAGTCTCCACATAATTGGCGGTCCACATCAAAGGTCGGCCCCTAGTGGTGAATGACCCACATCCAAGGCGGGCCCCACATTATGGACGACCCACATTGAAGGTGGGGTCCACACGATGGACAATCCACATCAAAGGTGGGTCCCACATGATGAGCAATGGACATTGATGGTGGGCCCCGCATGATGGATGGCCCACATCAAGGTGGGCCCCATAATGGACGGTCCACATCAAAGGCCGATCCTTAATGATGAATGACCCACATCAAAGGTAGGGCCCACAAGATGGACGGTCCACTTCAAAGGTGGGCTCCACATGATGGGTGGCAGATATTGAAGGTGGGTCCCACATGATGGATGATCCACATGAAAGTGGGCTCCACATAATAGATGATCCACATTAAAGGTCAGTCCATAACGATAAATGGCCTACATCCAAGGTGGGTCCTGCATGATGGATGGCCCACATCAAAGGTGGGCTCCACATGATGGGCGGTGGATATTGAAGGTGGGCCCCACATGATAGATGACCCATATCAAAGTGGGCCCCACACGAGGACAATTCACATCAAGGGTTGGCCCTTGATGATGAATGCGCCATATCCAACGACCCACATCTAAGGTGGGCCTCGCAAGTTAGACACTCCACATTGAAGGTAGGTCCCACACGATGGATGGTTGACATTGAAGACAGGGCCAAGGTGGGCCCAAAATAATGAATAGTCTACATCAAAGGTTGGCCCCACATGATGGACGACAGATATTAAGGGTGGACCAAACAAACTTGAGGGATTAATGTGATGTTGGAAACCAAAGATACTTTTCTACTTCTTGGCTAATAAGTATGTTGTTTACCAAACACCCTTAATCTGCGAAATCAGTAGAAGCCAAGATATGCTTCTTGAGGTATTATAAGTGGCTTATGCAAAGTAACTTATGATCCGAACAGGTCTTAAAAGGCATTCCGTATAGTGGACACGGATTGGGTGGTGGGTAGCTCACCACCCATCTCAGTGGTGAAATGACATGGTGAGATTTGATTTGTGGGGCTGTACGCTTTTAGAGATGGTCTCGGGACTTTTTAGGTTTTTTGACTCAGTATGCACTCGGACCATCTCTGACAGCGTACGGCCCCACCAATCAAATTTCGCCATGTCATTTCACCACCAGGCCCATGGTATAAATGGTTTGGATCAGAAAAGATGCACAAGATCTAAAGGCTTTAGCCTTTGTGTGTATCCTATAGTAATGTGTTAGGATGTATTCTAGCAAACCTCATTGCCTCTAGCCATGTAGCTTTCTTTGACCAAAATTTTAGGACAAAAATGTCCTTCTTACAAGGCCCTCTTCTCTCTCTTTCAAATGTAAGCAAAGGTTGGGCACCTCCTCTCCCACACGTGTATTCTTCACACACCTGTACATAGAGGCACAAGTCCAAACTATCACGTGTTTGGAAATATCGAGCAGGTTCTTTCACCCAGTTGATGAGCTCACCAAGGAATATGATTGTAATTCTAGAAGTTTGCTCGAATACATCCCTAGCTATTGCAATAAGATATGTTGGGACCCTTATCTGTTGGATTTGGGTTATTGCCAATGATCCAAATCGTTATTTAACAGGCTCCCCTTGGATGCGGGATGCCTGAAGAAAATCCCAGACTGAAAATTCAACCCATTGATTACACAGAGATTATGGTGACAGTTCATTTTCAAAGCAAAAGAGCCAAATAAGCGAAGGGTTGAAATAATCCAATTGGGAGCTTTTAGTTGTTGAATTTCCACCATACGAAGTAAGATCAATCATATAAAATGGTTTGGATCATTGGAAGATGACCCAGATTCAAGCAAACCTCATGATTCTACCCTCTCTTACCAAGTTGATCTGCTCATGAAGGAATATGATTGTGATTCTACCCTCTCATTGTGTAGTGTTCTTATATGGGTACTCCAACTTAGGCGATGATATCCACAGCCAGGAAACTCATCTCTCCTGCAGCAATGAGTAATGTGCAAGATCCCATCATCGATGGGTCCACTGTATGAGCCTTTTTTTTTTTAATGAAATCTTGATCATCATATAGGCTTGGCAATCAACTGCCACATGTGCCAGTGTGTGTATGTGTGAGATCATACCCATTCATCATCAGGCCCCACTTAGCCTATGCCTTCTGTCAACAATAAGGTCCCTACAGTAATCAGGTTGGTAACCGTGAATAGAAATTCATTGATAGTCTAAATTCAGCATGCACGATTTGCAAGTTTCTTCTTCGTCTTCTCTTTCAGTTGATCTTGTTTTTGTAGTGTGCTTAGCAACCTGGATGGTCATTATACCTTTTGTGACAGGATATTTTGTACCGTTGGATCTTGGACATATAGATATCTATACAGTCCAATTCTAGTGTGACCAATGGATACACCTAATCTTTAATATTGTTTGTTGAAAGATGGGGCTTTTATGGAAAGTGGATTCTAGCTCACACCATAAGCCTCCCTTTTTGGTAGATGTTTACAACTACATATCTAGTTTAGATAAATTCTCTTTAAAATCTTAATATTCTTTCTTATTGTTGCTTGTATAAAATCCCTACATAGAAAATGTGTGCAAGTATTTTTGCATTCTTAAACATGTATATAATGGAAACCCCTCTGTTACTTGCGTGAATGGAACGAGTTATAGCAGGAGATTATCGCAGCTTTACATAGCCTCAAAGAGAGACATAAGCGAGGGTTTCTAGGCCTAGTTTATAGAGAAAATCTCTACCACAAGGAGAGGGAGGTTGTTTTGGTCTGCATCTGGCCCAACAAAAAGAGATTTGGAGTATTCATTGCTTATGTTGCTTTCACCAACTCAAGCTGTGGATTGATTGTCACATAATGGTGTTGATCTTCTAATCGCAATCTTTTTGTTTAGATTTGGATTATTCATTGCCTATGTTGCTTTGACCAACTCAAGTTCTATGGATCGATCGTCACATCATGGTGTTGATCTTCTCATTACAATCTTTCTTTCTTTCTTTTTTAAAATATATTATTTATTACCTTCTTGATGTATCCAACGAATGATTATGAATTCTTCTTGTGATTTCCAATCTCTTTAGCCTATGCAATGATTGGTCTGAGATTTCTGAAACAGGGCATCTTATTTTGTGGAATCCACCTGATTAAGTGCTTGGATATTGCACACATATGTGATGTTGCCACAGTTGAGAAATGGGGGAAAATGAAAAGTCCACTTGCTTGAATTACCTTTTCATTCATCCGCGTATCAACACATGCTGATCTCTACACGTGCAGGACATTTGCATTGTATATCAGGTGAGTCCTGCTATATTGATTGTTTGGTCAAAAAATCATTTTATTGAACATGCACATGGATCGTATAAGGTCATTTATGATTTTCTATCTTGTGTGATTGTGGCACATCGAAGGTGTGGATGGATGTATTTTGGTTGCAGGGCATGTTAGTGGTTCGTCCCACCAATTGATTGGCCAGGATCTCTCCTACATTTGCAATGTTGATGCATGTGATGCAACACCTACCCAATCGCTGGCCCTCCATTCTTTTGTAATTTGATCTATTGGCTACAAATTGCAGATTAGGTTTTGATATCCCAAGCCACAGCTTTAGACACTGGAGGATTCTCCCAAAGTCTTAAAAATAGAAACTAACCCATTTCCCCGACAACCTACACTTGCGAGACATTTTTAAAATTTTAAGGAATTTTGACACATTGCCCCTTGCCTTTTGAAGAGGTTCTATATAACCCCTTCCACGTATCAATATTCCTCTTAAAATCCTTTTTTGCCCCTAAACTGTAGATTCCGTGTCCCCACTGAAAACTACCGTTGGCTTGCAGGGCTGAAAGTTGGGCCAGTTGGGTCGGGTTGGTGCTCAACCCTAGCCCAACTCAAGGTTCCTATACCTCTACCCTAACCCAACCCAACCTCGGGTTGGGAATTCTCAACCCAAGCCCAACCCAAGCGGGCTCGGTCGGGTTGGGTGGATACATGCTAATATTTTTGTTATTACATCAGTCTATTACATGTCTTTTTTTTTGTCTTTTTTTTTTTTTTTTGTACCTATGATTTTATTAATTATGTATGTAGTTATTTATCGTATATTTCATTTTTTGTAAACAAACAAGATGAATATATAAGACAATTACTCCTTTAAAAGTAGCGTTGGAGAGAAATACAGTGTATCTTGTTAGCTCGAGTCATCAGAAATGACCAATGAGACCCGATGGCACTAGAATTTCCCATGCCTTCAACATAGACTATATGCATTCAATTATAATTTATAACTTATATATTGATCAGGTTCGGGTTGGGTTGGGCAACCTGAGCCCAACCCAAGTTTTATCGGGTTGGTGTTTTTATAGCCCAAGCCTGAAACTGCAGCCCTATTGGCGTGCCCCATCTTGAATGATTGAGGTGGGCCACACATTGTTCCAATGGGACCCATTTTCTGATTGGATATGGGCACTAATCAATGATCCAATCCATTTATATTTCTGTTCGAAGGAACTACATCATTCCTGAATCCTGATGGCCCAGATCATGACAAAGGACGGTTTGAATGGAGAACAATGTATTATTAGGATGCGACATACAACTATAATCCAGACCATGCAAATTTTGTCTTGGCATGTGAGTCCCATGTTCAGTGATCCAAACCATTGATCATGCCAATTAATTAATTACTGATCATAAATTAATCGGAGTATCGCGTGCATGCATACACTTGAATTCATTATATATAATATAATCCGGTTTGGGCTGGATTAATACCCAATCCCACAACCACATGCATTTAGCTACGCCACATCCGGTCATTTTTGGCTGGTCTCTTAACTCTTCTGGCCTACTCAACCTGTTTCCATCCTTAAAACAGGAAGAGATTTTGAATGGAAAGCTCTTTGTATTGCAGTAAGGAGACAAGATTACAACCAGTGAGTCTCTAAAAAACGAGAGCTCACCTGTATATAAACCTAAATAGTCTCTAAATGCATCAACTGTTAGGATTATTCCATGTGATGTGTCTGTCATCTGACGGTCAAGAACACTCCTTAAGTCCATTTACACTTTAAAACATGACTAAGCTTCAATGACAATCACCTGGTACAGAAATCAAGCTGATCCACTCATCAAGTGGGACATAACAAGAAGTGATCAACGGTGGTGTGTCTCAACCAATGACTTAGATTAACCTAATTTTCATTCCAATTGATTGTCAAAAGATTGGGATATTCTACAAATGTGGCGAGGACGATCCAATGATCATGTGGACCACATGCAGAAAGCTCCTCAACCATGATTATGAAATTTCCAAAAAATCATGCTTATACAATCATCATCACGTGGGCCGCACCAAACAAAACAGTAGGCCACCAAAAAAAAAAAAAAAACCAAATTCACTAACTGTTTGTGTCGAGCTGGTTGTTTCTATGGGCATCAAACTTTCATGGTTGGGGAGCTTTCTGCATGGTTTTGACACCATGCACTATAGGGCTCGCAATGTTTGTAAAGCTTATTCTACAAACGTCATGGAGGATCTAGCCTCTATCTAGAGCGTTCAAGGGTTGGGAGCCGATGATCCTAACCGCCTGATTTATTGTCTCCTTTTTGTCATTATTGACAGTCTATACAGTTTCTCACACGTTTGTCCATGAGGGCCACATCATATTTATGCTATTTTGTAGAAAATAGCCCATCCAAGAGTATGGTTATCAATTGAACGGTCCGGATTGATGAGCACATTCATGGATTGTAAGATAGATATTGGGCACATTATACACTTTGTCCCAGTGCCATCATCCCCCTAAAAAGGTTATAAATTGAAAAGGCCGCCTCTTAATTAGATTATAGTTAAAAAGGAGGGTTTCGATACTTGCAAATGCCCACATGAAAACCTAAGGTTTACAAATAACCACATTGTTAATTTGTTATGTTAGCAACTATAGAAAGAAAGAAATGAAAAAAAAAAAAAAAAAAAGACCATGTGAAACATTCCTTATAAACCCTTTAATTTGTGGCCTTCAACAGTTCCCATTCTACTAGAAAAATCAAAATGTGGATAGCTAGGATTCTCTAATCTTGGAGGTTTTCGTTGATGGTTTGTTCTCCATGAGGCCCAATAAATCGGTGATCTAGACCCCTAATGTGATGATTACATCCCAGATTGATGAACCTAAGGAATTGTTTGGATGGTCGTGAAAGTTTTAAGTTATAAATACTTCACACTTAAAAAAAGTTTTGGGTGTAAACTGTTTACATGCATTACTATTTGGCTTAAGTGGTAATTTGTTTACTAGTAAACAACTAATGTGTTTGGCTAACTTGAAAAGTGTTTACAAGGTATAAAGTAGGTATTTACACCATTGAGAGCTTGGGGCAACAAATCCCACCAAAATCTACAAATCATAGCAAAAGAGCTTTAAAAAAATAATAATAATAATTAAAATTAAAATTTTGCCCTAGGAGAACATCTTTGCCCTAGGAGAACATCAAAGTATGCATGCATTGGACGGATTGGAAGTCCAACTGTTATAGTGGGACTTAGATGCAATGTGGAAGTTTTCTTTCCTCTTCCTCTCATATAGTTCATCTAATGAACACTTAGGCTGTTTTTTAGCTATAGAAGAGCATCAAAGAAGGCACGTGGTGGATAGATTGGATGTAACTTACACATTATGTTGGCCCCACACATCCCAAGTGTGTATCAACCGTTATGTTCTACCATGTATAATGCTTTTTTTAGCTATAAAGATTTTCAAAGTTGTATTGTGTTTATAGCACCTTTACAGGCAATTCAGATATCCAAATAGCCCTGCAAGCTAATTACCCCTTCCCAACTAATGGATTTTAAAAGCATTCATGCGACCCCAAAATTTTGAGATTTGGATGATTCTATTAGATTAACGGTGAGGATCACATGGATGGCCCCCAAAAATAGGATTTAAAAAAAAAAAAAAATCAACAGAAAAAATGACATACATATAAATGGTACTATGAGGTCAACCTCATGGGAACTTCCCATGAGGTCAAGTTGTGTGGGCCCCATGTGGTGTGTGTCGAACATCTACCCCATCAGTCGGATGCATCATTCCATGGTGGGCCACGGGCTTAAAAATCAAGTCAATCTATGACTTGGGTGGGCCACACTATATACAACAGTTGATAGGAGTTACCCTCCCATTAAAACATTCATAATCATTTATTGGGCCCACCAAGATGTAGTTCACAAATCCAAACCATCCATTGTGTGTGTCCCACTTGGATTAGGGGTCAGACCAAGTTTCAGCCACATCTAAAACTCAGGTGGGCTGCACCAAGTACTTCTATAAGTTTTAGGCATGTCTTCTCATGGTTTTAGATGGTATGACCCACCTGAGTTCTGTATACAGCTGATTAAGATAAAGGTGACCCATCAAATGCATGGCGTTGCACCAAATACAACAGTTGAGAGGGGTTATCCTCCCATTTAAACATTCATAATCATTTATTGGGCCCACCGAGATGTGGTTCACAGATCCAAACCATCCATTGTGTGTCCCACTTGGATGAGGGGTCAGACCAAGTTTCAGCCACATCCAAAACTCAGGTGGGCCCCCCAAGTACTTTTATATGTTTTAGGCATGTCTTCACATGGTTTTAGACAGTATGGCCCACCTAAGCTCCGGATATGACTGATTTTTGGAATATCCCATAACCTAAAGGGGACCATCAAATGCACGGTGTTGATGTTCGACACACATCATGGTGGGGCCCACACAACTCGACCTCACGGGAAGTTCCCATATATATGAATGCTCACCGGCACGCCAGTTCTCACGAGAACTGTTTCAAAACTCATCACACATGATGTGGGCCCAAAATCTGAACTATCCATGTGATGTAGCACTAGGGTAGTACATCGATCTAAGTCGAGTCGAGGTGGGCCAAGCTCATCTTGACTCGTTCATGCTCTTCTTGAGATCGCCCTCAAGGTTAACATTGGAGCTTGGCTTGTTTGCCAAAGCTTTTGAGGCAAGCTAGTGGATCGAGTTAAGTTGAGCTTACCTTGAGTCGAGTCGAGCCTGCTTCTACCTCGATTTACTATATTTTTTACTACAAAATACAAATTAAAAGTCAACAATATTAATTCCAAAATGTCCCACATGCCACAACATTAAGAGAAAAAAAAAAAAAAAAAAAAAGTCCTACATATACTATTTAGATACCACAAATTGGTCTACAACATCAAGTGCAAAAAGTGAAAATATATTACAAAATATAAAAGCTTAAATTTTTTTAAAACTATACATTCATTCATGCAGTTTTAGATGCATTCTCGTCTTCACTTCCATTCTTGTCCTCATACTCCTCAACATCAAAACTGCTACCGCCCCAAACAGAATGCAACCATTCTTGTGTACACATTAGTGCTTCAACTATTTTTGAGGCGAGTGAGCTTCGATACTTGTTAACAACCCTGCTCCCCATGCTAAAAGCTAATTCTGATGCCACAGTTGAAATTGGAATTAACAATATGTCCCGTGCCATTACCAAAAGTCTAGGATATTTACGAGTTGTCGACTTCCACCACTGCAAAACATTAAAATCATCTTCTTGTAAACTTATGACCGTCTCCTTTAGATACTTCTTCACTTCTGATTCAGTTTTATGCGTTTCTGTTTAGTCTTTGTCTAAAAAAGATAGTTACAAAGTCGCTTTCCTCTAGCAGAAGTACTACCCATAAATTGATGAGTAACTATTGTACTGGATGTTGCGACCAAAGTACTAACAAAGGAAGTAAACAACTCTTCAATTGCAGCATGAATAATGGCGGTCTCCATTGAGATTCTTTTAGAACTAGAATAAAGTGATATAAAAACGTATCTAACCATTGCTATTTTGTACCGTGGATTCATAACAACTGCAATAGCCATTAACAAATGGCAGTCAACTCAATACTTATCGAATTTTATTTACATTCCCAGAGCCATCTCTTAAAAAAATTTAGACCCTCATCAACACACTTTTTTAGCGCGTTCACAATAAAAATAATTTTTAAAAGAAACCAATTTTCCATATGATATCATTCCTATAAAAAAAAATTCCCGTGCAGTCGTAAAAAACTTTGAGAAATTGATGAACAAGTTCAGCTTTCGTCGAGTCTTCATCACTAGCCACGTATGTGTACATTTTATCATGCGCCACAAGTTCAGGGAATGCAACTTTAAGTTCTAAAGCAGTATCCAACATTTCATAAGTTGACTTCCATCGTGTGCAAACATCCAACTTTAACTGTTTTTTATATTTCAAATCCAACGTTGAATTATATCATTCCACATACTCAGCCTTGAATGTAACCCTGTTATATATTTAACGTTATCTTGTATGTTAGTGATCGTGGAGTCAATTGCTGTCAACCCTTATTGTACAATCAAGTTTAGTATGTGAGCACAACATTTGACTTGGAATATTTTAGCCTCAAAGAATAAATTTTTGGTTGCTTTGAATTGACTACATAACAAAGAAACTAAAGTGTCTAGGGGTCTACACTGAGTCGAATTGGCATAAGCTCAGCCACTAGCTGACCCCAGCTCGAACTCGGCTTGGCTCGGTCCTCGAGCCTGACTAGCCAACTCGGTTCGGTTCGGTCAACAGCTCGGGCTAGTTCGAGCCGAGTCCGAGCCAAAATCGAGCCTCTGCGACATTTTCACAAACACATGCAGTGTACTTTCAATTTCTCACTGTATGTAAAACAACTGTAGATGTTTACAAGTATTTCATCAAACACCTTATAAGCAAAATCAAAATCAAGGAAAAATGGTATTTGTTTCATATACATACCTTCTTTGCCACTAGCTGATACTTCGTTGAGTCATTTCATCAAACACTTAGTGAGCAACATCAATATCAAAGTAACCGAGTCACTGAACTAGTTCAATCTAAGTTCAATTCGAATTAGGGTTCGATCTGAGTCGAGTCGAGCTCAAGCAAGCTCGAACTCAATTCGAAATTTTTTTGAGCTCAAAAAATTTAGCTCAACTCGGCTCGAACTCAGCTTAGAACCGAGTCGAATTGAGCTTTTTCTAGTCGAGTCGAGCGAGCTAACTGAGCTAACTCGGTTCGTGTACACCCCTAAAAGTGTCATTGGAAGAAGCATTATCTAAAGTTATTAAAGATATTTTCTTTTCGATGCCCCACTCAATAAGAAAATTGTAAATGCAGTCTGACATTACCACACCAGTACAAGGAGGAGGAATGTAGCAAAATTTTATAATATTCTTTTAGAGTTTGCAATCTACATTGACGAAATGTGCGTTTAATGACATAAGAGCTTTCAAGTTTGCTTTCTCAATTGCATACATCTTCATGCACTATTTTTTCATAGTAATACAAGAGACATTCTTACATTTGGGATTAAGGAATTTGTAAAATTCCATAAAAATTTTGCTTTCTAACATGTTAAACGGTTTCTTATTAACTATCACCGATTTTGCATATCATTCTTTAAGCTTTTCCGGATCATACTTATAGGTGAAGAGTGTATCTTGAGAGTCATTATTTTCATAAGCGGTAAATAAAAGCAGCTGTTGGACTCCACCCATCGATGTTTTTAGTCTCTTCACACATTTATCAAGGTGGCTTTGATAATGAGTTGTACAAGAATCAGAATGCTTGTCATAAAGAGTTTTACCATACTTGCATCTAATCTTAACCGAACCATCTGGTAACATGATTTCATTAAAAAAATTTCATACCACTGATTTTTTTTCCCTTTCACTGAATGAAAGAGGAAAACAAGAATACTGAAAACTCTGCTATTGCATACAGCGATAGATGATGTGTATATAAATCAGTAACTATACAATCGTTGAGGATTTGTTTACAGCTATGTAATATCTATAGAATCGAATTTACAGGAATATACAAACAAGGAAATGTATTAAGGAGATATACATGGAAAGGAGATGAGATAATTTTGTGGCCATGAATCAAGGTGCGATTACACTTGATTTGCTGTTGTGATCTTCTGTAGTGATTTTCTCCGTAATATGCCTCTTCAAGTTCAGTGGGGATGAATGCATGTTGAGCTTGTCACGTAGGAAGGAAAATCTTGCGGACATGATCGGTTTAGTGAGACATCAGCGAGCTGGTCTTTACTGGAGATGAAGCGAACTTCCAGAGTATTTTGTTGAACTTTTTTCCGAACAAAATGGTAGTCAATCTCCACGTGTTTAGTCCGTGCATGGAACACTGGATTTGCCGTGAGATATGTAGCACCGATGTTGTCACACCATAGAATTGGACGTTGGGCTAAAACAATACCAATTTCACGCATCAAGGATTGTATCTAAAGTGACTCGGCTATGGCATGAGCAACCACACGGTACTCGGCTTCAATGCTTGAACGTGCCATAGTTGGTTATTTCTTAGAGCTCCATGAGACTAAGTTGGCACCAAAATAAATGCAAAAACCCGAGGTGGACTTTCGATCATCCAGGCAACTTGCCCAGTCGGCATTGGAGTAGATAGATAGCTTGGTGGACTTGCTTGGCCGAATAAGAAGTCCAAAATTGATTGAAAACTTCAGATACTGAAGGATCCTTTTGACTATTGTCCAGTGTTCTTCGGTGGGTTTGTGCATGAATTGGTAGACCTTATTGACTGCAAAAGAGATATCTGGCCGAGTCAGTGATAGATATTGTAACGCCCCTACAACACTGCGGTAATGTGAAGGATCTGAATAAGTGGCACCCGAGAACAATGATAATTTTTTAGAAGAGGACATTGGAGAAGAAACGGGTTTGACATCTAGCATATTTGTCCATTGAAGAAGATTGTAGATGTACTGGGTTTGCAAAAGGAGAAGATTGTCGACTATTTGATGTGCTTCAACGCCTAGAAAATATTTTAGGTGCCCGAGGTCTTTTACGACAAATTTATGACTTAGGTCTGTGATCAGTTGTGAGATGGCTAGGGGACTTGACCCAGTGATCAGTATATCGTTGACATACAAGGAGAAATAATGAAGTCGACCCCTGTCTGCAAATGAAAAGAGATGTGTCAGAGCAGGAGTTCACAAAGCCAAGAGAGAGTAGATGCTCTTGTAGGCGATGGTACCAGGCTCATGGAACCTGTTTCAGTCCGTATAAGGCCTTGTGTAGTCAACAAATATGATTTGGGAAGCTGGGATGCACATATCCAAGAGGTTGTTGCATGTAAACCTCTTTAGTCAAGTTGTCGAAGGAATGCGTTTTTGATATCAATTTGATGGATCGGCCACTGGTTGGAGACAACATAGCTTAGCATGATCCGAAT
Organism: Magnolia changhungtana; assembly: GCA_030180095.1. Classification (NCBI taxonomy): domain Eukaryota; kingdom Viridiplantae; phylum Streptophyta; class Magnoliopsida; order Magnoliales; family Magnoliaceae; genus Magnolia; species Magnolia changhungtana. Next base: position 3,542,594 of record JASAUF010000360.1, read on the forward strand.
GGTGGTGGGTTTTACCACGGGGCTGAACGTGTCATCGAATTCAATTCCTTGTTGTTGGTGATAGCCTTTGGCAACCAATCTCGCCTTTCTCCGTTCAAGAGAACCATTGGACTTGCGCTTGGATTTGAAAATCCACATGGACCTGACGACATTGAGGCCATGTTTGGTAGGAACTAAGGACCACGTTCCATTCCTCATTAGTTCAGTGAATTCGTCATCCATGGCTGCACGTAGTGTTCGAAATATTAGTATCGTGTTACATATCGCACCCTTGGGATACAAATACGTATCGGTTATCACATGGAATATATCAGTTGTATCGCGTAATGTACCGCTATTGTTAGAAGCATGGGGAAACATTGGAAATTGGTCGATTTTTTCAATGAAATTTCAGTGATTGTTAAAAAAGATATCAATACACACTTACAAATCAAAACATAGCAAAAAATAAGTGCACATAATAGGTTTTCTTTGTATGGGGTCTTACTCTATGCGTTATCTAACTGTATTGATGTAAGTATATTCAAAGTTTACTCATATAATTTATAAATGTAAGAAGACATGTGGAAAAACAAGTGATACATTCAAAAGCAAAAGAAAAATCACTAGATCAGGTTACATACATGTTTGATTTTATGTTTGGACATAAAGAATACAACCAATTTGCAAGAAATTGAGAAAATTTTGATTTTTTTCTATTTTCTACAACTCGGTCATTCTCCTCCAAATCTCGAAATCGAAGCTCCCAATCCATGATTTTTCATGCAAAACATGAAAAATTATTGATTTGTAACAATTTGACACTAATTTAACATAATTTACAGGAAAAAAAATGATTGGAAATAAAAAATGCTTACCGAATCAAACATGTGGGATATATCCCACAACTCCTGCGTTTCGTATTGTTGGACGTAGGCCAGTGGGGCCCACTGGTGAGCAATCACTAGTGGGTGGGTCCCACGAGCTTTGGCTTCTTCTGGTCTTTTTCGTCTTCTGTTATATTTCAAATTCAATTTTGAATTTGATTTATGATAGGAGATAGGGATAAGACCGGATGATGTGGCCTTATCCCAATCCCACCCAAACTCTACTTCCTCTGTTATTAAAAGGAGTGCGCTTCTCTTATGGAACGCATCGAATCATACGAAACACAGAGAGAAATAGAGTGCGCTATAGTCTGTCCATCTTGGCTTGTCTTTGGGACGATCTGATCCATAGATCGCTATCCGGGACCACTATATACCGTAGGATCAGAAGTGTGAACAGTTCAATCTGCTCCAGTAGTAGATAGACGGGCCATTGGAGCATCAATTTTCAGCTTTGTGAGGGTCCCAATTATCGTGTAGACCGTCAGATCTTGAGGGCTCATCTTCCGCATTTCTCAACAGTGGTATCAGAGCTATTATACGGCGGATCTCCGATTTATAATTTTCATCTAAAAAGGTAAGTGGCCCTTTTTTTAAAAATTATTGAAATCATGCTCCCGGCTTTTGAATGATATCATATCAGTGTACATAGATGTGTGCACATGTGACTCTGGACATAGATGTGTGATAGTGTGACCTATTTTCATGTGTGACCGTGTGGAATAACACATGTGAAATAAGCATAACCTGCTGCGGATTAGCTGATGTGCATCATTCCAGCCGTACAGTTGTTGTGTTCAAATACAACTATAAAACTATTGGCTGATGTACATATACATATGTTGATGTACATGTGTTGACGTGTACATGTGTTGCTGTATATGTGTTGATGTACATGTACATGTACACGCGCACAACAACTATTGGCTGATGTACATTGCTGATGTACATGGCTGCTATACATGTACATGTACATGCACGTGTTGGTGACGTATCTCTCAACACGTGCACAACAACTATTGGCTGATATGCATGTACATGTGTTGTACACGTGCTCTCAATAGTGTTACACGTGTTGTACATGGCTGATGTACATGTACATGTGTAGTACACGTGTTGTTCAAGTAAGAATGGATTAGATCACTGGATCCATGTACTTTTTGTATAAAATTCATTGATTGTTAAATAGACCTCATGGTCGGTCCAGATCTATCCAATGGTCTGGATTACCAAACAGTGAGACCCCTTTGTTAGAACTAATATAGATGGTACTATTGTTGTATATTAGTTGACGTACACAACTACTATATTAGCTGTTGTATAATAGCTAACGTACACAAATAGTATAATAGCTGACGTATCTTCCCTGGCTTTGGGCTCACCTCTCTACACACGTTGTATAGGGTTGCATCATCAACGATGTATATCTGTATTGGTATATCTTCCCTGTTTAGATTAAACGATGGGACCCACTTATCAAACCAGTGGCGTATTTAATCACAACTAAAATACATTGCTGTATTGGCATACCCATCTATATAGTGCTGCCAGCGACGTATATCTGTACACACGTTAGCTGCTGTACAATATAAAATTACCAGCAATATAGATGTCGTATTGTAGTACACCACAGATATATTGCTGATGTATTACTATACTGGGAAGATGATTGGCTGATGAGCACACGTATGTTAAATATGGCTATACACGTGTGTTATATATGGTTGATGTACATGTGGGCCCATGTGTTATATATGGGTATACACACGTGTTGGCTGATGTGCACTTAAATTGCCTGATGTGCATAACGTTAGCTATAACTTATAGATGTTGTATTAATGTATATAGCTAGAACAATACAGCTATGTTTTAGTTTTGCTAATAGCCACATATGTAAATCTGTTGATTTGTTGCAAAACCACACAAGTGCACATATCTGTTGCAATATATGGTGTAGATATGTTGAAATACGAGTGCAAGATCTGTTTTAGCCGCATGTGTAGAATCTCTTCTTGGCACATGTGTAGATATTGTGCACATATGAACTTCTTATTTGTTGAATTCATCTACAAATCAATGATGCAGCCCACATTCAGATGTGTTGCAATCTGAATATGTTATCTTGATTTTTGGATTTAATCATATACATGAGATGATGTTGTTTCCTTCAAGATATTGTCTCACTATTGATCTAGAGCTCATTAGTGATCGAAACGATCATTAACCATGATGATCAATGTTGATGAAAGGATCCATCATCAATAATGAACATTAACGGTAATGATCGGATCCATCTCTAATGGACATGATCACTAGTGAAGATTGATCTCTTTTCAAATCTTAGCACTTTATTTTTCTTCTGATGATGATGTTTATATGAGTGAAATAATTAGGCTTGATATGTTTAGATCTAAGCCCTCCTTATTTTTCATTTGAACATATAGAAAAACTTAGTACTAGAATCCTCCCTAAAATTAAAGGTTGTGCATAACCTGAGTGGGAGTTTAATCTCCTCCATCAAATGATGCATGCAACCAAATAATGGAAGGTTACATGTTATACAATTATAATTTTATAAAAGTACCAATTTCATCTTAATTTGAGAACTTGATTGTTCTACACCGCCCATTCGGGTATGTGGACTTTCAGTTCTCGTTAAGATGTGTTTACTACTTTTATATTATGAAATTTTGTATAATACGTAGAAATGCTGATGATTAGTGTCAATACCTTAGATCTTAGCTAAGTAGTGATACTCATGCAATGTAGAGATGACTACCAAAGCGTTGATCGCTGAACAACTGAAAGGATAACATTTCGACGGTAACAACTATGAAGACTGGTCCCGCGCGGTGCGATGTCTTCTGGACGAGGACGATATATCTCACACACTCGATGTAGTTCAAGAGGAACCCATCTTAGCTGAAAACGAAAATTTACAAGAATATAGGGCTGCGATGACTCGCTACAATAAGTGGCGAAAACAAAATCGTTCAGCCCGTAATGTTCTTCTTAGCACCATGCACAAAGAACTCATACCTACGTATGAAGTGCATGAAACCGCTAAGGGAATCTCGGAAGCACTAACAGATGCCTATGCGCAGAAGTCAGATGCAAGAGTTAGGGCAATGGAATTGGAATTCCAGGAGTATAGGATGCCTCATCACGCCCCATCAAAGATCATATCCGTAAGATGGAGCAATGATAGGTGCCCTTAGGAATGTTGGGTGTAAATTGACTGAAAATCAGAAGATTATAGCCATGCACCATTCCTTGCCTGAATCTTGGGCTCAAATCAAAAGAATTCTGAACCATACTGATTCTATCACTACGTTCAGAGACTTTTGTGGTCACTTGGTACGTGAGGTTGAAATGAATGCAATTCAGCCAAGTTCGGTCAGGGCCTTTGTAGCAGATACCCATAAGCGGAAAGCTAACTACAAACGGTTCAAAGCTCGCAAGAAGGCGAAGAAGAATAACCAAGAACAGAAGACCACAACACCTGCTCCAAATCTCAAGAAGGGGAACAGAAAGAATAAGCAGAAAAAGACAAATGTAGTCTGCTTTGTCTGTGGAAATTCCGACCATTATGCTCGACAGTGCGCTCATAAAAAGACGGTAATTTCTCAGTCACTAGATACTTTGTATGTAGGCGTTTGTTCAAATCCTTTCCGTTGATACTATATCTAACGAGTGGATTTTGGATTCAAAGCAACAAAGCACGTGACAAGTAGTCGTCGAGGACTCAAGGAATTAGGCTACCAGCCAAGGGAGTTACAAGTCAGTACATGGGCAATAATCTTTGTTGAAGACGTACAAGGGATTGGCGTTTTCCATCTACGTACGCGCATAGGGCGAACAATCATACTCAGTGATATTCTATATGCACCGGGGATGCGTCGAATTTAATTTCTGTTTCTAGGTTATTAGCTGATGGTTTTGATATTCGATTTTCCGGGACAAGAGTTTCTTTGAGACAGAATAACCTCATTTTTGCATGGGGTAATTTAAATTCAGATTTATTTATTCTAGACGTAGAATGTGATAATGCATCTATTGCTTTGTCTGCTATGTCGAATGAAACTGTAGTATCTGAATCTCAAAAATGGCACGTGAGGTTAGGTCACATTGGAAAGGATCGTATGACAAGACTAGTACGTTCTGGTCTGTTAGACTCCTTATCCAAAGTTGATTTGCCATTTTGTGAACATTGTGTGTCCGGGAAGACTTCGAAGAAACCATTTCCCAAAGCGGCTAGGTCAAAGGGCACACTAGAGATAATCCATTCAGATATCTGTGGACCCTTTAATGTACATGCCAGAAACGGATGTCAATACTTTGTCACTTTCATTGACGATTACTCGCGCTATGGATATGTGTATCTCATCTCACACAAATCTGAGGCTTTTGATTGTTTTCTTAAATACAAAGCTGAGGTGGAAAATCAGCTTGAGAAAAGATTAAAATCCTTCGATCTGATAGAGGTGGCGAGTATACATCTGAAACGTTTAAATCATACTGTGAAAACGTTGGAATAGTTAGGCAGTACATAATAACTTACACACCACAGCAAAATGGTGTTGCAGAGAGAAGGAATAGGACATTATTGGACATGGTTAGATCGATGATGGCTCAAGCCAATCTCTACCACATTCCGGGAGACGACTTAATGTACTGCCTACATCCTAAATAGAGTCCCATCCAAATCAATTCCTAAGACTCCATATGAGATGTGGGTGGGAGGATTCCTTCTCTAGCCAACCTACGCCCTTGGGGATCTTTGGGATATGTTTTGCTACTACTACTCGCATAGAGGTAAACTTGATAGTAAGACCATTGAATGCGTATTCATAAGATACCCTATGCATTCAAAGGATACGTTCTAGTTTATGAGGACCATGGACGATGGATTGAGATAGAATCGAGACGTGACCTTCGTTGAAGATAGATACCCAAGCCGAATGAAGCAAAAGGTTCCAATCCAACTTTTTGAAATACCCGATGTATCTCGAAGAGTGGGAATTTCGCTTCACAAGACGATGATACTCCTATAGTTGTCGGAGACGGTGGGAGGACATCTCAAAGAGGCTCTCGAGTTACGTCGGCGAAAGAGGATTGATTCCCCGAAAATATTTCGATATTGAAGGGTAAACATTCTCTTGCGTTGCAGTTGATGATGATGAACCTGATTCGTATCAGGATACATTATTATCTTCTAACTCGGCCGATTGGGTAAATGTTATGGACGAAGAGATCGCTTCCATGGAGAAGAATAAAGTCTGGGAACTTGTTGATCTGCCTTCCAATCGCAAAGCGATAGGTAACAAATGGGTACTAAAAATCAAAAGAAAGGCGGATGGTACAGTGGACAAGTATAAAGCACGATTAGTTGCTAAAGGTTTTACACAACAAGAAGGCATTGATTACGAGGAGACCTTTTCACCTGTTGCAAAGTTCTCCTCAATCCGCATAATCTTGTCCATTGTCGCAAGTTTAGACTTAGAGTTATATCAGATGGATGTAAAGACCGCATTCTTAAATGGTGACTTGGATGAAGAAATATACATGCAACAACCCATGGGTTATGTGGACAAAAAGCATCAAAAGAAAGTCTGCAAATTGTTGAAATCTATCTATGGGCTGAAGCAATCTTCAAGACAGTGGTACATGAGGTTCCACTTGGCCATCACCACTTTTGGATTCACGATGAGTGAAGAAGATCATTGTGTATACATGAAACGGTCGAAAGATCTTTTCTGATATTATCTCTATATGTAGACGATATCCTATTATTTGGTAATGACATGCAATTGTTGACATTGACTAAAGATTGGCTATTCTCGAACTTTGAGATGAAAGACCTCGGTGAAGCCAACTTTATCCTTGGGGTAAAAATCATCAGGGATCGCCCTAAGAAATTTTTAGGCTTGTCTCAAGCAACCTATTTACAAAAGATCTTAGAGCGGTTCAGGATGAAAAATTCAAAAGCTGTTGAAACCCCTATGGATAAAGCTACCAAGTTAGACAGGAAATCGTGTCCCCAGACTGAAGCCGAGAAATTGGCTATGTCCTCAGTACCTTATGCAAGCGCAGTAGGAAGCTTAATGTATGCTATGCTATGCACCGACCGGATATTAGCTATGCAGTTGGCATAGTCAGCCGTTATCAGAGTAACCCGGGACAGTCTCATTGGCAAGCCGTCAAACGTATATTCCGCTATCTCAGAGGAACGAAAGACCTAATGTTGTGTTATGAAGGCACAAGCCTCGAGCTCAAAGGATATTCTGATGCTGCTTGGGGTAATGACGCCGATGAGGGAAAGTCTACTTCAGGGTATGTATTCTTACTCGGAGGAGGAGCTATCTCATGGTCGAGTAAGAAACAGACATCCACAGCTCTTTCATCTATGGAGGCCGAGTACATTGCATGTTGTGCTGCAGTTCAGGAGTGTGTATGGGTTCGCAGATTTCTATTGAGTCTGGGTATTGTACCGAGTATTCGTCAGCCTGTATCGCTGAAGATAAACAATACTTCTGCTATTGACTTGGCAAAGGACCCTAAACACCACCAGAAATCTAAGCACATTGAGATCAAGTATCATTACGTCCGTGATCAAGTGAGAGATAAAAAGGTCGCCGTCAGCTACATTCCTACCAAGGAGATGATGGTCGATCCCATGACAAAACCTATAGTAGAGATCTATTTCAGTTCACGTCAAAGTGAGATGGGATTGAGAAAACTTGATTGATGTACTTGTTTTGTAATACCTTTGATCTTTCATTAATGAATAATACATTCCATTTATTCAGTATTGAACACTAATATAAACTAGGTAAGAAGATCATCAGCATTTACCTTGAAATCATGTAGGATTTCTATTTTTGTCGGCAGGCCGGTCACCCACTCGCACGGATTGATCAACCTTAAATGTACAAGAGAGGTACATTTGGGGCTATGTTTATACATTGAGGTATGAACTTCCCTTTATTGTGAATAATAAAGGATGGGGATATGAGTGAGTCGTATCCGCCTACAATCTTATAAAGATTGTAGATGAGACTGATAAAGTCGAATAACATAATCGCACCATTCCTTTACATGCGATCAATGTTATGGCCTAAAATTAAAGCCAGGTTATGAGGTTATGAAATGAGTCGTACCTTATGTAGAATAACCTGCGTACTATAGACCCGACTTTCACCTAGTATTGTCTACTTTACGACGTGGGTTGTAGCCACGTGCTAGGACCTATTACCTACACATTGCTTTGATTCGATCTAATCATTGCAACGTGCGAGTAGCCAGTCCCGTAGGTGACTCCTTGTGTCCTTAGCTACCCTCCTCTTGTGTATATGAGGATGAGATTGAGTGTCACTACTTTAGTGTACAATGACGAAAGGTCCTTGATTGACCAGACTCGGTTACGCTAGGAAAGTGGCTTGATTAAATCCAAATTACACATCTGCGTGGGGAAGATCCCGTGACAGCTACACCAAGTTTCTAGAAATATAAATACGCACTTGAAGACTTATCCACCGGCAGTATCGAGTTGTTTTTATTAGACTTTTGCAAACAATATTTTTCTTAAAAAGCATATATATAAATAAGTATTGCTTTGAATTGGTTTTAATCGAAGTTTGTGAAAAATCAAGTTTTCAGAATAACTCGATAAGTTGGATAAGTGCGTATGTTGGCCGAGTACTCCAGATCGGGAGTTAACTCTATCCGGTGTGGTCATGCGGACTAGGACAGGCATTACAAAGCTTGGGTTATTGAGTACTAGTAAGGTGGTCGCTTAGTACTTAACCTGTGAGAAGATTATGGTGATCCAGCTGGTCCCACGTTTCTGATTCTTTTGATCGCGATGTTTTGGTATTTGATTGTTATAAGACAAGTTAGTTGGACAAATTTTTGTGCCTATCCCACAATGTGATTGAGTGGGAGATGTTGGACGTAGGCCAGTGAGGCCCACTGGTGAGCAATCACTAGTGGGTGGGTCCCACGAGCTTTGGCTTCTTCTGGTCTTTTTCATCTTCTGTTATATTTCAAATTCAATTTTGAATTTGATTTATGATAGGAGATAGGGATAAGACCGGATGATGTGGCCTTATCCCAATCCCACCCAAACTCTACTTCCTCTGTTATTAAAAGGAGTGCGCTTCTCTCATGGAACGCATCGAATCATACGAAACACAGAGAGAAATAGAGTGCGCTATAGTCTGTCCATCTTGGCTTGTCTTTGGGACGATCTGATCCATAGATCGCTATCCGGGACCACTATATACCGTAGGATCAGAAGTGTGAACAATTCAATCTGCTCCAGTAGTAGATAGACGGGCCATTGAAGCATCAATTTTCAGCTTTGTGAGGGTCCCAATTATCGTGTAGACCGTCAGATCTTGAGGGCTCATCTTCCGCATTTCTCAACACATATCGCACAGGTGGGATACAAGATATATCGTGGGATATATCAGCCAATATTGTTGATATTTAAAACACTGGTTGCACGTTATTCACTGTATTTGGAAGCTTCTGTATAACAAGTCAATGATTCTGGAACTTTACCGGAAACAAGAAATGTTTGTGGCAGTGGATACCGAACTGTTCCATCCGTGAGTAGCTTGGTTTCACGATATTGTTCTGAGATCGTGTGACCATTTGATGAGGATGGTGCGCAGGGAGTTCTTCAGCAGTAGATGATGGTTGGGCTGGTTGGGGGGTGAGAGCAGAGTTGTTGGGTGGAGTGGAGGAATTTATTTCAGGTGGTGAAATGCTTGAAGAAGGAGAAGGAGGTAACGAGGAAGATGATGATATAGGGTGAGTAGTAGGAAACGGCGTCATTGGGGTAAATGAGTTTGTGGCATGGGACAGGTTGGCTTATGGTGATAGCGGTAGAGGTGGGCTTTGAGTAATGGCGTGTCTGAAGAGAGAAAATGGTAGAGCTGTATGTGGGTTAGATTGAGGCAGAGCTGGGTTGGCGTCTAGGCTTGCAAAAGGGAATGACACTTCATCGAAGATCACATGTCGGGAAACAAATACTTTGCTAGTGGAAGTATCAAGGCACCTGAACCCACGGTGTGAGTTGCTATGGCCAATGAAAACGCAGCGTTTTGATCTGAAGTCAAGTTTGTTGCGATTGAACAGGCGAAGAAAGGGAAAACAAGCACCCCCAAATATTTTTAGTGATAAAAAATCTGGAGCATGGTTGTAAAGTTTTTCAAATAGTGAAATGCCAAGAGGAGTGGATGGAAGCCGATTAATGAGATATGTGGCCATGAGAAAAGAGTCATCCCAATAGGTGTGAGGAACATGACCATGGGATAAGAGTGAGAGGCCCGTTTCAACGATGTGACGGTATTTCCGTTCAACGGACCCATTTTGTTGGGACGTATGGGGGCATGTGATTCAGCGTTGAATGCCAATGTTTGCAAAATAGGTATGAAGAGAGCGATACTCTCCACCCCAATTAGTTTGTATAGATTTAATCTTACAATTAAATTGGCGTTCAACAAGTCTTTGAAATGAGCAAAAATTGCATGACAATAGATTTTCCTAGGAGTGGAAATAGCAATGTAAATTTGCTAAAATGATCAACAAATGAAATATAATATTTATTTCCATTGGTTGACATAATAGGAGAAGGACCCCAAACATCTGAGAAAATTAATTGAAGAGGATGAGTAGAAACGGATTAAGAACTAGAAAAAGGAAGGCGATGACTCTTTCCTTGTTGACAAGCCGTACACACACCCGAAATTTTATTAGACGAAGTAGGTAAAGAGAACTTGGAAACAAGATGATGGACAATTTGATAGGAAGGATGTTCCATCCGACAGTGCTAGACATCAAGAGGCGCTCGTTGAGATAGGTATGTTTGAGGATGGTTTGTTGGTGACGTGGAGGTCGAAAAAATATAGAGCCCGTCTTTAGGTTTGCCGCGTAGAAGAACTCTCCCCGTTGCCTCGTCCTTCACCAAAAAGGAAGAAGAGTGAATTCAAGATAAACATTATTATCAGTCGTAAATTGGCTCACAAAAATCAAATTTTTCTTAATCTGAGGTACATGCAGTAAATTATTCAAAATAAAGGAATTTGTGGGGGTTGAAAGAGTAGTGGAACCAATGTGTTTTATAGGTAAACCTGCCCCATCACCGACATGAATCTGGTCGTTGCCAAGATAAGGTTCTGATTGCACAGTCAAGTTGTGGAAGTCGTTGGTGAGATGGTTTGTGGAGCCAGTATCCGGATACCAGTTGGTATCATGTTGTAGTGAGGAAGATGCCACATAAGCCGCCATATTAGGAGGAGTGCCTTGGTAGGCATGATCGAACCTGTAATAACATTGGATAGCTATGTGGCCATTTTTTCCATGGACTTGGCATTATGGTCTCGGGTTGGAGGAGTAGTTTTGAGGCGGACCACCTCTTCCTCTATTTCCACGTCCCCTTCCTCTGTTGATGGAGTTGTAACCATAGGACTGGTGCGGAGAAGAGCGTTTGTAATGTGGATTTTTCCACCGTGCGACCTGGAGTCATTCCGGGTGGCCATGTTTACCGAGCCAACAGAGGTGTCAACGACAGTTTGTTGTTGCTCAAGGCGTAACTCAAACGCAAGAAGATGGTTAAACATATCTTCCGAAGTCATTTTGTCAATTTGAGTGGAAATGGACGTGACAATAGCATCATAAGAAGTATCGACACCACCAAGAAGGTAAGTTGTAAATTCATGGTGTTGAAGGGGCTGTCCGATGGTAGCCAAGTTGTCCAAAAATGATTTCATTTTTTAAAAGTAATCGGAAGTTGACAAGTTTCCTTTCTTGGGGAAGGCCAAAAATTATCGAGTCTGTATGGCGCGAGCGAAAGAGTGAGAGGCGAACATTCTCTCAAGGGTGACCCAGACTTCTCTAGAAGTGGAGAGGCCGACCATTTGGGCCAAGATATTCTCGGATAAGGAAGAAACCAAGGCACTTAGAACAACCTGATCTTGATCATACTAGGTAATGTATTTGAGATTTGGTATTTCAGTGGGAGCGGTTTGGGAGGTTGCTGCTTCAGGATTGGGAATGGTGGGGCTAGGACTAGAGATGGTTCCATCAACGAACCCAAATAGGTGCTGACCATGTAAGTAGGGGACGATCTGAGTTTTTCAGAGAAGGTAATTGTCCTTGGTGAGCTTAACCGTAACGAGGCTATGGATGTTTATGGGAGTAACCAAGTTTGAAGGAGATGAGGCTATATTGGTGGAGCGGAAAAGAAACGGAGGTTATGTTATGGCTTTGATACTATGAAAGAGGAAAACAAGAATGCTAGAAACTCTGCTATTGCATACAGCGAGAGATGATGTGTATATAAATCAGTAACTGTACAATCGTTGAGGATTTGTTTACAGTTGTGTAATATTTATAGAATCGGATTTACAGGAATCTACAAATAAGGAAATATATTAAGGAGATATACATGGAAAGGAGGTGAGATAATTTTGTGGCCGTGAATGAAGGTGCAGTTACACTTGATTTGCTACTGTGATCTTCTGTAGTGATTTTCTCCATAATACTGAACCTGAAGTTGTTTCAACTTTATTTTCTAATATGTCTCCTTCCATAATAAGAGGAGATGTGACTGACGTACCAACACCAGGGGTACTTGGATTTTCCTCACTAGTCATCTATAAATAAAAACAACAGCAAGGGTAAGGTAAGATCATGACTTTTACATGTTAAAATTATCAGTCAATCACATTTATATGTATATATAATATATAATACAAACAATATCGGGCCCCTCCATAAACAACAAGACACAAGTGTCTCAAATAGTCTCCTAATAAATAAATCCACCGGGGTACATACATATACATAACTATGGATTGTCCATAATTGTTTCAAAATTTGTTTACTTATTATATCTAAATATCTCATCTATTCCTACTTGTCTTTATCTAAAGGTATTAATTGTCTTTATATATTCGGTAACATACTATGTACTCTCATCATACAGTTTACATGTGAACATAAATTTCAGCAGTACTTTCTCATATTCTCTAGATATATGTAAAATTTAATACTAATTAGTTGCCACATGTAATCCATTACACATGAATAGCGGAAACCAATTTGTAAAGAACCAAATATCCGAAGAAAATATAGGAAGACACTACTGAAATTCCAACTACATGGAAATTGAAAACGAGGACAACCTAAATACATGGTATGGTACTGAACTGTCCAAAATGGGACAATGTAGGAATCCATAAATAACAAACATTTTTAGTTGAATGATTGTACTTGTTCAATATAAATTCCTAAACAGGGGGGGGGGGATACATTGCTAAACCAGTAGGTAACCTAAATACTAATTAATAACATTAGTTAACAAATAATCATAAGCATAAATATTTAAAGAACAAATATCAAAATATATAAGAAAAAGAATGAGATAATGATTTAAATGTAAGTTAAGTAACTTAAGTTAGTACATTTATATATAGTAAGAAAGTTAAGTTAGTGTATTTACTCGATACAACTACAAGTATACAAGTAAAATTTTAATACATCTTTCATAATTTTAATTTTCTCCTGAACCGGGATAAGATCCATCATTTTCGTCGTCCGTGCTCGAGCTGGTAGTATCTTTTCTAAGATGCTCATTAACTTCCCCTAAATCAGAAGGTGGTAAGTCTTTTCCATCATATTCTCTTGTATATATTCAGTTAACTTTTTAAAACTTGATTTAAACGGAGTACTCAAAACTCGTAGAATGAGGTAAGTTTGGAAATAAACTTTGGTAGCTTCATGTTAGTCAAGCTCAGCCCTACTTCTACATCATGTTGTTGATGAGGACATCATTGATATCTAAATGCTTCTGCTTTTTCCTTGCGTAACTTTAAGGCTATTTTAATTGTTCTTCTTCTAAAGTTCTCAATCTAGCTTTCTTCTTCTCTTCCTCTTCCCTACTAATTCTTTTCACACTCTCTATTTCAGATTTTTCGTTGATTAAAATATGTCTGTTATAGTATATTTTGTGGCTAGTTGTATTCAGTAAGGGGGATGGGGTGGAAGGCTTCTTGTTTGAGCTATAAGAGCCTGAAATAAAACTCGTACCGCTCCTGATGCTCTAGGACATGATTTTGCATCCCCCCCGACTTGATAAGTGTAGTCTAAGATAATTTGTTTTGTCTACAAATATGGTCCCACACAAATTGCATTGAATCTTCATTTTTCTAGAGTCTAGGAGTAGACTTGGGAACCATAATCCCAACTATTGGTAGATGGATCATCTGAAGACATTGTTGCACACTATTTTGTAGTAAGAGAAATATTATTGTAAGTATAAAAATAAAAAATAAAAAAAATTCATACAATCTAATTTATAATATCCATTCACATATTCACCAAATCACAATTACAAATTTATAATTCATCAATTTCAACTTTCAATTCTAGAAAATGCAAATCTAATTCGACCAACTCCAACCAACCCAACTCAGCAGCCAGCCCCTACTGGACTCAATACTCAACATCCTTAACTTGACTACCCAACACCCAATCGGACCCAACTCAACACCAACCCATAACCCAACTTGACCCAACCAGCACCCAACACCTAACTCAACCTATACCTGACTCAACCCAACACCCAACCCAGCTTGAGTCAATGCCCAACTCGACCTAACCTAACAACCAACTCGCACCTGACTCAACCAAGCGACCCGACCCACCCCAAATCAAACAAATATTCACACACACACGCACACACACACACACACACACACACACACATATATATATATATATAATAGATAAAGAAATAGATGATAGAGGTACCTACCTTTGTAGGTACTGAGAGAGAGAGAGAGAGAGAGAGAGAGAGAGAGAGAGAGAGAGCTCAAGTGATGGCCGAGTGCATATGCTAAGGCTTGGATGAGAGAGAGAGAGAGAGAGAGAGAGAGAGAGAGAGAGAGAGAGAGAGAGAGATTGCTCGACTGCTAGGGCGAGGGCCGCGGCGGTTGGGTACGATTTTTTAGGTTTTTGTTTTAAGTTGTAAAATTTTAACTTTTATATATATATATATATATATATATTCATATATATTCAAGTCGAGCTCGAGTTCAAGTCGAGTCAAGTTATACTATGCTCGAACTTAGCTCATTTTCAAAATGAGCTAAGTCGTACGAAGCTTGGCTCACCCTGAGTCGTCCTTCAGGCCGAGTCAATCTGGGCTAAATCCAACCAAGCCAAGTGAACTTTTTGAGCTAGCTCGTCTCGTGTAATCCTATGCAGCACCCCATGAAATCCTCAGGGCCCGACTTCCACTCTGATCCAAAACTTTGGTGAGCCATGGAAAAAGGAAATTGTTTCCTCCCTTAATTGGTCTCTCTTCTGCCATGGCCCACCAACGTTTTGGATAAGGTTAAAAGTTAGGAGTTGGGGGTTTCATGGGGTGCTGCATCACATGGACGGTTCAGATTTAGGGCCCACATCACGTGTAATGAGTTCCGAAAAAGTTCTCATAAGTTCTCGTGAGAACTGGTGCACAAGTGAGCATTCCTATGTGTGTGTGTGTGTGTGTGGGGGGGGGGGGGGGGGGGAATGGTACTATAAGGTCGACCTCGTAGGAACTTCCCATGAGGTCGAGCTGTGTGGGCCCGACTGTGATGTGTTTCAAACATTAACACAGTGCATTTTATAGGGCCCCCTTTAGGTTATGAAAAGTCTCAAAAATTAGCTGTATACGGAACTCAAGTGGGCCATACCATCTAAAACCATGTGAAGACTTGCCTAAAACATATAAAAGCACTTTATGGGGCCCACCTGAGTTTTGGGTGCAGCTAAAACTTGATTTGACCCCTCATCCAAGTGGGACACAGACACAATGGATGGGCCGGATTTGTGGACCACATCTCGATGGGCCCAATAAATGATTATGAATGTTTTAATGGGAGGATAACCCCTCTCCACTGTTGCATATGGTGTGTTCCACCCAAGTAATGGATTGACTTGACGTTTAAGCCCATGGCCCACGATTGGTGCATCTGACTGATGGGGTAAATTTTCGACACCCACACAGCTCAACCTCATGGGAAGTTGGCATGAGGTTGACCTTATAGTACCATTAGAGAGAGAGAGAGAGAGAGAGAGAGAGAGCTATATAAAGAGGAAAAATCGTGCTAGGGGTTTTTAAGTAGCAAAGAAAGGTTTTAGGTTTGTGGTCGTTTCATCTTTGTTCCAAAATATACCCAAAAAAATCTCCCATTAGAGACTAATAATAATAATAATAGTAATAAAAAAAAAAACATATATTTGCAATAAGCATGAATTAATGATGTGGTTATCAACAAACATATTATTTTTACATTAGCATTTGCAAATATCTTATTATGAGCTAAAAATTTACAGAAACCCCTTAAAAACCTTAAAAAGGTGACTTCAAGAGTAAGATATATATATATATATATATATATATATATATATATATATATATATATATATATATATATATATATATATATATATATATATAAAGGTACTATGCACTTGAGCTGATGGGAACGTCCCATGAGGTCGAGCTGTGTGGGCCCCACCGTGATGCGTTCCGAACATCTACCCCATCAGTCAGATGCACCATTCCATCGTGGACCTAGGTCTCAAAAATCAAGTCAATCCATGACTTGAGTGGACCACACCATATACAGAAGTTGAGGGGGGCTGTGCACCATTAAAACATTCATGGGACGTTTTTTGGGCCTACCGAGATGTTGTTTGCAAATCCAGCCCATCCATTATGTGTGTCCCACTTGGATGAGGGTTCAGACCAAGTTTCAAAGACATTCAAAACTCAGGTGGGCCCCACCAAGTGCTTTTATATGTTTTTGGCATGTCTTTACATGATTTTAGATGGTATGGCCCACCTGAGTTCCGTATACGGCTGATTTTTGGGATATCCCATAATTTAAAGGGGACCCATCAAATGGACGGTGTTGATGGCCGACACGCATCACGGTGGGGCCCACACAGATCGACCTCACGGGAGCTTATCATGAGCTCTAGCGCATAGTACCCTATATATATATATATATATATATATATATATATATATATATATATATATATATATATATATATATATATATATTTTTGAGTTCACATTTTTGAGAACACATCATAGGTGATGTGACTCTAAAATCTGAACAGTCCACGTGAAGCAACAGCTCATGAAACCTCCCTAGCCCAATTTTTTCTTTGATCCAAAACTTTGGTGGGCCATGAAAAATAAAAACAGTTTCCTCCCTTGATTTGCATTTCTCTTTTCTATGGCCCACCAAAATTTTATATCAGGGTGAAAATTTATCCCCAAGGATTTCATGAGATTCCGCACCACATGGACCGTACAGATTAGACACCCATGACGTGTCCAAAGGTGCGCACATGCCTAGGTGCGCAAGTGAGCATGACTTATATATATATGGAAATGGTTCTCTACGGTCGAGCTCATGGGAACTCCCCATGAGGTCGAGCTGTGTGGGCCCGACCATGATGTATGTCGAACATCTACCCCATCAGTGAGATGCATCACTCCATAGTGGGCCTAGAGCTTAAAAATCATGTCAATCCGTGACTTTTGTGGGCCACACCACATACAAAAGTTGAGAGGGGTTAGCCTCCATTAAAACATTCATAATCATTTTTTGGGCCCACCGAGATGTGGTTCACAAATCCAGCCCATCCATTATGTGTATCCCACTTCGATGAGGGGTCAGACCAAGTTTCAGACACATCCAAATTTCAGGTGGGCCCCACCAAGTGCTTTTATATATTTTAGGCATGTCTTCACATGATTTTAGATCGTATGGCCCACCGGAGTTCCGTATACGGCTGATTTTTGGGATATCCCATAATTTAAAGGGGACCCATCAAATGCATGGTGTTGATGTTCGACATACATCATGGTGGGGCCCACACAGCTCGACCTCATGGGGAGTTCCCATGAGCTCGACCGTATAGAACCTTTTCCCATATATATATATATATATATATATATATATATATATATATATATATATATATATATATATATATAACCTCAACAAGTAAAATCAAAATCAATTGCCTTACCTTTGGACGCTCAACAAGGTTCTAAAAAAAACACTAGTGGCAGAATGTCTAGGGCAATCAAATTATTGCATAGTTTGGATCAGCCCTCACCCAACCTACTGGTACGACAGATCAGATAAATGAAAATGTCATCTGGGTGAATTTTAATTTAGTTCACTAGTTTCATAAACACTTGGAAAACCTTGTCTGAGTTCTCAAAACAAGAGCAGTCATAACAAACATGATTCATTTCCCGCTGCCTTAATTATTTGGTTATTTTTAGTGGAAGACGCAGAACTAGTATAAGCAAAGTAACAAATCGAATCAACGAACTGTAATTGAGCCACATTAACATACCTTAAAAAGCGTTCCCTTGGGGACTATTTGGGGGCAAAGGTTGGTGAAATCCACAGATATCAAACCACCTCTTACCTTTTCATTTAGGATTTCCCCAAATCCTTGGATTGCAAAATCCAGGCCTCTGTGGATCCATGGATCTGGGGCAGTACAAAATGACACTCCTAGAAGCAATAAAGTAATTCCTTGCAATGAATGTTGTACCATTATAATAAATGCTCTCTATATCTATGAAATTGTGGCTTGATTCCCAGACCATGGACCTTGACATTTGCCAAATCCAAATCCACGGATGTGCAAGTATACCAAATTCCTATTCTCATTTCCATTGTCCCAAACAGGGCCAACCTTGTTCATGTTTGAAAATTGTGAATACAAACCACAGTGGATGCAGGTCTGCCCTCTACTAGATCATGTGAAAAAAGGAACTGCTTCATCTTCGTCAATAGAAGATATCCACCATAGACGAATATAGCACACACCAAAGCCTTACAGATTGATCACCTAACCAGACATCATCCAAATCAAGTAGGCATGCAGCCTTACAGATTGATCACCTAACCAGACATCATCCAAATCAAGTAGGCATGCCTTCTAGGGTAGTGCTATTATGCGGCTTGCGCCATTATGTTCTATCCAGTTCCCTTTTGTTGATATGGATTGGATCTGGTGGGACCATGTGGACGGTCTATAGGCCGAAAATCAGTGTTTAGACAACTTAACAATCCTTCTTTTTTGTTCGCACACGAGTAGGGACCCAACTTAACAATCCAGTTGTTTTGGGTTTTGCCAGTTCGAGTGTGGACTGTTCCTCTAAACATTCCTTTAGCAGACCAGCCATCAGAAGATGACCAGTCCAATCTCCTTTCTTCTTTTGCCTATAGATCACACACACACACACTGGCCCACCAGATCAGCAGTCATGATCCCCATTGCCACATGTACCCCGAAGATGAAGCCAGCAGACGCGATTTATCAACATCCGAACTTCAGATGTCTTCATGATAGGAACAGCATACAGTTTGATCATGTGGTTGCTCACCCATCTTCTGATAACTTGTCTGATAACCAAGAAGATAAATGTGCTGGGCTCAAAAAGGTCAAGAGAGGAATAATGATACCAAACATCTGAAGCTTCTATTTGGACTACAAAAAAAGAAACGAAAAAGAAGAAGAAGAAGAAGAAGAAGAAGAAGAGATAATAGAAGATACAACCTGAATCTTTGCATAGGATGTGCGGGTATTCGATTTAGGCAAGTGGGGCCGGTGGTTGAATAATTGAGACCATGGTCCGTTGCATCCAACCATTGGACTATGCCCCAAAAGTCTACTCAATTGGATGGTCTTAAACTTTTCAATTTGTAGCCTACGGAAGGACAATTATGCTAAATACAACAACAGTCCACATTTGACAAATGGACTATGCCCCACTTGGTACATCAACTGGCCTGAATCCAATACCAGGATTGGTCATTGGGATCTTCCAATCTATGAGGCAACAGACCAATGATCTGGATTGCCAAAACCTGGGCCCCAGTTGCTAGAACTGAAAACCAACATGCAGTGTGCAAAGATGCGGGTTGCACATCAGATAAATGCTCACCACATATACTCATTCAAAACAATATTCTCTCCTGATAAACATCCAATGCCTGGACCACTTTCTCTATGAATAGCTTCCGGTGCAACCGATACCTGCAACAATCACATTGGTTTCATGAAATTGCCAGTGACTTATAGCAGCACAGGTCAGAGAAATAGAAATTAAAATAGATTCACTCAACGAAGACCTAGGGTTTCCTTCACAGCATGCATTCCCATATAGAATACATGCCTGATCTGGGCCATTCATCAGGTGGGTCCCACTCACACAAAATGAGGCCGGACCAATCATCATGTGGTGCACAAGCATGAGAAAAAAAAAATGGATGGTTACTTCCAAAAAAAAACCCCAAGTCTATCTTGATGGTACATATGTGAGCCTCGTTGGCCCGTGCACTATGTTTCAGCCAAGGCATGGTTTCGGTGGGCACCGCCTGATGAATGACTTGGATATGGACGTGTTTCCCACATGCTTTTTTTCCTTTTCTTGTAAGGATCACATTGCAAACTGTTAATAAATTTCACACGAATCACTGTATAATTTCGCAGAAGATGGCTAGAGAAGGATATGTACTTGATCGCAGCTTCCAGGGTTCTACTTGCTTGTGGATTAGACTCTGTCAATAGCAAAAATAAATAAATAAATAAATAAACAGAAGAAAAAAAAAAAAAAAAAAAGATAATGGAAATCAAGGAGATATTTTTCGACTAAACCTATCACATTTATTGGAAGTATTTGTATCTTTCTTAAATCTAACAAATGAGAGGACTTATTCTATGGAGCATAGCATCACTGGGTAGAAAATCAGGTAATGATGCATAACACACCCATCATGGACTTGCGATGGCCCAAAAACAAAAGCAGGCAATGGCCTCACATTCGACAGGCAATTCCACTGATCCTATAGTTCAGTTTGACCAACCTATTTGATTTTAGATCATGGCTTGTACATGGCAGGGCTTGATCATTATTGAAGAGCCCAAGTTGCAATCCAAGTCAGTGGACTATCAATTTCAACACCATTTTTAAAAAAGAAAATAGTATATTAACAAATAGGTATATATATGGAACAGCTGGTGTGGTACCTAGAATTTGCTGATCTTCATCCGAGGATGTAGGAAATTCTGCTAACATTTGTTGGCATTCCTCCTGTAACTCCCTTGCAGCTTTCCTTTCTGCACTTGGGATTGGAGGCATATCACCATCTGACCATGTTGGCAATGTCCGTGCGGCAGCTATAACCGCTCCATCAACAAAGGCATCTTCTCCATCAGACAACCGGCCTGTGCATACAAATAGAGAACCACTGGTTCTTTACAGATGCATGTGGCTCTTTCATGCAGCAATATAACTTGAATAATCAAGATGCTATGACTGGTGTAAATTCACGAAGAGAATTAATGGTGCCCATACTGTTGTGATAGAACTCGTTTTGCAGGCCAGAGATATTGAAAACTGATAAGAAGGAATCCAAGTGAATTTTGGCATCGCCAGAGAAGTTTATGACATCCCAAGGGTTCTGCAGGTTTCAGCAAATAAGGCAGACAACTGAGTAAATTCAGTGTGTGTATATATATATATATATATATATATAAACATTTGAAGAGGAATTCATCTTTTGTGGGGAAAAAAAGGAAGTTGCTTTTCGGATAAACAAACTGAAGATCATCATAGAGAACTAAAATGCATACGCATATATAGATAATAGATGAGGAATGGATGATCCTTCCACAACCCGACCATGCGAGCTTCACATCATGCAAGCCAGCTCATGTGACAACATCACATGCCTGTAGGACATTCTAAAATGCACAAGGTGGGCTGCAAAATCAGATCACTCTGCTTATCAGCGAGGCCACATATTTGCATGGAATCGACACCCAATGTCTGATTCAAACCATCCCTTGCATGTATGTACGTATGTAGGCATTATTTATAGAACAGGGAAAGAGGTAGATGTATATATTATATGACAGATAACATCCAACAGCTCTAGAATCAAGATACGTGCTCGAAACAGACCGTTGACGATGAAAAACCATATCTCTCCATAAGTATGTTATTCTTCTTGCCACTCATATAATTGATTGTCATCTGCAAATATTTGAGAAACAAAATGAAATCAACTTTACAGAATAAACTATTGTAAGCAACATAAGAAAGAAATAAAGAAATTGTGAGTGACCTCCGGATCAGTTTTAAGTATTAGACACCCCATCGATGATGGAAAAAAAAAATCCTCTCAAATCATTTACATATGATGGGATTGACTCCATGAGAATACTAAACGAGATCAACTAAAAATAATAAACTTGAATAGCTTGTATTAAAAAGTATTTCACAATCCTACATGGAAATTCAAGTAATACACTTGAAGCAGTGAGTGAGAAAAGGCTGAGAGAATTGTGTCATTACTTGAGCCTTAAAAAGGAGAAATATCGAAATGAGATTTATAATGAATGAAGCAGATATAACTGGAGGATATTTGCCTAATTAGATAGTAATATTCAAGAGACAGAATAGCATAGGGAAGACTCCAGTGATGAACCAAAATGGAAATCTGAATACAAGCATGGAAAATCATTTGTACTATCAAGGTATTCATAAATTGAGAATCGATGAGAATAGTTGAATACTTCCTCAATATTTGGTATGGAAGGTAAATGCTCCTAAATATATCCCATGCAACTAAAATACTCAAGTACATATCTATCAAACTGACCTTCCAACCAAAATTCTTGTCAAAAAAAAAAAAAAGAAAAAAAAAAAGTTGGATGACTTAGTAGGCATGTGAACCAAAGATACATTTTAGCAAAATCCCCAATATAAGCCTCCAAGAGAATTGGTACCTAAACAGTACAAACGACACAAGAATGTCAAAATTATTTAATTTTTTATCTTTTTTGGTCAACATTGATTTTTTTTTTTTTTTTTTTTCAAATTATGAGGGATTTCCAATTTTCCATAAATGGATGATTCAGTACCATGTGGGAAAGATGCACTATCATGTCCACATATATGAAGGACACAAACAGGGACATCAAATTTATGATTTTATCCACTTGGAAATAAATACATGATAAAAGGAAAACATTACAAGAGAAACAGTCTGCATTTGCCTCAAAGCCATTTTGGGAGCCGAAAAACATAATATGTGATTATGGAGTTTCTACTCTCAGTAGAATTTCCAACAATTGCAAAAAAACGGGGTCCTTTCGGCTGCATTTTAAAGAAATAGATCTCCATATCCAGACAACTATCACCTCCTGATTTTTTGAAATTCTACTAAGAGTAGAAATCCCATAATTTTGATTTTTTTTCTTGCAGCTGGAGTCAAATGCACTGTCAACAAGAAAAAGAAAAATGGAGTGAACCATATTGAGTTAATAATGGAGGCTCACACAACACTATTTCTGGATTCTCAAAGACCATCATCATCTATGCCTTACACCAATTAATAATTTTCCCAAAAGATAATAACTGAAAAATGAGGATCATGGAAATTAAAAAAAGAAGAGCATGTCTGAATTTCCCCTACTTCATTTTTCCTCAATGATTTTTCAGCCTTTGTCTGGTATTATGTGTAAGATAAAGTTTCAAAGATGGTGCACATAGAGGCAACACAAACTAAAAATGAACAACAATCAATGGATCATTTCCATGAGTGTCACTTTTACAGAAAGGAGATAGTGTATGCCTCCGAAATAATCATCTATCACTCAGAGTTCGTCGTCATAATCTCAGCCTTATCCCAATTGACTAGGTTAATCCTATTCCACATTCCACTCTATCATGGACCATATCTTCGGTTAAATCATAGGTCATCAGATCTTTTCTTACTACCTCCACGCTCCACCCATGTTCTTTTGGGCCTTCCCCTTGCCCTTTTATAGTCTTCAACTAGAACCAACTCACCCCTTATAACCCGTTCAGATCTTGGTCTCTGATGAAAAAGTTCAAACCATCAAAGCCTAGTTTACCTCACCTTATTACCTACTGAGACTATAAGTTCTCTCAAATGCATTCACTTATAATTCTATCCTTGTCTTGTCAATCACCCACATCAACATACTCCTTTCGGCTACACTTATTCTATGAACGTTTTGTTCCTCGATTGCCCAACATTCTGCCCCACAAAGCATAGCTGATCTTATAGTTGTCCTATAAAATCACCTTTGCAGTTTCATTGGCATGCGGTAATCACATAATACTCCAGAGGCACACCTCCACCTCATCCACTCAACCCTAATTCTATGAGCAATGTCCTTCTCAATAATGGGGAATAATGCATGAGATGACATGATCTGCAGTTCACACAGTGGAGAGGTAGTGACCGGAATGCCAACTTCCTATGGAGAGTACCACATGAAGAAAAACAATACCAATTTCTTATGCAGAGTACCACATGAAGAAAATCAAAAGTGACAGACAAAACATGAACTGTCAAACAAAAAATTTCCTTGCACATAGTAGGTATTTAGTTTAAATGACAAACAAGATAAATAGCTAGGACAGTTCAAGGGATAGAGGTATCTTAAATAAAAAACTAAATGGAATGGCTACTCGCTAGGGTAGGATCTCAGATCCTCCTCTTCCCACACATTTCAATGTGGTGCATGCGTGCAAGTTCCTTTCATGAGGTGGGGCATACGAGTACAAAAAAATGGATGAGTTTGCAAAATTGATCAACGATCCATATTTGATGTAAACATCTGGTCCACATGATGACTGACCAGGCTCACTTTTAGGGCCACAACATATATGTGGCAAGGCCCACCTGATGAACAAACTGGATCTTGTGGTGTTTTGGAAGAAGATTACAAATCATACTCTCACGACTCACCATAACAGGGCCAAAACCAAAAGCAGCAAACTAAGAGAAAATAATATGGAGAATATTACCTCTTCGCCTTTTCTGATTCGTTGCCCGGCATTTATCATCACCTCAAGCATGCGGTCCTTGAAACGCCAGTGGAAGAAACAGTTTGGTTGAAAGGAATGATTCAACATGTCTACAAGATAAAACAATAGTTATATAACTTCCTGAAATATTTGCATGAACATGTAAAGAAGGTAGAATGCCGATGTTCTTGTTACAAATATCAGAATATAGATTGAGCCCCTAAAAGAGTAACATAGAGAAGAATCTGCCCCCGAGAACATCAAAGGAGGACATGCATTAAATCCTTATAACATGGATATGAAGAACATACAAGATAACAATCAATCCTAATATAAAGACATCACAGAAACCTTAACATTTCCACTAGAACGTATAATGCTAAAAAGAGAAACAAGCATGCTTCTCCACCAGAGAGATGAGAAAAGATCATGTAAGATTTTCATAAACGAATATGCAACATGAAGATCTGAGATTTGAGAAGACCTAGAATATTTATCACTCTCTACTAATTTGCCAATAACTCACTTTTCGTACATGTGGCAAACATATAGGAGACAAGAAATCATTGGGTAAGCCTTCAGCCAGATTGGCCATATAATTGACACCAAGAAGACAACTCAATCCTTCGAATGGAACAGTCCTTGGGTAAAATGGACGGTTCAAGGAACTTTTGTCGAACTTTTCATATTCACTTATTTTCCTTTCCCCCGAAGTCCTCAGGAGAACAACTGGGATTATTAAATCAGATTTTATTTTATTTTATTTTATTTATTTATTTATTTATTTTGTTTATGGCCCATCCAAGGCATATCCTAGCTAATGATTGTTTCAGATCTCGAAGATGTATGCAGCCAGTATGGAAAGCAAGTCACTGAGGAGTTAAGCGATGGTTCTACATCCCTATCCTGAAATAATGAATTGTGTTCATATAGGCATTTTGCATGCAGCTATTGTCATAGCTGCTCTGGCTACAGTTTCCTGCTCTGATGGCTCGTCTATGATGAGCTGAGATGGAAACAGGATAACCAGATCGGGTGAGAGAGATTGGTACTGGTAATAACTGGGGGACGTTCTTGCTCTTGAAATCAGGACTGTTATTGGAGAATTTTTCTTGTGGAAGCTAGCAGACAACGAGAATTTTTTTTCTTCTTTTTCGTGCAACCCCTTCTACCCTCGTGCTCGAGAGGCAAATCCAAAGCCAATAGCATCACCTAGGAGCACTGTTTCAAATATCAACGATATCGGCCGACATATCTCACAATATATCTTGTATCCCACTAGTGCGATACGAAACACGCAAGTAGTGCAATATATCCCACATGTTCAATCTAATGAGCATTTTCGAATTTCGATGCTCTTATTTTTTGTAAATCATGTTACAAATTCATGATTTTTCATGTTTTGCATGAAAAATCACGGATTGGGAGCTTCGATTTCAAAATTTGGAGGAGGTAGGGCCGAGTTGCGAAAAATTGAAAAAAAAATCAAAATTTCCCAATTTCTCGCAAATTGTTTGCAATCTTTGTGTTCAAACATCACATCAAACATGTCTGTAACCTAATTTAGTGATTCTTCTTTTGCTTTTGAATGTATTGCTTGTGTTTCCAAACGTCTTCTTACATTTATAAATTATATGGATAGACATTGAATATACTTGCATCAATTCAGTTAGACAACGCATAGATTAGTACCCCATACAATGAAAACCTATTGTGTACTTCTTTTTTGTAATGTTTTGATTTATAAGTGTGTATTGATGTCTTTTTCAACAATCACCGAAGTTTCATCGAAAAATTCAACCAATTTCCCAATGTTTCCAACAACAGCAATACATTACATGATACAACCGATATATTCCCTGCGATAACCGATACGTATCCATATCCCAAGAATGCGATACGCAACGCAATACCGATATTTCGAACACAGCCTAGGAGCATACTGCAGTGTAGCGTTCTAAAATGATGAATTTCAGTTTACCTTTGACCTAATTGAGTGCCTAGGATCAAAAGCATCTATGGGGTACTGTGGAACGTATCCGGTGGCTTTCTGCATTTTCCGAAAGTGATTTTGGTTCCCCAATTCAGGCTCAACTACTCACTTTCTGTTAGCGAACCTACAGGTGGGGCCAAGGCTGCACACACTCTACCACTGAGTTAATAACCCTTGCGGCACTCCCACGGGAAGCCTTACTTTGCCAAAAGCGAGAGAAAGCCCCTCTCTTTACTTTTTACGCCCCCATGATGCCACATAGGAGGGGCAAAGAGAGTGTTGTTTAACCCCTGAAGATCCGTCTAAACATATAGACAACAGGAGATTCATTAACACTAATTGAAATTTATTAAGATAATAAAGAACTTGCAACTCATGCATGGGTGCCATATAGGAGGGGCAAAGAGAGTGTTGTTTAGCCCCTGAAGATCCGTCTAAACATATAGACAACAGGACATTCTTTAACACTAATTGAAATTTATTAAGATAACAAAGAACTTGCAACTCATGCATGGGTAAATGATGATCTAATACCAAGCCCTTTACCCATTTGTCTCCTAAGAACTAAGATACATATGAAGAAACAACATTTAAATGAGATGCAAGAGTTCTCATCTCCAAAATCATCACTGCTAATTCTACAGCCTTGGCTCCAAAATGGAGACCCAAAAATTTTGAACATTTCTTAAGGTTCCTCCAAAAACCAAGCCCTCGGGAAAAAAAAAAAATGGTGAAAATTCTCAAGCCTCCCCAAAGTGCTAAGATTTCCACCTCAATGGATTTGAGCACTCCACCCTACTTGGAGAAAGATAGAGCAATCCACGTTTATCATTCCTTAGAACAACCTCTATCCTGCACAGTGTGACCAGGTTACAATCAAGCACCCACCAAAGTTAAGCTTGCATAAGCCGAATGGAGGGGGCTCCCATGTGTTCCAAGCCTTTTTTATTCTTGACAACACAAATAATAGCCACCATCCACTCCCAAAAGAAATCACTTCCAAAGCCCCACTGAACTCAGGTCTTGCAAAGGCCCACTCAGTAATCATATTGATGAGTCTTCTTTTAATAGTTTCCACAAAAGAAACCTTGTTGTCAAAGACTCCACGATTCCTCCTTTCACAATCCCCATGTAATTGCACATGGCACCATTCTCCAAATAATTTTGCCTCTAACCATAAAAGAGCCATCTGACCACCCTCTAATTAGATTCCCAATGGAATCATTGAGGGCCCAACAAAACCCGTTGTTCCACACCTCTCTTTCCAAATTATAATGGAGGAACAACTGCTCTACCATTTCCTCCTAGCTCAAGAATCTTTTGTGTAAGTTGCCAATTGTCAAAGTTTTACTCGCTATGGCCATCCAAGCCTCCACAGTCCACCCTCACTGGGATGTGATGTGATTACTCTTAAATCTATCACATGGAGGACACTCATCAAGAACATGACTCATGGAAAGAAAGGATGCCCTTGAAGAAAAAAAATTCGCCAATGAAGGCGCCCTTCCAAATATTTTCATCCTTCTTAGACATATCTATATGAACCACCGAATTCCCCATAAGCTCTTAGAAGTGCATGATCTCTTTGTCATTGACATTTCGATGAAGCAAGATATTCTTCTGCAAACCTGAAAGGAGTGACGGAACCATTCAAGTTCGCACGGGTTGGCAAGATTGTGCACACGAACAAAACAAAGAAGAATAATCTCACACGTGAATGTACCCAAGTTGAGGAGGGACCGTGTCCACGCTCCTTAGCTTCCAAAGATAAGTCTTTTTCCCCCAGTCAAAGATAGCTTCCAAAGATAAGTCTTTTTTCCCCCAATCAAAGATTCCTCCTCACTACCATGAAAAAGCAGCCAACCTCTTTCAGTAAGACAGAGAGATGGAACTGCCCCCTCCAGCTTCCCTTACACTATAATTGCTCTTCTATACTCCCATATTACTATAATCCTTCCAGCTGAGCCTACAGCATCTAATGCTACCCAATCACACACACCAATAAAAAGAAAAGGAAAAAGAAAAAAAAAAAAAATAATCCACCAAATCCTACTCTACCTTCTGAAGTTTAGTTTCCTGAAGGACCAAAATCTGAACCTTAAACTGCTTCCTGAATCTCATAATCTGAAATCTCTTCTGACTGCTCCCCAAACCATGGACGTTCCAGCTAATTATCTTCATTTGATTAACAGAAGTGACCCTTGTTGGTGGGGGGCCTTGCACAAAACCTTAGGATCTAGCCTCCCGAAACAAACCAGAATTATGGAATAATAATGCAATGAACTAAATTAAAACATAAACCACACCACACCAGGGATTTTTACGTGGAAAACCCTCAAAGAGGTAAAAGCCACAGGACCTCGTCCAGATCAACAATCCACTATAAAGCAGAATGTTACAACCGATCACAAGCACACACCGCTTGGATCAAACCTTCTTCACTCACACAGGAGTGGATATACAATAAGAGAACAAGAGAAAAACGGAGAGATCTCACCGATCACAAGGACGTAGAAGCGCTGAGACGTGGACTGCAAAGTAGATCACCTCTACGAGCAGAATCTCCCTTCTACAAGCTTCCTCTCTCACTTTCTCTCTCTCTCTCTCTCTCTCTCTCTCTCTCTCTCTCTCTCTCTCTCTCTCTCTCTCTCACCTTTGATAGCCCTAAGCCCTCCTAGAAAATCTTTAGGAAACTTAGAATGCCCTGGAATACACCCCAATCCCGGATACACCCCTTTATATAAGAATAGAAAGAGGTAGAACCCAAATAGGAAACAAAATCTGCAAAATCTGCGTTTCCACAATCGCATCTGCGGAACTCTTCGATGTCACCGAAGGTCTCTCGATGACAGCTTCGATATCATCGACAGATCTCTCGATGATATCGGAACAGGACCAAAACTGTCCAACGACCAGGGGTGAAAATTCTAACAATTATCGATGCCATCGAGCCATTCTCAATGACAGCCTCAGTATGATCTGAAAGTCTCTCGATCATATCGACAGGACCAAAAAATTGTCCAGCAACCAGTAGTGAAAAATTCTGCAATTATCGATGATATCGAAACCTGTTCGATTTCATCGATACCAACAATGAGAAGGAAAAATCCTCATCAAATCTCCCCCTTTTTGACTCAGGAGGAGTTCCCCTTCTTCAAGCCAGTCTGGTTTCTACAAACCTCAAACTTGCCCTTGAGCAAAGCCTTGGTCATCATGTCCGACCCATTATCATCCGTGTGGACCTTCTCAAGCTGTAACACCTTCTATTCCAAAGTATTCCTGATCCAGTGATACCGAATCTCTATGTGCTTTGACTTGGAATGTTGACTTGGATTATTGCTCAAGTGTATAGCACTCTGACTATCGCAATACACCACGTGCTCCTCTTGCTTCAGGCTAAGTTCCTGTAGGAACCTCTTCATCCAAAGCATCTCTTTACATGCCTCTGTGACTGCAATGTACTCGGCCTCTGTCGTCTACAATGTTACGACCTTCTGTAGCTTGCTCTGCCAAGAAATCGCTCCCCCTGCAAACTTGAACATGAACCCCGATGTAAACTTCTTGGAATCTATGTCGCCTGCCATATCTGCATCTGTGTAGCCCTCTAACACAGGTTTTCTATCACCATAGCATAGGCTCAACCTGGATGAGCCTCTTAGATACCGCAGTATCCATTTCACCGCTGCCCAATGTTCATTGCCAGGATTGGCAAGATACCGGCTGACAACACGAACCGCATATGCTATGTCTGGGCGTGTACACAACATAGCATACATCAAACTTCTTACAGCCGACGCGTAGGGTATCTTCTGCATCTCTTCCACCTCTGCCTTCGTCTTGGGACACTGCCTGTCACTCAATCTGAAGTGACCATCCGATGGAAATCTTACCGAAGCCTTTGCATTCATATTGAACCGCTCTAGGACTTTCTCAATATACCACTCTTGTGACAACCAAAGCTTCCTGCTTGCTTATATCACGGGTTATCTCCATTCTAGGATCTGTCTAGCTGGGCCCAAGTCTTTCATCGCAAAAGACTTGCCCAACTCCTGTTTCAGCCTGTCGATCTTCTTGATGTCTTTTCCCATGATGAGCATGTCATCAACGTATAAGAGCAGAACTAAGAAATCACCATCTGAGAACTTACGCGTGAACACGCAGTGGTCCGATTCCGTTCTGTCATACCCATGTTTCAACATAAACGAGTCGAACTTCTTGTACCATTGCCATGGAGCTTGTTTCAGCCCATACAAGCTCTTCCTCAGCCTACACACCATATGCTCCTTGCCCTTGACTTCAAACCCCTCTGATTGGTGCATGTAGATCTCTTCTTCCAGGTCACCATGGAGAAAAGCAGTTTTAACATCTAACTGCTCTATCTCCAGATCCATGCTAGCCGCTAACCCAAGCAACACCCGTATGGATGTCATCTTCACCACTAGTGAGAATATCTCCTCGAAGTCTATACATTTCCTCTAACCAAACCCTTTCACCACAAGTCTGGCCTTGAACCTCGTCTGTGAATTCTTCTGCTCAATCTTCTTTCTGAACACCCACTTGTTGCTCAAAGCTTTCTTGCCCTTAGGCAATTTCACCATATCATAGGTGTGGTTCTTATGCAAGGATTCCATCTCCTCTTGCATAGTTTCAACCACTCCTTATGCTCGTCGGCTAGGGCCTCAGAATAATCTTCTAGCTCTCCCCCATCAGTCAGCATAATGTACTCATGCAGCGAGTACCTCTTGGACGGCTGTCTGTTCCTAGATGACCTCCTCACCTGTGGCTCAACAGGTGGATCAAGTGGGGGCTGCTCCCCTGGTCCATCTTCTGTAGGAACTCCCTCGTCCTCTGCACCTTGCTATACTCCCCCGTCATTAGGCACCATGGGAGGAGTAATCGGATCCATGTCCTCTAGCTCACCTGAACTAGGTCGGTTCTTCTCTGGCTTACCAATGTCTTCTATGCACTGATCTTCAAAGAAAACCACATCTCTGCTCCTGACGAGCTTCCTTTCGATCGGATCCCACAATCGGTAACTGAACTTTTCATCACCATACCCTAAGAACACACACTGCCTGATCTTCATATCGAGCTTGGACCTCTCGTCCTTTGGTACGTGAACAGATGCCCTGCATCCAAACACCCTGAGATGACTGTACGATGGATCATGTCCAGTCCACACCTTCTCAGGTACTTCTCCATTCAACGGGGCTGATGGAGACCTGTTTATCAAATACACCGCCGTGTGCATTGCTTCTCCCCAGAACGTCTTGGGCAATTTCGCATGGGATAACATGCATCTGATTCTCTCAACAATGGTGCGATTCATTCGCTCAGCTACACCATTATGCTGGGGGGTCTTGGGAACCGTCTGTTCATGCCGTATACCCAGGGACTTGCAGTACTCATGAAAGTCGCCAATATATTCACCATCATTGTCAGTGCGGATGCACTTCAATGGTCTACTTGTCTCTCTCTCGACCATAGCATGAAATAATTTAAACACACCAAAGACCTCGTCCTTGGATTTCAAAGCATAAACCCAAACCCTCCTAGATGCATCATCTATAAAAGTAACAAAATACAATGCCCCACCCAAGGTTTTTGTCCTCATAGGACCACAAACATCAGAATAAACCAAATCTAATGCATGCACTTTATTGACATAAGCAGTTTTAACGAATGAAACTCTACGCTATTTCCCTGATAAACAATCAATACAGGTTTCGAGAGATGTACCTGTCACGTCTGGAAGGAGCCGCTTCTTTGCTAGTACCTGAAGCCCTTTTTCACTCATGTGGCCTAGACGCCTGTGCCACATGCAAGGTGTCCCGTATCGGTATCGGTTGGCATAACGGTGCCCTCCAAAACTGATACGGATATGGGGGTGTAACGGCGATACGGGGGTGTAACGGTCCGTAATGGCACAAAAATTTTTTTGCCACAAAATATGAAAAAATATGGATTAAATCCGGAATATTCTAAGCATTCCAAATATGCATTCATTTATAAATTGGAACATGTTTATGGTGGTGTAACGGTCCACTCTTTGGTGAAAAGTTGTATCGGACTGTCTGATTAATTTTTGAACCAAGTAACCTGAATTTGACTACAAAATTCATATATTTAAATTTCTAAATATCTAATTTATATACTTAACATCTTGATATCATTTCTCCCAAAAAAATGAAATTAAATTCAGGTAGATGGCGTTGCCAATTTGGGGCTAACTTGGAGGACTAATCTATGCTCCAAATCAGCTTCAAATTCATGCAATTTATTGTTATTATCCTACTTATGAATTAGTGAACATTTATTGGATAGTGAATCATGAAAAAAATCAAAAGGCCCTATTTTAAAAAATAAAAGTCCACAAATTAACAATTTAAACTATTCAAACAATTTGATTTTAGCATTATGAGTTCGCAATTGTTGTCCATAATTTAATTGCTAAATTTTAAGTTAATATATGTCTCGTGTACAATTTAAGGCCTGAATTAAGTGGGACTCGGATGGTGAAGTGTAGCACACGTGTCAAAAATTTTTGGGCCCCACCCGTGACAAATGTGTTATATCCACACCGTCCATCCATTTTGCCAAATAATTTTAGGGCATGAGCCCAAAAATGAGGCACATCCAAAGCTCAGGTGGACTGCACTATAAGAAACAATAATAATTAAACGTTCACCATTAAAAATTTATTGGGGGCTATAAAAGTTTTAGATCAAGCTGACATGTGTTTTCCCTTCATCCACGTCAGTGTGACCCAATTAATAGGTTAGATTGAAATTAAACATTACAGTGGACCTTAAGAAATTTTTAATGGTGAGCGTTATATAATCCCTGTTTCCTATCGTGTGGTCCACCTGAGATTTGGACATTACTAATTTTTTGGACCTGGACATAAAATGACGTGGCGAAATGGATGGACGACATGGATAAAATATATACATCATGGTGGGGCCCACCCGGATCTGATCAGATTGATGAAAAATAAACGTTACGTTGGGCCCTAACGGTGAAAATCATTATCTACGCTGCTATTTTTGGTGTCTTGCAGATGATCTTTGGGTATAATTCAATTTTTTAGTAGTGCTCTAAAATGATATCTGAAAATAGATGAACGGTGTAGATATAATAAATACATCATTGTGGAGCCCATGTAACTTTGATCTCCTTCGAACCGTTCATACAACTCGAAGCTCGAGGAGTGTCAGCGCTCGTCTCAGCGTGACACGTACCTACAGCAGGCGTGGTACACCTGCAAATGAAAAAAAAAAAAAAAAAAAAAGAGGGACCGAAACCGAAAAGAAAAAAAAGAAAAGAAAAAGGGGAAAGAAGAGAGAAAAAAAAAAGAGGGAAAGAGGGAAAGACGGAAAGAAAAGAGAGAGAGAGAGAGAGAGAGAGAGAGAGAAGAAGAAGAAGAAGAAGAAGAAGAGGAGGAGGAGGAATTCATAGCAAGCAACATGAGGCCATGGTACGGGCATGAAGCCTTGCCCGAGAAGAAGAAGAAGAAAGAAGAAGAAAAGGAAGAAGAAGAAGAAGAAGAAAGAGAAGAAGAAAAAGAAAAGAAAGAAAAAGATAAGTTTTTTTTTTTTTTTTTAAAGGCAGTAACAATAACTGGTCCGTAACGGCCGTTATGGACCGTAACGGCCATGTAACGGCCGTTATGGACCGTAACGGCCCCGTAACGGCCGTTTCGACCCCGTATCGCGTAACGATGTCAACCGTTACCGTTACGTATCGGCCGATACGGCCGTATCGTAACAGATATGGGACACCTTGGCCACATGTCTATAGTTGAATCTTCCGCTGCGTTCAACCCACCCTTGCACATACTGACACATGCCTTGTAAAGGGTGCAACACTTCTTTCCTCTGACCACGATTAACGAACCCTTGATGAGCTTCCATCGCCCATCAGCAAACCGGCTTTCATAACCATCATCATCCAGCCTTCTCGTCAACATCAAGTTGAGGCGAAGGTCTAGAATATGCCTCACATCCCTGAGAACCAATGTACAGCCCACATCGGTCTTCACACAAATATCACCGACTCCCACGATTTTTGATACGCCAGAATTTTCCATCTTCACAGTCCCATAGTCACCTGACTTGTAGGTTGTGAAGAAGTCCTTGTGTGGAGTCGCATGAAAAGAGGCTCCCGAGTCAATCACCCAGTCGGTGTCCTGACTCGTAGCCGTGAGACAAACATTATGATCTGCTGAAAGAATAATAACGTCGCCATCTGTAGCGACCGCAGTGGAATTTGATTCATCTTCCTTCCCTTTTCCTTTCTTGTCGTTTTTCTTACCACGACATTCATGCTTGTAGTGGCCCTTCTTGCCACAATTCCAGCAATCAACATATTTTCTATTACTCGACTTGCCTCTTGATTTATCTCGGGCCTTCCCGCCCTTCTTGTTCTTTCCTCTCCCCCGTTCTTGTGTTACAAGGGCCTCTTGCTGAGTAGACCCCTGAGACTTCCTCCTTGTCTCCTCATTGAAGAGACAACTGGTCACCTGTTCCATAGATATCTTTCCGTCTGGCGCGGAGTTACTTAGAGACATCACCAATGTCTCCCAACTGTCAAGCAATGAACTAAGCAAAAGTATAGCCTGCAATTCATCATCCAGGACCATCTTCATAGAGGAGAGTTGGTTCACTACATTGCTGACCTCATTCATGTGCTCGGCCACAGAACCACCATCCTTGAACTTGAGATTCACAAGTCGCCTTATCAGAAAAATTTTATTACTGGCTGTCTTCCTCTCATACAACCCTTGTAATTTCAGCCATAGGCTAGCGGTTGAGGTTTCCGTAGACACATGGTGGAATACAGAATCATCCAACCATTGTCTAATAAACCACATCGCCTTTCGGTCCATCTTCTTCCAATCATCATCAGTCGTATCCTTGGATTTTACTGATATGCCTAAAATTGGAGAATATAGGTCCTTGCGATAAAGCAAGTCCTCCATCTTAGCCTTCCATATGGTCTAGTTAGAACCATTGAGGCTGATCATCCTTGATGAGCCACCTTCCATAATTCAAAACCGATCCTACCCGTTCAATGAACTTAGCTCTGATACCACTTTGTTAGGGGGCCTTGCACAAAACCTTAGGATCTAGCCTCCCGAAACAAACAAGAATTATGGAATAATAATGCAATGAACTAAATCAAAACATAAACCACACCACACCAGGGATTTTTACGTGGAAAACCCTCAAAGAGGTAAAAACCACGGGACCTCGTCCAGATCAACAATCCACTATAAAGCAGAACGTTACGACCGATCACAAGCATATACCGCTTGGATCAAACCTTCTTCACTCACGCAAGAGTGGATATATAATAAGAGAATAAGAGAAAAACGGAGAGATCTCACCGATCACGAGGACGTAGAAGCGCTGAGACATGGACTGCGAAGTAGATCACCTCTACGAGCAGAATCTCCCTTCTACAAGCTTCCTCTCTCACTTTCTCTCTCTCTCTCACCTTTTGATAGCCCTAAGCCCTCCTAGAAAACCTTTAGAAAACTTAGAATGCCCTAGAATACACCCCAATCCCGGATACACCCCTTTATATAAGAATAGAAAGAGGTAGAACCCAAATAGGAAACAAAATCTGCAAAATCTGCGTTTCCGCAATCGCTTCTGCAGAACTCTTCAATGTCATCGAAGGTCTCTCGATGACAGCTTCGATATCATCGACAGGTCTCTCGATGATATCGGAACAGGACCAAAACTGTCCAGCGACCAGGGGTGGAAATTCCAACAATTATCGATGCTATCAAGCCACTCTCGATGACAGCTTCGATATGATCTGAAAGTCTCTCAATCATATCGACAGGACCAAAAAACTGTCCAGCAACCAGCAGTGAAAAATTCTGCAATTATCGATGATATCGAAACCTGTTCGATTTCATCTATACCAACAATGAGGAGAAAAATCCCAATCAACCCTTGTTCCCCTCCTTGCAACTTCCGATCTGCTTCCTGTGCCAGAAATTGCTGGATCTCCAATGCTGACCATGGAGAAAAAGGGGTCAAAAATGATCATTGAAGGAGAATGATGATCAAGACGGTAGAAATGATAGAGAAGGAATCTGAAGTGACACGAAAACTTGAGTTGAGCAGGTAGGAAAAAAGAAGAATAGATTATAATAACATACAAGGAGAGAGACTATGCTATCTACATTAAACATGGAATGTATAATGTGATGATGAAGTTCACAATGCGACTGCTGATATTTTAGTAAGACACAAGATGGTATCATATGACATCTCCACCGTTGACATGGAACATGTTTAGGGAAATTGTAACTATTGATCTGGTATCCACCACATGGAGGAGCCATATCCCAAAAAGCATACCGAGTTGTCTATCCTAGTTATCCAAACGATGCATTTTATTTTTATTTTTAAATTGAATGTGGGATACCCATTGCCCTTGATGTGTGCTGACTGCTGAATGAATCATGGAATGTAGAGAGAAGCAAGCCTCCATCAGCATCACTAGCAAACCTCTTCAATTAACCAAAACTGCAAACACACAGACTGTCTCAGGATAATTTGTGGCCGAGAAAATTACCAGCATAAGGAATGAGCATGTTGGAATCTTGGACGAGCGCACCAATCCTCATTTGCAAGTTAATACAGCGTGTCTGTGCAACGCTCACTGCCCAAATGAATCTCTCAGGATCACGGGCAAGACGCTTTATTTTAAGAGGAACACCAGAGTGCTGTTTATGGTTGAACATAAAACCAATGTGTTAAAGGGAGCGTAAAAAGCCATTGGAGTGGATTATGAAAACGAGTATGGGTACTCCTTACCCAATTCTTTTCCCAAAATTCTAATGCCCGCTGCTGCTGCTCCTTCATAGTCAAAGCCAGATTTTGGTCCTGCAACTCTGTAAGCTCCTCCTGCAAAATACGTAATAACAGAAAAGTATAATAAATCATTGAGCAAATTGGTTTTAAGTTTTAACTAAATGGAAGGAAACAATGTGCAGCCCATGTGTAGAGGATCATGGGGTCCTGATACATTAAGGCATGACAAGGGTCCTGATTCACCCAGTCCATACAGGAAAGGGCCATGGTTTGGCGATCTAGACCGCTGATCTTTTGGGCCCAATGTTAGATGTCCCAAAAGCCTTTCAGACTGGAAGATCCTATCTGTCCACTATTTGGCTCTTTTCACACCTGCTGTTTGTTTTTTTAATGGTTTGTTTTATGCTACCGATCAAAGCACCTTCCAATGCTCTATATAAAGTTACTACCATAGAGTGCAATCTCAATTTCACAATCAATGCACCAAAAGGAATCTATATGCAGCAGACAAAAAGCAAGCTGCCAAAGAATCCAAGGAAATGACATAAATGGAATTTTAAGCAGCAACAAAAAGAAATGAAAAAAGAAAAAAAAGAAATTGACTGCATCGCAATCCATTAAAAATTGAAATTGTCTTCTCCTGCGACACACCTCGGTTGCCAGAAGCAAGCTAGTGCACTCATCTGCACTAGGTAAAAAGTCACCATACAGTTGCCAGAAATTACCCTCACGATCAAATGCAAACAAGAGAAGGCATGCTAACCTGAGGTCCCAATCTGTCTGTGGCAATGAAATAAATAAGACAACAAACAAAGACAATGTCATTAAATTTCATCATCCACTAAATAAGAAATGAATTAGTTCTGCATTTGGACATATGAGTGAATTGAATAATGTAACTACCATTTAAAGTCAAACCCTCAATATGGATACTCAGGAAATTACAATTTGGCTCAATCCAAATGCTAAGTAGGAAATTATAATGTGGTTATTTCCATGTCATTAAACTCATAATAGCAATTCAATTAGATAACATATTCAAATGCACTCATAAAAAAGCAAGTTGAGTAACCACCACGACAACTGCGAAAGAATAAGACTCAAAATAAAAGTCAAAACTCAAAACTCTAGGATACAAGCCATCAAACAAATTCAAAGAGAAAATGAGGTTCCATAATGCAATAGAATGGAATCGATCATGTAGATTCAACGAAAAGATTGTGAAGATTAGCCGCAGTTAGTTAACATTAGGTACATGTAGTTCACAAACAATGTGCAAATCAAGAGCAAGTGATGTGAATGCTATGATACTACTCTGTAAAAAAAAAAAAAAAAAAAAAAAAAAAAAGAAACAATACAACCTTCATTGCAGGAACCTTCTACCTTGGGTGCTACTACTGCCTAGGATTTCTGAGCAAGCATCCAGATCCTAGGTTTTTACTTTTGCTAAAATTTGAAACAGACATTACCCATCAACCCCAAACTC
The DNA here is from genome assembly GCA_030180095.1 of Magnolia changhungtana. Lineage (NCBI taxonomy): Eukaryota > Viridiplantae > Streptophyta > Magnoliopsida > Magnoliales > Magnoliaceae > Magnolia > Magnolia changhungtana. The sequence continues at coordinate 3,581,721 of JASAUF010000360.1, forward strand.
ATGTAATATATGCCACCCTCCTACTAATGCATATCTCTAACCATTTGGCATCGTTCCTCCTAAAAATTTTAAGAAAAAATTTGAAATTAAATTTGGATGAATAGTGTCGCCGATTTGAGGGACCACTCGAATGCCACCAAATCAGCCTGGAATTCATGCAATCTATGACATTTATCCCTCTAATGCAATTGGCCCCAAATTATGCTTATTCCATCATCTGGCTATCAAATCAGTGGTCATTTACTGGATGGTGAAGAATTAAAAATATCCAATGGTCCTATTTCAACAAACAAGGGTCCGCAAATCACCGGTTAGGATCATTCAAATTCAAACAATTTAATTTTGAGATTGCGACTAAGCAATAGCGGCCCCCACATTTTAATCGGTTTACTTTGATTTAATACATGACACGTACGAATTTCTTAGTGCAAGTGTATCATGCTTCATATACCACCAGAGTATGTACAAAGAGAAAAGAGAAGGTCTCAAGTCAAACCGCTTGGACCACAAGCTACGGTCAACCCCACCTAGTGGTTAAGTACATGTGAAATACAACCTTTCCAATAGATTGGCCCCAAAAATGAGGCTCACCTAGTGCAAAAATCATCCATATCTACTCATCAATTAGCCACACCATAGACAAACATTTCTAGCCATTGACAAATGGCAAAATACAAATGGGGTCAATATGCCTAAGTTTTGCAAAAGGTGATCCTTATGATGGGGCCAACCTATTGGATGGATTGGATGTCTCACACACATGAAACTTTGGAAGTTATCCGTTGGTGGACCGTAACTTATAGTCCAACTAGTTGGACCTTCTCTTGTAAAAGTTTGGACATAATAAAGCCATGTTGCAACATGCTTTTGAAAAGATAGAGAGAGACGCACTTGCACTCTTCTAGAGAGATGCACTTACATCTAAGAAGAAGAAGAAGGCGAGAGCGAGGGAGAGAGAGTGAGAGAGAGAGAGAGAGAGAGCTTTCTTCCCCTCCAGAGAAGAGCATTGTTGTATTGAGCGATCACATAATCGCTTACAAAATTTTGAGTGAGTGGATTGCATATACGAAAATGCTGCGCACAGTGGTCCAACGGTCATATTTATAACGTCTTGAGGTTTTTTTTCAAATCTTCCCCTTTTTTGCATGCACCCCCTCCCTCCTTATTTTCACTACTCTAAGCCTTTTCTCTCTCTCTAATCTCTCTTATTAAGTTTATCTCTCTTAGTCTTCTTATTAATCTCTCTCATATACTTCTATATTCAAGCCTTTCCACTCAAGAGATTAAGATTCAAGACTCTTTCTCTCTCACACACACACACTTCTCACTCTCTCTCTCTCTCTCTCTCTCTCTCTCTCTCTCTCTCTCTCTCTCTTGCATTTCTATAATTCCCTTTCAAGTTTGATTGTTTTTCTTTTTAGAAAAAGAATCAAGAGTTTCAACTTTCAACTTTCAAGTTTGAAGGAATGAATTGAAGACAACAAGACAAGTACAAAACTACAACTTACAAGAAACAAGGGGTGAAGCCTCAAGGGCAACACTACAAGCTCTACAACTAGTCAAATACTCATGTCCAAGATTCAAGAATCAAGTTCAAGACTCTCTCTCTCTCTCTCTCTCTCTCTCTCTCTCTCTCTCTCTCTCTCTCTCTCTCTCTCTCTCTCTCTCTCTCTCTCTCTCTCTCTCTCTCTCTCTCTCTCTCTCTCTCTCTCTCTCTCTCTCTCTCTCTCTCTCTCTCTCTCTCTCTCTCTCTCTCTCTCTCTCTCTCTCTCTCTCTCTCTCTCTCTCTCTCTCTCTCTCACATTGTGTCTTCTTCCCTGTTTTCTTCTTTAAAACCCAATTAGAATAACTCGAGTTAGAAGTATGGGCACTATCGCAATACAAGCAATGCTAATGAAAAATCTGCAATAGTGTGTGAACTTTGTGGGTTTGTAAGTACCGATATCAATAGATGACACAAACAATGCTAAGATCCAATGCAACAACATGCCTAACTCTTACTCTAGAGATCCAAGAGATCCAAAAGGAAATCATGGAGTACATTGAAAAACGTTCTAGAAAAGGCATGACAATGTGGTACTTAGAGAAGAACATATGGAACAAGAAGCTTACGAGAATATTTATGTTATTGATGTCGATGATACCCCTCCTACATCAATCAGAGGTTCTAAACCATCCAAAAGATCCAGTGGGTATGGGCCATTGGATAGGTGATGTAGACTACATCCCAATGATGTTGTTGAGAGGTAAAGGACCCACACAAATAACAATAGAAAACCTCCATAAAAGTAAAGATATGAAAACCACAATTCAATATTGCTAAGTGGTTATACCAAGTCGATGTTGCTTTCAATATCATTAAATTGAAAATTTATCAAAGTAATGGTTGAAGCAATAGGTTAATTTGGACTTGGACCTAAGTCCCCTTCATATAATGAAGTGAGGGAAACATGCTTTAAGGCATAGGTTGATTTTATTAGAAACTTTATTGTTGAATACAAAGAGGTATGGAAAATCTATGGATGTACTTTAATGGCCAATGAATGGAATCGTCAATGCACATTGATTAACTTTCTCGTTAATCATCAGACTGGACAATGTTCTTAAATTCATCAATGCATCAGCTCATTCTTATGTGATTAAATATTTGTTTACATTGCTAGATATTGTAGTTGAAGAAACAAGAGAAGAATATAATGTCCAAGCTATCACGGACAAGGTATGGAGAAGCGACATCGTTTATTTTGAACTCCAAACGTAGCACATTGTATAGATTTAATGTTAAAAGGTATAGGTAGGTTGTATATTAAGGTGATTGCTAGAGGTAGAAAAATCATTATGTTTATGTATAAACATGCCCTTCTATGCCATAACATAAGAAAACGCATTGGCTATAATTTACTTCGTCCAACCCTCACCCAATTTGCAGTGGCCATTTTAATACTACAAAGGTTGTGTGCAAAATAATAATAATAATAATTAATAATAATTTAAGCTTAAAAGCTTTGTAATGTCAACTGATTGGAATAACAGACCTTGGTCAAAGAAGGCCAAAGGAAAGTTCAACAAACTATCCTTTTGCAATCATTCTGAACACTAGTGTTGAAGGTACTGAAATCTTCAGAACCCTTGGTCTGTTAAGATTAGTGTACAGTGATGAGAAGCCAACAATGGGATACATTTATGACTTTAATTATAAAGAATGTGATTATAGCCCTATATTAGATATTATCGATAAAAGATTGGGTAACCAAATGTCATCTCCATTGTATTCAGCTTCTTATATCCTTAAGCTGACCATATTATTCTATTTTGTCGATCGCAGTAAGGCAGAAGTGACGTATATGGTAGGATTTCTTATTTATTGAAGAAAATGGTTCCAAATAAAAATGAACATGATAGGGTTTCTAGACTATTGGACTTCTATTGAAGGGTGCGGGGATTTTCTCAAAAGACGGTCATCAGACATAGAACTATGAATTGCCAAGTGTGAACGTTTTAGCAAGTTGTTCTAACTTAGAATGATTTCTTACAATCTAGAAAGTCTAACTTACTTTAATTGTTGTTTGTACAACTGACTAGTGGTTAATGTATGGAGTGAACCCAAACAAGAAGGATCCAACATTGAAGAAATTGGCCATGAAACTTCTTGGCCTCACAAGCTCTGCAAGCGGTTACAAGCGCAACTAGAATACATATGTTCATTCGAGTACAACCCTTCTCCCACTCGCATATGCCATTTAACAACATTGGTTGCTATAGTAGATACATTTCTTTTAACTTTTTTGGTTTGTTTCTCCGGTTACTATGCATAACGGCCCTAGGCCGTTACAGTTTGGGGAGATATGGCAGACCTACATTGCTTTGTATATATGCGCAAAGCATAAATACCGATGGCATACAGTCTTGTGTGTCTTGATAATATAATATAATATATATATATATATATATATATATATATATATATATATATATATATATATATATATCTTAGTTATTATCCTTTAGTTATCTTTTAGATTTCTTTTGGTTATCTGATTTTTTTTAGTAATTGCTTGCTTGTAAAAAGATTATCTTTGTAATCAAGAAATTTAAATTTTTTTTTTTTAAATTAAAAAAAAAAAAAAGGGATTATAGAGTTGAAGAAAATCGATATTCTATCTTTTCCTTTTCCCTATTTCTACATGGTATCAAAGCCTCTTGGTTGATTTTCTTTTGCTACTTTGAGAGTCTACCGTCCATCTCTCTCTTCTCAGATCTTGTATGATGATGGAGAAACAGATTTACACTCATCATCATCATGCAGGGTCCATAGATGAGAAAAAGTAGACTTAGATGGTTACGTCATGTGCAATAGAGACCAAGAACCACATCAGATAAGAGCAAGTCGGTACAAGTTGAAAGCTTTAAAAGGGCAAGGGGAAGGCCCAAAAGGACGTAGATGGAAGTAGTAAGAAAATATTAGATGGCCTATGGTCTAATTGATGGTCTAACCCTTGATAAAGTGGAATGGTGGAATAGGATTCATAAAGCCGAACCCAATTAACTGGGATAAGGCATAGATGATGATCTTCATCATCATTACACAGGGTCCACCCCCCTTCCAACCCTCCAACACGGTCACTACCGCAAATTTATTCTCCGATTCAATTATCTTGAGCTTCTAGTCAAAACCAAGGCCATCACCAATTTGCTATCAAATTATTATCAAGCCACTGAGAGAGCCATCAATTCAAATCATTGCCATTGGAAGTGTTGCATCCATCAAAAAAGCCAACAGTTCAAATCCCAGCCACCGGAAGTGCCATTAGATCCTTCGATGGCCACCGGATATGCACATCCCAGGAGTCATCAAAAGTACAGTCTGCCTCTCTGGAAACTCCCAGACTCATCAGCAACCTGGCAATGCATGATATACATGCTCCAGCTTGAGGGGGAGTGTTGCAGTACACAACTCTGTGTAGTTGTAGAGCACCATATTGATCATGTATAGTCTTGTACGATCCTAATGAACACCATATTGGTGTATGTCTCTATTTATCTTTTTAGATATCTTTTGGTTATTTGATTTATTTTGTTACTTATCTCTTTGTAAACAGAAGATTATCTTTGTAATTAAGAGATAATAAATAAAGATTCTGGAGGAGGAGAAAATAGACATTCTCCTCTTCTTTTTCCTATTTGTACAATCCTCATTACGCTTGATTGAACTATCTCATGCTGCTCTCCATCATTTTATCTCATGTTAGAACTCTAGGCTACTTTTTTTCTTTTTTGAAGGATAAATGGAATCTTATTAAAAGAAAAGAGAGAAATGATACAAAATGGAAGATGAGGAATCATCCAATCACAACTATGATCAAGAATCATCCTATAGGCTGCTTCTCATGACCTAATTCTTATTTCTATCCTTCCTTGTCTTCCCACCCATCGATCTCAATATCCTCGATCTCCTCTCTTCCTTATTTCTACATGTCCAACACTTTGCCACATGGAATAGCCAGTCATAGTTAAGAACTAATTCTTAGTACAAAACAAGACAATCTCTACTTCAAAATTTCATGCAAGACATGGGCTTCATATTGATAAGGCATTTATTTAGATTCTTGGAAAGATATGTACATGCTGTGATTAGTTTATTTATTCTTACATGCATTTACTGATTAAGACTTAACTATATAGTTTTATGCATGAGAGTTATAACTTTCAAATGTATCAATCGTTAGGTAACTCATACATACCATTGGCTTTGGATATTAAAAAACAAGAAAATTGCATAAGTTGTCTTTTGACGACTTCAGAACTATCCTGAGAAGGATTTAAAGTCACGAGTCTCACTTTCCATCCACTTTTCTAATTGCCTTGTACAAGACAAACTCTTGGTTTCTCTTCGTCTGCTTCTTTTTTATATTTTATAGCCTAGCCTTGAAAGTTGCTGCTTGCTTTAATGCGTCTTTTATATTATCAAGAAAACAAGTAAGAAGAATGATCATCGACAGCCTGTTACACGAACTTCATATGAAACCAAGCTCATTTGCCAACAATGGTATGTCCATTGAACGTCCAAGCCATGCATAATGTGGTCCACTCCATGAAATCAACTGGCAAAAAAAATCAGATTCGGTCCACTCATCGGGTGAGCCTCATGTGTACACTGAATCAAGCCATCAGCTTGTCTGTTTAAAGCATTTATTGTTTTCATAGAGGTGCACCATCTAATAAGAAGACCAGCCTAATTTTTGCATGATTTTATACTCATGGTGGGGCCCACTTATGCATTGCTCAGAAGTCCTCTGGTTGGTACAATGAGAGAATTCCTCCAAACAGTAATGTTCCGCTGTCTGTTGGATTAGTGTGATCTTTTCAATACTGAACTATTGGTTGAAGTATGACCAGAAATTCTGCACTTCTGTTGCAAATTTGCAACCTACAACCCAATATTTTGGGACTACAAAATAGATCCATCATTAAAAAAAAAAAAAATTAATTAAAAATCAATATACGTATATGTGTGTGTGTGTGTGTGTGTGTGGCTGCAATAGAGAGACAGAAATATAAAACATGAAGGCAAATGCATCCGAGAAATAGAGAACTGTATCTGAGAAATAGATAACTATGTATAGAAGAAGAAAATAACAATAAAAATTTATGCACTGCACGAAAACAATAGCAGAATTACAGTTACCTCTGGATTGGTTGAGTTGATAATATCAAATATAGGATGACCTATTGGCACAATATCGGGAAAAAACATCCATGGAAGTTTTTTACTTATAGTTAACATCAACTCCAATGGAATCTCCATAATAACCTGCAATTGAGTAAAGAAATAGCATCAATATCATGGAACTGGGGGGAAATCCAAATTTTCCAATTTAAAAATAAATAGTATCAAGTGGAACTACAAACATCTCTCAGAATAAATAAATAAGTGGAACTAGCCATGGATCAGCATCAGCTTTGTGTAAAATGAGAACTTGACTGAAAGCATGAATCCCTTGCACCAATACGATAATATTACAAGGGAATTCAAATGCCTGCAACTGCAGCTCTTCAAGAAGGCTATGCAGGGAAACTCGTGGGTATCAAATAGTTGAAATTGATTAAAAGAATGTTATTAACAAGGTAGACAATGCTTACTATGAATCATTGAACCTAGCACTTAGTTATTTTCAACAACATTTGAGAGAGTTTCAACTTAAACAATTTGTTAACTTATTTAGATAAAGAAGCTAAATATCACTGACAGTGACACCATAGCCAAGGAAGGTGTAACAAGATTGACTCTTTGTATAGGGGGCGTCTGTCTGTCCCCTCCGCTATATATTTCCTTACAATTTTAAGGAAGTTTACGTTACGAGCATTAAAAATTAAATACATATTAAACATTTTTGCTAAATCCAAAACTACATTGTCAATGATTATATTATAGTTGCACGACACGTGAAGCAAAGCGGCAACAGATTTGGATGCGACAGCAAGGAAGAGTATGTTTCAAAATGCAAGCAAGGCTCCTTTCAATACTTGAGGCAAAATCATTTGGAGAATGTTTCCATTAGCAATCATGTGAGAAGTATGGATAAAAAGAAATAGAACTTCTGAAGATCTTCATGTTGCCCTGAATAGATAGTCAGAAAGATAAAAAGAGCTCTAAGAATTTGGGGTTGTGCCTCTTCCAAATTCTCCAGTAACACCAGATTTTCACCGGCATTCTGTCAAAGTGGACCATTGGTACTCTGCCTTCTTGTTGGTGGAGGTAAAATACAGATTGAAGGTCTATTTGAGTCCCAGTCCGTCAAGGATTAGTGGTGTTCCCACTGATGATCATGGATTGGTGAAGTTCACCCACTCAGGAGATTTTTGCTAATTGAATGGAAGCTCCACCTGATATAGAAGCAACACCGACTATAGCACTGACCTAGAGCTAAAGTAAATGTTAGAAATACAACCACGTGGGTTGCCTTTTAACCACTTGTATATAAGGTATTTAGATTAAACTACGTATGGTCTTTATAACCATTTGTTGTAACCGACCTAAAGCTTGCAACAACTATATATAGGGGAGTCTTGTAAGGAGAAAAACAACAAAGTACAAAAATCTTGTGTATACAAAATTAAAATACACAACTATTACAAATCACAACTACACCTTACACATGTTAAGTTACACATTCACGCCTACAAGACTCTCTACTAAGACACAATTAGCAACTACTCTAATAACACATCACACAACTACAAGTACTCACATCTCACAGTACTTTTCTCACTACATTGTACCTCACGGCTACTCACACTTTCTCACAACTTCACTTCATCTACAAGTTCAGATACAACTTTTACATCATTGGGGCCAAATACAACATAATTGCTAGATGACGTTAATTGAGATATAGATAGTAGATTCTTTTTCATACTTGGTAAGTGGAACATTCGTTGTAGTTGTGCTTCATTCTTGCTAGATATGGGTATGCAAGTAGCTTTCCCTACGTGAGTGATTGGTAGTCGTGTGTTGTTGGCCGTAACAACCAGTGTTTTATGTATCGATGATATCGGCCGATATATCCCATGATATATCTTGTATCCCACCTATGCGATACAAAACACACAAGCAGTGGGATATGTCCCACACGTTCGATCTGGTGAGCATTTTCGATTTTCGAATCTTTTTTTTCTGTAAATCATGTTAAATCAATATCAAAGGAGCTTTGATTTTGAGATTTGGAGGAGATGAGTCAAGTTGTAGAAAATTGAAAAAAAATAATAATCAAAATTTCCCAATTTCTCGCAAATCGGTTGCAATCTTTGTGTCCAAACATAAAATCAAACATACATGTAACTTGATCTAGTGATTCTTCTTTTGCTTTTGAATGTATTGCTTGTGTTTCCACACATCTTCTTACATTTATAAATTATATGAATATACTTGCATCAATTCAATTAGACAACGCATGGATTAGGACCCCATACAAAGAAAACCTATTATGTGCACTTGTTTTTTTATAATGTTTTAATTTATAAGTGTGTATTGATGTCTTTTTTAACAATCACTGAAGGTTATTGAAAAATTCAACTAATTTCCCAGTGTTCTCCCATGTTTACAATAGCAGCAATACATTACACGATACAACCGATATATCCCATGCGATAACCGATACATATCAGTATCCTGAAGGTGCAATACGTAATGTGATACCGATATTTCCAACTACCTTGCCACCGTTGTACCTGGTAAGGGTTACACACTTTGATTTATCTTATGTCATGTGATTTGAAATCCCGAATCAACGATCCAATCTTGATCATAGTTGATGTCTTTAGGATTAAAGACCGTGGCAAGTGTTATCTCTTTGCAATTATCAATAGCGGCACCAAATGCTACCTCTTGGCTCCTTGAAGTAGTACATCTGGCCTTGTCTAAACCAGTGTTCGAAATATCGATACTATCGGCCGATATTATCGGTATCGCGGACCAACAATACAAAATCCTTCGAAAGAGATCAAAAAGTTTTTAAAAATAAAAAATAAAAAAATTACGCCAATATCGTTCGGGATAGCGTCATTATCCGAAAAAATCGGAAAAAAAAAATTCTATAGGATGGATTTCGGTATCTGTAAAAGAGATCATCATGATCGAAAGCAACCATTTGGTGGGCCATTCGAATCGAAGCTTCGTTCGTAGGTTACCGCGGACAAAATCTCCGGTTTTGGAGAGAAATCTGTCGAAATCCTCGCCGATACTTGAGATTTGCGAGAAATTTTAAGGAGCGCCCGAGCCCTTTTTAAGGAAATGAAATACCGCACGCCACCAAGCTGCCAGGTGTGTTGACGTCACCAAGTTTTGTGGGTCCCATCATGAGGTATGTGTTATATCTAGACCATTCATCCGCTTGGCGAGATCTTCATAAGGCTTGAGCCGAAAAATAAGACAGATCCAAAGATCAAGTGGACCACACTGCAAACAGCAGTGGGAGATTGAACGTCTACCATTGAAACCCTTTCGGGGGTCACAGAAGTTTTGGATCAATATGATATTTATTTTTCCTCTTCATCCAGGTCTGTGTCACCTAATTAACAAATTGGATGAAAAATAAACGTTATAGTGGGCCCTAAGAATGTTTTAACGGTGAGAGTTAGTCCCCATTGCAATTTGTGGTGTGGTCCACTTGAGCTTTGGATATGACGCATTTTTGAGTTCATGATCTAAAATGATTTCTCCAAATGCATGAATAGTGTTGATATAATAAATACATTATTGTGGGGCCATGTAACTTTGAAACGTTCGTGCAACTCAAGCTTGAGCAACGCCAGTGCTGGACGCGGATTTCCTGCGAGAGCCTTTGGAAGGAAGTTCCTACGCTTGAAACCTTAGGTGGGGCCTACTATGATGTTTGTGAGGAATCCACTCCGTCCATCCATTTTGTGAGATCATTTTAGGACATGGGTAAAAAATGAGCAGGATCTGATACTCAAGTGTGCCGAAAACGTGAGGATTGAACATTCACACTTGAAATATTTGTGAGGCCACATAAATTTTGAATTAAACTAATATTTGTATTTTCAATTCATCCCAGTAGGAATGACGTTATGAACGGTATGGATGGCATGTAAACATCACTGTCAACCCAGGGAGGTTTCAACGGTAGGAATTTCCCTACCCACCTTTTCCTTTAGTGCGGCCCACTTTAGCCTTGGATCCTACTCACTTTTGCTCTCAAGTTCTAAAATGAGCTCAAAAAACAGATGGACGGGGCGGATTTCTTACAAACATCACAATGGGCCCCACCTGGGTTTCGAGCGCAGGAACTTAGCAAGAAATCTGCGCCCTCACCGCCTGTATTCCCAGTGTGGTGGGAAGCGGATGGCGTAGTGAGCAGTGTGCTTTGTAAACTTTGTGGGGCCCACTATAATTCGTGTATTTTATCCACTCCGTCCATCCATTTTACCAGATAATTTTATGGCTTTAGACTAAAAAATGAAGCATATCCAAAGCTCAAGTGGACCACACCATAGAAAACAGTGCAAATTGAACATCTATCGTTAACAAATCCTTGGGGGCCAAAGAAGTTTTGGATCAAGCTGATATTTGTTCTTTTCCTCCATCCATGTCTTTCTGATCTTATGAATAGGTTAGATGAAAAATAAACATCATTGTAGGTCCTAGGAAGGTTTCAACGGTGGAAATCATTATTCATACTGTTTCGTGTGGTCCATTTGAGCTTTGGATATGTTTCAAATTTGTGTTAAACCCCTGGAATGAGCTAGAAAAATGGATGGATGACGTGGATAAACCAAGTACATTCACGGTGGGCCCAACAGAGTTTATTCAGCACTATAAGAGCGTATTTAAGTGCGGTGGGATACAGATACGTATCAAGTGGACTATACTCAAAGAAACAGTGGTAGTTGAACAGGGTACCATTAAAAACTTCTTAGGGTATACCTTAATTTTTCCTATATTTTATTAGGCATCCAATCCGCTAATAACTTCACATAAGTTTCAATGAAGAGAAAAAACTTTTATCAGCTTGATCCAAAACTTTTGTGTCCCACTAATGGTCAATCACCATTGTTTCCTATGGTATGGTCTACCTGATTATTGGATCTACTTTATTTTTAGGATAATGTCTTGAAATGGTATGGAAAAATGGATGGATTGGGTGGATACTGAATGTAGTTGTATTAGTTCAATCGGACAACGCATAGCTTAGGACCCTATACAAAGGAAACCTATTATTTGCACTTCTTTTTTGAGACTCTATGATTTAAAAGTGTGTATTAAGGTCTTTTTTAATAATCCTTGAAGTTTCATTGAAAACTTCAACCATTTTCCCAATGTTTCCCCATGTTTCCCAAAAAGTGCTATAAATTACGCGATACAAACAATATATCCCATGCGATAACCGATACGTATCACTATCCCAAGGGTGCGATACATTGCGCGATACCGATATTTCAAAAACTGGTCCGAACTTGGCAGTCTAATCTCCTTGGTTATTACCAGAGAGGCTTGAACTTCCCAATCTTCTTTGCTCTCTCTCTGACGAGTCGTTGTGGTTGCCAAATTTACTTCTTTTGTAGTCCACAATCACAAGCAAAGTGGTCCATCTTACCACAATTATAGCATTCGACATTTCGATGTAAACTCCTTTGTTGTCAATTTTCATTTATGTTGTTTCACGAAGCTCCATCTAGTCGAGAACTTCCTTTTCACAGAGTAACCTCTACAGTCTCTAATTTCTTTGGTCTTATAACGGATTTTTCCTTCCAAATAAAAAGTGTTTCTTCTTCGTCTTTTATTGAAACGTCACCCATCTGTTTGGCTAGAGTTTCCTAATTTGCTAATAAGCTCTCGAGCTCTACAAGAGATGGCTGAGTTAACCCACTTCTGATGGTCGTCATGAACCTGTTGCACTCAGGTCTCAATCCTCGAGTGATAATCGCCTCATTCTGGCCTCACTGACCCGTAAATCTGGATCAAGTTAGGAAATCTCGTTGCAAAGAGATTTTACTTTCAAGAAATATTGGCCAATTGTCATTAACCCTTGTGTAAACGTCGTGAGCTCATTCTCTAAATATTGGAGACGAGAATCATTTGTCCTAACAAAGAGAGTTGCCAGTGTATTCCAAGCCGATTTGGTGTATCAGCTTCCTGAATGTGCTCTAACGGTTTTCAATTGTTGTCTTCAGCACGTACATGGCCTTCCTGGCTTTAATCCATCACAAACATAGTGCTTCTGCATCTTCCAGTTTCACTAACGTCGTTGACCTCTCAGAGATCCCGACCTTGTAAGTATGACTCCATCCATGAACGCCAAAAATTGTGGTTATGATTGTTCATCTTCTCAAGCCCTCCAATTGTATTTGCAAGATCCACCATTGTGCTTGGTGTGGGCGCCCGTTGATCTTCACCACCAAGAAGCTCGGACCCCGACCGATCGACTTCATAGCATCGCACTACTCACAATGGACAGTCCTTGGAGAGAATAGTGGCTCTGATACCACTTGTAAGAAGAGAAAAAATAACAAAGTACAAAAATCTTGTGTATACAAAATTAAAATACACAACTACACCTTACTTACACTTATAAGTTACACATTCACAACTATGTAGTGCAGAAGACAACAATTTGAAATGAACGGTTAGAGCACATTCGGGAAGCTGATACGCCAAAATCAGCTGGGAATACACTGGCAACTCTCTTTGCCGGGACAAATGATGCTCATCTCCAATATTTAGAGAACAAGCAGTTATGCAAAGGTCATGACAATTGGCCAATATTTCATAGAAGTAAAAACTTTTTGCAGCGAGATCTCCCAACTTGATCCAGATTCGCGAGTCAGTGAGGCCAGGATGATGCACATTATCGTTCAAGGATTGAGAGCCCGGAGTGCAACAGGTTCATGACGGTCATCAAGGGTTGGCCAACTCAGCCATCTCTCGTAGAGCTCGAGAGCTTATTGGCAAATCAGGAAACTTTGGCCAAACATATATGCGGTGTTTCAATAAAGATTAAGAAAAAGCACTTTTAATTTGGAATGAAAAATCTGTCACAAGACCAAAGAAATTAGAGACTGTCGAGGTTACTCTGTAAAAAGGAAGTTCTCGACCAGGGAGAGTTTCGCAAAACAACATATATGGTAATTGACAACAAATGAGTTTACACGGAAACGTCGAATGCTATAATTGTGGTAAGATGGACCACTTTGCTTATGACTGTAGACTACAAAAGGAAAGGACAAAAGAAGTAAATTTGGCGACTACAACGAGTCACCAGAGCAAGAGCGAAGAAGATCAAAAAGTCCAAGCCTCTCTGGTAAAAACTAAGGAGATCGGACTGCAAGTTTAGACAAGGCCAGATGTACTACTTCAATGATCCAAGAGGTAGCATTTGGTGCCGCTATTGAGAATTACAAAGAGATAACACTTGCTACAGCCTTTAATCCTAAAGACATCAAATATGATTAATATTGGATCGTTGACTCAGGATGTTCGAATCACATGACAGGAGATAAATCAAAGTTTGTGACCTTTACCAAGTAAGACAGCGGCAAGGTAGTTGTTATGGCCAATAACACACGGCTACCAATCGCTCACATAGGGGAAGCTACTTGCATACCCAGATCCAGCAAGAATGAAGCACAACTAGAACGAGTGTTCGACGTACCAGGTATGAAGAAAAATCTACTATTTGTATCTCAACTAACATCATCCGACAATTACGTTATATTTTGCCCCAATGATGTAAAAGTCGTATGTGAAGTTGTAGATGAAGTGAAGTGAAGTTGTGAGGAAGTGTGAGTATACGTGAGGTACAAGTGAGGTAGTGAGAAGATGTGAGTAGCTTTGGGGTGTGAGGTGTGAGGTGTGAGTACTTGTAGTTGTGTGATGCGTTATTAGTGTAGTTGCTAATTGTGAGTCTTAGTAGAGAGTCTTGTAGGTGTGAATGTGTAACTTATAAGTGTAAGGAGTAGTTGTGATTTGTAATAGTTGTGTATTTTAATTTTGTATACACAAGATTTTTGTACTTAATTGTTTTTCTCTTCTTACACCCGATAGTTGAGGGAGACTTGTAAGATGCAATTGCTTGGGCATCTAGGGCTTCTTCTTCTTCATGGAAACTAGCTTTCATCTTTAATGAATTGGGATTGCTATCTCAATTGAAGGTGATCGTCTTTAAGAGTATCAATGGCGAGTCAAATTGCATTGCCAATTCCTTGGAGAAGGATGGGGTCTATAGATCTTCTCTTTGCATAGAGGACTCATATATGTTGCCTTGATGGATCTAGCTTCCTTTTTATCCTTTTCCCTCTTTTGAAGCGTTTTAATAAAATATATTTTCCAAATAAGAAAGAAATTAAACACCAATTCTGTGGGAAAGAGAGATAGAGAAATATATTTAAAAACAAGGCCAGCCAAGCTCTCAATCTAATGAAAACTCACCCTGGCTCTGCGTAGTGGTTCGACATCTTTGGAGGCATACACTCCAAACCCATCAGGACCTTCCTTAAATTCCACACCAAAAGCACGAACACTCCGGACATAGCCGATCTTGTAGAAATCAGGATCTGCAGGCTCCAACTGCCGCCCAAAAAAGAAATCATCAAGAAAACGAAATGAAAAAGTAGAACAATGACCCCTCAGCTCTCCTTGGCAGAAAGTATGGGAACGAACACCCATCAGAACTGAGGAACCACTTGAACTAATAGTCCTCAATAACAAGAATTAGTGAAGAAATGGTACAGCACCAAAATACAATGGTGAAAAAGACTGATCCGCTAATTTATTTCAATGGGTCCCATTGTTTGGCCTATCAGAGCTGGGGGACCCCACCAATCAGTACACCTCGGCTGACCATCAAATCAGACTACCAATTCAGGTGGTCCCTCATCTCCTAGTGGGGAACCACCCATTTATTCACATGGTTCCCATAGCTCCACCCACCAGAGCAACAAGGTCACACGAATTAGCGGACCTCAATGGACCACCAAACAAGACATCTAGATTTAAAATAAAATAAAATAACCAGTAATGGGTTGTACGGTACCTCAGAAGACGAATCATCAGCATTAGGTGGTTCCAACAATCTGAATGGAGGTGTCTCGACGGAAGAAGCTTTAACTGATCGAATACTCCTCTTCTTACTCACACTCTTCATATTAATATTATCACAGACTGAAGTGTTGTTGGGCGGTTGCAAGAAACCATGTGGGAAGAAATCCTTCGACTGCTTCCACTCACACAGAAAATAATCACAACAGGGGAATCGATATCTACATCCACCCTTTTTGATATGCACCCACCAATTTCCCATTTGTGGATTGAAACAGTACATAAAGTGTACTATTTAAATTCCAAGAAATTGAAAATGGGTGTTCTTAAAATCAATCAGGGTGGCTTGAAACAGTGATTTTCTAATTGAAATGTAAGATGGAAAGACGTGAATTGATATGTGAAACCCATCATGACTGATGAATGCGCCCTTTTCTACTTGTGGAAGATAATGATAGTACAAGTTTGTAGAATTGTAATACAAAAACTGAAATTTGTGGGGGGTTTATTAGTCAGGGTGGGTGTAAATAGTAACTACATGCAAAAATCCCTACTATAGATTTGAGAGAGAGAGAGAGGAGATCTGACCTTAGGATTGAGGATGGAGGAGTAGGTTATTGTGTACTGAAATGGCAGAGAGGCCATTGAGAGAGAAGTCTATCAATGAAAAAATTCGAAATGCCGCCGCTGTTGAAAGAGGGAGTGTGTTACGGTTGAAATGCCGAAAAACGTTATCCGCTTCCAATATAGCGCGGCTAGAAGATGGCCCAATCCAATACAAACGTGTCTACTTTAGGATAGCTTATCGTAAAAATAAACTTGTGGGGCCATCATACTGTTTTAATGGCATCGAATCCGTCCATGGGCAACACCATCACATTCTCCTTGCATTATAGTGAACGCCACCCGCGGGACGCCCCGACCCCTTCATCCTGCCCTCGAAGATGAGTGATTGAGAGGTTCGGT
The DNA here is from genome assembly GCA_030180095.1 of Magnolia changhungtana. NCBI lineage: Eukaryota > Viridiplantae > Streptophyta > Magnoliopsida > Magnoliales > Magnoliaceae > Magnolia > Magnolia changhungtana. The sequence continues at coordinate 3,598,240 of JASAUF010000360.1, forward strand.
GCTTGCCACTAAATGTGGTTTCTATGTCTACATTGATTTATTCACATCAATTTGATTTTCTTAATTGTGTAATACCTTTCTAAGGTAATCGAAATGGTGCGATCAAATATTTGAATTCGCCACTAACCGATTAGGCTTGATATGGGTCCACGGTCAGCTAGAGTATTGGGACTTGCCCTATGATAGGGGTGCACACAGGTCGGTTTGGTCCAATTCAGGGGTGAAACTAGAACCGAACTGTTCCCAACGGTTCTAGGATATTTGGAACCGGAACCAGACCGTTGGCACCTTAAAACCGAACCGGAACCGAACCGTTAAAACCGGTTCAATTCCACGGTTTTAGGCTTTTTATAATACAGCCCAATTGCAAGCCCATGTACATCCATGCTGTGGTCCATTTGATGAATGGTTTAGATATTGTATAAGGTGTACAAAAATACATTTATAAAAATAATTAAATTGTGCATTATAAACCATAAATCATGTGTCAAATATGGAAATAACAAAGGGTTCTTGATTCGGTTCCAGGTTCGGTTCTACGGATTGGATCCACGATTTTGTTTTACGGATCGGTTCACGGTTCGGTTCGGTTCTACATACCCCCAAACCGAGAACCGAACCGATGTAACCAGTTCTTTGATTTTTGGAACCGGAACCGGAACCGATGCACTCTAGAACCGGACCAAACCAGACCGTTTAGTCGGTTCCGGTCTGGTTCCACGGTTCTACCGGTTAAATGTGCACCCCTACCTATGAGGCTAGAGAATCACGAAATTCTCTAATCTAGATGACTCGCGTGGAGATTTGAGTAAGGGCCTTAGTCACAGGAGAATAAGAGATTAGGCACCCTCTTCTTCTGATAGTATTATGTGTAATCTCTACTTTAAAAGATGTATGACTATTAGGATAATATGGGCAAAATGCATTAATCATTTAGCCATGCTTCACATAACCACATGAGAGGGTTAGGCATGCAAAAGAAAATAACAAAGGTCGTAGCCTTGCTTCACAGACTCGAAAGACTCAGCAGGCAAACAAAACAAAACAAAGACAATAAAGAGTAAATGCGATGAAAGAAAAAGGACATAGTGTCGGCTGCAATGGAATGTGCGGAATGAACCACGTTTTGAGATTGACAAATATGTAAGAGAAAAAATTGGAAGTCAAACACCCTTTTTGAGTCAAAAGGGATAGTCGAATGCTCATAATCTTGACTTTACTTTGGATTGACTAGTTTGTTCTGATGGACGGATTTTTTTGTAGCCAACATGAAGGGAGCAAAATCCAAGCTTGATTAGGTGGCAAGGTTCCCTCCTAGGGAGTAGACTAGGCGTGTAGGGGTCCTATGCAACCCCTTTTTTCTTACTCTCTCTCCTTTCTTTCTTCTCCCTCTGTCCCTGGGACAGGATTCTGAAGTTGAATTTATAGAGAAAACTCGTCAGCCAGTGGTTGGCCGACACTGGACACTTGGTGAAAAATGGCCATGCAGGATCTGTCAGAAGGTATCAAGATTTCCGATCGATGCAAAGGGGTGCCAAGTGTCCGTCGACCGACCGTTGGCTGACGGTAGGCTTCCTCTAGTTTTGGTCTAGTGATCATGTTCGTCTTCCTTTTTCTTGGGGTTTTTTTTGTATTTTTTTTTACGTTGATGACTAGGGATCAGAGGATTAGACCCATTTACCTTCTCCAAAGGGAGGTTTTTAGTCTGAATGTCTTTTTTTGGTGGGCATTCAAGGGTCATTTTGTTGGGTAGATGTAATTTTATCAGGATGTTCTAGGGTAGTAGGTTATGGGTAGAGGTGGGCATCGAGTCGAGTCGGACCGGATTAGGTCCAACTCGACTCAATCCAGTTTTTGCAAGTACTTTACCTGAACTCGATCCGATTCGGGACCGAGTCCAGCAGGGTTGACTCGATCCAAACCGATTGCTTGCTCGCCTGACCCAAACCGAGTCCGACTCGGTCAAGGAAACTGAATTGGATCGAGTCAAGTATGTTTGGTCAATTTGGACTGGGCCGAGTCAAGCCAAGCCAGAGATTATGGTGCTAGGAAGGAAACAGGAGGGAAATCGAGAAAGAGAGGGGAGAGAAAGGAGGAGAGAAAGAAGGAGAGGAGGGAAATCGGAAGAGAAAGAGGGAGAGAAAGGAGGAGAGAAAGAAGGAGAGGAAGGAAATCAGGAGAGAAAGAGAGAGAGAAAGGAGGAGAGAAAGAAGGAGGGAAGGAGAGGAAGTCGGCTCGGGCTACGGGTAGGGTTAGGGTTCGAGTAGAAGAAGGGTAAAGGGTTTTTTTTTTTAAGAGTAAAATCTGACTTTATACTACCCAATTCCGGTCTGGATCGAATCGGATCGAGTTGCTACATGACCCGAACTGGACTCGGTTTAGTGTCGAATTCGAGTGGGTCTACTTGATCCGACCCAACCCTGGCTTTCGGTTTGGGTTGGATCGGAATCAACCGGTTCGGTCGAGTCGGATCCGACCTGCCCACCTCTAGTTTTGGGGAAAGCTTCCTAAACACCTTTATTACGGTATTAGGAGTTAGCAATCTTAAGATCGGGTCTATTGATCTTGTCGGGGATATGATAGGGATCCTACATCTAAATTAGCTCGACCGTCCTATGGTGATTAAGGAGGTTAGGTGCGGTTTTATCGAGAGTTCGCCAGTTGGTTCAAGAATAGTATCTTTGCCATCTATCTGGTGTCTACAATTGTAAAACTGAGGGTGGCAATGGGCCAGGTAGCTCGCCTAACCTGACTTTAGGCCATGCTTGGGCCTACTAGCTTGGCTCGTGGGCTGGCTTGGGCCCTGCATGCATGGTCGAGTAATTTTTGGGTCGTGTCTGGGCTCAAGTCATTTTAGCCCGCTCCAACCACTTGGTCTCACCCGGCTTTACATGTATATGTGTTACATTACACAAATATGTCATTCTAATCCATATGCAACCATTTATCTCGAAGGCATATCATTGGTTTCATTTTTCTGTGGGGGCCACCATGGATGTATATTTCTTATCCATCCCATCTAGTTGTTTTTCTATATCAGGACATGAGCCTAAAATTGAAGCATATCCAAAGCTCAAGTGGAAAACACCATAGGAAACAATGGGAATAATAATGTCCACAGTTGAAACCTTCTTAGGTCCCACAATGATATTTATTTGTCACCTAACCCGTTCATCAAGATCACACAGAAATAGATGAAGAGAGAACACAAATATCAATTTGATCCAAAACTTTTATGGCTCCCAAGAAGTTTTCAACTGTAGTCGTTCAATTCACACTGTTTCCTGTGGTGTGGATGCTGGATCGCGGGCAGATCACACTCACGAGTACCTTGTAAGGGCTTTCATGGTATGTTTGAGGTGTGGGGGTATTATATTTAACTTGGAGTCACCACTAGCCAATTACTTAGATTTCCAAAGTGTGAGACCCGACCCAAGTTCGCATGTGTGCATATGTGTGTGTGAGTGTGCATCTCATTCATTTTGGTCCCGTGGTCCTACCGGTCAAATCCTGGTGACCCGCGACCATCAGATAGTGTTTGCGGTCATCCTTAAGTCTGGTCATGTAGACCCAACTCGGATCGAGCCGAAACCTGTGCCATCTTGTCCGCTTCGTTGTTTCGATTCCGATGCCACGTCTTATGCATCCATTCGTTGTATAAATCATAAGTTGTGTGCATATCATTTCTAGCCCTTGATCATGATCATGTGGCCCACTTGGGAGTAGTGGATGTACATGTGGCCCCACTCATTTTTTACACAAGTTCCAACACACACCACACACACACTACCTAAACCCCATCTTCTACACCACCCACTACCCACACACTACCCATCCCTACTCCAAGCCTATGAGTCTATGAGCATTATTTATATCACCCTAGCATTATGATGGATTTGCCTATCCTAAGAGAGAGAACTCATGATGACTCTCTCTCTCTCTCTCTCTCTCTCTCTCTCTCTCTCTCTTCTCTCTCTCTCTCTCTCTCCTCTAACAATTTCTCTCCTCTCCCTCTCATTTCTCTCTACTCTCTTCTCTCTCTCCTCCTAGCAAAAACATCCAACCCCTTCTCCCCTCTTTTCCAGCCCATTTTCTTCCCCATTTCCACTCCATCTCACCATCATAACTCCATCTTGACCATAAAATCATAACCCTTAAAGCTTGAGGTTCTTAGTGGTGGTAAAAGCTTGGAGATCCAAGAGGTGGGTGCTTCTTCATGGTGTAATCTGATTTCTTTGTAGATCCCTTATTTTCTTCATGATGGGAGTGTAGGACCCACCAATCAATGGTGGAGATCCCACACATCCCCATAGGTGTGGCCAAATGGCCCACCTTATGCATGCATGTCCCATGCATGGGGCTTTCATTCTATGGACCCCATCATGGTGGATCCTTTGATTTCTTTGCATGATGAGGTCATCTAGACCTTAGGATCATGGTGGGAATGGTATCCCCACCATCCATTTTAATTTTTAGTCATGCATGTATGAGATTCATATTGTAAATGTATATTGATGTATGATGTGTGGTTGGATTACTCTTGGGAGGGCTCAATAGTGGCGGAACCCTTCCCTATGGCCGGATTGCCCTTCTTTCTCTTCTTTTCCCTTATTTTCATCACCGATCATGGTGTGTGGCCCACCTTGTGGGCTAACAAAAATCCAGCCACCCAAGCAAGGGAGGACGCCCATGACATCCCACCCTATGACATGTGGTCCTAAAATCCAACTAATTGGGGCACATGCAAAGCTATTTTGAATGGTGGTATGAGTTAGATATTTGTGGGGCCCACTAGTGTGGTCCATCCTCTAATTTCCTAGGATTAAATCCAATTTTAATTACTATTTATAATTATTTTATTCTAAGCTATTGTTGTTGTCCAGAAATTGTCTGGACAGATTTTTGGGCTACCTTGAGGCCTGATTTCTGGTTATTTGCTGGGAAGATTGATGCTGTTTAATATATGATTCTTGTAGGTGTATGTCCCACCTATGATCATACCAAATTTCAGCCCTATCTGACCCTGATTAAGGTCCCAAAGGTGTGGCCCAAGTGAGGTGGTTAGTCTATAATTTCTGCACTGTTCCAACTGCATATCAGTGTAGAATTCCTTAAATATAAAATAATTTTTTTACTGGTAGGCCAAATCCTTGGACCCCACTTTATAGTAAATATATGAGGAGACATAAAATTTATTTTTTTCCAAATTTTAGAGGCATTTAATCCACCCCATTGGAAGCTTAGATCAGGGCCTATCAAAAATCTGCACTAAACAGATTTTCTCGACAGTCTATTTTCTTTAAATTAATTAAAATACTTTTGAATATTCAAAAATTATGAAAATTTACAGGGAAGTGGTCCACCTATGGTAGGACCCACCTACAAAATTTTAGGGTTAACGGACCCCTGTGTACACCGTGACAAGGGCTAGACCGGCCCACCACGTTAGGACGTCCAGATTAACCAGATTTTCTAGACAGTTTGTATTATTTAAATTAATTAAAATACTTCTGACCATCCAAAAATTTCAAAATTTTGTGGAGGTGTGTCCCACCTATGGAAAGACCATCTTGCAAATTTTCAAGACCATCGGGCCCCTGTACTGACCGTGGTGCGGTCTGCAAATTTGAGTCAGTTTTGGGCTAAATACCCGACCCGTAGGACTACCTACCATGAGACGCCCCTACCTTGGGCTGTTACTAGGCCTGTATTCCAGCAGCATGGTCCACTCATATTATGTGTTGTGCATCCCCCTATCATCTGGTGGGACCCACAGTGATGTGTTGGGTCATAAGAAAATAAATACTATAAATTAATTTATTTGCTGAACTCCAACAAACCCAGGAAGCGGGTGGGCTGGAAATTCAGCAATGGGCCCAATGTTGCTGCCCATAAATGTTTGTTTGGAGCAGTATGGCCCACCAGATTTGAGGTTGATTTAATCAGTTATTTGCCCTTTTCTTGCAGTATTTTTGAGTTTACTTAGTGCTCATCTGAGGCTCACCCAAGTTGGGTTTTATTGGAACATTATATGTGGTTAATTGACTAGTTCCTTAGGTCTTTTGGATTAGAACCTTTACGTAGGCCCATTGACTTTTGGGTCTATACTCTTTTACCTATTGTAATGAATTTATGGGCTATAATATGTAAGTAGTTGGGCCCATGGCTGCCCACTAAATTAACCCTATACTTGGGCTATGATGTGAGGCCCAACTCACTTGTACTAAGTGTAAAATTGCCCGTGTGGTTGAACTACTGGGCTGCCCATAAGGCCCACCACGGTATGTGGGTTTATGACCTTCATGGTTGGGCCTAAACCTTGCTTGAGGGCCCACCATATTGCCTATGAGTTGGGCTTTGTGTATAGCTCATTAGGCCATGGATTACTTAAGCTTTGGACCTTACTTTTTATGCGTAGCGGGCTATCTTTTAGGACCCAGTTGAGGTTAGATGTCCTCCTTAGTGGCCCTAAGGTAGGCCCGTAGGGCCCTTATGGGTGGTTGAAGCCCCACCTTGGACCTTGATTAGGATCGTTTCTTCCTTGGGATTATGACTCTCTTAGCGTGTGGGCCATCCCAATGCACTGGCCCCTACTAGAAGACTTCACTTCTCCTTAGAGTGTCTGTCCATGTACCTAGACCCATATGCATTATTGTGTAGCGTATGCATTATCTGTGTGTATTGATTGCATTGTGTGGTAGTCATAAAGGGATGAAGTTTCTCCCCTTGTGCACATTAAGTGCCTGAAGCTGATGCATGATCTGTATGTGTGACCCATGTATTGACATCGCATTTCATGATGATACCACCCTTGCTTTATCAGGGCCTCACCTCTACAGGGATACTTGTGGATGGTTGGATGACACATGAAATGATACTTGAGCATATCGGGTGCATAGGATGCTCATGGGTAAAATTTCTAAAACTTCCATAGTACCAAGGATTTGCTCCAGCGCCGTGACCGGGTGGAATATATGAGCGCACGAGGGCCTTATACCATTAGGCCGCAACTCCCACCGTCGTGTAGTCGGTTGGATAGGGGTATGGCCTTACTTGCCTGATGTAAGAGGGCATTACTAGACTGAGTCTGACCAGCTCATGAAATGGGTCCGCTACCATCAGGCCTTGCTGGTGATTGGCTGTCCATAGGCGGGTAGTGAGGTTTCTTATACTCGTTTGACTGTGCGGGGTCTGTAGAGCGACAGTCATCCAGCACTGTAATGGATCCTAGCGATTTCCTTATGATTAGAAATGTACTTGATATGTGGATCGGATATGAGCACTAGCATTACTTTGCATCGCATTCGTATCGGCTGCATAAGCCCTTTCATGCATTGCCTTGGTATGGCACTGAGTACTCATTGCATTGTATTCATGATAAGCTTTGGTAAGGCTAGTGATGTTGTCATTGAGTATGTCCCTCTTCCTGTACCTCCTTCTATTCTTCTGTGCACCATTATCACACACTTTCACCACCCTCTAAGCTTCTATAAGCTTATGCATGATTGATGCATGCAGGAGATCCTAGGCGGTTGTCGTAGCAGCAGAGCTTGGAGTAGAGTTGAGTTTAAGGACTCCAATGTTATTAACTTTTCTCTCCTTCTTCTATTATCTTATGTATGTCCTTTTGGACCTTATGGATACTCATAAAAGTTTAAATTCATAGTGGATTTTATGATATGTGGCTTTGTTATTCTCAAATATACTTGCTGCGATCTTGGGTATGCTCGTATTGAAAATGAATATATTGTTATGAAAATTCTCCTTGTAGGATCTTAAGATTGGAACCTGCCTCAGGAGCCGAGAATGGGGTACTACGGAGGCTGTTGCAACCAGAACCGGCCATCGGGTTCCTTGCGAGTCCGATTACCGAGTTTGGGGCATGACACACAGTTAGTTAGACCCTATAGAAAACTTACGAGATAAAATCATTGGATTCCCTATCCTAAAATGACTCTTGATCTGCGACCAAAATTCTAGGTACGAGACCACAGTTATAAAGAGAGGTGTTAGGCACCCTCTCTGCCCATACAAGTGTACGGTCTCTACTTAACAAGACTAAACAATTAGGGACTGGGTTGGTTCTTATGCATTGATGATGCAAAATTGTATGCAATGTAGTGTGGCAATGTGGCATTTGTAACAAGTGATGGCCCAGGTTAGACAAGTCTACCCCGACTCACCCACTTAAAAAAGCAGTTGAAGCCTAGTTAGTGCAAGTTTTTTATGGACAAGGTTCAGTATATCGGCGAGCTGCAGAGCATACACTTGGACTGACTAAACCAGTAGGTGGGTTGGAGTGGAAATGATGGTGCACAATGCTAATGCAAATACGAATGCCAGTCGATCAAAGCTGGAGGAATTGTGGGTGAAGAGGTTTATCACAAGGATTGACTCGATTGGCCTTTAATGACTTAAATGGCTAAGCAAAGGCTAGTTTAGGTTAACTTAAGGCTAGATGGGCTTCCTCCCTTGCACTCTTTCACTCCTTAGTAGATGGATGGGCTAGATCCCACTCTCTCTTACTCTCTTCTCCTTTAAGCTTTCTTAGTGAATGGTGAGTGATGTGAGATGGAAGATAAGAGAGATGGTTTGGAAATGAAATGAGAATGGGTATTTATAGGGTTATGGGTTGGTTTTTTTTGTAATTCTTTAGAAGTCTAAGGGTAAAAAGGCTCTAAGGTTAGGATTGGCTCCTGCCACATTGTGTAATATAAGTAGTTATATTGAGGGTTGAAGGCGTAATTTTGAGCAATGTGAGGATATGGGAGTATTTTCCATTCTAGCGTTCTTGACAAGGAGTGGATATTGATGTTACCACCCCACCTAACCTCCCTTCGAAAGATGGAACTCGTCCATGCATTGTGCGACACATTATGCGCCGCCTACCACATGGATGGGTTCCATTTTTTTGCAATAGTGTGCCTCCCATCACATGGATGGGTTCCATTTTTTGCAGGGGTGCTCTTGGAGTGGTGTATTCCCCCTAATTCACTCAAATTTGTATTATTGTGGTCCTAAATACTAATGGACCTGGGCTTGGGCTTGAACTGGGTTTGACTAGACTTTGACTGGGTTAACTAAGGTGGTTTCTACCATGCTCTGAGCAGCTTGTCAGCCTTGGGTAGGGTGTCTACATGTGCTCCACTTGAGCTTTGGATATGCTTCTAGTTTTGGCTTAAACTATATTTGACTAGGTTCGACTAGGTTGACTAAGGTAGTTCCTATTGTGCTTTGATCAACTTGCCAACCCTGGGCAGGGTGTCTACATGTGATCCACTTAAGCTTTGGATATACTTCAATTTTGGTCTAATGCCCTAATTTTATCTGGTAATGGATGGATAGAGTGAATAAAAGACATAAATCACGATGGGCCCCACAAAGTTTTCTCAGTATGCAATCCACTTCCAAACTCAAGATGCTACAGAACTCAAGTGGTCCATGCCATGTAAAATCATGCCTAAGATTTTTAAAATCATGTATTGTGGGAAACCTGAGCTTGACACATATACAATCTAAAATGGATGTGGATTGGGTACTACCCTCCTCTCCCCAAGCTTGGCACGCGCAGGTGCTCTAAGGGACCACTGTGATTTATGGGTTTTATCCACTCTGTGCATCCATTTTTCCATATCAATTTAGGGTATAAGCCCATAAATGAGCCAAATCCAAGGCTCAAGTGGACCGCACCACAGTTAGCATAAGTGATAATGACACCCACCATTGAAACCTTCTTAGGGTCTACCGAGATGTTTATTTGCCATCCAAATTGTTCATAAGGTCATATAAACTTGGACAATGGGAAAATACAAATATCAGCTTATCCAAAACTTTTGTGGTCAAAGAAGTTTTCAATGGTAGGCATTTAATCCCCACTCTGTGGTCCACTCGAGCCTTGGATCTGGCTCAATGCTGGGCTTATAACCTAAAATGGATGGATGGTGTGGATAAAACCCATATATCATAATGGCCCCTCAAAGCCCCTGCCCTGTGCCCAGCTGGGATAGGCCGGGGTAGTACTTATGACGCTCCGTAATTCGGATACAGAATGTGCAACCTTAGATCCGATTTATGGTCCATGACTCATACACCCAGTGTACAGAATCTCATTCTTCATACGATTGTTTAAAGGTGAAACTTAATGTATTCTAAGTTCGCACCATACTAATATCTATACATTCGCACAACAATGTATATTTCCATTTCCACAACTATCAAATTCATAACCATATAATAAAGTTTCCAAAATTTAACTATGTCCTGGGACTTCATTCAACCATAGTATCAAATTCTAATATACAAAATCATAGATATAAACAAAGTCAAATATAATCTAAACATCATTGAGACCGCACAGAGGCAAACGAGATGGGAAACCCGAATCAAGTGCCGGATAATGAGGCCCGATTGACGGATGAGACTTAGGACCAACGACCATATTTGACGGAAGATGAACTTGCCGCATTGGATGGATGACTTGCTCATACAATTGATTAATAAAAGATTAGATTTTATTCTTTCTAGTGAATGGTGCTTAGATTAGATTTGACTTTGTTTATAGCTATGATTTTGTTGAACAATATTTGATATTATGGTTGAATGAAGTCCCAGATGGGTGGACGTAGTTAAAATTTGGAAACTTTATTATATAGTTGTAAATGTGATAATTGTGGAAATGGAAAGATATGTGGTTGTGTGAATGTATGGATATCAATATGGTGTGAACTGAGAATACATCAAGTTATGCCTCTAAACAATTGTATGTAGGGGTGCACATGGGTCAGTTCGGTCCAGTTCTAGGGTGAAATCGGAACCGAACAGTACCTAACAGTTCTACGATTTTTGGAACCGGAACCGGACCTTTAGCACCCTAGAACCGAACCGGAATCGGACCATGAAAAACGGTTCTGTTCTGGATCGGTTCCATGGTTCTGAGCTTTTAAAAATCCAGCCCATTTATATCCACCTTACATCCAGCCTAGTTGCCAAATGATCCCTGAGAAGTTTTAGATAATGTTCATAGAAGGAGACAATTCATATTCAAAGGAAAATTAACCAGACAATTCATTCTTTTGATCATATCATAAAATGATCTAATGCAAATGCTACCTTGATGCCTAGTGGAGATGTTGAAAGTAATGAAAACCAATAGAAAAAGGTTAGCATTTCCAAGAAATGAGCTTTTCTTGAGATATAACCATGAGAACATTGCATTAAGTTACGATTGTAAAACATAGTTTGTGAACCAGAGCCCTCTCAACTGAGGTTTTCAGTTTTAAAAAGAGATAAATACATCTTGGTTTTTGGTTGGCATGCACGAATGGAAAATCAAGTATACTTATGGTGAAAGGATTGAATTCATCGTTTGGAACTCAGTTATGGAAACTGTTGCAAATTTCATTCACTGAAATGTCTTGTTCATGGCCATATACTTTCCTTATCATTCAATTAAATACCTGTGCCAATAATATCTGGTTTAGTCAATATAATCAAAAGCTAGACCTGAAATGCATGTATGTAAACAAGGTAACTTTTTTTTTTTTTTTTTTTCAATCTTTACATCAACGTGAACATGAGAATTTAGATCAGATAGTAAAATAGATAAAAGCTTGCAAAGGTGCTGATAAGCATTCTAATTATACTAACATACCAACCATCTGGCCTCGATTTTCTTAGTTTGCTTGTCGAAAATAACCAGCATTTGAGGCCAGGGGCCTGAGTTGTCTGCAGTAGCAAATAGAGACGACGAGAGAGAGAGAGAGAGAGAGAGAGAGAGAGAGAGAGAGAGAGAGAGAGAGAGAGAGAGAGGCAGAGGGGCAAAGGGGGGGGCGGCGGTCGGCTAGAGAGAGAGGCAGGAGGGGCAAGGCGACATTTGGCAAGAGAGGGTAGGGTAAAGGGGGCGACAAGGCGACAACAATGTCGAGGCAAGAGAGATTAGATTAAGTTTTTTTTTTTTTTTTTTTTTTTTTTAAGTCATATCTGGATCAAAGGTTCAGATCCAATGTTTGGATCGACGGTTCGGATCAACGGTTCAGTTCACGTTTGGTTTGGTTCGGTTCTACAGGGCCCTAAACCGGAACCGATCTGTATCTAACGGTTCTTGAAATTTTGGAACCGGAACTGGAACTGGTGCTACCTAGAACCAGACCAAACCGGACCTATCCAACGGTTCAGGTCCGGTTCCACGGTTCTACCGGTTCGATGTGCACCCCTAACTGTATGAAGAATGAGATTCTGTACACTGGGTGTACAAGTCATTGACCGTAACTCAGGTATAAGGGTGCACACTCTATATCCGAATTGTGGGGCATGACCGTACCCAATCTGTGTCCATCTGAAATATGTTTAATGGTGAGCCTTACTATCCTAACTGCTCAGTGTGGTGTTGGCCTGAGTTTTGAACTCACCTAATTTTTGGGTGCCAACAATAAAAATAACAGGCGCACATGATGGGTTAGATGCGATTAAAACATCATGGTGGGATCCACTTGTAGATTTGTATATAAAAGGTAGAAACGTTTGTAGTGATCTCTAGCTACAAAGCCCTGTTTGGATTTCTTTATTTTTGATGTGGCACCTAGGATGAAATGGATGCGAATTATCTATGAGCATGGTTGGAAGGAGCGCGTTCAACAAAAGCATTGTGTGGGGGGAAAATACTCCTTCCATCTTTTGTGCCCGCTATTTACACTCATTTTCGATGCCCTGACATGGTCCAATAGGAAGTTGTATGTGGTGACACTATGAGTTTGACATACACAGAGAAAACATAATCACACCCGAAGAGATCTTCAGTTGGTCTTCCTTCAACGTTACACATTCCGTTATTAATGTGATAACATAGACCCTTATGTTGCCTTTAGGGGGATGAATTATTGCATGCCATGTGGTCACAATCAACATGCCCATTTATGAGGCAATAATGTTCCAAACACGTCTATAAAAAATCCACCGAGAGAGCAAATCTAATCATAAATCTAGCGATGATATTCTCGGGGATGTTGTTTCTTATAATCCTTCCAAAATGGGAGATCTTCCCAAAGATGTTCGGAGAAGCAGCAACGATCAAGAAGGTTTTAAATATTAGGAGATTGGTCCTATGTTCAGGCCAATCCGGTTGTGGTTCGGTCTTAAGCCGGGAGAGAGAGACATCGGTTCAGTCAGGTTCCCTATTTTGTACATTAATCATAATTAAGACAATGGGAGGAACTAGATCCAACTTGATCCGATAATAGATCGATATTAGGTGTCAAACCTCACCTCACTCCAGACCATCACCTATTGGATGGTTAAATGCAGGGGGTGGTTTGATCTAGAATGTCTAACATCTCGAAGTTGATAAGGTGGGCCATTAGCAGAGATGTTGACTGGCCATGATTGGTCCAGATCTAGCCCTTGAGACTTGTGGATCTTGGCTTGGTTATCTTTATGAAAAAACTTTGGTGGTTTCAGACTTAGTCTTTAGTGGGCCACGAACATCTTTGTGGTAGATTAGCTACGAGAAGAAGATTTGAGAAGCCAGTGAGTCTAGATTCGGATGGAGTCATTTTTTCCAGTCTAAGTCGCTAATTTTGAAGTAATTAAAGAAATTCCCATATCCACAACTGCGACATGAGAGCGAAGGATCCAAAAGCGACAAGGAAGTCTATCGAGGGGTTTCACCGCCTCAACAAACTATAAAAGGAGCACACGAAGAAGAGCTCGAGGCCCCACACCAAACACATTTAATTACCTTTCCTTAGTTTAGCTTAGCATAGGTAGCTACTACATAGCGGCTCCTACTACGGTACCTTATGAGTAGGAGTAAATATCGTCAACCTTAAGTTGTAGGATCATGTTCAATTAAGTTTCGATTCAGTTGTTTATACCAACCCAGTCATATCCTACCGACCACACGTCTTGATCATTTGTTCCAATAGATGAATCATGTATTTATCTTAGTTTACTTTTACTTTTGTTTATTTATCCAGTTGAAAATTATTTTGTCAATTGTAATGGATCACATCTTTCAATATCAATAAAGTCGACATTTGTTTAGCCGTATGTTTATTTGTAGATTCTTGTTCATTTAAGAGGTATACAACCTAAAGACTGGTGAAAGAGAAAGTCCTTAAGGTTGTAGACTCACGTCTATTGTCACAAGGCAAAAAGAACTCATTTAAAAGGGCTAACCCTTGCCCTTTCAAAAATGGCCTAATTGGAGTGCAACTAATGGTCGAGAGGATAACTGGATCTAGGTCCAATCTCCAATCTACCCATCTTGGCATGGGGACTACCAATGATTCAATAAAACCTCTTAGTTGAGCAGACTCTGGCATGCCCACGAATCTTACTCTCACACGAACAACCAATTCAGGCCCTCGCTTACATGTGTAGCCTAGTTTGATAGAATTGGCCAGCAATACCCGCTCATATTATGTGTTGATAGTAGGGGTGCCCAATGTATTAGGACCCACACATATTATGTGTTGACAGAAGAACTACAAAATTTCTAAAAAATAGAAAAATCACGTGTTTCGAGTTGGGCCTTGGCCAGTGGCTAACAATTTTCCTAGTGGAGTTGCCAAATCTGTGAACGCCCACCTCGGGGGCAACAACACCCACCTCTCGCTTTCGCTCTTTCTTTTTTCAGATGGTGCAAAAAGGAGGTGTGGTATTGACTCAAGAATGATATATTTGGCTTGGATTTGCCACTAGCTAATGAAGCACAAAATCTATAGCCAAGGAGATATCTTAGAATCGCTTGTGAGTTGGGAAATCAAAGATTCCCCAACTCAAGTGACTCTAGTAGTCAGTTTGCTGTAAGAGATTTTGAGTGAGGGCCTCAGTGACGAAAAATGAAGGGGTTAGACTCCCTTTTTTATCGCTTGCATAATGCGGGTTTCTACTTTGTGAAAGTTTAGATTTTTTTGGAGATTTTAGAAAGCCTATATTCGAGGTCTGACTGTGAAGACTAAGTGTTCAATGTTAGCCTAATCGACTAGAGTAGGAAAAGAAAGAAAGAAAGGTAGGAAATAAGTAATGAAAGCAAGTAAAGGAATGGAGGCGGATTGCATCTTGCCCCAACCTGGACAATAATCCGTCCAACCAAGGCTCCGTGGGGGTTCACTATGATGTATGTGTTTTGTCTATGCCGTTCATACATTTTTCTAGATTATTTTAGAATATGAACACAAAAATGAGGCAAATCCAAGGCTTAAGTGGATCAAATACTTGGGATTGAACTCCTACCAAAAAAAACTTCTTGTGAGTGGTAGAAGTTTTGGATCAATCTAATATTTGTGTCTTCCCTTCGTCCAGGTTTATATGACCTTATGAACAGGTAGGAAGGCAAATAAACATCATGGTGGCCCCTAGGAAGGTTTCAACGATGAGTTTCATTATTGCTATTACTTCCTATGCTGTGGTCCATTTAGCATTGGACCTGCCTAGACTTATACACTAAAATGATCCAAAAAAATGGATGGATAATGTGGATAATACCCATACATCATGGTGGGCCCTACAAAGCCTATCCCTGAATGCATTAAGCATTTAATGCGTCCAAGCGGGGGACCTTAGTAAAGGAATATGTGAAATATAAATGAAAGATTTCATATGAAATGTAAGAAAGAAAATGTGAAACCAAAGACTCTTTTAAGAAAAAGATAATTAGACATCTCCATTTCCAACTCTACTCTGGACTTTAGTGATCTTGTTTCTCTTATTCTTCTTCTCCCCTTTACAATTTCTTGGACTCCTGAGGGATCTCCGGTTTTATTTTTATTTTTATTTTTAATATAGAAGCCACCTGAAAACTTCTCAAAATGCTATTTTTATCACCCTAAAATTATCCTTCCCCAACCCAAATGAGAAAAAAATGGGCCAGATTTTATAAATTAGAAGGAGAATTTCGATTCCAGCTGATGGCCTACGTAGCTGATTCACAAATTTCGAGGTATTTTTAGGTGATACAAACTATCATGCTGATTAGTAAACATTCTGGGCACAGATGAGAATTGAATTCCTCTCCGTTTTTTACACATTCTTCCAGATATTTTAGTTATATAGTCGTCCAGGTGCCAACTGATAGCTCCAGGTGGGCCAGTGTTTGCCCTTCACTTGTTTTAACACTGGCATAGTTCTAAGAGGTCATAAAGATGTGTCTACGATGCTTTCAAGTCGATTAAGGCTGAAAATGAAATTTGATTAGATTCTTGTGGAGTAGTCCTTCTCATTTTTGGTGGGGTCGAGTTCGCCGCAAACAGCCTCTTCAATCTCCTAAACAACAGGGAGTCACTTATCAAGTAGGCCACACACATGTCCCATCGGTGGACCGTTGTTCAATCCCTCTTAGCTGTCAGTTAACTTAGGAAAGCATGTGGCCCACCTGATAACCAAGGTGCAACGGATTCTAGGTCCACGGCCATACACCGTAGACCCTACCTGATGAACGGCCCTTATCTCATTGCATCTCTCCTGTAGAAAAATCGCTGAACAAACCCCAGCCACTGTCTCCCTCATCATGGCCCATCTGTTGCATTCAGTAGTCTTAATCTACACCATTAATTCCCAAAAATCATACATTGCACAAAGCAATTGAGTAAGTAGTCTTTTATGGCTTCTCAATTATCACTTTTGAATCTCTATAGTCAGCAGGCAAAATGGCGGGAACTCATATCCCTTTACCACCACATGAGAATCAATGGCTTCCAACCCAACACATTCTCATTCCCATTCCTCCTCAGATCCTGCCCCCTCCATCAAGGTCAATCCATCCACGCTGATGCCACCAAGCGCGGCTTCGAAGCAGATTGCTACGTGACCAACGCTGTCGTTGCTTTCTATCTGCGACACGGGTCCCTCCGTGATGCACTCCAGGTATTCGATGAAATGCCCGACCGAAACCCCGTGTCATGGAACGCAGCAATATCGGGCTTTTTCCACGCGGGGGACTGCAACAGGGCTCACCAGCTTTTTGAAAGGATGCCGTGGCCCAATGTCATCACGTGGTCCGCCGTGATCGCAGGTTACACGCAGAACGCCCGCCCAAGTGATGCACTGGTTGTTTTCAAAAGAATGAGGGAATGTGGAGGCATTGACGAAATGGGTTTCCATGTGGTGCCGAATTCGAACACAATTGCTAGTGTTCTTCATGCTTGTGTGCAATTAAGAGACATTGGTTTTGGAGAGCAAGTCCATGGCTATACTATAAAGATGAGCACATACACTGAGACGAATGTGTTTGTCGGAAGTGTCCTCATTGACATGTATGGTAGATGTGGTCGCACCGGATTTGCTAAGCTCATCTTCGATTCGATGCAAGTGAAGTGTGTGGTAGCTTGGTCTGCTCTAATTGCAATGTATGTGCACAACAACTGCCCTTCCAGTGCCATCGACGTTTTAAGAGAGATGATTTATAGCAGCTCCTTGCCAAATTACGTTACTCTGACTACTGTACTTACTGCATGTGCCCACATGCCGAACTTGCTTTTCGGAAAGGCGTTGCATGGTTATATCATTAAAAGGCAGGGTGGGGCGGATGTTTTTGTTTCAACGGCTCTGATCGATATGTATAGTAAGTGTGATCATGTGGTGTATGCACATCGGGTCTTTGAGAGGGATAATCTGTTTATGGGGCGCAATGCAACGCCAATGTGGAATGCGTTGATCACAGGTTATGTGGAGAATAACTGTGTTGATGATGCTTGGTGTGCCGTCCAATCAATGTGTCGATTCTCTAATGGTGGGCCGAGACCAAACGCCGTGACCATGGCCATTGTCCTGCCTATGTGTGCTAGATCTGCTTCACTTCTCTATGGCAAGGAAGCACATTGCTACATGCTCAAGAATGGTTTGAATGAAGAGATATTAGTAAGCAATGGACTGTTGGATATGTATTCCAAGTGTGGGAAGATCCGATGGGCTGAAAGGGTGTTCGATCGAATGGCCACCAAGAATAGAATTTCATGGACATCGATGATTGATGGTCATGGGATGCATGGAGATGGAGTGAGTGCGATCCGAATCTTTCAACGGATGGTTAAAGAGAAGAATGTTGAGCCAGACAATGTTACATTTGTGGCCCTTATCTCTGCCTGCAGCCATGCAGGTCTGGTGGAGGAAGGTCTTCGGTACTTCAAAACAATGCAGCAAGAGTACGGTATCATGCCCATGGAGGAGAATTATGGTTGTGTGGTTGATCTTCTAGCTCGAGCTGGCCGCATCAATGAAGCTAAGGATATAATCGCGTCAATGCCCATGAAGCCGAGTGCTAGTGTGTGGGGAGCTTTGCTTGGTGCCTGTAGGATACATGGGCACGTAGATGAGGCTGAGTTGGTGGGCCAATTTCTACATGACCTGGAGCCAAATGAGGCTGGTTTTCAGACCTTGTTGTCAAATATATATGCTGAGAACGGGCGGTTGGATGGAGCTGCGGATGTGAGGAGAGTGATGAGAGAGACAGGGGTGGCAAAGAGGCGAGGGTGCAGTTGGTTAGAGGCATGAAGGTGATTGTCGAAGAGGATGGGCTAGATGACCATCTTAAAATTTTGGTGGTGCGTCCTCCATCTTGTGCATTGCATACATGTAATGCAATCCAGACCCTCCAACTCGTTGGGTCCATCGTGGTGGATTGAGGTTATGGGTAGGGAGTTCCCAGGCTGGTGATCCAATGATCCAGTTTTAACCATTCAAAGGATGATAAGAGAAATTTGGGGGTGGTAATGGGCCAGGTCAGTGTCTGCTTGAATCAGGACCGGTTATTTATTAGCACTGAAATTTTGTTTAGGCCCAGCTGATGGTTTCTATAAATGGGCCTGTCTTCAAGATGACAGTATGTTGAATCTTCTTGGGCCCATTAAATTGGGGCCTTGTATTTGGTCCAGCCAAATTCATGGGCCTTAAAATCAGACCCAAGTATGGCCCACAGTGGGCCATGCCCGAAAGCTCGACGGCTGCAGTCCTAGATTGAAAACAATACAAATACTAGTAAAATGGCTCATAAAGCGGTACAAAATCGCATGCAAAATTTCCTAGTGACTAGAGGGGGCATTTTGGGATATATTGTATAAATGTGGTGGTATATTTTCAATCGCTGCTGTTTCCTATGGTGTGGTCCGCCTGAGATTCGGATCTGCCTCATTTTTTATGCCCACGCTCTAGAATGAGTTGGCAAAATGGATAGATACCATGTATATATAACACATACATCGAGGTGGCCCCATGGTCAGGCACTCACCCATAATCGAGAAAATTACCACTGTAGACGCCACCTTTTATCCAGTGTCTTTTCTAAACAGTCCAAAACTTACCTTCCTATCTTAGATGTTGCACGTACGGGTAGAGCATTTGAGGACAAAGATACCCTTGCTTTTCATTGCCATTCCTTTTGCTAGTTTGTCTAGCTCCATTTTCATTGAAAAAGGAGACAAAAAGTCCTTTTTTTTCAGCACGAGAATCCCTCCATTGGATCGCACTATTCTCCTATTAGATCGCATCCTCTCTATACATCAGCATTTTCTCGTATTCTGAAAATGGTCGGTCCACTGAAAAAAGCACACACCACAGGTATATTTTAATATATTGCCCTAAACG
The DNA here is from genome assembly GCA_030180095.1 of Magnolia changhungtana. Classification (NCBI taxonomy): domain Eukaryota; kingdom Viridiplantae; phylum Streptophyta; class Magnoliopsida; order Magnoliales; family Magnoliaceae; genus Magnolia; species Magnolia changhungtana. The sequence goes on from JASAUF010000360.1 coordinate 3,617,815, forward strand.
AAGTAAATTTTTTGTGGGCCATTGAACTATTGGATGAAGCTTGCATTTGGATTTTTGGTTCATCTATGTATACATCATCTTATGAACACGATGGATTACAAATAAATCATTATTGTGGGGGCATAGTAAAGTTTCTACGGTGGAATCACTGTTTCCCTTGGTATGATCTATTTGATATTTGGATATGTTACGATTTTGGGCTCAAACCCTTAATTTAGATGGAAAAAGGGATGAATGTTGTGGATATTCCACATAAATTTAAGGTAGGCCCAAATCAGTTAACTCAGTACGATAAAAGTGTATCGAGCAAATTGATTTCCAATTTCATGAGTTTTTGGTCTATTTGACATACTTCTTGGAAATATGCTCTAGTTGTCGCCGACATTCCCGGTTCATGATTGGTTGAATTCCTTGAGTAATTCATTAATTTGACAGACAAATGATAAAAATATGACCGGGAACTTGCACAGATTCATATAATGTAATGGAAAATTTTATGAACCGTTTTGTCATTTTCATTAATTGCTCAGTCAACTTCACCGAAGTACTCGTTGAATTTCATATGAAGCTCATTCAATTATGTATTAGGCTTGTTCAATTTCATTTCAAGTTCATTGAAATTCATGTTATCCTTACTGAATTTCATGTTACTATTGCTGAATTTCAAGTCAGCCTCACTTAACTTCATGTTCCTCTCGCTCAATTTATAGGTTGCCTCGCTCAAAATTCAGTTTGCCTTGGTGAATTTCTAGCTTGCCTTGGTGAATTTCAAGTTTGCCCCGCTCAATTTTAAGTTTGCCTCACTCAATTTTTAGTTTGTCTCGCTAAATTTCTTGCTTGCCTCACTGAATTTCAAGTTTACCTCACACAATTTCCAGTTTGCCCCACTGAATTTTCAGTTTGCCTTGTGCTCAATTTCCAGCTTGCCTCTCTGAATTTCAAGTTTGCCTCGCTGAATTTTCAGTTTGTCCCGCTCAATTTTCAGTTTGCCCCACTCAATTTTCAGTTTGCCCCGCTCAATTTCTAGGTTGCCTCGCTCATTTTTCTAGTTTGCGTCGCTCCATTTCTAAGTTGCCTCACTCAATTTCTAGGTTGCCTCGCTCATTTTCTAGTTTGCCTTAGTCATTTTGATAGTTTGCCTCGATGATTGATATTCAAGATAAACGTCTCCATCTCACATTATCTTCTGCTTAATTCCAGGTGTTCTGTTTGCAAATCTCTCAAACTTTATTATCACGGCACTAACAAATTCATTAACGAACATCTCCTCCCCAGGTCCATATAAAATTAAGTCTGTGATGGCGCCATTAGATAATAGAATTAGGAACTTGAACACTTCCTCTCCATATTCATCCGAGGATTCTATAATAGACCTTTAGCGAGCCCTATTAAATGATGTTTGCCTTGCACAAAATTTAGATTGCATCGCTCAATTTGTAAGTTGCCTTGCTCAATTTCTAGGTTGCCTCGCTCAATTTTTAGTTTGCCTCGCTCAATTTTCCTCACCATATTGATACGAGGATTCTACAATAGACCTTTGGCGAGCCCTGTTATATGATGTTTTCCTTGCACAAAATTCAGATTGCATCACTCAATTTTTAAGTTGCCTCACTCAATTTTCAATTTGCCCCGCTCAATTTCTAGTTTGCCTGGCTCAATTTCTAGTTTGCCTCGCTCAATTTTCAGTTTGCCTCACTGAATTTCAATTTTGCCCCGCTGAATTTTCAATTTGTCCCGCTCAATTTTCAGTTTTTCTTGCTCAATTTCAAGTTTGCCCCACTCAATTTTCAGTTTACCACGCACAATTTCTAGTTTGCCTCGCTCAATTTATAATTTGCCCTGCTCAATTTTAAGTTTGTTTCACTCAATTTTAAGTTTGCCTCGCTGAATTTTCAGTTTGCCTCGCTGAATTTCTAGCTTGCCTCGCTGAATTTCAAGTTTGCCCTGCTGAATTTCCAGTTTGCCCGCTGAATTTCCAGTTTACCCTGCTCAATTTCTAGTTTGCCTCGCTCAATTTCTAGCTCGATTTGATATAAAGCTAGTTCAAATTCATCAAGTGCTAGATTGTTTTCAATTATGTTTGATTTTATACACTATGATTTACTAATTATTTTGTGAACTTTATGTTTGATATATTTTTCAATTCATGTTTGTAGGTAACGAATCTTCTGTTGGAATCCTAAACCCATCCTCTAGGTGTACACTGAAATAGCGGTTTAATAAGGTGAATGGTGGACTGGAGAAGCATGATAGTAGGCTAAATTTGTTTAAACAATCCCTATATATATATATATATTTTTTTAAATTGTATCTTTCATCCTTTAGATTTATAGTGGCTTTATTTCACCTTCTTTTTCTAAGATATAAAGGTAATCTAGTATTTGAAATACGGGGGAGACGGTTGCAGTTCACGGAGATGGACTTCGTTCTTATTACGGGGCTTAAGACTGGAGAGCTTACAATACTGAAAAATCGTTCTACTACGAGTACATTAAGAGACAAATACTTCAAAGAATATCTAGTTTTAAAGAAGCACTTAGTGGATGTGTTTGAAATATTGGTTGACACCAATAAGCACGAGGATGTCGTAAAGGTTGCCCTACTTATGGTTGTAGAGTGGTTTGTTAGGGGAAACGAACCGAAAACCATGTGTAACTTAGATTATATTTATCTGGTCGACTCGCTATATAATTTCTATAGCTATCCTTGGGGTAGTTTGACATAGTATACAATGTCACAAGGAGTCGAAGCTGCCATTATCACATCAAGTGCAATTCGCTACATCGTATGCGGTTGTGTCTTTCCTCTACAAGTAAGAACTCTTCTTATTTTCTACATGATTACAGTCTATAGTCAATTGTGGATTTTTAACCTTATGTAATTTCATTATAATAAATATGGGTAGTAGAGAGAGTACCGACCCTCTGAGAGTGTGTTGTTTTGCATGTTCCTTCTCAAATTTCACGTTTCATTCAATATCGAGGCTGAAAAGGTTGGAGGTACAATAAAATACATGTTATTCTCAAGAGTAAAGCTGTAAGTATATATATTTTTCTGACATTTACTTTGCTTAATTTGACATATATGCTCTTTTTATCAACATTAGTCTTTGTTCATTTGCAGACATTACTATGACCTTAGAACCCACCTTACGAGAATGGGAAACGGACGCCGTTCGCTTGGTCCATGACGGTTTCCAGGTGAGATGCTATGAATGTTTAATTTTATTTTTACTGCTTTAATTCGGCTGGTCCGTAATTCCAATGCCATTATAAAAGTATCCCGACTCTTACATATCCATTGATACATTTTGTAGGTCATTGAAACCCAGGAAGAGGAGGAGGAGGGTAATGAGAATGATTATGAGGAGGATGATGGAGCAGAGGAAAATAATGAAAAAGACGTGGAGGGAGAGGGACCTGGGGGGGGGGGGGGAATATTATGAAGGTGTCTTTTTATGGATGAATTTAGGGTTGAGAGGGAAGAGTTGAAGAAGGAGAGAGAGGAATTGAAGAAGGATAGGGAGGAATTAAGGAAAGAGAAGGAAGAGATGAGAAGGAAAGAAGAGAGGCTCGATGAGAGGGAGGCGTTGCTGAAAGAGAAAGAAGTGTTGGAGATGGAGAGAGAGAGAGGAGTTGAATGAGAGAGCACAATTGAGGAGGGAGAATGAATTATTTTTTAAGAAGAAGGGCGATTTAAATATGCAAATGTGCGAGGTATTGAGAGAGAGGGAAAAGTTAGCGAAGGAGAGAGAGATGAGTTGAATAAGGAGAAGGAAGATTTTTGTACACAGAGGGGGCAATTTATGAGGGAGGAGGATGAGGAGTTGAAGAAGAAAGGGGAAGTAGATGATATGGAAGAGAAATAACATGGACATGGGGAGTTGGAGGTGCAATCGTATAGTACGACCGATGGTAATGTATTGGATCAAGCACCCATTTCTCCTCCCGTTTATCAAAGGAGAACTAAAAGGGTACTGAAGCCGTCATATTATAAGGTTTCTCCGTACTTGTCCCCGTCTGCATTTGATACAACCACTGGTTCAGTTCCCGGACCTAAGAAAGCAACAACTTTGACTACTTCTCTGATACCATTTCTTGTACAGATGGATCCATTCAGGATGCTATCAACGTAGGAATTGAAAGAACTAGAGGATTAGTATGAAGTAAATAAGGAGACGGTAGCGGGTTGTTGGTTCAGTACCATATGGGTGAAGGATGCATGGGTTGATAGTGTGGTAAGCATTACTAATTTTGAGTTTATATACATTGATTTACATATATTTATCTCTTATATTAAATTATGGTTGAATCATACTATCCTATGAATTAGGCTATCGACAAATATATTGATTTCCTTGAGGAAAGTTAGTCAGACCTTTCAATAGCCTATCCTCGGGATTGCAAGTTCTGTCCCACGTATTTTACGGTAATTGTTTAATTCAGACTATCCTTAATCTGTTTTCACTTTTTATTTTCTTACTTATATTGATCTTTGATCATGTTTGTAACTACAATGCCTCGAGGCATGTTTGCAGACTTTGATCACATACCGAGACTCTAAGTTTGCGTCAGAATGTGTGAAGCTAATAGGCGAGATGAGCACATTCTACGCAGTTGCTAAGCAACGGGATAAATCATATGCTAAGGCGATTTGGTGTTGTGAACCGATAATGCATTCATCACAAAACATCAACTTTGGTTGTAATGTGTTCTATCATGTTTTTACTAATATATTATTTTGTGAAATGTGGATAGGTGTATTGTAACACCCCGTACTTTCCAGTACTCGAGTGTTACCATGTAGATTAATTTAATATAAATATATATAAATAATGCAACCTAAATATATGCACGATGAAACGTATGCACTTTGTAAAGATTTAAGATTTCATGCTAAAATGGTATGTACGTATTTAATGTATATAAATATTATGAAAATAATATTAAATTAACTAAACATAATGAATAATAATTTTTCAATATATAATTGAATTATAAATATTAATATAGTATTGAATATTTTTTTTTATATAAACATGTATACCAAAAAAAAAATTATTAGATATTTAAATAAAATTTTATATTATTTGACAATGTGATTTTAAAAGAGGTATTGTACAATTTTCAATCCATACATAGGTGTAATATGATATATTAAAAATTATATATTAATTAATATGTGAATTATAGCATATATATAGTAGCATGTTAATACTAGAAACTATATTTGTAAATATGTATAAGTTTTTAATTATATTAATTACAAGTAACTCCATATTAATATTAGTATTGGTTAATAACACAATTCGAAGGCTTTAAATGAACCCATAAACTCTTTTAGTCGTCAACGTTCAGTTTTAGGCGATCTGGCCGTTAGATCAACGGAACCCACTGTTGGAAGTAGAAGTTTAGGAGTATGGCCCACCTAGACCTTGGGTCTGCCCCATCTTTTGTCTAGAGCTGTGATGAGGCCCACTCAGTGGAATGGACGGAGCAGATTTATCACTGACATCACTGTGGACCCCACTCACATGTGGCGTGTGCACGAGAGGTGGTGCACTTGAGGTGCACCGGACCACCATGCTCGGTCAGCAGCGGGCTGACCCGCTATTTCCCTTAAGAGAGATTTCTCTCTCTTTCTCTCCGTTTCTGCAGCCGACGGACGGGTGTCCGTTTGGGACGCCCGTGGCCCACCACCAGCAATCCCTTATCTGATCCAAACCGTTCATCGTGTCTAGGGTTTGGGTCCCACCAAAACCCATCTCGTATCACACGTTGAAAGGCACCCACGTGCGCACAACACTTGCCGCAAACAGACCTACAAACACATAGTTTCCGAAAATGGAAACTGTCTTCCCACGCCAGCTCAGCGATCCGTGTAAACCTCCTTTTATTGCATCTCCGCCGTTCAAACTGGAGTGATCTGGACCGTCCTTAGCTAGGTTTTCTATTCATAAGAGAAGAGAGAGATAAATCAGCCGTTTGCTTCCTTGCTTGAACCCACCGCCCAAACGAAGACGAAGCTTCGAAACAACCCATCTGCAAGTTCCATACGGTCCTTATAGACGTTTCTGAAGAAAGAAAATGGAGAAAGACCCACTGTAGCAAGATCTGCCATTAATGGCGGATCATCTTCTCCGACGGTTTCTCCATCTGTCGGTGCTGCTGGGTGTTGCGTTTAAAAGAAGGAAGAAAGAAGATGGAATGAGAAAGGAAAAGAAGGAAGAAAGAAGATGGAATGAGAAAGGAAAAGAAGGAAGAAAGAGAGAAGGAGTGGCGGCGAATGGTGGTGCAGGTTCTGTTGTCGCACTCGTCGAGTTCAAGGTAGACCTCCGCCGGATGTCCAGGTTATTTTCGCTGGACGTTCAACAGCAAAGAAAAGGGAGAAAGAAATGGAAGAGAAGCAAGAGGGAGAAGAATCGGAGGAAAGGTTGGTGCGTTGTCGCACCGACTCGAACCGATCGGAATCAGCCGTGTCGCCGACTCGCTCGGACTCGGTCAGATGGGCCCCGAGCCGGTTTGTGATCAAAGAAAGGAGAGAAGAAAGAAAAGAGAGAGAGAGAGAGAGAGAGAGAGAGAGAGAGAGAGAGAGAGAGAGAGAGAGAGAGAGAGAGAGAGAAGGAGAGGGGTGAGTTACGAGTCAGCCGAGCCGACTCGTGACGACCGAGTCGAGTCGCCGATTCGACTTTGGGGCTCGAGTCCAAGATGGTAGTGCTTGAACTTTTTCAACTAAAAAGGGAGAAAGGGAGAAGAGAAATAAGAGGGAAGGGAGAAGGAAAGGAAAGGAAGAAAGGAAAGGAGAAAGGATAGAAGAAGAAGATAAGGTAGGGAAAGAAGGTTTGGAGTTGAGTTGTTGGGTCGACTCACTGTTGAGTCAGTTGGGTCAACCTAGATATAAGCCTAGTCTAGATCTAACTGGAGGAGGGGTCTTGAGTGTGGAGAGAAGAGGAAGGAAGATGAGAGAGTGGGAAGGAGCTGAGTCAACTTAACTCGAACTGAGTCGACAAGGTGCGTCTACATTTGCTTCCCAGATTTAATTTATTCCAACTACCATTGTTGCCATTATTACCATTTTTGGATTAATAAAATTAGATATGATTGACCATTATTAAATTATTCATTCGGGTATTAGATGATGCATAAAAAAAAAATATATATATATATATATATGTACATATCATTATTAAAAATATTGATGTTTTACCTTGTCATTCTTAAAGTATTGTTATTAATGCTCTAACACACTATTTATTTTCATTGAAACGACTATTAGTTCACTATTGGCTAAATGCTAAGTATATTGTTAATATTAATAATTCTAATTGTTTTGAAATTATTAATATTATTATTCATCATGGGTTGTATTAGATAATTTGATATAATAGTAGTCATTGTTAATATCCCTAAATTTAATTAATAACCAAATTCACTTGATTAATTTTATTCATTTATTTTCCATTGATACTATCATAAATAGCCACACAAAATAGGGTTCCAATCCTACAACCAAAACTTAGAAATCTAGCCTAAGCCTAAACCCTAGGGTGAAACCCTAAACCTAAGTGATCCAAACCCTAAGTCTATGCTAAGACCCTAAAGATAAAATAATTAAAACCCTAGGCTATGATCTTAAACCCTATGTAGTTTGTAGGGCTTGGATCTAATCGTACAAGTTCCTGATTTATGGTAGGATTTGATTTTTAGGGAACGCGCTTCCTAACAACATCAGTTGGCGATTCAAGGCATAAGGTGATGATTCTTCCCTTGAGCTTTCCATCTTCTCATTAGCTTAAGTTATAGTTTTTATTTAAATTCATAATTGATATCTCTCCTTATAATCACATGTGTTTAGTGGTAGAAATTAAATTGTGTTTTACATGCTTTATGATTATCCGTATAATTGTTCATGCTTGTGGATTATTTGTGGATTGCTTACTTTAACCTAAATGTACATTAGTGGGAAATTCCCACGTATGAATGTACACCCATACTTGGGATGTAACTTGACTCATGTGATCGTAATGGACCTTCGACTCGGTGGTTTTTGAGTGGTGGTCTAGATGGATCATTGATGTGGGCCTACCATCCAGGGTTGTTGTGCCCAATGGTTTTTAAGGATGGTCTTTATCGTATGATTTTGATATTCGCCCTATGTGGCATATTTTGATACTCGCCCTACGTGGTTTTATTTGATACTTTCCTACATGGGTTCGATGTTTTATACTGTGCAACCATGCGATGGTAAGCCCCACATATTGTAATATGATTGGCCACTAGTAGATGGATTTCCATTAAACATCCTAAGGTGGTAGCCTCATGAGCCAGGGATGGTGGAATGGGACACTATGCCTGAGCTGTCGGCCTACGTTGGGCCTTGTGCTCCCCGTAGTGACCTTTGAGCTTATTAAACCTGCTGGTTGTAATTGAGTTAATAACGGATTGGCTAATCATGCATACATGGCATATTTCGATGACTTGGATCACTTTGCTGACGATTATTTCGAATGTTTGCGCTTTATGACCTCATTCGATTATGATGATGACCGGATCTTCATGCCCCGCGATTACGCTGAATGTTATAACGATGACCATCACATCGCTCGTCTGGATATTTTACCTGGGGCACTTCGACCGTCCGGATGTTTTACCGTCGGTCGATGCATGGGGACCCGATCGGATGATGTTTCCCAGGTTCGATGATCGCACGGATGAGCATCCCCGGGGCGATGATTGCATACTTCACGCATCCATGCACATAATAAGAATTGCATCATGTATTGTTTTGTATGCTTTATTTTATAACTATTCTTACCTAATGCGGCGGTGTGTAATCTTGAGGGGAGTTCACACTGAGTTGGCCACTCATCCATCAAATATATAACCGCATGTAGCATTGTGTGGCTCCAACGACATTCATGTTCATATTGATGAGGAGCAGGCTATGGTTGATAAGGGTGCATGATTATATTTGCTAAGGGTTTTTACAGGATTTCATATCTCAAATTTGTTGTAATTTACTTTATTTCACATGTAATATTACTCCATTTTGTAATTGTAAGAATGAGGACATTGGTTTGTATAAGTCATTATGGGCACTCTTTTGTATATTCTAAATGATAATGGAACTTTCCTTTATGCTTACTTGTCCATTCTACGCTCATCTGCTTACTCTGATAAAAGAAGAAAAGAAAAATATATATTTGACCATCCTTTAAGGTTAACACTCGGGTTTTTGGGAAACGGGTCGTGTACTCGGGTCCTGAAAATTCGGGTTGTTACATGTATGCACCCGTGAACCATGCTAATTCACATTGGTTCTTGATGGTCATCTATCTACGAAAACAAGAGATCGTTATTGTTGATAGTTTATGCACAAATGCATTTTTAAAGTATAAGCAGAAGATCAAAACGATGACCGAGGCGCTCCCGATTCTCTTCGATGCCACTGGAGACAGCACTACGCTTGAAGGGAAGAAGTGGATCACCAAAGAAAATGAATCGGTGCCGAAGCAAAACAATGATTATGACTACGACATATTCGTAATGAAATTCATCGACATATTACGTAGCAGTCTCACCTTGGCGGGAACAGACATGCAAAAATTCACCGCCGTTTGGAGGAAGTCGATAGCATACGATTATTTGTCTGTAAAATGTAAATGATATTTGTCAAGGGCATGGGAGGAAGAGGGAATTTTTGTGAGATGTTGTATTATATACACTGTTTGATATACCCTGTACAATTTTTACTCAATGAAAATTTATAATTAATGAATATTTATAACCTGTAATTGTTCCCCACTCATATTGTATTATCCAGTTTGCACCGCTAAATTTCTAATTTGCCTCGCTCATTTTCTAGGTTACATCATTTGAACTTCTAGTTTGCCTCGCATAATTCCTAGTTTGCCTCACTGAATTTCAAGTTTCCTCCACTCAAATTTCAGTTTACCCTACTCAATTTTCAGTTTGCCCCGCTCAATTTTAAGTTTGCCCCGTTGGATTTCCAGTTTGCCTTGCTCAATTTCCAGTTTGCCCTGCTCAATCTCCAGTTTGCTTTGCTGAATTTCATGTTTGCCCCGCTGAATTTACAGTTTGCCCCAGCGAATTTCCAGTATGCCCCGCTCATTTCCCAGTTTGCCCCACTCAATTTCCAGTTTGCCCCGCTTAATTTCTAGTTTGCCGAGCATCATAATGTATATGACCCCCATATAACTTAAAACCTACCTCAAAACATTAGGAAACATCTTGGTAAGCTTTGTGTCCTATGATTCCTCAAAGATGACACCAATGCAAAAAGAAGAAAAGATGAATAAGAGAAATACATAGTATGTGAGAAAAAAGTGCATAAAACTAATGGCACAGAGGTGAGCAAATATAGTGGTGTTTATCATGTGTTTACGTTGAACTTGACTGTCTAACGACATATTCCCTTCTGACAATTGATTATTCTCATATTTTTTGTAGTTACTATGCAAGCTCAACAGGCCGCTCCAACTGATATCCAATGCAAAGATAAGTTCCTAATCCAAAGCATGGTTGTTCCCTTTGGGACTACTGTGGAGGACATTACATCAATCCTTGTAAGTATGCAAAGGTGGAGTTGGCTTAGATTGTCTGTTGTGGTTGCTTGCTCTTTCATTTTACAGTTCACCAAAGAAAATGGAAGATATATTGAAGAGAACAAGTTGAAGGTTGTCCTTGTTAGTCTACCCCATTCTCTAGTATTGTTGCCCATTAATGGAGCTTTGAAGCAAGAGCCAGCTCATGCAAAGATAAGAGGAATGAAAAATGCATTACATTGGAAAATCGATCATATCGATTTTTGAATTGAAGTTATCTTTGATAATATCGATGTATTATCTGTAACACCCTGTACTTTTGCGTGCTCGGGTGTTATAATTATAAACTAGATTAGTATGCTTATGTGCATATACAAATAATCTATGTTATTCACCATCATTTGATAAATCTCAACTCCACTACTTAATTCCAATAATTAGAATATATATATATATATATATATAGGGAGATGGTCACCTGCGCACCTTTTCACGTGAGCATGAGCAATGTAATTTCCTGCACCTTTGCACACGTGTCATGTGCATATCGCTTGAAATACCATAGGCCCAATTTTCAGCCTGATAAAAACTGTGGGCTATGGCAAAGGAAACATTTCTCCCTTGATTTGCATTTTTCTTTGCTACGGCTCACCGAGTCATGGATCAGCCGAAAATTAGGCATATAGCATTTCAAGGGGTGCAAAGATCACTTGGACCGTTCAGATTTTGTGCACATGACACGTGTGCAAAGGTGCTCATTGGTGCTCACGTGAAAAGGTGCGCAGGTGACCATCTCCCTATATATATATATATATATATATATATATATATATATATATAAAATTTCGTATGTAACCGTTAATTTAAATAAATCGATGACTGAACGTTAAGACCCATGCATTTTGGCTCACTTACAGATTTAAAATGATCTAATCCTTTAAATTAAAGCCCATTGAATAATTGACGTTGATCGGAGTGTGACCCATGTAAATAATCTACATAATAATAACAATAATGATAATAATTATATATATCTAAATATAAATAAGTAATTTATTTTTGATAAACCTATAAAACACGGGCAAAAGAGAGAACCATCAGATTAAAAATAAATAACTGATGATTAGAAATATAATAACAAATCTAAAAATAACAATGATATTAGAAATACCGTAAAAATGATATTTAATATTACACATACATATTTGACCATCTGATCTAGAATCTAGCCCTTAAACTCTAGTTAAAGTCCCTTAAAACCTTTTGACCGTCAATGTCCAGATTGGAACGAATTGGTCCGACGGATCGATGTAATCACCACTTAAAGGTGGTAAATCTATTAGTATGGCCCACCTAAGCCTTGAATTCGACTCATTTTTGTCTATCTCCTTAAAATGATCTGTTGAAATTGATGGATGGGTTAGATTTCTCTAAACATCACTATGGGCCCCACACCCATTGAGTGCGTGCACCAAAAGTGGTGCACCTGCAGCGCACTAGACCAACAATCGGGTCAAACTCTATTTGACCCGACGAAAGATGCAAATGGGAAGGAATCCTTCCTCTTTTTCCTTCTAGCACACCGTTTAAACGGACCGAGTTCGTCCGTGATGAAGCTGGCCCACTGTGACCAGTCATTGAGATGATCTGAACCGTCTATCATGTTCAGACCGGGGATCTGACCAAAACCAAGCTTTTTCCTCACCATAAGTCCTGGGTACACGTGTACAATTTCTGGTGCAAACAGTTCACGTGGGATGGTTTCCGAAAACGGAAACTCCACGTTATTGCCAAGCTGGTTACGCACATGCGGAATCTCCTTCAATCTTAGCCCTCCACTCCAGTGAATCCTAACCCTCCGTTCCACCTCAGTTTTAGGGCATCTATAGCTAGCGTTTGAATCTCTCCGCAGCCGCCGCAAGTGGGATCAAACCTACTAATCTAAAACACTAACGACCGTCTGTTTGGAGGACCCACGAGGTTCAGTGGTCCAATCCATGCCATCCAAGTGCATTGGATCAGACCCTTAACCATCAGATCCGAAATCGCCATGAGCGTCTGCCTCATCTTCTCCATTCGTCCGGGAAACCCATCACCTAGCAATAGGGCCCATTCTCTAATCAAGGTCGTCCATCTAGAGGACCTTGATGCTAGAAAACCATCTGTGGCCTCTGATCAAAGCCGTGCAAGCTGGCTGGATTGATCCAACTCAAATCGGTGAAATTCCACCATATTGCAATCGGGTTTAAAACAGACTCGCGTAACTAATCTAAGGATTAGTTGACATTTGAAAAGTTTAGAACCGGATTAGTAGGGCCTATAAAAGGCTGTTTTTAGGGCGAATCCCGAGGGGAGAAAAGGAAAGAAAGAGACAGAGAAAGAGGGAGAGTGAGGCGCCGTTTCTGGTGCTGTAACCAATGGAGTTGGCTCGATCCGAGTCGTTGCAGGACAGGGCCGAGTCCAATGTCTTGAGTCCCTCTAGCAGAGAACAACAGAAGAAGGAGTGGTGGAGAGGGCTTGAGAGAAGGGTTATTGTCGCCATGCCGCACCGAAACTCGGTCCAAAGCTGTCGAGTTTGGGCTGCAACCAGACTCCTTGCCGGCCGATTCAGGAAGGAGAAACGGAAGATGATCAGAAAGGAAAGCAAGAAGAGAGGAAGAGGGAGAGCAGAAAGAAGAAGGAAGGAAGAGAAGACTGAAAGAGAGAATGGGAGCTCGACTCAGTAGCTCTACACTGAGTTATCTCAGTTTAAGCCGAGTTAGGGCCTGGCCTATACAGACCTTACTGGCCGAAATGAAGAGAAAAGAAAGGAGAAATAAGAAAAGAGAAGGAAGGAAGGAAATCAGAGTGAAAAAGAGAAAGATGGAACGAGTCACTGAGTCGACTCGTTTCCCTGTTAAACGACGAACTCTAGCGCCATTGCTGGCTTATTGAGTTCGAGGGAGAGAGAAGGAAATGGGAAAGAATGGAAGATAGAAAGAAAGGAAATACTTAGTGAGAGAGAGAGAGGAGCAAAGAAGAAAGAGTGACAGAGTAAGAAGTAAGAGAAGAAGAGAAAGATGTCATTCGAGTTGCTGAGTCACGGTCTCACTGACTCGTTCAATCCAGGAGTCAAGTGAGTCGAAGCCTTGTGTTCGAAATGACTCAATCCCTAATCAAGTTAGGAATGCCAGATTGATTGCATTGAGGTAAGTTAATCTCAAGTCTCTTGTTAGTATCTTAATTAGAGTAATCTAAGTTGTAGTGTGTCATTAGATTCATCTTGTTGAAGATCCGAATAGGACCGTGTCCAAAATTGGGCCGGTCAAACCAAGTTCACTCGAAGAGAGTTAAACTTCGTTACCTTGCAAATATTAATTCTACCCCAATTTTAGACTAATCTAATTAATCTTGATTTTCATGTAGGAGATCAAACCCAACTTCCAACCTAAAGATTTTGACTATTCCTAACCAAATTAGTTGTGACGGTGAAGTTTTGTAATTGCATTCTAGTCACTCAAGAGGTCAATCCAAAATATAAGGTGAGGATCACCCTTCAAGCTTTTCGTCATTTTGATAGCTAGCTTGTTCATTCATCTTCGTTTAGTTATCTTTTTGATTGCTTAATGTGATTCATCACTCTTATTGATTTGATTTCTTATAAATGACTGATGATTTGGAATTAAATTCAATATTTGAATATGCGATGCGATTTAAATACTTCTATACTAATTTAAAACAAATGCTTCAAACATGCTCGCGCTATCAATATTAGACATAATTTAAATTGTTATATGTGATTACTTGATAGAATGCTTGAAGTTCCTCGAATTAGTGGCCATTGTGTCTAATAGGCAAAAATGAATATCTGGTGTGAATTTACCATCTCAGGAATCATTTGGGCCGCTGTGGCTTTTAAGGAATAATCAATTCTGATCGGATCATTAAATTGAACAGTTGACCCTTGCGGCTTTGATGGAATAATTGCCCTATGAGGCTTTGATGATTTATTTTATATAACTTTGCGGTGGTAGGTTGTACTTGTAAAACTACGATTGGCCACTAGTTGTGTAGGTCACCTCTAAACATCCTATTTGTTAGTCTCATGAGCCAGGGATAGTGGAATGAGACATTATGCCTGAGCTGTCGGCCTATGCTAGGTGATAAACCTCCCATAGTGACCTTTGAGCTTTCTTAAAGTGATTGTTCAAAATTGGAATAATAACGGTTGGGCTAATCATGCATTTTCATTGCATATATTATGTTCTTTTTCGGGTGGTTAGTTCTCCTTAGGTGTACCTTTGTGTATTTTTTCGGGTGACTAGTCCTCCTTGGGCGATCTATATATTATCATGGTCTTTTTCGGGTGGTTAGTTCTCCTTGGGCGTACCTTCGCATATTTTTTCAGGTGACTAACTTCCTTGGGCGATCTATATATTGTTATGGTCTTTTTCGGGTGGTTAGTTCTCCTTGGGCGTATATTTGTGTCCTTTTCCGGGTGAATAATTCTCTTTGGGCAATCTATATATCTTTGGTCTTTTCCGGGTGGCTAGTTCTCCTTGGGCGTACCTTTGAGTATTTTTCAGGGTAGCTAGTTCTCCTTCGGTGACTTTTTACCAGATGGATGTGCATCCCCAGGACTGTGAGCATGTGCATGCATCCATGCATTTAAATAAGATTATCTTGTGTGATTTATTTAATGAATGTGTATCTGATGAACCTTATCTGATTTTCATGGTAATCTTTGTGCAATATTTATTATACACTATCTTTGTTAACTATGCTTAATTATCTTGGTGATACGATAAATCTTAAGGGGTATACCTCACTGCGATAGCCATTGACGCTATCGAACCGTACTCATTGTGCAGGAGACGTAGATGACGCGTATGTTGGTATTCATGTGGAATGGGAGGAGCCAGATGATCTTGCGACTTTTCATTCCTGATTTTATTTGTATTTAATTTATACTGTTACGTTTGTAAAGGTTAAGACATTGGTTTGTATAAGTTTTTGGGTAACCGCTTGAAACATTTGGATTTGTACATTTGGACTCCCTCTTATACTTGATTGCTCATATTCTGCTACTTTATTAACTCTGATAAAAAGGAGAAAGAAAAAATGTACGTGAAATTTGATTTACAGTTAAAGGTTAACACTTGGGTTTTTAGAAAACGAGTAGTGTACTCGGATTCCAGGAACCGGGGTGTTACAAGTTGGTATCAGAGAGAGTCTAGACAAACCTTGCCTTTAGGAAACAAACTTATACAGACCTTCAATGTCTCAAGTTAAGAAGTTGGAATTAGATATTTAAAGTAAATTTTCTTTAATTTAGAAAGTGTTTGAGAATGTAGAGACCCAAACATAAGTTCCCTTTTGAAATTGATAGGATAGCCATTTGAACTTATTTAGAATTCCCTCAGAGTTGGGGAAAACTGAGAACATAGATACTTTAAGTTTTAGGCCCTTAGAAAATTTCAGGTTTAGTCGTTTGAACGTAGAAATTAAACTTAGGTTCCCTTGGATTCATTAGGATTGACATTCAAACTTGATTCAAGTTACTTTGGAATTATGAAAATTGAGAATATAAAGACTCTAGATTCTAAGTTCTCTAAGAGATTTCCTGTATAACCATCAAACCTAGGAACAAAAACTTAAGTCCCTATTATAAACCGTTAGAATAATTGTTCAAACTTAGAAACTAAAATTAGTTGCCATGGGAGAACAAATGCTCACTATAATATGATTAAGATCAAGAAGAATATTCCTTGAACTTGATTTCTAACGAATTTTTTAGAAATATAGGATTTGAATTTTTCCCATAATTTTCCTTAGTTGAAATGACTTTGTTAAAACATTCAATGAGTGAAATGAATTTAAGCATTATAGGAAACTCCCTATCCATCGTATTGTGTGTTAGATCAAATTTAAGCTTAGGATCGATAAGAGGTAAAGTGATAGCATTTTGAGTAAATTTTCAACCTTAGACTAGGTGTGTGGGAACTAGATTTGAAAATATAGTTAAATGTAACAATTTTGAACTTAAATTCCATGTAGAAATTTAGGAGTGGTGGCAAAAAAAAAGAAAAAAAAAGAAGAAGAAGATTGTAACTCCTTAAGAATATATATGATATAATTTCACATTTAAACATATACAAGATAGGCTACACATTTAGAATAATCAAACTACTTGTAATATTAATAGCTGTGATGCACATTATTGAATCTCAAAGGCGAGATTCTTCTTTAAGGGGGGTAGATTGTAACAACCCTAATTTTAATGGTTGTCGCATACGTTGGTACCCACAAATATGCCTCACAAGGAAATTGGTGGAGGATTACAATTATTGTAAAAGAAATAACATCATCCATAGTATGGGTAGGACCATTGAATTTTGAGGATGAAATTCTTTTTAAGGAGGGTAGATTGTAACACCCCATACTTTTGCATGCTCGGGTGTTACCATTATAAACTAGATTAGTATGTTTATGTGCATATACAAATAATCTACGTTATTCACCGTCATTTGATAAATCTCAACCTTACCACTTAATTCCAATAATTAGAATATAATATATATATATAAAATTTCGTATGTAACCGTTAATTTAAATAAATCGATGACTGAACGTTAAGACCCATGCATTTTGGCTCACTTACAGATTTAAAATGATCTAATCCTTTAAATTAAAGCCCATTGAATAATTGACATTGATCGTAGTGTGACCCATGTAAATAATCTACATAATAATAACAATAATGATAATAATTATATATATCTAAATATAAATAAGTAATTTATTTTTGATAAACCTATAAAACATGGGCAAAAGAGAGAACCATTAGATTAAAAATAAATAACTGATGATTAGAAATATAATAACAAATCTAAAAATAATAATGATATTAGAAACACCGTAAAAATGATATTTAATATTACACATACATATTTGACCATCTGATCTATAATTTAGCCATTAAACTCTAGTTAAGTAGTCCCTTAAAACCTTTTGACCGTCAATATTTAGATTGGAACGAATTGGTCCGACGGATCGATGTAATCACCACTTAAAGGTGGTAAATCTATTAGTATGGCCCACCTAAGCCTTGAATTCGACTCATTTTTGTCTATCTCCTTAAAATGATTTGTTGAAATTGATGGATGGGTTAGATTTCTCTAAACATCACTATGGGCCCCACGAACCTGTGGAAGGAGAACACGTGAGGTGCCACAAACCTCATATAGTCATACCAGATGGCGGTTGCCATGCCGTGATCGTAGGGAAACTATGCTTCTGCGAATGGATGAGCATGACAGATGACTTACATGACTGGAACAGCTCTTTGAAGCTATACAGAAGAGTTTGGAGCGGGTGGAGTAGAAGATTTAGACCCTTATCGCCACAATCACCTGCCAACATGATGATGTCGCTTTGCCCGGGGGGGGGGGGTATTCCGTCCAGCTAGTCAATTCAACTTGCTCTTGGTCATGAATGGTCGAATCCACAGGGACTGAAACCTGTACGTAATATGAAAATAACCAGAACTAGAACTTGGATAAGATGAAATCTAAATTGAATGACTATGAGGGAATAATTGTGAAATAGTAAACTAAAATATGTAGAATTTAGAGGTAGGAAACTAGGGTAACAAGGATCCACTTGTAGCAATTGGAAAGCTACCTAGCAATGATTCAAGGACACAACTGGAATCAGAGTCCTATCCTATCCAGTTGGTAAGAAGAGATTTATCAGAGCTCTGAACTTCTCATAGGTCTAATCATCAATGGATAAGAATGGCGAAGATTTATAAGTGATTCCGTCACCTAACCATGCCCAGGAGACTATGGTAAACAACAACAATTTACCAATCTCACAACCAATCATGAGAGAATTGTGAAAGTTAGGAAGGGTTCCATCACCCAACCATGCCCATGAGACGATGGTGAACAACAGGGTTCCCAAGTTCACAATCTCAATACATGAAAAGAGAATATCTCAAGCTATCGTAGATCTATTGTAATTTGAGTCACAACAAACCATTAAAACTAAAAACATTCCTTATAATCAAACTAGAATCCATGAGAGTTCAATAAACATAAATCAAGGCAAAGCTAACATCCCAATCACACTACAAGCTTCACCTTTTAGCCCCAGCTAAAAAGTTTAACCGATCATAGACATGAGTGGCTAAAATCTTTTAATAAAATAAACCAAATAAAAGGAAGAAGAAAAACTCGTTTAACCGGCCCACACTCCACACGTCGCCTCCCCCCTTTTGTGCTCTCTCTCTCTCTTCACCTTCTTATAGCCAAGAGGGTCAGTTGTGCATGAGGCGGTAGAAGAGTCGATTGCTGCGTTAGGAGTTACGCACTCCTTTCGTAGAACGTGCACAGCTACACGTGAGAGTCCGGGATTGTTGCTCGCTCTGGTCTTCCTGGCGTCCACCAAAAGCAGTTAAAACAACGCCCCTCTAGATGGTTTTAGACGATATTCAAGATGGATGGTCTAGATTAGCCATCCGGTCAACGATGGTGGCCCACCTGGATCGACCGTGGCTCTGTTTGCGAAACAGAGCCTGCACAACATTGCGTTGTGAAAGTCGGTGGGCCCATGATCAGTGACGGTTGAAAAATCCATTCCGTCTACTGAATACACAACGGAAAACCAGTGGGAATTGACTGGCTTTGGGTTAGATTCGGTGTGGCCCGTGGTTTTTTGCTCTACCATCCGACCTGTGTTTGATCAAGCTTTTCTTATGTGTGCAAGCATGGGTTTGGAAAAACTTTGTGTGTACGCTCGGTTTCCCCTTCTAGAACGAATGGACGGTCGTGTGGGCCCACTACGTGCTTCAACGGACGCACGTCTGCTTTTCTGGCGAAAGAAAATGGAGTTTCCGTTTTTAGGAAGGAGATCGGGTCAAAGACCCTTGACTGGTCTTGGTGGTTTGGTGCGGCATGGGAGTGCACCGGCTGTGCACTCACACGTCCCTACGTGGGGTCCACTGTGATGTTAGTGAGAAATCCGCTCCGTCCATTACTTTCCTCATTTATTTTAAGGGGTTGAGACCAAAATTGAAGCATATCTAGAGATCAAGTGGGCCCTAAATAACTGATATGTAGGTTGATCTATCAGTTGGGCCACTTTCATAAGGGTCCAGCGGCTGAAATTTTACGTGTACGGTTAAATTATGGTCCTCAAGTCATATATGAAGTTTCGAATCGAACGGATGGTGGGAACACTGTGATCTTGCATTCTGGATGATTTTCGGGCCTCTTCAACATGAGTGGCCTGATTTTTTCAAATCTCTACCGTGTAATTTCTTCGATCTCGGTCCCCTGGGGTCCGTCCCTTGCCTTGGTGACTTCAGATCATTAAATCCATGCTTTTAATACCTCTTTTCAGTCAAGCTCCTAAATTCACCTTGCAACACAAACACGATTAAAATAGGGCATTAAACAGTATCATGTTCGTAAAAGCAGGTAATAACTGGGGTCTAATATGAAATATTCGACCCTCAACACTGGGCAAACATTAAATTGAGCGAGCCTAGTATGAAATTGAGCTGGGCAAACATTAAATCAAACGAGCTTAACATGAAATTGAGTGAGCCCTAACATGAAATCGAGTGAGCTTCAAATGGAATTGAGCGAGTTTCACATGAATTTGAACGATCAACGCATAAAATTGACTAAGCATAACAAATGAAATTGTACGAGCCTGACATGAAATTCACCAATCCTAACATGGAATTGACCGAACTTCACATGAAATTGAACAAGTAGTTGATCAATTGTCATCGATTTGGGCTCGTCTCAATTTTCGTGAGTTCTTCTTCAATTTTAAGCGTGCAATGGCAAAGTTTGAGCAAGCACCCTCGGTGAATTACTATCTAAATTTCCACAGGTAGTCAGTAAATTGTCATTTAATACTACAAAGGGAAGTAACTATAAATCCCATTACCATTTTTTTAAAGATCTGTACCTTCAACAACTATAGTACTGGTCAAATGCAAGTTGAAGAAGGGTGCTTTAGAGTGAGAGAATATTTTGAACCTTTTTAACGATTGTAGATGCAAACAGTTTGGAGGAATTCATGTAACCCTATCCAAGATGAAAAATGGCAAATGTAGAATGATAATATGTAGATGATCAACGGAGATTTTAGTAAGGAAAATGAAAAGAAAAACATGCGTGTGTGTGGATTTTTTGTTGCAAGGTAGTGAAAGGCATGTATTTTGAAAAGGCGCACGTGGGTTTTTCTTAAGGGAGTGAAAAGAATGGTAGTGAAAAGCAAGAGAATTTTCGTCCTCAAATGCTCTGTCCGTATGTGCAATGCCTAAGTTGAGAAGGTAAGTTTTGGACTATTCAGAAAAGAAGCTGGATAAAAGGTGGTGTCTATGGTGATAATTTTCTCTCCATAATCTGTTACCTCAAGTAACCTAATCTACGGCGTATGATCACCAGCCGTTGAAATATTTCGTATATCCCACTAAATGGTATTATGAGGTCAAACTCATGGGAGCTTCCCATGAGGTGAGCTATGTGGCTCCACCGTGGTTTATGTTGGACATCCATATGGTGTATTTGGTGGGTCTCCTCTATGTTATGTGATATCCCAAAAATCAGTCGTATTTGGAACTCAAGTAGGACACACCAAATGAAACCATGTGAAATTATGCCTAAAACATCTAAAATCACTTGGTGGGGACAAGTTTTGATATGGCCGAAACTTAGTGTGACGCCTCATCCAAGTGGGGCACAAACAATGGACAGGCTGGATGTCTGAAGAACATAAGGGGCCATATAAACAATCACGAAGGTTTCAATGGATGAGTATCTACTCTCAACTGTTGTTTGTCGTGTGAACCACCTAAGCCATGGATTATACTGATTTTTCGCCTCATGGCCCACCATGGAACGATGCATCTGATTGATGGGATCGATGTCCATCACACATCATGTTGGGCCCACAGAGGTTGACCTCATGAAAAGCTTCCTATTATTATGTCGACCTCATTGGAGAGTTGTGGTCAACAGTTCTCAAGTATCTAGAGTATTCATGACTGTTTTAACAGGTTCAGGACATGATCATGTTTTGTGGACATTTTATGATGATGAGCTTGGCTTTGAATGGACAATCTGCACCATTGGTTATCATGTGCTTGCGCCCTACTCCACATGAAAGTGTAAGTGTTCTCCATATGCACACGTTTTCTCTGTTTTCTCTTGGGTGCGGGAAAGTCTCTCAATCATCAGAAGCTCCTAATCTCCTTGTATCATGTACAGTAGGAGATCATTTTAGAAGGATATATGGCCCCACCCTGTGGGGCCCATGACATCCAATCCGCCCATCATGTGTTCTTCCTAAGTTTCTCCTTAGTGTCCAAAAAGACGATTGATAGCAAACTCAGGTGGACCACACCACATGTAAGACTGGGATGGAGATGTCCACTATTAAAAATCTTCCAAATTGTATGTGGGATCCGTGGTGTTTTTATTATGCTATCTAAACCGTATAGAAGATGTATCCTACCAAGATGAATGAACACCCAGAAAATTCTCCCATTACAAAACCTAGATAGCCCACAACACATGATTTTATAGGTTTCAGGCATGATTTTACTTAGTGTTGCCCACCCAAGCTTTGGATCAACTTGAGTTTTACCATCCGAGGAGAATATGAGGGGAGCACATGATGGACGGATCTGATGTCTTTGCGGTAGGCCCCACACCTTGATTTGTTGTATTGGATCTGGACTCTTTGCAATATTCCTAATGTTTTGCTGTTATAACATGATTTCCATTTGTGAGAGGAGGCCCAATCGCATACAACTATTGCAGCCTTTTTTGTGGCCCAAAGATGTACAACAAGAGAAGTACTCCATTAGGTCCACCTGTTAGAGATCTAGGCCATTCATCAGGTATGGTGCATGAAAATACCATGGGCCAAAAATGGTTTTGGTCCACTGGTTAAGTAGATCAAACTTGTATAACAAAAGTGGTCTGTCAGAAAAGTCCAACAATCCGGATTTGATGTGCATGTGGTCCACTTGATAGATGTCTTACTTCGATTTTTATACATCTAGCATACTCAAGGCATTCCCTACTCGATGAATGGCCCGAGTCTCTTATAGATGTGCTGTAACACATGCAAATCTGGAACTTGTTCCATGTAAAGATCACGCAGTACCTTTCTTTATCTTTTCCTAGAATGCGGTGAAAGCCTAAACCTTGTAACCCTTATTTTCCTTTTGTTACGTGAGGTAGAGGGTAGATTACTTTAGAAATTATTATTTCAAAGAGTTTAGAATGATTTTTTTCCTCAATTTTTCATTAATTTATAGTATGAAGAAATGTACAAAGATGGAAAGGAACTAAGCTAATATAATAAAAGTTTTATGGTAGTATGTAGGACCACACATGTATACAGTAACACTCCATCTCAAACTGGAGCATGAATGTTAGACGTGCTCAACTTAGATACAATGTCAAAAAGATGAGGCCCAATAACTCTTTTAGTAAAAATATCAACATTGAGATTGCGGTGAAGACCGCACTAGTTGAAGAAGGAATACGCCAATATGTCCTAGAGGGGGGTGAATAGGACTTTTAAAAGTTTTTATGATTTATTTTAAAATCCTATTACACTAATCCTAACAACAGACATATATTAGGATTACTCAAATGTAACTCTACTGGCTTCCAAGCTTGGTAGAGGTTCCAATCATAAAGTACTCTTTAAGAAGTAGCAATATATAACTTAGTTTATGATGGATATGACTGTGAATGTGTGTGGGGTGTGATCAGATATATAAATATGAATGCATTGACACAAATCACAAACACAGAAGAAGAGCAATCACAAACACAGTCATTTTTTTAGTGGTTTGACTACTTGTGTACTCCACTCCCAGTAATCTCACTCAACCCTTAAGTGTACTGGATTTCACTAAGGAGGCTTCACAGCGGTTCACCTCAAACCTAAGGTTTTAAATCAGGTTCACCTTCAACCTTTACAACCTATACTGAGGCTGACTGTTTATGCTCTCACGAGCAAGGGTCAACACAACGCACCCACTTTTAGGCACACTGGCCAAGGATCTTCCATAAGACCCTACTGGAGGTTTCTACATGATTCACCTCAAATCCAAAGTTTTACTGGTTTACTCTTAACTAGATGTTTATGCTCTCCACAGAGCAAGGGTCCACACAACGCACCCACCACGTACACTCCCGTCAAAGGCCTCCTTGAGGACTTTAAAATGTGAGAACCACTTAAGACCTAATCCTAAAAAGGAATGATCACAAGTGTCCTCTTGGACTCTAGATACTTACAAATAAGTTGATGAGTCCCGATAAACACAATGCCGAAGATCTCCTCCTCCTTGTTGACGAAGAGTCTTTTGCTCCCTTGATCCACAACATAAAATGATATACCAATACTCGGCTTCGGGTTGGGTCAAGGTCAAGATGGAATCCTACTCTCTAAAGGTTTTCCTATAAGGAAGATAAAGTAGTTTTAAACTTTTGCATTCAAGGCATCCCAGCTTAATGATTTGCCATTAAGGTAATAGATGGAGGATCCTTGAAAGTGAAAGTTCATTCCCCAATCCACTCTATTGAATATCAATGATGAGGGTGGATTGGAGGATGAACCTCCTTGAGAGAAAGGGCTTTGGGTATATGATCTAAGGTTAAACACTCAAAAGCTCTCTCTACTTTCTCTCTCTCAGCAACACTAGACAAGTCCTCTATATATAGACAAAAGGTTCCAACGAATACAAAATGGTCACATTTATGACTGAGTTCGATATCATCGAGCGTATACTCTCGATAGCATCGATGGTCTGCTTGATGACTTGAACTCAAAGTCATACGCTTTTGAAACCTTTTGCCAGATGGTCGATAAATCGAAACCATTGTCGATATCATCAGATTTCAAACTCTGATTCCATCGATGGTAGGTTCGATCTATCGACACTTAAAAAATGAGAGAGACTTGACATGAAATATTTCAGGTTTTTAGGATATGATCGAGGGTCAGCCGATGTCATTGGAATTTGTATATCGATGATATCGAAGGCAGTGTCGATATATCGATAAATCTAATAGATTTACCAGTAAGCTCATTGGACAGTTTGTGTCCAGTTTCGATGCAATCGACTCGGCCTCGATATCATCGACATATGAATATCGATTTCTGAATGACCCTCGATTAAAGTTAAAAATAACCTGAAATATCTGTTGAAAGAAATGCGCGCCCATGGTCAATATCATCGATGGACTTCCGATCTTATTGATATTTGATTTCAGATCATATCGGAAGGCGCATCGTTATATTGAAGGAATTCGAAATTTTCTTTAAAAAATAGGGGCGCCAAAAATCTGCCTATCGATCTTATTGAGCCACTTTCGATGAGCTCGAGATTGAGTATCGATGGTATCGATAGGTGTATCGATACATCGTTAATTCGTCCAGATATTTTGTGAGGTTGCTGGACATATTTGGTCCTCTTTCTGATTATATCAATGAAACATCGAGGACTCAACAGCGTAGGTCGATCATATCGAGGGTGTTTCGACAAAATCGATAAGGCGAGAAAAACTTAGAGATTTTCCTGTTTTAAAAAAGTTTTCTCACCTAAAAAACCCTATGATTGTCTAACTTGTTTTTTAGGGTTTTATTCACCTTGTGTTTTGGGACATGGGATGTGAGGCTTTAAATTTACCTGTGGCGAGCTTGCACACATCCGATTGAGGTAGACGCTTGAAATGATCTTCTTATCAGGCTCTGTAGACAATTTGACTCAACACTCACGTAACTTGACAAACCAGGGCACTTTCAAACATGTTGTTCCTTTAATGATATATAAGAAGTACAAATAACACCAGTTAAATTTTCTTACATGAAATGATAATCGACCTCAATGTGTTTGGTACGTTTATGAAACATGAGTTTGGAGGCAATATAGATGGCTGCTTAATTGCTATAAAATAAAAGAATAGGAGATAATGTAATGCCAAATTCACGAAAAAGTAAACGAAGCCAGAAAATCTCAATGGTACCATAGCCCATGAAGTGATACTTAATTTTGAAAAACAAATGTGTAATAAAAGACTATTTTTTTTCTCCTTATTACTAGATTACCCTCAATGAATGTATAAAAGCTGGATATATACCAACGATCAATTGCATAACCAACCCGGTTAGTATCACAATAAACATGAATGTCAAGATGACCATGATCAGAATATAAATGCCCTTTCCTGGAGATCTCTTGAGGTGAATGTAGGGGACCACTTCAAAGTGGTGAGAGCATGGTTGTTGCATAAATTGACTAATGACACTTATTACATAAGCGGTACTTGAGCTATTGATTTTTTTAAATATAAACTTTCTAACTAAGTATCAATATTACCCTAGATCATCAAGGGGAGATGATTAAACAACAGAAAAAAATCAATGATCGACATCAATGAGAGTCTCTGAGGGGCAACAAGCTATCATGCCTGTGTTATTTAAGAGATAAAAAAATGTACCTCCTTTAAGAGATGAAGATGCTGCGTGTAGATTGAGTAACCTTAATGCTAATAAAGTATTTTAAATGGCCCAAGTCTGTAATTTGAAAGTCACATGCAAGAAAATGCCTGACCAAGGCTATTTCTTCAAAATTACTACCAGTCATCACAATATCATTCACGTACATCACAATAATCATAATAGAACTCTCTTTTTGCTTGAAAAATAAAGAATGGTGAGCAGAATATTGTAGAAATCTAAGTTAAAGGATAAAGGCACTAAAATGCTCAAACCAAGCTTGTGGACATTGTTTAAGGTCATACAATGCTTTCTTGAGGCAACATACTTTTCCTTATTATCCCAAAGGCAAAATTCAAGAGGAAAATGCATATACATTTTTTCATGAAGATCATAATGGAGAAAGACTTTTTTGACATCTAATTAATGAAGTAGTCTATGTCGATGATCAACAATAAAGAGAATCATTTGGATACAGTTCATCTCTGCAACATGGGAAAAAGTATCATGATAATAAACTCTTAATCATTGTATGAAATCTTTAATAACTAATCATGCCTTATGTCAAGCAGTAGTTCTATCAAGATTATGCTTGATATTATAGACCCACTTACACCCAACAACTTGTGGTCCCTTAAGGAGAGAAGCTTACTCCCAAGTGCCTTGCTGTTCAAGGGTGTGCATCTCGTCAACCATGATAACCTTACATTTGAGGTCATGTAAGGCATTTAGAAATTGAAGATGGAGTAAAATATGAATAAAGAGATGAGAAAATCATAAAAAATGAAGACAATCGATCAAATAAAACATGATTACCAATAGGATAAGCCACCATTGAATCAGTATGATATCGAGTAGGAGAAATGATTATGCGCTTTACTTTTCGGAGAGCAATGAGAATGTTAGGAGACTCTGATGTGATAGTAAGCTTTATGGGCTGGGCTTTGGATGGTATTGAAGTAGTCTGAGTAGCAAATTCTATTCAAGGAGCTTATTCCTATTCATGCATAGAAGTAAATTCTAGAGTTGGGAATGAAGCACTATGAGCCAAGGTAGAACAGTCATATGATGAAAAGTAAGGAACATTCTTTATGAAAGTAACATATTTTGAGATGTACTTGTGTTTGGTGATAAGATATAACAACACTTAACCTTTTTGAGTACCAGAATATCCAAGGAACATATAATGAATTGACAAAGGTTCAAGTTTATCATGTGTAAAAACAACATGGACAAAGTAGACACACCCAAACCCACGATGATGAAGGTTGAAAAAGGAAATAGTGGGCTGAAAAGTTGTAAATAACAACTATTTACTAATGATAAAAATATCATTTGATTAATCATATATGTAATTGTGAGGACACCTTCATCCCAATAAGTTTTAGAAATTGATATTTCTAATATGACAGACTTAGTCATCTCTAATAAATGACAATTTTTACACTTAGCAACGCCATTTTGTTAAGGGGTATAGACATATGATATTTGTGACTCAATTCTTCAAACATTAAAAAAAGTGTGAAGCTTATTACTTAGGTATGCTTTAGCATTATCTGATTGAAAAATCTTTACAACCTTTTCAAATTGTATTTTAACATATTTGATAAAGGTTTGTGTTACAAATATGACTTTTGATCTATTTTTCATAAGATATAACCATATAAACTTTGAGTAATGATCAACAAAAGTAATAAAATATGAATAAATAAAGATAAAATTAATTGGAGTAAGACCTCATACATCAGAGTGAATTAAATCAAAAGGTAATGCTGAGTTATTTTCATTATTTGGATAAGTTGTATGTATATATTTTAATAATTAGCAAGTTTCACATTGAAAGCAAGAAATATTATGGAACCGATTAGGGAATAAAAGAATAATTAAATATATTGATATATGTCTTAACCTAGAATGCCAAAGAATGAAGCTACATGTCAGCACACGAGATGAAAAAAGTCACCAACACTAAGCAGATATAAGCCATCAGACTCATGCTCCCCACCAATCACTTTCCATTATGCACATCTTTAACAACATAAGAGTTTAAAAAGAATATAAAGAACAATTTAACTATTTAGTTAATTAACTAATAGAGAGAAAATCAGAAGAAAAAGAAGCATATGAAAAATAGATAGAAGAGTCAATGTCAAACTAAGTCGACAAGAGCCATTTCCAGAAATATTAGAATAGAACTCATCCACCAATTTAATCTTATCATCAAATGAAGAATAAGGAAATGACTTTTGGTACTTGAAACATGATCTGTAGCACCAAAGTCTATAATTTACGGCACATCAAACTAAAATGAAGAACAAGAGACATAATGAGCAGATATACATGAATGCTCCCCCAATATGGTAGCTACAGAAGGATATGGATGATGATCAACTACCATATGATGATTTATGAGAATTGGACAAGCTATAAAGATTTACTTCTCTCCCTATATCATAACATTATTGGTTCTACGCTTGGAATGAGATCGTATATGAGTTAGTATGTTGTCAAAACCCACGATAAGTGCATGTAAGGTTACCATGATTGGAGTTTTACTGAGGAGGATGATCGACACATTCATTTATCCATCCTTTGGTAGTGTTTCCTCTGCTATTAAATTTGAGTCAAATTGCAAGGGCAGGCCTTTTAGTGATGGAAGGCATAGTCGAGGCTTGTCGATTTACCTTTGTGTGAATGTAATTATAAACTTATTCAAAGGTAGGCATGGATTCACATTCAATAACTTGGACTTTTTGATGCTCTAATTGAGCATTGAGGCCACAGAGAAACAAAAAAAAAAAAAAAAAACATGTCTTCCAATTCACTTCCACATATCATTAGAAATAGGGATTTGAGGCATTTAATTGTTTAATTTCTTCCACTACTAACACAAAGAGGCATAATAGGATTTCATAGTCAACTCCCCTTGCTACATAAGTGTGATCTCTTGTTCTAGATGATATGGTTAAGTCATTGCGGTGGGAGTATGCTTTTGCAATAGCATTTCAAATATCCTAGGTCGTGATACACATTAGTGATAAACCACCGATATTAGGCTCCATTGAATGTAGGAGCCATCTCATTACACTGAATTGCCACTTATCCATTAATCCTCATAAGACAAATTTGAGAGATGGTTTGGGTTTATTTCTCATAATAAAGCCCAACTTTATTTCTCTTCAAAATAAATTTTTACAGACTACAACCACTGTACAAATTGCTATCACCTAATTTTATCACAATAATGCATTGGTTGGGGTGCATATCTACTTTTATCCATAATCAACTATATAATATATCAATAAGGGAAGAAAAGTTATGATGGGATGTGCTAAGTAAAATGATGATGCAATCAAGCAGCATAGATTTCAACAATTAAGATTTCACAAAAATCATAATGGGTCACCAAGAGATGGATCTCAACCTTTTTATCGTGGATCAAAAAAGGCAAAGAGAAAAAGGGACACTAAAAATCAACAATGATGGATCATTCATACACTGAGATGGTCAGTGTATACTTGATGAAGCCTCACAAATTGAAGTAGACCACACTTGATTAGCTGCTAGAGGTGACTACTTGTATCTTGTTGTGGAGGGGCACCTTACGTGGATGCTAGCATTAAAACTGTTGATCGTGGACACCACGTGATGTTGGACGTAGGGAGAAGGGGGTTACATGAGAAAATGCTAATGAAGCATCTATTGATGAAGATGCAGACACCAATGAACGACAATCGAGATGAGTTTCGATAGGAACGTTGCATCACTGGAGGTGATGCTTGATGGTGACGATGCCTATGACATGCATACCAATTATAATGGTAGACCTAGATCTCGTTCAATGGAGGTTGCAGTAGGGTTTTAATAGCGATGGTGAGATTTGTCGGCTTGTTGGAAAAAATCTGAAGGTTACAATTGCTGCGATGGGAGACAGGTGTTAGCATAGATGTGTTGCAGGGAATCAAGGAAAATGGGGGTTGTGAGTGGCGAGGTAGATGAGGATTGCAGAGCATTGAAAAAGATAGATTATAGGGGCATTGTGAAAAATTATTGTTGTAGGCTTTATGAGTCTTAATCCAGACATGGTTTGTAAGGTCTGATGATGGTGGAAGATCAATGGATGTGATGAAGATCGAGATGTAGTGCAGCCTACGATGGGGGCCAGTGTGTCTGATTTTTAAAAGAGGAATTAGCACATGACTAGGGTTTGGCAATGGAGAACAAAGCAGGGATGAAGAACGAAGATGGATTCACCCTAACGGATAGTGATCTCAAGAGATTTGGATAGTTGGATGGTAGTCTTGAGAGATTTGGACAAAGATCCAACATGTATAGGGCCTAGTAAGACAATAAATAAGCAAGTGGAATCCATTTGATTTAATATTCTAGATTAGACAACTTTGATACCTTTTTGATATCATGTTATTTCAAAGAATTTGGATAAAAACAAGCTAATGTAGTACATAAGTTAATATGATATAAGCTAATATCATACAAGTCTTATGGTAGTTCATAGAACCACACATGTATACACTAACAGAAGTACATAGGAGATTACTTAAATGCCCTTAAGTAACCAATGAAAGTTTATTCTTTAAAGATAATTATATTATTTCATATAATGGTCTATTTGTTTTGTTGATTTCCCTAGTACTGTACAGAAAATGTGCCATCATTACGATTTTACCATTGGTAAACTAAACACAAGAATCATTAGTCAAATATAGATACATTTAGTAGATAAGTAAATGAATTGGTAATCATTACACTTTTTATGTAATCATTATGAAAATCTAATATCCAAACGACGAAATCTATTTATTTTGGTAATGATCTGATAATAAAATAATATAAATGTCATCATTACGATTTTATCGTTGATAAATACTGAGAATCTTTGAAATTCTAAATTTAAATTTGAATTGAAATTAGTAGAAAATCTTTTAAATTTTAAATGTATTGGGAAACCTTTTAATTTTGAATTTATTAATATATATATTTTTAATTTTTAATTTTAATTTTAAATTAAAATTTATAAATTTTGAATTAAATTTTTTCCCCTTTTGTACGCTATTGTAGCCTATATTCACTTCATATGAATGGAATGATAAGAAATATAAGTTCTTTTTATCATTTTTCTATTATAAATTTGATTATGGTATTAGATAATACTAGATTCTATTGAAAACATTTTCATCCATTGAAATGTCATTCAGCACATCGAGAATGATCAATGATGTAAAGTCTCCCTATTTCCTCCATTCCTCTGATTATCTTGGAGTGATCTTTGTCTCTACTCCTCTCGTCGGATATATATAACTACCCAACTTAGAAAAGACCTATGAAAATGGTATTGAATGTAAAAAAAATAAGTTTGAATTCGTTGATGGAAACCTCAACAAATTGTCCTCATGCTCATCAAAATTACAGGTGTGGGAGTGATGCACCGACATGAATTTGTCATGGATTCTCAATCTCATATACAAAACACTCATTAATAGCATCATATATGGTGGCAATTCTTGCGAAGTATAACTTGATCTTGAAGAGCATTTTTTTCTTCAAAAGAATGATCCTATGATTTTTTTTTAAAAAAAAATATTAAAAAGGTTATTTACATTTTTCAAAATGATCAACAACGATTAATCTCTTATTCACGAATGCACTTACCATAGTTATAAAGACCTTAAAGTATTGCAAGAAACGGAACGTGTTTTTCAGTTTCTCATGGATTTTAATGAAACCTATGCCTACATTCATAACCAAATCCTAGTAATGGATTCCTTATAAAATGTTAACAAAGCCTTTGTCATCATAAATCAAGAAGAAAAGTATAGGCTTCTTCACTTGCCTCTCTCCAATCTAAATTATGCCATTGTTATGAATGTCAATGTCCCCTCTCATACCATGGTATGGGGGATAAACTGCAGTTCGGGATGTGGACATATTTGTGCTCACTGTGAGCACTATGGTGCACTTGACCACATTAAGGTCAAATGTTATAATGAACTAGTGGGTTATCCACCTAATTGGAATAAATCACACAATAATAAAAAGAAGGCTCCACAAATGGGTTGCCATTCAATTTAAAATCTTGACCGTTAGCCCATCATGTTGTTAGCATTGAGAGTTAAACTGATGCCCACCAAGGCATTCTTTAGGTTTTTACTACCTATAGTCACACAAATATCAATGATGGCTCATCCTCACTATTAGGACTCTCTACAGATCAATATCATTAGTCACTTGCTCTCTTGGCCACCAATGGCAATGCTACTTTCAACCTTGTTGGTAACACGCCTTCCCTCTATTTTAACTAAGTTTTTTCTTCAACATCATTCACATGGATAATATATAGTGGTGTGTCTGATCATATGATCCCCTCCCTATCCTCGCTTATAGCCATTAATTACCTCAACTCTTTATGCCAAATCTATTAAATTGCCCACTGGTGATGTCACTCCTATTATTCATGTTGGAACTGTCAACTTATCTTCAAAATTTTCTTTAAATAATGTTCTTTGTATTCTTAACTCTCATTTCAATCTTTTCCTATATGTAAACTAACCAATAATTTTAATTGTGCGGTCATTTTCTTTCCAACTTTTTGTGTGTTTCAGGACCTTTCATTGAAAAAGATGATTGGAATGGGTGAAGTACAAGATGAACTTTACCACTTCGTACTACAAATGGCCATCACACCTAAAGCCATGCTCACCAGTCATTTCTGTGGATCTAATCTTTGCACATACATGTTAATTATAAATTAACATTACATTTAGATCAATTAGCTTCCACTTCTTCACAAATATCTCACTTCCATTCTCATTGTAATATATATTAACTTATTCAACAAACTCGTCGTCCTTTTCATTTAAGTCATAATAGGTATTGCACTTATTTGGAATTAATTTATTGTAATATTTGGGGTGGTTATTTAATAGCTTCGTACATTGGAGCACATTACTTCTTGGCTATCATTGATGATTATTCTCATTGTAGAGGGGTCTACTTGATGCATTTTAAATTTGAAACTTATATATATATATATATATATATATATATATATATATATATATAATTTACATCATGGTTTAGAAACAATTTTAATGCTCAATTCAAAATGTTCACATTGATAATGACATCGAATTTCTCTCAAATCCAATGTAAACATATTCTCAAGAAAATGAAATTATACATCAACTTACTTATGTTGAAATCCCTTAAAAGGTGGTTGTATATAAACATCGGCACCTACTTGAGGTTGCTTAGGCACATATCCCTTTGTTGCTTTAGGACGAGTGTGTCCTAACTACTGTATACTGATACAGGGAAGGACGTGAGGTCGAGCACCATCTTCCTCAAAGGAATAACTGTTCCGAATCCATGGAACTTCCTTGGACTCACAGAGACTCCTTGAATCTACTAAGGAAAGAACAAGAAAAATAGAAAATAAATTATATAAAATTTGAAATTGATTGATGAATGAATTAAATGAGTTTATAACGCTTTAAATAGGGATACTAAATAATGGGAGAGAAATCATAATCAAACTACAACTAAAACTCTTAGAATTCGCAACTTACTATTTATAGACGGTCGTGATGTCTACTAGTGCACAAGGTTTTCGGCAAAAATAGTAAGTTGTAGACTTGACCCGAGTTCCCATGTATGTGTGTGAGTATGCATCTCGTTCATCTTGGTCTCGCGGTCCTACCGGTCAAATTCCGGCAACCCGTGACCCTCGGGTAGTGTTTGAGGTCATCCTTGAGTCCGGTCATGTAGACCCGACTCGGATCGATCCAAGACCTATGCCATCTTGTCCGCATCGTCGCCGCATCCCGTGCATCCATCTGAGTTATAGATCATAAGTTGTAGGCGCACATCATTTTGAGCCATTGATCATGATTGTGGACCCCACTTGTGGGGTGTGCATGTTTTTCCATGGGGCCCACCCTGGTGCACTTTTTCCCATAAAGCTACCCTACCTAGCTACTAGCCTACCTAGAGCTTAGCAACTAATGATGAAATTTCTTTCAAAAACCCATCATTACCTCCTCTAAACAAGAAAACCATCATGACCTTGCTCATCCCTAGCCAAGAAAGCAATGAGTGCTTTGGTATACACCCCTCCCTTCTCTCTCTCTCCCCCTCATTCTCTCATTTCCTCTCCCCTTGCAAAAAATGTCCAACCTCCCTCTCCCTATTCCAGCCCTTTCTTCCTCCTTTCCTCTACCATCTAGCCATCAAGACCCCATTTACAACCTTCAATCACCTTCTTCTTGAAGCTATGAACCTAGATCTTGGAGTTTGAAGGCATTTTTAGAGGTGGGTGCTCCTCTAGATGTAGAAATCTATTTTCCATGGCTTAGATGTTTTCTTTCTTTCATGAGGGAAGCGTGGGACCTACCAATCAATAGTGGAGATCCCACACAATCTCATGGTTGTGGCCTAATGGTCCACCTATGCATGTATAATCCATACATGGGGCCTTTCTATATGAGCCCCATTATGGTAGTTTTCTTTCATATCATATCATGTTTGGGTCATCTAGACCTTATAACCATGGTGGGGATGACATCTCCACCATAGATTTTGATCATAAGCCATGCATGTGCAAGATCCATGTTATAAATGTAAATCCATGTATGATGTGTGGTGGGATTGTTCTTGGGAGGGCTTAATAGTGGCGGAGCCCTTTCCCTACTGTCCGATTATCCTTCTTTCTCTCCTTTCCTTTATTTTCATTTTCTGATCATGGTGTGTGGCCCACCTTGTGGACCAATAAAAATCCAGTCACCCAAAAAGGGAGGACGCTCATGACATTCCACCCTATGACATGTAGCTCCAAAATCTAACTAATTGGGGGCACATGCAAAGGTGTTTTGGATGGTGGGATGGTTTGGATATTTGTGGGGCCCACTAGGGTGGTCCATCCTAAAATTTCCTGGGATTAAATCGCATTTTAATTAGTGTTTATAATTATTTTATTCCAATCTATGGTTGCTGTCCAGAACTGTTTGGACAGATTTTTGGGCCACCTTGGAGCCTGATTTCTGATTATTTGGTGGGAAGATTGATACTATTTAATATGTGATTCTTATAACTGCATGACCCACCTACAATCATACCAAATCTCAGCCCCAACTGACCCCATTTGGGCATCCAAAAGGGTGGGCCAACATAGTGGACTGCCAGGAATTTCTGCTGTGCAGTCCAGCAGCATAGTCCCATAAAAACTAAAATTTTAAGATACTTTCGCTGATGGTGGGCCATCTTTCTGGGTCCCACCTTGTTGTAGGCTTGATGAGGGACCTTAGGCCCAAATTTCAGGGATTTTAGAGGCCTCAAACCCACCCATTTGGATGGACCAAATTCAGGACAACAACATGTATGTAGCAGATTTTTTTATTCTAACCTTGTTGTCTTCCTTGCAACTATGGAATTTATTAGGCCCAGCCCATTGGAGCCTTTGTGCTTATCTATGGGGCCCATCTTGTGATGTTCCAGAGGGCCTTGGGGCCATGATTGTGGGCCCATGTGGCTGGACCAGCGGACCATGATGGACGTCTAGCTAGTGGACGCCCGCCATGGGCTGACCGCCCTTGGTCAGGCCCACCATGATGTATGTTTTTCCTTCATACCGTCCTTTCATTTTGTGGGGCCCATGTGTGTGTATGGTCCACCCTAGGTGGACGTCCCATGTGGGGCCCACTTGAGATGTGAGGGGCCCATCTTAGTGTAAAGGCCAGGCCGTCTATAGCCTTGGGCCGTCCCGCCCTTGGGACGTCCCTATCTTGGGCTGTTGGGCCTGCATTTCGGTGGCATGGCCCATACATGTTGTACATCCCCCTCTCATTTGGTGGGACCCACAGTGATGTGTGTGAGTCATCAAGAAATAAATACACTATAAATTAATTTATTTGCTAGACTCCAACAAGCCCAGAAAGCGGGTGGACTGGAAATTCAGCAATGGGCCTAATGTTGCTGCCTATAAATGTTTGTTTGGGGCAGCATGGCCCATCAGATTTGAGGATGATTTAATCAATTATCTTACCTTTTTCCATCAGTATTTTTAGGTGTAATTAATGCTTATCTGAGGCCCACCCAAGTTGGGTTTTCATTGGATCATTGTATGTGGTTGATTGCTAGTTCCTTAGGCCTTTTGGATTATAACCTTCTAGATAGGCCCATTGACCTTTGGGCCTATATTCTTCTACCTATTGTGATGGGTTTTTGGGCCATAGAATGCAAGTAGTTGGGCCCTTGGCTGCCTACCAAATTGACCCTGTACTTGGGCCAAGATGTGAGGCCCAACTCACTTGTATTAAGTGTGAAATTGCCCACATGGTTGAACTACTGGGTTGCCATGAGGCCCACCACAATATGTGAGTTTATGACCTTTATGGTTGGGCCTAAACCTTGCTTGAGGGCTCACCATGTTGCCTATGATTTGGGCTTTGTGTATAGCCCATTAGGCCATGGATTGCTTGGGCCTTGGACCTTACTTTATATGCATAGCGAGCTATCTTTTAGGACCCAGTTGAGGTTAGATGTCCTCCTTGGTGGCCCTAAGGTAGGTCCATAGGGTCCTTATAGGTGGTTGAAGGCCCACCTTGGACCTTGTTAGGACCATTTCCTCCATTAAGACTTTATGACTCTCTTAGCTTATGGGCCACCCCAAAGTATTGGGCACCCACTAGAGGACTTCACTTCTCCTTAGAGTACCTATCTATGTATCTAGACCTTGTCCCTCTTTGGGAAGGAGGAATATATTCTACAAGTAGCGCACTTACATCACTATGATCCATATGCATCATTTGTGTGAATTGATTGCATTGTATGGTGGTCATTGAGGGATGGAGTTTCTCCCATCGTGCACATTGAGTGCCTGAAGCTAGTGCATGATCTGTATGTGTGACTCATACATTGACATCACATTTTATGATGATACCGCCCTTGCTTTTTAGGGCCTCACCTCCACAGGAATATTCGTGGATGGTTGAATGTGTAGACACCAGAAATGATACTTGAGCATACCGGGTGCATAGGATGCCCATGGGTGAAATTTCTAAAACTTCTATGGTACCAAGGATCTGCCCCAACACTGACCGAGTGAAAATTATGAGCACACGAGGGACTTATACTGTTAGGCCGTGACTCTCACTATCATGTAGTTGGTTGGGTAGGGATGTGGCCTTATCCACCTGTGAGGGAGGGCATTACTAGGCTGAGTTTGACTAACTCGTGAAATGAGTCCACTGCTGCGAGCCTTGTTGGTGATTGGCTGTCCACAGGCGGGTAGTGAGGTCTCTTATGCTCGTTTGACTGTGCGGATTTGTAGAGCGACAGTCATTTCGCAGTGTAATGGACCCCGGTGATTTCCTTATAATTGAAAACGTACTTGATATGTGGATTGGTTATGAGCATTGACATTACTTTGCTTCGCATTTGCATCAGCTGCACAAGCCCTTTCATGCGTAGCCTTGGTATGGCGTCCGGTACTCATTGCATCGTATTCATGATAAGCCTTGGTAAGGCTAGTGATATTGTCATCGAGCCTGTTTCTCTTCCTATACCTCCTACTATTCTTCTGTGCACCATTGTCACACACTTTCACCACCTTCTAAGCTTCTATAAGCTTATGCACAATTGATGCGTGCAGGAGATCCTAGGCAGGCATCGTAGTGGCGGAGCTTGGAGTAGAGTTAAGATTGAGGACCCCAATGTTGCAAACATTTCTCTCCTTTTTCTATTATCTTATGTATGTCCTTTTGGACCTTACGAAAGCTTGTAAAAGTTCAAATTCTTAGTGAATTTTGTGATGTGTGCCTTGTTATTCTCAGATATACTTTCTGAGATCTTAGGTATGCTCGTATTGGAAATGATTATATGGTTATGGAAATCCTCCTTGTAGGATCTCAGGATCGGAACCTGCCTCAGGAGCCGAGAATGGGGTACTACGGAGGTTGTTGCGGCCAGAACCAGCCATCGGGCTCCTTGTGAATCCGGTTACCGAGTCTGGGGTATGACAAAGTGTCCTATTTGGCTTCACCAAGCTATTCTCCTAATTATTCTAAGCACTTCTCGTGTCGGGCACAACTCCTAAAGCCCAACGGATGAAGAGCTATAATCAAATTAAAAGTTACTATTTATAGTAAAAACAAAATTAAAATAGGGAAATGACCATCAATTTGGTGATACTTCTCAAATCCGTCTTGCGCAACCCGACATAGCGGGGTTGGGTGGCTAAAGTAGCTCGTTTTACCCAAAATCATATATTTTACGCTCGAAACTCGTTCCGGATTGCGAGATATGCCCGATTTAAGGTCTGGCTACACGGATAACTTCTGTCGTCGACTGGGCCTTTTCTGATCCATCTTCGCCATGAAACTATTTACGATCCACTCTACATCAGTCCCCTCTACTTCAAAAGAACTTGTCCTGCTCTGGTTTGTGATACTTGATCAGGTCCGGCGTTGAAAGTCCATGAGATCATTTTATCATCTGGAAGATCAACAACATAAGCATTGTCATTGATCTTTCGGATGATTGGTACCAGTCTAATCTTCTTATTCTTCAACTGTTGTACGTCATGGTAGGAAATCTTTCTTTGCACAGATGGACCATAACGTGGCTGCCCACCTCGAACACTTTTTGTCGTCGATGCTTGTCCGCTTTCTCCTTGTATTTCTTATTCGACGCATGTAATTTGGTCTGCACCTATGCATGAATGCCCATGATCCTGTCTACCATATGTTTTACTGCAATGCTCATGCTTGGGAGCTTTGGCAGAGGGACTAAGTCAAGTGTATGGCGAGACACTCGTCCGTAAATAATCTGGAACGGGGATTCTCTTGTCTAGTGGTTCACCATATTGTTGAATGCAAACTCCGCTTGAGACAAGACCAAATCCCACTGCTTTGGTTTCTCCTAAAATACATCAAAGGAGGTTTCCCAATGTCCGAGTTACAACCTTGGTTTGCCCGTCAGCCTGTGGGTGGTCGGCGCTGCTGAACTGAAGTTGTGTATCGAATCGAGTCTACAAAGTTCACCAAAAGTAGCTAATAAACTTCGTGTCACGGTCAGAAGTAAGTCTTGGGAACCCCATATAGTCGCACAACCTCTTTGAAGAATAGATTCGGCACGTGTGTTGCATCGAGAGTATTCTTGCTGAGATAAAGCATGCCATCTTGGAGAAATGATCTACCACCACAAACACCGAATCTATGTCGCATTGTGTTTATGAGAGATCAAGCACGAAGTCCATAAATAAATCATCTTAAGGGCCGTTAGGCACAGGTAATGGGGTGTAGAGGCTTGTATTATGAGATTGCCTCTTAGAGGTCAGACAAACATAACAATGTTAAACTACTTTTCCCGCATCACGTACTAATTGCGGCCAGTAATACCACTCTTCCACAAGATCTTGTATCTTATCTCTCCTAAGGTGTCCACTAAGGCCACCTTCATGTAGCCCTTGGATGATCTGTTCCCTTAACGAACTTTTATAGATGCACAGTTGATTCCCCTTGAAAACGAACCCATCTTGCATATGTAGGTCACCGGGGTGGCCTTCTTGGCATCTAACCCACACATCCTTGAAGTCATCGTCGTCCGCATATATGTCCTTGAGGCGCTCGAACCTGACAACCTCATTGCTCATAGTGACTAACAAAGTTGCACGGTGACTTAGTACATCAACTACTTTATTCTGTTGCCCAGACTCATGTTTCAGTACAAATGTGAATTCCTACAAAAATGAAATCCACCTAGCATGCTCATAGTTAACGTTAGCTTGGCTATTAATGAATTTGAGAGCTTGACGGTCTGTGTAAAGTATGAATTCCCTTTGAATCAAATAATGTCACCAATGTCGCAGTGCCTGGACCACTGCGTACAATTTGATCTCATATGTAGACCATTTCTTACGTACATCACTAAGTTTCTCACTGTAGAAGGCTATCGGACTACCTTCTTGAGACAAAACTCTCCCAATTCCGACATATGAGGCATCACATTCGACTTGAAATAGTTTGTCGAAGTTGGGAAGTACAAGAACTGGGGTTGTGGACAATCCGCGCTTAATTTCAGTAAAACTCTTGTCGGCTTCGTCAGTCCACTGAAATTACCCATTCTTCATGCAATTTATGATTGGTGACACAATGGTATTAAAATTCTTCACAAATTGATGATAGAATGTTGCTAGTCCATGAAAGATTTGGACTTCGTAAATATTTATGGGAACCGGCCATTTCCTGATTGCCTTCACCTTCTCCTTATCCACCCGAATGCTCATGGATGTCATGACGATGCCCAAAAATAACAGGCTATCAGTCATGAAGCTGTACTTTTTGAAATTGAGATACAGTTTATTTTTAGTAAGCACTTGAAGGACCTTCTTGAGGTGTTCCATATGGGTGGTTTTGTCTTGACTGTATATTAAAAAATCATCAAAATAAATCACAACGAACCGCCTAATGAAAAGTTTCATAACTTTGGTTCATCAACCTCATGAATGTGCTAGGCGCATTCAAATGGCCAAAGGGCATGACCATCTATTCGTACAATCTTTTCTTAGTCTTAAAGGCCGTTTTTCACTTATCACATAACCGTATGTGAATTTGATAGTAGCCGCTCCTTAGATCCAATTTAGAGAATAATTTCACGCCCTCAAGCATGTCCAATATATCGTCCAGCCGTGGTATGGGAAACCTGTACTTTATAGTGATTTTGTTGATGACTTGGCTATCAATACACATGCACCAACTCCCATCTTTCTTAGCAATTAATAGAGCCGGTACGATACATGGGCTTATGCTTTCTCTAATATGACCTTTATGGATCGGTTCCTCCACTTGTACTTGTAGAATTTCACATTCCTTCGGACTCATCTGATAGTGAGGACGATTGGGTAAGCTGGACCCAGGGATAAGGTCGATATGGTGTTGGATATCTCGTATGGGAGGTAATTCATCAGGAAGGTCGTCAGGTCAAATTTCTTTAAACTCATGCAGTAAGGTTTTAGTTCATCAGGGATCGAGTTCTTTCCCTTTTACAATTAGCACATAAGCCTGTCTCGTTTCTTTGGATTCCTCTACGAAGTCTCATATGGTTAAGAGGAAATGACCCTACACTTTAGAAGTTTCAGGTGGTCCCTCTGGATTCATAAGGGCCAATATGATTTTCCGGCCGTCCTTGACAAAAAGGTCAACCGAGTAGTATGTGACATGCTTCTATGTCAACCTCATCGCATACTACTTCATCCTTATAATCTTTGCCAATTGAAAAGGATATGGTGCACTGTTCAGTTACCTTTGTTTCACTGACCTTCTTGATCCAATTGATCGTATATGGGAAGGGATGACGCTTCATTTTCAATTGTAATTTTTCTACCATTACCTTGGAGATGATGTTCTCGCTACTTCCACTGTTGATGATCACATCACAAACTTTTCGATTCATTGTACACCTAGTTTGGAAGATGTTATGTTGTTGTAGGTGTTCTTCTTTCCTTAGTGCATACAATAGTCGCCTCACAATGAGCAATTCGCCATGATCCTATTGGACCCACCTTGATTCATTTATGTCATCTTCTGTGCATGCTCTGGTTCCTCAATACTTAGATCCTCGTCGGCATTTTCAGCATTACCATTATTGATGGCAAGGTTCGCCACTTGTCGTTGGGGACAAGTATTTAATAGGTGAACCGGTTGGCCACGACGAAAGCAATGGTCCGGCCTTTTCCGAGCATAGGGGTTCGGGATCCTACTTGGGCTAGTAGTAGTTGATCCACCCCTTTTGGACAATCAATCACAACGCTTTCACCTTAGAGGTATGGAATCACTTGGGAAAAATCTTTGACGTACACTCTTCGGATAGGCTAACCATTCATCAATGCTTCTTCTTTATTTTAATTTAGTCCGACGATCATCTCAATTTAACATGCTAAAAGGAATTGTTCCCAACATAATTTTTTGGGAGATCCGGTTAAATAAAAATGCCATGAAAGAAAATAAAATTATTCCGTAAGAACGGTAATTTAGAAGGTAGCCTACTAGATTGAAGAACTAGCCCCCCCGTCTCTTGGCTGACTCAAAAAATTCATTCTTGGAAGAGTTTGGGTCGTAGGTCATGGGCATATCCCCTACTTAAAAGGAAGCAGGAGGTTTCCTATAATAACAAAATGGAGAATACCAGAGGAAGGATGGTTTAAATTTACTATGGATGGATTGTTGAGGAGGAATTTAGGTGAAGAAGGGGATACAGATATGTGTGGAAACTAAAATGGAAAATTTATTTTGGTCTTTCATCAGTCATACGAGATTATTTCAAATATGGTAACAAAGGTCCAAAATAGGCAATGCAAATGAATTAACATTCAAAACCTGATGATTGAGATGGATTTGAAGGTCGTTGCGGATGCCTTGAGAGTTCCTTGC
The DNA here is from genome assembly GCA_030180095.1 of Magnolia changhungtana. NCBI lineage: Eukaryota > Viridiplantae > Streptophyta > Magnoliopsida > Magnoliales > Magnoliaceae > Magnolia > Magnolia changhungtana. The sequence goes on from JASAUF010000360.1 coordinate 3,660,340, forward strand.
CAAAATATCCCATAAAAGCTTTCATATATTATCGGTGATATTATTTAGGAGCTCTCAACTATCAATCACCTCATTTGTCATGTTTATAGGGAAAGTAACAAAGTGGCAGACCACCTGACAAGGTTGGGCAGTAGTATGATGGGGAATTTTCTCCTCATTACTGGGTTCGATGAAATCGAACCAGTTTCGATATCATCGGTAATTGCAGGATTTTTCACTGCTGGTCGCTGGACAGTTTTTTGGTCCTGTTGATATCATCGATGGACTTTAGATGATATCGAAGCTGTCATCGAAAGACCTTCAATGACATCGATAATTGTTGAATTTTTCAACCCTAGTCGCTAGACAGTTTTAGTCCTATTTCGATATCATCGAAGGACCGTCGATGATATCAAAGCTGTCATCGAAAGACCTTCGATATCATCAAAGAGTTCCGCAGATGCGAATGCGGAAACGAAGATTTTACGAATTTTATTTCCTATTTGGATTCTACCTCTTTCTATTCTTATATAAAGGGGTGTATACGGGATTGGGGTGTATTCCAGGGCATTCTAAGATTTCCTAAAGGTTTTCTAGGAGGGCTTAGGGCTATCAAAGGTGAGAGAGAGAGAGAGAAAGAGAGAGAGGAAGCTTATGGAAGGGAGATTCTGCTCGTACAGGTGATCTACTTCGTAGTCCACGTCTTAGCGCTTCTACGTCCTCGTGATCGGTGAGATCCCTCTATTTTCTCATTATTCTCTTATTGTTTATCGACTCCTGCATGAGTGAAGAAGGTTTGATCTAAACGATGTGCGCTTGTGATCGGTTGTAACGTTCTGCTTTATAGTGGATTATTGATCTGGATGAGGTCTCGTAGTTTTTACCTCTTTGAGAGTTTTTCACGTAAAAATCCTTGGTGTGGTGTGGTTTATGTTTTGATTTAGTTCATTGCATTATTATTCCACAATTCTGGTTTGTTTCGGGAGGCTAGATCCTAAGGTTTTATGCAAGGCCCTCAACAAAGTGGTAGCAAAGCTAAGTTCATTGAATGGGTAGGATCTGTTTTGAATTATGGAAGGTGGCTCATCAAGGATGATCAGCCTCAATGGTTCTAACTGGATCATATAGAAGGCTAAGATGGAGGACTTGCTTTATTGCAAGGACCTATATGCTCCAATTTTAGGCATATCAGCAAAATCCAAGGATATGTCTGATGATGATTAGAAGAAGATGGACCGAAAGGCGGTGGGGTTATTAGACAATGGTTATATGATTTTGTGTTCCACCATGTGTCTACGGAGACCTCAGCCGCTAGCATATGGCTGAAATTAGAAGGGCTGTATGAGAGGAAGACAACCGGTAATAAAATTTTTCTAATAAGGTGACTCGTGAATCTCAAGTTCAAGGATGGTGGTTCTGTGGCTGAGCACATGAATGAGGTCAACAATATAGTGAACCAACTCTCTTCAGATAAGGGGAAAGAAGATGAATCGAATTCCATTACGGTCACTTCAGATGGTGACGTTGTAGTTATTCTTTAAGCAGATCATGATGTATGTCTCTCACAGCTACGAGTTAGGACATCGACTGGGTGATTAACTCGGGAGCTTCTTTTCATGCAAGTCCACGCAGGGACTTCTTCACAAGCTATAAGTCAGGTAACTTTGGAACCGTGAAGATGGGGAATTCTAGCATATTGAAGATCGTAGGGGTCGGTGATATCTGTGTGAAGACAGATGTGGGCTACACATTAGTTCTCAGGGATGTGAGGTATATCCCAGACCTTCGCCTCAACTTGATGTCTACAGGAAGATTGGATGATGATGGCTATGAAAGCCGATTTGCTGGTGGGCGCTGGAAGCTCATCAAAGGTTCATTGATCGTGGCCAGAGGAAAGAAGTGTTGCACCCTTTATAAGGCAAGTGTTAGTATGTGCAATGGTGGGTTGAACGTAGTGGAAGATTCAGCTATTGACATGTGGCACAAACATCTAGGCCACATGAGTGAAAAATAGCTTCAACTACTAGCGAGGAAGCGGCTCCTTACATACGTGACAGGTACACCTCTCAAAACCTGTCTTGATTGTTTATCAGGGAAACAACATAGAGTTTCATTTATTAAATCTTCTTCTCATGTTAATAAAGTGCATGCATTAGATTTGGTTTATTCTGATGTTTGTGGTCCTATGAGGACAAAAACCTTGGGTGGGGCATTGTATTTTGTCACTTTTATAGATGATGCATCTAGGAGGGTTTGGGTTTATGCTTTGAAATTCAAGGACGAGGTCTTTGGTGTGTTTAAATTGTCTCATGCTATGGTCAAGAGAGAGACAGGTAGATCATTGAAGTGCATCCTCACTGACAATGGTGGTGAATACATTGGCGACTTTCATGAGTATTGTAAGTCCCTGGGTATACGACATGAATAGACGGTTCCTAAGACCCCCCCAGCATAATGGTGTGGCTGAGCGAATGAATTACATCATTGTAGAGAGAATCAAATGCATGTTATCCCATGCGAAGTTGCCCAAGATGTTCTGGGGAGAAGTAATGCACATGGCAATGTATTTGATAAACAGGTCTCCATTAGCCTCGTTAAATGGAGAAGTACCTAAGAAGGTATGGATTGGACAGGATCCATTGTACATTCATCTCAGGGTGTTTGGATGCAGGGCATCTGTTCACGTACCAAAGGATGAGAGGTCCAAGCTCGATATAAAGATCAGGCAGTATGTATTCTTGGGGTACGATGATGAAAAATTCGATTACAGATTGTGGGATCCAACTGAGAGGAAGCTCGTCAGGAGCAGAGATGTGGTTTTCTTTAAAGATCAGTGTATAGAAGACATTGGTAAGCCAGAGAAGAACCAACCTAGTTTAGGTGAGCTAGAGGACATGGATCCAGTTATTCCTCCCATGGCGCCTGATGATGGGAGAGTACAGCAAGGTGCACTGGATGAGGGAGTTCCTTCAGAAGATGGACCAGGGGAGCAGCCCCCACTTAATCCACCTGTTGAGCCACAGGTGAGGAGGTTATCTAGAGACAGACAACCGTCCAAGAGGTACTTGCCGCATGAGTACATTATGCTGATTGATGGGGGAGAGTTAGAAGATTATTCTAAGGCCCTAGCCGATAAGCATAAGGGGGAGTGGTTGAAAGCTATGTAAGAGGAGATGGAATCCTTGCATAAGAACCACACCTATGACATAGTGAAACTGCTTAAGGGCAAGAAAACTTTGAGTAATAAGTGGGTGTTCATAAAGAAGGTTGAGCAGAAGAATTCACAGATGAGGTTCAAGGCTAGACTTGTGGTGAAAGGGTTTGGTCAGAGGAAAGGCATAGACTTCGAAGAGATATTCTCACCAGTGGTGAAGATGACATCCATACAGGTGTTGCTTGGGTTGGCGGCTAGCATGGATCTGGAGATAGAGTAGTTAGATGTTAAAACTGCCTTTCTCCATGGTGACCTGGAAGAAGAAATCTACATGCACCAACCAGAGGGGTTCGAAGTCAAGGGCAAGGAGCATATGGTGTATAGGCTGAGGAAGAGCTTGTATGGGCTGGAACAAGCTCCACGACAATGGTACAAGAAGTTTGACTCGTTCATGTTACAGCATGGGTACGACAGAACGGAGTCGGACCACTATGTGTTCATGCGCAAGTTCTTAGATGGTGATTTCTTAGTTTTGCTGTTATACGTTGATGACATGCTCATCATGGGAAAAGACATCAAGAAGATTGACAGGCTTAAACAAGAGTTAGGCAAATCGTTTGCAATGAAAGACTTGGGCCCGACTAAACAGATCCTAGGAATGAAGATAACCCGTGACAGAAGCAGCAGGAAGCTTTGGCTGTCACAAGAGCGGTATATTGAGAAAGTCCTAGAGTGGTTCAATATGAATGTAGCGAAGCTGGTCAGTACTCCACTGGATGGTCACTTCAGATTGAGCGACAGGCAGTGTCCCAAGACGAAGGCAGAGGTGGAAGAGATGTAGAAGATACCCTACACATCAGCTGTAGGAAGTTTGATGTATGCTATAGTGTGTACATGCCTAGACATAGCGTATGCAATTGATATTTTCAGTCGGTATCTTGCCAAGCCTGGCAAAGAACATTGGGTAGCGGTGAAGTGGATACTGAGGTATCTAAGAGGCTCATCCAGGTTGAGCCTATGCTATGGTGGCAAAAAACCTGTGTTAGAGGGCTACACAGATACAGGTATAGCAGGCGACATAGACTCCAGGAAGTCTACATCGGGGTTTATGTTCACGTTTGTAGGGGGAGCGGTTTCTTGACAGAGCAAGCTACAGAAAGTCGTAGCATTGTCGACAACAGAGGGCAAGTACATTGCAGTCACAGAGGCATGTAAAGCGATGCTTTGGATGAAGAGGTTCCTACAGGAACTTAGCCTGAAGCAGGAGCAGCACGTGGTCTATTGCGATAGTCAAAGTGCTATACACTTGAGCAAGAATCCAAGTCAGCACTCCAAGTCGAAGCACATAGAGATTCGGTATCACTGGATCAGGGATACTTTGGAAGAGAAAGTGTTACAACTTGAGAAGGTCCACATGGATGATAATGGGTCAGACATGATAACCAAGGCTTTGCTTAAGGGCAAGTTTGAGGTTTGTAGAAACCGGGCTGGCTTGAAGAAGGTGGATTCCTCCTGAGTCGAAAGGGGGAGATTTGATGGGGATTTTTCTCCTGATTGTTGGGTTCGATGAAATCAAACCAGTTTCGATATCATCGTTAATTACAGGATTTTTCACTGCTGGTCGCTGGACAGTTTTTTTGGTCCTGTTGATATCATTGATGGACTTTAGATGATATCGAAGCCGTCATCGAGAGACCTTCGATGACATCGATAATTGTTGGATTTTTCAACCCCTGTCGCTGGACAGTTTTGGTCCTATTTCGATATCATCGAAGGACCGTCGATGATATCGAAGCTGTCATCGAGAGACCTTCGATATCATCGAAGAGTTCCGCAGATGCGATTGCAGAAATGAAGATTTTACGGATTTTATTTCCTATTTGGATTCCGCCTCTTTCTATTCTTATATAGAGAGGTGTATACGGGATTGGAGTATATTCAGGGTCATTCTAAGATTTCCTAAAGGTTTTCTAGGAAGGCTTAGGGCTATCAAAGGTGTGAGAGAGAGAAAGAAAGAGAGAGGAAGCTTGTGGAAGGGAGATTCTGCTCGTAGAGGTGATTTACTTCACAGTTTACGTCTCAGCACTTCTACGTCCTCGTGATCGGTGAGATCCCTCTATTTTCTCATTATTTTCTTATTGTTCATCCACTCCTATGTGAGTGCAGAAGGTTTGATCCAAGCGGTGTGTGCTTGTGATCGGTTGTAACGTTTTGCTTTATAGTGGATTATTGATCTGGACGAGGTCCCATGGTTTTTACCTCTTTGAGGGTTTTCCACGTAAAAATCCTTGGTGTGGTGTGGTTTATGTTTTGATTTAGTTCATTGCACTATTATTCCATAATTCTGGTTGGTTTCGGGAGGCTAGATCTTAAGGTTTTGTGCAAGGCCCCCAACATAGTACTGGTTTGGACTTTAAGGTGTATTGAAGCGGCTATGATCTCATCAGAGAAGTGAGGGATTGTTTGTCTGTAGACAAATTGGGCATTGGCAACATGCAGAATAGCTTCCAACTTCACTAGATTCGGTATGGAGTTAGCTGACTTCAGTTAACATTGCTATCTGTGGATCACTGCCTCCTCATAAAATTTTCATGAGGTTACAACCGTAGTTTTCTTTTAGAAAACAATGAAGTAGTATTGATGACAATTTTTTGGTCTTAGTATATGTAGACAAGCAAAAGCATCATGACTTTGACTGTTTCTTCGTTGGTAATTCAAATGTATATTGCGATTGTTACAAAGCAAGTTGGGTTGGGGTTATTTTTTAGGAGGTTTGTAATGGATATGTGTATGAGGTGGAAGTTGATTTCTCTAGTTTGTTGTTGTTTATTTGGCTTTGTAGCTAATGGTTAGTTAAGGCATGGGTGATGTTGTTAATCTAGGTTGGTTCTCTATTTTTACGAATATTTGTTTGGTGGGGCTTGAAGCAGTTGGAGGTATGGTTGGTAGTATGGTTATATGGGCTTTTAGCAGGTTAATAGGCTGGATGTTAGTGTTGGAACATACTTTATTTTGCACGTGATATTTTTTTTTTGTTTGGCTTGTATTTTTGTTTTATTATTATAGGATGGCATGGTTTCAATCCCCCTTAGGTGTGTATCTATCTCTTCACATTAATAAAATTATAGGTGGTGTCCACATTTATTAAAAAAAACATGACAACATATATAAATCAATTACTTGACAAATACTATAGTAATTTAAGATATCATAAAAAATAATAAGTTGAATTATACATGAAGCCTATTTTCATTGTAATTCAAATCGTAATAGCATAATATGCTAGTCCTTTTAGTTATACCCGTTGTATTTTAAATTATTTAAAATAATTTAGTGTTTCAAAATATTCGTTGGGACGGGCCATGACTATCTATGGCCATAGGTGTGCATGTGCCTTACGAATGTGTCTTTTCACTTAAGTCTGAAAGGTTGCATCCTTTCAATTTTTGTTTTGACAAGTTATGTCTTTTGAAGCCTAAGGGTCGCACCAATTACGTTTAAACTCAATAGTCACAACCTTTTTTGAAAGGGTGTCTCTACACCCTCAAGGGTGTGTTCACAAAGTCCTATAAATAGACTTCTACTTTTTGGTTTTAAGATGGATTAGAAAATCAGATTTTTTCTTAAAAATGTGTTTAAGTATTTCTAGTTCGGGTTAAGACTACAAGTGGTTTGAGCTCGTGTACAATGAGTGCACTGCTAGGACCGGGTCATAGTCGTTATATCTTGGAGGTCGATTGCTCTGGAACCTGTTACACTTGGGAGTTGTCCAAGGAGAGCAAATTCGATTTCAAGCTGAGTGACTCATGTCATGCCTCGACTTCTATAAATTGATAAGTTTTCTATTTTCTTATTTTAATTTTAATTTTATTTTATCTAAATAGTTTTTCAAACTCCATATTCCAACAATCTTGAAATCGAATATGTTTGAAAAACTATTTAAGAATAACGGTTAAATCGGGTTGGAATAGCCCGAAATAAAACCACACCAACCCGATTTGTGAGCCATGGTCCATATAATCTAGAGTTGTCATATCTCATCTAATGGTCAGGATCTTGTAGATACTTGTTATGTAAGTTCTTTGGATCACATGTACAAAATTATGTATAAAAGTGAACATAAGCACCAACTGAGAATGGTTAGAGAACTTTAAATCTTGATATCTATAAATGAAAATGGTTAGACTACGATCAAACAAATGAGAGGCCTGGATTCTTAAACCATTAGCCAGGTTCGTTGCAACTCCCATTAGCACAGAGTATGATCCTCAAGTTGTCAGATGGGTTGGGCTAAGGCCATCTTGGGTACTAGAGCTATGACTTATATATGGTCTTTATGTCCCAAACACATGCCATTCTATTACACACATGTAAAATTCAAAAAATCTATAGTGTCTACCTCTTGGATAATGTCAGGCCCTGTTCACTCGTAAGAAAGTCTACATTTAATAGATTTTCTCAAAATCATGATATGACATTAAGGAGGCTTTCTTTTATATCTCAAAATTTGTAATTTATTTTCTCATAGCTTGAGCCAAACATAACATTCACATGAAAATAAATCAAACTGTTGCACCATACTGAGTAGGATATACATTAATCTTAACATCCATGTACACTAAAGATTAACCCAAAATGCATTTCAAAATGAGATTTTGTGTTGGGATTCCCACTATATTAGGAATTCTTCTTTATAGACCAGCCGTGCATAGTTAAAAAGAAAACTTTGGAAAGAAAAATGTAAAACAAACTCGAGAATGCAATCTTCCAAAGTATCTTTCAAAATGGGCCTGATAGGTCGATGGTGTGGTCACTATCCCATAAGCCTGCTAGTTGCTCACATGTGGATGGGTAATATTCCTTGTACAATCAACTGGATGAAGGATCCAAATCCATTACGTATGTGCTAGAAATAGAATTCTTGGTATTGGAAAATGTAATTATTAATTATGTGTATTCCTATCATTTTCAAGTTGGTACAACCCTTAAGAAGGGTTCTAATAAGGAGCATCTGATAGTTATAACTAGTCTATCTGAACTTGACATGTTGCATGAGAGTAAACGGCATTCCGATGACCCTTGATCTAATCCACTGATTTGATGGACCTCACATTAGAATAAATTTGCCAAATATGGAAGGACTTGAATTTCCAATAACGAGATTTCTTGGGCAATTTCATTAAATAAATAAAAAGGTGAAGATGGCTCAAATCCAAAGTGATGTAAATAAAAAGAAAAAGAAAAAAAAAAGAAATATTAATAAACTGATAATCTAACCACTTGTTCAGTGGTAATGAAGTGGACGGTTAGAATCATCTATCCTAATTGTTCGTGGGTTTATTCTCTTGTGAGTTTTCTCTCCTAAGCAACCTTTTAATACTTTACAGAGCACTGTGGTTCAAACACATGCAATCTATAATTACATATGTTATATGTCTTTAGATAATCTAATCCAGGCCCAATTTTGATGATTAAGACTATTCAGCTAATGTGCCAGACTATGTTTAATGTGTGTCACCAAAATATTCTCTCATCGGACAATCTTATATGTCCAACTTGTGGATTGCAAGTGGATAGCTTACTCTCTCCTTTATGTCTACAAAATTCAGATAGGAGATTTTGAAAGATATTTAACTGCCACTGATAGTGGGTGGCACAAGAGTGTATGGTCTGAATCATGAAAAGATGGGGCCTAATATATTGTTGGTGCTAAAACAAATATAACATGTCATTTTGGTCAAGTGCATGTAAGGAGTTGATTTTTATATGATTGATGTGCATGGAATGAATAGTTATATTGATGTTGATATTTAGAAATGTAGTAGAATGCACGATTACACACTAAGGTGTCACTGCCCACATGTTCGTAACATGAGTAGTTCATTAGTGGGTCATTCATTGTATTTATAGTGACCTAAAAATTAAGTTATAATGTGGACCAACCATTGGTATGAATAATCTTTATGATAATGAGTGCACACAAGGAATAAATGAGTATGCTATATTGAATTTGATCAAATCAATGGCCAAGTCTATCAAACTATTGGCCCACTTATCACTGTGTATCTATAGACAACGCACATTATTCATTTTGTTTCATTGTATGTATCTTGTGGCCTTTGATCCATTCTATGTGGGTTGATGATTGATATGTTAGAGTTTTGTATTCTTGTATTACATATACAAAATATGTTCTTCCCATTATAATATGAAACATCAAACAATGTATGACTCTTGATACATAAACACAAAAATTGTGCATATGTGGAAAAGATCCTATTTATAAAGATTTTAAATTGTGGGGGTTATGTACTTAGATGCATTATAATGGTCTAAAGTTATAGATCTATACAAATATTATATTGGCCTATGTGGGATGATTGGGCTGGTGTATTTTTAAAATATTACATTTTGCGAGCCCAATAGATGAAAGGTCTAGATCATGCATGTGTGCTATTGTTCTGAATATTAAGTACTTGATAACTCATATTATATAAATGCTTATCTCTCTAGAGTTTCACTTACCATGAAGTAAACGATGACTTGAGTTTCTAAAGTGGACTACTAGTGAATGTGCCTTAATTTATTATTAATTCTGACTTACATTTTATTATGTAAAAAGTAATATTATAGAATATTGGGTTTAATAATAGACGGACCGTTGACACATATCACTTAACTATTTGATACACTTATTGCTGCTTTTCTATAAACAATTCATATTATTAATTTTAAACATAAAGTTGTTGATAAGGTGACGAGTGCACATGTCTAATTTATAAGACAAGTTACATTCATCATTGGCATCATTTACTATACTTTTTAGACAAAATTATTTATTTAGAAAGGTGGAGGAAATGTTATTTTCATTCGATCATGTGCCAACCTAGGACACGTATTAGATCCAGTCAATTCTTATGATAGTTTCTACGAAAGATTTTTTAAACTCTTGGTTAATAGATTTATCAGGTGGGCCATAAATATATCTATCAAGGCTAATCCAAATTTAGTCAATATGTATTTGATAAATGGGTTGACATAAAATTGAAGATTTGTACTAAGAAAACTATATGTTGAATGTTATGGATTAATATGCACATGTTTTACGTTGATGTGTAGGTCTTTGAGACAATGTGTCTATAATTAAACATATTACATGTTTAATGAACAAATCATCGGTCAATATGCTTGGTCATAGATTGAGAGGTCCTAACTATTTAGGATCTTGGACCTTTTCCTTTATATTCAGCTACCTAAATTCCATTGATTGTATTGAATTATAATCATTAATCGATTAATTGGCCAACCTTTTGTGTGTCAGGAAACATGTGATAACATGATAATGTTACAATATGATTATACGAAGGTTATACGTTATTTTAATTTTCATGTGTTTATGCATGGCAAATTACTCCAGCCTTATTGCATTGCAGATACAATAAGCTCGATTGACTTTACCGTCAGTTGGTTGAATGGTGAGCTAGTGAAGTTGGTTGAATAGTAAGAGTGCATTCAAGGCTAAGAAAGTTGGTTGTGTATTCAGAGTTAATGATACGAAAACTATCATAATAAAAGTAATGCTCAGGATCTGTTGCATGATAGGTCGTAATTGTTGACTCTGTGAAATTATAAAAGAGTTTGGTATGCATTGATTTGAGATATGAATAATCAAAGAGGATGCAACTGTTTGCCGAAAACTTGACTAAAAACAGAAAACAAACCTTAATTAGAAACAGAAAATAGAAAAATTAGAAAGAGATTACCAATTTAGAAAGTCTATATCAGGTTCCTACAAAACAGGAAAGTTAAGTTAGTTTCTAAAATCAAATGGAAAAATCTAATTCTAAAATTAGAAGGTATAAAAACCTAATCTTAAACTAATCTCAAAACTAACTAATCTTAAAAAAACGCAACCGTTAGTCCCTGACAACGGTGCCAAAAACTTGTTCACAACCCCAAGTGCAGGGTTGCGATGTAGTAATAATCTCTATGAGACCAAGGTCGAATCCACAGGGACTAATCTCGTGTGTTTTCTGAGAATAACTAGAACTAGAACTAGAAGAAGATGAAGACCTAATCTAGAATATGTGAGAGAATAATTGTGAAAAACTTAAAAAAAACTTGTGAAATTCAAAAGTGGGAAACTAAGGTTTCCAAGGATCCACTTGCAGAGATCAGGGAGATCTATGCTTAATTCATGAACACAAGTGGAATCAGAGTCCCATCTTATCAAATCGGAAGATATTTTATTAAAAATCAATTTGAACTTCCTTTGATCTAGATCTCAATAGATGAGAGATATGAGAACTAGAAGTGATTCCATCACAAAACCATGCCCATGGGACAAAGCAAACAAAAGAATTTACCAATCCACAACCAATCTGAGCGAATTGTGAGAGTTAAGAAGGATTCCATCATCCAACCATGCCCAGGGGACGATGGTGAACAACAGGATTTCCTAAATTCACAATATCCATAATGAAACGAACATACTTAAAGCTATCGCAGATCTATTATAATTTAAGTCATAAAAAATCATTAAAAATTAGAAGTATTCCTTATAATCAAACTAGAATCAAAGAGAGTTCAATATAAACATAAATCAAGCAATAGAAATATTTCATCATGCTACAAGCTTCACCTCTTAGCCCTAGCTGAGAGGTTTAGCCAACCATAGACATGATTGAACTATAATCTCTTTAAGAAAATCATAATAAAAAAAACAATTAAGGAAAGGGAAAAGGCTAAAAACTCTTGAAGATGGCCTTTCCACGCTTGCTCCCCGCTTCCTTTCTCCTCTTCTTCTTTCCTCTATTCCCCCCTCAGCTGTGGTCGATGAGACCTGTTTTATAGATTGCTTGAACGTAACTGTCCTTCTTAAGAGTCGGCGTTGCATTGTTGACTGCGTAACAGTGTGCGCAACTGCACTGCTGAGATGATTTCCGTCCGATTTTCCTGGAACTCGTTCTCGATTGGATTCGTTCAAGGTGTTGGTCGTAGGATGATCCATTAATGGGTCATCTTTTTGTCCTTGATCGGCCTGTTCTTGGTCGAAATAGCAATTCTCTTTGCATGGCGGATCCATCTCTCCCTATTTATCTTTCATCTCGGCTTATTAGACTGGTCGGATTGATCGTGGGACAATCCCTGGTCCCTCTAGGTGAACATCCGTGGCCCCATTAATCCAATCAATTGTTCGTTTGTTGTGTAAATCATTCACAAAATGAAGCCTGTGCAATGCTTCTTGCGCTGTGATGATTGGTGGGCCCATGATCAGTGTCAGCGGGGAAATCCATTCCGTCCATTGGATTCTCCTTGAAATCCCGGCCCCAGAAAGTGCGATTTAGATCAACTCTGTGGTGGCCCATGGGATCTTTTTCTTCTGTCTATCTTACATTTGGATATGTGGAACCTGTTCCCACTGCCCTTTCATAATCTTTTCATCTTAATCCTGATTGGGTGGACCGTTAGAATCTAATGAACGGTCTGGATCGAACTGATGATCTAAGATCATGGCCCATCTAGACCGTCCGCAAGCCCCTGCTCGGACATTTCGCAGCTGGAAATTCGACTTTTTGAATTCGGGCATGCTGCTACGGGTCAACGGTGGTTAACTGCTTTGGCTGGTTCAGTACAGAGCGGGAGTACTCCTACTGTGTACACTGGCCATGCGAAGTGGGGCCCACCTTACTGACTAAATAAAATCCACTCCGTTCATCTGATTTCTCACTTAATCTTAAGGGGTTGAGTCCAAAATTGAAGCATATTCAGGGATCAGGTGGCCCCAAACTATTAATGGTCGATCTGTCCACTGGCTTTGGTGATTCTTGAGCGTTAAATCCATGCTTTTAGTATCCTTTTCAATCCAAGCTCTTGAATTCACCTTGTAACATAAACATGATTAAAATAGAACATTAAGCGTTATCATGTTCATAAAACCAAGTAATAAATGGGGTCTAATATGCAATATTTGACCCTCAACATAATCCCCAACCAGCATTTTGCTAGTCCCGAGCAAAGTATACGAAAAATAAGTTTAATGCGCAATGGTCAACCTTTTTCAAAAAACAATCCTTCGTGTATTAAGTATGCATGAGTAGGCTTAAGATGAGAAAGTGAGTTTTTGAAAACCTGGAGCCGAACCACATAAGTAACTGATCGAATAAATCCTTTATCCATTAGGTCAGAGCATAGTTCACATATCAAGTTTTTCAACGTGCTCAGTGAATATACTATCTGATCATAATGTTAGCCATGATCATCACTTCAAGATTGGTTAAAAACCCAAGTACTGATTCGAACTTACCCCCTTTTCCTTCATTTTCCAGTTTTTGATTTTATATCGACGATCATTTATATTCATTTAGTCTTTTCATCCTTTTTTTTTCCCCAAACATTACATCTTTTTCAAAGATATTTTTCATTTCCCTCAAAGATGTTGTCATTTTTCATTCTTTATTACCTTTTTGTCGATCTCCTATTTTTAACTGGTTCTTTTCTTCTTTTAAGGTGGATAAAATTCTCCAGACTCAGTTCTCAATATCTTTTAATGATCACCATACCAACAATTAGAAAATCTAATACTATCCACAGAGAACAATTTGAATAAAATAATATTCGAACATCCTCTTAACCAAGTGAATGTAAGAACCATAAATGATAAATTACTTAGTTGCTCCAAATCCAACAATTCAAAACTCTATTTCTATCTTATTTTCATACTCAAAATAGTCATAAATACACAACTTATCTCTTTCAAAATAGATGAGCATTAAAAAATTTTCAAAAATTTTACAAATTTTGCTCAAAACTGAGAAAACACTGATTTGGTAACCTAATCTCCCATCTCCAACTTAAAATCTACATTGTCCTCAATGTAAAAGAAATACACAAGATTTGCAAAAGAGACAACGTAATTGAAAGAAGAGTGATGGAAAGATAATACTTGATGAAGAATTTTGCGGCTTTTTTCAAAGGATCTCAGCGTGAAGGTGGGTTAGCACAAGAGTTTATCAACAAAGAACAAACTATCTTAAAACGGCGGAAGCAAACTATCCTAAGCAGCATAAAGCCGACTATCTTATAATGGCATAAAACAAACTATCTTATAACGAAAAACATAAAACCTAACTATAACTCTATCAGACTATGAGATCTGTCATGCCCCAAACCCGGAAATCGGACTCATAGGAATCTTGATCACCGAATCCTGTGTCGACAGCCTCCGTAGTACCCCATTCTCAGCTCCCAGCGCCCATATGCTAGATTCTGATCCTGGGATCCTACAAGGAGGATTTTCCAACGTACATTTATCTTGTAAGAAGCATAACCGCAAGTTTACCCAAATCACAAAAGCAACATCATCATCACATATCCACCAACATAAACTTTGAATACAATGCTAAAAGGGAAATACATATGTCAAAATAAAATCAAAGCTCCAGAAGACAGCTGCACGCTCCAACGCCGCTGTGACCAACGCTACCTGCACGCATCTATCGTGCATAAGCTTATAGAAAACTTAGAGGGTGGTGAAAGTGTGTGTGCAAGATAAGTGCCAAGCACACAAATACAACGTCATAATCATATAATGTTGAAAATACTGGCGAGATCATGAATCATATGATATCAGAGTAAGCAGAAATACTGACAAGTCTATGAGTCATACAATATCAGAGTATGCAATACAAATCAACTATGCAAATGAGTAGTCATAAAGAGTCAAGTATCAGATACCGAGGATGCAATGAAATATGCGGTGCGAATGACCATGCAGGGGTGTGAAGTCGGGATGATAGTACGTAGTATCGTAGGCTATGGGGTCCATCACAAGGGACTTCTATCCAAATCAGTCCCATACCTAATTTGGATAGTCAAACTCACTGTGGTAAGCTCCTGATCTCAGGTTAGTCGCGCGCCCCAACCAAAATCCTGGCCATTGCGAAGGTATATGTAACAAATAGTTGTGCACCACTAGCCCGAGTGGATATTGAATGAATGAATGAATATGCAACTTCTGCTCTACAAATCAGTATTGTACATCTCTGGGATCATCACTGGGGTCTAATACACTCTACATGCAATCGCCGCCCACTGGACATACAACCATGCAAGTGGAAGAGACCTCACTATCCGCCTGGCCGGTAGTCAACCAATATTTACCCGACACATCGATAGCAGACCGAATCACGAGCTGGTCAAACTCAGCCTAACTATGCCCCCTACCCTCGGTCAGGTAAGGCCACACCCCCTCTCAACCGACCACGACACAGTGGGAGATGCGGCTTACTAGTATACGACCCTCATGCGCTCATATATCCACTCGGTCTCGACGTTGGGGCATCTCCTAGCCTCGGAGGTTTAGGAATTTTCACCCAGGGCCATCTATGGCAGCCTAATGTTAATAACATATTTTCGGTGTCCCATTTGACCATCCACGATATGCATATGAAAGCTACAGCCCTGATGTCACTAGGGCGTACAGTAATCACAGCACACAATGCAAGATGCATGAGTCATGCAGTCCAATCATGCATCATTAATCCTGCACAGACCGTGCACTCATGTGGGATAACTCTGCCTATCAGGGAGTCTTATAAACTACCGACACTATAGCATATGCAATGGTCAATCATATCTCATAATAAACATGCAGACGATGCATATGGGCATGTATCATGATGATATGTTGTCACATACTCATAATCGATATCAATAACCGGCATCGACAATAGACCTCGACAATGTGGACATTTAACCAACATTGCCCCTAAGGAATGACCCACATAGAGCCTAACATATAGTGGACCCACGGCCTCACACAAGGGCCAAATATACAACACCATGAGCCTCACTCAAGAGCTTAATACACATCACGATGGGCCTAACATACATCATAATGGGCTCCATCACCTGACCCTCAAATATATCACAATAGGCCTCATATACATCACATAGGGCTTTAAACAGGGCTGAATACACATCACAACGGACCTCAAATACGGGCCACATATACATCACATTGGGCCTCAAACATGGGCCAAATGCACATCACAATGGGCCTCGAATATGGGCTGTATATACATCACATTGGGCCTTGATAATCGACTTCGATATCCGGCCTCAACAATCGACCTCGACAAGGGAAATCAGCCTCAATAATTGACCTCGACAATTGGCCTCAACAATCAGAATCGGCCTCGACAATCGGCCTCAACAATCGGAATCGGCCTCAACAATCGGAATCGGTATCGACAATCGGAATCGGCTTCAACAATCGGAATCGGTATCAACAATCGAAATAGGCTTCGACAATCAGAATTAGTATCAACAATTAGAATCAGCCTCGATAATTGGCCACAATAAATAGAATCGGCCTTAACAATCAGAATCGGCCTCAATAATTAGAATCAGCCTCGACAATTGGACTTGGTATAGGTATCGACAATCAGAATCGGCTTCAATACTCGGCCTCAACAATCAGAATCGACCTCAACAATCGGAATCAGTATCGACAATTGGAATCGGCCTCGATAATCGGCCTCAACAAATAGAATCAACCTCGACAATCGGAATCAGTATCGACAATCAGAATCGGTATCGACAATCGGAATCAGCCTCGATAATCGGCCTCAACAATCAGAATTGGCCTCGACAATCGGCCTAACAAAGGGCCTAAGGGAAGGTCACAATGTGGACATTTAACCATCATTACTCCCAAGGAGTGGCCCACATAGAGCCAACGTATCATGGGCCCATGGCCTCACGCAAGGGCCCCATACACAACATAATGGGCCTCACACAAAGGGCCTAATATACATCACGATAGACCTCATTCATGGGTCATATAAACATCATGTTGGGCTGCATATACATCATAATGGGCCTCATACCTAGACCACAAATACGTCATAATGGGGCACAACACATGGGCCGCAACAATGGGCCCCCAATGCATCGCTATGGGCCATAACCCATGGCCTTCAATACATCACAATAGGCCACAACCCATGGGCCTCAAATATATCATAATGGGCCTCGTATACATCAAGTGAGCCACATCAATGGGCCCAATACATGTCAAACGGGCCATATCAACGGGACGTATATACATCAAATAAGTCACATCAACGGGCCACACCAATAGGCCTCATATACATCAAATGGGTCGCAATACATGGGCCCTGAATACATCAAATCGGGTTGCATCATGTGGGCCTCAAATACATCCAAATCAGGCCGCATCATGTTGCCCTCAAATACATCCAAATCGGGCCCATCATGTGGGCCTCAAACACATCAAATCGGGCAACATCATGTGGTCGTTAAACACATCAAATCTAGCTGCATCATGTGAGCCTCAAATACACCAAATCGGTCTGCATCATGTGGGCCTCAAACACATCAAATCGGGCCGCATCATGTGGGCCTCAAATACATGCAAATCGGGCCGCATCATGTGGGCCTCAAATACACCAAATTGGGCCGCATCATGTGGGCCTCAAACATGTCATATCATTAAGGTAGGACCCACTTATAACGTTCTTTTCCGTCCAATCTGATCATAAGGTCACATAGACCTAAATTAGAGGGAAAACAAATTTCATATTGATCTAGAATGGGTTTCAATGGTAGACGTTCAATCTTCCATTGTTTATGCAGTGTGGTTCACTTGATAGATGAACGGTGTGGATCGCAAATGCATCACGGTGCGCCCTATATAGCCCATCAGATGGACGACATGGTATACATACATCATGCAGGACCCAGAGACTTGTAGACGTCAATACATTAGCTTCATCCCACTGTCTAAGGTCTGAATGGTGAGATGATACACATACATCATTGTGGGGTCCACATCCCACGTGTGGACAACCCACAGAACTTGTTAATGTCATGAATACAACATCTATGCAGCTGATGTGACCCAGAAGATGGATGATTGGATGAAACACATCCATCAAGGTGGGCCCAACAGATGGATGGTGTGTATAAAGCACATACATCAATGGTATGGCCCACCGTCCAGCCATCTGAACGTTGTGGACCTAACATATGCATCATGGCATGGCCTAAGTAATTTGCACGGCCTGGATTTCAGGCATGTGCACCATGTGTGGGACAAAAGCACATACATGGACCCACAAGGTTGCTGGCATACACTAGGTAAGCCTCTTCTACAGAGGTGATCCCACGTGGGGCCATTAGCTATCATCATTATATATTATATATATATATATATTATAATATATAGTATTTCATGTAGTCCAGTGTCCAGATGGACAATCTGGATGGTGTGGATGACATAAACATCATGGTGGGTTCCACGTGGGTGGGGTCCATGGCTGGACGGTGTAAATAAGGCACATACATCATGTGGTGCCATGAGGATGGGCCACCACGGTTTGGATCGAACTGTTATTTGTGATTTCTTCCATCCAGGTATGTCCAGCCATGGACAGCAATGTGGGCTCCACCAACTAGATCAGGTGGACCACACACACACAAATCAAGTGAGCCACACCTCACTATCATCAACATCATAACAAAAGGTAGAGAGAGACCGGAATAGCGGAGGGACCCCGCCACTATGGGCCCCTCTCTTATACAATGCATACATCAAGTGAGTCCCACAACAAGTGGGCCCTCTAATCATTAAAATCATATAAAAATCACCCACCTTTGATCTTCTCGGACTCCTCCTTCCACCGATGCGATCTAGAGCTCCAAGGGATAGATTTTAACGATTAAGATCAGCTTTGAAGGGTTGGATTGAGTGGTAGGGAGTGGGCCACATAAAGCTTCTTTCATGGAGATTGGGACATCGGAGTTGCTTGGGAGAATAGGAGAGATGAGAGAGATAAGAGAGATGAGAGAGATGGGAGATGTGAGTGATGAGTGAGTGATGAGAGTACTTGTGTAAGAGAGAGAGAGAGAGAGAGAGAGAGAGAGAGAGAGAGAGTTGACTTTGGGGATGGGTGGTTGTACTTGGGGATGGGTGTAACGTCTTGAAAAAATTCGTACAAAGACCCGAGTTCCACCTTAGGCAGAAATCGCTCAGGACCAAATCCTTTAAAAATTGGATGAAAATTAATCAAGTGCTAAACTAAATTATCTGTGAAATTAGCTTGAAGCACTTTAAATACGATTTGCAAGACCCAATACTTGTAGAATCGTTAACGCTACATTACCCTAAAATCTAGGATCCATCTCTAAACCCAGTTACTCTCGGGAGCATCATGAAACTCTATATCGGACCTGGACTGTATGTCAAAAGTCTGATTTCCACGAAACTATACAGTTGTGACCGCCTTGCTGGACTTGACAACTATCTCAGAAATCAAGTCCTAATAGTACCTGAAAATGCACAACTTGAGCCCGGAGCAAAGTGTGTGAGAAACGTGAATTCTTTAGGAAATGAACTGAACCTTAAGTGAGTTGAGTCAGTTCGCTTGCAGGCCGAATCTACGGATTTAGACCGTCAGAATCTGACCCAATTCACCCTCGGATTAGGAAAAATTTCCAACACAGGTCAGTGTACTTGTGACCCTGATCGAACACCGATGATCGTTGAACTGAAACTGGTCCGCCACGGTCGATCGGTAAATCCGATCGGACCGAAAACTTAACTCGACTTAGATCCAATGTCAGGAAGCTTAAGTCCAACTGCACGTAAAAAAGGGGCTTCCAAAAGTGCTTCGTTGAGCCGAAACGGATGGGTTTTGACTATAACCTAAGTATACCATGGCCCTAGGGCCATTGAGGTCAATTTTGGACCTATATAAGGACCTTAAACCCTCTCTCTCCCTTCACATACGAATTTCTAAACCCTAGAGAGAGAAGATAGAAGAAAGAGAAGGAAAGAGAGGGAAAGTAAGAGGTAGAGTTAGGGTTTGTTCTCAGGATTCAATCCCACCGTTTCACGTGCTTAGCTACCATTACCGTATCGCTCTTCCGACGATTCTGATTCCATTTTTGGGTAAAAAAATCCTAACCCTAATCTGTTTTAGGGATTTAGATAGTGTATGTGATGAAATAGGTAACCTATTTCATCCTATAGGTTGCCGTTGTGCCGTAGACAAAGGCAGAGTGTTCAAACTGAATCCGTTACGAGTTTACCGCTGAAAGGTGTGGACTATAAATGTATAGGTTATGGTTTTCAAGGCTTTCAATGTTGTTTAATGATTTATAACTGACTAGGTTACCATTTCACATGTTAGATATTTTGTTTTCCTTGCTTTAAGGTTATATATGAGCTATGTTGAATATAGGCTATTCTATGTGTAGGTTGAAATGACTGGATATGTCGGGAATTTGGTTTGGTGCTTGCCATGATTATTCACCGTAAACATGTGATTGTTGAATACGTGACAACTCCTTATGAAAGGATTTGCCCTAATATAGATTATAATTGAGTTGTATCGTGTAGGTTGAAATGTGTAGTCTAAGTGTTTGTGAAAATGATTGAATGAATATGGAATTTGAATCCCTACTTACCATGATTATCCGTCGTGGATATATGGGTGTTGTATTCGTGATAACTCCTTAGTGAAAGGATTTGCCCTAATACATGTTGTGATCAACATACGTCATGTATGTTGATGTGTGTAGTCTAAGTGCTTGTGAAAATGTCTGGATGAGTAAATATTTAGTAAAGTGTATGTTCTATAGGTGTTGAGGTGAGATTCTCAACTACCTTAGCTATGTGTATATATCCCTTCATGTAACTTAGATTAAATTTGTGTGATTTAGCATGAAATGTATTTGTGCAAATTATGTTTACTTTGTATTTTGTGAAATGTTCAATTGGTGACATTACTTGAATTAATTGTTTAACTTTAATATACCTACCACATATGTTATCCTGTTATATTTACATGCGTTTGGGACTACTACGCAGTCCAAGCTATCGGTAACGGTTCCCGAATGAGTGGCTGAGTTAGCTTCGCCACAACAGATGTGTTCGAGGAATCCGAGTCATACGGAGTTTGCTAACAGTGGTTAGGCCACGTGGGGTGCTCACGCGCTCTATATTGATCAATTCATTGTACGCTCGTACCAATCAAGCTTGTCAAGTAACTCAATTCACCTATTGTGTGTTTACCATATGTGGACACAACTGCTTAAATCTAGGGTACCAAACTCACCAGTAAAAAGCCCGTTTAACCTTGGTACCTCGATTCGCTAAGACTCATGAGCCGGACATGGTAGTATGGGACACCATGGTTGAATTGTTGACCTACGCCGGGGTGACGAGCCCACCCGTAGTGACCAGTGAGCAACCTAAGCTCGTGAGTCGAATACAGTGGTATGGGACACTGTATTCGAGCTATCCGCATACGACTAGGTGACGAGTCATTTATAGTGACCTCGAGCATACTCTAAGTCTGCACTGAGGTAACGAGCCTTTCCATAGCAACTAGAGTATAAGCAGGCCTGCATTGATGGTGACGAGCCTCTTTGTAGCGACATGGAACCGCAACATCGTATGAGACTAGCTAAGACTAACGACCCTAGAATGGATCATTGTTTGAGAAATGATACAAGGGAGGTACCTTAGCTTCCTAAAACTGTTGTATGAATAAATTTAATTAATTATTAGCTAACATGAGCATGCACCGCATTGCATGTGCTTTGGCGAGGAAGAGCACTTTCGGGTGGTTGCCATACGCGCCGTAAGATGAAGACGCTGAGGGAGTGCAGGCGAGGGCATGCATCATTATCGCGTATCATTCTTACATTAACAAGAGTATTTATGACATGTTTACTGTACTGCTTTATCATTACTGCTTGACTGAATTGATAACATGTTAACCTTTACCTTATAGTTCCACTGAGTTGATCACTCACTCCCACGTTCTAGGACAGTGCTTTAAACATCAACCAGACCCTGTCTTAGCTGCAGGTGATAGCGATGCCTATGAGGCAGAGCCAAACTTTGAGGATGGTGAGGAGGCATTGTCCTACATGCAGTTATCAGGCGGTTTCATGTGAACCGTGTCCTGATCGACGGGGATTATCGGGATTTCAGAAATACAACTAGTTGAACATTATACTGTATCATTTTGTGAATTTTAGAACTATACATGTAATCATTTAGCCTGGTAATCTGATCATACTCTGGGGACTTACCACTATTTATATGCTTTATATATATGTATCACAGTCTTTCGCTTACGTAATTTAACTATCTCTGGAGTATGATATAGTGTTTTGGTATAATCCTACTCATGTTTAACGCACTAACACGGACAACATTTAATCATCATTATATATGTTGCATAAGTGATGCGTTGGAACTCAGGAGTGGAGCTTATGCTCGACCCCCAATTTTCAGGGCGTTACAAGTTGGTATCAGAGCCAGGTTTCGATCCTGGGACCTATGGGTTATGGGCCCACGACGTACGCTGACGCACTATGACATAAGAGGGTGAGATAAAATATAGAAACAGATTTAGGATTCCAGAATTTCGCCAAACGGTGAAATTGATCGAAATCGACCGTAGAGATTGGGCCCGTAGGCCTTTCTGATCATGTGAAGTGATCCTAATACCTTTATAGACTGTCAATGGATGGGTTAAGTTGGAGATTTAACCAGTTCCACACTTAAACAAACTGAAAAGCGTGAATATATGTGAGATGGAACCCGAAATGGCTCAAGCGGAGTCGGGGGCCAAATCGGGGGGACCCGAAGTGGACCCCGTATATCACAGGAGTACCACTAGGATTGGGCTACTTTAGGAGCCCGTTTAGCTCAGGTCGAGGAGGGTCATGCCGCTCTCAGACAAGAGATTCAAGAGACTCGGGCCAAGTTGAAACAGAAGCTTGAAGAACATCAAGCGTACGTGAAGAAGTGCAAGAAGATGTTGCACACCCTGAAAGCCCTCTTGTGCTGCTTGCAGGACAAGGGTGCCCCTCCTCCATCGCCAGACTCGGACGACTAGTCATACATACAATCGTCTTTTAGTTGCTTTGTTGTTTGCTTTGTTGTTGCTATGTGTAGCCTTGGTAGGCTTAGGAATGTGGTAGAATAGTTTGTTGGTACTAGTGTGTGGAACCCTGTTTATACTTGCTCTCATGCATTTTCTGTCATGATCCATGTAATACTGCATCTCAAGTATTGTAACAATTTTGGTAAATGAAATGTGTGGAGCTTCTTTGGATTTGAAATGCGAATGTCTTATGAATACGTGTATGATCTTGTGCAAAAATATCACGGGTTGCGCCCTATGTTGTATATAAGAAATGCCACCTAAAGCCATGCGGCGTACGGCACGTCTCCCACTTGGCGAATCGGTTGATGGGGCACCTCCCCTCAGTGATAGCCACATGGACCCCAGTTCGGGTTCGACCTTCGAGACTATGCCGGATTCTCAGTCGGCTACCGACCCCACAAATGAGCTGACACCTGTGGCACCATCTGCGGCACCACCTGTTGCACCACCAGTTCCTGAGCAGAATCGCGTATCTTCTTCGACGCCACACATGCCTTAGTCGGCTCCTCTTACTGATAGGTTCGAGCAGATGATGTTTTTGATGCAGCAGTAGCAGCAGCAGCTCTTGGCCACCCTTAGGGGAATCTTTGCCTAGGGCATGGGTGTGGCTTCACTTGTACCTTTTGTACACCCTACTGGGAATGCGGGTGCTAGTGGTCTCTTTGAGTGATTCCAGCGCTTGCGGCCTCCTACCTTTGTGGGTACTCACAGACCCGAGGAGGCTGAGTATTGGCTTGACTGCATCTCTAAGATGCTAAAACCACTGCACTATATAGAGCCTGAGCAGGTGGAGTTGGTCACCTTTATGTTTGAGAAGGAGGCCAGCTTATGGTGGGATAGAGTCGTGCAGACCGTTGCGGTCAGGTATGTATGGACGTGGGCCAGGTTTGAGACCCGCTTCCACGAGAAGTACGATCCCCTCACTTATCGCCACGAGAAGGAGAGTGAGTTTCTTCGCCTCTAACGGGGAAGGATGTCAGTGACAGAATATGAGAACCGATTCACGGAGCTGAGCAAGTATGCTCCATTGATACTGGGAGATCAGCTGATGCGGATGCGGTGATTTTTTGAGGGTCTGCAATCCGAGATCCGCTCGAAGATGTATTGCGCTAGCATATCTACCTATGCTAAGCTAGTGGGCATGTCCTTGCGAGCGGAGCAGGATGATGATAGATTATCCGGCACCCGTGTGCCTATGGCCCCTAGGCCCCAACCTGATTTCCTGGCCAGGCCATTCTCGGCAAGAGGCCACATGTAGACTCTCCTTTTAGGCTTGCGGCGCCACCAGCTCAGCTAGGACAAACAGACTTGCGATGCACGTACTGCGGGAAGGCAGGTCATACAGATAGGTATTGTTTCAGCAGGATGAGGGACAACGGATTTTCACCACCTCAGAGGATCAACCGTCAGCTTCCTCTGGCCATATCAGCACCACCTCTACGGACAGCCCCTGCGCATCCATCATTTCACCCCCCTGCACCTCGCTTTAGGCCACCTCAACGGCCTATAGTACTGTGGCCGAACCGTCCGCAACAGGCTCGGGTACATTCGCTTATAGCCGAGGCATCAGAGATAGTAGGCATGACACCAGTGGCTTTTGAGGTCATGACACAGATTCAAGGAACTCCAGTCTTTTTATTGGTGGACACTGGGTCCACTACCTCCATCATATCATGCACGACAGTCAAGCGACTGGGGTTAAACACTGCTCCTACGAAGAGAGTGAGGGTCCTTACCACCATAGGGACTTTTTTTGACGTTACTCAGATTTGCGAGGGTTGCTCGATAGACTTAGGGAGCCGGATGGTACCAGTTGACTTGATTGTTGCCCCCTGTATCATTACAATGTTATTCTCGGTATGGATTAGCTCACCGAAATGTGAGCAGAGATTGATTGTGAGGCTAGGATGGTGACAGCCCATGGACCTGAGGGCATGACTTTTACTTTCCCCGTTCAGGTTAGTCGCCCTTCCCGTTTGAGTTGTTACACTTCTTTATTGGAGAGTATTGATGGTCCGATATTGAGAGATACGCCTATGGTTCAGGACTTCACAAACGTATTCGAGAAGATTCCGGGACTACCTCCTCGGCGGGAGATTGACTTTACTATCATCTTGTGCCTGGTGTGACACCTATTTCATTGTCGACATATCACATACCTCCATGTGAGATGGAGGAACTGAGGAAACAGATCAATGATCTGTTGGATGTGGGCTTTATACGACCGAGCGTATCTCCTTGGGGGGTGCCCGTGTTATTTGTAAAGAAGAAGGACGGGTCACTGCAATTGTGTATTGATTATCGCAGGCTGAATCAAGTGACGGTGAAGAACAAGTATCCTTTACCCATGATAAATGATTTGTTTGATCAGTTAAAATGAGCGCAGTATTTTTTGAAGATCGATCTGTAGTCAGGGTATCATCAGTTGCGCGTCAGGGATGAGGACGTGCAGAAGACGACCTTCAGGACCAGTTTCGGACACTATGAGTTTCTCGTGATGTCGTTCAGCCTTACGAACGCACTGGCCGTATTCATGGACCTGATGAACAGGGTGTTTCAGGCGTTTCTGTTCTGATTCTTCATCGTCTTTACAGATGACATTCTGCTATACTCCAAGAGTCGAGAAGAGCACGAGGAATAGCTGCGAGCAGTCTTGGGTACTTTGAAGAAGAACCAATTGTTCGCATAGTACAAGAAGTGCGACTTATAGAAAGAGGAAGTCAAGTTCCTAGGACATGTGGTGTCTAAGGAAGGGATATTAATTGACCTCGCTAAGGTAGCCATGGTTCAGGACTGGGAGCAGCCTAGTTCGGTTACTGAGGTGAGGAGCTTTCTTGGTCTGGCAGGGTACTACCGTCGATTTATTAAGGACTTCTACAATATTGCCAGACCGCTATCTCAGCTGGCACGGAAGGATCTGAAGTTCGCATGGAATGAGAAGGCGGAAGCATCTTTTCAGGCGCTGAAGGACAAGTTGACATCCCCCCTATGCTAGTATTAACAGAGCAAGGGGTTAAGTATATTATATACACCGACGTGTCTCGCGTTGGTCTAGGTTGTGTCCTTATGCAGAAGGATAGGGTGATTGCTTATGCCTCGAGACAGTTGAGGAAACACAAAGAGAACCACCCTACACATGACCTATAGTTGGCAACCGTCATCTTTGCACTGAAGCTCTGGAGACATTACCTCTACGGAGAGGAGTTCGAGCTCTTTTGTGACCACAAGAGCCTCAGATACATATTCACTCAGCGGGACCTGAATATGAGACAACGACGATGGATGGAAACCTTGAAGGACATGGAAACCTTGAAGGACTTCAAGTTCAAGGTTCCTTACCATCCGGGCAAGGCTAACCTTGTGGCTGACGCGTTGAGCCGTAAGAAGACCATAGAGTTTGCGGCTTCACTGATGGTGGCAGAATGAGGTATGATAGAGTTCGTGCGAGACTTCTAGAAGAAGCTCACCGTGGAGGAGCCATTAGAAAGCGTCACATACGTTCGTATGCGACCACTTATTGATGATAGGATCATTGAGGGCTAGAAGGACGATGAATGATTATCTGAGCTTTAAGAGCAAGCTTGCGATGATGAGGACGCCGAGTGGAGAGTTGGTACGGATAGGGGCTTACGTTACCATAGCCGCCTGTTCATCCAGAATCTCCATGACTTGAGGAGAGAAGTTTTGGAGGTCGCTCACAATTCGAATATGGAGATGCATCCTGATAGTACAAAGATGTATCGAGACATGAAGCGTTCTTATTAATGGGACAACATGAAGACCCACATAGCAAATTACGTGTCCCGTTGTCTCACGTGCCAGCAGGTCAAGGCCGAGCATCGCCGACCTCCTGGTTTACTTCAGCCTATGCCCATAGCTGAATGAAAGTGGACTTAATCTCTATGGATTTCATTTATGGGTTGTCGAAGACGAGGAAGGGGCATGATTCCATTTAGGTGATCGTGGATTGATTGACGAAATCGGCTCATTTTCTCCTGATCAGAGCTACAAACTCTGCAGATGATTTAGCCAAGTTATACATCAGGGAGATCGTACGTCTGCATGGAGTTCCTATGGAGATCGTGTCGGACCGAGACACGCGATTCACATCTATCTTTTGGACTCGTATCCAGGAAGGGTGTGAAATTGAAGTTCAGTACCACGTTCCATCCACAGACTGACGGACATACGAAATGGGTAAATCAGGTGTTGGAAGACATGATGCAAGCTTGTGTGCTCGATTTCAAGGACAGTTGGGATGTGTCTTCCTTATGTAGAGTTCGCCTATAACAATAGCTTTCAGGCGAGCATTAACATGACTCCCTATGAGGCCTTGTATGAGCGCTCCTGTCGAGCACCGCACTGCTGGACAGAGGTTGGCGAGAAGAGCTTGATTGGCCCAGAGTTAGTACAGGTAACCTCAGAAAAGATCAACATTATCAGGCGTCGACTTCTAGCAGTGTAGAGTAGACAGAAGAGCTACGCCGACACTAGGCGGCGGCAGTTAGAGTTTGAGGTTGGGGACCACGTGTTCCTTAAAGTTTCCCCCATGAAGGGAGTCCTTCGGTTTTGCAAGAAGGAGAAGCTCACATCGAGGTTCATTAGCTCATTTCAGATTCTTGATTGAGTGGGTGTGGTGGCGTACCGCCTTGCTTTGCCCACACCACTTGCGGGCGTGCACAATGTATTTCATGTATCTATGCTGAAGAAATACGTTCCTGATCCTTCCCACATCATCGAATGGGAGCAGGTACAATTGAGTGAGGATGCTACTTATGTACTGCGGCCAATGCGTATCCTAGAAAGGAAGGAGCAGGTGTTGCGTAGTAGGGTTATCCAGTTGGTGAAGCTATTATGAACGCATCACACTGAGGAAGAGGCTACTTGGGAGACAGAAGCCGAAGTCCGTAAGAACTACCCTCAGATTCTCGAGGAGTACAAAAAGGTACTAATCTCGAGGACGAAATTTTCTTTAAGAGGGGTAGATTGTAACGTTTCAAAAAAATCTGTATAATGACCCGAGTTCCATATCAGGCAGAAATCGCTTAGGACCAAATCCTTTAGAAATTAGACAAAAATTAATCAAGTGCTAAACTAAATTATTTGTGAAATTAGCTTAAAGCACTTTAAATATGATCTGTAAGACCCAAAACTTGTAGAATTGTTAACGCTACATTATCCTAAAATCTAGGATCCATCTCTAAACCCAGTTGCTCTTGGGAGCATCATGAAACTCCATATCAGACCTGGACCGCACGTCGAAAGTCTGATTTCCATGAAACTATACAATTGTGACCGCCTTGCTGGACTTGACAACTATCTCAAAAATTAAGTCCTAATAGTATCCGAAAACGCACAACTTGAGCCTGGAGCGAAGTGCGTGAGAAACGTGAATTCTTTAGGAAATGAACTAAAACTTAAGCGAGTTGAGTTGGTTCGCTTGCAGGCTAAATTTAAGGATTCAGACCGTCAGAATCTGACCCAATTACACCATCGGATTAGGAAAAATTTCCAACACAGGTCAGTGTACTTGTGACCCTGATCGAGCACTAATGATTGTTGAACTGAGACTGGTCCGCCACGGTCAATCGGTTAATCCGATCGGACCGAAAACCTAACTCGACTTAGATCCAACGTCAGAAAGTTTAAGTCCGACCGCACGTAAAAAAAGGGTTTCCAAAATTTCTTCGTTGAGCTGAAACGGATGGGTTTTGACTATAACCTAAGTATACTGTAGCCCTAGGACCATTGAGGTCAATTTTGGGCCTATATAAGGACCTTAAACCCTCTCTCTCCCTTCACATACGAATTTCTAAACCTTAGAGAGAGAAGATAGAAGAAAGAGAAGGAAAGAGAGGGAAAGTGAGAGGTAGAGTTAGGGTTTGTTCTCAGGATTCAATCCCGCCGTTCCACGTGCTTAGCTACCACTACCGTATCGCTATTCCAGCGATTCTGATTTCGTTTTTGGGTAAAAAATCCTAACCCTAATCTGTTTTAGGGATTCAGATAGTGTATGTGATGAAATAGGCAACCTATTTCATCCTATAGGTTGTCGTTGTACCGTAGACGAAGGCGGAGTGTTCAAATTGAATCTATTACGAGTTTACCAGCGAAAGGTGCGGACTATAAACGTATAGGTTATAGTTTTCAAGGCTTTCAATGTCGGTTAGGAATCATTTCGTGTGATGCAAAAAACAAGCGTGTGATATACTTGAAATGACTTATGAAGGAATCAATATTTTTAAAAAAGTCTAAGATCCAAATCTTCACAACCAAATTTGAGAAAATTCATATAGAAGAAAATAAGTCATAATTCATCGTTATTTTAGCTTTTTTTGTCGGGAATGATTATTATGAAGGTTGAGGAATTGGTTGGCACTACAGGAAATTGCTCTTTTACTGCCGACATATTTCATCGTTATTTTATCTTTTTTTGTCGGTAATGATTATTACCGACGAAATATGTCGTCGCTAAGATCATCGCAATAAAACCATGGCTGAAGGCTTTTCCTGATGAAATATGACTTCATCGGCAATGATATAACAAATACCGATGACTAAAATCGTCGGCCAAACATGTTACTTTTGGTAGAAAAAACATTATATTTCGTCGGTAAAACTGTGGATAGATGACATTACCGAAGAGTACATTCGTCGGTAAAACAATAATACCGACGAGTATGTTCATCGGCATAAGCCCGGATAAACGAGATTACCAACGAGTACGTTCATCAGTAAAACAATAATACCGATGAGTATGTTCGTCGGCATAAGCCCACTATTACCGACGAAATAATTTGTCGGTATATCTCATATATAGATCGTTGGTATAAATTTGAATCTACGAAATATTTCATTAGTATAAGTTTTCAACCTATTATTACCAATGAAATATTTCATCGGTAATAGTCTATTTCTTAGTAGTTTCATTTATTTTCAAAATTCAGGAAAAAAATTCTTGATATACTCCTATAAATACACCTATTATAATACATTTTCTTCATATTCACATCCACATCCATCCAAACACAAACTACATCCATCGAAACACAAACCACATCCATACACAAACAATCCTATCCACATCCATATACAACTCACATTTATCCACGCATAAATACATATAAGTTTAACATTCATATTAAATCATAAATAAAATAAAAAATCCTATCCACATCCACGTACAATCCACATTCATCAGTGTACAAATACATATAAGTTTAACATTCATATATAAAATAAATCATAAATAAAATAAAAAAATCACAAAGATGAAGGTGGAGGTGGTAGGGCATCGCTGGCAAAGTGTGCAGTGAGAGCCTAAAACATCTACTACATTCGTTACTCATGCTCCACCCGCATCTCCTCGATCCTACTCTCCTGCTCCTCCCGTCACCTCTCCTCCTCTCTCCACCTCTACTCCTTCTCCCTATGCCTCTGCTCCTCCCTCTGCTTCTCCATTTGCTCTTTGATTTCATCGACGACGACCTGTAGTTGCTGAACCTCTCTCTCTGCGATATCAGTTAGGCATAGGGCACTCTCCCCAGCGACGGATCGGCTAGAGGTAGCTCTAGCGGGTGCCATGAGCTTGGCACCGTGGCCAAGCCCACGTACATATCCAGAATAGGTGCCATGCACCTCGCTCAGGATATCTGGCTCACTCCATTGACTACCATTAGGAGTGGGCTGATTGCGTATGGTGTCCATCACCGTCTGTAATGAAAACATATGAATTTTCATAAAGAATAACATTATTATAATTTAATGCAATTAAATTTTACAATGTAAGGATTTTTATCCAATTCTCACTGGCTTTAGGATAAACCTAAAATCCCGTCACCTGCTGACAGTAAGCCCCTCTGTAGAGGTTTATTGGTCTGGGCTCCTGGCCGGTGATGGAATCTTGCTGCACAATTGAAAGGATAATAGAGTTAATATAAATGCATGAAAAGAATATATCAACTTAATAATCACCAGTAATTTCTTACCATACTGTACAAATGACTTTGAACCAGCTACATGGTTCACTTGTAACTTTTTCCTATTCGCGGAATTTATTTTGCACCTCTTCTGAACACATTATGCATAATACATTGTTATTAATTGTGAATTTAATTGTTACCTTAAGATATTGTAAATATGTAAATATTACTTGAAAAGCCTCAGACGAAAATCTCTCGCAGAGTATCTGCCAGTCGTCTATAGTCACGTGTGGCAGTGTGGACAATATGGCCACATCATGGGTCCTGCACTGCTTTTACCGCTAGTGTAACTCTCTACGGTACTCTTTGAATCGCTCCCTAACCATGTTGTCAACGGCATGAGAAATGTAAGGAACACTCAAATCTAAGACAAATTTATCCTGCAGTTTCTGTAACGTCTCGAAAAAATTCGTACAAAGACCCGAGTTTCACCTCAGGCAGAAATCACTCAGGACCAAATCCTTTAGAAATTAAGCGAGAATTAGCTAGTGCTAAACTAGGGTACTTGTGAAATTAGCATTAATTACTTTAAATATGATCTGCAAGACCTAAAACGTGCAGAATCATTACCGCTACATTACCTTAAAACTTAGGATCAATCTCTAATCTCAGTTGCTTTCGAGAGCACACCGAAACTCCATATCGGACCTGGATCGCGCGTCGAAAGTCTGATTACTATGAAACTATACGGTTATGACCACCTTACTGGGCTTGACAACTATCTCGAAAATCAAGTCCTAATAGTATCCAGAAATGCATAACTTGAGCTTGGAGCGAAGTGTGTGAGAAACGCGAATATCTTTAGAAAATGAACTGAGACTTAATTGATTTAGTTGTCTCACTTGTTGGTCGAATCTAAGGATTCAGACTATCAAAATCTGACCCAATTACGCCTTCAGATCAGGGAAAATTTTTAACACATGTCAGTACACTTGTGGCCCTGATCGAGCACCAGTGACCGTTGAACTGAAACTAGTCCACCACGGCCGATCTGTAAATCTGATTGGACCGAAAACTTAACTGGACCTAGATCCAAGGTCAGGGAGCTTAAGTCCGACCGCACTCAGAAAAGGGGACTCCGGAAGTGCTCCGTTGAGCCGAAACAGACGGATTTTGGCTAAAATATACGTATACCATGGCCCTGGGGCCATTGGGCTCACATCTGAGCCTATATAAGGGCTTAAACCCTCATTCTCTCTCCCCACACAAATTTGTAAACCTTAGGGAGAGAAAAGAAAAGAAAGAGAAGGAAAGAGAGAGAAGAAGTGAGGGAAGTCTAGGTTTTGTTACAGGGATTCCTCCCTGCCGTTCAACGTACCAAATCCATGCTACCGTGTCGCTACTTCAGCGATTCTAGTTCCGTATTCGGGTAAGAAATTCTAACCCTAACCTATTTTAAGAATCCAAATATGCAGATCGGTGAAATATCTAACCTGTTTCACTGATTAGGTATCCAAAGTCTAGTTTACAAGGCGAGAGTGTTCAAATTGAATCCATTACGAGTTTACCGGCAAAAGATGCGGACAATATACGTTTAGGTTATGGTTTTCAAGACTTTTAATGTCGATTAATGATTTATTATTGACGTGGGTGCCATCTCACATATAAAACGTGATGTTTGTTTCTCTTTACGAATACGTATGAATTATGTCAAGTATAGCGTATTCTATGTATTTGTTGAAATAATTGAATATGTATGGAATTTTGATTTGTGCTTGCCATGATTATTAATGATGAATATATACTTGTTGAGTACGTGGCAACTCTTTTGTAAAAGAGCTTGCCAGGATATATGTTATATCTAGTCTAATCTGTGTATGTTGAAATGTGTAGCCTACGTGTTTGATAAAATGCCTCAATGAGGAAATACCTATTGAAATGCATGTAATGAGGGTGTTGAGATAGGACTCTCATTTCCCTTAACTATGGTTATAGTTTCCTATATTATTACTACGTGCTTTATGGTTGAATGCCTATATATGCTAATATGTACACTATGTGTTTGTTGAAATGCTCAAATGAAACTTAGATTTAAGTTAGTTGTTACATGCTGTTTTGGACTAGCACATATGTATTCCTATCTTATTTAAAGTATGTTTGGGGCTACGATGTAGTCCAGGCAATCGGTAATAGATCTTGATTTGGTGGTTGAGTTTGCTTCATCGCACAAGACGTGTCCAATGAATCCGAGCTGTACTTTGGTTGTCGACAATGGTTAGGCCACACGGAGTGCTTACGCACTTCATGTCAATTAACTCGATGTGCGCTCGTACCAGTCAAGCTCGTCAAGTAAACCAATTGACCTGATGTACGTTCACCATGTATGAACGCTACCGCTTGAATCTAAGGTACCAAACTCACTAGTGAGAAGCCTCGTTAACCCTGACACCTCGATCCGCTAAGACTCATGAGCTGGGCATAGTGGTATGGGACACCGTGGTCGAGCTGTCGGCCTACGCTGCGGTGACGAGCCTCCCTGTAGTGTCCAGTAAGCAACATAGACTCGTGAGCTGGATACGGTGGTATGTATTCGAGCTATCGGCCTACACTGATCTGGTGACAAACCCTTTGTAGTGACCTCGAGCATATTCTGAGACTGCGTTGAGGCGACGAGCCTTTCCGTAGCCACTAAAGTATAAACTAGGCTTACACTGATCAGGTGACAAGCCCTTTGTAGCGACCTAGAACTGCAACATCGTATGAGATTTACTAGGACTGACGACCCTAGAATGGATCATTGTTTGGGAAAATGATACAAGGGAGGTACTTTGGCTTCCCAACACTGCTGTATGAATCAATCTAATTAAGTATTGGCTAACATGAGCATGCACCGTACTACATGTGCTTTGGCGAGGAAGAGCACTTTCGAGAATTTGTCATATGCGCCGTAAGATGAAGACACTGAGGGAGTGTAGGCGAGGGTATGCATCATTATTGCATATCATTCTTGCATTAACAAGAGTATCTAGGACATGTTTGTTGTACTGCTTTATCATTACTGCTTGATTGAATTGATAACATGTTAACCTTTACTTTATTGTTCCATTGAGTTGATCACTCACTCCCATGTTCCGGGACGGCGTTTTTTAAATACCAACCAGACTCTGTCTTAGTTGCAGGTGGTGGCGATGCCTACGAGGCGAAGCTGGACTATGAGGATGACGAGGAGGCATTCTCTTTCATGCAGTTTTCAGGTGGGTTCATGTGAGCGGTGGCCTGATCGACGGGGACTTCTGGGATGTTGACTAGATGCCATTACCCTTGCTATTTTGTCTTTTTGAAACACACATGTATATTCATTTTTAGTCTAGTTTGGGAAGTATACATGTATATATTTAACCTGGTAACATGTTCATACTCTGGACACTTACAACAATTTATATATTTTATATATCTATCACAGTTCTTCTGCTTGCGTAATTTAACTGTCTCTGGAGTATGATATGCTGTTTTGCTGTAATCCCACTCATGTTTAATGCACTAACACAGACAACATTTAATCATCATTATCTATGTTGCATAAGTGATGCGTTGGAACTTGGGAGTGGAGCTTATGCTCGACCCCCGATTTTCAGGGTGTTACAGTTTCATAAATAATAGATTCAGGCAATAAACTTATTAAGAAAATACTTAAGCGTAAATGAACTTTTGCAAAAGAAAATTTAATTTACTAAAATTTACCTGAAGACACTGACGGATGAGCTGCCGCATATCATCTGTCACGTCTGCCTAACGAGGGGTGGTGGTGGGGATCAGATATTGGCATAGGACACTGACCTCCAATGTAAACAACTTCACATTGTCCCTAACAGGTCTAAGGCTTCTTGTGGAAACTCTACCGTCACCCTACCCTCATGCGTAAGTCACTCTAAAACTAACCCACGCGTAAGTCCACGTCCTCGTCGGCTGGTCAACGATACTGTTACAAAAGAAATTTGTAAGTCTAAACATAAACAAAAGTCACTAAATAAATATATGTCTATAGTTACATGCAGTGCCCGGTGCATGCTCAACCGAGGGCTCAAACGACTGTGATGCAGCATGCGTCGTCGATGCTGTCTTCGTCGCATCACGGGTGGAAGGGGTAGATCCAGTGCGCGAACGACCTGATCTCCCACCTGGTGCTATGACTGAATATGTGCAAACTATGAACTTATAAATTTAAACAATGTCAGTACAAGTATATGAACATCAATATAATAAACACATTAAACTTTACGGTGCAAGTGAAATATACTAAAATATTATACAAGTAGTGTTGATGGTAAAATGAATTTGTGCTTATGCTTAGAGAGATGATTAAAATATGATTAGACCATTACACTATAATGCAAGTAGAATATAATAAAACTGTAAACATTCTAGTAAAATTTAGAAATTTCATTACATATTGTCATTCTATATTAAATACATGTATTTCATTGTAATACGAAACAACTTCGGATCAACTTTTCGAAGTACTCCCTTCATAAGTTATCGTACGCTGTAGAAGTATATGTCAAGCTGTGTGAAGCACTTGACATTGTTACAGCCAATATGTCAGTCACAATAAGATAAATCTGGTCTCTCGGGATTCCATTTAGATGTGCAAGTGACAAAACAGCATCTTCCATATGAAGTTTCCCACAGTTATATTCCTCCATCAGGTCTGAAATTTCTTTAAGAATGTATAATCTTTTATCTGAGTCATCGTCGATATATTCCTCCCTACACTCATTGACCAGACTAGATATCTCTTTGGCCCTACCAGAAGAAAATAGGGCCAGAAAGTCCATCCACAACAACTGATGCAGTATGCTGCGTGCTTCCGCTATACTCTAGTTTAAGGAGGACATGATCAAAAATTGACTCAACTGCAAATGTGGATTATAAACAAGTCAATTAAAGGAATAAATCATAACGTGTAAAATATGTATATATATAATAATCAAATTATTCGAATTGAAAAATGACATGTAAATCATGTGTACATTTAATAATCGTCGTCTGTATCACTATTGCTTAGGATTATTTCTTCTTCACCATTACTATCGCCGATTAGTATTTCCTTTTCATTGTCTGCGATGTCGTCATTAATGAAACCGCTATCATCTTTAACAATGTCATGTATTATTGAGGCATGAACATGATTAGGTGGCACATCATCTTTATCCAATTGTACCACATCAATATCAACATTTGGATCAATCCCTCTATCTCCAGATAACATGTTTTCTTGATATACTTGTTCAACCCTAAACATTTCATTTCCCTCATCTTCGTTATCTTCAATGTCTAATTTGGGAACGTCAAATACGTTCTAAGGCTTTATTTTCTGTACAATGTGCCAAGAGTTGCCTAACTTGGTGTCAGCGAGGTAAAATACTTGTTCGGCTTGGCTGACAATGACAAATGGATCATCCTTAAACCACTTCCGAGATGAATTTGCGCTCATAAAATAGTCGTCAGTCTGTATTCCCAACTTCTGATTTCCAATGTCCCACCAATCACATTTAAATAAGTAGACTTGCTTTCTCATACAATAACTCAGCTCAATAATATCTGTTAAAATGCCATAAAAGTTAATTTCTACCTCCTCATGCGTTTTCTTCATAACCACCCCACTATTTTGTGTGGTCCTATACTTCTCATGCTCTTCAGTGTCGAACTGAATCTCGTTTACAATACAACCTGTACATCTAGATACGCGTATATCAGGGCCACACGCCAGTGACAAGAGTGCATCAGACGCATCAGCAGAGTTGCTAGCGTGCAACATCTTCATCTATTATCACGTACAAAATGTAATTGTTTAGGGATTTTCTTAGGTTTAAATATTGTGCAATACAACAAAATTCTAAGTGTCGTGAGATACAATGTGAAATCTTACACGTTTTGCGAACAATTCTGGAAATTGATCCTGATGCATTCGATCATAATTTATAGGGTATTGGGACTTCTTCTCCTCGATGTGCTCGCTACACATAATTGACACGTTATCAGCAAGAAATATTAAGATCATCATATGTAGAGAAGACTTACTCTAAGTATGACTCTATTTCTTCACAATTATGCAATACATATCACCACGCCTTTGCTTGATCCCCAAGGTCCATATCTTGAAATGTCGAAGATTTTAAAGGATGGACGTTATGTGTGAATACAGATATGAGTCCTTGTTCATGTTCCTGTCTTCGTCTACATTCCGATATTCTTGGTCGAATCTAGTCTCTATGCCACGAAGATACATGGAGTAAAATGTTAGGCACTCATTATAAATGTACGCCTCAACAATGGATCCCTCTAAACGTGCCTTATTCCTCACAAATCATTTTAGTGTGTGAAGGTATCTGTACACAAAACCACTATGTTATACGTATGAAAACATGGATATACGTAGTTTATGAAATGAATAAAATTTTTAATAGGTTTTACCACCTTTCGATCAGATACATCCAACGATATTGTACTGGGCCTACAAGCTTCGCCTCGTGTGGTAAGTGAATCACTAGGTGTACCATGATATTCGAAAAACGTAGGTGAAAATATTCTTTCAAGTTTACAAAGGATTACGACAATGTTCCTCTCTAGTCATTTAATAACCTCTACATTCAACGATTTCAAACACAAATCCTTAAAGAATATTCTCAACTCAATCAGTGTCGCATTGATATCCTTGCTCTGGAATCCATGAATCATAATCGGTAGTAGACGTTGCAGAAGGATGTGATAATCATGACTTTTAATTTTTGTTACCTTACAGTCCGTTATGTTTACGCGGTAAGAGATATTTGATGCATACCCATCGGGAAACTTCACCGATCTCGACCATTCACATAAACGCTTTTTCTCTACACTACACCAAAATTGTTTATTAAGTATGGCTTTGTATTAAGCCATTTCTAATTGCACACGGTTCTAAGTCGTTTCTGAATGCAGGGACTATACTCTCTTTCCACGTACGACTCTTTTGCTTTCCCATTTTCTTCAATCTCTCGTCTCTCGTCTTGCATCTCTCTCTCTCTTCAAATCTCCAGTTTAGGTCATTCTGCCCTCCTGCTCATCCTGCTCTTCTTCTTCTTCTCTACACTCCTTTAAAAAGCATCCCCATTACCTCAGATCTACGCCTCCAGATCTATTACCTCTCTCATTCTCCTCCATTCTTCCTCCATTTCTCAATTTCTCTCTAGATTTCTTCAGTTTCCTCAGATCTAGGGTTTACAGATCCCGTTTCTGGAATCAGATCCATGTTTCTTACATTGTGGCCACGGATCTCTCTTTTGTAGCTGATTTTATCTGTTAATTTCATCAAAAGCGGGTTTTAAGAAGGGAAAGAGAGGGAAGAAACCGATGTCTCTATTTTAAGCGCAAAAAAATCCTCTAAATCTCTCTTCAAAAAATCTAGGGTTTCTTTCTGCAACTGATCACGACAGCAACCCTAGGCTCGAAGAGGAGTAGCTGATCGACATCCCTGTAACGATGACAAGCAAGGTCCGTAACAGCAACAACATCAACGACATCCTTTCCCCAACCTCCCAACGGCTGTGATCATCGCATCCTGGTATCTGTCCAACATAGGCATCCTCCTCCTCAACAAATACCTCCTCAGCATCTATGGCTACCATTACCCCATCTTCCTCACTCTCCTCCACATGCTATTGTGCACACTCTACAACATCCTAGCCATCCATTGGCTGGAGCTGGTCCCTTATTAGCCCATTGTCTTGTTGAGAT
Source organism: Magnolia changhungtana (assembly GCA_030180095.1). Lineage (NCBI taxonomy): Eukaryota > Viridiplantae > Streptophyta > Magnoliopsida > Magnoliales > Magnoliaceae > Magnolia > Magnolia changhungtana. Next base: position 3,699,162 of record JASAUF010000360.1, read on the forward strand.
TTTTGGCCTACGGAATCACACAAATCTAGATCTAGGATAGAAATCCAATGGCACCAAACATACAAGAGAACACACAGATTTAACGTAGAAACCCTTGCGGGAAAAAACCACGGCACAAAGCGATAGAATTCCACTATGAAAACATCAATTACAAAGAGAGAGGACTTACCCGATTCGAACAACCTCGAATCTCACCCTTGCTACACCCTTTGATAACCCTAGAACTCTTTAGAATAGCTTTAGGAAGCCTTATCATGCCCTAGAATAACCCTAGGGACCCTTATTTACAGTTTAGGAAACTTCCCTTTCGCACCCTTGCGAAAGGCGACACCAAAATCCGTAGTCCACATCGGATTCAGAAACGAATCTGTGTAATCTACGACTAGTCGTAGCTCTCCTACGACTGGTCGTACTACGATTGGTCGTACTACGATTGGTCGTAGCTCACCTACGATTAATCGTAGACCTCGGAGAAAAATAGCATAATGTTGCTGTACTTTGAGTCGTGCCAGGACTCGAACCTATGACTGGTCGAGCACCTCTCACGACCAGTCGTGGCTGTCCCACGACCGGTCGAACGACCTCAAAAACTTCAGATTAAAGACTTCTCTTAACAATCTCCACCAAGTCTTCAATCTTCAATCGTGTAACTCCTTAACCTCTTCTCTTATCTTTACATTACATTATAGCTTCTCGTGTATACTCCGTCCTTCTTTTCTACCATCGCCAAGCCTAGAGAAGTTACACAGAACTTGAACTTCTCTGTAGGAACATTCTTGTTGATCATGTCTCCCGGATTTAAATCCACATGCCCAACCACCTTTGCTCTTGTCTTTCCAAAAGAAAGAAAGATGTAGTCTTCTTACCATCTCACCACTACTCAATATTGCTTGCCGGGGTACTTGTTCACAACACTAATAACCTGTGAAATAACCGGTCTAATCCAGACCATGGCATACACTGCTAACCACATTCGAATAAGGCTCATGAGATATCCTGCTTTTCCTCATCTATTTTGGGACATGTCCTGAGGAAAACTTGAGGAGAGATACATAGGGAACGCTCTCCAGCTTTACTTGGCCCATCACATACTTGATCAATACCTACACACAAGTTATTCCTCCTGTGATTACCAAAGCCTACTCCTCCTTCAGTCTCAATGCCGAGAACCATCTTTGCAGCCCCCCGATCCTTCATCCTGAATGTCCCACTTAACCGAGTCTTTAGTACACTGATTTCAGACATGTCATAATTGGCGATCCACATGTTATCAATTCTTGACTCACCATGAAGGAATCAAACTACTGCTTAGGTGACAGGTCGAACCACGACCTCCTGTAAGGTCTTTTCTCAGCTCCTTTAACTTCGAACTGCTTTGGTTGCTTCATGTAAGTCTGCTCTTCATTTTTCCTTGCAGAAGTGCAGACTCCACATTCATCCTTCCAGCTCAAGATCACTTTGGCCAACCAACGCCAATCACGGATCTAATAGACACCTGTTATACCATCGGCGTGAATATCTCTGAGAAGCCGATCCCTTCTCTTTGAGCATAACCCTTCACTACCAACATCACCCTGTATCTATGCTGTATCCTCCTGAATATCCACCTACATCCAACCGCTCACCGGCCCACTGGAAGCTCCACCAGCTCCCATATGTCGGTCTGGTACAAGGAATCCATCACATCACCCATAATCACCTTTCACTTCTCAGCACCAGTCTCACCTAGAGCCATCTGAAAAGAAGATGAATCCCTTGCGATATTGGAGTCATCCATGTACCTCGCTGATATCTTGCGATCATGCCGTGTGATTCTTCTCACAGGTGGCTGCTCTACCTGCTCTGTATCCCTATCCGCAAGTCTCAGCTTTCCTGCCCTGCCCGCTCATGTGGTCAAGCCCAACATGCCACACACGTGCAAAGGTGGAATCCGCTACATCTACTGTAGCTCCATCGTTTGAAGTGCTCCCGATCAACCTGTATAAGTTACCGAGTCGTTGCGCTTTCATGATTACTCGTGCCCTCTTAGATACTTTAAGAGCACCATCAATGCCTATGTACTTGCATCCTTTTGCCTCAAGTACACCAAGAGAAATCAGATTCTGCTTCAAATCAGGAACGTGCCTGACATCAGTCAAGGTATGCTTCACCCCATCAAACATCCTGATGTGCACCGTACCAATAGCCACAACATTACAGGCAATGTCATTGCCCATAAATACCTGTCCACCATCGCACTCCCTGTAGCTGGTGAACCAACTTCGATGAGAAGTCATATGAAAAGATGACCTTGTGTCTAGCATCCACTCGTCCTTACGATCATCATATGACCGTCTAAGCGAAGACAGAGATAAAACATCACCATCACATCCATCTGACGTGACAGCGTTGGCCTCCCTATACGAAGCCTTAGAATCTTCTCTATTCGATTTAGGATTTCCACAATCCTTCTTCACATGTCCTTCCCACAGTTCCAGCACTTTACCTTTTCTTTGCCCTTGCCCTTGGATTTGGATCTAGAACCTATACCTTGTCCAGAATTACTACCCACTATAAACAGTGCATCAGAAGATGTACCCATTTCACTGTTTAGTTATCTCATAGCCTTTCCTTGAAGATCCAAGATAACGGTATTGATACTTAGGATTTTGTTCGTGTTGCATATAGTGTCCTTGAATGCCTCAAAAAACGTCGGGAGAGAATTCAGCAACATACATGCCTGTTCTTCATCTTTCATCACTTCCTCCATATCCAGCAATTTGCAAACCAATTTATTAAAGTTGCTGATGTGAGCCTCCAGATCTCCGCCCTCTGCCATCTTGAAGTCACCACTGCCGCTTCAAGTGTAGACGATTTTCAGAGGATTTCTTCGCATAAACATCCTCTAACTTCGCCCATAACTTAGCCGCAGTTTTCTCCCTCATGACATTGTAGAGAATCTCATTCGTAAGACATAAACAGATCGATGATAAAGCCTTCTTATCAAGAGTATTCCACTCATCATCAGTCATAGTGGACTTCCGCTCCTCTAGAGCACCATCTTCGCCTTGCTTGATTAAGGAACTCATCATCTTGATCTTCCATAACTCAAAATTATTTTTCCCTGAGTACTTCTCAATCTCATACCTGGTGCTCGCCATTATTACTAGTCCCTCAGATTCAGATCTGTGCCCCAACCAAACTTTGGCTCTGATACCACTTGTTGGGATTTTTGGCCTACGGAATCACACAGATCTAGATCTAGGATAGCAATCCAATGGCACCAAGCATACAAGAGAATACACAGATTTAACGTGGAAAACCCTTGCGGGAAAAAACCACGGCACAAAGCGATAAAATTCCACTATGAAAGTATCAATTACAAAGAGAGAGGATGTACCCTATTCAAACAACCTCGAATCTCATCCTTGCTACACCCTTTGATAACCCTAGAACTCTTTAGAATAGCTTTAGGAAGCCTTAGCATGCCCTAGAATAACCCTAGGGACCCCTATTTATAGTTTAGAAAACTTTTCTTTCGCACCCTTGCGAAAGGCGACACCAAAATCCGTAGTCCGCATCGGATTCGGAAATGAATCTGCGTAACCTACGACTAGTCGTAGCTCTCCTACGACTGGTCGTAGACCTCGGAGAAAAACAACACAATGTCGCTGTACTTTGAGTCGTGCTAGGACTCGAACCTACGACTGGTCGAGCGCCTCCCACGACCAGTCGTGGCTGTCCCACGACCGGTCGAACGACCTCAAAAACTTCAGATTAAAGACTTCTCTTAACATGTCTCCCGACGCCAGTTCTTCAAGATTGCGGCTCTCAACGCAATCTTCTGCTTTTCGGTGGTTTGCAAGAACACCTCGTTACGGTACCTTTTGGTCTCATTCAACCAGATGATCGGCGCCACGATGCCCTTCTTCACTGCCATCTTCGCCTTTATCATCACCTGCAAGAAGGAATCGCGCGAGGTCTACCTGGCGCTGGTGCCGGTGGTGCTGGGGATCGTGCTCACGAGCAACAGTGAGTCCCTGTTCCATCTATTCGGATTCTTGGTCTGCGTCGGATCAACTGCCGGGCGCGCCCTGAAGTCTGTGGTGTAGGGGATCCTGCTGACGTCGGAGGGGGAGCAGCTGCATTCGATGAATCTGCTCATATACATGGCAACGATGGCAGCGGTGATATTGCTGCCATTCTTTGTTTGCAAGACAAGTCGAAACATAGTTCATGACATATCATTTGATATCTAAACTCCAAGTTTTGAATCTCAACCTTGTTTATTTCAATAATTGAACCACATGATGCTCTGTGACCATTTCGCTTGGTTTTTAAAGGAGATCTCATTCTTTCCAATTTGCTCCTGTTGGTGTGATTCTTCTACAGCATTTTAAAGGGCTAAGTTTTCCAACAATTTCATCAGTTTGTCCAGATGCAAGCAATTATTCATTATTCGCCGAATGCAAAATCATGTTCAGAACTTGATGCTGATAGCATATATCTATTTGACTCAGGAGCGCAGGTTTGCTTACAACTCTTTCTTTTTTGTTATTGCATTATTATTAATGATTTTTATTTATTTTTTTTAATTGAGGGATTTAATAAAATAGATAGATACACTTCATATCTGATGCAAGGAAAACTCATCATGTAGCAGCACCACACCATTTTTTTGTAGGTTGTTGCCTCTTTCTTGTGTCCCTCTAAACACATAACAAAAGATAATGGCTGAAGAACATGCTAGCTCCCAAACGCTAGCACCGATTAATAGTTCCAAGGTTCCAAGTCTTTCATAGGCACCCAATGGGTAACGCTTTGTGAGTCACATCATACAATCGCAGCATGAAGGACTCCAAAAATTTGAAACCTTATCTAAACTCCCGGAGTCCTGGATGTGCTTCATTCATATTCTTCATATCAGTTGATCCAAAGCATCATCTTAATTCTGTTAAAAACCTTACTTTTTATCATGGCCTCTCACATTAGCAGGTTGTGCATTTTGATTTTTTCTTTTTTGGCTTGTGTTTGCAATGCATTTTTGTACTAATATTCCATCATGTTATTTTTTTTTTTTTTTTTTTTTTAAAATTTTTAATTGACACTTGTTATGTTTATTTTGAAGTATCATGATGGAACAACTTATATAACAAGGACTGTTCATTTTGGCAAACCTTCTACACATGAGAAAGCCCGCTATACTGTTGTAGGTGGACTCTTTTGCTAACTCTAGGCCCCTACATTCCTTGTAATTTATTTCATTTCTCTTGATGCTTGCTTTCATGTTAGTCATGTTTATAGCTTTTGAAGAGGTGCAGTCGGATACTTCTTTAAGCTCATTAGTTGTTTCAGAACTGGAGTTGTTATTGTTGTCTTCTGTTTTATGAGAGTGTTTCTCATTGATGCTAATTGCATTGTTGGACTAGTGTCTTGCTAATAGTGTATCCTTGTTGAACTGTTTTCTTTGTTAGCAAGTTGTCTTCTTAGATGATCAACTATTACTTATTTGCTACTACATAGAGTAAAACATTTTATTCAGACTTCACCTTTGAAAGTTAGCTATTATTTGAAATTTCTATTTTTTTTTTTCATTAAAAAAGGTTATAGAGAGCATTCTTTTTCTTCCAAACAGAAGTTTATTAGGATTTTTTTTTTTTAAATTTGAAATAATCACTGAATTATTTTTACTTTTATGAATACATCTTGCATCTCCTGTCATCTAGAAAAATGGGTTTGAAAGAAGTGCCTCATGCGATGGTGTTTTAACCAATATGGCTAATGATGAAAATCATATGTATTGCCACTTATTCCCATGTTTCCAATTGGGTAGCTCTATTGTTGCCCAGAATTTATAGATCACTGTAGAATATTCCGTATTTTTGTACTCTCAAAGAGGTTTTGTGATCAAATGATTATCTACTAGTGGGTGAGAAATAACCTTCTTTCTGGCTATTTGGCATCTGATTTTGCCTGCTGTGTGGTGTGCTATATGGGGCGAATGGAATAGACGATGTTTTCGTGAAGTCTTCAGGCCTGAGCAAGGCATTTGTGGACTCAATTTAAGTGCCGGTTTCTGAATGGGTGGCTCTTTTGAAAGTTGAGTCCGATTGTATTTGGTCAGTCTTAGGGTTGTCCCTTTGGGATCCTCGTATTGTTTTCCTGTTTTGCTTGCAAGTGGGCCTTTAATAAATTTTCTGTTACCCCTAAAAAAAGGAGAAAAGAAAAGAAAAAGAAACTTCTTTCTGCTAAACAGGATTACTGAACTTATTTTTATTTCAGATGCTTTAATGAATTTCAACTAAGTATATAAGATCCTGTCTTTATAAGCATATACTGTTATTACTCTCTAGTGATTTTTATGCTTACATTTATCCATAGAAATAATGGATGACTTTTGTCTATCACTGTGTGCACTTCTTCAGGGTTAGTTAAGCATTAACTCAATACACAGCATAGTTAGAAAAGCAAGAGTTATCACCTTGTTTTGTTGTGTTTAAGTTTATATCATGAATTATTAGCACAGTTAAATCTCGTGCTACTCTCTGATGGGTATTTCTAGAACTAATACAACATCATTGTCATTCAGTGAAATTTTCTATTACTAATCACTGTTTGTGTGGGATGAGTCTTTGATGGCTATGAAAATATATTGTTTCTGATGATTCTTTTCTCCCCCCCTTTTTTTTTCTATTATGTGTGCTGTAATTTCTAGAGATTTGCTAAGCCCAAATTCACATGTTGGTGAGTCATCCGAGCCGTGCATTGGGTTGGACACACCGTGCCAAAGAGATGGGCTGATCCAAGCATCAGACAGGCCACACATGTACGTTGTTTTTTATATGTGTGGCCTTGATCCCCTAATTTTTCGGCTATATCATCTACATAGTGAGGCACAATTGATGTATGATTCAGGTGCCCTGCACGTATGTTGTGTTGGCATGCGTGTGGCATGTCCAGATAAGAGAAGCTCTCAATTTTCTTTTTGACCCATAGGGTATGAATTTCCCAATCAAATTAACATTCCTTAGGCCATTTTTTTATTACATGGGTTTGGTAAATCCACATCCTTTATTATTGTTTTTGTTGTTATTTATTTCTCATGTTATTATTTTTTCAATTTTCTTTTTGGGTTTTTCTTGGAGAATGATTCCAAGAATATTGTGGCAGGAACCAAACTCTTGCGTGTGGAACCATATCTAACCATTCACTTTCGGGGTATGTGAGCCCCACTCTTAGATTCCTCATCTAAATAAGTTAATATGAACATCAGGTGGGCCACATGTGTCCATTGAATGTGGACGGTGCAGTTCTTCTCTTTAGTTCTTTTGTAAACACTTGTGGGCCACCTGCTGATAGATTATCCTCTTTTTTGAGAAAACAAAGGAATCTAAATGGAGATACTTGGATCTAACAAAAGTGGGCCATCTGAAGGGAGTAGCTGCTGCAACATGCAAAACTATGGTGCTTGAATATAGAAGTGAAACTCAATTTCCATTTTATTTATTTATTTTAATAAATGCATGTATATTTTATTTATGTTTTTTGTAGAATACAACACCGGCCAGTTCCAAAACCAGGAGCTACAGGGAAGCAAGCAGTTGCATTTAGAATATCAGGAGATAAAGCCGCATTTCTAGGGTGCAAGTTCTTGGGGTGCGCAGGATACGCTGTATGATCATCTTGGAAGGCACTATTACAAAGATTGCTACATTGAAGGCTCTGTTGATTTCATTTTTGGCAATGCTCTCTACTTGTATGAGGTTTGATTCTAACACATCCAAATTTCAATTTAAAACCATCCTCACCATCCAATTATTTCGTGTCTGCCTAATGGATGAACCTATTGAATGGGTCATAATCTAACGGTTGTGATGAATAGATGCTTCTAACCGTTCTAATCAAGACTGGCTTTTGGACAAGTGATTGCCATCTTAAAATGCCCAAAGCAGTCACCCTGCACATGTGCAGAATCTGGTCTGTTCATCGGGTGGGTGAATCAGAAACGTTAAGCTGACCAAGAACAGCACACACGGTTGAATGGGGAAGACTGAAGGGAGGGAGTGATTTACTTGTAGGCTTCAGGTCATTGGAGTTTTGGTGCAAATTTTGCTTGGAATGAATACATCTTTAATTATATATTGGCAACATACAGGGAAATTTAGGTAGTACATCTTTAATTTTGGCATTTTCTTCATGATTACTCTTATTGAAAATTGCATGTTTAGGAGTGCAAAGTCCAGTTCTGTTTTTCTTTATCCGTAAAATACAAAAAATTTCAATACTAACTAAGAAACATGGTTCAAGGTTTCAATTCTTAATGGATTCATCATGGGAGGAGGGGCTGGACTTTCCATACAAGGGAAGTTCCGAGTTGCTACAGAGAATTTGGAACTTACTCTCCATTTTATAGAACTTGAAATCGTTATAGAATTTTGCACCTTTCATAGTAGAATATGGCACAAGCGCAAAAGAGTCGATCTTTCCATCAATATGTGTCAATATGGCACAAGTGTGAAAGAGTCGAGCTTTCCATCAATATGTGTCAATATGGCACAAGTGCGAAAGAGTCGAGCTTTCCATCAGTGGGCCACACTCATTCTATCTCATGAACCAAAACTCTGTTTATTTCACTCCACAGGTCGCCCACAATATGTAAAACAAAATGGATGACTAGAAAAAAAAATCATTTTAACCAACCATTTTGTTTAGTACATTGTCACCTGCCAGAGGAGTGAAATGGCCTGATTAAAATTTTTTTTTTTTTTGAGCCGGAAGATCTAAATCGGGTCAGGATATTGCTGAGAATATGATGGATACTGCTTGAGAATGTGCCATGTGTGTGCGAGAGACCTAGGGCATTCCTCAGGTGGGCCTGCCATGTATGTGCCGAAGCCCAAATTTGGTATGTATGGTCATCAGATGGGCCATGTGTACAAAGAAAGGATGGTTAGGAGAATTGATTAGTGGTCCACACTTGATGACTGGATTGGTCTGATTTTCAGGTACATTTTAGGAAGTTGGATTGAGATCCTACTTTCATGGGTTGCATTTAAAAGCATTGCACTTAATGGAGACAATTTCTAAATAATTATGTTTGTTCTAGGGCTGATGAATGGAATGTCAACAAATAGGCATGGGAAGGGGCATTAAAAATAATTAGCAGAGGGGAGGAGTGCATTATCAAACTTGAAGATAAGACCACAGGTTCAATAATCTTTTAGTTACAATTAAGAGGAAAAGAAATTGATGTAGTCTTAGACAATACCATTATTTCTATTTAGCACATGGAATGTTTTAAGCACGAGAGCTTTATGCTTGAGCATTTCTGAGAAATGGGGAGCCACATCTGGTGGAGCCTGTGATTGACAGCAGCAGGTTTGGTTCCGTTTGTTATTGGAACTAGGGTTAGTCTATGATATCTCAATACTCAATCAGATGGGAAACTTACAGTTTCCTCAATTATGTGTTTGCCTTAAGTTCAAATTACTGATATTGTAATAGGGTATGAGTTTTCATTCTGGTTACTCTGATGCTGCTTTTTTATTTGGTTCCAATCCACCTCAGGTTGGTTTGTCATTTATGTGTTTGTTGATTGAAATGGTCTCTTGTACGATTCTAGTATACTTTTCAAGAGATTAGACAAAGAAATTAGTGTTATCCTTATTTTGTATTCGAGTTGAGTCATTGATTTAATACATTATGAATGAAGTTTACATTAGTTTCTTTCACAAACAAATTGGCTGAATTTTTAGTAGATTTAAATTCATAACATCACTGGTATGGTTTGGATTCATGCCGACTTTTTTAGCAGCTGTTGTTTTTCTTTTTTAAATCAAGTTTGAGGAGAGAAGCTCTCCTAGGAAGGACATTGGAGCCGCTCACACGGTCTGTGATTTTAGGTAAGTCTTGTGATTGGAAAATTGGATTTTCACTACTATTTTACCCCAATCCCAATGTTACTCAGAATTAGAATTTCTACAATTGGCATTATTTTAGTGTTTGGATGACTTAGATGAGGCTTTGGGTTGGTCCGGACTGGATTGAGGTTGGGCTCCAAACAGCTATGCTTCGATTGATCATTCCCCATCTACATATATCAAAGGCTATCTCAAAACACATTCATTTAAGATCACCAGCCAGAAACCTGTGCAATCTACCATTAACCTCAATCATGCTACAACCAGCTGTTTTACTAATCCCTTCATCATTCATCATAGCCCACCATCATGGATTTTATATGATTTTATTAAGAAGGTTTTTGTTAGATTTGTGCTTAAGTAGGAGTTTAAAATAGAATTCCTGCTATGTTCTTGGAAATTGGTACAGGAAAAAAAAGCGGCGTGGACAGAGGACCAGACCATTTCTTAAAGGAAGCGCTCCTGCCCAATTTGCACTTTTGCAAGCTGAATACCCTATGTGTGCATCTGTAGCATGTAGCATTCTTTCTCTCCCTTCTAATTTTTTTTAATAGGTTGCACAGTTTGATTTTCTTCGGCACAGTTGCAGTCAAACACCTATAGTCAATATAGCAGTAGTTCCCTCTTAACTAATAAAGGTAATTTGGTGATTATGAAATGCCGATCTACTGTCACTTACGTAAATGTTAAGTAAAGATGGGATCCACATTCCTTTTTATTCATACTTCACCATGGTTTGACGATGAAAACAAATGAATTGCTTCCTGAACATGTAACATGAAAAGAAATGACATGTTTACCTGATCATCTGCATATCACATGCACAGCCACGAAATCCTACCTGATCACCTAAGAAGAAGATGCCCATGAATTTTTGAGGTCAGCTATTTAAACTATTTCTGGAGTTTATGCTGCATCCATCTGGACATATATTTTATCAATTCAAATGCATGTAATGATATCTTGTTAATGGGTGATTTTGGCAGGTATGTTATTGATACAATGCAATTTGTGTGCCTTAAGGAAGCTGGTGCAAATGCAACGGACCCTTTGACAGGGGAAACTACCACTACCAGAAAAATGGGCAAAGGCTACGGATTAAATCCGTAGCCATAGATATATGGCTACGGATCTAGTCCGTAGCACTAGCATAGTCGTAGGTCCCGAAACAATAGGTTTGGAACCTATAGCTACGGATTTAATCCGTAGCTATATGTCCCAACAGCTACGGATATGATCCGTAGCAATAACTACCAGAAACCAGCAAAGGCTACGGACCAAATCTGTACCAGAGATCTATGGCTACGGTTTTAGTTCGTAGCACTACCGTACTCATTGGCGCGGTGCAACCTATGGCTACAGATTTAATCCGTAGCTATATATTCCAATAGCTATGGTTATAATCCGTAGCAAAATATTAAAAGTTCTTACCAATATGCCAAATTTAAGGCTACACCTGTCAGATTAGTGGCTACGGTCAGTATCCGTAGCTATTTTGGACATTAAAAAATTTTATATTATCATTTGTCCATTCAATTACCACCTATATAATCATTCATTCATTCAATTACAATCCTTCATTCAATCAATTACAATTACAATCCTTCATTCAATCAATTACAATTACAATCAATTACAATCCAATTCATTCAATCAATTACAATTACAATTACAATAATACTGAAAATACAAGTCTTTGGCTTCATTAGAGAAATTAATGTGCTTGACTTCAGCATGAAATTTCAACAGCTTCGTATATTCCATCATCCTACAAACAGTCATGTCACTCATAAATTAGAATACCCATTAGAGAAAAGAAAGACAAAGTGAAAGAAGTGCATCATGTATAACCATTTTTTTCTTAATGAATTAAAAAAAACTTAAAGAGGAATGAAATTAACACAAAAGAAATGGTCTCACCATATGATTATAGGTTTAGGTTTAGGTTAAGGTTTAGGTTTAGGTTATAGGTTTTGGGATTTGAGAATGAGTTTGGGTTTAGGTTATAGGTTTTGGTTATAGGTTTTGAGATTTGAGAATGGGCTCGGCTTATGTTATAAGTTTTAGTTTAGGTTATAGGTTTTGGTTAAAGTTTAGGTTTTTGGATTTGAGAATGGGTTCGGGTTTAGGTTATAGGTTTTGGGATTTGAGAATGGGTTCGGGTTTAGGTTATAGGTTTTGGTTTTGGTTTAGGTTATAGGTTTTGGTTTTAAGGGGAATTGAGAATGGGTTCGGGTTTAGGATATAGGTTTTGGTTTTGGTTTAGGTTATAGGTTTTGGTTCGAGTTTAGGTTAAGGTTTAGGTTATAGGTTTTGGTTTAGGTTAAGGTTTAGGTTTTTGGATTTGAGAATGGGTTTGGATTTAGGTAATAGGTTTTGGTTTTGGTTATAGGTTTTGGTTAAAGTTTAGGTTTTTGGATTTGAGAATGGGTTCGGGTTTAGGTTATAGGTTTTGGTTTTGGTTTAGGTTATAGGTCTTGGTTAAGGTTTAGGTTTTGGATTTGAGAATGGTTTCGCGTTTAAGTTATAGGTTTTGGCTTTGGTTTAGGTTATAGGTTATGGGATTTGAGAATGGGTTCGGGTTTAGGTTTTAGGCTTTGGTTTAGGTTATAGGTTTTGGTTTAGGTTTAGGTTAAGGTTTAGGTTTAGGTTTAGGTTATAGGTTTTGGATTTGAGAATGGGTTCGGGTTTAGGTTATAGGTTTTGGTTTTGGTTTAGGTTATAGGTTTTGGGATTTGAGAATAGGTTCGGGTTTAGGTTATAGGTTATGGTTTTGGTTTAAAGGCTTAGGTTTAGGTTTTTGGGATTTGAGAATGGGTTCGGGATTAGGTTATAGGTTTTGGTTTTGGTTTAGGTTATAGGTTTTGTTTAAGGTTTAGGTTTTGGATTTGAGAATGGGTTCGGGTTTAGGTTATAGGTTTTGGTTTAGGTTAAGGTTTAGGTTTTGGATTTGAGAATGGGTTCGGGTTTAGGTTTTGATTTAGGTTAAGGTTTAGGTTTTCGAGTTTAGGTTATAGGTTTTGGTTTAGGGATTTGAGTTTAGGTTATAGGTTTTGGTTTAGAGATTTGAGTTTAGGTTATAGGTTTTGGTTTAGGTTATAGGTTTTGGTTTAGGTTAAGGTTTAGGTTTTGGATTTAAGTATGGGTTCGGGTTTAGGTTATAGGTTTTGGGATTTGAGAATGGGCTCGGGTTTAAAGTTCTGTTTTGGTTAAGGTTTAGGTTAAGGTTTAGGTTTAGGTTATAGGTTTTGGGATTTGAGAATAGGTTCGGGATTAGGTTATAAGTTTTGGTTTTGGTTTAGGTTATAGGTTTTGGGATTTGAGAATGGATTTGGGTTTAGGTTATAGGTTTGGTTTTGGTTTAGGTTATAGGTTTTGGTTAAAGTTTAGATTTAGGTTATAGGTTTTGGGATTTGAGAATGGGTTCGGGTTTAGGTTATAGGTTTTGGTTTTGGTTTAGGTTATAGGTTTTAGTTTAGGTTTAAGTTAAGGTTTAGGTTATAGGTTTTGGATTTGAGAATGGGTTATGGTTTAGGTTTAGAATCGGGTTCATGTTCGGGATTGGGTTTAAGTCTTGGTTTTCAAGTTTAGGTTTAGGGTTTAGGGTTTAGGTTATAGGTTTTGGTTTTGGTTTAGGTTATAGGTTTTGGTTTAGGTTTAGGTTAAGGTTTAGGTTTTTCGATTTGAGAATGGGTTCGGGTTTAGGTTATTGGTTTTGGTTTTGGTTTAGGTTATAGGTTTTGGTTAAGGTTTAGGTTTTTAGATTTGAGAATGCGTTCGGGTTTAGGTTATAGCTTTTGGTTTTGGTTATAGGTTTTGGTTAAATTTTAGGTTTTTGGATTTGAGAATGGGTTCGAGTTTAAGTTATAGGTTTTGGTTTTGGTTTAGGTTATAGGTCTTGGTTAAGGTTTAGGTTTTGGATTTGAGAATGGGAACGCATTTAAGTTATAGGTTTTGGCTTTGGTTTAGGTTATAGGTTATGGGATTTGAGAATGGGTTCGGGTTTAGGTTATAGGTTTTGGTTTAGGTTATATGTTTTGGTTTAGGTTTAGGTTAAGGTTTAGGTTTAGGTTATAGGTTTTTGGATTTGAGAATGGGTTCGGGTTTAGGTTATAGGTTTTGATTTTGGTTTAGGTTATAGGTTTTGGGATTTGAGAATGGGTTCGGGTTTAGGTTATAGGTTATGGTTTTGGTTTAGGCATAGGTTTAGGTTTTTTGGGATTTGAGAATGGGTTCGGGATTAGGTTATAGGTTTTGGTTTTGGTTTAGGTTATAGGTTTTGGTTAAGGTTTAGGTTATAGGTTTTGGTTAAGGTTTAGGTTTTGGATTTGAGAATGGGTTCGGGTTTAGGTTATAGGTTTTGGTTTAGGTTAAGGTTTAGGTTTTTGGATTTGAGAATGGGTTCAACTTTAGGTTATAGGTTTTGATTTAGGTTAAGGTTTAGGTTATAGGTTTTGGTTTAGGGATTTGAGTTTAGGTTATAGGTTTTGGTTTAGGGATTGAGTTTAAGTTATAGGTTTTGATTTAGGTTATAGGTTTTGGTTTAGGTTAAGGTTTAGGTTTTGGATTTAAGTATGGGTTCGGGTTTAGGTTATAGGTTTTAGTTTCGTTTGGTTTTGGTTTAGGTTATAGGTTTTGGTTAAGGTTATAGGTTTTGGTTATAGGTTTTGGGATTTGAGAATGGGCTCGGGTTTAGGTTATAGGTTTTGGTTAAGGTTTAGGTTATAAGTTTTTTTGGGATTTGAGAATAGGTTCGGGATTAGGTTATAGGTTTTAGTTTTGGTTTAGGTTATAGGTTTTGGGATTTGAGAATGGATTCGGGTTTAGGTTATAGGTTTGGTTTTGGTTTAGGTTATAGGTTTTGGTTAAGGTTTAGATTTATTTTATAGGTTTTGGGATTTGAGAATGGGTTCGGGTTTAGGTTATAGGTTTTGGTTTTGGTTTTGGTTATAGGTTTTGGTTTTGGTTTAGGTTAAGGTTTAGGTTATAGGTTTTGGATTTGAGAATAGGTTATGGTTTAGGTTTAGAATCGGGTTCATGTTCGGGATTGGGTTTAAGTCTTGGTTTTCAAGTTTAGGTTTAGGTTATAGGTTTTGGTTTTGGTTTAGGTTATAGGTTTTGGTTTTAGGAATTGAGAATGGGTTCGGGTTTAGGTTATAGGTTTTGGTTTAGGTTAAGGTTTAGGTTTTGGATTTGAGAATGGGTTCGGGTTTAGGTTTTGATTTAGGTTAAGGTTTAGGTTATAGGTTTTGGTTTAGGGATTTGAGTTTAGGTTATAGGTTTTGGTTTAGGTTAAGGTTTAGGTTTTTGGATTTAAGAATGGGTTCGGGTTTAGGTTATAGGTTTTGGTTTTAGTTTTGGTTTAGGTTATAGGTTTTGGTTTAGGTTATAGGTTATAGGTTTTCGGATTTGAGAATGGGTTCGGGTTTAGGCTATAAGTTTTGGTTTTGGTTTAGGTTATATGTAACGCCCTGAAATTCGGGGGTCGAGTATGAACTCAACACCCGAGTTCCAACGCATCACTTATGCAACATACACAATGATGGTTAAATGTTGTCTGAGTTAGCGCAATAAACATGAATGAGATTATACCAAAACATGGTAATTCATACTCCAGTTCAATTGTGTAAAGGCAAGCGGAAGACCGAAATTTTATATTCAAAATATGTAAAGTATCAAAATTTTGTGAACTTCAGAGTATGAGTACTAACTGAGTACCAATATACATGTATTGTTTCTAAGTCAAAAATCAAAATACAATCCTCGAAAGAGGCCCTATAAATCCGCGATGCAGAAGGCCTAAGCATAGCCGTCAGAGTACTGCATAAAGGAGAACTCCTCCCGATCCTCCTCGAAGTCGAGCTCCGGCTCCCACGTAGGCGCCATCTACACTGCGGCAGTCGGTGGGTGTTGCAAACCCCGTCCCGTAACGTGGGAGTGAGTAGCTAACTCGGTGGAACAATAAAGCATAGGTTAACATGTTATCAAATCAATCAAGCAAGATAATGATAACGCGGTACAAATCAAACATTTCTAATTACTCTTGTTAAGTGCAAAAATGATATGACATGATCTTTGTATGCCCTTGCCAAACCACCCTCAAGCGACATCATCTTACGTTCGCGAATGCTAACTCCCTCAGTGCGCCACATCTACAAAGCACATGCGGTGCGATGATGCTCATGATTACCAAGTTTTTATTAATCCATTTCAACCGGCGGTATTGGGAAACTAAGGTACCTCCCTTGTATCATTCCCAAACATGATCCATTCTAGGGTCGTCAATCTAGCTAATCTCATACGATATTATGGTTTGAGAAGCGTAGTGAAGGCATCGCAAAGGGCTCGTCACCCGTCAGCGCGGATACGAGATCTCACCGTATGCGGCTCAGTGCGGCCGTCAGCTCAAGTACATATCTCACCGTACTTGGCTCAATCACTAGCCGTCAGCTTAAGTACAGGTCTCACCGTACTCGGGTCAACTCATACTCTAGTTACTGTGAAAGACTCGTCGCTAATCACAGACACTTGGAGTATACTCGAAGATACTACGGAGGACTCGTCGCCCGTCAGCACGAGCACAGGTCTCACCGTACTCGGCTCTCGCCGTAAGTATCGACAGCTCGAATATAGTGTCCCATACCACCATAATCGGCTCACGAGTTTGGTTGCGCAATGGTCACTACGGGGAGGCACATGACCCCAGCGTAGGCCGAAAGCTCGACCACGGTGTCCCATACCACCATGTCCGGCTCATGCGTCTTAGCGGATCGAGATACCATGGTTAACGGGATCGCCACTGGTAAGTTTGGTACCCAGGTTCAAGCAAGAAGCGACCAAACATGGTGAACACACATATACACTTCGGTTTACTTGACGAGAGGCACGACTAGCTCGAGCGCATCACAAGTGCGAGCGATATGGAGCGCAAAAGCACTCCGTGTGGCCAACCACTATCGCCAACCGAAATACGACTCGGGTTCGCCGGACACGTCCGTTGTGGCGATATGAATCTCGGCCACAACCGCAAGTCTAGTACCGAATGTTTGGACTATAGGCATAGTCCCAAACTCAAACAATTCTCATCAATAGCATGTGGAGTAAAGCATGATAAACAAGTAATACAGCATATTAGCAGGCATGTTATAAAGCATGAAGTAAAGCATGAAATAAAGCATGTTGGAAAGCATGTTGTAAAGCACTATACTCATATGAATACGATTACATACACATCACAAGTGAGTGGTCATAGCGAACCACCGCGTGGAGGGGGGTCCTACATGTCTCTAAGGGAGTCGGGAATCCCATGCCAGCACCTCTCTAAGGTACTAACAATCAAACATTTACACACACAAAGCATGTACGCGAACACTTAGAATACACTATTCCAACATACACGACGTATGTTAGCAAATGCGTATTAGGGCGATCATTTCGCCAAGCGGTTATTTTATCCGCGCATGCCATATTCATACGACAAATAATCATGACAATTATATTTCCAAACGTTGTACATAAGCGGTATTTCTAGAATACGCAATTTCAACATACTTGTCATTTACAAGGGGACATGTATTTTGGCGATTCCTTTCGCCAAACTAGCATTTTATACATATATTGTATAATCATACATTAAATAAACATGTTATACATTTTCCCAAAAAAGTACATATACGGTATTTCTAGAATATACAATTTCAACATACGTAGCATTTACACACGAACATGTATTTCAGCAATTTCTTTCACCAAATTAGTATTTTATCCATATAACACATAATAATACATTAAATAAACATGTCAAACGTTTTTCCAAAAAAAATACGTATACGGTATTTCTACGTATACCTAGAGTATGTGAAATTCCAATTTCTACAACGTTAATCGAAACAGGAAACGGAAAGCACTTTGTACATGTGCATTTACAAGCAGATCATGAATCTACCATTATCTGACATTGAAAACATTGAAAACCATAACTTATACACTTAAAGTCCTCACCTTTGCCTTTGGAAACGAAACGAATCAGCAAGGGTAATGGAACTTCCGTCTACGGGAGATTTCTAGCCTAAAGAGCGGAATCGGTTAGTCGGTACACGTCCCACATCGATCCCACTTCAAATCAGACCTAGGGTTAGGGTTTCTTACCTTCAAATGGGACGGAAAACGCCGGGAATACGCCTAGAATAGGGCGGTGTAGGCCGTGTAACAAGCCAAAGCAGGAGGAGGGAAAATCGGCAACAATCTCCAAGTCCTTCTCTCTCTTTTCTCTCTCTCCCTCTAGGGTTTTCTCCAAAATTCGTATGGCTGTGAGAGGGGCTGTTCTAAGCCCCTTTTATAGCCACAAACATTACGAAATTAGACTCAGGTTCAAGGGGTACTGCTAATATAGGATTTTCGCCGCTTTTCCAGCTCAAAAGGGAAGTTCTGGTGGCCCTCCTTGAACCAAACGTCAGACTTAAGCTCACCACCGATGGATCTACGTGGGATTACGTTTTTGACTCGATCGGATTCCCAGATCGCACGTGGCGGACCACTTTCAGTTCGACGGTCAGTGGGCCACGATCAGAAATTCCAAGTACATGTAAATGTTCCTGAAATTTTTCTTAATCCGAGGGTGTAATTTGTCGATTTCGACGGTCGGGTTGCTTATCACGACGCGTCAACAAATGATGCCAGATCACTATTCCAGATATTTATTTTGACATGTGAATAGTGTTTTTTTTACACTACCTCGCTCCGAATCGAAACGAATGACCGTGGGACATCGGATGGAGCTGATTTTTGAGATTATTGTTAAGCCCAGTGGGGCGGTCCTAGTTCCTTAGCTTCAGGTTATTCGGACTCCCGATGTGCGATCTAGACCTAATACTGGTTTCGTTTCATTCAGAGAGCGAGACGGGAAATGAGTTTGGTTCTAAACTTTAGGGTAACCTAGCGTCAATGATTCTGTAATTTTTGGGTCTTGCAGATCGTATTTAAAGCGATCCTAACGGATTTCATGGCTAATTGAGTTTAGTACTTAGTTAACTTTGTTAAATTTTTAAAGGATTTAATCCTACGTGATTTCTGGTCGAGGTGGTACTCGACCCAATGTACGAAAATTTTCAGGTCGTTACATTATAGGTTTTGGGATTTGAGAATGGGCTCGGGTTTAGGTTACAGGTTTTGGTTAGGGTTTAGGTTAAGGTTTAGCTTTAAGTTTAGGTTATAGGTTTTTTGGGATTTGAGAATGGGTTATGGTTTAGGTTTAGGAATCGGGTTCATGTTCGGGATTGCGTTTAAGTCTGGTTTTCAAGTTTAGGTTTAGGTTTAGGTTAGAGAGTTGAGATTAGGATTAGGTGTAGGTTTAGCTCAGGGAATTGAGTTTAGGTTATAGGTTTAGGGAAAGGCTACATTTAGGTTATAGGTTTTGGGATTTGGGAATAGTTTTAGGTTATAAGTATAGGTTTAGAGTTAGGTTATAGGTTTTGGCTTTGGTTTAGGTTATAGGTTATGGGATTTGAGAATGGGTTCGGGTTTTGGGATTTGAGTTTAGGTTATAGGTTAAGGTTTTAGGGATTTGAGTTTAGGTTATAGGTTTTGTTTAGGTTATTGGTTTTGGTTTAGGTTAAGGTTTAGGTTATTGGATTTGAGAATGGGTTCGGGTTTAGGTTATAGGTTTTTGTTTTGATTTTGGTTTAGGTTATAGGTTTTGGTTTAGGTTATGGGTTATAGGTTTTGGGATTTGAGAATGGGTTCGGGTTTAGGCTATAGGTTTTGGTTTTGGTTTAGGTTATAGGTTTTGGGATTTGAGAATGGGCTCGGGTTTAGGTTCTGAGGTTTTAGTTAAGGTTTAGGTTAAGATTTAGGTTAAGGTTTAGGTTTAGGTTTAGGTTATAGGTTTTTGGGATTTGAGAATGGGTTATGGTTTAGGTTTAGGAATCGGAGTACGTGTTCGAGTGCGTTTAAGTCTTGGTTTTCAAGTTTAGGTTTAGGTTTAGGTTAGAGAGTTGAGATTAGGATTAGGTGTAGGTTTAGCTCTAGGGAATTGAGTTTAGGTTATAGGTTTTGGTTTAGGTTATTGGTTTTGGTTTAGGTTAAGTTTAGGTTATTAGATTTGAGAATGGGTTCGGGTTTAGGCTATAGGTTTTGGTTTTGGTTTAGGTTACTGAGGTTTTGGGATTTGAGAATGGGCTCGGGTTTAGGTTACTGAGTTTTGGTTAAGGTTTAGGTTAAGATTTAGGTTAAGGTTTAGGTTTAGGTTTAGGTTATAGGTTTTTGGGATTTGAGAATGGGTTATGGTTTAGGTTTAGGAATCGGGTTCGTGTTCGGGATTGCATTTAAGTCTTGGTTTTCAAGTTTAGGTTTAGGTTTAGGTTAGAGAGTTGAGATTAGGATTAGGTGTAGGTTTAGCTCTAGGAATTGAGTTTAGGTTATAGGTTTTGGTTTAAGTTATTGGTTTTGGTTTAGGTTAAGGTTTATGTTATTAGATTTGAGAATGGGTTCGGGTTTAGGTTATAGGTTTTGGTTTTGGTTTAGGTTATAGGTTTTGGTTTAGGTTATAGGTTTTGGGATTTGAGAATGGGTTCTGGGGTTTAGGCTATAGGTTTTGGTTAAGGTTTAGGTTATAGGTTTGGGATTTGAGAATGGGCTCGAGTTTAGGTTACTGGTTTTGGTTAAGGTTTAGGTTTAGGTTTAGGTTATAAGTTTTTGGGATTTGAGAATGGGTTATGGTTTAGGTTTAAGAATCGGGTTCATGTTCGGGATTGCGTTTAAGTCTTGGTTTTCAAATTTAGGTTTAGGTTTAGGTTAGAGAGTTGAGATTAGGATTAGGTGTAGGTTTAGCTCTAGGGAATTGAGTTTAGGTTATAGGTTTAGGGAAAGGTTACGTTTAGGTTATAGGTTTTGGGATTTGGGAATAGTTTTAGGTTATAAGTATAGGTTTAGGTTAGGTTATAGGTTTGGCTTTGGTTTAGGTTATAGGTTATGGGATTTGAGAATGGGTTCGGGTTTAGGGATTTGAGTTTAGGTTATAGGTTAAGGTTTTAGGGATTTGAGTTTAGGTTATAAGTTTTGGTTTAGGTTATTGGTTTTGGTTTAGGTTAAGGTTTAGGTTATTGGATTTGAGTATGGGTTCGGGTTTAGGTTATAGGTTTTTGTTTTGATTTTGGTTTAGGTTATAGGTTTTGGTTTAGGTTATAGGTTTTGGGATTTGAGAATGGGTTCGGGTTTAGGCTATATGTTTTGGTTTTGGTTTAGGTTATAGGTTTTGGGATTTGAGAATGGGCTCGGGTTTAGGTTACTGGTTTTGTTAAGGTTTAGGTTAAGATTTAGGTTAAGGTTTAGGTTTAGGTTTAGGTTATAGGTTTTTGGGATTTGAGAATGGGTTATGGTTTAGGTTTAGGAATCGGGTTCGTGTTCGGGATTGCGTTTAAGTCTTTGTTTTCAAGTTTAGGTTTAGGTTTAGGTTAGAGAGTTGAGATTAGGATTAGGTGTAGGTTTAGCTCTAGGAATTGAGTTTAGGCTATATGTTTTGGTTTAGGTTATTGGTTTTGGTTTAGGTTATGGGATTTGAGAATGGGTTCGGGTTTAGGCTATAGGTTTTGGTTTTGGTTTAGGTTATAGGTTTTGGGATTTGAGAATGGGCTCGGGTTTAGGTTCTGGTGTTTTAGTTAAGGTTTAAGTTAAGATTTAGGTTAAGGTTTTGGTTTAGGTTTAGGTTATAGGTTTTTAGGATTTGAGAATGGGTTATGGTTTAGGTTTAGGAATCGGGTTCGTGTTCGGGATTGCGTTTAAGTCTTGGTTTTCAAGTTTAGGTTTAGGTTTAGGTTAGAGAGTTGAGATTAGGATTAGATGTAGGTTTAGCTCAGGAATTGAGTTTATGTTATAGGTTTTGGTTTAGGTTATTGGTTTTGGTTTAGGTTATTGGATTTGAGAATGGGTTTGGGTTTAGGTTATAGGTTTTGGTTTTGGTTTTGGTTTAGGTTATAGGTTATAGGTTTTGGGATTTGAGAATGGGTTCGGGTTTAGGCTATAGGTTTTGGTTAAGGTTTAGGTTATAGGTTTTGGGATTTGAGAATGGGCTCGGGTTTAGGTTACGAGGTTTTGGTTAAGGTTTAGGTTTAGGTTTAGGTTATAAGTTTTTAGGATTTGAGAATGGGTTATGGTTTAGGTTTAGGAATCGGGTTCATGTTCGGGATTGCGTTTAAGTCTTGGTTTTCAAATTTAGGTTTAGGTTTGGGTTAGAGAGTTGAGATTAGGATTAGGTGTAGGTTTAGCTCAGGGAATTGAGTTTAGGTTATAGGTTTAGGAAAGGTTATGTTTAGGTTATAGGTTTTGGGATTTGGGAATAGTTTTAGGTTATAAGTATAGGTTTAGGTTAGGTTATAGGTTTTGGCTTTGGTTTAGGTTATAGGTTATGGGATTTGAGAATGGGTTCGGGTTTAGGGATTTGAGTTTAGGTTATAGGTTAAGGTTTTAGGGATTTGAGTTTAGGTTATAGGTTTTGGTTTAGGTTATTGGTTTTGGTTTAGTTTAAGGTTTAGGTTATTGGATTTAAGAATGGGTTCGGGTTTAGGTTATAGGTTTTGGTTAAGGTTTAGATTTTTGGATTTGAGAATGTGTTCGGGTAGAGGTTATAGGTTTTGGTTTTAGTTTAGGTTTAGGTTATAGATTTTTGGATTTGAGAATGGGTTATGGTTTAGGTTTAGGAAATCGGGTTCGAGTTCAAGATTGGGTTTAAGTTTGGGTTTTCAAGTTAAGGTTTAGGATTAGGTTAGGGAGTTGATACTATGATTAGGTGTAGGTTTAGCTTTAGGGAATTGAGTTTAAGTTATAGGTTTAGGTTAGGGGTTTTAATTTAGGTTATAGGTTATAGGTTATAGGTTTTGGTTATAGGTTATAGGATTTGAGAATGGGTTCGGGTGTGGTCCCTGCAAATACAAATATAATACAAATATAAACACGACCTATCCAATTGGTGAGCCCTTCTTCAATGAGTCCATAGGAAATGGACTGACTTCATCATGGTCATAATGACGGTTCCCACCTTCCGTGGATCCCCGCTCTTCCGAGATAGCTCGACGCACATCCAGGGTCCGCTCCATTAATCTCGAGAAAATACATAAACACGGCTCGTCCAAATGGGCGGGCCCCTCCAATGCCGTCCATAGGAAATGGACACTTCATCATGGTCATAACAACAGTTCCCACCTTCCGGGGACCCTCGCTTCTTGGGATAGCTCCGACGCACATCATCAGGGTCTGCTCCATTAATCTCGAGCAAATACATAAACACGGCCTGTCCAAATGGCCAGGCCCCTCCAATGCCATCCATAGGAAATGGACAGCTTCATCATGGTCATAACAACGGTTCCCACCTTCTAGGGACCCCCGCTCTTCCGGATAGCTCCGACGCACATCCGGGTCTGGTCCATTAATCTCGAGCAAATACATAAACTCGGCCTGTCCAAATGGCCAGGCCCCTCCAATGCCGTCTATAGGAAATTGACAGCTTCATCACGGTCATAACAGCGGTTCCCACCTTCCAGGGACTCCCGTTCTTCTGGATAGCTCCGACACACATCCGGGTCTGCTCCATCAATTTCGAGCAAATACATAAATATTTGGACAGGCCACTCCAATCATGTGCATTCTTGACAAGAGACATACTAGATGCTTGAATCTGAAATACGCAGCTCCAATCCTCACACATGCAACATCCACCTGAAAGAGTGCGCATAACCGTCATGCTTGAGTAATCAATACAGGAATCTACATTTAAAACCATAAAACCAGAGATACTCATTGCATTTTTTTGTTTAGGTTTAGGTTATAGGTTATATGTTATAGGTTATAGTTTTAGGGATTTGAGAATAGGTTAAGGTTTAGGGTATTGAGAATAGGTTAAGGTTTAGTTTAGGAAATCAGGTTCTGGTTCGGGATCGGGTTTAAGTTTGGGTTTTCAAGTTTAGGTTTAGGTTTAGGTTAGGGAGTTAAGATTAGGATTAGTTGTAGGTTTAGGTTTAGGGATTTGAGAATAGGTTAAGGTTTAGGTTTAGGAAATCGGGTTCGGGTTCAGGATCGGGTTTAGCTTTGGGTTTTCAAGTTTAGGTTTCGGTTTAGGTTAGGGAATTGAGATTAGGATTAGGTGTAGGTTTAGGTTTAGGGATTTGAGAATAGGTTAAGGTTTAGGTTTAGAAAATTGGGTTCGGGTTCGATCTTTTTTTGCCCAAATCCATGTCAATGCATGAGAATCATGCATAAACATAGATTTTAAGCAAAATGCATGAGGGGAATTACAACAAAGATATCATGCACACGATATCACATAATGTATTGTTTGATTAACTACACATGTGCATTCTTGACAAGAGACGTACCATATGCTTGAATCTGAAATATGCAGCTCCAATCCTCCCACATGCAACATCCACCTGAAAGAATGCGTATAACCGTCATGCTTGAGTAATCAATACAGGAATGTACAAGTAAAACCATAAAACCAGTGATACTCACTGCATTTTCAGGATCTCCTCCATAGTTGACGATCTCATTCTAAAGCCCTTCTCCCTCCTCCTTTATCCGGGCTTGGGACCGGCAATGCAAGGAGTTGTATTGGCGGAGTTAAAAAAAGGGCTTAGGCTCCATTTAGTTTTTTTTAAAAAATGCTTTCATAAACACTAATGTGATGAACAAATGGAGCCTAAGACTATAAATACATTCAAATATAGAGTACAAAATTCATTCAATATTTCAAAAAAAAAAAAAGTGCCAAGTTAGTTCTAAATTAGTTCAAAATGCACACTACATGTTCAAAATTAGTTCAAAATGCACACTACACATGTTCAATTATAGAGTACCAAATTTGTTCAAATTATTGAATTCTCAAAGCCTCTTTCCCCCATTGCACAAATGATCCCAGACCGACCTCTCCAAGTGTAGATGCGAACCCATCTTCTTTCCACAAAGGAGCATGAGGTTGTACAACCTCAGTCAAGATAACAACAAAAGCTCCATCCTCCAACGGTTCGCAATGGACAGTTGCATTTGGATTAACTTCGTGTACTTCACCACGAGCAACTACACCACGTTTTCCAAAACCAAGATAGTCGCATCTCTTACTGATATATATAATATCCGGCTACATTTACACATAAAATGATATTGGTATTGTTAGCGCTTATAATATAATTGTAAGCTCAATACAGTAAAAAAAATATTTATACTTGCATACCGACGATGCCTGATTAGATTTAACAACTGTTGGTGATGAGAGATTTTGAATAGACTCTCTCTCTTTCTGCATATCCACCAATGTTTTCTTCATCTCAACTATATCTTGAGTCACATCATCTAATTTTTTCTTCACCTGAGTTAACTCTTGAACTACGCCCTCTTTTTCTTTTGTCACATTCTCTACCTTTGAACGAGCGGTGACTTCTTGATCTACCTTGCTTATTGAGCAACCTAGACCCCGCATTCGCCCTCTTTTGTCAGAATCAACCAACTGTAAAACATTGTAAATCAAGTTATTAAAATATTCATAATTACCATAAAACTTAAGTAATTTTTAAATTTTATTATTACCTCTGTAAGGGCATCATCCATGCCGGTCATCCTAGAAGAAGGATTGTTACTAGAGAGCTCCTCTAGTTTTTCCTGTGAAAAAATACAAATGAATGCAATATAATTCAAAGTTATACATAGGCTTTTTATAAGGGTACTAGTTAGTGGTACGAGGGATGCACTTACAACAAAGTCAGGATACTGGACAACTTTGTCGTTTCTTGTATGGGCTCTTAAGAAGACTTCACATCTACTTATCTCGGCATCAGACGTAAGATTCTTCTTCTTCGCCTTTAGGACATTACATATCATTGAAATACATATCATTAATAAATTTAGATGAATGATAATTCAAATTTAAATTCAATTTTAAACTATAATATCTATTTTTAAATACATACCATCTTATGGCGAGTAACAGCCATGCTGTGCCTCCCAAGACACGTAGGTCCTTTTATCTTGGCCCAATTGATTTTATTCCTTACGCTTACCCTCTTGAATTCCTCGGTGGTGCGTTGATCCACGAAGACCCTCCAATCCTCCATAGGGATACCTGGGGGGGCAGGACCATCTCTCACAGCAATAGGATCCTTGTCTTTAATATATTTTGCAGTCAATCTTCTCTTGTAATTCCTCCACGCTTCATTAATGCGTTTTGTAACGTACTCAAGACTTGCATCCCAACTTTGACCCTCAAACTCATAAAACTGTGACAATCTTTCTGTGACCATACGAATTTGTTCATGAGGCACCTGGCGAAAGTCCTGATATATGATTGGGATATGAGAACGGGTGAGGACACCGACATGCGATGCAAAGTCTCTATGATCGGAACAATCCTCATTCGGTTGCCCGAATTCATTTGTCTTTAGGACTTTTTTCCTATCAGGTTGCACAAGTAAAGAGACCCCCTAGTAATGCCTCTCTTTCTAGATAAAGAAGAAGCTGACACAATTACATAAAAAGAATAACAGTTATATATACACATAATTGATAAACGCCAATATATAAGAAAAAAGAAATTTACATATATAATTAAGGAGAAGTATCTTATTACGTTTGGTGTTGCTTGAATCTGTACTCTCAAGCACCTGCGCACCCAATAGTTCTTGTCACGCCCCAAACTCGGAAACTGGGCTCACAAAATTCCTGATCGCCGAATCCGGCGCCGACAGCCTCCGTAGAACCCCATTCTTGGCTCCCAGCGCCCATACGCCAGGTTCCGATCCTGGGATGCTACAAGGAGGATTTCTAATAATCAATTTAATTCGTAATGAGCACAACCACAAGCATAACCCACGAACAATAACCACAAGAACATCATCACAAAGTCCACTATGAACAAAAGCCTTTGAGTACATTGCGTAGGAAAGGAAAATACAAGATAGTGCTAATAACAAAAACTCAGGAAGCTACCGCACACTCCAATGCAAGGCGAGACTACGGTGCGATCCGGCGTACACACGCACGCATCAATCGTGCATGTTTATAGAAAGCTTAGAGGGTGGTGTAAGTGTGTGCGCCTTATGAGCATGCTCGAATGCATGATCGAGTAATGTGGAATCGTGCCAATGAGTACATGAATGCGGTCAATTTGTACAAGGCTATGCGGACAAGATATGAGTGCAATCGGCCATACCAAGACCATGCGATGCAAAATGCAGCTCAAGCATGTTAATCCTCATGTCAATACAGTTATCAGTCTGGATAATCACCGGGGTTTAGTACACTCAAGCCAGCTTGCCGCCCCTATCCGAACGTACAACTGGGAGAGTGGAAGAGACCTCACTATCCGCCTGCCAATATCGGGCCCGGCTCGTCGATAGCGGACCGATTCCTCAAGCTGGTCAAACTCAACCTAAAAATTTCTCCCTCACTCAGGCGGGTAAGGTCACACCCCTTTCCAACTGACCACGACACAATGGGAGACGCGACCTCCTGGTATTCGGCCCTCATGCGCTCGTACATCCACTCGGTCTCGACGTTGGAGTCATCCTCTGGTACCATCGGGTTTAGGAATTTTCACCCAGAGACATCTATGGCGCCAGTATGCTAGAACCAAACATTTTCGGTATCCAATCTAGCCACCCACGATGTGTCTGTAGAGGCTATGGCCCTGGTGTCGCTAGGGCATACTGGTAACTACAATCACACAATGCAAGTGCATGAGTCACACTACCAGTCATGCAACAGCCGTCTGCGTAAACCATGCGCTCATGCAGGGCAACTCCGCCTATCAGGGAGCCCGTAACATGCCCGAAGGCATATGCTATGATCAGTCACCGCTCATCTCAAGCATGCATATGATGCGTATGATCATGAATCATGGGGTAGCACTATACTTATGGTATGATAATGGGTGTTAC
Source organism: Magnolia changhungtana (assembly GCA_030180095.1). Lineage (NCBI taxonomy): Eukaryota > Viridiplantae > Streptophyta > Magnoliopsida > Magnoliales > Magnoliaceae > Magnolia > Magnolia changhungtana. The sequence continues at coordinate 3,726,976 of JASAUF010000360.1, forward strand.
TCAAAGTGAGGATGGGCCTAAACACTGCAGAGTACAAGTATGGGCTTATCAGTGGGTCTTAAGGAGTGTGACAATGCGGACATTTAACCAACTTATCCTTACAATGTGGATGTCAAACCAACATTGTTCCCAAGGCATAGCCCGCTATAAAGTACCATTACACAAACCATAGGGAATCACACATTGCAATGGACCAATATACATCTCATTAGGCCTCGACCCATAGTCTTCAGATACATCAAATGGGCCGTCTCATATGGGCCTCTCATAAATCAAGTGGGCCGCATTAGTGAGCCTTATGATCATTGCAATGGGCCATATCCCATGGGCCTTATGTACATCAAGGTGGGCCTCAACAATGGCCACAAATACACATCCAGGTGGGCCTCAACAACGGCCACAAGTACACATCGAGTGGGCCTCAACAGCGGCCATATGGTTGAACAACTTGGATGCAACACATGCATCATGGTGGGGCCCATAGAGGCCCACCATCATATACATATTATATATAATATAATATATCATTTATATACATTAAATATATACAATATTATATATAATATAATATTATATATATATGTATATCCACACACACTCACACACACACACGTGCACACACACACGCAGGCACACACACGTACACACTCACACATGCCCACCGTCCTCTGGACGGTGGGATTTAAACAAAAACATCACAGTGGGTACCACCGTCTAGGCAGACGGTGGCACAAGACACGTGCATCCCTGTGGGTCCCATGTGGGGCCCACTGTAATGTTTATCTTTCATCCAAACCGTTCATCGGGTCACACAGACACGAAAGGAGGGAAAAACAAATTTCCGGCTTGATCCAAAACTTACGTGGACCCCAAAAGAGTTTGATGGTAAACATTCATTCCCACTTGTTTCTATGATGTGGGCCGCCAGAAACCTTGGATTGGCTCCGATTTTTGGAGGGGGCCCACTTCATGCAATGGCCCACCAAATGGACGGTGTGGATACAAAGTATACATCATGGTGGGGCCCACGACTGGAGCCGCAGGTCCCTGCCTACACGCCCGCCCACCCCTGGATGCTGGCGTCCTCTCTGGCGGTGTCAGCGGCAGCAGCTTCTGCTGCTGCCCATATATATTTTTTTTTTTTGGAAATTTTGATTTCCCAAGGAATTTTATACGCGGGGCCCGCACCAGCTGAATCTGACCCTGCCATCGGATTCCATGGTCCATAGCCAACCCATCAAGCCCAATATCGGGCATTTTTCGGTGTATAGAAATGTCAAGGAAGTTTTTAAACGGTGAAAATCGTCGTTTGCTATGTTATGGCCCACCTGAGGGTCAGATTAACCTTATCTCTTGGCTCAACACCTAAAATGAGGTAGAAAAGGCGATGGACGGCGTGGATCGGACTCATACATTGAGGTGGGGCCTACAGGAGTAGCCCCGACACCAAGCTTGTAAATCAAGCAAATGTTTGTGTTTTTCCAAAACACGTCCAGGGAGTCTAACGTCCCTGGATGGTTTGCATGACACATACCTTTGAGGTGGGTCCTTGCTAAGATGGGCCATCACATGGTGGATGGTGTGGGCACAATGCATATACAAAGTGGGCTCCACCTACGGATGGCTTGGATAAAATACGTGATTCATGGTGGGGTCCATCCAGGTGGGCCACAAGGCCATATCGTCTCATACACACACAAAAAGAAAGAAAGAGGGAGAGAGAGAGAAAGATGAACGTGTGGTGGAGGGACCCCGCCACTATGGGTCCTCTGTTACATGATCTACAACATACATTAAGTGGGTCCCATTTCATATGGGCCCACCGATCAAAATCAATGGTGGAGATCCTTTCTCCATCGAAATGGATGGTCTAAATGGCCATGTTATGCAAAGAAAGTAAACATCATGATGGGGTCCATGGAGAATGGCCCCATCATGGAATGATCATGAGGATCAAGGTGGGCCATCGGCCACACCTAGGGTCCCAAGTGAGATCCACACCATTGATCGGTAGGCCCCACTTGGCCCATCATAAAAACATGAAAAAACCTATCCTATAAAGCACCCACCGGTTGATCTCTTCGGTCCGTTGGAATGCCACCCTCCTTGTGCTCCTCTTTGATGGTGGAGATGGGGAAATGGATGGCTAGGATGAACGTTCTTTGGGATGGGAAGGTGGGCCACCAAAAATTACATTTTCCCTCACTTAGGATGGCTTGGACGTGCACATTTTTTTCTCTCTTGGTGTTGCTTTGAAAAAGTGTTGAGAAAGAAAGGGAGAGATGGGATGTAAGGAGAGAGAGTGATGGATGTGAGTGATGGGTGAGGTGATGTTGTACTTGACTAGGTATGGGTGTGTAAGAGAGAGGGTGAGAAAGCATGGGTTGCTTGTACTTGACATTGATGTGATTGATTGATTGATGGGATTAATTTGACATTGTGTAGAGATTCTCTTGGGATCGAGAAAGCGCGGCGTTTCTTCGAAATAAATGCTGACTCACATCTTCTGGTCAGGGTATCAGATCGGTGCGTGAGTTGCGGCGTTGGAACTGCGGCGACGGTACGGTCGCAATGATACAGGTCTCGGATTAAACCGACTCGAATCTAAAGGATACGACTTACGATCGATCACAACATCGATTATCAGTCGCGGATTGCTGGACTTCGACGGAAATGATCGCAGGATTCATCGGAATAGTACGAACTAGGATACGGGTCTTACAGTTCTAGTTGTGAATCCATGTGCCTATTTCTTCCCTAATATGAAAAGAAAAGAAAAAAAAGCTAATGGTTAAGAAATAATTTAGATCACAGATAAAGTACAAAAAATTCACATATATTATCCAAACCTTGATTAGATTTCCTCCAATAAATATTATTTTGTTACATGCTTAGAAAATATAAACAAATCAGTAAATTCTCTTTGATCATTTTCTTTTCTTCGTTTTCTCGACCACAACACTAACGTCTTCAGATTCATCGAATATCAACTCATCAACCATTGCTAATGAGGTAAGATCAGGTCCTGCATCGGCATTGCTTACAGCCTTTAATCGTTCCGATAGAACGCATGTCTCTTCTTCGACAAAAATTATTTTTGAAACCTCCAAGACGACATGCTAGTCAGCATTTTTTGGATCTCTGGAGTAGAAAACTTGCGTGGCATGCTCTGCAAGAATGAAGGGCTCGTCACCGACTTTGTCTGAACTGTAAAGACTAGACAAATTTACTAATCTCAAATTCGCTTCGACATCAAAAGAAACACCATGATGTGTCACTTTCACCCAATCACACTTAAATAGGACGGGCTTGTACCCTGTTCGGTATTCCAATTAGATAATTCTACGAAGGACTCCATAGTAAGGTTGATTTTCATCCACTGTATTGATATCCTTAGCACTTGATCGAAAGGTTGTCATACCCTCTGTCCTAACCCCACTGTTTCGGTTCATTTTATTCTCTTCATAGTCCTTAGTGACAAATAGGAAACCATTAATACAATACTTATTGTATTCAATAGAAAAAGCTAGAGGTCCTCTCACTACATCTTTAAATTCATTATCGTCAGATTCAATGAACTCTAGTTCCCTCTTCAACCAAGATATGAATTCGTCCTCGCTAAGCACCCTGTTGGTCCTCTTATAGCATCGCTGCAAGAAATCTTTGTGCTTCCTGCGCGATATTCAATAACATTGTTATATTGAAATCGCATAAAGTAAGGAAGATATATATATATATATATATATACATATACGAGCTTATTGTACATACCCTTCCCACTTGTCGTAGCTGGGATGACTCTTCAGTACCCATGTACGAGCTTGTTCGTATTCAATACCCACTAGGATAACACTTTGAGCCGAACCTACTGGACCAACGTCGTCATCATTAGGGTCATCATCAACGATATCTTCCAACTTACGTAGTCTGGAATGAATCCGTTAAACCGCTTTTTCCAAACCTTTCCAATAGGCATGTTTTCCATTTTCCTTTATATTGGTTGCGAGAATATAACCGTCTCCTCTTGGATGTCTTTGCTCGCAATACAACCCTCGTGTCGTGTCTTGTTATGGACATAGGCCTTGAATGTCTTCATGAACCTGACAAAGTTAATAAGACATTATATATACATGCAAATGTAGATGTTAAGCTGATTTATTCTTACTAAGCTCACAGCGTACCTTTCGAATGGATACATCCATCGATAGTATACAGGACCACATATGCGAGCCTCGTAAGCCAAATGGATCGACAAATGCATCATAATGACAAATATCGATGGCAGGCATATAGTTTCAAGCTGACATAGCGTCTTAGCCATGCCCCTCTCGAGAGTAAGGAGTGTTTGAAGGTCTACGGTTGTCGAGCACAAGGCATTAAAAAATGTGCAAAAGCTTGTAATTATAGGACGAATGACCTTCCTATCCTTGAATGCATGCTGGATGAGAACTGAGAGCAGATGTTGCATCAACACATGATATGAATGAGACTTCATTCCCTTTAAATCCAAGCAAACTTTCTTTACGATGGTCCTCCAATTCACACTAAAACCGATAGGAACACGCAGCTCATGCAAAGTCTGGATGAAAAGTTTTTTCTCTTCTTTTCTTAGACAGAAAGGACCTTGTTTCTGAATCATCTTACCATTGTTCTTTTTCAGCCATAGACGCTTCTTAATTCCTAATTGTTTCAGATCCCTGCATGCATTAGCATCATCCTTGGTTTTGCCAGGCGTGTTCATCATCAAGGCAACTAGGATTTCACATATATTTTTCTCAATATGCATGACATCAAGGTTGTGACGCACGGGAATATCTTTCCAATACTCCAGATTAAATAATATAGACCATTTGAAGAACCACGGTGATTCAACATCATCCACCAGCTCTTGTCGACCTCCTTTAATACCCCTTATATTACTCTTCCCAGTCTTCCCCCACTCCATATTCAAGTTCGTGGTTTGTCTTTTGACCTCAATCCCATCCAGACGGATCGGTTGACGTCGTATCTCCACCTTCTTGTTGAACGTGCCAGCACTTGTGTCCTTCCTAGCCTGTTCTGACATTGGCAACCATCGTCTGTGGCCCATATAAACATGTTTCTTTCCATATTGGAGTCGCAGAGAATCTGTGTTAGGACCACATACGGGACAACCATATTTACCCTTTGTCCTACAACCAGAAACGTTACCATATGCTGAAAAGTCATGGATTGTCCAAAGTAGAATGGCACGCATGTTGAATTTATTTTCATGGTATGCATCAAACGTCGTGACCCCTTCTCGCCATAATTTTTACAGTTCATCAATCAATGGCTGTAAAAAAACATCAATTTCCTTTCCCAGTTGTCGTGGTCCCTCAATGAGCAAAGTCAACATAGTAAACTGAGGTTTCATGCAAAGCTTTGGTGGAAGGTTGTACGTCACACACATAACGGGCCATGAACTATGTGACATACTGAAAGTGCCAAATGGGTTAAACCCATCTGTAGCCAAACCCAATCGAACATTGCGAGGCTCAGCTGAAAAATTTGTATACTTGTCATCAAGATTCTTCCATACAATAGAATCAGCCGGATGCTCCATCTTTCCATGTTGAAATTTCCTGGTTGAGTGCCAAGACATTTATTTCGCCAACCATTGCACACTGAACATTCTTTGTAGCCTTGGTGTTAATGAAAAATACCTTAACACCTTCCTAGGTATTCGAGATTATTTTTTCTGAGAATCCATTTCAGTCTTGTACCTAGAAGTTTTATAATTTGGACAAATGGTTTTCATCTCGTTCTCTCTCCAGTATAAGATGCAGTCATTTGGACAAGCATGAATTTTCACATAATCAAGACCCAACTTTGTAATGATCTTCTTCGCTTGGTAGGTATTAGTTGGGGCCTTGTTACCGTAAGGTAACACCTTCTTCAGTAGTTGAATGAGCTCTGTAAAGCTTTTTTCACTCCATCCATGATTCACCTTTAATTTGAAAAGTTGTACAATGAAAGTCAGGACGGTGAAATCTTGGGCCCTGTGGTATAGCTCATATCATTGCGTCTCGCAGATTTGCTTCAAACTCATTAGTTTCATTTTCTCCAAAGACGCCTTCAACTATAGGGGTCACATTGGGCTCATCCTGTACAACTTCATCTAGGTTATTACCACCAAGTTCTTGAACGATCGCGTTGTGAACCTCGTTTAAGTTCGGGACACTATGGTATTATTGAGAACTTGATTCACGTATAGTACACTTAGGTGATACATGCTCCCCATGCATGTTCCAAACCCTATAGCTTGGGTCGAATCCATTTTTCATTAGATGTATTTTCATATCATCATAAGAAACCAGAAAACGTGCACATCTGCAAGTGGTGCATGGACAAGGAATGGATTCTCTACCAGGAAGGTTTTCTTGTGCAAAATTTGAAAAACTTCTGATTCCAGAAAGAAAACATGGGTCTGGGAAACTTAGTGTCATCCACTCCCTATTCATTACAGCCGGATCTCGATTAAACAAGGGGTCCATTTTCAACCTGCACCTAGAAGAAAATTAAAGTTGGAAATACCAATCTCATGCACCATCTTCCTCAAAAGTTAGGGATTCGAGAAGTGCTATCAGATGATTGAACCCATACAGATATTATCTACCAAATACAATGTATTAAGAAGTTTGCAATCATTGTATTTTTACAACAAATTAATAATGTTGCTAACATTTTGCTCTACCCAATGTGGTTTCTGTGAAACCACTACAATGAGATATTTCATAAAAAGTTTCAGAAGAAAGATACTTTCAGTTTTAAGATGGTTAAGAAAACAAATACAGCAACAGTACACATTCAACTAGAAAGAGGCTAAAGATTGGATGGTTTGGATCATCCAATCTTGAGGATTTTTTTAAAATATGCAAGTGTTCCATACAAAATGTGGCACTAAACCAAGGTCGCATTAGTAAACCATGGGCCGGGACTTGAGGTTGGTCTCGACCTGGATTTTGACTATTTTGGGCTGGACACAGCAGCCGTTTCTATTTAAAATTATGATTTTCCAGGCCCATTGACACCCCTAGCGTAGTTACACAAGTGTAGGTGGAGGTGTTGTTATATATATATATATATATATATATATATATATATATATATATATATATATATATATATATATATATATATATATATATGAGCAATGCTCACACACAACTAGTTGGACATTGCATTTTCGTCCAACTAGCAATGCATTTAATGAAACAAGTCCCTCTTAATTGATGCAAGTAAATGCTTCCCACCGCATGCTAATTTCATTTTGGCATGGAAAAGGGGCCACGGCTTGGAAGGGCCCCATCGCTATGTTAATGTAAAATCAACCCCAACCATCAGGTATGTCACCCCATGTTAGATAAAGGTCTCAATTGTCATCTCCATCCTTAGTTCAGGTCAACCACACTAGTGGAAACAATGTACGTGAAAAGGTTAACCCACTAAACTATTTCCCATGGTATGGCTCACATGGATCATATATGGGCCTGATTTTGGGACCCAAGCTTACTTTTGGTGTGACATCTAATGGTTAGAATAGATTTCAGAAGTTTCGTCATGATATGCCCAGTAAAAATCAGGGATGGATGTCTCCCTCCTAATTGTTCCCATTGGTGTGGCCCATATGAATCACTGGTTAGCCTGATTTATTGGTTCTAGGTTTATCACTGGATTACACATCTAATGGGCGGAGTGGATCTCACATACATGTCAGAGTGGGCCCATAAAAATCAGAGATGGGAGTCCGTGTGGTTCCTTTTCCCAAAACACTACTGGTTGGCGTAATTTAATATGATAATTAAGGCTCATAATGCTTGGAAGAGAAGTGGGGTTATTTTGGTAATTAATCCTCGTAATGCTAGCAGATGAGTGATTTAAACGAACTTTGGAAAAGAGTGGCCCGTTCGGGTCAGCCCACCACGGTGTTAGTTTTAAATCACGGGTGGGCTTGAATTTTGTCTTCTATACCCAACATAAGATTACACATCTAATGGTTGGAGTGGATCACACATACACATCAAGGTGAGTCCCATAAAATAATAATAATAATAATAATAAATCAAAATAGAGCGTATGGCGAAATTCTTTTTTCCAAAAAAAAAAAGTCCAAGTTCGTCGGGTTGGAGTACCGTTTTGTGTCCAGCCGGTACGTATCATCCAACCTTTTGCTTAAAAATGACATCCAATCCGTCTAATAGGTTGACCCATCACAAGCATTACTTTTTTTAAACACCACAATGACCAAATATACAAGTCAGTTGACCAAACACAATTTGGTTATTTTTAATGGTGGGACTTTGTATCTTAACTACTTACCATGGTTTAGCCCAATCTAGTGTTGAATCTACCTTAATTGTGAGTCCATGTACAAACACAAGGTGGCCCACATGATAGATGGGGTGGATCTACTCCACATGAACTCTTTCCTTCTACATCTAGGAAAACAATGCCGCGTTACCCTTAGGAAGGTCAGGCAAACTTTATGCTAAATATTTGGAAAGAGGATACATGCGAAGGGAGAGTAAATATATGATGGGCTACACACCTATTATAGATTTGGACCATCCAACTCAAAATCAGATCAGTGCATTAGATAAATTACATGTAAACATGCCAAGGATCTTATGATCAATCATGTCAAATACTTATGGAAAGTGTTAGTTGTTAATAAAACTGTCCAATGATCCAGATTTAACAAGCATACGTACTTTTCTTACAAGTGTTGTTTCTTTGTTTTTGTTACATAACTTTTCTTAGTGGGTCTTAACTGATGAATGGCCTAGATCTTTGACACACATGTTACTTTACATAACTATGACATGCATTCTAAAACCTATCATATGTAAGCGTATGTATTATATAAAAGAGTGAATTTTCTCATTAAATGCAAAGCTAGTTGGATGAAAATGCAATGTCCAACTAGTTGTGTGTGAGCATTACTCTCTCTCTCTCTCTATATATATATATATATATATATATATATAGAGAGAGAGAGAGAGAGAGAGAGAGAGAGAGATGCCCACACACAACTAGTTGGACCGTGAGTTTTGGTCCAACTAGCTGGGCATTTAATGAAAAAAATTCCCTATATGGGATTTTAGAATGCATGTAGTAAATGGCATATTTGTTAAGATCTAAGCTATTCATTAGCCTTTGTTTTTTTTTTTTTTTTTTTTTTTTAACACACGCACGCATGCCCCCCACACACTCACACGATGGTGGAATTTCACCACCCATGGGTACCCGAACCCTTCCACCGGTGCAAGAGCAAGGACATGGCCATTTAATTAATTTATTTTTTGAACTGATTTTCAAAGTAGAAATACAGTAGGATTATAAAACAGGCTAAAAAGGTAATAATTATCTATTTACAAAGTAATTACAGTTGAGTTAAAAAATCAAGCATGCCCTCGTATATCTTCCTTCAATTGCACAACTGCTTCCAACCAAAATGAATATCTCATACACCACCAAGATTTCGGTGATGTTTCTCCAAAATGTGGGTACCACTATGTTCAGTGGTCCAATCTAGGCCGTCCATATGCCTCAAATCACAAGATCTGCCATCCAATGATGATCATTCATTAACGGCTAGATTATCTTATTTGTTCTTTCAAGAGACCCATCAACTAGTGATGGGGCCCATTTTACTGATCTGAGTCATTCAAATAGTGTCTCAAGCTACTAGAGAGCAGTTCAAGTATCACGTGGGCCGGGCTTGGACAGAGCTTGCCCCCATCCTAACCCGGCCCAAAGACACCCCTAGCTCTGACAATACAGGCAGCCTGTAGGTGATCAGTTCACTAATCTTAATAGCTAGATCAACCAATCTCACATGCACAACCATATCATGTTTTGGATGGGGAAATTTTAAGTAAATGGAGTGTCCATTGTACATGTGTTGATTGTAAAACTGCATGGCTATGGAGTTAAAATGCAGAACTCTTTGTTATCAATATACTTTAATCTAGGATGCAGATCTGTCTCAAGGATCCAAGTAAGAACTTACCTTTAGAAGGGTCCAAAATAGGGATTACTACATGCTGCAGTGTAAGTATTGGGGATGTTTGAGAGACCAATAAAGCAACATCAAACCTGCAAGAAATAAAGATCAATACGTGCAATACAAGAAAAAGAGAAATATTCAGAGCATAATTTCACAAATATCTTGGAGAGACGTCTCCGAAAAAAAAAAAAAAAAAAAGAACTAGATTACATGAGTGCATAGATACATACTAGAGACGAGAAGGCAAAAGAAGAGCTCGCAATATGAGTGTGGCATCCGAACACGCAACCACGATGAAACAGATTGTTAACCTGTAACAAAGGAAAAAATGCGTTTACTACATGTGTAGGAGATATCGATGCACCATTCTCTAAGGGGATGCTTAGAAGTCCCTGGTTGATATGGCCGGTGTGTTTCACTAGTGCAGAATTGCAGGTGAGATATGTTCAGGACATTGTCATACCCCACTTCTTAAGCCCACTTAAAGCAGGTTCCATTTTCTGTCCACCCCAGAAGCAAACCACACATAGTTGACTCAGAAATCAAGCCAACCACTATTTAGCGCTACATAAAAATACATTCAAGTATCACGTGCTCTCTGAGGACCACCTATCTTTTACTCAGTGCGCATGTATCCATCAGGGGGAGGATTTAGTGCGGTCCCCGCCTCACCCAAGACACTGTGGCCCCAAGGTGGCCACTTGATGTATATATTCTATTCTATATCTACACCTGCAAACCCATTAGTGGGCGGGAGCGTTGAATCCCTATGATTTCAGAAACGAGAGAGAGAGAGAGAGAGAGAGAGAGAGAGAGAGAGAGAGAGAAACTTACCGTCAAATAGGGGAATGCGGCGGAATGTGGCGAAACCAGGTTCCCTTACCGTCCTTCTTCTTCTCCTTCTTGCGGCGAAATGGGGTTTTGACAACAGAGATTTGGGGAATGCGGCCAATAGACAAGGAGAGAGGGTGAGGAAGAGCGGGAGATCGAGCGAGGGCAAGGGAAAGAGAGAGGCTGAGATGGAGAGAGAGAGATGGAGAGATGATTTTCGTCCGCGCGGGAGAAAATGGCGAACGAAAATTTGGTCTGGAAGGGTTTGGGGAGGGTGTTTTGGAAGGGTTTGGGTACAGAGTAACTAAGTACGCTAAGCATTGACTAAACTCTGTGGGTCCCACAGTCATTCTTGCATTTTATCCACTCCTCCATACATTTTAGAAGATAATTTTAGGTCTTCAACCTAAAAATGAAGCATATCCAAAGCTCAAATGGACCACACCACCTAAACAAGTGTGAATTCAATATCTACCATTGAAAATTTCGTGGGGGCCATAGAAGTTTTAGATCAATATGATATTTGTTCTTTCACTTCATCCATGTCTTTGTGATATTATGAACAGGTTGGATGACAAATTAACATCACTGTGGGCCATATAAATGTTCCAACGGTGGAAATCATTATTCCCACAGTTTCCTATGGTATGTATCCCCTTGAGTTTTAGATATACCTCAATTTTGGTATCAACGACTAAAATGATATGAAAAAATGGATGGACGGAGTGGATATGACAATTACATTCACAGTGGGCCACAACTGAGTTTACTTAGATGGCAAGAGCGTACACGCTCATCTGTTCAGTCCTTGGAGGGGGCGCGTGACGGACGGCCCCCCTGGGACGTTGGGTTTTAGGCCGTGGGGCCCACTGTGATGTATTTTACACATCCACTCCATCCATTATTTTTAAATTATTATTTTAAATGTTGATACAAAAAATTAGTAAGATCGAACCTGTAAAGAAACCACATAACATATTAACAGTAGATATTTTATTTTTATTATTTCTCATGGTGTGGTCCACTTAGACATTTAATCTATACAATTTTTGAGTTCATTCATTAAAATTATATATTAAAATTAATGGGCGGCTTAGATGACCCCATGGAGCCCCATAAGCACCATTTATGTTTAATAATGGTTAGGTGAGGAGTTAAGCTTTAGCTACAGATCAGCTAGGCTTTTGCTACGGATTAAATCCATAGCTGATTTGCTACGGATTAAATCCGTAGCCAAATGTTTTCAACCTCCGTAGCATTTGCTCGATTTTTTGGTAGTGTACTCTTATACAACTGATTTTCGGGGGTTACCTTTGATCTAAGGTACGTCCATGGTCCTCGAGATTGAGAGTATTTTCATCAGATCTTTGTATTCTTTTTTAGTTTGAGTCATCGTGGTTTCTGCAACAAAATTTTGTACTGAGTACTGAATAGCAGCTTGGAAACTTGAATGGTTATTGCAGATAAGGTGCATGAAATGCCAAGGTAAGTCTGAGAAGCATGAAAAGATGATGGATCTAACTGTTGAGATACATGGGGATATTGAAACTCTTGAAGAAGCACTTGCACAATTTACGACATTGAAATCTTGGATGGAGACAATAAATACCACTGTAGCAGGTTGTTTGGTGCTTGTCAGTTTTGACTTAAAGATGTATATTGTAGTCAATAAGTGCCAGGAATGACATAATGCCAATCATCATTGTCTAAACCTTATCCCGACTAATTGGGTTTGGCTACATGAATCCTGTTCTGCCATTCACTCGATCAAGGACCATATCGCTAGTTAAACTATAGGTCAGCAAGTCTTTTCTCACACGCTCCACTCACATCCTTCTGGGCCTTCCTATTGCCTTTTTAGAGCCTTGAACCAACTCTCTCCTAACAGGTGCAGGAGAATCGTCCCATAGTGGGGCTAATTTTGTAGCCATGGACACAAAGAAGAAGGGGTGGGAAGGTGGGCCAGAAGCAGCCAGTTCATAGGAAGTCCATTGATACATTTGGGCAGAGAACATCACAGTATAGAGGTGTTACAAGGTTAGTAGGAGCCCTCTTTCTCTCTTGTTTTTTGGTTGAGTTTTTTGAACAAAGGAATTGGATTTATTTATGATATGCATCTGAAATCTTCTGAAGGGCTTTTTTTTTATTTTTTTTATTTTTTCTTTTGGCAGTGGCAGTTTCTTTGTCTGTTGAAGATTTCTCCACTTCCATAGGCGGTATTTTATAAGATAGAGAGATGAAGGGATGAAGGTAATGACAGGAGAAAATGGAGTAAAGAAATAGTTGGTTTTTCCTCTATTGCGATTTAGGTGCAGCGTCTGTCGCCGCCCTCGGAGGCCCATAAGATGAGTGTTTCAATCATTGGAACCGTTCATGTTTTGGAATGTATGATAAATGAGCCGGATCAAGAAACTTACACGGAATGAGTGTTGTGACTATCCCGATCTATTTTTGAGTTTAGAACAATGAAAAAATGATTTTCGATTGGTCGCATTTAACTCCAAAACTCAGGAAGTGGATTGCGTCCTGTCCCCTCGAAGATAATCCATCCAGACAGGTCTCTGTGGGGCCCACCGTGATGTAAGGGTTTTATCCATGCTGTCCATTTTGCTGGATATGAGCCCAAAATTGAGAGGATGTAGATGGTTCCAACTGCATGAGGCCTCAGTTCATTTTGCGTGACTTATGACCATCATCCGTCGCCGCCAGTGGGCCCACATGCTGGGTGTTACAATGATTGGAACCATCGATCTATTGTCTTGTTCTTCTATTTATGTAATTATCTAGCATATAATACAAGTAGATTACATACTCCACTCTCTCTCTCATACAATGAACAAAGGGGTTTAAAATTGTTCTTAAAATTCTGTCCTAAAATCTGACCGTTGGCAACATTAGTAAGCATTCAAAACCGTTTCAAAAATTTTATGCCTAAAATGTGACCGTTGGCACCAGAAGGGTTTAAAATTGTTCCTAAAATTCTGTTTCTAAAAATTAAAATGGTACCCAAAACGGTTTTGAACAGTTCTCGTCTTTCTGCGACGCCTAATTTAGGAACGGTTTGAAACTGTTCCTGAAGCATTTAGGAACAGTTTTAAACCGTTCCTAAATGATGATTTTGGTGTAGTGCTAGTTTTGTCAATGTGTAGCAGGCTACTGGTATAGTGTATGAATTTTCATGTGGTTGCAAGTGCAACTCTTTTCTTAAACCCATTGCTTGTAGATCCAATCAAGTCTTAAAATTATCTTTTGTTTTCTTCTTTATGTTTATCAATGTTCCGAAGACATTGTCACATATATTCTTTTCAATATGCATGACATTCAAATTGTGTCGCAATTTCAAATCACACCAATAGGGCAACTAAAAAAATGCTCATCTTCCTCCAGTTATACTCCAATACTGTACGTTTCATCTTCTTCAAGTGCGGTGCCTTACCAAATCTAACTTCTCTAATGTTACTCAGTTGTTGTATCACATCTTCTCCAGATAGCTCTTTCGGTGGTAGCCTATGATTTTGTTTGCCATCAAAGATCATCGTCTTCCTACGCTAACTATGATCGCTCGGAAGGAAGCGACGATTGCCCATATAACACGTTTTTTTTTTTTACCATGCTTCAATGACAATGAATAAGTCTCAATAGTACATGTAGGACAAGCCAACTTTCCATTCGTGCTCCACCCAAACAAATTCTCATATGCGGGGAAGTCATTTATTGTCCACAAGACCGCTGCATGCAATTGAAATGTCTGTCCTGCAAATGTGTCATACATCTGTACACCTTGACTCCACAACTCATTTAACTCATCTACTAACTGTCGTAAATACACATCAATATCATTCCCAGGTGACCTAGGTCCAGGAATAAGTAATGACATCATGAAAAATGACTTCTTCATACAGAGCCAATGAGGTAAATTGTAGGGCATAAGTACTACTGGCCACATACTGTACGAGCTACTCATATTATCAAATGAATTAATGCCATCACTTGCAAGACCTAGTCGAACATTGCGAGAATCCTTTGCAAACCAGTCATATTGCTTGTTAAAATTTTGCCAGGCTTCAAAGTCCGCAGGGTGACTCAGTGTACTATCATCATGAATGCGTTTCTCCTTATGCCACATCATATTTTCAACCGTCTTGCGAGACGTAAATAATCTTTGCAATTTAGATTTCAATGGGAAGTACCTTAACATCTTTTGTGGAATTTTCTTACACTTGGCTTTGTCATACTTCCACCTAGACTCTCCACATTCTGGACACTTTTCAACATTTTCATGCTCTTTCCAATACAATACACAATCATTTATACATGTATGTATGGGGATGTAACCAAGGCCCAAGTCTCGCATCAAGGATTTTGCCTCGTAATGAGACTTATTCAATGTCTCACCGTTCGGTAATGCTTCTTTCAACAAGTCAAACAACATGTCGAACGATTTGTTACTCCAACAATTTATTGTCTTCAAATGAAGTAACCTTGTAAGAAAATTCAACTTGGAGAAGTTCTCACACCCCAGATAAAGTGGATGTTGCGCATCCCTCAACAACCTACTAAACTTTTCTGATTCAACATCACCCATGGGAGGAATATCTTGGCTACTACTTGTCGTTACAAAATTAGTATCCGTAATTGTTCCCTTGAACACATCTCCTATGATATCTTGCATTTCGTCAACATCTTCATCTTCATCATCCAGTACAATTGGGTCAGTAAGGACTTCAGTGGCCTCAACTCTTTGGTGGAACTCTTCACCATGATGATCTACCAAGTGTAACCCTGGTCAATCCCAACTATGAACAAATCATCTTCTACTTTATCTAAAGTCTTGTGAACCATGTTATTGCATTGTCGACATTGACACCTAATCCTATTACCTGAATCTGCCCGATATTGCACAAATTCCATGAACTCTTGAACCCCTTGTTTATACTATGGGCCAAACTTGTTCTTAGCTCACATCTAACTCTTATCCATCTCTATAATGAAAAGATTAGAACCAGTTTACGGAAATAAGTTTAAGATTAGGTTAGGGTTATAGGTTTAAGATTAGGTGTAGGTTTAAGTTTATGTTTAAGTTTAGGTTTAGGGATTCAGGTTCGGTTTTGGGTTCGGGATCGGGTTTAGGATTAGGTTTTCAAGTTTAGGTTTAGGTTTAGGTTTAGGTTAGGGTTCTATGTTTAGGATTAGGTGTAGGTTTAGGTTTAGAGATTTGAGTTTAGGTTTAGGTTTAGGAATTCGGGTTCGGGATTAGGTTTAGGTTTAGGTTTAGGTTTAGGTTTGGATTTAGGTGTAGGTTTAAGTTAAGTGAATTAAGTTTAGGTTTAGGTTTAGGTGTAGGTTTAGATTTAGGGATTTGAGATTAGGTTTAGGTTTAGGTTTAGGAATTCGGGTTCTGGATCGGGTTTAAGTTTAGGTTTAAGTTATAGGTTTAGGTTTAGTGTAGGTTTAGGTTTAGGGATTTGAGAATAAGTTTAGGTTTAGGTTTAGGCTTAAGGTTTAGGGATTCGATTCGGGTTCGGGTTCGGGATCGGGATCTGGGGTTTTCAAGTTTAGGTTTAGGTTTAGGTTAGGGAGTTGAGATTAGGATTAGGTGTAGGTTTAGGTTAGGAGCGAGATAGTTTAGGTTTAGGTTTAGGAATTCGGGTTCGGGTTCAGGTTTAGGTTTTGAGTTTAGTTTAGGTTTAGGTTTAGGTTAGGATTATGGGTTTAGGTTTAGGTTTAGGGATTTGAGTTTCAGTTTAGGTTTAGGTTTATGAATTCGGGTTCAGGTTCGGGTTTGGGATCGGGTTTAAGTTTAGGTTTAGGTTAAGGTTAGGGATCTGTTTGACCTTATCAACATGTTTGATGCCAAATAAACATTATAGTGGGCCCGATGAAGTTTTTAACGCTATGCATTCAATCACCATTGTTGTCCTGTGGTGTGATCCACACTTGATCTTTGGATGTGCCTCAATTTGGGACATCCTCTAAAATGAGCTGCTACAAATGTTGATGGATGACGTAGATATACAACACATAAATTGAGTTAGGTCCCACAGTCAAGGCCTAACCCACTAAGCTAGTTACGCTTGAAATTGGATTGCGTCCTGAGTTACTCAATACGCTCATTTGGGCCCATTGTAAATATATGTAGTTTATCTACACCGTCCATCTGCTTTTCCAGATCATTTAAGGGGTTGAAACTAAAATTGAATAATATTCAAAACTTAGGTGGACCATTGTAACGTCTCGAAAAATTCCATACAAAGACCCGAGTAACACCTCAGGCAGAAATCACTAAAGATCAAATCCTTTAGGAATTAGACAAAGTTAACTAAGTGTTAAACTAGATTAGCTACGAAATCCGTTTGATCCACTTTAAATACGATCTACAAGACCAAAACTTGTAGAATCATTGACGCTAGGTTACCCTGAAATCTAGGATCAATCTCATTACCCAGTTGCTCTCGGGAGCACATTGAAACTCCGTATCGGATCTGGACCGCACGTCGAAAGTCCGATGACCACAAGATTAAGCATTTAGGACCGCCTTGCTGGGCTTGACAACTATCCCTGAAATTAAATCTAGATTGTATCCCGGGGCTATTCGCTTGAGCCTAGAGTGAAGTGTGTGAGAAAATGTAGATTTCTTTAAAAATTAAACCTAATTTAAGTAATCTGAGACCTGTCGCTTGCGGGCCTAATATAAGTAATCAGACCATCAGAATTTGACCCAAATATACCCTCGGATCAGGGGAAATTTCATACACATGGCAGTGTACTTGTAACTCTGGTCAAGGTTCGGTGACCGTTGAATTGAAACTGGTCCGCCACGTGTGATCTGAAAATTCGACTGGAATGAAAACTTAACTCAACCTATATCTAAGGTTAGTAAGCTTAGGTCCGACCTTTGGCTCAAGGAGGGGGGAGGGGGGGGGGTGGGGAGCTCCGGAAGAGCTCCATTGAGCTGAAACAGATGCACTTTGGACATAACCTAAGTATACCTTGGCCCTGGGGCCATTTTCATCAGTTTTAGAACTATATAAGGATCTAAACCCTCTCTCATTCACTCCAAACGAATTTGAGAAAACCCTAGGAGAGAGAAGAGAGTAAAGAGAGGGAAAGTGTGAGAGAAGTGGGAGGAGATTCCAGTTGTTCTATCCTACCATTCTACATGCCTGATCATCACTACCGTATCGCTTTTTCAGCGATTCTGATTTCATTTTCAGGTAAGAAAACCTAACCCTAATCCGTTTTAGGGCTTCTAATCGTTGATAGGGTGAAGTAGCTAACCTATTTCATGGAATAGGTTATCGTTGTGCCTTAGATAAAGTGAGGGTGAACGAACTGACTCCGTTACGCATTTATCGGCGTAAGGTGCGGACGATAAATGTATACGTTAAGGTTTTCAAAGCTTTCAATGCTAGATAATGATAGATTCATGATCTGGATGTTATTTCACATGCAAAATGCACTGTTCGTTTTGCGATTCAGTTACGTATGAAAATTATGGCGTTTAATATATTCTGTATATTTGTAGAAAATACTATATATGTACGAAATATGAAAGTGTATTTGCCATGATTAATTACTGTGTGTATATGCTCTATATATGTGTAATACTTACTCGACAAAAGAATTCGCCCTAATACATGTTTTGGCTAATATACGTTATGTATGTTAAATGAGTGTAGTCTAAGTGTTTGTGAAAATGCTTGTATGAGTAAGTACTTAGATGACAATGCTTTAGGTAGGTGTTGAGATAGGATTCTCAACTACCTTAGAGATGTATATGATTTCCTCCATACAAGTTGTTTAATTTAATCGCTTACTTATGGAATATATGTATTTGTATTTTCGGTTTATATTGTTCTTTATAACATGCTTGTTAACATGTTTGAATTACTTTGTTAACTCTGCTTAGACTACTATATATGCTTTTTGGTTACGGATTGAGTGTGATTGGGGCTATGTTATAGTCCAAGCAATCGGTATCAGGCTTGAAGTCGTAGCTGAGATTCTTTCGCCACGTAGGACGTGTTTGACGAACCCGAGTTGTGTGTTGGTCTTTGGCAGTGGTTAGGCCACACAAAGTGCTTATGCACTTCATGTTGATCGATATAATATGCGCTCATGCTAGTCGAGCCCGTCAAGTAACCCAATGTGCCCTTGTATGTTCACCATGTATGGACGCTACTGCTTGAACCTAAGGTACCAAACTCACCAGTGAAATCCCGTCTAACCTTGGTACCTCGATCCGCTAAGACTCATGAGCTGGACATGGTGGTATGGGACACCGTGGTTGAGTTGTCGGCCTACGCTGGGGCGACGAGCCTCCCCGTAGTGACCAGTGAGTAACCCAGACTCATGAACCGAATACAGTGGTATGTGACACTGTATTCGAGCTGTCGGCCTACAATGTTTTGATGATAAAGCTGTGTTGGGTGATGGAGGAGTGGTGTAACGATTCCATGCAATAGCCCTGGTAGCCCTAGTCGTACTCTTTGTAGTGACCTCGAGCATACTCTGAGTCTACATGGAGGCGACAACCCTTTTGTAGCATCTAGAGTATAAACTAGGCCTGTAATGATTTGGCGACGAGCCCATTGCAGCGACCTAGAACCGCAACATCGTATGAGATTACTAGGACTAACGACCCTAGAATGGATCATTGTTTGGGAAATAAAATAAGGAAGGTACCTTAGTTTCCTAATCTTGCTATATGAAAAGGATTAATAAGAACTTGGTAATCATATGCATGCATTTCATTACACTTGCGTTCAGGCATTGTAGGTCAAGCACTGAGGTAGTATTGTCATGAGCGAACATGAGATAAAGTCACTGAGGGAGCGTAGGCGAGGGCATACATCATACATCCATACCATTCTTACATTAACAACAGTACTTAGAATGGCCAAGAGTCCACTAAACAATATGGGAAAAGGAACACATCCATCTCCACCTCGAATGGCCAAGAGAATGAAGGAGCTATTGAATTAGGTGGCTAAACTAAATCAGAAAACAAATGAATCTATGAAACAAGAAAACATGGTTCAGTTACCCAACGTGCCTACCAACATTCTTAATGAAGCAAAAACTACCCTAATAAGAAATCCAGTCACAAAATGGGTAGTGAAAGAAAAGAAAAAATTGTCTTGTTATTCACTTAAATCATTTAACAAGCAATAGTACTAAATGGTACCTAGACAATGGGTGCTCAAGGCATGTCACGGGTGATAAATCCCTTCTCTTAAATTACTCAAATCTTGATGATGGGATAGTCACTTATGGTGATGGAAGCACTGCTAAGGTAGTAGGGTGTGGAACTATAGAATGAATGGAAATGCTTGAAAATGAGAATGCTTTTTGTATAAAAGGACTGACTCATAATCTCTTAAGTTTCTCTCAAATATGTGACAACAAACATGTGGTTACCTTTGACAAACTAAAGTGCAAGATTCTAGACTTATCAGGACAATTCGTTATGGAGGGTCTTCGCACCAGTGACCACTGTTATGTCATTAAAGGAAATGGAAAGTTTAATCCATATGCTTCGTAACAATTGAGCATGGAAAACATGTCTAGGCTATATGTAACGCCCCGAATCTTCAGGACCTGAGTACATGACCTGTTTCCCAAAAACCCGAGTGTTAACCTTAAAGAATGGTCAAATATAATTTTTTCTTCTTTTATCAGAGTAAGCAGGTGAGCGTAGAATGGACAAGTAAGCATAAAGGAAAATTTCATTATCATTTAGAATATACAAGAGAGTGCCCATAATGACTTATACAAACCAATGTCTCGATATAACAAATACAAGAATCTACATGATCTAGTACAAGAAAAATAATATAAGAATGTAAACATAAGTTGCAAGATCAAGCAGTTCCTCAAGGTAGACACAGTCATGTAATCCTGGCACTTGTACCCGGCTCCTCATCAGCCTGAACCTGAAAGTCACTTAAGACATCTGTGCTACCTGTACGGTTATATATTTGATGGATGAGTGGCCAACTCAGTGTGAACTCCTCTCAAGATTACACACCGTCGCATTAGGTAAGAAATAGTATAAAACATCCAGACAACCAAAACAGAGTAAATGCAGTCTTATTGAGTGCATGGATGTATGGAATGCGTTCATGCCCCAGGGATGCTCATCCGTGCGAACAGTGGGCCGCCGCCCATGCAATCATCGAACTTAGGAAATATCATTCAGTCGGAAACAATACGTATCCTACGTACGATAGCAATAGATGCTGGTTTGTGATATGTATGCATGATTAGCCAAGTCATTATTAGTCCATTTACAACCAACTAATTTAAATAAGCTCACAGTCACTATGGGGAGCACATGGCCCAGCATAGGCCGACGGCTTGGGCATAGTATCCCATGACTACCATCCCCAGCTCATGAGGCTACTACCTTGTGATGTTTAATGGAAACCCATCGACTAGTAGCCAATCATATTACAGTATGTGGGGCTTACCATCACATAGTTGTATAGAAATGGTACATCGAGCCACATAGGGCAAATACCAAAACCAAGCCATACAGGACGAATTTTGAAACTAAGCCACATGGGGCAATTATTAAAAACCATGCGATAAAGACCATCCTTGAAAACCATTGGGCATAATAACCCTAGATGGTATGCCCACATCAATGATCTATCTAGACCATCACCTAATAACCACCAAGTCGAAGGCCCATTGCAATGACAACTACTCAAGTTACATCCCAAGTATGGGTGTACATTCATATGTGGGAATTTCCCACTAATGTACCAGTTTAAGTTCCGTAAGCAATCCACAAATAATCCACAAGCATGAACAATCATACAGGATAATCATAAAGCATGTAATTCAACAATTCAATTTCCACTAGCTACACAGGTGATTATAAAGGGAGATATCAATTATGAATTTAAATAAAAACTATGACTTAAGCTAATGAGAAGATGGAAATCTCAAGGGGAAGAATCATCACCTTATACTTTGAATCACCTTCTAGTGTCGCTAAGACACCCTTAGAGTCGAACCCTAACATGAATCATAAGATCGTATGGTTAGATCAAAGTTGTACAAACTATCTATGGCCAAGATTATAATCTAAGGTTTGGATCACTTAGGTTTAGGGTTTCACCCTAGAGTCTAAGTTTAGGCGTAGGTCTTGGGATTTGAACCTCTAGCTAATGTATAGTTAATTGAAATGTTAATTTAATAGTTATAAGATATTTATTAACATCAATGTTGCGGCTAATGTTAGCTAATGTAGCAATGATAATCTTCATGATGATATTAAATTGTTCAAACTGCTATCAATGATAATATTCAAGCGTGATAAATAAAATGATAATATTCAATAATCGTAAAATTTCTTAATTATTTATAATAACTAATATAGGCATGGATAATCTTCTAATCGTTAATCATGCTATATAATCGCAAATATCATAGTAATACTAATGATAATAAATAAATATCAAGACCTATTATCTATGGTGACAAAATACTAATTGTCTATTAACGCTAAGAATACTAGTGTTATAACCAATGAAGAACTAAGAGTAGCATTAAAAATGAAAATCGTTAATATCAAGTTTATGTAATAACTATTACTTAGCAAAATTATCCTACTAATGGTTAATCATACCTAATGTTGGAAATCCTTATAATAAGAGTGGTAACAACAAGGGTGATCTACTATCAATGAGAGTGTTTAGGAATGATAAGTAAATGCTAGTGTCTCATTAATACGGCCCAATAGATGGCTGTCATATATGCTGGCGGGCTCAGATTCAGGCCCATATATGGGACGGATTGAGCCCTTGCCTATATCCACAGCGGAGGGGCATGGAATTTGGCCGGGCTGGACTCGTTTTGGCCTACCATTGCTGCCTAACTAGGGCCTCCAACTGGGCCTAGGTTTGACATAGTTTGGCCCAATGTCAACATGACTTAAGGTAGGCCTGTTGAACCACATGTGGCTCAACAGTGACATAGGCCCAAGGTGGGGTGGCTAGACTGATTCTGGCTCAGCAGATAGGCCATAAGTGTAGCCCACCATACAAGACATGATGAGGCCCACAGAGACCTGCCTCACATGTAGCCCATCATATGTGTGGTGGGGCCCATTGAGATACATGGTGTGGCCCACTGAGTTTACGGTCAGCTGTTACCCAACGTCATTCTTGCGCACTAGAGCCAATGTTGCACGGAGGTGCAGAAATGGTTGTTGATGTTGGGACGACAACCTCTGCGATGGCTGATGAAAATCTGAGTAGAGGAAGGGATCGGCTAGGATTTAGAAGAGAAGGAGACGAGATCGGGGCGAGCGGACTCAGCCCAGCTGACCCGGCTCGATTTTGAGTTAGTGCAATGTGCACCACCTCTCTCTCTCTCTCTTTGCATCTCTCTGCCTCTCTTTTCCTTTCTTCTTTTCTCTTTCTTTTCTCTTTTTCTTCCTCTTCAGACTTTTTCAAGGCATGGTCTCAGTCAGAGTCATCCGACTCGAACCAGACCTGGTACGATTTTGAATAAGGGAGATGACTGGCTCTAATGGTAGCCTCCCAACGAAGGTTCCTTCCTTCGAATCGATGGTGCTGGAGTGCCTAATCCTCCCACACGATGCTTGTGGAAGAAAGAAAGTGAAGCTTCAGCGCCATTTGGCAGATGGGTTCGAGCTTGGATGGAAATGGCAGTTTTTCTTTGTGTTGGTGCAAGAAGGAAGGAAGGCATAGCTACGTGGTTGCTTCCTTTATACTAAAACTGAATTCCCCAGCGTCGTTGGATGGGCAA
This sequence comes from Magnolia changhungtana, assembly GCA_030180095.1. Taxonomy (NCBI): domain Eukaryota; kingdom Viridiplantae; phylum Streptophyta; class Magnoliopsida; order Magnoliales; family Magnoliaceae; genus Magnolia; species Magnolia changhungtana. The sequence goes on from JASAUF010000360.1 coordinate 3,750,620, forward strand.
TGGATGGCCAGATATGATCTGGAAGAAGCAGTTTTGTAACGTCCTAGAAAAATTTGTATAGAGACCCGAATACCACCTCAGGCAGAAATCACTCAGGACCAAATCCTTTAGAAATTAGACGAAATTAACTAAGTGTTAAACTAGAGTAGCTGTGAAATCCGCTTGAATCACTTTAAATATGATCCACAAGACCCAAAACTTGTAGAATCATTGACGTTAGGCTACCCTAAAATCTAGGATCAATCTCATTACCCAGTTGCTCTTGGGAGCACATTGAAATTCCATATCGGACCTGGACCGCACATCGAAAGTCTTCTTGCTACGAAATCATATAATTAAGACTGCCTTGCTGGGCTTGACCACCATCTCAGAAATCAAGTCCAGATAGTGTCCTGAAGCTATTCGCTTGAGCCCGAAGTGAAGAGTGTGAGAAAATGTGGTTTTCTTTAGAAATAAAATCTAATTTAAGTAATCTGAGACTTGTTGCTTGCGGGCCGAATATAAAGATTCAGACCGTCAGAATTTGACCCAAATATACCCTCGGATCAGGGGAAATTTCATACATAGGTCAGTGTGCTTGTGGCCCTGATCGGTGATCGTGGACCGTTGAACAGAAACTGGTCCGCCGCAGTCGATCTGTAATCCGATCGGATTGAAAACTTAACTAGACCTAGATCCATGGTCAGTGAGCTTAAGTCTGACCTTTGGCTCAAGGGGGGGCTTCGGAAGTACTCCGTGGAGCTGAAACAGATGCCCTTTGGCTATTACCTAAGTATACTTTGGCCTTGGGGCCATTTCTATCAGTTTTAGGCCTATATAAGGACCTTAAACCCTCTCTCATTCACTCCATACGAATTTAGAAAAATCCTAGGAGAGAGAAGAGAGTAAAGAGAAAGAAAGTGAGAGAGGAGTTGGAGTTCATCCCTGGGATTCAATCCCATCACTCTACGTATCTTACCACCACTTCCGTACCACTCTACCGGTGCTACCAATCCCGTTCTTAGGTAAGGAATTCAACCCCTAATCTGTTCTAGGGTTTCAAATAGTTGAAATGATGAAATAGCTAACCTAGTTCATGCTATAGGTAGTCATTCTGCCGGTGACAATGACTACGTGTTTAAAATGACTCCGTTATGCGTTTATTGGCATAAGGTGCAGACTATAGACGTATAGGTTATGGTTTTCAAGGCTTTCAATGTCGGTTAATGATTTATTCTTGACGTAGGTGCTATTTCACATGCATAAAGTGATGTCCATTTTATTTTTCAGTTATACATTAACTAGTTTGAATATATTGTATTCCTCATATTTGTAGAGAATACCGTATACGTATGAAATTTAAATTTGTGCTTGCCATGATTAATTGTTGTCTACGTATGCTAGATGCATGTGTATCAACTTCTGGGTAAACGGATTAGCCCAATACATGTTATATTAACATACGTCGTGTATGTTACAATGCGTAGCCTAAGTGTTTGAGCAAAAGACTAAATGAGTATAAACCTTGCGTTAGTGTATACCATGACTAACTATCGTGGCTATGCGATTGTTGCGTAGGCGACAACTCCTTAGCGAAAGGACTTGCCCTAAATCACGTCATGGTAAACATACGTTATATGTGATACAGTGTGTAGCCCAAGTGTTTGTGGAAATGAATGAATGACTATGGAACTTGGATTCACACTTACCATGACTATCCGTCGTGGGTGCACGTGTGTTATAAATGGGGCAACTCCCTAGTAAAAGGATTTGGCCTAATACCTATGTGATCAACATACGTCATGTATGTTGATGCAAGTAGTCCAAAGTGTTTGCTGAAATGTCTGAATGAGTAAGTAGTTAGAAAATTGTAATGTTTAAGGGTGTTGAGATATGATTCTCAACTCCTTTAACTATGTGTATGTTTTCCTTCATGTACCATATATTATAGTGTCTGTTTATTTATGTAATGCATATGTATAAATCCATGTTTAAGTTGTATTCCATAAAATGTAAAAATAAAGCCGTGAAGGGTGATGAGGGAGTGGTGTAACGATTCCATGCAACAGCCCTGACAACCCTAAAGCGGACAATATCGGACCTTTAATTATATGATTTGAAATCTTGATCCATTACTGCTTTAACTATCTTCTAGGATATTTTGTTGTAATTGAATGTGATTAGGGCTATTGTATAGTCCCGGCAATCGCTAACAGATCCTAGATTAGTGGATGATGTTGTTTCGCCACGCAGGATGTGTTCGACGAATCCGAATCGTACTTCGATTGTCAATAGTGGTTAGGGCACACGGAGTGCTTACGCACTTCATGTCGATTCACTCGATATGCACTTGCGCTAGTCAAGCTTGTCAAGTAACCTGATTGACCCGATGTATGTTCACCATGTTTGAACGCTACTGCTTGAACCTAAGGTACCAAACTCACCAGTGGACACCCCGTTAACCTTGGTACCTCGATCCGCTAAGACTCATGAACCAGGCATGGTGGTATGGGACACCGTGGTCGAGCTATCGGCCTACGCTGGGGCGATGAGCCTCCCCGTAGTGACCAGTGAGCAACCCAGACTCGTGAGCCGAATACGGTGGTATGAGATATTGTATTCGAGCTGTAGGCCTACATTGATTTGGTGACGAGCCCTTTGTAGTGACCTCGAGCGTATTCTGAGTCTATGTGGAGGCGATGACCCTTTCGTAGCAATAAGAGTATAAAATAGGCCTACCCTGGCACAACCTGGCTGTGGTCCCCAGTTGGGTTAGCGACGAGCCTTCGAAAATAGACTGCCAGTTGGTAGGGTGTTGGTGTTAGTGACCTGAACTTGCCTATCATATGTGATTAACTAAGACTGACGACCCTAGATGGATCATTGTTTGGGAATTGATATAAGGGAGGTACCTTAGTTTTCCAAACCTGCTGTATGAAAAGGACTAATAAAAACTTGGTAATCACGTTCATAACATTGCATTGCATGTGCCCCAGGTTGAAGAGCACAGATAGAAGAAAGCATGCCGCGACCGTAAGATGGTGTCGTATGAGGGAGTGTAGGCGAGGGCGTGCATCATTATTCATATCATTCTTGCATTAATAAGAGTATTCAGGGATGTTTGATTTTACTGCTTTATCATTACTGCTTGACTGGATTAATAACATGTTAACTTTTGCTCTATGATTCCACTGAGTTGATCACTCACTCCCAAGTTACGGGACAGTGTTTTAAACACCAACCAAACTCTGTCTTAATTTCAGATGACGATGTGACCCCAGAGGCGGAGCCTGATTACTATGACGATCAGGACGAGTTCCCTTATATGCAGTTCTCCGGCGGCTTCGCTTAGACTATCCGGATCGACGGGGCTACAGGGATTATCATTGTAGTTATACTGTTTGACATTTTGATTTTGAGACTATTACATATATATCGTGACTTAGTGATGTATTCATACTCTGGAGACCGATCGTGATCTTTTGACTTCTATACATTTATTTATGTCTTTCAGTCTTCTGCTTGCATTTTACAACTTGATCTGGAGTATGAATTGCTATTTTGGTATAATCCCACTCATGATTAATGCACTAACACAGACAACATTTTAATCATAAGCATATATGTTGCATAAGTGATGTTTTGGAACTCGGGAGTTGAGTTGTTACTTGACCCCCGATTTTCAGGGCGTTACAAGTTTTCTCCAAACGGTGGGTATAAAACCAAAACTGGACTGGTTTCTCTTGGGACGCCCTAAGCAAATCAAACTGCCGAGATCGTCCCTAAATAGGGGGCTATGATGGACGGACTCCAAGGCACGCGAATTGCCAGCGTGGAATCAAATGGAAGTTTTCCATTTTTGGAAAGAAAGGAAGCACAAACAGCCCGTTTCCACCGGTGTTTGTGCTCACACGAGTGCGAGGAATCACGTGAAACTGGACAGGGTTAGCACAGGTTTGGGTCCTCTACAACATGGACGGTTTGGATTATTCGTTGGAGCCATGATAATGGACCATGATGCATGAAAACGGACTCTCTCTTCGTCCGTCTGACGGAAATTCAAAAGGAAGCAAGAGAGGGAAATCTTTCCTCTTTTGCAATTGACGGGTCAGCTGAATTTGACCAGCTCTTCCGGTTCAGTGCACAGCGAGTGTGCACTTTCTGTGCACATGCACCACGTGAAGTGGGGCCCATCATGAGGATTTCACTAATCTACTCCGTTCATCCATTTTGTCAGCCCATAGTAGGGCCCAGCCTAAAGAATAAGGCCGATCAAAGGCTTAGGTGGGCCGTATACACTAAGTTCATGCTTGGTTAGTAGTTTGCGCGGCCCATGGTGATGTTAAGTGAAATCTGGCCCGTCTATTAGTTTCAATATTTGTATAAAAATAATGTATCATGTAATGCTAATTACATTAATATATGATATAGTATATATTATAAGTATATACGCAACCTATAATACATTTATTGTATTATTTCATATTTTATATTAATAATTATTTATCAATTAATAAGGTATTTAATTTGTAATATTATGTGTGTGTGTGTGTGTGTGTGTGTGTGTGTGTGTGTGTGTGTGTGTGTGTGTATATATATATATATATATATATAATATATATGGGAAAAGGTACTATGCGCTCGAGCGTAAAGCGGTCGTCCGTGAGATCAAGCTGTGTGGGCCCCACCGTGATGCCGTTCGAAGATCCACACCGTCCACTAGATGCACGAGCCCAGGGTGGGCTCACACGGCCCAAAATCAGTCGTACACGTAACTCAGGTGGGCCATACCATTGAAAAACATAAGTATACATGCAAAAACATGTAAAAGCACTTGGTGGGCCCCACCTGAGTTGTGGATACCACCTGAAACTTGGTCTAAAATTACATCCAAGTGGGAAACACATGATGGATGGTGTTGATCATCAAAACACGTCTCGAAAGGTCCCCACAAATGGTTTTGAATGTTTCAATGGTGCACGGCCCCTCTCAACTTCTGTACGTGGTGTGGCCCACAAAAGTCACAGATTGACTTGATTTTCAGCCGTGTGGGGCCCCTCTGGAATGTTGCATCTGACTGAGGGAGTAAATTTTCGAACGACATCACGGTGGGGCCCACATCAGCTCGACCTCATAGACGACCGCTTTACGCTTGAGCGCATAGTACCTTTTCCCTATATATATATGTATGTATGTATGTATGTATATATAAATATTAATAATACCATTCAAAGTGTACTATAGTTACTTAATACAATATTATTATATATTCATTATAATAAATATTGGTAATTAATATTTTAGATTATATAATAAAAATACATTTATATGTTTGTTTAGCATAATACATCAATAGTTATAGATAAGTATTTATTTAAAATCATTAGTATTTATAATGTTTTTTTTTTTTGTGATTATATATGCACATGTTAGCATAGCAAAATATATATTATATATATAATATAATGTAATAATATATAGTTAAATTTAAAAATGTAAATATTAGTCAATGTACATCAATTATATGATAATGTGTTGGCATAAAATATATTTTATTTATAGTTTAAATGATATACATAATTTGGATAAGTTAAGTAATATATGTATTATTATGAATAATTGTAAAATTACTTTGTATTTTAATATATATGTACAATTACATCGCATTTAAAATGAATTATTAGGGTATCAACTTAAGATAGGCCACCCATCTGTCTTGAGGTAGATCCATAGCTTTAGATCTGACGATCGCTCCTAAAATTAGATTCCCTTACATATCAGTTGGACGGTAGATCTCGAACCTCGTAGTTGCTCCACCATCTCGACGATAGGATTTAAGCCAGAGTGTGAATGTTCACATAAATCGGGGTTGTATTTATACTAAGTCAGGTTCTCATGGTAACACCCGAGTACAGAAAAGTACGGGGTGTTACAATCTACCCCCCTTAAAGAGAATTTTATCCCCAAAATTCAATACTTTTACCTTAAATGGGACGAAGACAATCTGTTTTCTGTGTCTCTAAGCGTTCACTACTTTCGTTATGGAGCGTGTCTAACTAAGGGACTGGGGTTGTTACAATCTACCCCCCTTAAAGAAGAATCTCGGCCACGATATTCAATCATGTTCATCCTAATTTCCTCTAGCATCAATTTAGATCTACGGTTTTCTCACATAAGGTAATGAGGATTTTTTTTTTTTTTTTTTAAATATTCATTTGAGTGTGTGTACGTTTGAAATTTACAATGATTGTTCCACATCGTCTAAAAGAAGGATAGGAATAGTGGTTTATGCTTTCAATGTTCGGGTTAACATGAACCAACAGTTATGGTTGGTCTAAGCCTGATACAATGATCTTCTACCTGATCAGGGCAGTGAGTTCCTTGGTATCCATCCCTAATCCTGGTAACCCTTAATCTTCTGCTTGATCAGGGCATTGAGGTCATTAGGATTTGCTAGGATTTAGAGGCAGGATCAAACTGCGTGCATTTCGCTTAAATATGATTCCGTCAATCCGTGAACCTGATTATTCTAAAGCTCATGGGAAATATCATTTGACCATTTATTTTCATAACAAATAAGACTATGTGGCCCATTACACTTCTAATGCGCACTCTGATTGTCTAAACACAAAACCCTAGGACCAAGGGTTTTTTTTTTTTTTTTTTTACATGAAATCTAACTTTAAAATTTTGTTAAATTTTTCTAAGATCTTAAATTTGTCTTGATATGCTCAACCTAAGGTTGAAACCTTACCCAAAAATTATACAACTTTTCCTCTAATTATTTTACGTGTCAGAATTTGTGGGAAATATTATTCCTAAGTAACGAGATGTATTATGAAAATTCAAATTACAGTTCTTAGTACGATTCCTTAAGTTCAGAGAGCATTTGTTTTTTTGTTTTTATTTATTTATCAAGTGTATAACATGGTATTGGTGGTTAAGGAAATTCTTATGGGCCTAAGTCCAATCCATTTGTTGATTGTTAAAAGAGTGTGATTCCTAGCTATGAATTTTTATTTTATTTTTAAAATTTTTATTTTTTGGAAAGTTTATATCCTAGATTTTTAGAAAATTTTCATTTCGAAGTCATGTATAAGGAATGTCCTTACGTAGTCTTATGTACACCATAATGAGTGTTTTGTACACATATTTAATTCCTAAGTCCCACAATTATTGTAGTAGTTTGCAAGGGAACCAAAGTTTTCATTCATAAGTTTGAATGACTACACCTAAAGTGTTCAAAGGGACCTAAATATTGAGTATCTATATTTTTCAAGGAACCTTAGATCATTTCTAAGCTCCATAATCATCCGTTTAAGGAGCCTAACACTTGAGTTTCTATACTCTGATTTCTCCTAACTACAGAAGAAGTTCAAATGAGTTTAAATGGTTATTCTAATAGTTTCTAAGGGGACTTAAATTCATTTCTAATTCTATGATCACTCAAACAACCTTTCGAGGGGCCTAAAATTTTGAGTCTCTATATTCTCAATTTATCCTAATTTTAATGAGACTCCACATCAATTCAAATGACTACCATAACAATTTATGGGGGAGCCTAAGTTTGGATTCCTACATTCTCAACCATTCTTCTAAGTCTAAGTGAGATTTACCTAAGTTCAATTTCTAAATTCAAACACCCTAACTTGAGACATTTAAGGCTTATATAAGATCATTTCCCAAGGCCAAGTTTGTCCAAACTATGCTCTGATACCAACTGTAACGCTGCGAATCTTCATGTAAGACCCGTATCATAGTTCGTACTATTCCGTCGAATCTCGCGATCCTTTCCGTCGAAGTCCGGTAGTCCACGACTGATAACCGACATTTGCGATCGACCCTAAGTTGTATCCTATAGAATCGAGTCAACTTAATCCGAGATTTGTACCATTGCGACCGCACCGTCGTCGCGGTTCCAACGCCATGACTCGCGCACCGATCTGATACCCAAGCTAGAAGATGTGGGCCGGCGTTTATTTTGAAGAAACGACGTGCATTTACAATCCCAAGGGAATCTCTATAACATGTCAAATCAATCCCATCAATCACCCCTCATATCAAGTACAAAGCACCCCCATGCTTCCTTTCTCCACAAGTAAAGCAACCACCAAAAGTCAACCAATCCATCACCTCACCCATCAGTCACATCCATCACCCATCTCCCATCACCTCTCCTTACAACCTCTCTCTTTCCCTCCACATTTTTCTAAGCAAGAGCACCACACGTCCATGGCTTTTCAAGTGAGAGAAAAGTGATTTTTGTGGCCCACTTTCCCATACCAAGATCTTCCATCCTAGCAATCCATTTCTCATCTTCCACCATCAAAGAGAAGCACAAGGAGTTAGGCGTTTAAACGGACCGAGAAGATCGAACGGTGGGTGCTTCTATAGGCTAGATTTTTGTATTTTTATGATGGACCAAGTGGGGCCTACCGATCAATGGTGTGGATCTCACTTTGGACCCTAAGATGTGGCCGATGGCCCACATTGATTATCATTTGATGTATGATTGGATGCAAGGGAGGGCCCATAGTGTCGGGGTCCCTCCATCACACGTGTGTCCCACCTTTTCTCTCTCTCTCTCTCTCTCTCTTTTTCATTTTCCTTTTCTTGAGATGATATGATTGTGTGGCCCACTTGAATGGACCCCACCATGAAGTAAGTATTTTATCCTAGCCGCCTATGAGTGGGGACCACCTTATATGTATTGTACCCACACCAACCACCATTTGGTGGCCCACCTAAACAGGGCCCACCTTATGCGTGGGTTAGGCCCAGACCGTCCAGCGTTGGGTGCTGGACGTACATGGAAAACATAAATATATGCTTGGTTTACAAGCTTCTTGGTGGCCAACTTACATAAGCCCCACCTTGATATTTGGATTCAATCTAAGCCATCCATCTTATTTACCAACTCATTTTAGGCGTTGAGCCGAAAAATGAGGTTGATTCGAGTATCCGATGGGCCATAGCATTGAAAATAATGTTATTACTATTGGAAATCTATCTTGATGGTCCTATACACCGAAAAATATTCGATATTGGTCTTGTTTGGTCCATATTAGGCCATGGAAACTAGTGGTCGGGGTGGATTCGGCTAAAGCGGGCCCCACATATGAAAAACCTTAGAAAAATGGGTTTTCAAAAAAAAAAAACACACACACAACAGCAGCATTGCTGCTGCTATTGTCAGAGAAAGAGAGAGAGAGAGGATGCCTGGGCGTCCTGGCGTGAACGAGCAGGGACCCACGGGTCCCCTGCCGTGGGCCCCACCATGATGAATATTTTCCATCCAACCGGTTCATACGGTGGGCCACCTCCAGCAGTGGGCCTTCCCCTAAATTTCAGCTGCATCTAAGACTCAGGTGGCCCACATCATGGGAAACAGTGTGGATTAAACGTATACCATTAAAACCCATTTTTGGGTCCACAGAAGCTTTAGATCAAAATGAAATTTGTTTTTTTCTCTTCATTCCAGGTCCGTGAGACCTTATTAACAGGTTGGATGGAAAGTAAATGTTATGGTGGGCCCCCCAGCGATGTATGTGTTTTATGCCCACCGTCTAGGCGGACGGTGGAGCTCACGTGAATTTATGTGTTTTATTGCACCATCCACGGAGGTCCCATCTGAACTTGCATGCGCCTAAAACTTGGTCTGGACCCTCATGCAAGTGGACACGCACCATGGATGGGCTGGACTTGCAAACCACACCTCGGTGGGCCATGGTTTTGAAGGTTTTAATGGTGCGTAGCATCTCTCCAATTCTGCATGTGGTGTGGCCTGCACAAGTCACAAATTGACTTGATTTTTGAGACATACGCTCACGATGGAATGGTGCATCTGACTGATGGGGTAGATGTTCGAAACGCATCACGATGGGGGCCCACACAACTCGACCTCATGGGACATTAAAATCAGCTTGAAGGCATTGTACCTTTTCCCATATATATATATATATATATATATATATATATATATATTATGGTGGGCCTTTATGGCACCCCCCCACCATGGTGCTTGTGTTGCACCCCAACCGTCAATCCATTTTACAAGCTCATTTTAAGGCGAGCTAAAGAATGAGTTAGATCCGTGGTTCAAGTAGGTCCCGTCACTATTATTTGAAGTAAGGATCGGTTGATCCTTTGACATGATTCATATATATGTATGTATGTATTTGTGGCCATTTTTAAGGCCCACCTTAGCATTCATAAAGCCCATATGAGGAGGCCCACATCGATGTAATTTTGGCCTTTGTTGAGGCCAACCTTGGTGCATATATTAGGCTTATGTGACTAGGCCCATTTGATGCATTCTAAGGCCCATGGGTTAAGCCCCATTATAATGTATTAGGGTCCATGAGTTGAGGCCATTGTGAGGTATTTGAGGCACATGGGTTGAGGCCCATTGTGATGTATAAAGGCCTGTGGGTTGAGACCTACTGTGATGTGTATAGGGCCCATGTTATGAGACCCATTTGACGTATTGGAGGCCCATGGGTCGAGGCTCAATGGGATGTATATAAGGCCCATTGAAGGTGATTCCACTGTGGTTTATGTGTTGACCTTTATGGCGGGTCATGCCTTCGGAGCAATGTTGGTTTGACGTCCACATTGTAAGTATAATGTTGGTTAAATGTCCACATTATGACTCTTCCTAGGGCCATTGGTAGGCCCATACTTGTTGTGTGTAGGCCGTCTAGGCCCATCTGCATTGTAAGGATAGTTCATCACCTTATAACATGCTTAGTGTAGCTCTATGATTCATGCCCATACACATCATATGTATGCTTGATATGAGGAATGTTTGGTTATGACATTAGTCGTTGGGCTGAGACATTCATGGGACTCCATATGAGACGGAGTGCCCCACATGAGCGCATGGTATGCGCGATATTGCTGCATGTTTATATGGTGTGATTCATGCATCTCGCATACATGTTACTTGATCATTGTACGCCCTAGCGGCATCAGGGCCGTGGCCTCCACAGGCACATCGTGGATGGCTAGATGGGACACCGAAAATATTTGGTTCTAGCATTGTGGGCACTTAGGATGTCCTTAGGTGAAAATCCCAGAACCTCCTTGGTACCAGGAGTTGCTCCAACGTCTAGACCGAGTGAAATATGAGCGCCGGTGCCTATACCATGAGGTCGTGTCTCCTACTGTGTCGTGATCGGTTGGAAGGGGGTGTGGCCTTATCCGCCCGAGTGAGGGGGCTATAAGCTAGGCTGAGTATGACCAGCTCATAAATGGGTCCGCTATTGACGAGCCGGGTAGGTATTGACAGACTACTGGTCAGGCAGATAGTGAGGTCTATTCTACTCGTTGGGCTGTGCAGGTAGGGAGGAGGCAGTCGGTGTCGAGTGTAATAGACCCCGGTGATTTCCTCAGAGAGCAACCGTACTGATATGTGGACTTATTGAGCAGGAATTGCATATCCATTCATTCATTCATTCACTATCCACTCGGGCTGGTAGTGTGTAACTATTTGTTACATGTACCATCGCATGACCAGGATTTCGGTTAGGTGCGTGACTAACCTGAGATCAGGAGTTTACCACATTGAGTCTGACTATCCAAATTTAGGTATGAGACTGGTTTGGATAGAAGTCCCTTGTGATGGACCCCATATCCTGTGATACTTCGTACTATCATCCCGACTTCACATTCTAGCATGGTCATTTGCACCGCATATTACATTGCATCCGCAGTACTTAGCACTTTGAGTTACTATGTTTTTGCACTTATATGACCTAAATGAGGTTGATGACATTCGTGGCTCATCAGGATTTGCATATTGCATTGCATCCCTAGCATCTGTTATGGTCTTATTATATTTTGCATCGCATAGCCTTGATACGACTGATAACACTCATGGACTTACCAGTATACTTCCGCTTACTCTGATATCGTATGATTCATGATCTTGTTAGTATTTCCGCTTATGTATGATTTATAGGCTTTATGGTGTACTTAGCACTTACCTTGTGCACACACTTTCACCACCCTCTAAGCTTTTATAAGCTTATGCACGATAGATGCATGCAAGTGGCGTTGGTTACAGCAGCGTTGAGCTTAGAGCGTGCAGCTGTCCTCTGGAGCTTTGATTTTGATATATGTATTTTCCTTTTAGCATTATACTCAAAGATTTTTATTAGTGGATATGTGATGATGATGTTACCTTTGTGATTTGGGTAAACTTGTGGTTATGCTCCATTACAAAAAAAAAATAGTACTAAAAATCCTCTTTGTAGGATCCCAGGATCGGAATCTGGCATGCGAGTAGTGGGATCCGAGAATAGGGCCCTACGGAGGCTATCGGGGCAGGATTCGGCGATCGGGAATTCTGTGAGCCCGGTTTTCGAGTTTGGGGTATGACAGAAGTTGGTATCAGAGCATAAGTTGGGAATACCTAAGGATAACATCACATATCTACTGACCTTACACTCTATGATTGTTGAGAACTTAGAAAGGTTAGATCCCTGAATTTGAATAACTTAGAAACTTTTTGATATAGCTCCCTACTGTTGAGATTGTGAGGCTGCTTAGCGTTTCATTTTTGATCGTTTTAGATCCAGGACCGTGGTTCAGTGGGATCATCATAGTGCTGACGAGGCGTCTTGAGAGTAAGAGGCTGATAGTCGTGGGCGTTGTCCCAATCTCTTAGGTGTTTGATGATTATAGCGACAGAGTTTCCCTCCCTTGTGAACTCTGTATTGGTTGTGTCGTGTTTTAAATTTCGAGGACGAAATTTTTATTAGGTGGGGAGAGCTATAAGACCCGTATCGTAGTTCGTACTGTTCCGTCGAATCCCGTGATCCTTTCCGTCGAAGTCCGGCAATCTGCGACTGATAACCGACGTTTGTGATCAACCCTAAGTCGTATCCTGTATAATCGAGTCGGCTTAATCTGAGACATGTACCATTACGACCGCACCGTCATTGCCGTTCCAACGCCGTGACTCTTGCACTGATTCGATACCCAAGCCGGAAGATGTGGGCCGACGTTAATTTCGAAGAAACGCCGCGCATTTGCAATCCCAAGGGAATCTCTACAACATGTCAAATCAATCCCATCAATCACCCCTCATGTCAAGTACAAAGCACCCCATGCTTCCTTTCTCCACAAGTAAAGCAACCACCAAAAGTCAACCAATCCATCACCTCACCCATCAGTCACATCCATCACCCATCTCCCATCACCTCTCTTTAAAACCTCTCTCTTTCCCTCCACATTTTTCTAAGCAAGAGCACCACACGTCCATGGCTTTTCAAGTGAGAGAAAAGTGATTTTTGTGGCCCACTTTCCCATACCAAGATCTTCCATCCTAGCAATCCATTTCTCATCTTCCACCATCAAAGAGAAGCACAAGGAGTTAGGCGTTTCAACGGACTGAGAAGATCGAACGGTGGGTGCTTCTATAGGCTAGATTTTTGTGTTTTTATGATGGACCAAGTAGGGCCTACCGATAATGGTGTGGATCTCACTTTGGACCCTAAGATGTGGCCGATGGCCCACCTTGATTATCATTTGATGTATGATTGGATGCAAGGGAGGGCCCATAGTGTCGGGGTCCCTCCATCACACGTGTGTCCCACCTTTTCTCTCTCTCTCTCTCTCTTTCATTTTCCTTTTCTTGAGATGATATGATTGTGTGGCCCACTTGAATGGACCCCACCATGAAGTAAGTATTTTATCCTAGCCGCTTATGAGTGGGGACCACCTTATATGTATTGCACCCACACCAACCACCATTTGGTGGCCCACCTAAACAGGGCCCACCTTATGCCTGGGTTAGGCCCAGACCGTCCAGCGTTGGACGCTGGACGTACATGGAAAACACAAATATAAGGTTAGTTTACAAGCTTCTTGGTGGCCCACTCACATAATCCCCACCTTGATATTTGGATTCAATCCAAGCTGTCCATCTTATTTACCAACTCATTTTAGGCGTTGAGCAGAAAAATGAGGTTGATCCAAGTATCCGGTGGGCCATAGTGTTGAAAACAATGTCATTACAGTTGGAAATCTATCCTGATGGTCCTATACGCCGAAAAATATCTGATATTGGTCTTTTTTGGTCCATCTCAGGCCATGGAAACCAGTGGTCGGGGTGGATTCGGCTAAAGCGGGCCCCACGTATGAAAAACCTTAGAAAAATGGGTTTTCAAAAAAAAAAAACACACAATAGCAGCATTGCTGCTGCTGTTGTCAGAGAAAGAGAGAGAGGATGCCTAGGCGTCCTGGTGTGAACGAGCAGGGACCCACGGGTCCCCTGCCTTGGGCCCCGCCACGATGTATATTTGCTATCCAACCGGTTCATATGGTGAGCCACCTCTAGCAGTGGGCCTTCCCCTGAATTTCAGCTCATCCAAGACACAGGTGGCCCACATCATGGGAAACAGTGTGGATTGAACGTATACCATTGAAACCCATTTTTGGGTCCACAGAAGCTTTAGATCAAAATGAAATTTGTTTTTTTCTCTTCGTTCCAGGTCCGTGCGACCTTATTAACAGGTTGGATGGAAAGTAAACGTTATGGTGGGCCCCACAGCGATGTATGTGTTTTATGCCCACCGTCCAGGCGGACGGTGGAGCCCACGTGAATTTATGTGTTTTATTGCACCGTCCACGGAGGTCCCACCTGAACTTGCATGCGCCTAAAACTTGGTCTGGACCCTCATGCAAGTGGACACGCACCATGGATGGGCTGGACTTGCAAACCACACCTCGGTGGGCCATGGTTTTGAAGGTTTTAATGGTGCGTAGCATCTTTCCAGTTCTACATGTGGTGTGGCCTGCACAAGTCACAGATTGACTTGATTTTTGAGACATAGGCTCACGATGGAATGGTGCATCTGACTGATAGGGTAGATGTTCGAAACGCATCACGATGGGGGCCCACATAACTCAACCTCATGGGACATTAAAATCAGCTTGAAGGCATTGTACCTTTTCCCATATATATATATTATGGTGGGCCTTTATGGACATGGTGCTTGTGTTGCACCCCAACCGTTAATCCATTTTGCAAGCTCATTTTAAGGCGAGCTAAAGAATGAGTCAGATTCGTGATTCAAGTGGGTCCCGCCACTATTATTTGAAGTAAGGATCGGTTGATCCTTTGACATGATTCATATATATGTTTGTATGTATTTGTGGCCATTTTTAAGGCCCACCTTGGCATTCATAAGGCCCATATGAGGAGGCCCACATCGATGTAATTGTGGCCTTTGTTGAGGCCAACCTTGGTGCATATATTAGGCCTATGTGACTAGGCCCATTTGATGCATTCTAAGGCCCATGGGTTAAGCCCCATTATAATATATTAGGGTCCATGAGTCGAGGCCATTGTGAGGTATTTAGGGCACATGGGTTGAGGCCCATTGTGATGTATAAAGGCCCGTGGGTTGAGACCCACCGTGATGTGTATAGGGCCCATGTTATGAGACCCATTTGACGTATTGGAGGCCCATGGGTCGAGGCCCAATGGGATGTACATAAGGCCCATTGAAGGTGATTCCACCGTGGTTTATGTGTTGACCTTTATGGCTGGTCATGCCTTGGGAGCAATGTTGGTTTGACGTCCACATTGTAAGTATAATATTGGTTAAATGTCCGCATTACAACTCTCCCTAGGGCTATTGGTAGGCGCATACTTGTTGTGTGTAGGCCATCTAGGCCCATCTGCGTTGTAAGGATAGTTCATCACCTTATAACATGCTTAGTGTAGCTCCATGATTCATGCCCATACGCATCATATGTATGCTTGATATGAGAAATATTTGGTTATAACATAAGCCGTTGGGCTGAGACATTTACGGGACTCCATATGAGACGGAGTGCCCGACATGAGCGCATGGTACGCGCGAGATTGCTGCATGTTTGTATGGTGTGATTCATGCATCTCGCATACATGTTACTTGATCATTGTACGCCCTAGTGACATCAGGGCCGTGGCCTCCACAGGCACATCGTGGATGGCTAGATGGGACACTGAAAATATTTGGTTCTAGCATTATGGGCACTTAGGATGTCCTTGGGTGAAAATTTCAGAACCTCCTTGGTACCAGGAGTTGCTCCAACGTCTAGACCGAGTGGAATATGAGCGTCGGTGCCTATACCATAAGGTCGTGTCTCCCATGTGTCGTGGTCGGTTGGAAGTGGTTGTGGCCTTATCTGCCCGAGTGAGGGGGATATAAGCTAGGCTGAGTATGACTAGCTCATAAATGGGTTCGTTATCGACAAGCCGGGTAGGTATTGGCAGACTACTGGTCGGGCGGATAGTGAGGTCTATTCCGCTCACTGGGCTGTGCAGGTAGGGAGGAGGCAGTCGGTGTCGAGTGTAATAAACCCCGGTGATTTTCCTAGAGAGCAACCGTACTGATGTGGACTTATTGAGAAGGAATTGCATATCCATTCATTCATTCATTCACTATCCACTCAGGCTAGTAGTGCGTAACTATTTGTTACGTGTACCATCGCATGACCAGGATTTCGGTTGGGCGCGCGACTAACCTGAGATCAGGAGTTTACCACATTGTGTCTGACTATCCAAATTTAGGTATGGGACTGGTTTGGATAGAAGTCCCTTGTGATGGTCCCCATATCCTATGATACTTCGTACTATCATCCCGACTTCACATTCCAGCATGGTCATTCGCACCGCATATTACATTACATCCGCAGTACTTAGCATTTTGGGTTACTATGTTTTTGCACTTATATGGCCTAAATGAGGTTGATGGCATTCGTGGCTCGTCAGGATTTGCATATTGCATTGCATCCCCAGCATTTGTTATGGTCTTATTATGTTTTGCATCGCATAGCCTTGATACGACTGATAGCACTCATGGACTTACCAGTATACTTTCGCTTACTCTGATATCGTATGATTCATGATCTTGTTAGTATTTCCGCTTATGTATGATTTATATGCTTTATGGTGTACTTAGCACTATCTTGTGCACACACTTTCACCACCCTCTAAGCTTTTGTAAGCTTATGCACGATAGATGCATGCTGGTGGCATTAGGTTGCAGCAGCGTTGAGCTTGGAGCGTGCAGCTATCCTCTGGAGCTTTGATTTCAATATATGTATTTCCCTTTCAGCATTGTACTCAAATATTTTTATTAGTGGATATGTGATGATGATGTTGCCTTTGTGATTTGGATAAACTTGTGGTTATGCTCTATTACAAAAAAAAAGTACTGAAAATCCTCCTTGTAGGATCCCAGGATCGGAATCTGGTATGCGAGTACTGGGATCCGAGAATGGGGCCCTACGGAGGCTGTCGGCGTTGGATTCGACGATCGGGAATTCTTTGAGCCCGGTTTCCGAGTTTGGGACGTGACACTTCAGGACCCCAGTACACGACCCATTTCCCAAAAACCCGAGTGTTAACCTTAAAGAATGGTTAAATAATTTTTTTTTCTTTTATCAAAGTAAGAAGGTGAGCATAGAATGGACAAGTAAGCATAAAGGAAAATTTTATTATCATTTAGAATATACAGGAGAGTGCCCATAATGACTTATAAAAACTAATGTCTCGATATAACAAATACAAGAATCCACATGACTTAGTACAAGAAAATTAACATAAGAATGTAAACATAAGCCGTAAGATAAAGCAGGTCCTCGAGGTAGACACAGTCATGTAATCCTGGCACTTGTACCCAGCTCCTCATCTGCCTGAACCTGAAAGTCACGTAAGACATCTGTGCTACCTGTACGGTTATATATTTGATGGATAAGTGGCCAACTCGGTGTGAACTCCCCTAAAGATTACACACCGCCGCATTAGGTAAGAAATAGTATAAAACATCCAGACAACCAAAATAGAGTAAATGCAGTCTTATTAAGTGCATGGATGTATGGAATGCATTCACACCCTGGGGATGCTCATCCGTGTGGATAGTGGGCCGCCGCCAATGCAATCATCGAACCTGGGAAACATCATCCAGTTGGAAACAATACATAGCCCACGTACGATAGCAATAGATGTTGGTCTGTACTATATATGCATGATTAGACAAGTCATTATTAATCCATATACAACCAACCAATTTAAATAAGCTCACGGTCACTACAGGGAGCACATGGCCCAATGTAGGCCGATGGCTTGGGCATAGTATCCCATGACTACCATCCTCGGCCCATGAGGCTACAGCCTTGGGATGTTTAATGGAAACTCATCGACTAGTGACCAATCATATTATAGTATGTAGGGCTTACCATCACATGGTTGTATAGAAATGGTACATCGAGCCACATAGGGTAAATACCAAAACCAAGCCACATATGACAAATGTCAAAACTGAGCCACACAGGACAAATTTTGAAACTAAGCCACATAGGGCGATTATTAAAAACCATGCGATAAAGACCATCCTTGAAAACCATTGGGCACAACAACCTTGGATGGTAGGCCCACATCAATGATCCATCTAGACTATCACCTAATGACCACTAAGTCGAAAGTCCATTGCGATCACAACTACTCAAGTTACATCCCAAGTATGGGTGTACATTCATATGTGGGAATTTCTCACTAATGTACCAGTTTAAGGTCCGTAAACAATCCACAAATAATCCACAAGTATGAACAATCATACAGGATAATCATAAAGCATGTAATACAACAATTCAATTTCTACCAGCTACACAGGTGATTATAAAGGGAGATATCAATTATGAATTTAAATAAAAACTATGACTTAAGCTAATGAGAAGATGGAAAGCTCAAGGGAAAGAATCATCACCTTATACTTTGAATCACCTTCTAGTGTCGCTAAAACACCCTTAGAGTCGAACCCTAACATGAATCATAAGATCATATGGCTAGATCAAAGTTGTACAAACTATCTATGGCCAAGATTATAATCTAAGTTTTGGATCACCAAGGTTTAAGGTTTCACCCTAGAGTCTAAGTCTAGGCTTAGGTCTTGGGATTTGAACCTCTAGCTAATGTATAGTTAATTGAAATGTTAATTTAATAGTTATAAGATATTTATTAACATCAATGTTGCGGCTAATGTTAGCTAATGTAACAATGATAATCTTCATGATGATATTAAATTGTACAAACTGCTATCAATGATAATATTCAAGCGTGATAAATAAAATACTAATATTCAATAATCGTAAAATTTCTTAATTATTTATAATAACTAATATAGGCATGGATAATCTTCTAATCGTTAATCATGCTATATAATCGCAAATATCATAGTAATACCAATGATAATAAATAAATATCAAGACCTATTATCTATGGTGGCAAAATATAATTGTCTATTAACGCTAATAATACTAGTGTTATAACCAATGACGAACTAAGAGTAGCATTAAAAATGAAAATCGGTAATATCAAGTTTATGTAATAACTATTACTTAGCAAAATTATCCTACTAATGGTTAATCATACCTAATGCTGGAAATCCTTACAATAAGAGTGGTAACAACTAGGGTGATCTACTATCAATGAGAGTGTTTAGGAATGATAAGTAAATGCGAGTGTCTCATTGATACAGCCCAATAGATGGCTGTCATATATGCTGGCGGGCTCAGATTCAGGCCCATATGGGACGGATTGAGCCCTTGCCTATATCCACAACAGAGGGGCATGGAATTTGGCCGTGCCGGACCTGTTTTGGCTTACCATTGCTGCCTAACTAGGGCCCCAAACTGGGCCTGGGTTTGCCATAGTTTGGCCCAATGGCAACATGACCTGAGGTGGGCCTGCTGAACCACATGTGGCCCGACAGCGACACAGGCCCGAGGTGGGCTGGTTAGACTGATTCTGGCTCAGCAGATAGGCCATAAGTGTAGCCCACCATACAAGACGTGATGAGGCCCACAGAGACCTGCCTCACATGCGGCCCATCATATGTGTGGTGGGGCCCATTGAGATACGTGGTGTGGCCCACTGGCTCAGCAGATCATACCTACGCACTGGAGCCGACGTTGCACGGAGTTGCGAAAATGGTTGTTGATGTTGGGACAAAAACCTTTGCGATAGCTGATGAAAATCTGAGCGGAGGAAGGGATCGGCTAGGATTTAGAAGAGAAGGAGATGAGATCGGGGCGAGCGGACTCAGCCCAGCTGACCCGGCTCGGTTTTGAGTTGGTGCAACGTCCACCACCTCTCTGTCTCTCTGCATCTCTCTGCCTCTCTTTTCCTTTCTTCTTTTCTCTTTCTTTTCTCTTTTTCTTCCTCTCCAGACTTTTTGCAAGGCATGGTCTCAGTCAGAATCGTCCGACACGAACTAGACCTGGTGCGATTTTGAATAAGGGAGATGACTGGCTCTAATGGCAACCTCCCAATGAAGGTTCCTTCCTTCGAATCGATGGTGCTGAATCGCCTAATCCTCCCACGCGATGCTTGTGGAAGAGAGAAAGTGGAGCTTCAGCGCCATTTGACAGATGGGTTCGAGCTTGGACGGAAATGACAGTTTTTCTTTGTGTTGGTGCAAGAAGAAGGAAGGAAGGAAGGCATAGCTGTGTGGTTGCTTCCTTTATACTAAAACCGAATTCCCCAGCGTCGTTAGATGGGCAATGGACTGCCAGATCTGATCTGGCAGAAGCAGTTTTCTCCAAACGGTGGGTAGAAAACCAAAACCGGACTGGTTTCTCTTGGGACGCCTTAAGCAAATCAAACGGCCGAGATCTTCCCTAAATGGAGGGCTGGGATGGACGGACACCAAGGCACGCGGATTACCAGCGTGGAATCAAACAGAAGTTTTCTGTTTTTGGAAAGAAAGGAAGCACAAACAGCCCGTTTCCACCGGCGTTTGTGCTCACACGAGTGCGAGGAATCACGTGAAACTGGACAGGGTTTGCATGGGTTTGGGTCCTCTACAACATGGAGGGTTTAGATTATTCGTTGGGGCCATGATAATGGGCCATGATGCACGAAAACGGACTCTCTCTCAGTCCGTCTGACGGAAATTCAAAAGGAAGCAAGAGAGGGAAATCTTTCCTCTTTTGCAATTGACGGGTCAGCTGAGTTTGACCGGCTCTTCCGGTTCAGTGCACAGCGAGTGTGCACTTTCTGTGCACATGCACCACGTGAAGTGGGGCCCATCATGAGGATTTCACTAATCTACCCCATTCATCCGTTTTTTCAGCTTATCATAGGGCCCAGCCTAAAGAATAAGGCCGATCCAAGGCTTAGGTGGGCCGTATACACCAAGTTCATGCTTGGTTAGTAGTTTGCGCAGCCCATGGTGATGTTAAGTGAAATCTGGCCCGTCCATTAGTTTCAATATTTGTATAAAAATAATGTATCATGTAATTCTAATTTCATTAATATATGATATAGTATATATTATAAGTATATACACAACTTATAATACATTTATTGTATTATTTCATATTTTATATTAATAATTATTTATCACTTAATAAGGTATTTAATTTGTAATATTGTGTGTGTGTGTGTGTGTATGTATTTTCTTCTTTTATGTATATATAAATATTAATAATACCATTCAAAGTGTACTATAGTTACTTAATACAAATTATTATATATTCATTATAATAAATATTAGTAATTAATATTTTAGATTATATAGTAAAAATACATTTACATGTTTGTTTAGTATAATACATCAATAGTTATAGATAAGTATTTATTTAAAATCATTATTATTTATATTGTATTTTTTTTTTTTTTTTATATATATATATATATATATATATATATATATATATATATATATATATATATATATATATATATGCACATGTTAGTATAGAAAAATATATATTATATATATAATATAATGCAATAATATATAGTTAAATTTAAAAATGTAAATATTAGTCAATGTACATCAATTATATGATAATGTGTTGGCACAAAATTTATTTTATTTATAGTTTAAATGATATACATAATTTGGATAATTTAAGTAATATATGTATTATTACAAATAATTGTAAAATTACTTTGTATTTTAATATATATGTACAATTACATCGCATTTAAAATGAATTATTAGGGTATCAACTTAAGATAGGCCACCCATCTGTCTTGAGGTAGATCCATAGCTTTAGATCTGATGATCACTCCTAAAATTAGATTCCCCTACATATCAGTTGGATGGTAAATCTCGAACCTCGTAGTTGCTCCACCATCTCGATGGTATGATTTAGGCCAGAGTGTGAATGTTCACATAAATCGGGGTTGTATTTATATTAAGTCAGGTTCTCATGGTAACACCCGAGTACAGAAAAGTATGGGGTGTTACATTATAGCATCTAAGTCTGGATGAATGCATGCAAATTATGCATTTTTTATGATTATCATGATATATCAGAGGTTTCTATACCTCTGGAACTTCTTTTTGTGCATAAACATTATTGATGTTTATAAGTTTGATGATTACAACTTTTTGTAAAGATTTTGACTGTGTACTGAAGCTGACATGAAAAATATTTGAAGATATACATATATGGAAGATTATCGAAAACTGGAGATAACTTGTCCCATCCTTCTTCTCGATAAGTGAATCGTTGAATCGAACGAGTCGTTGATATCATTGGAACCGCATCGATCCCATCGACGACCTCTCGAGAATCTAAAACATTGGGTCGATTGGTCTGCCCTCAAAGTCATAATCGATAATATCGATTAGGGTATATCGATATCATCGAAATCAAGTTCAATGATATCAATTGTTACCGCCCGATAAAAGGCAGACGAGCGGGAAATTTTGATTTCTTTACTCGAAGCTCGTTCTTCTCTCTATTGCTCGTCTTCCTCGGTCGTTTTATATGTTTTTCCATCTGTGAGCCTTCCAAGATCACCTAAATCTGGTAATTTCTTGCATATTCCCTTAATTTCTCAAGATTGCATCTTGTGTCTTTGGGTATTTCTAAATTATATAGAGAAGTTTTGTCTAGAAGATCATCAATTCATTTTCAACATCCTTCAATCTTCTATTAGATTCCACTCTCAGTCATCCCATTCTAAGTTGTAAACGTTCAATGGGGAAGGACAAAGGAAAAACTCATGTTTCCGGGGAATCCTCAAGATCCTCCAAACATAAAATCCTTGCACCTAAAGAAAGGGCAAAGGCGTCTGATCAAGGGACCCCAACATGTCAACGAAGTACCAAACAAACATCGCGTGGTGGGTAAAACATGCCGCACCTGTTCCTCCTCCTGTTGCATCCTACTCTAGCGAAATATACTAGAAGGAAGTTGGTTCATGAATGAAAAATTGACAGGGATTTCCTAAAACCCTACAACATGGAACCTTTGTTGGTTATAATATATTGGCTGTCTATACTCGATTTTGGTGGCCCATGAACCTATAACTTCTTTGCTTCCAGCCATCTCCTGTCGTAAAACCTCCTTCATCACTGCCTCTGTTGGGGATACAGATGTAGAAATTACCCCTGAAATTTATTGCAAGTATTTTTGGTCTCACTCTGTCTCCAGTTGGTCTCTCTATTTGGATCTTGAAAATCCAGTGACTTGGTCTATGATCACGTCGTTCCTATGCCAGGGTAGGGATATTCCTTGGTACCAGGGTAATGCATTAAAGGTAAAATTTATGGAACCCAAGTATCGAGTTCTGCATGGCATCTTCGCCACAAACGTGTACCCAAGAGGTACAAACCAAGCTAACCTTACAGGATTTATGGTATGATCATGTATTGTGTGGCAACTGGGATCAAGATATGTCTTCCCACTCTGATAATTCACCAGTTGGTGTACTCAATTCACATTTCTAGAGACGTCCATCTACCCTTCCCTCGGATTATTCACGTGCTACGTGATAAGATCGGTCTTCTGTTGACAAATGATCGGGAGCTACCCCTCCAACATTTCAACAAAATCAATATTAGAAAGATGGATTTAAAGTTTCATCGATATCCAGAAGATCAACCCAAGGAGGAGATTTGTGAAGAAGGTGAAATGGATGAAGGAGCTGCACAAGCAAAGGAGGAGCAACACAGGCCGAAGGAGATCTACTCGAATCGTAGCAAGCTCTGCCTCCATCCGACCCTGCGCAGGCCAAAAGATTCAAATTACATCAAGATCAGATTGGGACGACATTACAAGAAGTCACTCAGATGAAGGAAATGATAAATGAAAGGTTCACTGTCCTGGAAATATTGGTGGCAGGGGTGCAGCAATCGATGCAGCAACTGGTTGATCTGATAACATGCCGACGAGATGATACAACACGATCTTTATCAGCCCCTCCACCATAGTACCGATAGTCTTCGTGCCGTCACATACACCAGATACTCATCTCGGCGTATGGGCATGGATATCTTTTTGAATGCCTACGATCTTATGAGTGTATGTGATGGCTACCTAACAAGAAAAGTCTAACATTTATTTATTTTTTATTTTTTTGTGGTTTATGGATACCCTCTACATGAGGAAAACACTTGTATTTTGATGTGGCCATAGTTGGGCAAGAATTTTTGGTTTGATTACTGTTGGATTGGATGATGAAATACTGCCAAGCTTGGGCAGTTTTTATTGGGGATATTTTTTTTTAGTGGCTATATATATATATATATATATATATATATATATATATATATATATATATATATATATATATATATTTGCTGCCATGATTATCTAATCTCTATAGAATGTTGATATCAACTGTGATTGCTTTCTCCTGCATATTCCTTAACGGTTGCAAATTGGATTATGATTTCTTATCTTTATACTACTAATTTCTTTGCGAAATCACGACTCTCCTTTGCCCTGGTATGCATAAATGGTTTCCATGCAAATAGAGATGTCGTTATCTGTTATACATCTGTCTCTTACTGATTATGCATTTTAACGATGTATCTGGTATGTATGGTAATATCTGGATCTCTGTTGATTCTCCCATACCTTTATGCTTCAACTTTAGTCAACTAGTATTGCCCTTTGCTAATGACTGACAAAAAAGGGGAGAACAAATCCCACCACAGAAAAAATCGTGTGTATAAATGATGGTACAAGTGTTAGGGGGA
Organism: Magnolia changhungtana; assembly: GCA_030180095.1. Lineage (NCBI taxonomy): Eukaryota > Viridiplantae > Streptophyta > Magnoliopsida > Magnoliales > Magnoliaceae > Magnolia > Magnolia changhungtana. The sequence continues at coordinate 3,775,600 of JASAUF010000360.1, forward strand.
GCAACTGCATGAAGACAGGGAGAGCAGCTACATACTTAATGTGCTTAAACTTGCAGTAGCATTGTAAAATTGTGTAAAGAGTTATGTATACACAATTTAGGGTGTTGGTCTAGATGTTGTTTTAGGACTTCAGGTGTTTTGTCACGTAATTGACAAAGGGGGAGATCGAAAGTGCCCTAGTTTGTCAATTAGCGTGAGTGTTGAGTCAGCAAGGCAAGTGAGCCTCATATGAAAATCATTCAAGTGTCTGCCTCAACAGAATGTGTGCCCGAACTCATAAAAAGTAAACTTAGCCTCATATCCCATGTCCCAAAACACGAGGTATATAAAACCCTTAAAAATAGATAGAATAACTTAGGGTTTAAGGTGAGAAAACTATTTTGTAAAATCAGGAAAATCTCTAAGCTTTCTGCCTTTATCGATTTATCGATAAGTGGTTCGATGAAATCAAAATCTGTTGTTAATGTCCTCAAAACTCACTCGATATTATCGAAACGAGGACTTCAGATGTCCAACAACCACAATGAATCTTGGACTGAATTATCGATGAATCGATGACATGTTCGATATCATCGACTTTCGAATCTTGAGTTCATCGAGAAGGCTCGATAAACTCAACACTAGGTCAGTTGTATTCAATACGTAATTAAGGATAATTATGTGATTTTTGATATCTCGAAGAGGGCCTCAATATCCTCGAAATTCAAACCTCGATGATATCGACTGACCTTCGATGTATCAAATTGGGACAAAAATCTGACCAGTAAGCTTTCAAGTAAATTTATTTAAAAATCGAAGAGCACTTGATGATATTGATATTCAAATATTGATCATATCGAGACTAGGTCGATGTCATCGAAATAGGACACAAACTGTCCAGCAAGCTTATAGGAAAATTTCCTGAAAAGATCGATGAATCGACACTGTTATCGATATCATCGAAATTCAAAATCAGATGATATTGAGGGATGTTCGATCGTATCAATACTTGTTAAGTTTCAAAGGAAAGATTTCTCTTACATTTTTCAAATGTCGAGGAATCGAACCATGAGTCGATGAAATCAGAGTTCGAAATCCGATGACATCAAAGAATGTTCTATATCCTCGACCAGTTGGCAAAAAGGTTCAAAAGCGTTTGATAGATTAAGTTCGTGTCATCGAGCGGCCATTTGACGTTATCAAGAGTATATGCTCAATGATATTGAAGACTGCTCGATGATATCGAACTCTATAAAAAATATGACTGTTTTATTTTCATTGGAACTTTTTGCCTATTTAATGAGAACTTGCCTTTGGTTGTTTGTAGAGAAAATAGATAGAGCTTTTGAGTGTTTAATCCAGATCACATACCCTAAGCCTTTTTCTCTTATGGGAGTTCATCCTCCAATCCACCCCATCATTGATATTCAATAGAGTGGATTGGAGAATGAACTTCCGCATTCAAGGATCCTTCAGCTACCACCTTAATGGCAAATCATTGAGTTGGGTTACCTTGAATGCTTAGATGCTTGGAATCACTCCGTCTCTAAAATAGAAAAACATTTATTAGAGTAGGATTCCAACATAACCTTGACCTAACTCGTTGCTATACATCGGTGCATCATCAATGTTGCGGTTCTAGGGAGCTGAAGATTCTTCATCATCGAAGGAGGAGATCTTCATCAACGTGCTTAATGGGTCTCATCTACTTATTTGCAAGTCATTAGAGTTCAGAGACCTGTTTGATTATTCCTTTTGTAGGATTGGGTCAAAGGTGTTTCTCACCCCTTTCAAGTCCTCATAAGAGGCCTTCTACAGGAGAGTACGTGGGGGTGCTGTGTGTTGACCCTTACTCTGTGGAGAGTATAAACTTAGGTCTTTAACCTGTTTGGTCTAAAGCCTAGGTGCTGTGTGTTGACCTTTACTCTTGTGTAGGGCAGAAACTGTTAGGTTCCTTGTGAGGATCCTTGGCCTATGTGGCCTAAAATCAGGGTGTTGTGTGTTGACCCTTGCTCCTGTGTGGGGCATATACTTATGTTTTGTGGAGACATGTTAGGTACCTTGTGTAGGTCCTATAGTCAGCCTAGTATAGGTTGTACTGGTTTGAGGTGAACCTGATTTGAAACCTTCGTTAGTGAGATCCAGTACACTTATGGGTTGAGTGCGTCCGCCGGAAGTGGAGTAGACACGTAGTCGAACCACTATAAAAATGACTATGTTTGGGATTGCTATTTACTTTTACTACTTGTGTAATTTCTCTGAATGTTCTCATAATGCATGTTTACATGATTACCTAGAACAAATTAGAATCACATCTCACACACAGTCACATCCATCATGAACTATGTTATACACCTTGTTTATGTTTTAAATAGTCTTGTGATGAGATCCTTATTTGGCTTGGAAGCCATTAGAGTTACATTGAACAAATCCTGCAATTTGCATATTAGCTCAGGATAGGGTTGATAGGCTTTAAATCATCATAAAATTCTAAAAAGTTCTATTCACCCCCCTCTAGGACATCTTGACATATTCTCACTTCGACTAAAGCGGTCATTACCACAATTTCAGTATGAATTAGTACAATCCAACCAATATTAACACAATCCGACGTATATTAACACATGACAATTGAACACATGTATAATTTAATGCAATTCAATCTACATCAACATAATTCAATCTATATCAATACTTCCTAACATTCGATATCGAAGAGTTCTAATATTATGAGTTTCATATTACTCAAGTATTTCATCGAGCATATTATTCACCAACTAGCAAACAAATATAGTTAATTATCTAAAATGTTCGGTAGAAGCTTGAGGGTGGATTTTCACCTTAGAGCCGAAAATTCTCGATTTAGATGCAGCCATAACGTCGAAAATTAGAGAAAAATACTCTAAACCCTAATTCATAGGCAATTTCATAGTTAGTAATATGAATTCTAATATAATTAAATTTTAATTAAGAGTAAAAGGGTTTTACCTAACTTAGTTCGAGCAAACCCTAACTCGATTCGACGAGTTAGAGCCCGGAGTTGGCATACTACAACATCCACATAAGACCACGTCCAAATATGGCTTCCACAATAGCATGAGCCACTCCTAATCGATTGTTGAGATCCTAAGTCCTAGCATAAACAAACTCTAGATTTAGGGTTTCTGAGAAACGACGATAAATAAACGGGAGTTTCTAACCCTAATGGCTAAAAATGTAGGAAACGAAAGAAAGAAGTAGAAGGACAACTAGAGAACCTCTTACCTAACAAGGGGTACAAAACCTTATAAAAAATCATCATATTTTGGCTGTGAAAGACATGAAACTGAGTATAGAGGCAAGATCTTATAAGATTTAGTGAGTACAGTGATCAGACAGTGTAATCTGGCACCGGGCCCCACCATTTCTCTCATTCCTCTCTTCTTCTTTCTCTTATTTGCTAAGGAAAATTCGCATGGGGAGAGGGGGAAGCCAAATGAGGCCGTTTTATATAGTGTAAAAAGGGTTGCATTTGGCCCCCAAGGACCAGGGTTTTGGTGTATTGACCCTATGAGAGGGTGTTTCTAGCTTTTGGGGTTTAGTAGGAGGTGTACGGTTCAATCTATGTCATAAGATAGTTAACCCTAGAGATGATCTACGTATGGATATGATTGGTTTGTCATTTGGAAGTGACAATCAATGATCGGGGCTGTGACTATATAGATATGTGTAGGACATTACTTTAAGTTAGCATCATAAGTTGATTGCATCTAATGACTTAAAAGCCACAACTTAGGCCAAGAGTGAAAAATGGACATTTAAATTAAGTTTTCAACAGACTCTAAAGTTATTTACACATCTTATGCATTCACCTTGAAAGCCCAAGTTGAATGATTCGAGACGCAATGTCAGCTTGAAATCCCGCGATGTATTTTAAACTCGTTAAGATGAATATCTTCATAATTTCGAATTCAAGGGCCCAGTAATGAGCAATGAGATTTCTTAGGAATAACAACTAGAGTTTGGATTAGCTAGGTTCATAGCGCGACTTATTCATAATTAGTATAAACGATGATTCAGCTCTAATCACCTTAATCAAGAACCTTAATTCAACTATACTAAAAACTACCCGAATTATTATAATATACTAAAAATAGAAAATCATAATTTAATAACATAAAATGATTCCTAGTATGATTAGATACAATTCCTAAGAAGACACTGGATATAAAAACCCTAAAATGAAAAAGATATGTGCGGTCCATCGACAACGTGCAATTGAAAAAATTTTCAGTTTCAATAGGTCTATTGCTTGTAATATTTTTAGTAATTTTAGTTATTGAAATATTTTTATAGTTTTTTTAATAATTCATCATAAAGTCTACTATATCCTTACCAAATTTCATTTCATTTCAAGCTTTAAAAATATTCTAAAAATTTTAGAAGTACTAGCTACTTGAAATTAATGATTTTCAATATAGTTTTCAAAATGACCTAAAATTAACTTATATATATATATATATATATATATATATATATATATATATATATATATATATATATATATATAGAGAGAGAGAGAGAGAGAGAGAGAGAGAGAGAGAGAGAGAGAGAGTCATGCTCCCTTGCTCACGTGCGCACCTTTGTACACGTGTCATGGGTGTCTAATCTAAACGGTCCATGTGATATGGAATCCCATGAAACCCCATGTGACAAATTTTCACCCCGATCTAAAATTCTGGTGGGCCATAGCAAAGAGAAATGCAAATTAAGGGAGGAAACTATTTTCATTTTTCATGGCCCATCAAAGTTTTAGATTAACGAAAAACTTGGGCCCGGGGGGTTTCACGAGGTGCTGCTTCACATGAACGGTTCAGATTTTGGATTCCCATCATGTATGATGGGTTCTCAAAAAAGTTCGTACGTAGTACGTATGAACTAGTTCGCAGGTGAGCGTTTCTGTGTGTGTGTGTGTGTGTGTGTGTGTGTGTGTGTGTATATGTGTGTATATATATATATATAAATATAAAACTAGACTCATTAAGCTTAAATATGACTTTTGAATCACCTCAATTAGATTTGTAAGACAAAATATATGAAATTTTGAAGTTAGTGCACCGAAACTACTAATTATTGAACATTGTTGTAGTGCTAAATAGAGGGGTGGTGGGGGCACCACTACCTATTGTCCAATTTTGGAGGTGGAACTGCTATTTTGATGGTAGCACCGCTAGGGTCTGTCCCAAAACTTATTTTTTGGGCGATGGCACCACATCGCCAGGGTCAATACATGGTTTGTAAAATTTGACATTCCACTCTTTTGGGTAGTTTTGGTGTACCCAAAATCACTCATTTTGGTTACAAACACATGTGAACGCATCCACAAACATGCACTCATATCGAGAAATCAAAGATAACGTCCAATGACATCCAATTTTGAAGTTGGTGAAAATTTAGCGTGTTACATCCTATAAGTTTGGACCCACGGAGCTAGGCTGGGCCACCTGACTCAATGCAGATGCTACCATAAGGTTTTCCTATAAATATGGGATTGAGTTACTTATTAGTTTCTCCTAAAAACCCAACTCTAATTCTCTTATTAGAGAAACCCTAGAGAAATAATTCTTCAACTACTTTCTCTATTTTCCTGTAATAGTATCAAACCTATTCATCTGAAAGCCTTAGAGTTTGTCCAGTATTCTCTTATTATTTTGTGTTTAAGTCTCAGTATCTTTAGCCATTCCTTCCTCTTTTGGGCGATCTACAATATGATATGCATTTGCGGTGTAATATTTATCCAACTTTTTTTTTTTTTTTTTTTAAAAGTATTTTTGCTTCCACTTATAATTTTGAAAGTAACAATAATTGGTTAATTATAATTTATACAAATAAGCTCACACAAAAAATAGACACCTAGATTACCATCGATTTTGTGGGCCCTTATTTATATGGCCATGGACATCAACGAGGATGGCATTGGGATATGTAACCTTGTATCCAATGGTCCACTATGATCGTATGTAGTCATACTGGGGCCCACAAGAAAATTTCACCTTAAAAAGGTACTAAAAAAGTCATACGAAGGCAGGCACTTACACAGACAAACCGACTAAAATGTACCACCCATTGTCCTAAACCACAATTTAAAAATGAGAGTGGTTGAACAATCCTAGCCTGATTGGTGGACACTTCTTTATGTAAATAGGACCATTAGATATTTTTCACTTTTAAAGGTCCAATTAATGTGTACAAATTCAACACTGATTAAAAAAATGATCATTTTTGGTTGGTGATAAATCTAAATTGGAAAATCATAATTTTGGACAGTTCAATTTGACTTTAGTGTATGCCACGTATAAATTTCCGAGTAATTTCTAACTGGCTGCTTATCATCCATCACACATTGCCAGTGTATAATTTTATTTTTAATTTAATTTAATTTAATTTAATTTTATTTTATTTTTCATAATTGCCTGCTTATCGTCCATCACACTCTACCAGTGTATAAAAGTTATCTACGTACCTGCTTATCATTCATCACACTCTCTGCCGGTGTATAAAACTTCTTCTCTAATAGCAAACCTCTTGTTAATCCTCCAAGACACGTTCAAAGACACTCAGATTCTTCCAGCAACATAAAAGAGAAGTTAGACCAGTTTTTCTAGGCCCTTCCTAACTTTCCACACCTACCTCTCTCCCTCAACCCAAAGTTGTCCAGTAAGCATACAGAATCCGAGGTCTTTGTTTGATTTGCGAGGGAATTACAGCATAGTCAGTGAGAGTACGGTGATTCACAGTACACGCTCACCCACTATACTTTTTTTTTTTTTTTTTTTTTTTTTTTTTTTTTTTTTTTTTTTTTGGGGGGGGGGGGGGAAGGGTGGTTTTTTTTTTTTTTTTTTTTTTACACACGCACACGCACCCCACACACACGCACACACACCCCACACACGCATGCCGTGGGATTTTACCACCGGTGGGTACTCGAACCCTTGACCCGGTGTTGAAACTCCTGGGAGTCTACCACCCGGGGTTTGGTTTAGCTTGTTAGTACACACCCATGTCATACACACACTCCACATGTCATACACAGACTCCATGTTAGCCACCCCCACTAGGGATCCATACCAAGACCTCAAGTGTTGAAACGAGGTATCTCCACTATACACTTGATATGCACGTTCCTCAAGCCAAACTATCCAAATCATGGCTCCAGATTGTATGGTGTATATAACATGGAAAAAAAATTAAATAAATCTGAACCGTCCAATTGAAGGTCATTTGCTTGACAGGTTTAAGCATTTGACTATTCCATACGGTGGTCTCACCAAAGATGGTTAGCAATGTTTAGTCCAAGCGAATATAGGGTTACAGCTTGGATTTTGGTACATGCATGTTATGTTATGGTATGTTTTCACGTACTCATATGCATGAACGTGACTTGCCTGGAAGGCAGGGTTATGGGAATCTCTGTAATTCCACCCGCTGTGGGATCCACTGCGATGGTTGTGTTATATTACTCTGTCCATCTTTTATCAAGCTATTTTAGAAATAGGGCCGAAACATGATAGATATCCAAAATTTAAGTGGGCCATCACAACAAAGAGAGAGATGGAAACGTCTACCGTTGAAACCTTCTTAGGGTTGAACGTGATGTTTATATGCAATAATTCAATGCATGAATAAAGTGATTTCCATCTGGATGAAGAGAAATCACAAATGTCAGCATGATTCAGAACTTGGGTAGCCCCGAGAAGGTTTCAACCGTTAGTGTTTTCATCTCCACCGTCAGAAAACAGTGTGGCCCATTATGTTTGGGATCAGCACTCTTTAGGACTCATTTGAACGCACTTCCTTGGAAGGGGGGTTTACGAAAAATAAGGACTTAAGACTGCTTTTTCAATCGTCTCAGTTTTTGCTAAATCAATATTTTAACATCTATTTTGCCAAGCAAGAGATGAGATGGGCTTCGAAATTGCATCTAAATGCACAACAATGAATGCCGCTTAGATCAAAAGGCCTTCAGAGAATGCGTCCAAACATGGATAGACATCGAAACAGTTCTCTGTGAACCCACACCTATGTGTTTTATCCACGTGGTCTATCCATTTTGTCAGATGGACCAAAAAATGAGGCAGACCCAACAGGTGGACCACACCATGGGAAACAATGGTGATTGAATGCCAACCATTAAAAACTTTTTTGAGCCACAGAAGTTTTGGATTCAGCATGTATTTGTGTTTTCCCTTCGTTAAGTTATGTGTGACCTAATCAACTGGTTAAATGGAAAATAAATATTATGATGAGCCCTATGAAGTTTTTAATGGTGGACGTTCAATCACTACTATTTTCTCACGGTGTGTTCCACCTGAGATTTGGATCTGTCTCATTTTTGGGATCATGCCCTCAAATAATTATCCAAAAGGGATGAGCAGCGTGGATAATACACATATCATTATGGGGTCAACAGAGTACCATCCAGTAGCTATGTTGCTACTAGCAGTGTGAGTATGCAATCCATGTCCCGTCCAAACGGATGGATGGAGTGGGTACAACAAAGCATCACGGTGGGCCCCACAGCTTGGGTTTACAGTGGGCCTCCCTTGTATGGAAATGATACACCATACTCTCGCAGTGTAGGGTTTTATTCCTGCATGCAACATTCCTCTTTAGCATGCAAATAACTTTTAAAGGCAGTAAAAAGAGCCTCAAATCACAGTCATGAGACTGATGACCATATCTATTGATATTCATACGTCCACCGTCTTTTAATACGGCCCACCTTTGCCTACTGAAAGGTAGAAGCTTCCTCGAGAACCGCACGCGTGGAAGTGCGTAGTATTCCTTTCCCTTTATCTTTTTTGGACAAAGACCATGATGATGGCAGTTCACCACCAAGGGTACTGTGATACTTCAAAATGGTGGTGACTGATCCACCATCCACGTCCAGTGCATGTATGTAAGTTGATCCGAACCCTCGAAATTGTGGGCCGTTTCACTGATGGAACATAGGTCGAAACCACACTGATAAAAAAAATCAAACCATTTTTATCAGTGGCCTTCAGATGGATGGTTATAGTAAGATATCCAGTGGAGAATCAGATGCTGAAGATCCAACATCAGATCATTCTGTGATTTGGGCTATATTCCATCCACAAGTGGGGCCCAAGATATGGACAGTTTAGATTGATGTTCATGAATACTACATGCACTGTGGATGTGTCACTACCGTGTAGAAATGTTGGCTATCACCATAGTGTAGACCATCTTTCTTTCCCTTGTATGCGAACCCCCCTCTCTCTAGAGAGAGCTTTCTTGCCAACTTGCACCTCTAAATTTCCCTGCAACCGATAAAGGTCGTAGCACCACCATCTTTTCTCTACTACAAAAGAAAAACCCACCTTCTTCTTCCATAGGTATAATCATAGATACATGATTTAACAAGAAAGGCCCCTACTCTCCCTTAGAGAAATACTTTGATACTCTGGCCGGGTGTGAGAGATGATATGCACCTAGTTTGAAATTACTAAGAAATTGCATACGTGGCATATAATATAAGTAATTCAAACTAAACCGTAAAAAGTATAGGTACTAGTTTAGATGTATTGTGAAATTAAAATTACTTTTGCTTGGTGATTTAACTATTTATTAGACGATGGTTAAGAATGAAATATAACCAATGGCCTCATTTCAAAACAAGTGTCCACAAATCGAAGGTTAGGATTGTGCAACCAATCTATTTTCTAGAATGGAACTTAGCTATGGTCGATTCTACAATTTAGTTGGTTGAATTGTGCATTAATTGTCACTAGACAGGACTATTGATCGGCTTTGAAACCAGCTTCTGCAAAAGGCACGGAGTTAAATTCAGCTTTAAAAAGGTTACTAAGTAAAACGCGCGTTGCTGCTCATGTTTTTCTGCTGAAAATGACTATAAATTCAGGTGTGCTAGTGCGTTTTACTAATAGACCTGACTTTACTCTGCCCAAGTGCTTGCTGGCTAACTGAAAAAGCCCCTACCCCTATTGCATATTGGTGCTTACATATTTCAGCTGCTTGCCGCTTACTACTTTCAATCAAAAAAAGGAAGATTGAGCAAGGCAAGGGTGAAAGAAGTTGTCCCTCTTCTCTGCTAACCCGCCACTGAGCTGGCCACCGCATATGTAGAAAAAGTGAGAGTGGGAAAGGAAGAGCAATCATTTGACTTTGGCACATGAGATGACGGGTTTGGCTAGGTAATATAATGGAAATGTATCGGACTGTAAATCCTGGAATGACGGTTTGATCTCGCCCTTGGCCTCGAGGAGTGGCGAGCAGCACGAAATGTTGAATCAATCAAATGACATAGTATAAGGGGTCTTTCCTTTGTAAGAAATCCATATAAAAATGATTGAACTTCAAAAGAAATGCAACATTAAAATAAGCTTCAAGCGTTGGGGGGGGGGGCGCTTGTGGGGTGGCTATGTTTTCTCCTTTGTTTGCTGGCGCCTTATGAAGAAGCTGACTCACTTCGCTTTTGGAGCCCCTACAATGCCTTACATAATTGGGCATTGGCTCGCTTTGCAAAGCTTCACTCTGCTGCTTTTCAGCCTACGCTTGCTGCTCTAGCGAGCCGTCACAATTGATGAAGCAAAAAAAAAAAAAAAAGTGCATGTGTATCAAGCATCATACGCAGCTGGAGTATCAAACAAGTCTCCATGTACCTTATTCTTCTTCTAATATACAAGGAATATGGAATGCTCAAAAAGAAAAAGGAACACGGGATACTTCCTGTCGGGTCCCTTCCTCATGCAGAGAGAGAGAGAGAGAGTTTCCATCAATCTCTCCTGACCCAATTCCCAATAAGAGATTTTGATACATTTCATGGTTTTGCATGTCACAAAAGACCATTAGATTTGCATATTTTTATATAAGAATCATGAATGGTCCAACTCCCAAAGGTGTTTGCATGGAATGATGGGAGTAACTAACTAGTAGCAACTAACTTAAAAGCAACCCAAGAAAGTTCGCTGCATTGGGAAAAAATAACATCAAAACAGCAAGACCCACATGAACAGACATGACAATTTCTAAGTTGTAGAAGACTCACACGAACAAACATGGCAATTCCAAAGTAGTAGAAGACCCACATTTAGAAACTTGAGATCTTCCAATACAAATACAAGCTTTTCCTTCTGCGTGGATAGATTACAAAACATAAGATATGATATGCATGGGAGTAAGAAGTAGAACAAAAGAGAAAGAAACACATTCCTTATAGCAAGAAAGATTTTGAATTGCTAACTAACTATCTTGGAATTAGAGGAAACTTGAAAAAAAAAGTCCTTTGTCTCTAACATTAAGCAGGCTGAAGGTCAAATTTGATACATGGATGGTTACTTTTCATCCACAAGATAGATTTCTTGTGGGGTGTAAAGCACCACCCTTAATCATGGGACTAATCCTATCGACTGGAAGTGGGCCTCTCCGTGGCGATGGCCTTTCGAGCTTTGCTGGCACCTCAAATTTCTTTTCTTCCATGCCATCAGATAGATTCGGCTTCGTTTCATAAATATCTTCCATGGAATCCATATCACTGCTGCCGTCAATCACCGATTGTGAAATTTGAAGTTGGTCGCCTTTGAAAGCATCATCTTGAGAGCCTAGACACTCCACTGCTGTTCCTAATTCTTGCAAGCGGAGATCATCGGCCCAATTTAACGGGTTTTTGCCACTGCAACCATATGGACTGGCCCTCTTCTTCCCGATGGAAATGTTATCATTGCCTTGAAAAAATCCTTCAAGAGATGATCTATCAATTTGCTGTTGCATTTCAATTTGTTCTCCTCCGTATATGTGTAGGTCTTGCAGAGAAGGAAAATTAACAGTTGACCCCAAGTCCTTCATGACACCTATATCGACAGCAACTTGATTACCGATGCCCTTGTAGCTTCCCGGTGCCATGTTTTCGCTGGCAAGTGTCTGGCAAGCTTTCTCCAGTATAGTTTGCATATACTTGCCTTGAGCCTCAATCCTCAATTGAAGATGCTTTTGAACCTTCATCACCAAAACTCATGAAGACATTAGCCAAAATATACTCAAATCATGTAGAAAATTCAATTCAAACATGTGGTATGGTATGGGATTTTTTTTGGGTTTCACCTCTAGTTGCTCATGCAATCTCCTTTGGACTTCCATTTGCATCCTAATTGCTTCAGTGATTTGTACATTCCTACTAAATAATCAAACAAAATACAGAAACTAAACTCCCAATTCAAAATAATAATAATAATAATAATAATAATAATAATAATAATAATCAATAAAATCAAAGTTCAAGACTTTCGGCAACTGCAATTATGAAAAGTTACATACTCATTCATGCCTCGGCCGACTATCGCAGATGAGGAAGCGGCATTTCTGTGCAAATCCAATGCCGCAGCTGCCACGAATATTGAATTTTTTTATGATCACCTTCTGATACTAGCCAAAAGAAAATTACAATTACAAACACAAATAAAGTATGGATAATCACCTCTGCCAACCATACATGGGTGATCATTGAAATCTTTATGTGGTTGCTTCCCAAGTCTGAATTTCTATCAAAGAACATCACACCAAACAAGATATCAAGAGAGAGAAAAAACCCTAGAGAGAGAAGAAAACCCTAGATTAAAGAAAGCATAAAGAGATTGCAACAAGAAAGAAAAGCACTTGCACCATGCTGCATACATACTTGAAGGTGGCTCTTGAGGTGATATAAGGTGAGGCCCTTAACGCCCATGACTCTCATGATGGTTTTTGGTGTGGCCTCTACAAAATTAAAACATAGAGATGAAAATCATTTCATAGAAACATACAATATTTAGAAATGAAAACTAAGATTATAAAGAAAATATAGTATTTTATGATGATGGTGATGAGGAAGAAGAAGAGGAGGAGATGAATACTATCCGGCCCGCCAAGCTGGGTCACGGCGTCGACGAACCGTTCATGTAGTTCGACTGTCCATCGGAGGCGGGGCTTAGGATCTGTGGTGAGGACTAGGCCAGAATCACCTTGGACACACATATGCCTATCATGTGAATTCATAGTAGGAGGCTTCTTGGAATGGAACATTCTCTCTCAGCTGGTGTAGAGAGAATTGGATGAGATTCAATAATAAAAGCAAAGCATATATTGAGAATAGGGTGCGTTTTTGAAGAGGGAGCTCCCTCTCTCTCTCTCTCTCTCTCTCTCTCTCTCTCTCACAGAATGCCGTGGTGCAAATGCCACCCAAATCTTTTTTAAAAAAACCCACTGAGTACACAGGCCCTTCTTTGCCAAAAGATACAAGATACTCCCGGGACAGAGATTTCAAACGGTGGTAACTGGCCCATTTTACACTTAATCCAGACCGTCCACATCTGACTAACTTCTTTAGATGGTTCCTAAAATTACACTGATTGGAAGATCCTCAAAAACCCATTTTGTCTTTTGAATTTGGACTATAACTACTTTAACTTTAGCCGTCTACTTGATGGTCGCCGATTGGACGGTCAAGATCACACGGATGATGTTCCCATGTCTTTTTAAATGTTTATTCCCCTACCACGAGGAGCCTTTTAGTCAGAGGAGTGCATGAAGCGAATCCCGCGAGTAGATATTTAATAAGTGAATCGCGGTTCACATGCCAACCTGCCAGACTTGTACGATATCTAGGCGATGTGCTAATATATGGAGTTCTATGTGAATGTGGCCCTTCAAATATCCGTCCTGTTCTGATCATCAGGTGGGCCACATGTATAGAGCGGATGGTACTTTGATTATAGATCATTGGTGAATTTCATTCTGTCTGTCCATTTCTCTCATACACGTGTGTCCCATATGATTTACACATGTGGTGTGTCCTCAGTCGGTCCCACTGATCATACGGCTCTGTCTGACACGATTCAGCTGGTGCGAATCGCCGTAGTATTTCTCTTTTATCAAACGAGAGGCGGGATGAGAATTCGCTTTGCCTCTGTTGCGACACAGATTCCATGGTGTATCTCCGCCTACTGGGGTCCACATGATGAGTATTCCAATGATCAGAACGTTCATCTTGTATCGGTTACGAGAAAATTATTCCAGAGATTAATAACTGGTTTTTTCACAATGGAAGTAGATTAATTTAGAATAATGTAAAGAATATTTCAGTGGCTCTCACTCTAAAGATCTATATGTGGAGTTATCACTATTGGGGAACTATGGAAGCACACGTACATCAACCAAAAGTACTCTAATCACACCACCAAGTTAAAACACAGGCATGCCAACTGAACTTTACTTTAAAAAATCTTTGCGAAAAAAAAAAAAAAACCGCGACACAAAGCGACAAATGCACTATGAAACAAAAAATTACAAGAGAGGGAGATTATGGATTCGATCAAGCATCAAATCTCTCTCACAAGCCAAGCTATGCCGCATAAAATCATATCACAATCAAAATAGGAAACAAATCCCGCACTTACACAATTATGCGCTCGCACTTGATGGCACCTTCAATGGCATTAACAATTTGTCGATAGTATCGAACTTCTTCATTAGCATCGTGAAAACATCAAAACATTCCAATGATAAAACATGGATTTTCTGAATTTTTTCGATGGCATCAAGTGGTTTGTCAATGGCATCTATAGACCTGTTGTTTACAAATTTGAGACATCAACAACAATCTCCACCATGTCTTCAATCTTCAATCTTTACAGCTTATTTTCCATATCTCTAATTCTACCTTGCATCATAACTTTAACATCGCTTCTTGTGTACATTCCATCTTCCTTTAACGCCGTTTCCAAACTTAGAGAAGTTGTACAGAACCTGAACTTTTTTGTGGGAACCACCTTAGTGAGCATGTCAGCCGAATTCACGCTCATGTGAATTTCTCTAGAGTCACACCTCCTTTCACAAGTACCTATTGGATAAAGTGGTAATGCATATCAATATGTTTAGTACGTGAGTGATATTAAACATAAATTTTAACAAAACTGATCGCGCTTTCACTATCACAATTAACTGGCACGACCTCCTACTGAAGCCCCAACTGATTTATTATCCATCTCAATAAAAAACCTTCCTTAAACACTTCTGTTACTGTCATGTACTCCTGTGTACCTCGAATACATCGAAGTAGACATTTCACTACCTCCTAGTGTTGTTTGTGAGGTTTAGACATGTAGATGCTAGCAACACGTACCGTAAGTGGAATATTAAGTCTTGTACCGACCAAGGCATACATTAAGCTACCAACCACGTTTGAATAAAGCACATGAGACATATCCTGCTTTTCTTCATCGATTTTAGAATACTATTCTAAAGATAGCTTGAAGTAAGCCAGGTAAGGAATGCTAACCATCTTTCCCTTGTCCATCCCATACTTTATCAATACCTTTTTAAAGGTATTCCGCATGAGATAACTATAGCATACTTCTCTTATTGTCTAGTATATATTAATGCCGAGAACCTTTCTTCCAGCCCTTAGATCTTTCATTTTGAATATCTTTGATAATTGAGTATTCAGTAAGTCGATCTCATACATGCTATGATTGGCGAGAAGCATGTCATCAACTTACAAAACTAGGATAATGAATTTTCCATGACTCAATATCTTGTAACAAACACAATGATCATATTCACTCCTAGTAAATATCTAACTCACTATGAAAGAATCGAAATTTTTATACCACTTCCTATGCGACTATTTCAGGCCATACAACGATCTTTTCAACCTGGAAACATTGTTCTTTGCTAATTGTATTTTGTAACCTTCTAGTTACTTCATATAAATCTTTTCTTCCAATTCTTCATGCACAAAGGTAGTCTTCACATCCACATGCTCCAGCTCGATATCATATTGGGCAACTAGTGCCAACATGAATATGATAAATACCTGCTTTACTATATGCACGAATATCTTAATGAATTTGACACTTCTCTCCGAGCATATCCCTTCGCTACCAACGTTACCTTCTACGTATCATGTTTCTTTTTGAAGATCCACTTACACCCGATCGCTTTATGGCCGATGGGAAGCTCCCACGTCTTATTCTTGTACAAGGAGTCCATTTCATCATCTACCGTTGCTTTTCGCTTTTTGGCATCCTAATTATCAAGAGCCTCTTGAAAAGTAAACGGATATCCTTCATTTATAATGAGAGCAAATGTGATATTTAAGTCATCCTTGTATCTCGATGGTAACCTGCGATCCTTTGGCAAATTCTTTCTCACAAATGGCTGCTCCACCTGCTCCTATACCTCTATCTACGTATCTGTATCTATCTATGTCTCATCTCTGTCTAACTAAACGTCCACAACCAACTTTTCCAGTTCATCGTGCTCATCCTTACGAAATAATATCTTTCGTCAATTTTTTTTTTATCACAACAACGAATGATTTTCCTTGTGACTTGGTCATACAGCCTATACCCCTTCACACTACCACCATAGCTGATAAAAATGTATTTCTTAACTCTTTGGTAAGCTTATTTCTCTCAACTGACGGTAGATGAGAGTAAGCATCGCAATCAAATACATGCAAATTCAAGTAGTATACCTACTGACTACTCCACACATTCTCTGAAATTTCACATTGAATGGCCATAGAAGGGAACCGATTCACTAAGTAACAAGTCGTGTTAATGTCCTCTGTCCATAATTCCTTGCCCATCATTATTGATCATGCATCGGGCCCTCTCTGAGAGAGTCCGATTCATTTGCTCAACCACACCATTTTACTTTGGTGTAGGGGCACTATGTTATGCTTCATGATCCCTTCATCTTTGTAATATCAATTGAACTCCCGAAAAGTGAATCCCCACCATTATCTATCTTTAATACCTTCACCTTTTGCCCTATCTGTTTTTCTACTATCAAATTTCATTGCTTAAAATTGGTGAAAACATCGGATTTATTTTTCACAAAATAAACTCAGACTTTTCTAAAATAGTCGCCAATGAATGTGACAAACCATGATGACCTTCCATAAAAAATCACGGGCAATGGTCCCCATACATCAGAATGCATATAATCAAGAACACTCTTACAAATATGTTTACCAGACTTAAAAGAAAACCTTGAATATTTACCATATTACAATGTTCCATATATTAAAATCAATACCTTTAAAGACTAGAATTAAACAACGGTCAGAAAGTACCTTCATATCCTGCTCGCTTATGTGGCCCAAGCATGTATACGTGGAATCATATACAGACGCTGCAGCTCCACCTGATGAAGTGCTCCCTATTAAACTGTAAAGATTTTTATTCCATTGTGCCTTCATGACTATAAGTGCCCCATTTGAAACTTTAAGGACATGATCAAAACGAGTAAATATGCACTTAAGTGCCTCGAGTTATCCTAGAGATATCCGGCTCTTCCTTAAATTAGGAACGCGTCTCACCTTAGTCAAGCTGCGCTCTATGTCATAAAATATCTTAATGCATATCAATCCAACATCAACTATTTTATAGCAATTATCATTGTCCGTAAAGACTTGACCACCATCGCACTCACTATAATTGGTGAACCAACTCCGATGAGGGTCATGTGGTATAAATCCCCCATATCCAAAACACATTCTTTATCAAAGTATTTGGATTTTGATGCGATTAATACATCACTACCATTCATCTCCTCCCTGGATTCTGTTGTGGTGGCCTCCTTAGAAGAATTTTCTGAATATTCTTTTCTTGCCTTGAGATTTGTGCAATCCTTCTTCATGTGCCCAGATATCCCACAACTCAAACACTTCAACTTGCCTTTGCCCTTGTCCTTGGATTTGGACGTAGATCATGAAGATCCATTATCCCACTCAAGATTTCTCCCCCTCATAACTAGCACATCTGTAGAAGCACATACTTCACCACTTTTCTTTCTCATTGCCTTCGACTAAAGGGTTGAGATGACAGTATTGACACTAATGGTAGTTTTATTGGTGCACAACGAGTCCTTGAATGACTCATAAGAAGCTAGGAGAGAATTCAATGGGATGCATGTCTGATCCTTGTCTTTCATTATTTCCTCAATATCCAACAATTAACAAATCAACTTGTTGAAGTTACTAATGTGGACCTCAAAATCAGCCCCTTCTACCATCTTCAGATTGAACAACCGTAGCTTCAAGTACAAACAATTTTTAAGAATTTTCTTGGCATAGACATTCCCTAACTTCGCACATGTACTTGTTGCAATTTTCTCTCTTACGACTTATAGAGGACCTCACCCATTAAGCACAATTGGATAGATGTTTTTACTTTCTTATACATATTGTTCCATTCATCATCTGTCATAGATTTCAGTCACTTTTCAAGGAGAGCATCGTCCAATCCTTGCTGAACTAGGAGACCTGTCATCTTAACCTTCCACAGTTCAATTTACTTTTTTCAGAATATTTTTCAACATCGAACTTTAGATTAGAAGTCATTGATACTATGCTTTCAGATTCAATCTACTTCCCAATGTTATCTCTGATACCACTTCTTAGGGAACCACGAAAGCACATAGAGATGAATCAAGCAAAGTACTCCAATCGCACAACCAAGTTCAAACACAAACAAGTTGAATTTTACGTGAAAAAACTCTTGTGCGAAAAATCCATGACACAAAGCGATAGTAATGCATTATGAAAACAGAAAATTACAAGAGATAGAGATTACCGATTCGAACAATCCTCGAATCTCCCTCATAAGTCAAGATAAGCCCTTGAAACCCTTAGGAATGAATTTAGAAAACTCGGAACACCTCTCTTGCGACCTAAAACTTGATTACACCTGATATATATATATATATATATATATATATATATATATATATATATATATATATATATAGCATAAAATCATATCATAATCGGAATAGGAAATAAGTCCTGCACTTACGTAATTTCACGCGTGAGTTCGATGGCACCTTCGATGGGACTTCAATGGCATCGACAGTCCATCAATGGCATCAACAGTCCATCGATGGCATTGAACTTCTTCGATGACATCATGAAAACGTCAAAATGCCCCCGCGATAAAAATGGATTTTTAAAATTTTTCTGATGGCATCAACATCTCATCGATGTCATCGACAAACCCTGTTGTTTACAAATTTGAGAGATCAACAACAATCACTGATTTTTATTTATAGAAAAATGGTTTAATTATTATAGGGAAAAGAATATGAACATTTCAAATCATTGGAACATCTTAAGATGTGGGCCTTATTGGGTGGTGACATACGATGGAACCTAAATCATGACAGAGGCAAAATGAACTTGCAGCCATGCAATCATACTCTCAAAGAATCTTTATGTTATTCATTTATGGGGTCGAGTCTTGTACAACAATGTTCAGGATCTCAATTTGTATGAGTGGAGCCAATATTTCACAGATCCAAACCATTGATATTGTGGGCCATGATCATAATGCTGAGGAAATTAATCTTCCAATGAAAGGGTTCAAACCTCTCATTTAAAATGCAGTCAAGAAAGAGTACAATAATGTTTCCTATCTTCTACCATTGAAAGCTAATTTGGGGGACTATTTGCTAATGGGTCATCCATGATGGGTCCCATATTATCAACGTTCCAGATCACTGAATCATGATCCAACTTGTACGAAACTAAAAGGAACGTATCGTACACACCTTGACTTGAGCATCGCATACATCTGGTTGGTCACATTCTACACCCTTGCATTATCACATAACTCTCTTCTCAATCCTATTTAAGTGGGAACTGACCTCTAATGGGTTATCTCAAATTTGGTTGGGCATGTTAGGAGTATGCACTGGGCGTGTCAATACTAAATATGGTTCTAACCAAACTAAATGCCTATAACTATAGGGTACTAAAATCAACGAAGAGATTGAAGTTTCTACAATTTGGTTTTTTATTCAGCCATCGATCCTGAAAGATCAAGTAATATGTGAGCAAAAGAATTTATTTTTCCAATGAATTCTCTTTTTACTTTTAGACAAAAGACTTTTAATTGAGTCTATAAGAATAGCCATATGAGGTCTGAAGTTGAAAGTGCTTTATTAATATTAATAAGGAATTCTTAAAATCAACTTTGATAGATACAACTATTTGTTCATCGGTTGATAGGAAACTAAGCTTTTGGTGAGACAGGCATAATCTAGGATGGCTGTCCGTTCATTACCTGGCAAGATGTCGAGTTTCATGGAAAAATAGTTATCAAGTAGGAAATGGTCATTTATTTGTCACCTAGCAAGGATCAAACTTCATGGTGAGATGGCCAATGGTGGGAATATCTTCGACAATTTATTCAAGGATCTAGTCAGGAGACTAGGCACGTAGCGAAAAAGCTGGTGGGAAGACGGTGTGGTCAAAGCACATAGAGAGATGGTTGATGGTTCAATTCTCTATTCATCACTTTAGTCAAGGGATATAGGCTTCATAGCAAGACAATCGATGAAATCACCTAGCACATAGCAGAAAAATCTCGTAATCTTCTATTTGAGTGAACGATATGTTTGTGAACATAGGGTGGATAGATAAGTAATCTAATCATATCGTGCTTTTTACAGTATTGCGCTGGCTAGTAGTGGAATAGTTAGACTAAAACTAAACCAATAACATGCATGAGGGACGAAGGATAAGAAATATTAAGCTATAGAGCAGACTTATGTTGATTGGCATGTGCCCAAAGCTCTTCGCTTTTAACTTTATTTATAGATATTGGAAGGGTGGTTGGAAAATGATCTTTATAATTAATTTCCATTATCCTTAATCAACTAGCCAATTAGCAAATGTGGTCAATTACATTCCATCTTTAGTATTGCTTTGCATAATCAATTAGTCACTTAGCAAGCATGATCAATTATATTATGTCACGTGTACTGTTAAATATTATCATCATCTAGCCATGCGACCATGCACACAATTTCAAACATTTATAATAATTATGCTTGTTCATGTCTTGCCATGTGTAAATGGCAATTATTTTTCTCTTAAAAAAGATATGCTAGAGAGTTATTTTTGTAATCATTACTCCACAATCTCTACCCATGATAGGCACATTTTTAGCTTTATTTATATGACAATTACGTACTTTTATTTATCTGATCATGCGACAACCATCTTCGCTCCTCACAATATTCCTTTCTCAAATTGTGTTGACCATCGTTAGTCGTTAACGCCCCGTTAATATTTTAACAACTGATTCCATCATTTTAATAGTTGCAAAGATTTGCTTTTTCATCTTAAATAAGATAGTGTTGCCCCATTAAGCCTTTTGTCTCCTCAGCCATATGATCTGACAACGTCAGATTGGGTACAATGTGAAAAAGTTTCCAGACTGTCCATATAGTGGTAGCTATGGCAGGTGACCAACTATACAAAAATGATATTAAAAAAAAAAAGAAAAGAAAAGGAAAAATTAGAGGCCAATTTCCCATTATCTCCTTTATACTTATCCTTTTCTGTCCAGATCCAACTAAGGTATGAATAAATTAAATTGATTGTAATATCCCTTGATTACGACCCCTTCCTATTTCCATTCAATGAAATATACGCAAAAAATTTAAAAATCTATCTCTTTAATTGACTTTTTCTCATGATATTAAAGTAGAGATCTATTGCATAGTCGTTTTTTTTTTTTTTTTTTTTTTTTTTTTGGTCGTGGCTAGAGTTGGGCATTGAGTCAAGTCGGACCGAGTTAGGGTTGACCCAACTCGATCTGGTCTTAAAAAAGGCCTAACCCGAACTTGATTCAACCCGCGATAACAAGTCTAGCATGCCTAAATCGAATCGAGTCCGGCTTTGGGTTGGACTGATTCAAACCAAGTTTGACCCGGTCAGAAATACAGAGTCAGATCGAGTTGGCACTGAGTCGATCGAGTTATCGGGCTGGGTTATAAAAATCAGACAGGTCTACGACTCGGGTGGGCCACACCACATGAAAGATAGAAAAGGTGGGCCACACCATCTATCTGATTGCCCCACAGTGATGTTTACTCAGTACGCAGTCGGCTTCCATCTGGGTCATGGTCCATTCATGGTAAATCGCAATAGAACAATGGTCAGGATAGAATCCTATGATCGAACAACTCTTGCCTGCCATCCTCTTAACGTTTAATAAAAAAACTTTAAAAAAATTTAGACGCACTTGATGGGCCGCTGGCTACCCCTTGCCGAGAGTGGAAAGGAGAGAGAGAGAGAGAGAGAGAGAGAGAGAGAGAGAGAGAGAGAGAGAGAGAGAGAGAGAGAGAGAGAGAGAGAGAAGGAGGAGGAGGTCAGAGGGTTGTTGCCGCCTGTCGGACGGGACGAGATGGCCAATGGGTGTCGGACGGGAAGGGGTTGGGGTTTTTTGGATCGAGGCGGTGGCGGGTAGGGTAGAGAGGAATTATGTTTTTTTTTATAATATATATATATATACCCTACCGACAACCTGAGTTAAGTCGAGTTTCAGATCGGGTCGAGTCTGACGGATCGAGTTTCGGGTTAAGTTACTGGGTAACTCAAACTCAACTCAATTTGAGTTCAGATTAGAAGAAGCCTACTCAATTCGAACTGACTCACCCATTCGGTTCGGGTGAGTCAGGTCCAAACGAGTTCGTCGAGTCGAGTTAGTCAAGTCAGTTCATGCCCAGCTCTAGTTGTGGCACATTATGAAAATGCTAGCCTAACCTTACTGTAATTCGTTATTTGTAATTCATTGGATAACAATCAATGCAAAACATGGCACGGATACATTCCTAGCGTGGTTGGACTAAAAGAAGGTGGACCGTAAATAGATCATAATTTTTTATCCGGGTATTGTTACAGGGCGCATAACCTATTAATCTTTACTTAAACGGGTCATCCGAGGTGAACCAGCCCACGAGATGGGTCATGTCTGTCCGTTTAGTTAGAAAACGTACACTTTCAGCTCAAAAATGAAATTTTAAGGAAAATTTACTATTTTTAGTAATTCTGAATTTTTAATATTTTCTTACTTTTAGAGTTTTAGATTTTCTTCTTTTTTTAGAAACAACTTGATAATTATGAATTTTTAGTTTTTTTTTCTATATAATTAATGGTGTAACAGGAACACATTAGACAATTCATTAATCAATTTACAAATTTTCATGAATATTATTTATATTTTCTTATTTTTTCCTCTTGGATCCGAGAAGTCTCTGTGAGGAGTCTAGAGAAGCTTCATGGATATGAAGTAGTTATCCTTGAGGAAGACGGTGATCGACCTTATCACGTTCTTCCCTGCGTCAATTGGTATCAGAGCAAGGACTCCCCTCAGACCGATGGCAAACAACGAAATTATGGACCAAAATCCTATGGACAGTGATCTAATGATGTGTTATCTTTTAGAAAGAATGAAAGCTTTCCACCAGGAGAGTCATTTAACCATGAAAGGGCTACAGGCAACCATCAACCATATTGCGGATGCGCTAATTCTACCCTAAGCCCAAGGCGATGCTCAATCACCCGTGGTAGATGTATGACATAACACCGATTTCCCTAGAGCACCACCTAATGATGGTGAATCGTAGGTCACTATTTTAATTGTGAAAAAGTCATTGTACATGCCAAAGGTAGAGATGAATTTACAGCGACACAACATTTTTTGAACAAGGTGCACTGTAAACTAAAAAGTCTATAATGTGATCATTAATGTCAGGAGCAGTGAGATCTCATGTCAAAAATAATAGTGGAAGAGCTGCAACTAAAAATAGAAAGGCACCCATCTCTGTACATGATTGGATGGATTAAGGAGGTCAACAAAACAAAAGTAACTGAACAATCCGCTGTCTCGTTTCAATTGGTAAAAATTATAAGGATAAAGTACTTTGTGACGTAATCGACATGGAAGCTTGTCATATGTTACTTGGTCAACCATGGTAAAATAATATTGATGCTACGCATAAAGATCGGGATAACGTATTTATATTTATTAAAGACGGTAGAAAGATTATCCCCATCCCTATGGGAATGAAACACCAACCCAAGACTTCTAAAGTTGAAGAATAATCTATCATACCCAAACATGATTTCGTTAAACAATCTAAAAAGACGGGAGATATAGATGCATTATTTAAAAAGAAAAATTATATGGAGCATGTAAACATCCCAAAGGATTTGAAACTAGTATTGTAGGAGTTCAAGGTGATTGTGCTCGATGAACTTCTTAATAAATTGCCTCTTGTACAAGATATACAAAACAACATTAATCTTGTCTTAGGGTATAACGCCCTAAAAATCGGGGGTCGAGTAGCAACTCAACTCCCGAGTTCCATGTAGCATCTCGAAAAATCGAGGGTCGAGTAGTAACTCAACTCTCGAGTTCCAGAACATCACCTATGCAACATAAATAATGATGATTAAATGTTGTCTATGTTAGTACAATAAACATGAGTAAGATTCTACCAAAATAGTAATTCATACTCCAGGTCCATGTATAAAGCGTAGTGAAAGACTGAAAGGTATATATAGATACATATAAAACAAAACATTCTCGATCTCCAGAGTATGAACACTAACTGAGTCACCGTATCTATATATATATATATATGTTGGTTCTGAATCAAAATGTCAAAATAGTACAACTGAATTTATCAACCCTGTAGCCCTATAGCACTGGACAGACCTATGCAAAGCCTCCAGTGAACTGCATGTAGGAGAACTCCTCCTAATCATCATAGAAGTCGGGCTCAGTCTCCTGTGCTCCAGTGATACCTGCATCTGATACAGGGTCTGGTGGGTGTTTTAAAACACCGTCCCATAACGTGGGAGTGAGTAGCTAACTTAGTGGAACAATAAAGCATAGGTTAACATGTTATCAATACAGTCAAGCAGTAATGATAAAGTAATATAATTAAACACTCCTAACTACTCTTATTAATGCAAGTATGAATGCAGTCATGATGGATGCCCTCACCACTCCCTCCCTCGTGCGATACCATCTTACGTTCGTAGTATGCTTTCATCCCTCAGTGCTCCACATCTTCCAGACACATGCAATGCATGATGAGCATGATTACCGAGTTTTTATTAGTCCATTTCAAACAGCAGGATTGGAAAACTAAGGTACCTCCCTTGTATCATTCCCAAACATGATCCATTATAGGGTCGTCAGTCCTAGTTAATCTCAGACGATGGTATGTTTTCTAGATTACTGCAAAGGCTGTCAGGGCTATTACGCACAAAGGTTACACCACTCCCCCATCTCCTCTTTAATGATTCATCCCTATACAGAAACATGCCTAGTTCATACTCCATACACCACGACAAAACTCTAAGGTTCACCACAATTTCAGAGTATGCTCGAGGTCACTCCACTAACGTCCTACCAACTGGCAGTCTATTTTCAAAGCCCGATCAGTCCACTTATTGACAATAGGACTCAGATGTAACCCGGCTGGGGACCACAGCCAGGCTATGCCAGTGTAAGCCGACAACTCGAATATAGTGTCCCATACCACCATAATCAGCTCACGAGTTTGGTTGCTCAATGGTTACTACGGGGAGGCACGTGGCCCCAGCGTAGGCCGACAGCTCAACCACGGTGTCCCATACCACCATGCCCGGCTCATGAGTCTTAGCGGATCGAGGTACCATAGTTAACAGGATTTCACTAGTAAGTTTGGTACCTTAGGTTCAAGCAGTAGTGACCAAACATGGTGAACATACATTAGACATATCAGGTTACATGACGAGCCTGACTAGCTCAAGCGCACAATCAATTGGACGACATGAAGTGCATAAGCACTTAGTGTGGCCTAACCACTGTCGCCAACTGACGTACGACTTGGGTTCGTCAAACACATCTTACGTGGCGACATGAAACTCAACCATGATCTCAAGTCTAATACCGACTGTCTGGACTATAGACATAGTCCCAAACTCAATCAAACCTTATTAGTAGCATGTGGAGTAAAGCATGATAAACAAGTAATTCAAGCATGTTAGTAAGCATGTCATAAAGCATGTTATAAAGCACTACATAAATAGGAATACTAACACATATATTACACAAGTAAGCGGTTTAAGTAAACAACCTCATAAAAGAAATTATACATGTCTCTAAGGTAGTTGAGAATCCCATCTCAATACCCTCCTAAGGCATCAACATCCAAACATTTTACTCATACAAGCATTTTCACAAACACTTAACATACACTATTTCAACATACTTAGTGTATGTTAGCAAACATGTATTAGGGCGAGTCCTTTCGCCAAGCAAGTATTTTATGCATATATAATATATTTATATAACAAATAATCATGGCAGACACATCTCTAAAATATATACGTATACGGCACTTTCTACAATACAGTATTTCTACATATATAGTGTATATTAGTAAAACATGTATTTGAGTGAATCCTTTCGCCAAATAAGTATTTTATCCATACATCGTATATTCATACAACAATTAATCATGTTAAATACATTTCCAAAAAATATACGTATACGGTATTTTCTACGAATACCTAGAATATGTAAAATTCCATATTCTACAACTTTAATCGAAACAGAAATCGGAAAGCACTTTGTACATGTACAATTGCATGCAGATCATGAATATATCATTATCTGACATTGAAACCATTGAAAATCATAACCTATACATCTAAAGTCCTCACCTTATACCGTAGAATCACAACAGATCAGCTAGGTTTGCCAAGCTTCTGTATCTGGCAGTTTGGTAGCCTAAAGAATGAAATAGGTTGGCTATTTCATAACCTACAACCTACACACCCCAAAACAGATTTAGGGTTAGGGTTTCTTACCTAGAAATGTCGCTGAAATCGCAGGGAAAGCGATAAGAATAAGGTGGTTAAGCACCTAAGGCAGCAAGAAGAAAAGGAAGGAAGGATCTCCCACAACTCTCCCACTTTCTCTCTCTTTTCTCTCTTCTCTCTCTAGGGTTTGTCTTAAATTCGTATGGCTATGAGAGAGAGGGTTTTAAGGTCCTTATATAGCTTAAAAAGTCTCCAAAATAGACTTAAGGTCAAGGTATACTTGGGTTATAACCAAAGCGGATTTGTTTCAGCTCAACGAAGGACTTCTGGCTGGCCTCCTTGAGCCAAAGGTCGGACTTAAGCTCATCAACCTTGGATCTACGTGGAGTTAAGTTTTCATTTCAGTCGGATTCCTAGATCACACGTGGCGGACCAGTTTCAGTTCAACGGTCAGCGGGTCTTGATCCGAAATTCTAAGTACATGTATATGTTTATGAAAATTTTCCTGATCCGAGGGTGTATTTGGGTCAGATTCTGATGGTCTGATTGCTTACAAATTAACCGCAAGTATCAAGTCTTAGATCACTATTCCAGATATTTATTTTGTAAAGGAAACAAGTATTTTCACACTCTCCCGCTCCGGACTCAAGCGAACAGCCATGCGACACTGCCTGGATTTGATTTCTGAGAAGGTTGTCAAGCCCAGCAAGGCGGTCCTGATTCCTTAACTTTGTGTTAATCGGACTTCCGACGTGCGGTCCAGATCTGATACGGAGTTTCGGGATGCTCCCGAGAGCAGCCGGATAATGAGATTGATCCTAGACTTTAGGGTAACCTAGCATCAATGATTATACGAGTTTTGGTCTACAGATCGTATTTAAAGCAATTCTAGCGGATTTCGTAGCTAATCTAGTTTAGCACTTAGTTAACTTTGTCAAATTTCTAAAGGATTTAGTCCTATAAGATTTCTGTCTGAGGTGGTACTTAGTCCTTCATAGTTTGTATATAAGGTGATCCAAGTTATACTAAGCTAGTTTAAGATAATGCCTAGGGTGAAAGTACTTAGGAAAAATTGAAAGATTAAGGTGGTGCAGGGTGGGATTTATGAAGGAAATGGGTTCAAAAACAGTTTTAGACTTTGGGATTGAGTTCTGACAGGTTAATAAGGTGTCAGGGGCGACCCATTGCCTAAGGACGTCTAATTCTAGGTTGAGAAAAATCTGGGCTGTTACATTCCAAAACGTCACTTATGTAACATATATGCTTATGATTGAATGTTGTCAGTGTTAGTGCGTTAATCATGAGTGAGATTATACCAAAACAGTAATTCATACTCCAGATCAATTAATATAACGCAAGTGGAAGACTAAAAGATGTGTATATAGACGTGTATAAGCCAAAAGTTCATGATCGGTCTCCAGAGTATGAATACATCACTGAGTCTCCATATACATGTAATAGTTCAAAAATCAAAATGTCAAAAAAATAGTTCAACTACAATAATAAGCCCTGTAGCCCCGTCGATCTGGACGGCCTAAGCGAAACCGCTGAAGAACTGCATATACAAGAACTCGTCCTGATCGTCATAGTAATCAGGCTCCGCCTCCTGAGTCGCATCGTCATCTGCAACTAAGACAGGGTCTGGTGGGTGTTTAGAATAACGTCCCAGAACGTGGGAGTGAGTGATCAACTCAGTGGAATCATAGAGCAAAGATTAACATGTTATCAATTTAATCAAGCAGTAATGATAAAGCAGACATATCAAACATTCCTAGATACTCTTAATAATGCAATGATGAATGTATTCATGATGCATGCCCTCGCCTACACTCCCTTGTGCGATACCATCTTACGGTCACAGTATGCTTTCTTCCCTCTGTGCTCTTCAACCCAGGGCACATGCAGTGTGATGTTATGAGCGTGATTACCGAGTTATTATTAGTTCCTTTCATACAACAGGATTGGGAATCTAAGGTACCTCCCTTACATCATTTCCAAATAAGGATCCATTCTAAGGTCGTCAGTCCTAGTAAATCTCAGACGATGTTACAATTTTAGGTCCCTGCAAAGGACTCGTCACCTGATCAGTGTAGGCCTAGTTTATACTCTAAATGTTACGGAAGGCTTGTCGCCTATACATAGACTTAGAGTACGCTCGAGGTCACTACAAAGGACTCGTCACCTGATTAGTGTAGGCCGACAGCTCGAATACAGTGTCCTATACCACCGTATTCGGCTCACCAGTCTGTGTTGCTCACTGGTCACTACGGGGAGGCTCATCGCCCCAGCGTAAGCCGACAGCTCGACCACGGTGTCCCTTACCACCATGTCCGGCTCATGAGTCTTAGTGGATCGAGGTACCAAGGTTAAACGGGATTTCACTGGTGAGTTTGGTACCTTAGGTTCAGACAGTGACGTCCAGACATGATGAACACACATCGGGTCAATCGAGTTACTTGACGAGCTCGACTAGCCCAAGCGCATGACAAGTTGAATGACATGAAGTGCGTAAGCACTCCGTGTGGCCTGACCACTGTCGCCAACCGAAGTACAGCCTAGATTCGCCAAGCACGTCTTGTGTGGTGAAACAACCTCAACCACCTAATCAGGGTCGATTACCAATTGCCTGGACTATATCATAGTCCCAAACTTATCCAATTTCAGCAAGTAATCATATGAGACAACAAAGCAGTAATGAACAAATAATTCAATTCTACATGGGCATGTTGTGAAGTACAACTCAAACATGATTTCACACACATTCATTCTGTAAACAAAACAGACATCATAATGTAAACATACATGAAGGAATTCATACACATAATTAAGGTAAACGAGAAGTATATCTCAATCCTCATACAAGTTATTCCTTAGTAACAACTAGCTTACTTAGACATTTCTACAATCACTTAGACTACACACATCTTCATACATGTTGTATGTTGGTTATACACGCATTAGGCTAAATCCTTTTACTAGGGAGTTGCCCCGTATACTACATGCATATACCCAAAATGGATAATCATGGCATACACGACTCTGGGTTCCATACTCATTTAATCATTTCCACAAACACGTGGGCTACACGCTTTAACATATATAGCGTATATTGGCCGTGGCGTGATTTAGGGCAAGTCCTTTCGCTAGGGAGTTGTCGCATACATAACAAGCATATAGTCACGGTAGATAATTATGTTAGACACAAATGTAAATTCTATACGTATTCAAACATTTCAATACGTACATAGAATAGACTATATTCAACATAGCTCATATATAATTGTAAAGCGAAACAAACAACACATTTTGCATATGAAATAGCATCCATGTCAAGAATAAATCATTAACCGATATTGAAAGACTTGAAAACCATAACTTATACGTCTATAGTCCGCACCTTACGCCGTAGAAGCTAACAAATTCGATAGAGACACTAAGTCTTTGTCAACGATGGAATGACAACCTATAGCATGAGTTGAGTCAGCTATTTCACTACTAGCGACAATTGAAACCCTAGAACAGATTAGGGTTAGATTTTCTTACCTAAGAACGAAGTCAAAATCGCCGGAATGGCGATTTGGTAGTGATGGATAGGCACGTAGAGTAGCAGGGATCGAATCCCAGGAGTGACTCCAACTTCTCTCTCACTTTCTCTCTCTTTACTCACTTCTCTCTCCTAGGGTTTTTTCCAAATTCGTATGGAGTGAATGAGAGAGAGTTTAAGGTCCTTATATAGGCCTAAAACTGATGGAAATGGCCCCAAGGCCAAGGTATACTTAGGTTATAGCCAAAGGAGGCTTGTTCCGATCCAACGGAGCACTTCTGGAGGCCCTCTTTCTATGTGCGGTCAGACTTAAGCTCCCTGACTATGGAACTAGGTCGAGTTAAGTTTTCAGTCTGATCGGATTTACAGATCGACTGCGGTGGACCAGTTTCCGTTCAACGGTCACCGAAACTCGTTCAGGGCTGTAAGTACACTGCCATGTGTGGAAAATTTCTCCTGATCCGAGGGTGTATTTGGGTCAGATTCTGACGGTCTGAATTCATATATTTAGCCCCCAAGTGACAAGTCTCAGATTTTCTTAAGTTTGAGTTTAATTCTAAATATATTTGCGTTTCTCACACACTTTGCTCCAGGCTCAAGCGAATAGCTTCGGGATACTATCTGGACCTGATTTCCGAGGTGGTGGTAAAGTCCAACAAGGCAGTCTTAATTATATAATTTCGTAGTAATCGGACTTTTGACGTGAGGTCCAGGTTGGATACGGAGTTTCGTGATGCTCCAGAGAGCAACTGGGTAATGAGATTGATCCTAGATTATATGGTAATGTAGCGTCGATGATTCTACAAGTTTCAGGTCTTACAGTTCGTATTTAAAGTGATTAGTACTAATTTCACAAGCAAACTAGTTTAGCACTAGCTAATACTCACCTAATTTCTAAAAGATTTAGTCCTGTGTAATTTCTGCCTGAGGTGGTACTCGGGCCTTTGTAGTTTGTATAGAAGGTGATTCAAGCTATTAATACTTAATTAAATTACGCCCTAATCATGGCAAAATAAGGTCCTAGGGCAGTTCTACATCCAAGGACGTCCATTGCCAAGTTAGGAAAAATCCGGGGTGTTACAATCTACCCCCTTTAAAAATAATTTCATCCCCGAAATTGGCTAAGGGTAATGAGTAAAGATTTTATTATTTCTTTTGCCTAAGTTTTATTGACTTCAAGTTTATATGTATGATAGGTGTATACTATCTATGGTAGTCTGGATCATTTTAGTCTACGTCCCTTGAAACTTTTTCGCCCTACAATTGGCTAAGGCTTCTATTGGGTTCGTATCTAACGAGCACATTTGTGGACACATTGACCTCAGCTATTGCAATTTAGCTGTACCCATTGTTACACCTATTCTTTAATATGAATTGGTTTAACACTTGAACCCTAATTACTTTCCTTTAAAGACTTCATTATTGACATTTTAATGAAGATTTAGATCCTATTTAAGGACCTAACCTTACGTATAACCCGGATCAATTTTCTTCGATCCTGTGCCAGTGCGGCAGGGGTCCACCATGCTTCCGCTACACCACTTTGATCCAATGGATGTATAAACTGACTTAACTAGATTAGGCTCATAATGTTCTACCCCCCTTAAAAATAATTTCTACTCTTCAAGCTCAAGAATCTATATCCTGATCCGTATGTCAGAACAAGGTGTAATTTGGGACCTATCCTCGACACGAAATGGGAAACGATCTCTCAATACATTAGTCTTCCTTTCAGCGATGAGGTGGACTATGGCATTGGTACCTATGATTATAGAAAGGAGCTAAAATTATGTGTGTTGAGGTTGATTTCTGGGACGGATGTGAGTTTGTGGTAAGATGCCTACTTCTACCAAAGGACTTTTGCCATGGTCCCGACTTACCTTCTTTAATCATGTCCAGTTTAATACTTGAAGATAGTCTATACATTATTAGTACATAAGGAATTTGGGCAAAATAGGTTAACGGGCAGACTATCTTTCTAAGTTCACATGCACAATGTGGACGCCAGAATGGTCTATTACTCGGGACCTGATTCCTAACTGTTTGTTGCCCATTTGAGAAATTTCACCTAAAAAGAATAATCTCTATTGACTATATGTTCTTAGCACTTCTTAAAGGTGAAGTAATTAGACTTTTGATTGTAAGTGGTTGGGCTAACACGGAAGGAAAGTTGTGTAGTGGGTCTGAGCCGGATACATAGACCTTCTGCCTCGCGAGGGCAGAAAATTTGTCGTATTAGTTCTTAATCCTAATTGATCCCGACCTTTTGCTTGATCAGAGCATAAAATTTATTGGTAACTACCAAGATTGAGAATTCAATTCAAACCGCGAATACCTCGCTTATATATAGTTCTCTACTCTGTGTTCCCGTTTGTAATAAGTCTTTGGGAATGTAATTCTAAGGGGTGTATTGATTTGACCTAACATTAATTCCAATGGATATATAAGTTTTCTTTGAGCGTAAATGGTTTCTACGTCAAATAAGCTTCCTAAAAGTTATTAAAGAAGCCTATAAGTATTAAGGGGATTCAACGAAAGAATGAGCTTTCACTCCAACCTAATCAAGCTGACTAACTAAGTTTATCGGTCTTTGACATTCCCTAGTGTAACTAGTAGCCCAGTCATAATTTTAGGAGTAGCAGTAATCCAATAGCTTATGGGCTAGATGATTTCATATTATTTTATAGTCTACGCTCATACGCTAGATGATTTTATACCATTTCTAATATAAGAAAATATTTTTATTGCTTAGGGTCAAAAGTTGTCTGATTAGAATTGAGTTGCTCGAACTTGAATTTAACTATGCTCGAGCACTTCACATATGCTTATACCAGCTAAGGAGGTCCTAGGATTCATGTTATTAGTTTATTGGGTTTCCTATACTGTCAGGTCTTTCAAAATCTAGGAGCACCACTCTAGGTCCAAAACTCTAAGGGCCTATTTGGCCAGTGGTCTTAAGTTGTATTAAATGGGACTGCATTACTAAGCCCACCTTAGGATTGGGAATGACATGTTTGGAAGGAGGGTGGGATGGGATAAAAATTAATTTTTATAAGCTTTGGAAAATGAGCCTTGTGTTGGAAAGTGTGAGATGGGATTCCCAAATCCCATGATGATGAATTTCCAAGTGTAACTTGAAAGGAAATCCCGAGATTTACTTATAATTGCATACATTCCCAACATGGTATTGGAAAACATAGGATACACCCAATCTAGGGACAATACCTTACACATGCATTTATTGTTACTTTTACAATTCTATCCACCTTAAACTCACCTAATGTAGTTGGCCTAACGGGCCCTAAATGTCCCAACATTTGGAGGTTGTGAAGGTTATAGGACATAAAAATGTGGATTTTGAGGGGGTGGTGTGGATGGTGCACGAAAATGGAAGAAGGAAGCTCTTGGTGGGGCGATTTGAGTGAAGAATCTGGAGTTTTTGGAAAAAAGGAGAGCTTCAGGTTGTGGTTTGTGAAGGAGAGGAGACGTAGGAGAGGTTAGAATCAACCCCACATATATAAGTGGGCCATACAATTCCCTAGAGGTGTCGGCCCGAGCCAGCTCGCCCGACCAGACCCGTTTGGCGGCGAGGCCTCGCCAGTTCACCGACCTCTGGACCTTCTAGCGAGGGGTCGCCGGTCCGGCGAGGTCCTCCCCCGCCCTCAGTCCAAAAATGTGCCGTTAGCCCTCGTCTCCGATTCAAGTCGTTTCGGGTCCTTTGGGTATGTTTCTAATGTACAGCTGCACATAGAGATTTTTGAAGGCTGGGATGGGGTCAACAATGATCTAAACCCATCGATAGACGGCCTAGGGGTGATCCGGGATCGACTCATGCGATCACGGATGGGTACAGACCTGAACAAAGCGATTAATTTCGGTGAACTTCGCTAATTGGCGAAATTAGGAAAACCTAAGCTTCTTTCTACATTTCTCTCGCACCCAATTATGTCGAAAAGCGTCAGCGTACGTCGTGTGACCATAACCCAGGTCTGGTTTAATCCAAATCATGCTCTGAAAATCAGGGGTCGAGTAGCAACTCAACTCTCGAGTTCCAAAACATCACTTATGCAACATATATACTTATGATTGAATGTTGGCAGTGTTAGTGTGTTAATCATGAGTGAGATTATACCAAAACAGTAATTCATACTCCAGATAATTAATATAATGCAAGTGGAAGACTAAAAGATGTGTATATAGACGTGTATGAGCCAAAAGTTCACGATCGGTCTCCAGAGTATGAATACATTACTGAGTCTCCATATACATGTAATAGTTCAAAAATAAAAATGTCAAAAAAATAGTTTAATTACAATGATAAGCCCTGTAGCCCCGTCGATCCGGACGGCCTAAGAGAAACCGCCGGAGAACTGCATATACGAGAACTCATCCTGATTGTCACAGTAATCAGGCTCCGCCTCATGAGTTGCATCGTCATCTGTAACTAAGACAGGGTCTAGTGGGTGTTCAGAACACCATCCTAGAACGTGGGAGTGAGTGATCAACTCAGTGGAATCATAGAGCAAAGATTAACATGTTATCAATTCAATCAAGCAGTAATGATAAAACAGACATATCAAACATTCCTCGATACTCTTATTAATGCAAGGATGAATGTATTCATGATGCATGCCCTTGCCTACACTCCCTCGTGCGACACCATCTTATGGTCGCGGCATGCTTTCTTCCCTCTATGCTCTTCAACCTGGGGCACATGCAGTACAATGTTATAAGCGTGATTACCGAGTTATTATTAGTTCCATTCATACAGCAGGATTGAGAATCTAAGGTACCTCCCTTATATCATTCCCAAACAAGGATCCATTCTAGGGCCGTCAGTCCTAGTAAATCTCATACGATGTTACGGTTTTAGGTCGCTGCAAAGGACTCGTCACTTGATCAGTGCAAGCCTAGTTTATACTCTAGATGCTATGGAAGGCTCGTCACCTATACATAGACTCAGAGTACGCTTGAGGTCACTGCAAAGGGCTCGTCACCTGATCAGTATAGGCCGACAGCTCGAATACAGTGTCCCATACCACCGTATTCGGCTCACGAGTCTGTGTTGCTCACTGGTCACTACGGGGAGGCTCATCACCCCGGCGTCGGCCGACAGCTCGACCACAGTGTCCCATACCACCATGTCTGGCTCATGAGTCTTAGCGGATCGAGGTACCAAGGTTAAATGGGATTTCACTAGTGAATTTGGTACCTTAGGTTCAGGCAGTGGCGTCCATACATAGTGAACATACATCGGGTCAATCGGGTTACTTAACGAGCTCGACTAACCCGAGCGCACGACAAGTTAAACGACATGAAGTGCGTAAGCACTCCGCGTGGCCTAACCACTATCGCCAACCGAAGTACGGTCCGGATTCGCCAAGCACGTCTTGTGTGGTGAAACAACCTCAACCACCTAATCAGGGTCGATTATCGATTGCCTGGACTATATCATAGTCCTAAACTCATCCAATTTCAGCAAGTAATCATATGAGACAACAAAGCAGTAATGAACAAATAATTCAATTCTTACAATTATATGGGCATGTTGTGAAGTACAACTCAAACATGATTTCACACACATTCATTCTGTAAATAAAATAGACATCATAATATAAACATACATGGAGGAAATCATACACATAATTAAGGTAACCGAGAAGCATATCTCAATCCTCATACAAGGTATTCCTTAGTAACAACTAGCTTACTCAGACATATCTACAATCACTTAAACTACACACATCTTCATACATGTTGTATGTTGGTTATACATGCATTAGGCCAAATCTTTTTACTAGGGAGTTGCCCTGTATACCACATGCATATACCCAAGATGGATAATCATGACATACACGACTCTGGGTTCCATACTCATTTAATCATTTTCACAAACACGTGGGCGCTTTAACATATATAGTGTATATTGGCCGTGACGTGATTTTGGCAAGTCCTTTCACTAGGGAGTTGTCGCATACATAACAAGCATATAGTCACGGCAGATAATCATATTAGACACAAATCCAAATTTCATACGTATTCAAACATTTCAATACGTACATAGAATATATTATATTCAACATAGCTCATATATAATCGTAAAGCGAAACAAACAACACATTTTGCATGTGAAATAGCACCCACGTCAAGAATAAATCAGTAACCGACATTGAAAGCCTTGAAAACCATAACATATATATCTATAGTCCGTACCTTACACAATAGTAGCGTAATGAATTCGACAGAGACTCTAAGTCTTCGTCAACGATGGAATGACAACTTATAGCACGAGTTGAGTCAGCTATTTCGCTACTAGCGACAATTGAAACCTAGAACAGATTAGATTTAGGTTTTCTTACCTAAGAACGAAGTCAGAATCATCGGAATAGTGATTTGGTAGTGATGGATAGGCACGTAAAGTAGCAGGGATTGAATCCTAGGAGTGACTCCAACTTCTCTCTTACTTTCTCTCTCTCTTTACTCACTTCTCTCTCCTAGGGTTTTTCTCAAATTCATATGGAGTGAATGAGAGAGGGTTTAAGGTCCTTATATAGGCCTAAAACTGATGGAAATGGCCCCAAGGCCAAGGTATACTTAGGTTATAGCCAAAGGAGGCTTGTTCCGATCTAACGGAACACTTCTGGAGGCCCCCTTTCTATATGTGGTCGGAGTTAAGCTCCCTGACCATGGATTTAAGTCGAGTTAAGTTTTCAGTCCGATCGGATTTACAGATCGACTACGGCGGATTAATTTCCGTTCAACGGTCACCAAAACTTGATCAGGGTTACAAGTACACTGCCATGTATGGAAAATTTGTCCTGATCTGAGGGTATATTTAGGTCAGATTCTGACGGTCTGAATCCTTATATTCTGCCCCAAGCGACAAGTCTCAGATTTCTTTAAGTTTGAGTTTAATTCTAAATATATTTGCGTTTCTCACACACTTTGCTCCGGGCTCAAGCGAATAGCTTCGGGATACTATTTGGACCTGATTTTCGAGGTGGTGGTCAAGTGCAGTAAGACGGTCTTAATTATATAATTTCGTAGTAATCGGACTTTCGACGTGCGGTCCAGGTCCGATACGGAGTTTCGTGATGCTCTCGAGAGCAATTGGGTAATGAGATTGATCATATATTATAGGGTAATGTAGTGTCGATGATTCTGCAAATTTTAGGTCTTGTAGTTCGTACTTAAAGTGATTAGTATTAATTTTACAAGTAAACTAGTTTAGCACTAGCTAATACTCGCCTAATTTCTAAAGGATTTAGTCCTGTGTGATTTCTACCTGAGGTGGTACTCGGGCCTTTGTAGTTTGTATAGAAGGTGATTCAAGCTATTAATACTTAATTAAATTATGCCCTAATCACGGCAGAATAAGGTCTTAGGGCAGTTCTACGTCCAAGGACGTTCATTGCCAAGTTAGGAAAAATTTGAGGTGTTACATAGGGACAAGTCTTCCTAGTTACCCATATTATTAAGAAGAATGTGAGATCTTGCAAGCACAAGTGAAGGGACTAATCTATACTAGTCAAGTCAAGGAGAGTATGAGTACGTGTATTCTTTCAGCTTAAGAGCCTAATGCAAACTATAAGGAAGAGGCTGATAAATATCAGCATCAGAAATTATTTGAGTACCATGAGCAAAGTCCATTGAGTAACTTGAGGATGAGTTTTTTTTCAAGTGGAGGAGTCTGACATATAGAACATAACACAGATACATTCCTAGTATGGTTGGACCAAAAGAAGGTGGACCGTAAATTGATCATAACTTTTGATCTGAGTATCGTTATAGGGCGCATAACCTATCAATCTTTACTGAAATAGGCCATCCGAGGTGAATCGTCCTACAAAATAGGTTGCGTCTGTCTGTTTCTTCAAAAAAAAAGCACACTTTCAACTCAAAAATGAAAATTTAAGGAAAAATTATTATTTTTAGTAATTCCGAATTTTTAAATATTTTCTTACTCTTAGAGTTTTAGATTTTCTTCTTTTTTAGAAACAACTTGTAATCATTGAAGGACTCTTCTAGCAAAAGTTTATTTGAAATTTTTATTTTTAGAAATTAAGTTTTAGAATAGTTTTATTAGAATTAGATTTTTTTTTATTAGAGTTAAAATTTTGCTATTTTTGATAATTACAAATTTTTAATTTTCTTTTCTATATTAATGGTATGATGGGACACATTAGACAATTCATCAATCAATTTACGAATTTTCATAAATATTATTTTTATTTTCTTGTTTTTTTTCTCGTGAATTCGAGAAGTCTCTATAAGGAGTATGGAGAAGCTTCATGGATTCGAAATAGTTATCCTTGAGGAGTACGGTGATTGATCTCATCATATTCATCCCTGTGTCGGTAATGAATTCTGATATGTTCATAATCTACCTGTGAAAAATCTTCTTCTTCAAATCCCTAATTTGTCATCGATCAAAGATCATAGTATTGGACTACTATATATTATTGGTTGTGCTAATCTTCCTCAAGAAAACTGTAAATCATCATTGACTCTTATTGTTGCACTTTAATTTTTTGTTATTATTAATCTATTTATTTTTTGTCTCTTGCTGCCATTGATCAAGTTACGGTGGGGTCTGCTGCTGCTGGCCCTTATTTGCTCGCCGTGGACTCTTGTGGGCACCGTGCATTGATGTTCAATGCAATGTTGTTGTCCCTTGTTGTGATCAACGGTTGTGGGGTGTCGTCGTTCATGCCTGCTGAAATCACAACTTTCCTGCTAATAAAAAACCATATCAAACACGTATGTATCCTAGCTTTCAAATTCGAGGCCTACCAATGGATAATAAAAAAATAAAAGCTGGTATGATGTAGAGCGGATCGTGGACACACTTTCATGGCCAAGATGGACCAAAGAAGGCCCGATTGGAGGCGGAAGTGATCAGGACCATCAGAAAGCTGGCGTATCTTGCAAAGCAGAATGAGTTATTCGACGTATAATATATAATTTTGGGGCATGAGAAGCTACTTTAGCTAACCAACTCGCTATTTTGGGTTGCCCATGCCATATTTGCGAGATTTCATCCGATCGGCAATGGAAAGTCCATTTTAATTTCGTTTTTACTAGGTAAAAAGTTTTAGTTCGATGATAACTCTTGATCCTTTGAGCTTTAATAGTGAAACCAATATGAAAAATTAGCTTAGAAAAATTAGGAGAATCACATGGTTAGACAACATTGGACATTTACTATTTTTGATCAAAAATCATGAAGTCTAGCAAAAATCATGACTGTCTATAAATAATAAGTTTACTGTTTATAGTAACATTAGAGAGTTTAAGTCTGGTTCTCGGACTTCTTCCTTAGATTTGATATCATTAGTTAAAGGATTGTAAATTCATTTTCATCATCAATGATTAATTTATTTTCGAATTTATTAGAATTTATTTTTATTTTTCTATTTTTCCTCAGGAGTTTGGAGGATTTGTGCAAAGAGTCCAAAGAGGATGGTGGACTCGGAGGAATTATCCAGAAGAAGATGGTAATCGGCCTCATCACATCCATCCCTGCGTCATGGTACAATCCACATATAACAGAAATTTCTGTTAATTGGTATCATATAATTGTCCCTCCATCTCCTCCGTGTAAAGATCCAATCACGGTCACGGCCTCAGATGATCTGGACGGTCCAAGTTCACCAACAGCAAACCCCAGGTATTTGGAAGATAATCAAATCCAGGTTTGTCGCGCAGAGAATGGAAGGCTCTCAACCTGGGAAGCAAACAAAACGATTTGCTTTATGCCTTTAGACCAAGATAAAAAGGTTAGGTGATTGATGGTCGGTGATTGATGGTCGGCAATGATGGATGGTTGAGAGAGACCCAAGCCACTAGATCTTCAGAGGCTGAGGGAGGTGGTACAGCTAATGACAGGCACTAAAGAGTCTTTCTCTGTCTGGTGCGGAATATAGAAGATTTTATTTCACGCTATCTTCCTCAGACCCGAAAACGCGTCCAGTGGACCCCAATTGAAAATGGGCCACCCTAAAAGAATCATGTGGATTTAACAGGAAGAGGATTGGCTGGTGTACCTCACAGCAGCTATATAGCTGGTGTATTGACGTCAGCAAGTTTTGTGGGTCTGATCACGAACCGTCCATCCATTCAGCGAGCTCGTCTGAAGGCTTGAGACGAAAGTAATATAGATCTAACTATCAAGTAGACCACACAATTAAAAAAAAAAAAAAAAAAAGTGGAGGATTGAACGTCTATCATTGAAACCCTTCTGGGATTACGGAAGTTTTGATTTTTTTTGGACGATGCTCTAAAATGATCCCTAAAAATAGATAAATTGATAATAAATACATCACTGTGGGGCCATGTAACTTTGATCTCCTTTGAACCGTTCGTGCAACTCGGAGCACGTTGGATCAATCTCATATATGGTTTTATTTATTTATTTATTTCCATTCATCCAGTTCTGCGTGACATTATCAAAAGGATGGATTACAAATAAACATTACGGTTGGCCCTAGAAATTTTTAACGGTGGGCGCTCACTCACCACTGTTTCCTTTAGTTTCGTCAGCCTGAAATTTTTATCTGCTTCATTTTGGGTTGATCCCTAAAATGAGATGGTGTGGATATAATAAACATACATCAAGGTGGGCCCCATGATCAGGGCCGCACCGTGTTGGGTGTGGCCCGTGCCGCACCTAATCCCCCCCTCCCGAAACGCCATTGGTTATCCAGCACGAGGGCTGCAAGAGATGCACTGAGCTGGAATGCCCAAAAATTTACGGAAACACAATGGTGACCGTCCATTTACAAGGTAAAATAATCAAATTTAAGAGATTCCTTTTTGGTGTGTTTCTGCCAAACCACTCTGGACTCATCGTACAAACGGTTTGGATGATTGAAAGAGGATCTAGATTCAAAGGATACGGTCCGGATGTAGTAGATTACAATACATCGGTGATGTACTCGAGCGAAACCTGTTTTTTAGTAGGGCGTGGTTCACGCAGGTGCTAATACTCAAGTCCGGTACAAGCAGAAAATGACCGGATTTGAATGGACGGCTGTCATTGATAAACCAATGTACGTTTGAAAGTTGTCAACCATGATAAGGCCCCATTTGGATAAGACCCAATAATTACCTTTTTAACTTATGTTAGGTTAATAAGTAACTTTATTAGCTTTAAGTTAGCTTAGTAGGGCCTGGGTCCGGCTCCATGGATATGGGGTAGACAAGCTCTGTTCCAATATTGAGCGGGATTGAGCGCCCATATGGTGTGGGTAGGTGCCTGAGTGAGAGATATCTTATTTCAGCACCGAGGTCCTAGCATCAATTCCCTAGAGGGGGTGGCTAACAGTGAAGTGTGAACTCACAGTGGGTGTATTAATAAACCAAAAAAAAAAAAAAAACACACAGCAAGTCTAGTATGACATGCTTAGATACATACTCCATTAAGTTACATTTTTTTCACTTAAGTTACCGCAAAAGTAACTGTTGCAAAAATATTGATTTTACAATATATTTTAAAATAAAAAATAATGTATATATGTATAATATAAAAAGTGATTGAAAAATACCTTTTTGTGGGTTTTTGGGAATAGTCCCACATTGGAAAAAGAGGAGAAATTTTTGTGGTTTATATGAGGAGGTAGAATATTATAATACTTACCCAGATGGTCCAAAGGAGAATGGAACGCACCAGAACACCTACGCGAGCGTGCTCGGGCTCGATTCAAGGGCGTGGGCATGTGAGGCAGTGTGGCTGTAGAGGCGCAAGTGGCGAAATCTAGAGGACTGAATGAGAGTTCCTCCAATATATATAGAGAGCTGAAAAACAGCGGTTGCATCAGATCTGTAACAGTTGTGCCATTAGTGCAGGGTCCAGCTGTAACTGCTACATGGCTAGCCCAACAGGTAGAAAATGGCTAGCTACTGTCTCACAACAGTCAGCAT
This sequence comes from Magnolia changhungtana, assembly GCA_030180095.1. Lineage (NCBI taxonomy): Eukaryota > Viridiplantae > Streptophyta > Magnoliopsida > Magnoliales > Magnoliaceae > Magnolia > Magnolia changhungtana. Next base: position 3,817,713 of record JASAUF010000360.1, read on the forward strand.
GCAGCAACTTAATGGACCATGCACAACAGTAAGAAAACGGCCATAAAACGGCTAGTTTTCTCCAACAGCTAGAAAACGGCCATGTGGTTTATTTTCCTGGACCTAACCATCAGCCACCAAAGCATATATAAATAAGGCCTGGATAGGTTTCCAAACCATCTCACCACACTCCGGCAATACCAATACGAATCAAAGCCTCTCCTCTCTTACAGACCAAAAATCAGGAATATACTAAAGTTGATCAGAACCATCGCTTGAAGAACAGACCGACAGTGTGGTCTAGAACAGTTCAACTGAACCAGTGGCTGAAGAACTGACCAGTGTAGTGGTCTAAAATCACAAATTCTCTTCTCTTTTCTCTTTTGGGATTTTCTCTTTTATTGTAATTCTGTTAGAAAGTGTGTAAAAAGAGTTCCATTTGTGGGCCTTCGTATTTGCTGAACACAGACTCACACCAGGCTCGTCGTATCTTACAAGTGGTTTGCCTGTAATCTATCAGCATACTCAATCTTTTGAGTAGGGGCAAATAACGCTTTAAGGATAGCGTCTCAGACGTGCTTCAGCCTGTCCTTAGTTCAGATCATCTTGATTTTCGGGTTCCATATTTTACAGAAATATTATTATTATGTATAATTTTCAAAAATCTTAAAGCGTTATTTTAGATGGAAGCCGACAGTGTTTCATTAATCAAGTTGATGAATCAGGACTTGATACGTCTTGATTAGTTCGATGGAACAAATTTTACGAGATGGCAAAACAAGCTCAAGTTTCTTCTGACGGCGCTGAAGATCTATTATATATTAAATCCAAATCTGCAAGTACTACCTGAAGCATCCAACAAAGACACACCTGAACAGGTAGTTGCCCGCATCAAATAAGCCAAAGACGAACTCTTGTGTCGAGGACACATTCTGAATGCGCTCTCCGACGGCTTATACGATTTGTACCAAAAGACGTCATTAGCAAAGGAGATCTAGGCCGCTCTGGAGTTTAAATACAAGGCTGAAGAAGAAGGTACCAATAAATTTCTCATCGTCAGGTATTTTGACTTTAACATGGTAAATAACAAACTGTTGCTGCCCAAAATCAAAGAACTGCAGCTAATAGTAAACAAAATCAAAGCCATCAAAATTGATCTTCCTAAATCATTCCAAGTCGGAGCTATAATCGCTAAATTGTTACCGATGTGGAAAGACTATAGAAAGAAATTGCTGCATAAAACTAAGGATTACACACTGGAAAAAATCCAGAAATACCTTAGAATTGAGGAAGAATCCCATAACCGCGATAGAAAGAATGATAACGGGAATGCCTCGTCTAAGGTACATGTAGTAGAGAATACTAATAACAAGAATTTCGAGAAGGACGATTCCCTAAAACCCAATATAGGGAAATTCAAGAAAAATGTTCAAAAGAAAAATGAAAAGTTTAAAAGCCCATGCCATGTCTGTGGAAAAACTGGGCACTATGCTCGAGTATGCCGAGATCACAAATCTAAAAAAGAGGCAGGTGCAGTAGAAGAATGTGATATTGTGGCTATGATCACTGAGGTGAATATCATCCAAGGTAAAGTTCCAGGTTGGTAGTATGATACTGCCGCTACAGACATGTGTGCTACGACAAATTAGCCTTCAAAACCTATAACGAATTGACTGATGGTCAAGAGGTCCAAATGGGTAATGAGGTCTGATCGAAGGTTGTCAGAAAAGAAACTGTCGAACCGATATTCACATCTGGGAAGAAAGTGATTCTGACTAATGTACTGCACGTCTCAGACATGAGGCGAAACTTAGTTTTTGGGGATCTTCTGGGTAAACCAGGCATAAGGGTGATGTACGAGTCAGGTAAACTGATTTTGTCAAAAAATGAAAATTTTGTTGGAAAGGGATATGCTTGTAACGGGATGGTTAAGTTTTCTCTAAATGAAAGTAGCACTTCTGCGTATATAGTTAAATTCGCTGGAATGTGGCATGATAGATTAACCCATATATGGTATAGTACCTTGAAGTTCATGACTAAGAATGGTTTAATCTCATATACAGATAATGAAACCGATAAATGTGAAGTGTGAATACGATAAAAAATGACGAAGAAACCTTTTCCAAGTGTTGAAAGATCGTCTCAAGTATTGAATCTTGTGCACATTGACATCTGAGTTAAACGACATTACTCGTGGAGGTAAACAGTACTTCATAACCTTTATTGATGATTGCTTTAGATATGTGTATGTTTATCTATTAAAGAGCAAAGATGAAGCATTAAACATGTTCAAAATATATAAAGCACAAGTAGAGAATCAATTAACTAAGAAGATAAAAATTCTCCACAGCGATAGAGGAGGAGAATACTTCTCCAATGAATTCGATAACTTTTGTGAAGAACATGGACTAATACATCAATATACTGTGCCATACACACAACAAAACAAAATAGCTGAAAGGAAGAATAGAACATTAGTAGAGATGGTTAACTCAATGCTGATAAGAGCAAAGTTGTCACTAAGTCTATAGGGTGAGTCACTGCTTGCAGCATGCTTATACTAAACAAATTCCATTTAAAAATATAAAATATCTCCATATGAAACATGAAGAGATAGAAAACCTAACCTAGAATATCTAAAAGTGTGGGGGTGTCTTGCATATTGCAAAACTCCTGATCCAAAAAGAACTAAGTTAGGACCAAGAGCTATTAAGTGTGCCTTCGTAGGGTATGCATAAAATAGTAAAGCTTATAGGCTTCTAGGTATAGAGTCTAATACAATAATAGAATCAAGAGACATTGAGTTCTTTGAGAACTCATTATCCTTGGAGTCAAAGGATAATGAAATCCAAACTCCTAATAGAGAACCAGATAGCACAGCTCCACAGATAGTGGTGTTGAGGGTCAAATATTGCATATCAGACCCTGATTACTGCCTAGATTTACAAACACAATAATGTTTAATGCCTTTATTTAACTGTGTATGTGATGCAAGGTGGAATTACGAACGTAGACTGAAAAAGGGTACTAAAAGCGTGGATTTGACGCTCTGAAATCACCACAGCAAGGGACGGACTCCAGAGGACCGATATTGAAGAATTTACACGCCAAGGATCCGAGAAAATCAAGCTGTTCACGTTAAAGAGGCCTGAAATTGGTGCAGAATGCAGGATCACATGGTTTCCGCCATCAGATTGACTCGAAACTTCATACATGTGATGGGGGCCGTAAATTAACCGTACATATTAAATTTCAGCCATTAAAGATCTCGGAAAGTGGTCCAACGGACAGATCAGCCCATTAATCTCCAATTTGGGGCCCACCTGATATTTGGAACTGCCTCAACTTTGGTATTTACAGCTTAAATGATATGGCAGAATGTATGGATGGAGTAGATGTCTCAAAAACATCTCTGTGGGACCCACATGTACAGCACATGTGTACGGTGTACAAGTGCACCAGGTGTGCACCGAACCATTCAAAAGTCGGAATGACCGACTTCCCTTCTCAAAATTCGAAAACGGCAATTAGTTTTATTATTTCACAACAGAGACCATCAGTTTCTGTTGTGGGCCCCACACATCGTTCAAACGGGTGATCCAGACCGTTCATTCGTTTTCTAAGGCGGCCACAATCCACGCTTAGGTGGCGAAAGTTCAGAAGACAGCGAAGATTAGTTTTAACCGTTCAAACAACGGTTAGACGGTAGAACGTGAAATCAAGTGGGCTGCGTCAGAAGCAATCCAAAACCGACAATATCTTACTGAATTGGCGAGACGAAGCGAATGGAAGGAGCGGATTTCCCAGAAACTTCCGGCAAGAGGCTCACCAAGCATCGCAAAATCAGAGGTTTACGTCTCTGTTACGCATAGTCCGGAAGAACTGTACGATCTGGAGACGTAGTGGGCCACCGTCCGTGATCGGATCGATGATCCAAACCGTTCAACCTCTTGAAAGGGTGGTCCTAACTCTATCCATGATGTTATTTTCTAAATGATTGGACAGTCAGTCAAGCAAACCGAGTCCAAAAGTAGGTGTTTTCACTCCTTTTTGCGCACGTAAGTTGCGTAATCTTCTCACCCGATAAATTCTGCGAAAGATTTCCACCGTCCCTAGCATGTTATAAAGGGAGAGAGAGAAGGAGAAGAAAAGGATTCCACGGCTGAAAAGAAGAGAGAGATAGAAAGAGAGAGAGAGAGATTTGTCTTTGTTTTGTTCTTTTCCTTTCATTATTTTTGAGGGATCCAGCCAATCATGGTTGGCTAAGCCTCTTAGCTAGGGCTAAGAGGTGAAGCTTGTAGCGAGATGGGAGGATTCTACGGCTTGGATTATGCCCGTTGAACTCATTTTGATCGGTTTGATTTTAAGGAAGATTTTAGTTTTTAATGATTTAGTGTGACTGATATTACATTAGATCTGTGATGGCTTGAGTTTTCCTTTTCCTTCTTCTAATTATGGGGTTAGGAAGCCCTGTTGTTCACCATCGTCTCCTAGGCATGGTTGGATGACGGAATCCTTCCTAACATTCATATGTCTTTTGATTGGTTGTAGTTTGGTTTGAGTTCTGTTGTTTACCTTGTCTCATAGGCATGGATTTGTGATAGAATCATATCTAATTCTTCTACCTTTCATCTATTTGAAGACTAGATAAAAAGGAAGTTCACATTGATTTTCAGGTTATATCTTCCAACTGGATGAAGATGGGACTCGAAGTCCAGTTGAGCTCATGAATCGACCATAGATTTCCCTGATCTCTACAAGTGGATCCTCTGAATCTCTAGTTTCCTTCTCTCTGAATTCTTAAGTTTTAGATAATTAGTTCACCATTATTCCTCAAATCATAATTGGTTTGGATTTCATCTTAGCCTAGTTCTAGATCTGGTTATTTTCAGATAACATACAGGTTTTAATCCCTGTGGATTCGACCTCGGTCTTACCGAGTTTTTACTACATCACAACCCTATACTTGGGGAGTGAACAAGTTTTTTGGTGCCGTTGCCGGGGATTGACGGCTACGTTTTTTTGAAATTTACTGGTTTTAGGATTAGTTTAAGATTATGACCTTTTTGATTCTTAGGTTTTATTTTTAGAATTTCCTAATTCAGGTTTTCCTTTAATTTTTAGAAATTTTATATTTTAAGTAACTTTCTATTTTAGGATGGTTTTCCCTTTTTAGAAACTAACCCAACTTTCTTATTTTGTAGGATTCTGAGATAGGTTTCTAAATTGGTAATTTCTCTCTTCCTTACTATTTCTAGATTAGGATTCCTTTTTAGTAAGTTTCTAATTCTAACTCTTTTAGAATCTAATTTTGTTTCCTATTTTATTCTGTTTAGAAACTAACTTTCCTGTTTTGTAGGCCTTTTAGAAATTTCTAATTCTGTAAGCTCTTTCTAAATTCTACTTGCTATTTTTAGAATTTCTGTTATTAACTTACTTTCTAGTTTAAGAACTTTCCTCTTTTGTTTTAGAAATTTTATACTCTCTTAGGAATTTCTCTTTTTCTAAATTAGAAACTAGTTTACTGCTATTTCTCTTCTTAGGATTTTCTAATTTTAGGTTAGAATTTCTCTACTTTCTATTTTTAGAACTTTTCTATTTCTAGGCTTTCATTTATTTTAGAAATTTTTTTTTTCCTTTTTAGAAACTAACATTACTTTCTATTTTAGGATTAGGATTTCTAATTCAGAACTTTCTAACTTTAGGTTTAGAAACTTTCCTCTTTTGTTTTTTAGAAACTAACTTAGCTTCTAGGTTTAGGGAACTTTCCTTTTTAGAAACTAACTTTCTATTTCAATTGTAGGAACTTTCTACTTTAGACTTTCTATTTTAGAAACTAATCTCTTTTGTTTTCTTTTGCAGGATCTTAACATAGGAACTTCTATTTGGTACCTTCCTTCTAACTTCTCCTCCTTTTACTTTCCATACTGCTGTAGGATCTTTTCTTCTATTTTTTAGGATTAGATTTAAATTGAGGGTTTCACCATGAATATGCACGAGTGGGAACGTCAATATGCTGAGATAGCTTTTGAGCATGCGAAACAATTTGAAGGGATGCATGATGATTATGATAAACATCAACCTATGTCTCAGATTTTTCCTGAACCAATTATCGAGAACCGACCTGAGCATAACACTCCATCGGTTAAAAAGTATTTACGTGATCATATACGGGAGAACAATTATACCCCACGAATTAACAAAACAGTACGTGAATGTAGGGGTTATCATAACTATGGGAGTGAGAATTATTATCACCCATCTGAGAAAAGGAAAACAATGCGTGATTATATTATGAGTGATAATAAGTATTACCAACCATCAGATTGTCCCACCTATGATCCGTATGACTATAATCAATGGAAACATCAATGTCAGGAAGCTGAACCAGCTATATATCATAGTGATAATTCTCTTGGGTCCTCTACCTTCGACACCCAATCAGAAATAATCCAAGAGGATTCACTTCAGAAGCTCATAAAAGCACAAGAGCAATTCAATCAACTTGTCATACAATCATGCGAATTGCTCAAATCCTCAATTCCAATCATTCAGTCACAACTTATGGAGAAGGAAGAGGCTAGGTTATCCCAGCCTCATCCTAATCTAGAAGCAGAATGTGAAGAAACTGACATAACTCGCTTGTGGCAGAAACTGAAATTACGAATGAGGAATTGGATTCCATTAATGAGCAGATGGTTCAATTTCCCGATGAGTCGATCTCAATGACTGTCCAAAGGAATGATCAAGAGACGTGGGTGTCGTTCAAATATAATGATAGTGACACATTTCACTCACATGGCACACATGATTATACTGATAAGGTAGAGGTTAGTTTATTCGAACCTCAACTCAATCTAGGAATAAAATGTGAGGAATGTGATCCCATCCCAAGTGCACACTACACGGAACTGGACGATGATGAGTTCTGGGATTCAATCTCAAGTGTGGCCCCCACCAAGGATCAAGAGGTTCAGGAAGTTGTCAACCATAAGGATCAACTCCACCTGTCTGACACGACTGATTTGAATGTGGAGAATGAACCATTTTCAACTAAACCTTCCAACTCTTGTGATACATGTTTGGACCACTGCCCTGAATTGAATGATGATATGATTCGGGCGATCGACGATTTACTTGATATGACTCTGGAATTTAAAACTACCCAGTTGAGGCCACAATCTGAGCTATGCACCTTAGACGATTCAATGCCTCAACTGAGAAGCTTCAATGACCAGAGTCTTCACATCAATTCGTTACCTATTGATTGTCCATCTATCTATGAAGGGCAAGAGCAAGCGAGCATGTGTCCATCTACTTCAAAAGACGATGGAATCCTTGGGCTCATCATTACAGATTTCGATACAGGAGACGAGTCACTCCCAGCTGACTTTCCCACATCTTTGAACTCATGCTTGGCACACCTTGTGGATCCCAACAATCTCATGATACAAGAAAAGGTGGATTCCTTACATGACACCACCCTGGTGGTTGTCACGGACCAAGCGCACCCTTACTCTGAAGCCACTTCTTCCCCAGATCCTAATTATTTACCATTAAAGGAAGATGAGCTGAAAATGAAACCAAAGTCTAGAACTTTGGAATGTGTTGAGGCTACATCACTTCTAGCGAAGTTTTCTAAACTTTATCTATTTGTAGTCTCTGATTCACCATGGGATACTAACATTGAAACTTCTTCTGTCACAGGTGAATCGTATATACTTTGGATACCTCAAGCAATTCAATGGAAAAATTCTTATGAGGTACATAAGTCTCTTTGGAACGCCATGCTCCAGCGCATCCAAGCCTATTGCAAAAGGGGCTTTTGGATGATCCTGTTGCGGAACCTACTGAGAAATTTATCTAGATATTGGCCAGAAGAGGAACCTTGTGGCATTATCGAGTAGTCTTTCCCCTGCTTTCATAGGACTAGGGCAGTTTGTTTTATGTTGTTTTAGGATAGACAGTAAACTTAGCGCTCCTGGGAGGCAACCCAGCTTTTCATTTCATTTTTCTAGTCAGTTAATTTAATGTTTGTGGGTAACATTGCTGCAACCCTCACGAGACTACAACTCGTCCACTAGGGGCAACCTAGGGGTTTAAAGGCTTGTTGCATACGCTAAATGCAATCGAGAGCACCTGCGAAAGTGATATAGGTAGGAGTTTATTTTTGTTATTGTGTTTTACTTTCGATTAGTTTCACTCTTGTGCTGACCCGCTCTCATGTTGAGATCTCTACGGAAAAGTCTCTCTCGACTTGTTACCCAGGTACTATCTTCCCATCACTTCTCATTTACTTTCGTTGTCCCATGTGCATTGCATGCTTACATCTTTTACATTGAGGACAATGTAGATTTTAGGTTGGGGGTGGGAGATTAGGTTTCCTAATCAGTGTTTTCTTGGTTTTGAGCAAAAATTGTGAAAATTTTAATTTTTCTGAAATTTCTGTGAATTCGAAGTGATTTTGATAGCCATCTTGGATTTAGAATTACAAGATAAGTGATGTTGGTAATTTATGACTCTTGGATCCCGTTAGATTTCATAGTTGAGTTCGAATTATCAATTCAAGATTAGAAGCTTTAAAACATTGATGGAGTCATGATTTTACATATCACATCTCTCTTATGCATTGAGGTTTCAGTTCAATATTGAAGGATTGACTTGGTGATCAGTAAGCATGAAAGGAACCAACCTGGGGAATTTGTCCATCATGTTCAATAAGAAGAATGAAAGAAAATGAGAAAACCCCACTACAAGATAGTCATTTGTACTTGAAAGGGTTGGGCGAATGGACTTCATCATGGGTTTGCTCCCCATAGGTGTAGAGTCAATTCCCCATGGTTGACTTTAAAAAAAAAAAAAAAAAAAAATTAGGCGATTGATCTTCACCATAGGTTTGCTCCCTATAGGTGAGGATTTGATTCCTTGCATTAGCAATAATTTTGATGGAAAATCAAGGGGAGGAATGTTGATCTATGAGGCAGGTTTTGGTTTAGGTTTAGATTGTCATGAGTTTCCCTATTTATTACCAATGATATCATGAAAGAGAGAAGTAAATCTTAATGTTGATAAGTTGAGATCACACTATACACTCATGGAACTCAATGTGTAGAATTATTATAGTTAATGGATTAATATTTGAACTTGATTATGAAGTCTACCATGTGCTTACCTCCAGGAGAAATTTATGCCCAATATTCATGAATCTTAGAATTCTATAATCTGAGTTGTTTTTCAAAGATCACTCGAGTTCATAGAAATTGTCTCATAATTCTTAAATTATCTTTTGCATGCTTTGCTCGGGACTAGCAAAATGCTGGTTGGGGGTTGTGTTGAGGGTCAAATATTGCATATCAGACCCTGATTACTGCCTAGATTTACAAACACAATAATGTTTAATGCCTTATTTTAACTGTGTATGTGATGCAAGGTGGAGTTACGAACGTAGACTGAAAAGGGTACTAAAAGCGTGGATTTGACGCTCTGAAATCACCACAGCAAGTGACGGACTCCAGAGGACCGATATTGAAGAATTTACACGCCAAGGATCCGAGAAAATCAAGTTGTTCACGTTAAAGAGGCCTGAAATTGGTGCAGAATGCAGGATCACATGGTTTTCGCCTTCAGATTGACTCGAAACTTCATACATGTGATGGGGCCGTAAATTAACCGTACATATTAAATTTCAGCCATTAAAGATCTCGGAAAGTGGTCCAACGGACAGATCAGCCCATTAATCTCCAATTTGGGGCCCACCTGATATTTGGAACTGCCTCAACTTTGGTATTTACGGCTTAAATGATATGGCAGAATGTATAGACGGATCAGATGTCTCAAAAACATCTCTGTGGGACCCACATGTACAGCACATGTGTACGGTGTACAAGTGCACCGGGTGTGCACCGAACCATTCAAAAGTTGGTCAGCGGCGCTGACCGACTTCCCTTCTCAAAAATTCGAAAATGGCAACTGCCGTTTGCTGTTTCACAACAGAGACCGTCGGTTTCTGTTGTGGACCCCACACATCGTTCAAACGGGTGATCCAGACCGTTCATTTGTTTTCTAAGGCGGCCACAATCCACGCCTAGGTGGCAAAAGTTCAGAAGACAGCGAAGATTAATTTTAACCGTTCAAACAACGGTTGGACGGTAGAACGTGAAATCAAGTGGGCCGCGTCAGAAGCAATCCAAAACCGACAATATCTTACTGAATTGGCGAGACGAAGCGAATGGAAGGAGTGGATTTCCCAGAAACTTCCGGCAGGAGGCTCACCAAGCATCGCAAAATCAGAGGTTTACGTCTCTATTACGCGCAGTCCGGAAGAACTGTACGATCTGGAGACGTAGTGGGCCACCGTCCGTGATCGGATCGATGATCCAAACTGTTCAACCTCTTGAAAGGGTGGTCCTAACTCTATCCATGATGTTATTTTCTAAATGATTGGACAGTCAGTCAAGCAAACCGAGTCCAAAAGTAGGTGTTTTCACTCCTTTTTGCGCACGTCATTTCTCTGCTGCGTAATCTTCTCACCGACTGTTGCTGCGAAAGATTTCCACCGTCCCTAGCATGTTATAAAGGGAGAGAGAGAAGGAGAAGAAAAGGATTCCACGACTGAAAAGAAGAGAGAGATAGAAAGAGAGAGAGAGAGAGATTTGTCATTGTTTTGTTATTTTCCTTTCATTATTTTTGAGGGATCCAGCCAATCATGGTTGCCTAAGCCTCTTAGCTAGGGCTAAGAGGTGAAGCTTGTACCGAGATGGGAGGATTCTACGGCTTGGATTATGCCCGTTGAACTCGTTTTGATCAGTTTGATTTTAAGGAAGATTTTAGTTTTTAATGATTTAGTGTGACTGATATTACATTAGATCTGTGATGGCTTGAGTTTTCCTTTTCCTTCTTCTAATTATGGGGTTAGGAAGCCCTGTTGTTCACCATCGTCTCCTAGGCATGGTTAGATGACGGAATCCTTCCTAACATTCATACGTCTTTTGATTGGTTGTAGTTTGGTTTGAGTTCTGTTGTTTACCTTGTCTCATAGGCATGGATTTGTGATAGAATTATATCTAATTCTTCTACCTTTCATCTATTTGAAGACTAGATCAAAAGGAAGTTCACATTGATTTTCAGGTTATATCTTCCAACTGGATGAAGATGGGACTCGAAGTCCAGTTGAGCTCATGAATCGACCATAGATTTCCCTGATCTCTACAAGTGGATCCTCTGAATCTCTAGTTTCCTTCTCTCTGAATTCTTAAGTTTTAGATAATTAGTTCACCATTATTCCTCAAATCACAATCGGTTTGGATTTACTAATTAGCCTAGTTCTAGATCTGGTTATTTTCAGATAACGTACAAGTTTCAATCCCTGTGGATTCGACCTCGGTCTTACCGAGTTTTTACTACATCACAACCCTATACTTGGGAAGTGAACAAGTGGAAACTCCTGTTGAACCTCATAGAAGTCAAATGACAATAATAGAGAAGAGTCTAGGAGATGACTACATAGACTCACAACGCGTCATTTTTCATCTTGTAGAAGGAGATCGAGAAAATGTTATAAGAAAAATATCTATAGAAGATTATCCTAAAACATATAAAGAGGCTATATCCTCTAGAGACTCAGCTTTCTAGAAAGAAACTATAAACGATGAAATGGAATCCATAATGTCAAATCAAACATGGGAACTAGTTAACTTACCTTCAGGTTCTAGACCCATAGGTTGTAAGTGGGTATTTAGGAAGAAATATGACACTGATGGGACTATCCAAACCTTTAAAGCTCGATTAGTAGCTAAGGGTTTTAGATAAAAAGAATAGATAGATTACTTTGACACATACTCTCCTGTAGTTAGAATAACATCCATTATATTATTTGCGCTAACTTCTATACATCATCTTCACATCCACCAAATGTATGTAAAGACCGCATTTCTAAATGGTGACCTCAAAGAGAAGGTATACATAGAACAACCTGAAGGATTTGTTCTACCAGGAAATGAAAATAAAGTATATAGATTAGTCAAATCTTTGTATGGATTAAAATAAGCACCAAAATAATGGTACGAGAAGTTTGATTCTAAAATACTATCTCATGGTTTCATGCATAATATAGTTGACAAATGCATATATTCTAAAGTAGATGGTAGTTGTATCGTTATTATTTGTCTGTATGTTGATGACATGTTAATAATAAGTAATAAAATGGAAGGTGTAACAGAAACAAAGAGGTTTCTATCTTCCATATTCAAAATGAAGAATCTTGGACAAGTTGATACCATCTTAGGTATCAAAGTTATATAAAAAAAATTATGGGGGTTATGCTTTGTGTCAATCTCATTATATTGAAAAGAAACTACATAAGTTTAACTATCTAAATATAAAAGAAGCAAAGACTTCATTTGATCAAAGTATCAAGCTAAAAGAGAATAACGAAAGAACGGTTACACAATTAGAATATGCGAGTGCTATAGGGAGTCTTATGTATGTTATGCAAGCACTAGACTTGATATCGCATATGCTGTGAGTAAACTTAGTAGATTTACTAGTAACCCTAGTACTGAAAACTAGAATGCAATAAGTAGAGTCCTTGATTACTTAAAAACAACCAAAGACTTAGGACTATTTTATTTAGAATTTTCTGCCGTATTGGAAGGATACACCGATGTGAGCTGGATATTGAGTACAGGGAACAACAAGTCTATTACAGGGTGGGTATTCACCCTAGGAGGTGCAGCTGTATCTTGAGGAATAAGAAACAGACTTACATAACGCACTCGACTATGGAGTCTGAATTTATAGCCCTGGTTGCAATAGGCAAAGAAGCTGAGTGGCTAAGGGATCTTCTATTAGAAATCATTTTCTACGTAAAGCGTATATCGGCTGTGTCACTATATTGCGATAGTGAAGCCACATTAGCTAAAGCCTTAATGGTACATATAATGGTAAGTCTAGACATATCAGTCTTCGACATGATTATGTCACATAATTGATTCAAGATGGAATCATTGCTATTTCCTATGTGAAATCAAGTAATAACCTGGCAGACCCTTTCACTAAACCTCTACCGAGAGAGGTAGTAAAGACTACATCTAGAGGGATGGGGTTCTTCGAAAGTTGGGAGAAGTGTAGAGTGTCAGGGCCTACTAGAAGTTGGGTGCGGGGGGTGTGGCATGACAAGATCCTGCCAAGGATCTCCCTTTTCACCTGGAGGGTTCTTCGGAATGCGATTGCTGTTGATGAGGCAGTTCAAGGCTGTGGCATTAGTTTGGCGTCTAAATACGTCTGTTGCAGTAGTGATCCTCAACATGGTCATGCGACTGAGTCCATTTCGCATCTTTTCCTCTCTGGTCCGATTGCAGTGGATACTTGGACGTATTTCGGCTGAATGTTTGGAGTCCACATTCTCGATTCGTTGTGCTAAGATCATGTAGTGGTAGTCTGCGGTTGCATCAACTTCGTCATCATCTGTGGCTCACACAGTTGCCCCATGCATAATATTATGGTTCATTTGGAAATGCAAGAATGCTGCTGTATTCAATGGCACCCCCCCCCCCCGGTCGATTGTCTCGGTGATGGCTAGAGTCAAATGGTGGCTGAACACCATTTTTGGAGGTTATGGAGTGATTAATGCGACGACTTTCCATCGCGTCCTGAGTCATGTCACGCGATCTGTGGGTGCTGCGGTTGATAGCCATAGGTGGAGATCGCCAGATTGCCTGGTAGTAAGATGGTTGAGATGGCAGAGTGGTTGGGTGAAAATCAATGTTAACGGATCATCGCTTGGCAACCCGAGGAACTCGAGTGGGGGTGGCATTTGCAGAGATGAAAAATGGGATTTTTGCTTCAATTTCTCTGCTTGCTATGGGTTAGGATAGAACATGAATGCGGAGTTGAGAGCTATTCTGGATGGCATGGGCATGTACATAGGCAGAGGCTTCCAAAACGTGATTGTGGAATCAGACTCAAATCTGGTAATTAGTTTCCTTACCTGTGCTGCGACTCCTGAGTGGAAATGGGGGTATTGGATCCAAAGGATCAAGAGCATCAGGCGGTTTGGTAATTTTCGTTTCTCACACATTTATAGTGAAGGAAACGCGGTGACAGACCAGATGACGTGAATCGGTAGTGCAGAGCAAAGTAGCTGATTATTTCTTCAGCAATCTACCCTCCTAGCAAAGGTTAGAGGTCTTATTTTTTAAGACAAAGTGGGCCTCAAATCTATTAGGGAAAGACTGAGAGCCGAGCGGAACCACGGTTGACTGTGCGTGGCTGTGGGTTCCCTTTACCCGGTTGTATAGATTCTCTTTTCAGTGCTTTATGGAAAATTTCTAAAAAATAAAATCCTAAGTGTTCTTTTTCTCCTAAGGGACCCCTAAATGTAATTGGCCCTTTTTGATCTAATGAAATCCTTTTTTTTTTTTTTTTTTTCTTTTTTTTTTTAAAAAAAAAAAAAGAGGGATGGGGTTGAAACTCTTCAACCAAAGTTCCACCAGTGATGGTAACCCAACCTAAAGTCAGAAAATCTCTAATTTTGGGTTTAATGGGTAAAAACAAGTCACTGATATGTGGAAAGTTTTCAGCACTAAATTATAAAACCTCATCCACAGTAGATAAGTGTTGAGCGTTACGAAGGAGGGTTGAGTGTTCACTCCCCAAGTATAGGGTTGTGATGTAGTAATAATCTCGGTAAGACCGAGGTCGAATCCACAGGGACTGAAACCTGTACGTAATCTGAAGTTAACTAGAACTAGAACTAGAACTAGCCTAAAATAAAATCTAAATCAAGTGAATTTGAGGAATAATGGTAAAATATGTATCTAAAACTTGTGAAAAATAAAGGTGGGAACTAGGGTGCTAAGGATCCACTTGTAGCAATTGGGAAGTTACCTTGTATTGATTCAAGGACACAACTGGAATTAGAGCCATATCCTATCCAGTTGGTGAGAAGAGATTTGTCAGATCTCTGAATGTCTCATGGATCTAATCATCAACAAATATGATTGGCGTAAATTTGGAAGTGATCCCATCACCTAACCATGCCCAGGAGACAATGGCAAACAACAACAATTTACCAAACCCACAGTCAATCACAGGAGAATTGTGAAAGTTAGGAAGAATTCCATCACTCGACCATGCCCATGGGACAATGGTGAACAACAGGTCATACTAATTTCACAATCTCAATAACAGGAAAAACATACTTAAAGCTATCACAGATCCATTGTAATTTGAGTCACAACAAACCATTAAAAACTAAAAATATGCCTTTATAAATAACTAAAATCCATAAGAATTCAACAAAACATGAATTAAAGCCAAGCAAACGTCCCAATCATGTTACAAGCTTCACCTCTTAGCCCTACTTAAGAAGTTTAGCCCAACATGATTGGACTGAATAATAAGAAAAACAGAAACCAAAATAAAATAAAATAAAATAAAAACTCTAAAATACTCTTTCTCTTGAATTAGGCCTCCACGGCTGCTCCACACCCAGATCTAGATCGGATGCCCCTTCTCTCTCTATTCTCGTTCTTTTATAGGCAGGGAAGTTAGTTGGCTCAAGAACTTGCTGGAGTCGGTGTTTCTGTGCGTATCACATCCGGACTGCGTTACCGACGCAAGCAGCTGCACTGCTTTGCTTGGTGGGGCCTACTTAGTTTGATCGAATGGAGAATCAAATCCATCCTATGAACTTCTGCATCATCTCAGATTCATGGGCCCAAGTTTGGCGTGAATCTGTGATTCATATGGGCCACACCATCACTGAACGTAGCAGTGTGTTCCTTGTAGATGTAAGCTTGGATGCATTCATGGAGACATAGCGACATCACGGTCTTGGTAGAAAATATCTCCCGGATGCATTAGACGGTTCGGATCAACAGTTTGATTGGCCATGGTGGGCCACAGTGCATCACCGCATGCTCTGTTCTTGCGTAAACAGAGAGAAAAGCGGATTGCTTCCGCTGTGCTGCTGGCAGGGCCCATAATTCATATCATTTGAGAAATCCACACCGTACATTGAATTTCTGGCGAAAAACCGTTTGGGAATGGTGAGATTTTATTGATTTTTGTGTGGCCCACAAGACTCTTCATTCCACCGTCAATCTCGCGTTTAATCACGATACACGTGTGTACATGTGCATGAGCCAAAAAGGAAAGCTAGGTAATGGTTTTGGTTACCCCCTTGAGTGAATGGACGGTTCAAATCATCCATTTGAATGATGAGTGGGCCACATTATCAAAAAATGGTCGGAAGTTGTGAGGACGCTGGCAGAAATCCACTTTTAAGAAGGAGAGCTCAGGTCTTGGTGCTTTAACTGGATTTGTGATCCAGTGTTGTGCGCGTGTACGTGTGCTATACACACATGCAACCCAAGTCAGGTCCGATCGTGATGGTTATCGTAAATCTGCTCCATCCACCCCTTTCCTTATTTAATTTAAGGGGTTGAGACCAAAATTGAAGCATATCCAGATATCAGGCGGGCCCCAAATCGAGATTTAAGGGGCTGATCTACTCTTTAGGCTACTTTCACAATGATCCAATGGATGATTTTTGACGTGTATGGTTAATTTATGGTCCTCAGGCCACGTATGAAGTTTTGAGCCGAACGGATGTGGGAACCCCATGATCTTGCATTCTGGATGATTTTCAGGCCTCTTTAACGTGAACGACTTAATTTCCTCGGATCTCTGCCATGTAAATCCGTCGATCTTGGTCCCTGGAGTCCGTCCATTGCCTTTGGTGTCACCAAAGTGTTAAATTCATGCTTTAAGCTCCCTTTTTCAGTCAATGCTCATAATTACACTCTGCATCACAAACACGAATAAAGCGGACCATTAAATGGTATCATGTCTGTAAATCCAGGCAATAATCAGGGTCTGATATGCAATATTTGACCCTCAACATTGAGTCTTAGAACTCTTAATGAAATTCAGTCTAAAGGACAAGTGTCTTATAGTAACGAAGACACTGAAAGGATTTCACCTATATGAACGTAGAGATGGTGCTGTCTCTCATGAGAGTTAGGAGTTTTCTCTCGGAATTGTTCATGAATTAGGATAAGCACATGGCCATTAATTGTGCTGAGCAAGATTGTGGGGACTCTAACAAACACATAGCGAATATGTGTATGGTTTCTCCGACTTTATTATCTAGGAATAACTGGTTCAACGCTACGGTTACCAGACATTTCGACAGAGTTTTGAGATACTTACACTAAGGAAAGATTAAAATCAAAAGATATCTTTTTTATGCATATAAGCTGATTATTCTGGCAGAAATGTTTAATCGAGAAAAATATATTTTTAAAAATCAGGTGAGGGATTGTTGCAAAAATATTGATTTTAAAATATATTTTAAAATAAAAAATAATATATATAGTATATAAAAAGCATTTGAAAAACACCTTTTGTGGGTTTTTGGGAATAGTCCCACATTGGAAAAAGAGGAGAAATTTTTATGGTTTATATGAGGAGTGTGGAGTATTATAATACTTACCCACATGGTCCAAAGGAGAATGGAACTTGCATGTTCCAGTGCGTAGCACTGGAACACCCGCGCGTGAGGGCGAGGGCGTGGGCTCGGTCTCAGTCTCAGTTACGGTCACATACTTAGTGTGAGGGCATAGGCATGTGAGGCAGTGTGGCTGTAGAGGCGCTAGTGGTGTACTTTGCACTTCGCACGTCCGCATTGTGTTGCAGAGGGTCGCTCCTTCACTACCTTGAGCGAACCAGAGTGAGACGTGTGCGAGTCACTGTGCGACTAAGTGACTAAGGCAGATGGATGGCTGGACGAAATCTAGAGGACTGAATGAGAGTTCCTCCAGTATATATAGAGAACTGAAAAAGAGTTGTTACAGCAGGTTTCTAATAGCTGTGCCATTAGTGCAGGGTCCAACTGTAACTGCTGCATGGCTAGCCCAACAGCTAGAAAACGGCTAGCTGTTGTCTTACAATAGTCAGCATGCAACAGCTTAATGGACCATGCACAACAGTAAAAAAATGGCCATAAAACGGCTAGTTTTCTCCAACAGATAGAAAACGGTCAAGGGATTATTTTCCCTGGACCATAACCCCTAGCCACCACAGCCTATATAAACAAGGCCTAGATGAGTTTCCAAACCATCTCACCACACTCCAGCAATACCAATATGAATCAAAGCCTCTCCTCACCTACAGGCCAAAAATTAGCAATATAGCAAAGTTGATCAGAACCATCGCTTGAAGAACAGATCAATGGTGTGGTCTAGAACGGTTCAACTGAACTAGTGGCTGAAGAACTGACCAGTGTAGTGGTCTAAAATAACAAATTCTCTTCTCTTTTCTATTTTGGGATTTTCTCTTTTATTGTAATTCTACTAGAAAGTGTGTAAAAAGAGTTCCATTTGTGGGCCTTCGTGTTTGTTGAACGCAGACCCACACCAAGCTCGTCATATCCTAGAAGTGGTTTGCCTGTAACCTATCAGCATACTCAATCTTTTGAGTAGGGGCAAATAATGCTTTAAGGACAGTGTCTCAGACGTGCTTTAGCCTGTCCTTGGTTCAGATCATCTTAATTTTCAGGTTCCATATTTTACAGAAATATTATTATTCTGTACAATTTCCAATAGTAACTTATGTGTTTAAAGTTACCCATACTCTTAAGTTCCTTTATTTTTTGTTTTTATTTTGTTTTCTTTTTTCTAGATTTTTTAATTTTTCACTTTCTTCTTTCTATCCACATCAAAGGTGGGACCCATGTGATGGATGATCTACATCAATGGTATGCCCCACATGATGGATTGCTCATATTAATGTGGGCTCACATCAAAGGTGAGCCCCACATGATGGATCACCCATATTAATATAGACTCATATAATGGATGGTTCACATCAAAGGTCGACAACATCTAATGATAAATAACCCACGTCCATGATGGACGACCTACTTTAAAGATGGGGCCCGGCCACACGATGGACAATCTACATCAAAGGTGAGCTTTACATGATGGGCAATGGACATTGAAGTTGGGCCCCATGTGATGGATGACCCACATTAAGGTGGCCTCATATGATGGATAGTTAACATCAAAGGTTGACCCCTAACACCATGATCCATAGCTCAAGTGGTAGACCGAGTGAAAGATACCTCGTTTCAACATTGAGGTCTTGGTATCGATTCCCTAGTGGGGGTGGCTAACAGTGAAGTGTGAACTTACAGTGGGTGTACTAACAAGCTAACAAAAAGAAAAAAAAAATGTCGACTCCTAACGATGAATGACCCACATCCAAGGTGAGCCCTCCATGATGGGTAACCCACATCAAAGGTGGATCCTATATGATGGAGAGTCCACATCAAGGTGGGTTCCACGTGATGGGTAATTAAAAATGGTGGGCCCCACATGATGGATGATCCACATTAAGGTGGGCCCCA
The DNA here is from genome assembly GCA_030180095.1 of Magnolia changhungtana. Taxonomy (NCBI): domain Eukaryota; kingdom Viridiplantae; phylum Streptophyta; class Magnoliopsida; order Magnoliales; family Magnoliaceae; genus Magnolia; species Magnolia changhungtana. The sequence goes on from JASAUF010000360.1 coordinate 3,837,103, forward strand.
CATGGTGGATGGTCCATGTCAAAGGTCAATCCTAATGATGAGTGGCCCATTCTAAGGTGGGCCCAGCATGATGGAAGGCCCACATGATGGACAGTTCACATCAAAGTTTGGCCTTAATGATGAGTGGCCAATTCCAAGGTGGGCTGCACATGATGGTGGCCCACATGATGGATGGTCCACATCAAAGATGGGCTCCACATGATGGGCGGTGGATGTTAAAGGTAAGCCCCACATGATGGATAACCAACATCAAAGGTGAGCCCTACATAATAGACGATGCACATCAAAGGTTTCACATGATAAATGGTGGATGTGAAGGGACCAAACGGACTTGAGGTATACATACTAATTATGTCGGAAACTAAACATACTTTTTTTACTTTTCGGATGATAAGCATGCTGTTTACCAAATATACTTATTTATTGAATAAGTAAAAAACTAAGATAAGCTGCTTGTGTGGCATATGTAACTTATCTAAAAGTAACTTACACTACAAATGCCCACTTAAGGACTTGAGGGTTGTTTAGATACCAGCAAATAAGTAGCTTTTTAAAGCTTATGTAAGTTATAGACTTTTTTAATTAAGTTAGTTTGGTTATTACATTTAAATAAGAAACTTAGTAAAGTAACTTATTTTTATCTAGTCTTTTCCTTTTTCTTTTCAACTTATAGAAAAGCTACTAGAGAGAGAGAGAGAGAGAGAGAGAGAGAGAGAGAGAGAGAGAGAGAGGCTCCATCATCTCCAACAAACATTGTGCACTGATCTGATGTGGGATGTTTCGATTAATACCAATTTTTCAGAAGATGATGCATCGTCGATAGTCCTGCAATTTGGACAGTTTGATTTTAGTTACCATATGCCATGTTTACAGGTTCAATTAATCTATAGAGCTCAAGCGCCCACCTACAGTCCATCAGATGCTGCCTTGTTAGAGTATCAATGCGCACACAATTGAACATATGGCATACATTTAACTCAAATTAAATAGCCCAAGTTGTGGGACCCACCCTAGATAGGCCATACCACCAAATCAAATTGATTGAACTGCCCTGATCTCTTATTTATGGATGTTTGTTTGTTGAATGTTTATGGTTAGTTATTTTTTGTTTTGACCATTGAGTAGATGCCCTTCCAATGGTGTAGCTAGGAAAAGTATGGTAGTGCAATAATTGGCTTGTGCTTTGTCGAAAGTGAGGTGTAGGATTGAATGGTCTAACTTGAGTTACATATTCGCCATTTTATGAGTTATATGGTTCATTATCTTAAAATCATGGCACCGGCTATTTATTGTTGTCACATCAAGATCATACAGTTGTGATGAATGGACCCTGTTGGGGAAAAATATGACAAGTCAGTAAGTCGGCTTATGGGATGGACCAATTTTACAGACATGGCCTGAGCTCCCTAGGTGTTGAGCCTAACTGAGGCCTACATGTCAAGAGCGAATAGGTGCCGAGCCAAGAGCCAATAGGCGTCGAGCAAAGAGCCAAGAGCCAAGGCCTTCAGAGACATATAATGCCGACTCAATGCATAGGTCGACCAAAACATAGGTCAATATAATCATGGCCTAACCCTCATAGCCCAACCCTAGTTTAGTCTATCCGCTAGGTCGGCCATGAATTGGCCGTCTGCAGCCGGCCACAACTTGATCGGTGCACAACTCGATCAACATCATTTAATATTATCTCCTTTAGAGCCGAACCAAGGAGATGTCTCGAGATCAAAGATTTCCTTCCCGAGATACTCGGAAGATAACATCCGATCCCAAAAATCTAGGAGATCGAAGATCTCGGGATTGGCTTGGATAAGAAATCCAAATCTCCTGTAAATCAGAGAAGTATCCCAATTCTACAGGATTGCACCTCCTTTATAAATAGAGACGCTGAAAGGTGAAAGGTACACACACATTCTCACCCCTAACCCATCATTAAGTTATTAGACCTGGAGTCCAGGCCTGACTTTAGCATCGTTGGGTCCCCTATACAAAACTAGGTCCCCTTTGTCTTCTTCCTGTGCAGGTGTTCGAGGAGTAGAAGGGGTGAGCCAGAAACTGCATCAACAGACCCCATTCCATGAGGAACACGTTGCTCTCATGTTGGCCCTATATAATGGACGGTAACACGTTGCTCTCATGTTGACCCTATATAATGGACGGTCCACATCAAAGGCTGGCCTCTAATGATCATGACCCACATCCAAGGTAGGCTCCAAAAGATGGGCAACTCACATCAAAGGTGGGGCCATACGATGGACAATCCACGTGAAAGGAGGGCTCCACATGATGTATAGTGGATATTGAAGGTGGGCCCCACTTAGTAGATAATAGCATTGATGGTGGGCCTCCCATAATAGATTACCCACATTAAGGTGAGCCCCGAATGATGGTTGATCCACATTAAATGTCAACCCATAATATTGAATGACCCACATATAAGGCGGGCCCAGCATGATGGATGACCCATCCAAGGTGGGCCTTATATGATGGACAATATGCATTAAAGGTGGGCCTTGCATGATGGATGGCCTAAATCCAATGTCTGACATGATGGATGGCCTACATCCAAGGTGGCCCCGCATGGTGGATATAAGTTATTTGGTGGTATCCAAATAGGTGCAATAGCAACTTATGTAGTGAAAGTTAACGTATCTCCATAAGTTTTTTTCCTTGCTTTTAAACTTTTACTTCTCTCTCTCTCTCTCTCTCTCTCTCTCTCTCTCTCTCTCTCTCTCTCTCCCCTTGTGATGGATGATCCATATGAAAGGGGGCCAACAATGACAGATGGTCCACATCAAAGGTGAGGCCTACACGATGGGAAACTCATATCAAAGTTGAGCCCCACATGATAGATGACCCATACTAATATGGACCTACATAATATATGGTCCACATCAAAGTGTAGACCCTATGATGAATGGCCCACATCCAAGGCAAGTCATGCATAATGGACGACCCACTTTGAAGGTGGGGCCCACATGATGGACAATCCATATCACATGATGGGCGGTGGACTTTGAAGGCGGCTCCACATGATGGGCAATCATTGATGGTGGCCCCCACATGATGAATGGAAAATATTGAAGGTCAGCACCTTAAGATGAATAGCCTTCATCCAAGGTGGCCCCACGTGATGACGGTCCCTTTTCCTTTGAGGTAAATGACTTAATTTAACCTTGGTTTTCCGTCAATTTAAATTTCCCATTAAGATTGGATGGTGGTGAGGTGTGGGCCCACTAGAGATGCATGTGTGAGATATGCACCAATCACTAGGTGTTGGAGAAATTATATTGAAAAATTAAAAATAAAAATAAAATTAACATCAGGCTGAATCATGTATGTAATATGACATCCTTAAAGCTTGATTGCCCCCTTCTCGAATGAAATTAAGACTATTGATAGGTTACAGGCGAATTGCATACAGGATCAGACAAGGCTTTTCTTAAGGTCCTGTGTGTAGCAATCACAAAGGGACCTACTCAGGGACTCGGTTAACGCAATTTGAAAATCTAATAGAATTGTTGAGTGGTCAAACTCAGTGACTTAATACAATTTCTTAAAAGGAAAAATTGTTTAGAGAGATTAGATCATATTTTGATTGATTATTGGACTTGGATGATTATGGACTTGCATGGTCCAGTTTATATAGCATCTGGGGTGTGGACCATTACCAGCTGGTCATCAATGGTTCAAAACATGTGTGAAACATTTCTGATCATTGACACTAATTTCTGAACGTTTCAGATCATTGGATCAACGATTTGACCGTTGGATCATCAAGGTCCATCCATTTTTAGACTGTTTTGGCTATTACAACTACCAGTCATTCTTAAAACACTATATAGTTTTGGATCCATTGATCCAACCATTTTCAGCAGCCTATAAAACCCAGACCACTTCGCGCTTCTCTTATCACACCATCTTGCGATGGTTCGCATAAAGTCACGAGGGATCGACCACTTTGCGACACGATGTACACATGCGAAGTGCAAAGTATGCCATCTAGTGCCACTACAGCCACACTACCCACGCCTGAGCCCGAGCCCGAGCATGTGCATGTGCAAACTGAGCATCTCTTCCTCCATTTCTCCAAGTAAGGATACTCCCTACTTAAACACTTATAAATAAAAACTTTTCTCCCACTCTATCCGATGTGGGACTAAAGAAAATCCACTTTTTCTTTAATTTTTTATTTTAAAAAGTATTTTGGAGGAAAAATGAAAATTTTAAACTTCTACGTATTTTTTAAACCAAAATTTCAATAATCCCCACTTGGTTTTTAAAATAAATAGTAGAAAATTCTACTATAGATTAAAAAAAAACAACTCTTATGCGTAGAGAAATATATCTTTATGATTTAAATATTTACGATTTGAATCTTTCCTTAGTGTAAGTATCTTAAAGCTTTGTCAAAATCTCTAGTAGCCGCAACTTTAAACCGGTTGTTCCTAAATGACACAACCGAAGATACCATAAAAATAATAGCATATATTATGTGAGTTCTCTTATATTACTTGTTTAACACTTTTAATGGTCATGTGCTTATCCTGTTTCATGAACAATACTGAGAAAACTCTAAATCTAATGAGAAGCGGAACCACTTCTACGTTCATATACGTGAAATCATTCGAGTGTTTTCATTACCCATAGTTGTAATAACCAACACTCTTCATCCTGGATAAGGTTATTTATAATTTTAATGTTAAAGTTTTCCACATATTAGTGATTTGTTTTTACCTATTGAACCCGAACTTTAAAGATTTTCTAATTATTGGTTGGAATTCTATTACTAGTAGAACTTTGGTTGAAGAGTTTCAACTTCATCCCTCTATATGTTGTTCTTACTAACTCTCTTGTTAGAGGTTTAACAAAAGGATCGGCCAAGTTATTACTCGACTTCACAAATGAGATCACAATGATTCCACATCAAATCAACTGTCTTATATAATCATGTCTCAAACTTATATGTCAGGACTTTCCATTATATGTATCGATGTAGGCTCTCACTAGAGTGGCTTCACTATCACAATAAAGTAAAATAGTTGGTATAGGCTTTGAATATAATGTGATTTCTAATAGAAGATCCCTTAACCACTCAGCCTCTTTGGTAGTTATAACCACTGCTATGAACTTAGACTCCATTATTTAGTGCATCATGCAGGATTGTTTCTTAGATTCCCAAGAGACAGTTGCACCTCCTAAGGTGAATATCCAACTTGTTATGGATTGTTGTCCCCTGCACTCGATATCCAACTCGCATTGGTATATCCTCCGAATACGGTTGAAAATTCTAAGTAGAATAGCCCTAGTTCTTTGGTTTCTTTTAGATAACCTATAACTCTACTTATATCTTTTCATTGTTCTACAATAAGATTACTAGTAAACTTAGTTTACTCACAATGTATGTTATATCCGGTCTTGTGAATTGCATAACATACATAAGACGGTCTATAGCACCAGCATACTCTAGATATGCAACTGTTCTTTCATTGTTTTCTTTTAACTTGATACTTGGATCAAATGGGGTCTTTACCACTTTGATTTTCCAAGTGATTAAACTTTTTAATATCTTCTCAATGTAATGAGACTAACACAATGCATAACTCCCATTATGTTTTTAATTTTGATACCTAATATAGTATTTACTTGTCCAAGATCCTTCATTTTGAAAACATATGAGAGAAACCTCTTTGTTTTAGTTACACATTCCATTTTTTTGCTGATACTTAACATGTCATCTACATATAGACATATAATCACAATATAATCATTACAAACTTTAGAGTATATGAACTTATGAGTAATGTTATGTATGAAACCATAAGATAACACCTTTGAATCAAACTTATCATAACGCTATTTGGGTGCTTGTTTTAATCCATACAGAGATTTAATAAGTCTAAATACTTTTCTTTCATTTTCTGGTAGAACAACCAATTTTAATTACTCTATATATACCTTCTTATCGAAGTCACCATTCAGGAATGTTATCTTCATATCTATTTGATGGATATGAAGATGATGTATAGATGTTAAAGCGGATAAAATCAAAATCGATGTTATTCTAGTCACTGGCAAATATGTGTCCAAATAATCGATTCTTTCTTTTTGACGGAATCCCTTAGTACTAACCTAGCCTTAAAGGTTTGTATTGTATCATCAGTGTGGTATTTAAATACATACTTATACCCTATAGGTTTAGAACCTGGAGGTAGGTCTATCAATTCCCATGTTTGATTTAACACAATCGAGTCCATTTCATCATTAATGTGCTCTTTCCAAAAAATGGAGTCTCTTAAAGTCATAGCTTCATTAGCAGTTTTAGGTTCATCTTCTACAATCAAAATCATAAGTATTTTCCTAATATTTTTCTCTTTATTACCCTTTATTAGATGAAAAAATAGATGTTGAAAGTCTATTTGATCAGGATCAAGACTCTTCTTTACTTTTGTTCTTTAGCTCCTATTGTGGGTCAAATATTGCATATTATCCTCCATTTATATCTCGGTGTTATGAACATGATAATGCTTAGTGTTCTATTTTACTCATGTTTGTGTTGCAAGGTGAATTTAAGAGATTGGATTGAAAAGGGTATTAAAAGCATGGATTTAATGCTCAAGAATCACCAAGGGAAAGGATGAATCTTATGAGACCAAGATTTAAGAATTCACATGTCAAAGATCCAAGACAACCAAGTGAAGAATGAAGAGAATCAAAGATATTTGATGTGAAGAAAAGGAATCCCGAAATTGTCCTGAAAAAATATATTCTGAAACTCTGGGTCATTTTGTGAAATTGCGAAGAGTGAAGTCTATTTTGGGAAACTATAAAGAATGAAGTCTATTTTAGTAAATTGCGTAAATTTGAGGGATTTTTAGAGTTTTCCAACTAGGTGCGAAAGTTGAAGTTCCACAACTATAAATAAGACTACCTAGGATGTTCCTAGGATCTTCTAGGGTTTAAGGAGTAAAGCAAAAGGGTGGAGAAGCCGGCGCCAAGAGTTTTTCTTCTTCTTCCTTAGTTGTTTTCATGTTTTTCTTAAGAGACTTTGGTCCAATTATGTCTATGGTTGACTAAACCTCCTAGATAAGGCTAAGTGGTGAAGCTTATAACGTGATGAGATGTTTCTATTGCTTTGATTCATATTATGTTGAATTCTCTTTGATTGAATTCTTAATGGTTTGTTGTGACTCAAATTACAATAGATCTGCAATAGCTTTGAGTATCTTCTTTTCATGTATTGAGATTGTGAAATTAGTAAATCCTATTGTTCACCATCGTCCCTTGGGCAAGGTTGGGTGATGGAATCCCTTCTAACCCTCACAATTCTCCTATGTTTGATTGTGGAATTGGTATATCCTCTTGTTTGCCATTGTCCCCTGGACATGGCTAGGTGATGGAATCACTTCCAGTTCTCACAACTCTCATCCATTGAGAATTAGGTCAAAGAAAATTCAGATTTGATTTTATTGAGATGTCTTCCAACTGGATAAGATATGACTCTGATTCCAGTTGTGTCCTTGAATCAAGTAATAGACCTCCTTGATTACTTCAAGTGGATCCTTGGAAACCCTAGTTCTCACCTTTGAATTCTTAAGTTTCTAATTAAAACTTTCACAATTACTCCCTTTAATTCTAGATTTAGATTTACATCTTCTTCTAGTTCTACTTCTAGTTGCTTTCAGAATATTCACAAGATTAGTCCATGTGGATTTGACCTCGGTCTTACAGAGATTTTTACTACATCATGACCCTACACTTGGGGTTGTGAACAAGTTTTTGGCACCGTTGTCGGGGATTAAATGTTGTATTTTTCTGAGATTAACTAGTTTTGGAATTAGTTTAAGATTAGGGTTTTTCTACTTTCTATTTTTAGGTTAGGGTTTTTTAGAATTATTTTAGAAACTAACTTAGCTTTCTATTTCAAGGTCTAGAAACTTTCCTTTATTGTTTTTAGAAACTAATTTACTTTCTAATTCTAGGATAGAAACTTTCCTAATTTGTTTTTAAAAACTAATTTTTTATTTTTTAGAAACTTTCCTTATCCGTTTTTAGAAACTAATTTCCTTTCCTTTTTCGTTTTTAGAAACTAGGTTGCTTTCTTAATTCCTTTTTAGAAACTAATTCACTTTCCCTTTTCTTTTGCAAGATCCCAAAATAGAAACTTCTAATTTGGTAACTTCTTTCTAATTATTTCTCTTTCTATTTCCCTCTTTCCATTTAGGTTTAGGTTAGATTCTGAAATTGTAGGTTGAGAGTGTTTCATGCCTAAGTGGGTCCGTGATAACACTCGACGTCTCTTGAGTGAAGGAGGATTGGTTGAGTGATTATCTATCCATCACAGGATAAAACACCACTCGTTATCCACAAAGTTAACTGAAGTTATGGCTGCTAATCAACCTCCAAATCCACCTTAACCTAGGGTTGAGGAAATTCAAGATGAGAATGAGGTGCATCAAGCACCCCTGCCTCGTACTTTATGAGATTATTTACAATCGGCGGGGGTGAGCACACCTTCATGCATAGTTTTTCTAGAAAATATAGGACATATGAATATCAAGCCAGGGGTGAATCTGAAAATCCATATTTACACATGAAAAGGCCTAGCTATATGTCCTAGAGGGGGGGGGGTGAATAGGACTATGCCAAATAAATGTTATAACAGCGGAATTAAAAACAATATGATAGCCAAAATAAATTACAATGCAGGAAAGTAAAACAACCTCAAAAATCTGATCTTGAGAGGTTGATACAAATGTTGTTCTAAGGACAACCTTTCACCAAAAACCAGAGTTTATGGTAGGACAACCTTATTTCTAGAAAGATCTTTGTATCAAATCTCAAACCAAAGAGGAATACAGAAATAAGCACAAAATGAAAGAAAGTGTAATCACAAATGTATTGTTCTAGGGACAGCCATACACCATAAAAATGGCAGGGCAACCTTGCTGGAACAACTTTAAAAGAAATTGAATTTCAAGCAGATAAAGAAATAGTAGAAAGTAAATTCTAAATTATTACAAAATTTCCACAATGCTTGAATTAAATGATTACAACATTCACCACCACATATACATCCCACAAATGAATATTAAAGATTAGAAATGTAAATTATTCACCCACAACATAAGAGATTATAGTGGTTCGCCTGTGTGTTCACCAACTGTTAAACAACAGCCACACAAAATGCTACTCCACTCCTAATATCCTCACACAGGGGATATTAGCGTTCACTAACAAAATAGGTTTTCACAGGTTCACCCAAAACCTTTACAATTGTGTTTTTGTCTGTGGGCTTACACAATTAAAAGACCCCACTTCTGAGTTTTCCTAGCTCTCCTCAGATAACCAATACAATAAGATTTTTCTGGCAAATCTTGAAAGAAACCAAAACAGAAAGGAATTTATGATTAATTGTAAAATACCTGATTATCTCCTTCGTTGTAGCAGCCCGGTAGAACCAAATCAGAGTAAATGATTGAATGTTCAAGTTCAATGTCCAGTAATCAATTATAATGGTTCTAGTTCTAATAGATTTTAAATTAGACCAACTAGGGCTTGCCTTAATTGATTTTGATTCCAAAGAATGGGAATAACAATTCCTCTTTTCAAATTAGATTGGAATAGTAGAAACAAAATCAATTAAATAAAGCTAAAGAAAGAGAGTATAAAATAAGCACACTTAGCTTAGATGGAGCAAAAAATTATCTCTCAGAAGTTTGACGAAGATTGGCTTGAAAAGATTAATTAATTGCTTGAATTCTTCTGAGTTTCGTGCTCTATTTATAGGTGAGCAGATTGCATCTTCGACTAGTATAGGGAGCTTTTCGACTAGTCGAAGAAATAACAGATTTGAAAAAAATCGGGCGCGATAAGCTTTGACCGTTCTACGACTAGTCGTAGGTCACCTTCGACTGGTCGTAGGTCTCCTTCGATTGGTCCAAGACCTTATAATTTATCGCTGGACTTTGAATCGAAGATTTTCAACTGGTCGTAGAAGCAGTCGACACTGTTCCTTCGACTGGTCGAACAGATTCCAGGACTGGTCGAAGACTAACAGAAATTATCCAAATTTTATAACAAACTTACGACTGATCGAGGAATTTCTTGGCTGGTCGAAGCGAGCTAGGACTAGTCGAAGAAAGCCTAGGACAAGTCCCCGAACTGCCCAAACACAAGTGTCGTATACATATGACTTATGTATCCAAAATGGCCTACTTCTAAGGTCAACCTATGGTCAAACAAACCCGAATTAAGAAGTAAGGACATTGAAAACATTAGGAACAAGTGACCTTTTAAGCCTTGAAATCTTGATGTAGCTCAACCTCGAAAGTGTAGTTCTATACGAACTGCCTTGTACTCTTCTTGAAGTCTTGCATTCTTGAGTCTTATCTTGAGAGTAATACTTGAAGTCAAGGTTGATCTTTGTACTTGTAATCTTTGCTTGTTGTGAGCTTTGCTTGTTTATGAATGTTGATCTTTAGAGAGGCTAGAGAGCTTCACTTATGCAAGTTATATAACAGTGTTTTTGTCACCACAAATTTGACAATCGACAGGGATATAAACTATAGCACTTACAATCTCCCCCTTTGTCAAATTAGTGACAAAACACATAAACACATAACACATAAACACATAACAAACCAAGATATAAAGAAACATAAACCAGTTGACATCAACTGGCTTACCTGCAAAAATTAATATGTAACATTCAACCATTCTAAACATACTCCCCTCAAACATACTCCCCTCCCCCTAAGTAACATAGCCATTCTCCCCCTTTTTGTCATAATATGACAAAGAGAATAACAAAATAAAGGGATATATGAGAGGAAATATAATGAGATAGGAGATAATAAAGTAAAAATAAATTGTCAACTCAAAATCAGCATAGTATCACAATAAACAAATACCGAACAAAAAATAAAAATAGTATCCAATTCCAAATCAGACGACTTAGTGCTAAGAATTAAAGTTATTACAAACCAGAAAATCCCATATAGACTAGTCAGAATTAGAACTAGAAGACGGAGCAGGAATAGAGGGATCAAGTTGGTGCATGCCTTTGTTCAATTGCCTAAGATACTTCCGCATGTACTTGAATTGAGAATCATGAGCAACAGACATGTTTTCCATCTGTTCATTCAAATTTTCAACTTTACCCTCCAATGCACTCAGACGTGCATCAAAATCAGATGGTACAAAATCTGGATCATTTGTTGAATCAGAATCCAGTTCCTCAAAGATATCATCCATATTAATGTCATCCCCTGTTTCTTCATGACCAGCACCACCACCATTACCACCTTGTTCAGGAAGTAATTCCAACTTCATCTTATTGAGATTAGAGTTGTTAAAAATCAGATGATGGACAGGTGCCTCATTAACTGGCATATCGACCAACATATGTGTAGCCAATACAGTCATTAAATAACCAAAAGGGATGTCACTATGACCAAGATGGAGTCTAAACTGAAGAATGAAATGACGGATTAAGAATGGCAGACAAATCTGAGTACCACTGGAAATAGCATGAATAACACGAACCATGAAGTCAAGTTAGTTTTATTACCTGACCGAGGATACAGATTAGACACAAAGATTCTATGGAGTACTCTGTATTTGGGTAACAAATACTTTGCGGGAAGCGCATTCCCTTTTTTAGTCCAGTGAACATTCATGTTGCACAAGTCTCTAGTGAGCATATGTTTTTCAGATACAGAGGGTTTATCAGTCAAATTATGAATAGAAATACCCTCATCATTCACAGGAATATCCATAAGGGCTGAAATTAAATGACGATCAATTTCAAATGGCCCTTCACTAGTAGATATTTTAAAAGTTAAATTATCCAGTGAGAAGTTACTAATACATGTAAACATGGATTGGGCAATGGACCGGTATGCAGGCCCACCCCAATGCAATAAGTTAACCCAACCTACAGCTTCAAGCATAGGAAGGATATCAAAATGTGCAATATGATTAATATCAATAGGATGTTCAACAATAACATTACGAGCTCTAAGGTCTGTAACATAAGATGGATCATTATTAGGCTCAAGAAGATGACGTTTGGTCAATCTGAAGGAAGAAGAAGGACCACGGGAAGTAAATTTTCTACCTCTAGAAGCTATATGCAGCAACAATAATAAGGAAATAAGAAAATGCAAAGGATTAAGAAATGGGTTTACTCAAAACAGATTTTTCAAAATCAAATCCCCAAATCTCAATGAAATCCTAAATAGAAAGCTTCAAGTTAGAAAAGAGAGCAATCTAGACACTGATTTGTAAGAAAAACGTAAATGGAACACTAACCTTGAAGAACAAGAATGGTGGGTTCGACAAGTTGAAGCTCGGCTCCTTAGAAAGGAAAAATGAAATGAGGAAGAAAGCAAAAATCCCCAAATTTAAGTGATTTTCGTGATCTACGACTGGTCGAGTATACTCACGACAGGTAGAAGGAAGTCCAGAAATACATATTTCTTGCAATTTTTTTTAAAGAAAATGGAATTAAACTTAGCAAATATATACACTATGATACATGTAGGCATAAATAATCATTTTGAAATACACATGCCAAGATCAAATTTTATCTTATTAAACCTAATTTTATCAAGAGGTTTTGTGAAAATATCAGCTCTCTGATCTTCAGTAGGAATATATTCCAGAGATATAACTTTTTCTTCTACCAATTCCTGAATATAATGAAATCTAATGTCAATGTGCTTAGTACGAGAATGCTGAATAGGATTTTTTGAAATATTTATTGCATTGGAATTATCACCATGCAATAACATAGAATCCTGTTTAATTCCATAATCACTTAGCATTTGTTACATCCAAACAAGCTGTGTACATGCATTACCAGCTGCGATATACTCAGCTTCAGCTGTTGAAATTGATATAGAATTTTGTTTCTTACTAAACCAAGAAACTAAACAATTTTCAATGTAAAAGCAACCACCACTGGTTGATTTTCTATCATCTAGATTACCAGCCCAATCAGCATCTGAGTACCCAGCAAGTTGGACACTAGTCTCATGAGGATACCAGAGACCAAGATTTATAGTACTTGCAACATATCTAATAATCCGCTTAACAGCAATCAAGTGAGATTCTTTTGGATCAGATTGAAATCTTGTGCAAATACCAACACTTAGAGAAATATCAGGTCTACTAGCTGATTAAATATAACAAACTACCAATCATACTCCGATAAAGTTTTGAATCAATATTTTTACCATTAGAGTCTTTTGAGAGTTTCAGAGTAGTACTCATAGGAGTATCAAAATTCTTGCCATTCTCAAATCCAAATCTCTTGATTAGATTCAAGGCATACTTAGATTGAGAGATGAATATTCCTTCAGGTTGCTGTTTAACTTGTAAACCAAGGAAATAAGTTAATTCCCCAACCATGCTCATTTCAAACTGTGATTTCATCAAGTCTGCAAACTCAGTAGTCAAGTTAGTACAAGTTGATCCATAGATGATATCATCAACATAAATTTGTACTATTAAGATATGATCATTATGTTTTTTAACAAATATAGTTTTATTAACAGATCCCATTTAAAAATTGTGACTTAAAAGAAATTTTGTTAGTTTCTCATACCATACCCTAGGTGCTTGTTTTAATCCATAAAGTGCCTTTTTAAGCCGATACACATGATCAGTATTTTTGGGATCTTCAAAACCCATTGGTTGTTCAACATATACTTTTTCATGTAAATCACCATTTAGAAAAGCACTTTTCACATCCATTTGATATATTTTTATCTTTCTAAAACATGCAATGGATATAAATAGCCTGATAGATTCAAGACGTGCTATTGGTGCAAAAGTTTCATCAAAATCTATTCCTTCTATTTGAGTATAACCTTGTACTACTAGTCTAGCCTTGTTTCTAATTATATTTCAACATTCGTCCGACTTATTTTTAAAAATCCATTTTGTTCTGATGATGTGTTTGTCTTTAGGTCTTGGTACGAGATACCAAACATCATTTCTTACAAATTGGTTAAGTTCTTCTTGCATTGCAACAATCTAGTTCTCATCAGCAAGAGCTTCTTTTACATTAGATGGTTCTATTTGGGATGTAAAACATACATAATTACATAAATCCTCAAGTTGTCTACGGGTGCGAACACCAGTGAGAGGGTTTCCAAGAATTTGAGTGGTTGGATGATCTTTAATAGTCATCAATTCAGATTCAGTCTGATTTGATGAAGTATCGGGTTTATCAATGATTAGAACTTCATCATTTTCTGAATTAGAGATTGGCTTATTTAAGTGATCATCAATGACAACATTGATGGATTCTTGAATCACACCAGTTCTTTTGTTCAGAACCCTATAAGCACGACTGTTTAAGGAATATCATAGAAAAATCCCTTCATTACTCTTTGTATCGAATTTTCTCAAATTTTCACAATCTCGTAAAATATAGCATTTGCTGCCAAAAACTCGAAAGTATTTGACAGTAGGCTTTTTATTGAATCATAATTCGTAAGCCGTTTTATTATTATCTTTGCTAGTATAGACTCGGTTAATAATATAGCAATTTGTATTCTGACAAATTTCAAAGATTTTTAGAGAGCTTCATACTATTTAACATGACATTAGCCATTTCTTGAAGCACCCTATTCTTTCTTTCTACGATTCCATTTTGTTGTGGAGTTTTGGGAGCTGAGAATTCATGTAATATTCCTTGGTCGGAACAGAACTTCTCAAAATTGCTATTCTCAAATTCAGATCCATGATCACTACGAATCTTACTGATTTGAGTAGATTTTTCAGTTTGAATCCTTTTGAGAACTTTTCTTACTTCTTCAAGGGTTTGATTTATCCCTTAAGAAGACTACCCAATGTATCGGTAAAGTCATCAACTATTACCGAATATACTTTTACCACCACGACTTTCCGTTCTGGTAGGTCCAATTAGATCCATGTGAAGAAGTTCGAGTGGTTTTGATGTGGTATTTGAATTCACCTTTTTGTGTGAGTTCCTTGTTTGTTTGCCTATCTGGCATTCACCACATATTTTATCTAATTTCTGAAGTTTGGGTAAACCTCTTATAAGTTCTTGATTGCTCAATCTATATAAATTTTGATAATGAACATGTCCAAGACGTTTGTGCCATAAATCAGTCTCGTCTGTATGGACCATGTAACATGTTTGATTAGATGAGCTAGATTCGCTAATGATATAGCAATTTTCAGACGTTCTTCGTCCAGTTAATATTACAGAACCCTTATTATTTAGTATCTCACAGCTTTGATTAGAGAACCGAATACTATGGTTATTATCACATATCTGAGATATGCTAAGTAAGTTATGTTTTAGGCCTTCAACATATAAAACATTTTTAAACACAGGAAGATTAAAAAGTTGAACCGTACCTTAGCCTATAATCTTGCAGTTGCTACCATCACCAAATGTGGTGAACTATCAGTCATATCTTTTAGATCCGTGAATAAAGCTTTGTCACACCGTCATATGCCTGGAGCATCCACTGTCTAGGTACCACTTTGAATGACTTGTTGCTTTGAAGGCAATGTGAGCAACCAAGCAGGTGACTTTAGGAACCCATTTCATAACTGTTTTGGGTTTAGGAACATATTTGGTCTTCTTTTGTTTATAGTTGTAAGAATAACCTATAGAGTTAGATTTTAGGAGCTCCTTGAGTAAATCTACTGTCTTTTCAACTAGTGGACTTCGTTTCTGATTAAAGTTGACATGGCTGCTTCTAGGTTTTTGAAGTGTTTTTGAATTTCTAGAGAAACCTTGATAAGTGTTTTTCCCTTTTGGTTTGAGTTCTGTTGTTTACCTTGTCTCATAGGCATGGATTTGTGATAGAATCATATCTAATTCTTCTACCTTTCATCTATTTGAAGACTAGATCAAAAGGAAGTTCACATTGATTTTCAGGTTATATCTTCCAACTGGATGAAGATGGGACTCGAAGTCTAGTTGAGCTCATGAATCGACCATAGATCTCCCTGATCTCTACAAGTGGATCCTCTGAATCTCTAGTTTCCTTCTCTCTGAATTCTTAAGTTTTAGATAATTAGTTCACCATTATTCCTCAAATCACAATTGGTTTGGATTTCATCTTAGCCTAGTTCTAGATCTGGTTATTTTCAGATAACGTACAGGTTTCAATCCCTGTGGATTCGACCTCGGTCTTACCGAGTTTTTACTACATCACAACCCTATACTTGGGGAGTGAACAAGTGGAAACTCCTGTTGAACCTCGTAGAAGTCAAATGACAATAATAGAGAAGAGTCTAGGAGATGACTACATAGACTCACAACGCGTCATTTTTCATCTTGTAGAAGGAGATCGAGAAAAAGTTATAAGAAAAATATCTATAGAAGATTATCCTAAAACATATAAAGAGGCTATATCCTCTAGAGACTCAGCTTTCTGGAAAGAAACTATAAACGATGAAATGGAATCCATAATGTCAAATCAAACATGGGAACTAGTTAACTTACCTTCAGGTTCTAAACCCATAGGTTGTAAGTGGGTATTTAGGAAGAAATATGACACTGATGGGACTATCCAAACCTTTAAAGCTCGATTAGTAGCTAAGGGTTTTAGATAAAAAGAATAGATAGATTACTTTGACACATACTCTCCTGTAGTTAGAATAACATCCATTATATTATTTGCGTTAACTTCTATACATCATCTTCACATCCACCAAATGTATGTAAAGACCGCATTTCTAAATGGTGACCTCAAAGAGAAGGTATACATAGAACAACCTGAAGGATTTGTTCTACCAGGAAATGAAAATAAAGTATATAGATTAGTCAAATCTTTGTATGGATTAAAATAAGCACCAAAATAATGGTACGAGAAGTTTGATTCTAAAATACTATCTCATGGTTTCATGCATAATATAGTTGACAAATGCATATATTCTAAAGTAGATGGTAGTTGTATCGTTATTATTTGTCTGTATGTTGATGACATGTTAATAATAAGTAATAAAATGGAAAGTGTAACAGAAACAAAGAGGTTTCTATCTTCCATATTCAAAATGAAGAATCTTGGACAAGTTGATACCATCTTAGGTATCAAAGTTATATAAAAAAATTTACGGGGGTTATGCTTTGTGTCAATCTCATTATATTGAAAAGAAACTACACAAGTTTAACCATCTAAATATAAAAGAAGCAAAGACTTCGTTTGATCCAAGTATCAAGCTAAATATAAAATTTTCTGCCGTATTGGAAGGATACACCGATGCGAGCTGGATATTGAGTACAGGGGACAACAAGTCTACTACAGGGTGGGTATTCACCCTAGGAGGTGCAGCTGTATCTTGAGGAATAAGAAACAGACTTACATAACGCACTCGACTATAGAGTCTGAATTTATAGCCCTGGTTGCAACAGGTAAAGAAGCTGAGTGGCTAAGGGATCTTCTATTAGAAATCATTTTCTACGTAAAGCATATATCGGCTGTGTCACTATATTGCGATAGTGAAGCCACATTAGCTAGAGCTTATAATGGTACATATAATGGTAAGTCTAGACATATCAGTCTTCGACATGATTATGTCACATAATTGATTCAAGATGGAATCATTGCTATTTCCTATGTGAAATCAAGTAATAACCTGGCAGACCCTTTCACTAAACCTCTACCGAGAGAGGTACTAAAGGCTACATCTAGAGGGATGGGGTTCTTCGGAAGTTGGGAGAAGTGTAGAGTGTCAGGGCCTACTAGAAGTTGGGTGCGGGGGGTGTGGCATGACAAGATCCTGCCAAGGATCTCCCTTTTCACCTGGAGGGTTCTTCGGAATGCGATTGCTGTTGATGAGGCAGTTCAAGGCTGTGGCATTAGTTTGGCGTCTAAATACGTCTGTTGCAGTAGCGATCCTCAACATGGTCATGCGACTGAGTCCATTTCGCATCTTTTCCTCTCTGGTCCGATTGCAGTGGATACTTGGACGTATTTCGGCTGAGTGTTTGGAGTCCACATTCTTGATTCGCTGTGCTAGGATCATGTAGTGGTGGTCTGCGGTTGCATCAACTTCGTCATCATCTGTGGCTCACACAGTTGCCCCATGCATAATATTATGGTTCATTTGGAAATGCAAGAATGCTGCTGTATTCAATGGCACCCCCCCGGTCGATTGTCTCGGTGATGGCTAGAGTCAAATGGTGGCTGAACACCATTTTTGGAGGTTATGGAGTGATTAATGTGACGACTTTCCATCGCGTCCTGAGTCATGTCACGCGATCTGTGGGTGTTGCGGTTGATAGCCATAGGTGGAGATCGCCAGATTGCCTGGTAGTAAGATGGTTGAGATGGCAGAGTGGTTGGGTGAAAATCAATGTTAACGGATCATCGCTTGGCAACCCGAGGAACTCGAGTGGGGGTGGCATTTGCAGAGATGAAAAATGGGATTTTTGCTTCGATTTCTCTGCTTGCTATGGGTTAGGATAGAACGTGAACGCGGAGTTGAGAGTTATTCTGGATGGCATGGACATGTACATAGGCAGAGGCTTCCAAAACGTGATTGTGGAATCAGACTCAAATCTGGTAATTAGTTTCCTTACCTGTGCTGCGACTCCTGAGTGGAAATGGGGGTATTGGATCCAAAGGATCAAGAGCATCAGGCGGTTTGGTAATTTTCGTTTCTCACACATTTATAGGGAAGGAAACGCGGTGACAGACCAGATGACGTGAATCGGTAGTGCAGAGCAAAGTAGCTGATTATTTCTTCAGCAATCTACCCTCCTAGCAAAGGTTAGAGGTCTTATTTTTTAAGACAAAGTGGGCCCCAAATCTATTAGGGAAAGACTGAGAGCCGAGCGGAACCACGATTGACTGTGCGTGGCTGTGGGTTCCCTTTACCCAGTTTGTATAGATTCTCTTTTCCAGGTGCTTTATGGCGTCCCCCAGGTTCTTTTTCTCCTAAGGGACCCCTAAATGTAATTGGCCCTTTTTTGATCTAATGAAATCCTCTTTTTTTTTTTTTTTTTTTTTTTTTTTTTAAAAAAAAAAAAAAAGAAGGGATGGGGTTGAAACTCTTCAACCAAAGTTCTACCAGTGATGGTAACCCAACCTAAAGTCAGAAAATCTCTAATTTTGGGTTTAATGGGTAAGAACAAGTCACTAATATGTGGAAAGTTTTCAACACTAAATTATAAAACCTCATCCATAGTAGATAAGTGTTGAGCGTTACGAAGGAGGGTTGAGTGTTCACTCCCCAAGTATAGGGTTGTGATGTAGTAATAATCTCGGTAAGACCGAGGTCGAATCCACAGGGACTGAAACCTGTACGTAATCTGAAGTTAACTAGAACTAGAACTAGAACTAGCCTAAAATGAAATCTAAATCAAGTGAATTTGAGGAATAATGGAAAAATATGTATCTAAAACTTGTGAAAAATAAAGGTTGGAACTAGGGTGCTAAGGATCCACTTGTAGCAATTGGGAAGTTACCTTGTATTGATTCAAGGACACAACTGGAATTAGAGCCATATCCTATCCAGTTAGTGAGAAGAGATTTGTCAGATCTCTGAATGTCTCATGGATCTAATCATCAACAAATATGATTGGCGTAAATTTGGAAGTGATCCCATCACCTAACCATGCCCAGGAGACAATGGCAAACAACAACAATTTACCAAACCCACAGGCAATCACAGGAGAATTGTGAAAGTTAGGAAGAATTCCATCACTCGACCATGCCCATGGGACAATGGTGAACAACAGGTCATACTAATTTCACAATCTCAATAACAGGAAAAACATACTTAAAGCTATCACAGATCCATTGTAATTTGAGTCACAATAAACCATTAAAAACTAAAAATATGCCTTCATAAATAACTAAAATCCATAAGAATTCAACAAAACATGAATTAAAGCCAAGCAAACATCCCAATCATGTTACAAGCTTCACCTCTTAGCCCTACTTAAGAAGTTTAGCCCAACATGATTGGACTGAATAATAAGAAAAACAGAAACCAAAATAAAATAAAATAAAAAAAACTCTAAAATACTCTTTCTCTTGAATTAGGCCTCCACGGCTGCTCCACACCCAGATCTAGATCGAATGCCCCTTCTCTCTCTATTCTCGTTCTTTTATAGGCAGGGAAGTCAGTTGGCTCAAGAACTTGCTGGAGTCGGTGTTTCTGTGCGTATCACATCCAGACTGCGTTACCGACGCAAGCAGCTGCGCTGCTTTGCTTGGTGGGGCCTACTTAGTTTGATCGAATGGAGAATCAAATCCATCCTATGAACTTCTACATCATCTCAGATTCATGGGCCCAAGTTTGGCGTGAATATGTGATTCATATGGGCCACACCATCTCTGAACGTAGCAGTGTGTTCCTTGTAGATGTAAGCTTGGATGCAATCATGGAGACATAGCGACATCACGGTCTTGGTAGAAAATATCTCCCGGATGCATTAGACGGTTCGGATCAACAGTTTGATTGGCCATGGTGGGCCACAGTGCATCACCGCATGCTCTGTTCTTGCGTAAACAGAGAGAAAAGCGGATTGCTTCCGCTGTGCTGCTGGCGGGGCCCATAATTCATATCGTTTGAGAAATCCACACCGTACATTGAATTTCTGGCGAAAAACCGTTTGGGAATGGTGAGATTTTATTGATTTTTGTGTGGCCCACAAGACTCTTCATTCCACCGTCAATCTCGCGTTTAATCACGATACACGTGTGTACACGTGCATGAGCCAAAAAGGAAAGCTAGGTAATGGTTTTGGCTACCCCCTTGAGTGAATGGACGGTTCAAATCATCCATTTGAATGATGTGTGGGCCACATTATCAAAAAATGGTCGGACGTCATGAGGACGCTGGCAGAAACCCACTTTTAAGAAGGAGAGCTCAGGTCTTGGTGCTTTGAATGGATTTGTGATCCAGTGTTGCGCGCGTGTACGTGTGCTATACACACATGCAACCCAAGTCAGGTCCAATCGTGATGGTTATGGTAAATCTGCTCCATCCACCCCTTTCCATATTTAATTTAAGGGGTTGAGACCAAAATTGAAGCATATCCAGATATCAGGCGGGCCTCAAATCGAGATTTAAGGGACTGATTTGCTCTTTAGGCTACTTTCACAACAATCCAATGGATGATTTTTGACGTGTATAGTTAATTTATGGTCCTCAGGCCACGTATGAAGTTTTGAGCCGAACGGATGGTGGGAACCCCATGATCTTGCATTCTGGATGATTTAAGGCCTCTTTAACGTGAATGACTTGATTTCCTCGGATCTCTGCCATGTAAATCTGTCGATCTTGGTCCCTGGAGTCTGTCCATTGCCTTTGGTGTCACCAAAGCGTTAAATTCATGCTTTAAGCTCCCTTTTTTAGTCCATGCTCATAATTACACTCTGCATCACAAACACGAATAAAGCGGACCATTAAACGGTATCATGTCTGTAAATCCAGGCAATAATCAGGGTCTGATATGCAATATTTGACCCTCAACATTGAGTCTTAGAACTCTTAATGAAATCCAGTCTAAAGGACAAGTGTCTTATAGTAACGAAGACACTGAAAGGATTTCACCTATATGAACGTAGAGATGGTGCCATCTCTCATGAGAGTTAGGAGTTTTCTCTCGGGATTGTTCACGAATTAGGATAAGCACATGGCCATTAATTGTGCTGAGCAAGATTGTGGGAACTCTAACAAACACATAGCGAATATGTGTGTGGTTTCTCCGACTTTATTATCTAGGAATAACTGGTTTAACACTACGGTTACCTGACATTTCGACAGAGTTTTGAGATACTTACACTAAGGAAAAATTAAAATCAAAAGATATCTTTCTTTATGCATATAAGCTGATTATTCTGGCAGAAATGTTTAATCGAGAAAAATATATTTTTAAAAATCAGGTGAGGGATTGTTGCAAAAATATTGATTTTAAAATATATTTTAAAATAAAAAATAATATATACAGTATATAAAAAGCATTTGAAAAACACCTTTTGTGGGTTTTTGGGAATAGTCCCACATTGGAAAAAGAGGAGAAATTTTTATGGTTTATATGAGTGTGGAGTATTATAATACTTACCCACATGGTCCAAAGGAGAATGGAACTTGCATGTTCCAGTGCGTAGCACTGGAACACCCGCGCGCGAGGGCGAGGGCGTGGGCTCGGTCTCAGTCTTAGTTACGGTCACGTACTTAGTGTGAGGGCATAGGCATGTGAGGCAGTGTAGCTGTAGAGGCGCTAGTGGTGTACTTTGTACTTCGCACGTCCGCATTGTGTTGCAGAGGGTCGCTCCTTCACTACCTTGAGCGAACCAGAGTGAGACGTGTGCGAGTCACTGTGCGACTAAGTGACTAAGGCAGATGGATGGCTGGACGAAATCTAGATGACTGAATGAGAATTCCTCCAGTATATATAGAGAACTGAAAAAGAGTTGTTACAGCAGGTTTCTAATAGCTGTGCCATTAGTGCGTGGTCCAATCAGAATCGCTGCTTTGCATGGCTAGCCCAACATGCCTAGAAAACTGCTAGTCACTGTTGTCTTACAATAGTCAGCATGCAACAGCTTAATGGACCATGCACAACAGTAAAAAAATGGCCATAAAACGGCTAGTTTTCTCCAACAGATAGAAAATGGTCAAGGGATTATTTTCCCTGGACCATAACCCCTAGCCACCACAGCCTATATAAACAAGGCCTAGATGAGTTTCCAAACCATCTCACCACACTCCAGCAATACCAATATGAATCAAAGCCTCTCCTCTCCTACAGACCAAAAATTAGCAATATAGCAAGGTTGATCAGAACCATCGCTTGAAGAACAGACTGATGGTGTGGTCTAGAACGGTTCAACTGAACTAGTGGCTGAAGAACTGACCAGTGTAGTGGTCTAAAATAACAAATCCTCTTCTCTTTTCTATTTTGGGATTTTCTCTTTTATTGTAATTCTAATAGAAAGTGTGTAAAAAGAGTTCCATTTGTGGGCCTTCGTGTTTGTTGAACGCAGACCCACACCAAGCTCGTCATATCCTAGAAGTGGTTTGCCTGTAACCTATCAGCATACTCAATCTTTTGAGTAGGGGCAAATAATGCTTTAAGGACAGTGTCTCAGACGTGCTTTAGCCTGTCCTTAGTTCAGATCATCTTAATTTTCAGGTTCCATATTTTACAGAAATATTATTATTCTGTATAATTTCCAATAGTAACTTATGTGTTTAAAGTTACCCATACTCTTAAGTTCCTTTATTTTTTGTTTTTATTTTATTTTCTTTTTTCTAGATTTTTTAATTTTTCACTTTCTTCTTTCTATCCACATCAAAGGTGGGACCCATGTGATGGATGATCTACATCAATGGTATGCCCCACATGATGGATTGCTCATATTAATGTGGGCTCACATCAAAGGTGAGCCCCACATGATGGATCACCCATATTAATATAGACTCATATAATAGATGGTTCACATCAAAGGTCGACAACATCTAATGATAAATAACCCACGTCCATGATGGACGACCTACTTTAAAGATGGGGCCCGGCCACACGATGGACAATCTACATCAAAGGTGAGCTTTACATGATGGGCAATGGACATTGAAGTTGGGCCCCATGTGATGGATGACCCACATTAAGGTGGCCTCATATGATGGATAGTTAACATCAAAGGTTGACCCCTAACACCATGATCCATAGCTCAAGTGGTAGACTGAGTGAAAGATACCTCGTTTCAACATTGAGGTCTTGGTATCGATTCCCTAGTGGGGGTGGCTAACAGTGAAGTGTGAACTTACAGTGGGTGTACTAACAAGCTAACAAAAAGAAAAAAAAAATGTCAACTCCTAACAATGAATGACCCACATCCAAGGTGAGCCCTCCATGATGGGTAACCCACATCAAAGGTGGATCCTACATGATGAAGAGTCCACATCAAGGTGGGTTCCACGTGATGGGCAATTAATAATGGTGGGCCCCACATGATGGATGATCCACATTAAGGTGGGCCCCACATGGTGGATGGTCCATGTCAAAGGTCAATCCTAATGATGAGTGGCCCATTCTAAGGTGGGCCCAGCATGATGGAAGGCCCACATGATGGACAGTTCACATCAAAGTTTGGCCTTAATGATGAGTGGCCAATTCCAAGGTGGGCTGCACATGATGGTGGCCCACATGATGGATGGTCCACATCAAAGATGGGCTCCACATGATGGGCGGTGGATGTTAACGGTAAGCCCCACATGATGGATAACCAACATCAAAGGTGAGCCCTACATAATAGACGATGCACATCGAAGGTTTCACATGATGAATGGTGGATGTGAAGGGACCAAACAGACTTGAGGTATACATACTAATTATGTCGGAAACTAAACATACTTTTTTGACTTTTTGGATGATAAGCATGCTGTTTACCAAATATACTTATTTATTGAATAAGTAAAAAACTAAGATAAGCTACTTGTGTGGCATATGTAACTTATCTAAAAGTAACTTACACTACAAATGCCCACTTAAGGACTTGAGGGTTGTTTAGATACCAGCAAATAAGTAGCTTTTTAAAGCTTATGTAAGTTATAGACTTTTTTAATTAAGTTAGTTTGGTTATTACATTTAAATAAGAAACTTAGTAAAGTAACTTATTTTTATCTAGTCTTTTCCTTTTTCTTTTCAACTTATAGAAAAGGTACTAGAGAGAGAGAGAGAGAGAGAGAGAGAGAGAGAGAGAGGCTCCATCATCTCCAACAAACATTGTGCACTGATCTGATGTGGGATGTTTCGATTAATACCAATTTTTCAGAAGATGATGCATCATCGATAGTCCTGCAATTTGGACAGTTTGATTTTAGTTACCATATGCCATGTTTACAGGTTCAATTAATCTATAGAGCTCAAGCGCCCACCTACATTCCATCAGATGCTACCTTGTTAGAGTATCAATGCGCACACAATTGAACATATGGCATACATTTAACTCAAATTAAATAGCCCAAGTTGTGGGACCCACCCTAGATAGGCCATACCACCAAATCAAATTGATTGAACTGCCCTGATCTCTTATTTATGGATGTTTGTTTGTTGAATGTTTATGGTTAGTTATTTTTTGTTTTAACCATTAAGTAGATGCCCTTCCAATGGTGTAGCTAGGAAAAGTATGGTAGTGCAATAATTGGCTTGTGCTTTGTCGAAAGTGAGGTGCAGGATTGAATGGTCTAACTTGAGTTACATATTCGCCATTTTATGAGTTATATGGTTCATTATCTTAAAATCATGGCACCGGCTATTTATTGTTGTCACATCAAGATCATACAGTTGTGATGAATGGACCCTATTGGGGAAAAATATGACAAGTCAGTAAGTCGGCTTATGGGATGGACCAATTTTACAGACATGGCCCGAGCTCCCTAGGTGTTGAGCCTAACTGAGGCCTACATGTCAAGAGCGAATAGGTGCCGAGCCAAGAGCCAATAGGCGTCGAGCAAAGAGCCAAGAGCCAAGGCCTTCAGAGACATATAATGCCGACTCAATGCATAGGTCGACCAAAACATAGGTCAATATAATCATGGCCTAACCCTCATAGCCCAACCCTAGTTTGGTCTATCCGCTAGGTCGGCCATGAATTGGCCGTCTGCAGCCGGCCACAACTTGATCGGTGCACAACTCGATCAACATCATTTAATATTATCTCCTTTAGAGCCGAACCAAGGAGATGTCTCGAGATCAAAGATTTCCTTCCTGAGATACTCGGAAGATAACATCCGATCCCAAAAATCTAGGAGCGAAGATCTCGGGATTGGCTTGGATAAGAAATCCAAATCTCCTGTAAATCAGAGAAGTATCCCAATTCTACAGGATTGCACCTCCTTTATAAATAGAGACGCTGAAAGGTGAAAGGTACACACACATTCTCACCCCTAACCCATCATTAAGTTATTAGACCTGGAGTCCAGGCCTGACTTTAGCATCGTTGGGTCCCCTATACAAAACTAGGTCCCTTTGTCTTCTTCCTGTGGGTGTTCGAGGAGTAGAAGGGGTGAGCCAGAAACTGCATCAACAGACCCCATTCCATGAGGAACACGTTGCTCTCATGTTGGCCCTATATAATGGACGGTAACATGTTGCTCTCATGTTGACCCTATATAATGGACGGTCCACATCAAAGGCTAGCCTCTAATGATCATGACCCACATCCAAGGTAGGCTCCAAAAGATGGGCAACTCACATCAAAGGTGGGGCCATACGATGGACAATCCACGTGAAAGGAGGGCTCCACATGATGTATAGTGGATATTGAAGGTGGGCCCCACTTAGTAGATAATAGCATTGATGGTGGGCCTCCCATAATAGATTACCCACATTAAGGTGAGCCCCGAATGATGGTTGATCCACATTAAATGTCAACACATAATATTGAATGACCCACATACAAGGCGGGCCCTGCATGATGGATGACCCATCCAAGGTGGGCCTTACATGATGGACAATATGCATTAAAGGTGGGCCTTGCATGATGGATGGCCTAAATCCAATGTCTGACATGATGGATGGCCTACATCCAAGGTGGCCCCGCATGGTGGATATAAGTTATTTGGTGGTATCCAAATAGGTGCAATAGCAACTTATGTAATGAAAGTTAACGTATCTCCATAAGTTTTTTTCCTTGCTTTTAAACTTTTACCTCTCTCTCTCTCTCTCTCTCTCTCTCTCTCTCTCTCTCTCTCTCTCTCTCTCTCTCTCTCTCTCCCCCCCCTTGTGATGGATGATCCATATGAAAGGGGGCCAACAATGACAGATGGTCCACTTCAAAGGTGAGGCCTACACGATGGGCAACTCATATCAAAGTTGAGCCCCACATGATAGATGACCCATACTAATATGGACCTACATAATATATGGTCCACATCAAAGTCTAGACCCTATGATGAATGGCCCACATCCAAGGCAAGCCATGCATAATGGACGACCCACTTTGAAGGTGGGGCCCACATGATGGACAATCCATATCACATGATGGGCGGTGGACTTTGAAGGCGGCTCCACATGATGGGCAATCATTAATGGTGGCCCCCACATGATGAATGGAAAATATTGAAGGTCAGCACCTTAAGATGAATAGCCTTCATCCAAGGTGGCCCCACGTGATGACGATCCCTTTTCCTTTGAGGTAAATGACTTGATTTAACCTTGGTTTTCCTTCAATTTAAATTTCCCATTAAGATTGGATGGTGGTGAGGTGTGGGCCCACTAGAGATGTATGTGTGAGATATGCACCAATCACTAGGTGTTGGAGAAATTATATTGAAAAATCAAAAATAAAAATAAAATTAACATCAGGCTGAATCATGTATGTAATACGACATCCTTAAAGCTTGATTGCCCCCTTCTCGAATGAAATTAAGACTATTGATAGGTTACAGGCGAATTGCATACAGGATCAGACAAGGCTTTTCTTAAGGTCCTGTGTGCAGCAATTACGAAGGGACCTACTCAGGGACTCGATTAACGCAATTTGAAAATCTAATAGACTTGTTGAGTGGTCAAACTCAGTGACTTAATACAATTTCTAAAAAGGAAAAATTGTTTAGAGAGATTAGATCATATTTTGATTGATTATTGGACTTAGATGATTATGGACTTGTATGGTCCAGTTTATATAGCATCTGGGGTGTGGACCATTACCAGCTGGTCATCAATGGTTCAAAACATGTGTGAAACATTTCTGATCATTGACACTAATTTCTGAACGTTTCAGATCATTGGATCAACGATTTGACCGTTGGATCATCAAGGTCCATCCATTTTTAGACTGTTTTGGCTATTACAACTACCAGTCATTCTTAAAACACTATATAGTTTTGGATCCATTGATCCAACCATTTTCAGCAGCCTATAAAACCCAGACCACTTCGCGCTTCTCTTATCACACCATCTTGCGATGGTTCGCATAAAGTCACGAGGGATCGACCACTTTGCGACACGATGTACACATGCGAAGTGCAAAGTATGCCATCTAGTGCCACTACAGCCACACTACCCACGCCTGAGCCCGAGCCCGAGCATGTGCATGTGCAAACTGAGCATCTCTTCCTCCATTTCTCCAAGTAAGGATACTCCCTACTTAAACACTTATAAACAAAAACTTTTCTCCCACTCTATCCGATGTGAGACTAAAGAAAATCCACTTTTTCTTTAATTTTTTATTTTAAAAAGCATTTTGGAGGAAAAATGAAAATTTAAAACTTTTACGTATTTTTTAAACCAAAATTTCAATAATCCCCACTTGGTTTTTAAAATAAATAGTAGAAAATTCTACTATAGATTAAAAAAAAACAACTCTTATGCGTAGAGAAATATATCTTTATGATTTAAATATTTACAATTTGAATCTTTCCTTAGTGTAACTATCTTAAAGCTTTGTCAAAATCTCTAGTAGCCGCAACTTTAAACCGGTTGTTCCTAAATGACACAACCGAAGATACCATAAAAATAATAGCATATATTATGTGAGTTCTCTTATATTACTTGTTTAGCACTTTTAATGGTCATGTGCTTATCCTGTTTCATGAATAATACTGAGAAAACTCTAAATCTAATGAGAAGCGGAACCACTTCTACGTTCGTATAGGTGAAATCATTCAAGTGTTTTACCCATAGTTGTAATAACCAACACTCTTCATCCTGGATAAGGTTATTTATAATTTTAATGTTAAAGTTTTCCACATATTAGTGATTTGTTTTTACCCATTGAACCCAAACTTTAAAGATTTTCTAATTTTTGGTTGGAATTCTATTACTAGTAGAACTTTGGTTGAAGAGTTTCAACTTCATCCCTCTATATGTTGTTCTTACTAACTCTCTTGTTAGAGGTTTAACAAAAGGATCGGTCAAGTTATTACTCGACTTCACAAATGAGATCACAATGATTCCACATCAAATCAACTGTCTTATATAATCATGTCTCAAACTTATATGTCAGGACTTTCCATTATATGTATCGATGTAGGCTCTCACTAGAGTGGCTTCACTATCACAATAAAGTAAAATAGTTGGTATAGGCTTTGAATATAATGTGATTTCTAATAGAAGATCCCTTAACCACTAAGCCTCTTTGGTAGTTATAACCACTGCTATGAACTTAGACTCCATTATTTAGTGCGTCATGTAGGATTGTTTCTTAGATCCCCAAGAGACAGTTGCACCTCCTAAGGTGAATATCCAACTTGTTATGGATTGTTGTCCCCTGCACTCGATATCCAACTCGCATTGGTATATCCTCCGAATACGGTTGAAAATTCTAAGTAGAATAGCCCTAGTTCTTTGGTTTCTTTTAGATAACCTATGACTCTACTTATATCTTTTCATTGTTCTATAATAAGATTACTAGTAAACTTAGTTTACTCACAACGTATGTTATATCCGGTCATGCGAATTGCATAACACACATAAGACGGTCTATAGCACCAGCATACTCTAGATATGCAACTGTTCTTTCATTGTTTTCTTTTAACTTGATACTTGGATCAAATGGGGTCTTTACCTCTTTGATTTTCCAAGTGATTAAACTTTTTAATATCTTTTCAATGTAATGAGACTAACATAATGCATAACTCCCGTTATGTTTTTAATTTTGATACCTAATATAGTATTTACTTGTCCAAGATCCTTCATTTTGAAAACATATGAGAGAAACCTCTTTTTTTAGTTACACATTCCATTTTTTTGCTGATATTTAACATGTCATCTACATATAGACATATAATCACAATATAATCATTACAAACTTTAGAGTATATGAACTTATGAGTAATGTTATGTATGAAACCATAAGATAACACCTTTGAATCAAACTTATCATAACACTATTTGGGTGCTTGTTTTAATCCATACAGAGATTTAATAAGTCTAAATACTTTTCTTTCATTTTCTGGTAGAACAACCAATTTTAATTACTCTATATATACCTTCTTATCGAAGTCACCATTCAGGAATGTTATCTTCATATCTATTTGATGGATATGAAGATGATGTATAGATGTTAAAGCGGATAAAATCAAAATCGATGTTATTCTAGTCACTGGCAAATATGTGTCCAAATAATCGATTCTTTCTTTTTGACGGAATCCCTTAGTACTAACCTAGCCTTAAAGGTTTGTATTGTATCATCAGTGTGGTATTTAAATACATACTTATACCCTATAGGTTTAGAACCTGGAGGTAGGTCTATCAATTCCCATGTTTGATTTAACACAATCGAGTCCATTTCATCATTAATGTGCTCTTTCCAAAAAATGGAGTCTCTTGAAGTCATAGCTTCACTAGCAGTTTTAGGTTCATCTTCTACAATCAAAACCATAAGTATTTTCCTAATATTTTTCTCTTTATTACCCTTTATTAGATGAAAAAATAGATGTTGAAAGTCTATTTGATCAGGATCAAGACTCTTCTTTACTTTTGTTCTTTAGCTCCTATTGGGGGTCAAATATTGCATATTATCCTCCATTTATATCTCGGTGTTATGAACATGATAATGCTTAGTGTTCTATTTTACTCATGTTTGTGTTGCAAGGTGAATTTAAGAGATTGGATTGAAAAGGGTATTAAAAACATGGATTTAATGCTCAAGAATCACCAAGGAAAAGGATGAATCTTATGAGACCAAGATTTAAGAATTCAAATGTCAAAGATCCAAGAAAACCAAGTGAAGAATGAAGAGAATCAAAGATATTTGATGTGAAGAAAAGGAATCCCGAAATTGTCCTGAAAAAATATATTCTGAAACTCTGGGTCATTTTGTGAAATTGCGAAGAGTGAAGTCTATTTTGGGAAACTATAAAGAATGAAGTCTATTTTAGTAAATTGCGTAAATTTGAGGGATTTTTAGAGTTTCCCAACTAGGTGCGAAAGTTGGAGTTCCACAACTATAAATAAGACTACCTAGGATGTTCCTAGGATCTTCTAGGGTTTAAGGAGTAGAGCAAAAGGGTGGAGAAGCCAGCGCCAAGAGTTTTTCTTCTTCTTCCTTAGTTGTTTTCATGTTTTTCTTAAGAGACTTTGGTCCAATTATGTCTATGGTTGACTAAACCTCCTAGATAAGGCTAAGTGGTGAAGCTTATAACGTGATGAGATGTTTCTATTGCTTTGATTCATATTATGTTGAATTCTCTTTGATTGAATTCTTAATGGTTTGTTGTGACTCAAATTACAATAGATCTGCAATAGCTTTGAGTATCTTCTTTTTATGTATTGAGATTGTGAAATTAGTAAATTCTATTGTTCACCATCGTCCCTTGGGCAAGGTTGGGTGATGGAATCTCTTCTAACCCTCACAATTCTCCTATGTTTGATTGTGGAATTGGTATATCCTCTTGTTTGCCATTGTTCCCTGGACATGGCTAGGTGATGGAATCACTTCCAGTTCTCACAACTCTCATCCATTGAGAATTAGGTCAAAGAAAATTCAGATTTGATTTTATTGAGATGTCTTCCAACTGGATAGGATATGACTCTGATTCCAGTTGTGTCCTTGAATCAAGTAATAGACCTCCTTGATTACTTCAAGTGGATCCTTGGAAACCCTAGTTCTCACCTTTGAATTCTTAAGTTTCTAATTAAAACTTTCACAATTACTCCCTTTAATTCTAGATTTAGATTTACATCTTCTTCTAGTTCTACTTCTAGTTGCTTTCAGAATATTCACAAGATTAGTCCATGTGGATTTGACCTCGGTCTTACAGAGATTTTTACTACATCATGACCCTACACTTGGGGTTGTGAACAAGTTTTTGGCACCATTGTCGGGGATTAAATGTTGTATTTTTCTGAGATTAACTAGTTTTGGAATTAGTTTAAGATTAGGGTTTTTCTACTTTCTATTTTTAGGTTATGGTTTTTTAGAATTATTTTAGAAACTAACTTAGCTTTCTATTTCAAGGTCTAGAAACTTTCCTTTATTGTTTTTAGAAACTAATTTACTTTCTAATTCTAGGATAGAAACTTTCCTAATTTGTTTTTAGAAACTAATTTTTTATTTTTTAGAAACTTTCCTTATCCGTTTTTAGAAACTAATTTCCTTTCCTTTTTCGTTTTTAGAAACTAAGTTGCTTTCTTAATTCCTTTTTAGAAACTAATTCACTTTCCCTTTTCTTTTGCAAGATCCCAAAATAGAAACTTCTAATTTGGTAACTTCTTTCTAATTATCTCTCTTTCTATTTCTTGATTTCTATTTCCCTCTTTCCTTTTAGGTTTAGGTTAGATTCTGAAATTGTAGGTTGAGAGTGTTTCATGCCTAAGTGGGTCTGTGATAACACTCGACGTCTCTTGAGTGAAGGAGGATTGGCTGAGTGATTATCTATCCATCACAGGATAAAACACCACTCCTTATCCACAAAGTAAACTGAAGTTATGGCTGCTAATCAACCTCTAAATCCACCTTAACCTAGGGTTGAGGAAATTCAAGATGAGAATGAGGTGCGTTAAGCACCCCCGCCTCGTACTTTATGAGATTATTTACAATCGGCGGGGGTGAGCACACCTTCATGCATAGTTTTTCCAGAAAATATAGGACATGAATATCAAGCCAGGGGTGAATCTGAAAATCCATATTTACACATGAAAAGGCCTAGCTATATGTCCTAGAGGGGGGGTGAATAGGACTATGCCAAATAAATGTTATAACAGCGGAATTAAAAACAATATGATAGACAAAATAAATCACAATGCAGGAAAGTAAAACAACCTCAAAAATTTGATCTTGAGAGGTTGATACAAATGTTGTTCTAAGGACAACCTTTCACCAAAAACCAGAGTCTATGGTAGGACAACCTTATTTCTAGAAAGATCTTTGTATCAAATCTCAAACCAAAGAGGAATACAGAATTAAGCACAAATTGAAATAAAGTGTAATCACAAATGTATTGTTCTAGGGACAACCATACACCATAAAAATGGCAGGGCAACCTTGCTGGAACAACTTTAAAAGAAATTGAATTTTAAGTAGATAAAGAAATAGCAGAAAGTAAATTCTAAATTATTACAAAATTCCCACAATGCTTGAATTAAATGATTACAACATGCACCACCACACATACATCCCACAAATGAATATTAAAGATTAGAAATGTAAATCATTCACCCACAACACAAGGGATTATAGTGGTTCGCCTGTGTGTTCACCAACCTGTTAAACAATAGCCACACAAAATGCTACTCCACTCCTAATATCCTCACACAGGGGATATTAGCATTCACTAACAAAATAGGTTTTCACAGGTTCACCCAAAACCTTTACAATTGTGTTTTTGTCTGTGGGCTTACACAATTAAAAAACCCCACTTCTGAGTTTTCCTGGCTCTCCTTAGATAACCAATATAACAAGATTTTTCTGGCAAATCTTGAAAGAAACCAAAACAGAAAGGAATTTATGATTAAATGTAAAATACCTGATTATCTCCTTCGTTGTAGCAGCCCGGTAGAACCAAATCAGAGTAAATGATTGAATGTTCAAGTTCAATGTCCAGTACTCAATTATAATGGTTCTAGTTCTAATAGATTTTAAATTAGACCAACTAGGGCTTGCCTTAATTGATTTTGATTCCAAAGAAAGGGAATAACAATTCCTCTTTTCAAATTAGATTGGAATAGTAGAAACAAAATCAATTAAATAAAGCTAAAGAAAGAGAGTATAAAATAAGCACACTTAGCTTAGATGGAGCACAAAATTATCTCTCAGAAGTTTGACGAAGATTGGCTTGAAAAGATTAATTAATTGCTTGAATTCTTCTGAGTTTCGTGCTCTATTTATAGGTGAGCAGATCGCATCTTCGACTGGTCTAGGGAGCTCTTCGACTAGTCAAAGAAATAACAGATTTGAAAAAAATCGGGCGTGATAAGCTTTGACCGTTCTACGACTGGTCGTAGGTCACCTTCGACTGGTCGAAGGTCTCCTTCAACTGGTCGAAGACCTTGTAATTTATCGCTGGACTTTGAATCGAAGATTTTCGACTGGTCGTAGAAGCAGTCGACACTGTTCCTTCGACTGGTCGAATAGATTTCATGACTGGTCGAAGACTAATAGAAATTATCCAAATTTTATAACAAACTTACGATCGATCGAGGAATTTCTTGGGATCGGGTCGGGACAGAGCTAGGACTAGTCGAAGAAAGCTTAGGACAAGTCCCCGAACTGTCCAAACACAAGTGTCGTATACATATGACTTATGTATCCAAAATGGCATACTTCCAAGGTCAACCTATGGTCAAACAAACCCCAATTAAGAAGTAAGGACATTGAAAACATTAGGAACAAGTGACCTTTTAAGCCTTA
The DNA here is from genome assembly GCA_030180095.1 of Magnolia changhungtana. NCBI lineage: Eukaryota > Viridiplantae > Streptophyta > Magnoliopsida > Magnoliales > Magnoliaceae > Magnolia > Magnolia changhungtana. The sequence continues at coordinate 3,871,410 of JASAUF010000360.1, forward strand.
AAATCTTGATGTAGCTCAACCTCGAAAGTGTAGTTCTATACGAACTGCCTTGTACTCTTCTTGAAGTCTTGTATTCTTGAGTCTTGTCTTGAGAGTAATACTTGAAGTCAAGGTTGATCTTTGTACTTGTAATCTTTGCTTGTTGTAAGCTTTGCTTGTTTATGAATGTTGATCTTTAGAGAGGCTAGAGAGCTTCACTTATGCAAGTTATATAACAGTGTTTTTGTCACCACAAATTTGACAACCGACAGGGATATAAACTATAGCACTTACAATCTCCCCCTTTGTCAAATTAGTGACAAAACACATAAACACATAACACATAAACACATAACAAACCAAGATATAACAAACCAAGATATAAAGAAACATAAACCAGTTGACATCAACTGGCTTACCTGCAAAAATCAATATGTAACATTCAACCATTTCAAACATACTCCCCTCAAACATACTCCCCTCCCCCTAAGTAACATAGCCATTCTCCCCCTTTTTGTCACAATATGACAAAGAGAATAACAAAATAAAGGGATATATGAGAGGAAATATAATGAGATAGAAGATAATAGCAGAAAAACAGAAACTGTCCAACTCAAAATCAGCATAGTATCACAATAAACAAATACCGAGCAAAAAAGAAAAATAGTATCCAATTCCAAATCAAATGACTTAGTGCTAAGAATTAAAGTTATTACAAACCAGAAAATCCCATATAGACTAGTCAGAATTAGAACTAGAAGACGGAGCAGGAATAGAGGGATCAAGTTGGTGCATGCCTTTGTTCAATCGCCTAAGATATTTTCGCATGTACTTGAATTGAGAATTATGAGCAACAGACATGTTTTCCATCTGTTCATTTAAATTTTCAACTTTACCCTCCAATGCACTCAGACGTACATCAAAATCAGATGGTATAAAATCTGGATCATTTGTTAAATCAGAATCCAGTTCCTCAAAGATATCATCCATATTAATGTCATCCCCTGCTTCTTCATGACCAGCACCACCACCATTACCACCTTGTTCAGGAAGTAATTCCAGCTTCATCTTATTGAGATTAGAGTTGTTGAAAATCAGATGATGGATAGGTACCTCATTAACTGGCATATCGACCAACATATGTGTAGCCAATACAGTCATTAAATAACCAAAAGGGATGTCACTATGACCAGGATGGAGTCTAAACTAAAGAATGAAATGACAGATTAAGAATGGCAGACAAATCTGAGCACCACTGGAAATAGCATGAATAACACGAACCATGAAGTCAAGTTAGTTTTATTACCTGACCGAGGATACAGATTAGACACAAAGATTCTGTGGAATACTCTGTATTTGGGTAACAAATACCTTGCGGGAAGCGCATTCCCTTTTTTAGTCCAGTGAACATTCATGTTGCACAAGTCTCTAGTGAGCATACGTTTTTCAGATACAGAGGATTTATCAGTCAAATTATGAATAGGAATACCCTCATCATTCACAGGAATATCCATAAGGGCTGAAATTAAATGACGATCAATTTCAAATGGCCCTTCACTAGTAGATATTTTAAAAGTTAAATTATCCAGTGAGAAGTCACTAATACATGTAAACATGGATTGGACAATGGACCGGTATGCAGGCCCACCCCAATGCAATAAGTTAACCCAACCTACAGCTTCAAGCATAGGAAGGATATCAAAATGTGCAATATGATTAATATCAATAGGATGTTCAACAATAACATTACGAGCTCTAAGGTTTATAATATAAGATGGATCATTATTAGGCTCAAGAAGATGACGTTTGGTCAATCTAGAGGAAGAAGAAGGACCACGGGAAGTAAATTTTCTACCTCTAGAAGCTATATGCAGCAACAATAACAAGGAAATAAGAAAATGCAAAGGATTAAGAAATGGGTTTACTCAAAACAGATTTTTCAAAATCAAATCCCCAAATCTCAATGAAATCATAAATAGAAAGCTTCAAGTTAGAAAAGAGAGCAATCTAGACACTGATTTGTAAGAAAAACGTAAATGGAACACTAACCTTGAAGAACAAGAATGGTGGGTTCAACAAGTTGAAGCTCGGCTCCTTAGAAAGGAAAAATGAAATGAGGAAGAAAGCAAAAATCCCCAAATTTAAGTGATTTTCGTGATCTACGACTGGTCGAGTATACTCACGACAGGTCGAAGGAAGTCCAGAAATACATATTTCTTGCAATTTTTTTTAAAGAAAATGGAATTAAACCTAGCAAATATATACACTATGATACATGTAGGCATAAATAATCATTTTGAAATACACATGCCAAGATCAAATTTCATCTTATTAAACCTAATTTTATCAAGAGGTTTTGTGAAAATATCAGCTCTCTGATCTTCAGTAGGAATATATTCCAGAGATATAACTTTTTCTTCTACCAATTCCCGAATATAATGAAATCTAATGTCAATGTGCTTAGTACGAGAATGCTGAATAGGATTTTTTGAAATATTTATTGCACTGGAATTATCACAATGCAATAACATAGAATCCTGTTTAATTCCATAATCACTTAGCATTTGTTGCATCCAAACAAGCTGGTACATGCATTACCAGCTGCGATATACTCAGCTTTAGCTGTTGAAATTGATATAGAATTTTGTTTCTTACTAAACCAAGAAACTAAACAATTTTCAATGTAAAAGCAACCACCACGGTTGATTTTTATCATCTAGATTACCAAATTCAATCAAGATCGAGTACCCAAAGAAGTTGGACACTAGTCTCATGAGGATACTAGAGACCAAGATTTATAGTACTTGCAACATATCTAATAATCCGCTTAACAGCAATCAAGTGAGATTCTTTTGGATCAGATTGAAATCTTGCGCAAATACCAACACTTAGAGAAATATCAGGTCTACTAGCAGTTAAATATAACAAACTACCAATCATACTCCGATAAAGTTTTGAATCAATATTTTTACCATTAGAGTCTTTTGAGAGTTTCAGAGTAGTACTCATAGGAGTATCAAAATTCTTGCCATTCTCAAATCCAAATCTCTTGATTAGATTCAAGGCATACTTAGATTGAGAGATGAATATTCCTTCAGGTTGCTGTTTAACTTGTAAACCAAGGAAATAAGTTAATTCCCCAACCATGCTCATTTCAAACTGTGATTTCATCAAGTCTGCAAACTCAGTAGTCAAGTTAGTACAAGTTGATCCATAGATGATATCATCAACATAAATTTGTACTATTAAGATATGATCATTATGTTTTTTAACAAATAGAGTTTTATCAACAGATCCCATTTAAAAATTGTGACTTAAAAGAAATTTTGTTAGTTTCTCATATCATACCCTAGGTGCTTGTTTTAATCCATAAAGTGCCTTTTTAAGCCGATACACATGATCAGTATTTTTGGGATCTTCAAAACCCATTGGTTGTTCAACATATACTTCTTCATGTAAATCACCATTTAGAAAAACACTTTTCACATCCATTTGATATATTTTTATCTTTCTAAAACATGCAATGGATATAAATAGCCTGATAGATTCAAGACGTGCTATTGGTGCAAAAGTTTCATCAAAATCTATTCATTCTACTTGAGTATAACCTTGTACTACTAGTCTAGCCTTGTTTCTAATTATATTTCAACATTCGTCTGACTTATTTTTGAAAATCCATTTTGTTCCGATGATGTGTTTGTCTTTAGGTCTTGGTACGAGATACTAAACATCATTTCTTACAAATTGGTTAAGTTCTTCTTGCATTGCAACAATCCAGTTCTCATCAGCAAGAGCTTCTTTTACATTAGATGGTTCTATTTGGGATGTAAAACATACATAATTACATAAATCCTCAAGTTGTCTACTAAAGTGCGAACACCGGTGAGAGGGTTTCTAAGAATTTGAGTGGTTGGATGATCTTTAATAGTCTCAATTCAGATTCAGTCGATTTGATGAAGTATCGGGTTTATCAATGATTAGAACTTCATCATTTTCTGAATTAGAGATTGGCTTATTTAAGTGATCATCAATGACAACATTGATGGATTCTTGAATCACACCAGTTCTTTTGTTCAAAACCCTATAAGCACGACTGTTTAAGGAATATCCTAGAAAAATCCCTTCATTACTCTTTGTATCGAATTTTCTCAAATTTTCACAATCTCGTAAAATATAGCATTTGCTGCTAAAAACTCGAAAGTATTTGACAGTAGGCTTTTTATTAAATCATAATTCGTAAGCCGTTTTATTATTATCTTTGCTAGTATAGACTCGGTTAATAATATAGCAAGTCAGTATTACAACAAATTTCAAAGATTTTTAGAGAGCTTCATGCTATTCAACATGACATTAGCCATTTCTTGAAGCACCCTATTCTTTCTTTCCATGATTCCATTTTGTTGTGGAGTTTTGGGAGCTGAGAATTCATGTAATATTCCTTGGTCGGAACAGAACTTCTCAAAATTGCTATTCTCAAATTCAGATCCATGATCACTATGAATCTTACTGATTTGAGTAGATTTTTCAGTTTGAATCCTTTTAAAAACTTTTCTTACTTCTTCAAGGGTTTCAGATTTATCCCTTAAGAAGACTACCCAAGTGTATCTGGTAAAGTCATCAACTATTACCAGAATATACTTTTTACCACCACGACTTTCCGTTCGGTAGGTCCAATTAGATCCATGTGAAGAAGTTCGAATGGTTTTGATGTGGTATTTGAATTCACCTTTTGTGTGAGTTCCTTGTTTGTTTGCCTATCCGGCATTCACCACATATTTTATCTAATTTTAAAGTTTGGGTAAACCTCTTATAAGTTCTTGATTGCTCAATCTATATAAATTTCGATAATGAACATGTCCAAGACGTTTGTGCCATAAATCAGTCTCGTCTGTCTGGACCATGTAACATGTTTGATTAGATGAGCTAGATTCACTAATGATATAGCAATTTTCAGACGTTCTTCGTCAGTTAATATTACATAACCCTTATTATTTAGTATCTCTGACTTTGATTAGAGAACCGAACACTATGGTTATTATCACATATCTGAGATATGCTAAGTAAGTTATGTTTTAGGCCTTCAACATATAAAACATTTTTAAACACAAGAAGATTAAAAAGTTGAACCGTACCTTAGCCTATAATCTTGCAATTGCTACCATCACCAAATGTGACTGAACCATCAGTCATATCTTTTAGATCCGTGAATAAAGCTTTGTCACCTGTCATATGCCTGGAGCATCCACTGTCTAGGTACCACTTTGAATGACTTGTTGCTTTGAAGGCAATGTGAGCAACCAAGCAGGTGACTTTAGGAACCCATTTCATAACTGTTTTGGGTTTAGGAACATAGTTGGTCTTCTTTTGTTTATAGTTGTAAGAATAACCTATAGAGTTAGATTTTAGGAGCTCCTTGAGTAAATCTACTATCTTTTCAGCTAGTGGATTTCGTTTCTGATTAAAGTTGACATGGCTGCTTCTAGGTTTTTGAAGAGTTTTTGAATTTCTAGAAAAACCTTGATAAGTATTTTTCCCTTTTGAGTTTAAGGACTCTCCTTTCACAAACATAGGAGGAGTATACTTTTGTTTAGGAGATAAATTTTTATCATAGCCCAGCCCGGATAGATCGCCACATTTTCTTGATCCGGATAAGAGTTTTTCTAACTTTGGATCACCTTGGGCATATTTCCATGTGTCCTTTTGACTCAGAAGAGAAGATACTTCCTTTTTGAGATTTTCAATCTCAGATTTCAAATCAACAATTAAAGAATTTTTGAATTCCAAATCGCATTTTGATTTTTCAAAACAATCTGAAATTTGTGATTTTTCTAAGACAAGTGATTCAAAACATTCTTTGAGTTTAGAAAACTTTTCTTTTGAAGTTTAAGTTTAAGACAATTTTACAACTTTCTTTGTATAGGGCATTGTAAGCATCTTGAAAATCATCTTCATTTTCATATTCACTACTCGATTTTCTTCACTTGTTGAGTCATTATCTCGAAAATGTGAATTTGGCTAGAGTCATAAGTGCTTTAACTTCATTCCCTAACTCATTTTCAGAATCTTGATTTGAAGAAGCTTTTAATCAAATGATTTATCCCACGTAGCCAACATACTCTTCTTCTTGGGTTTGTCCTTTTGGGACATCTATTTGCCAAATGCCCATATTCTTGATTTGTAACATTAATCTTTGACTATCTTTCAGAGATTTGAGTCTAAACTTCTTCTTATCGTTTGATTTTTGAAAATCAACCCTTTTCTTGCTTTTAAAAATCTTGTAGAAGTTCTTAGCCAAAAGAGCCATATCATCTTCTGAATCAGATTTTTCTTCTGAATTACATTTAGAGGATTTTAAAGCAATCGATTTACCTTTAGGAGCTTTAAAGTTTAACTCGTAGGTTTGTAAAAAACCAACTAGTTCTTCTACCCTCATATTATCCGTATCACAAAGTTCCTGGATCGCGGTTACTTTAGAATTGAACCGTTCAGGAAGTGAGTGTAATATCTTTGCACACACTTTACTTTCTAGGATTTTATCACCAAGACCCCACATTGAGTTTATAATGTCATTTAGTCTAGTGTAAAAGTCCATAAACATTTCATTTTCCTCCATATGAATTTCTTCAAATTTGGTTGTGAGGAGTTGGACCTTAGATTTTTTAACAATTGATGTACCCTCATGTGTCATTTCTAATATATTCCAGGCTTGTTTCGCAGTATCACAGGATATGATTCTTTTGAACTCATCCGGTGATAGTGCGCAAGTGATTGCATTTAGTGCTTTAGCATTGGCACTATACTCACTTTTATGAAGAGTGGTCCATAAATAATAATCAGGTACAGACATAGTTTTTGAACCGTCGGATTTAGTTACTTCAATGGTAGGAGCTTTCCATTCAGTCACTGTGGCTCGCCACACACTCTTATCAATTGATTTTAAGAAGATTCTCATTCTGGCTTTCCAATAGGCATAGTTGGAGTCATCAAATGGTGGAGGCCTCGTGACTGAAAGGCTATCAAAATTTGACATCTTTTTAAATAGCTTAGATCGTTAGCTCAGGAAATAAATCCAAATAAAAAGCAATAAGAACGAGCGATTAGGCTATGATACCACTTCAAACGGCCTAGATATATGTCCTAGAGGGGGAGTGAATAGGACTATGCCAAATAAATGTTATAATAGCGGAATTAAAAATAATATGATAGCCAAAATAAATCACAATGCAGGAAAGTAAAACAACCTCAAAAATCTGATCTTGAGAGGTTGATACAAATGTTGTTATAAGGACAACCTTTCACCAAAAACCAGAGTTTATGGTAGGACAACCTTATTTCTAGAAAGATCTTTGTATCAAATCTCAAACCAAAGAGGAATATAGAATTAAGCACAAATTGAAATAAAGTGTAATCACAAATGTATTGTTTTAGGGACAACCATACACCATAAAAATGGCAGGGCAACCTTGCTGGAACAACTTTAAAAGAAATTGAATTTCAAGCAGATAAAGAAATAGCAGAAAGTAAATTCTAAATTATTACAAAATTCTCACAATGCTTGAATTAAATGATTACAACATGCACCACCACACATACATCCCACAAATGAATATTAAAGATTAGAAATGTAAATCATTCACCCACAACACAAGGGATTATAGTGGTTACTTTGTGTGTTCACCAACCGTTAAACAACACCACACAAAATGCTACTCCACTCCTAATATCCTCACTGGAGGATATTAGCGATCACTAACAAAATAGGTTTTCACAGGTTCACCCAAAACCTTTACAATTGTGTTTTTGTCTGTGGGCTTACAAAATTAAAAAACCCCACTTCTGAGTTTTCCTGGCTCTCCTCAGATAACCAATACAACAAGATTTTTCTGGCAAATCTTGAAAGAAACCAAAACAGAAAGGAATTTACGATTAAATGTAAAATACCTGATTATCTCCTTCGTTGTAGCAGCCCGGTAGAACCAAATCAGAGTAAATGATTGAATGTTCAAGTTCAATGTCCAGTACTCAATTATAATGGTTCTAGTTCTAATAGATTTTAAATTAGACCAACTAGGGCTTGCTTTAATTGATTTTGATTCCAAATAAAGGGAATAACAATTCCTCTTTTTAAATTAGATTGGAATAGCAGAAACAAAATCAATTAAATAAGGCTAAAGAAAGAGAGTATAAAATAAGCACACTTAGCTTAGATGGAGCACAAAATTATCTCTCAGAAGTTTGACGAAGATTGGCTTGAAAAGATTAATTAATTGGTTGAATTCTTCGAGTTTGGCTCTATTTATAGGTCTCGCATCTTCGACTAGTCAGGAGCTCTTCGACTAGTCAAAGAAATAAACAGATTTGAAAAAATTGGGCGTGATAAGCTTTGTGACCTTCTGACCGGGTCGAAGTCACCTTTTTTCGGTCGAAGGTCTCCTTCGATTCGGTCGAAGACCTTGTAATTTATCGCTGGACTTTGAATCAAAGATTTTCGACTGGTCGTAGAAGCAGTCGACACTGTTCCTTCGACTGGTCGAACAGATTCCAGGACTGGTCGAAGACTAACAGAAATTATCCGAATTTTGTAACAAACTTACGACTGATCGAGGAATTTCTTGGACTGGTCGAAGCAGAGCTAGGACTAGTCGAAGAAAGCCTAGGACAAGTCCCCGAACTGCCCAAACACAAGTGTCGTATACATATGACTTATGTATCCAAAATGGCCTACTTCTAAGGTCAACCTATGGTCAAACAAACCCCAATCAAGAAGTAAGGACATTGAAAACATTAGGAACAAGTGACCTTTTAAGCCTTGAAATCTTGATGTAGCTCAACCTCGAAAGTGTAGTTCTATACGAACTGCCTTGTACTCTTCTTGAAGTCTTGCATTCTTGAGTCTTGTCTTGAGAGTAATACTTGAAGTCAAGGTTGATCTTTGTACTTGTAATCTTTGATTGTTGTGAGCTTTGCTTGTTTATGAATGTTGATCTTTAGAGAGGCTAGAGAGCTTCACTTATGCAAGTTATATAACAGTGTTTTTGTCACCACAAATTTGACAACCGACAGGGATATAAACTGTAGCACTTACAACACATGAAAGAGTTTGATTAGATCATAGCCACTCTATATTTTCTGAACATGTCTGAGGACAGGGTTAGGATGAAACGCTTTCCCTTTTCCTTAAAAGAGAAAGCTAAGACGTGGTTGCATTCACTACGTCCACAATCTATTGGCATATAGAATGACATGACAAGGGAGTTTATATAGAAAATTTTCACACACCATAAAATAAACACCCTCAGAAAGTCAATCATGAACTTCGAACAAAAGGAAGATGAAACATTCTTCCAATGTTAGGAGCAGTTCAAGGATCTTCTCAGTTCATGCCCACAACATGGTTTTGAAACGTAATGCATTACACACTTTTTTTATGATAGACTGACATCTTCCATGCACTAGTTGGTCGAGACAATGTACAATGGGGAATTCTTGAACAAAAATGTCGATGATATGTGGGATTATTTGGATAGATTTGCTAAAAACGCACAATCATGGGACACCTCCCCAAAATCGAGCACCACTTCTAGGCTCACTCAATTAAAGGAGAGGGGCGGAATATACCTTCTGAAAGAGGATAATGATATCAATGCAATAGTGGCTAATCTCATAAGAAAATTTGAGGCTATAGAACTAAAGAAGGATAAGGCTAAGGAAACTCTTTGTGGTATTTGTGCTTGCAACATTCACACAACTGAAAATTGCCCAACAATACCTGCTTTTCAAGAGGTACTGAATGAGAAATCTAATGCCGTGAATTATTACCAAAGGCCTTTCAATGGACCTACCTCCAATACATACAATCCAAGTTGGAGAAATCATCCCAATTTCAGTTGGAGGAATGGACAAACTACCACTCCTCAAAGATTCTTTAATCAAATTTCAAATCAAGGGAAACCTCAAGAGGATCTGGTTCTAAAGCATCTTCAAAATCAAGAGCTTTTTAATCAAGGGATGCTAGAAGCCTTTCAAGACCTTACAAAGGCCACACAAGGGCCTGAGACCAAGAATGTGATTTGGAATAAGGGAAGCCTTCCAGCTCAACCTTTTCCTAATCCAAAACCGCAATATGAAGTCATCGACCCAAGCTCTTCAAATCAGATGGATCAAGTTAAATCTATCACCACTGTTAGGAGTGGGAAGACCATTGACAAAACCATTCCGGTCAGGGCTGAAAAGCCTAACGACCCGGAAGTGGATAACAATGATAGATCTAGCACTGCTCCACAAGAATTAGAACCGGAACTTTAAGGCAAGCTGATTGCTCCATTTCCCCAACGGTTAATTGCACCAAAACCTCTCTCTAACTCTTATGACATTTTAGAGGTGTTGAAATCAGTGAAGGTCAATATACCTCTACTAGATGCTGTTAAATAAATACCTTCATATGCCAAATTTCTAAAACACTTGTGTACGACCAAAAAACAGAAAAATATTCAAAAGAAAATCTTTTTAACAGAAATAGTGAGTACCATCCTGAAGCAAGATGTGTCATAGAAATATAAAGATCCCAGTAGCCAAACCATTGCTTGTGTAATTAGAAATTACCAGATTGAGCATGCACTTCTTGACTTAGGAGCGAGCGTAAATCTGATCCCTTACTCGGTCTATGAACAACTGGGTCTAGGTGAATTAAAACCCACCCGGACCACATTACAACTTGTTGATCGCTCAATTCATGTACCGAGGTCTAGGTTGGTAAATTATATTACCCGGTAGATTTTATCATCTTGAACACTCAACCCATCATGGATATAAGCACTCAAATTCCCGACATTCCTAGTCGCACATTCCTTGCAACATCAAATGTAATCATTAATTGCAGAAATGGAGTCATGAGTTTGTCTTTTAGAAATATGACATCAGAACTAAATATATTTTTCAATACAGGGAAACAGTTAGAGGAAGATGACGATTTTCATGATATTAACCTGATTTACTCTTTCAAGGAAGATAGAACTTTTCTGACCTTATCCTGATCCTCTAGAGACGTGCCTGGCCCACTCCCATGATTTAGATGATGATGTGATTAGGGAGATGAGAACCATGCTGGATACTATGCTGGTACTTGAAGTTAACAGGTGGAGGCCACAATTTAAAGAATTACCCAAAACTGATGTAGTGCCTCTACCGTCTAACCTCAAGGCACTGAAGCTTGACCTAAAACCTTTGCCCTCTGATTTGAAATATGTTTATTTAGGTCAAGATGAGACATACCCAATGGTGATTTCTTCCCACCTTAAGTAGGAACAGGAGAGTATGCATATCTCTACTCTCATTGAGCATGAGGGAGCCCTTAGATGGTCAATTGAGGACCTCAAGGGAATCGACCCTTTGTTTGTACTCACCGCATTTATCTAGAGGATAATGCTAAGACCTCACGGCAACCACAACATAGATTAAATCCAAACATGAAGGAAGTGGTTAAGGTCAAGGTTCTTAAGCTATTAGATGTGGGTATCATATACCCTATATTGGATACCCAATAGGTGAGTCCAACTTAGGTGGTTCCTAAGAAATCCGAAATCACCATAGTAACCAATGCCAACAATGAACTCGTGCCAACTAGAGTTACTAGTAGTTGGAGAATGTGCATTGACCACAGGAAATTGAATACTGTCACGAGGAAGGACCACTTTCCTTTACCTTTCATTGATCAAATTTTAGAAAAGCTAACTGGTCACTCATACTATTGCTTCCTCGACGAGTATTCGGATACAGCCAAATAGAGATATCCCTTAAAGATCAGGAAAAGATCACATTTACATGTCCCTTTGGCATATTTGCTTACCGAATGATGCCATTTGAACTATGTAATGCCCCCACCACTTTTCAGCGATGCATGATAAGTATTTTTTCTAACATGGTGGGGCAATATCCAGAGGTCTTCATATACGATTTCTCTATTTTTGGTCCATCCTTCAGCAATTGTTTGAAGAATTTTAAATGTGTGCTGAAGCGATGTGAGGAAAAAAACTTGGTACTAAATTGGGAGAAGTGTCATTTCATGGTTCGTAAGGGAATTGTCCTAGGACATATCATCTCTTCCAAAGGAATTGAGGTAGATAAGGTTAAGATTGATCTTATCTCTAACTTACCTCCACCTAAGAACATATGTGACGCGCGATCCTTCTTAAGACACGCCAGATTTTACAGAATATTCATAAAGGACTTTAGTAACCTCTACTTCAAAAGGATGTACCATATGAGTGGACTTAGCAATGTTAGGAAGCTTTTTCTAAGCTCAAGGGCATGTTAACCACCGCACCATCATGCAGGCACCCGATTGGAGCATCCCTTTTGAACTTATGGGTGATGCGTCCGACTATGCTCTTGGGGCAGTATTAGGTCTAAGAAAAGATAAGAGGCCCAATATTATACATTGGGTAAGTAAAACCTTAAATCCTACCTAAGCGAATTACACCACTACGGAAAAGGAACTCTTAGGCATAATATTTGCTTTGGATAAATTTAGGTCCTACCTGATTGGATCCAAGATCATCATTTACAAGGATCATGTGCCGCTCAAGTATCTTCTTTCTAAGAATGATGATAAGCCTCGCTTGATAAGATGAATCCTTTTACTCCAGGAATTTGATTTAAAAATAAAAGATAAAAAGGGAATAGCAAATGTAGTGGCTGACCACCTTTCCCGCCTTGATCTCTCTGATTTCCTTGAGACGACACATATAAATGACATGTTCCTTGACGAACAATTGTTTATAGTCCCTCAATCACCTTGGTTCATGGATATTGCTAATTATCTTACCACAGGTTCCATGCTAACACATTTACTGCGCAAGATAAAAAGAAATTCTTTGTCGAGGTAAGCAAATTCTTCTAAGATGATCCATATTTATTCAAATATTGCCCAGACCAAATCTTAAGGAGATGTGTGCCAGACAATGAACACTAAAGTATCATCTCCTTTTGTCACTCTCAGGCCCGTGGTGGTCACTTCTCTGCTAAAAAGACCACGGCTAAAATTTTGCAGTGCAGCTTTTATTGACCCACTATATTCAGGGATACTCATGAGTTTTGCAAAGTTGTAAGCGTTGTTAGAAATTGGGAGCATTGTCCCGTAGAAATATGATGCCTTTAAACCCCATTCTTATCACAGAAGCATTTGACTGTTGGGGCATCAATTTTATGGGACTATTCCCCCAATCCTTTAGAAATTTATATATTTTACTAGCAGTAGACTATATCACTAAATAGGTCGAAGTGATCCCATGCTGGAACAATGACCATCAGACCATCATTAAATTCTTAAAAGTAAACATCCTTTCTCTGTTCGGAACACCTCAAGCCATCATTAGTGATGGAGGATCACAATTTTACAATAGGTCATTCACAAATTTAATAAAGAAATATAGCATCTCTCACAAAGTGACCACTCCATACCACCCACAATTAAACACATACGGGAAAAAAGGTTAACCCTGACTGCAAGGATTGATCAATCCACTTGATCGATGCTTTATGGGCTTACCGTACTACATTTAAGACTCCTATTGGAATGCCTCCCTTTAGACTTGTTTATGGGAAGACTTGCCACTTACATGTGGATTTGGAACATAGGGCCTACTGGGCGATTAAAAATCTGAACTTTAATTTGGACAATGCTAGCTCGCTGCACAAACTTCAATTGAATGAAATTGAGGAAATTCGGAACAATGCATATGAGAACGTGAGAATTTACAAGGACAGAATGAAGGTGTTTATGACCAACACATTCTTCGAAAATCATTCACACTAGGTCAGAAGGTCCTTTTGTACAATTCTCGATTACATCTCTTTCTAGATAAATTCAGATCCCATTGGACCGGCCCTTTCACTGTTACTAATATTTATCCTCATGGGGCTGTCGAGATTCGGAATCCAAACAGTGGCAATGATTTCAAAGTGAATGGACACCATTTAAAAACATTTGTTGAAAAAATTGATTAAGAGGACATATCCATACCTCTGAATGATCCTGTTTACCAGGATTAACCTCCTAGTCTGACAGAGGTGTAGTTAGGTTTACTGTTTTTTATTGTTTAGGATAGTTTATTTTCTGCTGTTTTAGGATAGTTTGCTTATTATCTGTTCGAGTCTTCTGTGCTAACCCATCTTCGTACTAAGATCATTGGAAAAGCCTTAAAATTCCTTCTTCAGGTACTATCTTTCCATCATTTCTCTTTTCTTTTCGTTGCCTCTCTTACATTACATGCTTATTTCTTTTATATTGAGGACAATGTAGATTTGGGGATGGGGGATTAGATTACCTAATCAGTCATTCTCTTAGTCTTTAAGCAAACATTGCGAGAAAAAAAAGTGCAAAAAATTAAAAAAATTTTAAAAAATAGAAGTATAAGATGCTTAATGTTGATGATTTATATCCCTTGGATTCAGTTACTCAGAAATTTCAAAGTTAAGTTCGAGTTATTAATCCATGAGTAGAAATTTTAAACATTGATCGAGTTAAGATTTCACATGCCACATCTAGCAGTCACATTAAAGTTTCAGTTAACATTGAATTGTTAACTTGGTGATTATTTCGCATAAAAGGAATCAACCTGGGGAATTTGTCCATCATGTTCGATGAGAAGAATTGAAAAAAAATGCCCATCTAAAAAACAGTTGTCTTCGAAAAGACCACCTATTAAAGATCTTTAAAAAGATTGACATAGCATGAAAGCCATCGATGGAAAAATCAAAAGGTGAAAAAATAAAAGAGGGAATTAAAAGATGAACTGTAAGGCAAGTTTCGGTTTAGGTTTTGGTTGTCCTAAATGCTCTTTTAATTATCAATATTATCATGAAAGTGAAGAATTGAACATTTGATTATGATAAGTCTAGACTTCATTATACACCATGGAAGTCAATGTTTGGAATTGCTCTAATTAGAGGATTAATGCTTTGAACTTAATTATGAAACTTACCGAGTGCTAGAGTTTAGGAGAAGGTAATGCACAAAATTGATGTATTTTACAATCATTTTATCTTGATTATTTTTTTTAACCACTTGAGCTTATAGAAACTATCCTGTGGTTCTCAAAATATTTTTTGCATATTTTTCTTAGGACTAGCAAAATGCTAGTTGGGGATTGTGTTGAGGGTCAAATATTGCATATTATCCCACATTTATATCTTGGTTTTATGAACATGATAATGTTTAATGTTCTATTTTACTCATGTTTGTGTTGCGAGGTGAATTTAAGAGCTAGGATTAAAAATGGTGCTAAAAGCATGGATTTGATGCTCAAGAATCACCAAGGCAAGAGATGGATCTTAGGAGACTAAGATTGAAGAATTTACATGCCAAAGATCCAAGAAAACCAAGTGAGAAATGAAGAGAATCAAATATTTGAAGTGAAGAAACGGAATCCTGAAATCGTCCTGAAAAAACATATTCTAAAACTCTGGGTCATTTTGTGAAATTGCGCAGAGTAAAGTCTATTTTGAAAAACTGCACAGAGTGAAGTCTATTTTAACAAACTGCGTAAATTTAAGGCAGTTTCTAGAGTTTTCCTACTATGTATGAAAGTTGGAGTTCCACAACTATAAATAGGACTCCCTAGGATGTTCCTAGGATCTTCTAGGGTTTAATGAGTGGAGCAAAAGGGTGGAGAAGCCATTGCCAAGAGTTTTTTTTCTTCTTCCTTAGTTGTTTTCATGTTTTTCTTAAGAGACTTTGGTCTAATCATCTCTATTGTTTGTTAAACCTCTTAGCTAGGGCTAAGAGGTGAAGCTTGTAGCGTGATGAGATGTTTCTATTACTTTGATTCATGTTTATGTTGAATTCTCTTTGATTTTGGTTTGATATTTAAGGAATACTTTCAGTTCTTAATAGTTTGTTGTGACTTAAATTACAATAGATCTATAATAGCTTTGAGTATCTTCGTTTCATGTATTGAGATTGTGAAGTTAGTAAATCCTGTTGTTCACCATCGTCCCTTGGGCATGGTTAGGTGATAGAATCCCTTCTAACCCTCACAATTCTCCTATATTTGATTGTAGAATTGGTATATCCTATTGTTTTCCATTGTCTCCTAGACATGGCTAGGTGATGGAATCACTTCCAGTTCTCACAACTCTCATCCGTTGAGAATTAGGTCAAAGGAAATTCAAATTTGGTTTTATTGAGATATCTTCCAACTGGATAGGATAGGACTCCGATTCCAGTTGTGTCCTTAAATCAAGTAATAGACCTCCCTAATTGCTACAAGTGGATCCTTGAAACCCTAGTTCCCACCTTTGAATTATTAAGTTTCTAATTAAAACTTTCACAATTACTCCATTTAATTCCATATTAGATTTACATCGTCATCTAGTTCTACTTCTAGTTGCTTTCAGAATACTCACAAGATAAGTCCTTGTGGATTTGACCTCAATCTTATAGAGATTATTACTACATCACGACCTTACACTTGGGGTTGTGAAAAGCACCTACAAGGTTTGCTAAGAGTTTCAACTTCATGTTGAGTTCCCTCTATAGTCTTATTAGGAGATTGAATCACAATATCATTTTTCTCCATAGATATCGACTTATCAAAGAACTTTACATCTCTAGATTCTTTAACCACATTGGATTCTAAGTCCAAAAGTCTATAGACTTTACTATTTTGTGCATACCCTGCAAAGATGCACTTTATAGCTCTTGGTCCTAACTTGGTTCTTCCAGGCTCAGGAGTTTTACAATACACGAGACACCCCCATACTTTAAAATACCATATGTTTAGTTTTCTTCATTTTTATAATTTATATGGAGATGTCTTAGTTTTCTTAGATGGGATCTATTTAAGACATAGTACACTACTAATAGTGTTTCTTCCTATAAGCTTAATGACAACTTTGCATGTATTAGCATTGAGTTGACCATTTCAACTAAAGTCCTAGTTTTTCTCTTGGCCACACAATTTTTTTTTTAGGGCATTGTGTATTGGTGTACTATGTCGTGCTTTTCACAATAGCTAAAAAATTCATTAGAAAAATATTCCCATCCTCTATCACTACGGAGGATTTTAATCTTTTTAACTAATTGATTTTCTACTTCAGATTTATAGACCTTAAATGTATTAAATGCGTCATTTTTAGATTTTAGCAGGTACACATACATATATCTTAAACAATTATTTATGAACATTATGAAGTACATCTTGTAAGTGTTATGGTTTCTAGCTCCTATAATTGTCAAATTTTGTAGTGCCAAAACCTCTTGGAATCCGTGTCTTATCCAGCGGATCTACATATACAAGACAATGCATCTCATGTATAGGGACAATGGTCTTTACTTCAAGAACTTCTAATGCAAGATCAAGTACATAGTTCAAGGTTTCAAAGGTAAATCTAAAGGCAAAACTAGCTTCAAAGTTCAAGGTTTCAAAGCTAAATCTAAAGGCAAGACAATAGTCTATACTTTGGTTCTCAAGACTCAAGGTGAAGAACAACTTAAGTACCTTAAGCTCAAGCTTCAATGTAACTACAAAGTCAAGCTTCAAAAGGTCTTGAATTCAAGCTTCTACGTATGACAAGATCTTAAGCGTCGTGAACTTCAAAGATCAACTATCAAAGGAATAGAAGTTTTAATGTTCATACATCATGTATAAGATATGAATGACCCTAGATTGACCATAGGGTAGGTCATTTTGAATACATAATTTAAATTGGATCATTTTATAAGTAAATAAACTGTTTCTCGACTAGTCTTAGACTATGTTCGACTAGTCCTAGCATTGGCTCGACCAGTCCAAGAAATTCCTCAACTATTCCTAAGTTTGTTTAAAATTTTTAGAATTTTTTATTAAGCCTCGACTAGTCCTGGAGACTACTCGACCGGTCGTATGAACAGTGCTCGACCTGTGCTCGACAAGTCCTACAGCCTCGACTCAAAGTCCAGCAACTAAAAATAGTTCTACACGACCAGTCGTGGACTGTCACGCCCCAAACTCGGAAATCGGGATCACAAAATTCCCGATTGTCGAATCCGGTGCTGACAGCCTTCGTAGTACCCCATTCTCGAATCTCAGCATCCATATGTCAGATTTTCGATCATGGGATCCTACAAAGAGGATTTTCCAACATACATTTAATCTCATAATAAGCATAACCACAAGTTTACCCAAATCACAAAGGCAACATCATCATCACATATCCACTAATATAACATTTGAATACGGTGCTAAGAGGGAAATACATATATCAAAAATCAAAGCTCCAGAAGACGGCTGCACGCTCCAAGCTCGACGCTACTGCAACCCTAAGCCACCTGCACGCATCTATCGTGCATAAGCTTATATAAAGCTTAGAGGGTGGTGTACGTGTGTGTGCAAGGTAAGTGTCAAGTATTTAATACAATGTCATAATCATACAATATCGAAATTCTAGCAAGATCATGAATCATACGATATCAGACTAAGCGAAAATACTGCAAGTCTATAAATCATAAAATATCAGAGTACGCAATACAAATCAACTATGCAAATGAGGAATCATAGAGAGCCAAATATCGATGTCAAGGATACACTACAATATGTAAATCTTGCTAAGTCCGTTTAGGCCATATAAGTGTAGAACATAGTAACCCAAAATGCCATATGCCTGCAGATGTAATGTAATATGCGATGCAAATGAAATGACTAAGATGGAGTGTGAAATCGGGATGATAGTATGTAGTATCACAAGCTACGGGGTCCACCACAAGGGACTTCTATCCAAACCAGTCTCATACCTAAATTTGGATAGTCAGACACAATGTGGTAAACTCCTGACCTCAGGTTAGTCGCATGCCCTAACCGAAATCCTGGCCATTACGAAGGTACACATAACAAATAGTTGCGCACCACCAGCCCGAGTGGATAGTGAATGAATGAATGATTGAGTATGCAATTCCTGCTCAATAAGTCTACGTATCAGTACAGTTCCTCTCTAAGATCATCATTGGGGTCTATTACACTTTACGCTAGCTTACCGCCCCTATCCGAGCACATAACTGGGTAAGTGGAAGAAACCTCACTATCCGCCTACCAATATCGGGCCCGGCTCGTCGATAGCGGACCCATTCCTCAAGCTGGTCAGACTCAACCTAGATATTACCCCCTCACTCAGGCGGGTAAGGTCACACCCCTCCTAACCGACCACAACACAGTGGGAGATACGTCCTACTGGTATACAACCCTCATGCGCTCATATATATCCACTCGGTCTTGACGTTGGGGGGTCTCCTGGCCCGGAGGTTTAGGGATTTTCACCCAGGGCCATCTATGGCAGCCCGATGCTAATAACATATTTCCGGTGTCTCATCTAGCCATTCACGATATGCCTGTGGAGGCTACGACCTTGATGTCGCTAGGGCATACAGTAATCATAACTCACAATGCAAGATACATGAGTCATACAATCCAGTCATGCATTAATCTTGCGCATACCGTGCGCGCATGTGAGATAACCTCCGCCTATCAGAGAGTCTCATAACAACCTGCCCAATGACATATGCAATGGTCAACCACATCTCATAACAAACATACAAATGATGCGTATGGGCATGTATCATGATGCTATGCTGTCACATACTCATAATCGGTGTCCATAACTGACATCGACTATCGACCTCGACAATGTGGACATTTAACCAACATTGCCCCTAAGGAATGGCCCACATAGAACCTAACAGATAGTGGACCCATGGCCTCATACAAAGGCCAAATATACAACATCATGGGCCTCACTCAAGATCTTAACACATCACGATGGGCCTAACATACATCACAATAGGCTACATCGCCTGACCCTCAAATGCATCACAATGGGCCTCATCACATAGGCCTCATATGCATCACATTGGGCCTTAAACACAGGCTAAATACACATCACAACGGGCCTCAAATACGGTCCACATATACATCACATCGGGCCTTAAACACGGGCCGAATGTACATCACAATGGGCCTCAAATACGGGTCACATATATATCACATTGGGCCTCGACAATCAGAATCGGTATCGACAAACGAAATCGACCTTGACAATCAGAATCAGCCTCGACAAATGGAATCGACCTCGATAAATGGAATCGGCTTCGACAAACGGAGTCGGCCTTGATAATTGGAAGCGATCGATAATCAAAATCGGCAAATCGGTTACGTCAATCGGAATCGGCAATTAGTCACAATAATCAGAATTGATCGATAATTAGAATCGGTAAATCAGTCACGTCGATCGGAATCAGCAATCGACCATGACAATCGGGATCGATCGATAATCAGAATCAACAAATCGGTCATGTCAATCGGAATCGGCAATCAGCCATGACAATCGGAATCGATCGATAATCAAAATCGGCAAATTGGTTACATCAATCAAAATCGGCAATCGGTCACGACAATCAAAATTGATCAATAATCAGAATCGGCAAATCGGTCACGTCAATCGAAATCAGTAATCGGTCATGATAATCGGCCTCGATCGCTAATCGGCAATCGACCATGATAATCGGGATCGATCGATAATCAGAATAGACAAATCGGTCACATCAATCAGAATTGGCAATCGGCCACGACAATCGGAATCAATCGATAATAAAGATCGGTAAATTGGTCACATCAATTGGAATCGGCAATCGGCCACGACAATCGGGATCGATCTATAATCGGAATTGGTATCGACAATCGATGAGAATGGGCCTAACAAGGCTTAAGGGAAGGTCACAATGTGGACATCCAACCATCATTGCCCATCAATGTGGACATTCAACCAACATTGCTCCCAAGGAATGGCCCACACATGGTTAAACATATAGTGGGCCCATGGCCTCACATAAAGGCCTAATACACATCGCAATGGGCCTCATACAAGGGTTACATACACATCACTATGGGCCGCATCACATGGACCTCGAATACAACACAATGGGCCTCACTCATGGGCCTCGAATACATCACCTTGGGCCTCGCCCATGGACCTCGAATACATCACAATGGGTCACATCATATGGGCCGTAATTGCAATCAAGACGGGCTTTAATGGATGGGTCACAAATACATCAAGGTGGGCCTCATGGATAGGCCACAAATACATCTGGGTGGGCCTCACGGATGGGCCATAAATAAATCCAGGTGGGCCTCATGGATGGGCCATAAATAAATCTAGGTAGGGCCCACTGTATACTCTTCATCCAATCTAATTTTAAGGTCACGAGGACCTGAATAAGAGGTAAAACAAATTTCATATAGATCCAAAGCTTCCATGACTTAAAAAGGGTTTCAAGGGTAGCTGTTCAATTCACTACTGTTTTCATATAGATCCACCTGATAGCTGGATAGTGTGGATCACAAATGCATCATGGTGCGCCCCACAAAGCCTGCCCACAGCAGATGGACAGCCTGAATAACACATATATTGTGGTGGGGTCCACTAGATGGACAGTGTGGATCATGAAATAGATACATCACGGTCCACCATCCAAGCAATGGACGGTGGTTATCACACATGTAAGGTGGGGCCACGTGCTGCCAGCACCTGCATCAGGAGCATCTCCACCGTCCAGAATTTCGTGGACGGTAGAGATAAAACATATACATCATGCGGGAGTCTACGTGGGGGCCCATCTGAGATTTGAATCTACCCGGGTTTAGGTGAGTGGGTCCGACCATCCCAGGTAGTGGACGGTAACAAAATACATACAACATGGTGGGTCCCACTTGGGGCCACATAATACATAATATAATATTATATTTAATTTATATATATATATATATATATATATATATATATATATATATATATAGACACACACACATATCCAGAGCTTCTGTAATGCAAAGAATTTCAATGGTGGACGTTCAATCTTCCACTGTCGGTGTGGTCCTCCTAATAGATCTGCCTCATATGGGATGGACGGTGCGGATGAAAGGTGGGTCCACGTTGGACGGACTGGATGTAAACATATACATCACAGTGTGGCCCACATACGTCAGGGCCCACCGTCCCATACACATGGACTGTGTGGATTGGATCCGTGCATCAAGGTGGAGTCCACATGAGTGGACGGTCTGGATTATAACACATACTTTACGGTCAGACCCTCAGGGCTGCTGACATCAATAGCAACTGCTGCTGCTGCAGCAAAAACAGATGCACGGTGTGGATGAAATCCACATCTCAGTGGGCTCCACCGTGAATAGACGGTCTGGATCATCAGACCCCTGCTGATGTGAGGGTCGCCGTTCCACCGTCTAGATGATGGACGGTATGGATATAACACGCATCATGACGGCCCCTCCTGCTGCCAGGTGGACGGCTAGATGTAAATCAAGGTGAGTCCCCATCTCAGCACATCACGGTGGGGTCCACAGGTGTGTGTGGATTCCACGCTACTGGGCAGAGTGATAAAACGCATATACCACTGTGGGTTCCACATGGGGCCCGCCAGACATAATGTATAACATATATATTATATAATATATAATATATTACTATATATTGTATATAATATATTACATATAATACATAACACATGCCAGCACCGTCCAGGCCCTGGACGGCCTGGATGCAATGCATACTCTAGTGGGTCTCACGGCCTTGTCTTGCTGCATGGGACCCACCGTCCTGGCTTCTACAGACGGCATGAATCAGCACATCTTCAAGGTGGGCCACACATGTGGCCCACGGTTCTGGATAAAGCCGATATTTATGATCTCCCTCTGTCTAGGCCTGTCCAAAATGGACAGGCAGATGATCCTACCCACTGGACAGACAGCGTGGATTAATGCATCACCTGGGTGGGCCACTGGCCCTGGACGGTGTGGATGCAAGTACATCAGGTGGGCCATACATCATCAACATAAAAAAAGAGAAAAATGAAGAGAGAGAGAGAGAGAGAGAGAGAGAAGAAGAGAGAGATCAGATGGTGGAGTGGACCCCGCCACTATGGGCCCCTCAAGGATCTACAACACATACATCAAAACGGGTCCCACTATGATCCAAAGGTCAAGATCTACACAAAAAAATAAAAATCACCCACCTATCCTTCTTCTTCCTCCCTAGCCTTCCAATGCAGTACAAGTGCTCCTTCAATAGTGGAGATGATGATCCAAGGGTGGAGATGGGAGATAGGATGGTAGGGAGTGGACCACACAAAGCTTTTCTCATGGAGCTAGCTTGGTCGTTGGGAGTTCTCATGGGGTTGCTTAGGAGTAATGAGAGAGAGAGAGGTGTAAGAGAGAGAGGGATGGGTGAGTTATGGGTGTGAGAAGGGTGATGGGTGATGGATGTGTACTTTCTTGTAAGAGAAAGTTAACTTTGGGGAGGGTTGGTTGTACATGGGGATGGGTGTTGTACTTGACAATTGATTGATGGGTTGATGTGACGTATCGTAGAGATTCTTTTATTATTTGAACGGGCAGCGTTTTCCTTGAACTGAATGCGGTTCCACATCTCCTAGCCCAGGTATCGCATCAGCGCATGAGACACGGCGTCGAAACCGCGACAACGGCACAGTCACTAGGGTACAAGTCTCAGGTCGATCTGACTCTGGAATACGAGACACGACTTAGGGCTGCGCATAAATGTCGAAAACAAATCGCGGGTCATCGGAATTCGACTGGAAAGACAGCGGAAGCCTAGGGAACAGTACGATCTAGGATACGGGTCTTACATGGACTGTCCTTGACCAGTCGTGGAGGCCACTTGACCAGTCGAGCGGGGCTTATGACCAGTCGTGGAACGATTTTATCTTATCGCGCCCAAATTTCAAAAATCTGTTGGTCCTAAGACCAGTCATGGAGACCTCGAGACCAGTCGAAGATGTGATTTCTTCACTTATAAATAGAGCACAAACTTCAGAGTTTCATATTCAATTCAAGCTAATTCAATATGCCACTATGAGAGATAAGTTAGTCATCTTTTTAAACTATATTGTGCTCATTTAATATTCTCTTAATTTAACTTTATTATATTTAATTTTGTATTCTATATTCCAATCATATTTAAAGAAGGGATCGAGACTTGCCCTTTTCTTGGAATCAAAATCAAATAGAGCTAGCCCAACTTAATTTAATTTAAAATCAATTTAGAACCTAAAACTATTTCATAAGTGAGTGTAGGCATTGAACTTCTACGTTGAACTTCTACTCTAATTTGGTTCTTCTGGGCTGCATCTAAAGGAGAATATCCAGGTATTTTACATTATTGTAAATTCGTTTATTTTGGTTTCATTGAGATTGTGCTAGAAAAATCTCTTTGTTTTGGTTTGTCTGAGATCATCCAGAAAACTTAGAGTATGGGGTTTTTTGAATTGTGTAAACCCACTTGAAAGACACAATTGTGAGGGTTTTAGGTGAACCTTGAAAAGCCTATTTTCATAATGAATGCTAATATCCACTGTGTGAGGATATTAGGAGTGGAGTAGTTATGTGGCCGTTTTTCTAAGTAGTTGGTTTACACACAAGTGAACAACTATAATTTTCGGTCTTGTGTATTGATTATTTTTTTTGTGGATGTTTGTAATTTTCCTTTTGCATTTGTGGAGAATGTTGTAATTTCTTTTATGCAAGTGTGGGAATGTTGTAATAGCTTAGATTTCTTTTCTTGCTATTTATTTCTTTATGCCTCTGTATCAGTTTGAGTTTTTGATACACAGACATTTCTAGGAATCAGGTTGTCCTACCATAAACCTTTGGTTTTTGGTGTAAGGTTGTCCTTAGAACAATATTTGTATCAATCTCTCAATACTCGTCCATTTGAGGTTGTATTTAATTTCAGCTTTGTGAGATTCTTCATATGCTATCTTTATTTAATTTGTTTAAATTTCGTTGTTATTTTTAAATTTGGCATAGTCCTATTCACCCCCCCCCCCCCCCCCCCCAGGACATATAGCTCGGCCTTTTTGAATCTTCCCTACTCGGATAAGAATTCCCTTTAACTTACATATGTCGGTATGCATTAGGTCTAACATCTAAGACCATTTCTTAACACTAGGGAATGGTTTCTTAGTCATTTTAGATCATATGTATACTTCACATTTATCATTCTCACTATCATTGTATGAGATTAAGTCATTCTTATCCATGAGTCTTATGGTACCGTAACCTATATGTGCTAACCTACTATGTTATAAGGTTACAGACTCAACCATATAAGCAGAAAATTCTTTTCATTCAGCAAAAACTTAATCATCCCATTACAAACATTTCCATTCCCCACAAAGTTTCTATTTTTGGACAAGATCAATTTGTTGGATTCATACACAACTATTCACCACCCCAAGTATAAGGTCGCGATGTAGTAACAATCTCGGTAAGACCGAGGTCGAATCCACAGAGACTAAACCTTATACGTATTCTGAAAGTAACCAGAACTAGAACTAGAAGAAGATGTATTATAAATCTGAAGAATTTAAAAGAATAATTGTAAACTATGTAACTAAAACTTGTAAAATTTAAAGGTGAAAAATTAGGGTTTCCAAGGATCCATTTGTAAATATCAGGGAGATCTATGCTTGATTCACGAACACAACTGGAATCAGAGTCCCATCTTCATCCAATTGGAAGGTAATTCATTAAAAATCAATTCTGAACTTCGTTTAATCTAGTTTTCTATGAATGATAGGTATGAGAACTAGAAGTGATTCCATCACAAAACTGTGCCCATGAGACAAAACAAACAACGGAATTTAACCAATCTAAGAGAATTATGAACGTTAGGAAGGGTTCCATCATCAACCATGCCCATGAGACGTGAACAATAGAGGTTCCTACGTTCACAACCTCAACAATGAAAAGAACATGCTCAGAGGTATCACAGATCTATTGTAATTTAAGTCACAACAAACCATTAAAAACTAAAAACATTCCTTATAATAAAACAAGAAGCAAAAAGAGTTCTTATTAACATGAATCCAAGAATAGAAAACACCCCATTACGCTACAAGTTTCACTTCTTAGCCCTAGCTAAGAGGTTTAGCCTATCATAATCATGATGAACTAAAATATCTTAAGGAAAGACATAAACAAAACTAGGAAAAGCTAAAGAAATTAAATAAAGATAGCACATAAACACGGACCTTTATATGTTTAAAATTTCAAATTTCAAGAAAATTGTATATTTTTGGTTGTGCACGACCAGTCGAGTGCATACTCGACCAGTCGTGGCACGACCGGTCGAGCATGTACTTGACCAATCGTGTAGCGTGGGTTGGTGCTTTATTTGGGGGAAAAAACCATTTTTTCTTCTTTGGATTTCTTCTCCAATGGGTCCTAGGCTGACCGGTCGAACCCATCTTCCTAGTTCTTTAAGGTTAGTGTTTTATTTCCATTTTCCTTGTAGATTTAAGTTCATATCACTTCTTTTTATCTTTGGAGTGATTTGTTTCTTATTTCATTGAGGTTTTTGGGGTTTTCTACTCCAAAATCTGATCTTGAGAAAACCCACTCTGCTTTTTTTGCAACCACTTGGTTCCTTTATTTCCTAGTTGCAAATGGAAGGTAGAAGCAAAAAAGAAAAGTTCTCATGGTCCTTCAACTTTTAGATTAACATTTATCACAAAGCGCCACCTTCAGTCACCTGAAGATAATCCCTCCTATGTACGGGATATTAGGTTGCGCAATGTTATAGTTGAACGACCTGTTCATATTGAACATCTAACTCCTTTTAAAATTATTCATCTTCTTCAATCTGTAGGATAAGATAACATTCTACATTGGAGTGGGCTGGCATACCGGTCTATTGCGCAAGCTATGTATGCATGTATTTCTAATTTTTCAACTGAAAATCTAACATTTATTATTGCAACTAGAGAAGGTCCAGTTGAAATAGACTGTCATCTGATCTCTGGTCTGATGGAAATACCTATCAATGATGAAGGTATTCTCATTAGCACTCTAGTGGATAAACCATTTGAATCTGAAAAATGTATGCTTACTAGAGCTTTGTGTAATATAAATGCACAATGGAGTACTAATAGAAATGCACTTGCTTTAAAGTATTTGTTACCCAGATACAGAGTCCTTCACAAGATTTTTATTTCAAATGTTTATCCTCATTCTGGTAACAAAACTGAACTCACTACTTTCATGGTTCGGATTCTTCATTCCATTATCTCTGGTACTGCTGTATGTCTTCCTTCTTTAATCTGTCATTGCATTATACAATTCCGTCTCCATCCTAGACACGGTGATATCCCTTTCGTGTATCTTATGACTGTGTTGGCCAGCCATATTTTAGTGGATATGCCTATTGGAGAGGCTCCCATTCAACACCTTATCTTTAACAACTCCAGTATAAACAAAATGAATCTAACGTTGGCCGCAGGCCAAGTCAATGTGGGTGTTGGTGGAGTTGATGTTGTGAATGAAGAAGAAGGTGATTTGCCACTAGATGACATTAACATGGATGATATATTTGATGAGATCGAATCCGAATCTGCTAATGATCCTGACTATCAGCCTTTAGATTTCGCTGAGAGGTTGCATACTCTTGAGGAATAGGTGGCTCAGATCCGTGTAACCCAGAATACTCAATTTCCTTATATGTGTAAATTATGAGGTGCATTAATAAGGGTTTACATCAAATTGATCCATCTATTCCTACTCCCTCTTCAGGATCTGATTAGTATTTTCTCATATGGTTTGTAATAACTCTTATGATACTTCGCTTTCTTTCGGTTTGTGAGATTGACTTTGGTTGAACTTTGTTAATGTTGGTTGATTATGCTTGAACAATACTTGCTTTTGAATTTAATATCCTGACTATCTTGATCAATTATTCCTCATCGTTCGTCTTATTCTTCCTTGTTTATCTACGTCCTTTTTCATGTACTAGTTTCATCCTTTGTCATGTTGTGACAAAAAGGGGGAGACTTTTTGACATGCTTTGCTTTGTGATATATGGCATGTGGATCGTGGATGGATTGTGGATAAGTAGCTTTCTTTTTGTAAGGGGGAAGAGTAAGTAAGGGGGAGTATTGTTTATTGTTGGAGTATTTCATGCAAATTGATGCTTTGCTTTGACTTGTTTATAACTGGTGCATGATTCTTTAATCAGGTTGTAACTAGTTTATATTGATAACTGGTGCATGATTCTTTGTGCGTATAATGTTTATGTTATTATGAAGTGTGTTTTGTCACAAATTTGACAAAGGGGGAGATTGTAAGTGTTATGGTTTCTAGCTCCTATAATTGTCAAATTTTATAGTGCCAAAACCTCTTGGAATCTGTGTCTTATCCAGCAGATCTACATATTCAAGAAAATGCATCTCATGTACAAGGACAATGCTCTTTACTTCAAGAACTTCTAATGCAAGATCAAGTACATAGTTCAAGGTTTCAAAGGTAAATCTAAAGGCAAGACTAGCTTTAAAGTTCAAGGTTTTAAAGCTAAATCTAAAGGCAAGACAATAGTCTCTACTTTGGTTCTCAAGACTCAAGGTGAAGAACAACTCAAGTACCTCAAGCTCAAGCTTCAATGTAACTACAAAGTCAAGCTTCAAAAGGTCTCGAGTTCAAGCTTCGACGTATTACAAGATCTTAAGCGTCGTGAACTTCAAAGATCAACTATCAAAGGAAAAGAAGTTTCAATGTTCATATATCATGTATAAGGTATGAATGACCCTAGATTGACTATAGGGTAGGTTATTTTGAATACATACTTTAAATTGGGTCATTTTATAAGTGAATAAATTGTTTCTCGACTAGTCTTAGACTATGTTCGACTAGTCCTAGCACTAGCTCGACCAGTCCAAGAAATTCCTCGACCAGTCCTAAGTTTGTTCAAAATTTTTGAAATTTTTTGTTAAGCCTCGACCAGTCCTTGAGACTGCCCGACCGGTCGTATGAACAGTGCTCGACCTATGCTCAACTAGTCCTGCAGCCTCGACTCAAAGTCCAACAAATAAAAATGGTTCCATACGACCAGTCGTGGACTGTCCTCGACCTGTCAAATAGGGCCTACGACCAGTCGTGAAACGACTTTATCTTATCGCACCCAAATTTCAAAAATCTGTTGGTCCTACGACCAGTCATGGAGACCTCAAGACCAGCCGAAGATGCGATTTCTTCACTTATAAATAGAGCACAAATTTCAGAGTTTCATATTCAATTCAAGCTAATTCAATACGCCACTCTGAGAGATAAGTTAGTCATCTTTTTAAGCTATATTGTGCTTATTTAATATTCTCTTAATTTAGCTTTATTATACTTGATTTTATATTCTATATTCCAATCATATTTGAAGAAGGGATCGAGACTTGCCCTTTTCTTATAATCAAAATCAAGAGCTAGCCCAACTTGATTTAATTTAAAATCAATTTAAAACCTAGAATCATTTCATAAGTGAGTGTGGACATTGAACTTCTACATTAAACTTCTACTCTGATTTGGTTCTTCTGGGCTGCATCTAAAGGAGAATATCCAGGTATTTTACATTATTGTAAATTCATTTCTTTTGGTTTCATTGAGATTGTGCCAGAAAAATCTCTTTGTTTTGGTTTGTCTGAGGTGATCCAGAAAACTCAGAGTGTGGGGTTTTTTGAATTGTATAAGCCCACTTGAAAGACACAATTGTGAGGGTTTTAGGTGAACCTTAAAAAACCTATTTTTATAGTAAACGCTAATATCCACTGTGTGAGGAAATTAAGAGTGGAGTAGTTATGTGGCTATTTTTCTAAACAGTTGGTGTACACACAAGTGAACCACTATAATTTCTGGTCTTGTGGATTAATTGTTTATTTCTTGTTATGGATGTTTGTAATTTCCCTTTTGCATTTGTGGAGAATGTTGTAATTTCTTTTATGCAAGTGTGGGAATGTTGTAATAACTTAGATTTCTTTCCTTGCTATTTATTTCTTTATTCCTCTGTATCAGTTTGAATTTTTGATACACGAACCTTTCTAGGAATTAAGTTGTCCTACCATAAACCTTTGGTTTTTAGTGTAAGGTTTTTCTTAGAACAACATCTGTATCAATCTCTCAATACTCGTACATTTGAGGTTGTATTTAATTTTAGCTTTGTGAGATTATTCATGTGCTATCTTTATTTAATTTGTTTAAATTTCGCTATTAATTTTTAAATTTGACATAGTCCTATCCCCCCCCCCCCCCCCCCCCCCAAGGACATATAGCTCGGCCTTTTTGTATCTTCCCTACTCGGATAAGAATTCCCTTTAACTTACATATGTCGGTATGCATTGGGTCTAACATCTGAGACCATTTCTTAATACTAGGGAATGGTTTCTTAGTCATTTTAGATCATATGTATACTTCATATTTATCATTCTCACTATCATTGTATGAGATTAAGTCATTCTTATCCATGAGTCTTATGGTACTGTAACCTATATGTGCTTACCTACTATGTCATAAGGTTACAGACTCAACCATATAAGCAGAAAATTCTTTTCATTCAGCAAAAACTCAATCATCCCATTACAAACATATCCATTTCCCACAAAGTTTCTATTTTTGGACAAGATCAATTTGTTGGATTCATACACAACTGTTCACCACCCCAAGTATAGGGTCGTGATGTAGTAATAATCTCGGTAAGACCGAGGTCGAATCCATAGGGACTAAACCTTGTACGTATTCTGAAAGTAACCAGAACTAGAACTAGAAGAAGATGCATTATAAATCTAGAGAATTTAAAGGAATAATTATAAACTATGTAACTAAAACTTGTAAAATTTAAAGGTGGAAAAGTAGGGTTTCCAAGGATCCATTTGTAAAGATCAAGGAGATCTATGCTTGATTCACGAACACAACTGGAATCAGAGTCCCATCTTCATCCAATTGGAAGGTAATTCATTAAAAATCAATTCTGAACTTCATTTGATCTAGTTTTCTATGAATGATAGGTATGAGAACTAGAAGTGATTCCATCATAAAACTATGCCCATGAGACAAAACAAACAACAGAATTTAACCAATCTAAGAGAATTATGAACGTTAGGAAGGGTTCCATCATCAAATATGCCTATGAGACGATGGTGAACAATAGAGGTTCCTATGTTCACAACCTCAACAATGGAAAGAACATGCTCAGAGGTATCACAGATCTATTGTAATTTAAGTCACAACAAACCATTAAAAACTAAAAACATTCCTTATAATCAAACTAGAAGCAAAGAGAGTTCATCTTAACATGAATCCAAGCATAGAAAACACCCCATCACGCTACAAGCTTCACCTCTTAGCCCTAGCTAAGAGGTTTAGCCTATCATAATTATGATGAACTAAAATCTCTTAAGGAAAGACATAAAAAAAAACTAGGAAAAGCTAAAGAAAGAAGAAGAACTCCTTGGTCGTTCCACTCTCTCTCTCTCTCTCTCTCTCTCTCTCTCTCTCTCTCTCTCCTTCGCTTCTCCCCTCCCTAGATCCACGACTGATGATCTTCTCCACATTCTCTCTCTCTCTCTCTCCTTTTATAGGAGTAGTGAGAGTCAGTCGGTTACATGGTCAGTGAAGTTTACGCAACAACAGCATCGCGTGCGTAGAGAAATCGAAAAACTAGTTTGCGTTGGAATGGGTTTTGGGACGTTGATCGTCCCAAACTCTATTTGGCCTTCATGGGTGGGGTTAGTTTTGGCTTGGGCTTCCTTTGGATGGTCTGGATCATGCAACTGGTCAAAGGTGGTGGGCTACAACGTCCCGAAACGTTCGTTTTTCACGGACATGAGTTCCTTGTGCACGGGTGCTCGGTGGGGTCCACTTCGGCTGTCCTTATGGAGCATCAATCCCTTCTTCGACCCTCTGCATTAGTCCTTGATCACGGACCCAAGTTTGGAGTGAATCCGTGTTTCGGATGAGCCACACCATCAATCAACGTAGTAATGTACTCCTTGTAGGTGTAAACTTAGATGTGTGCATGAAGGCATATGAATAACAAGGTTTTAGCAAAAATCTCAGTTTGCACACGATAAACGGCTCAGATTTTCCATTTGGATGATCATGGTGGGCCATCATTGGTCCCAGCGGACGGCGTGCGCGAGAGAGGAGAGAGAGTCTCACTCTCGGATTGGAAAGTCTGGTCAAACCGACTTTGACCGGAATTTCGGTTCGGTGTATCGTGAGCGCACCCTTGTGGTGCACTTGCAGCATGCATGTGGGCCCCGCAGTGATATTCTTGATCAATCTACTCCATTCATTCCTTTTATCTATCCAATTCAAGGGTTGCGCCCAAAGTTGAGGCATATCCAGAGATCAGGTGGGACCCAAATCAGTGATTTATGGCTGATCTTTCCATTGGACCACTTTTATAAAGATCCAAGGGCTGAAATTTTACGTGTACAGTTACTTTATATTACTTTATGATCCTCAGGCCGGATATAAAGTTTCGTGCCAAACGGATGGTGAGAACCCTGTGATCTTGCATTAAGGATGATTTTTAGGCTTCCTTATCTTCAATCACTTGGTTTTCTCGGATCTTTGGCGTGTGAACACTTCAATCTCAGTCTCCTAAGATCCGTCCCTTGCCTTGGTGATTTTTTAGCATTAAATCTATGCTTTTAGTACTCTTTTCAGTCCAAGCTCCTAAATTCACCTTGCAGCACAAACATGATTAAATTAGAGCGTTAAGCATTATCATATGTATAAAACCAAGTAATAACTGGGGTCTAATATGCAATATTTGACCCTCAACACAATCCCCAACTAGCATTTTGCTAGTCCTGAGCAAAGTATGCAAAAAATAATTCGAGAACCACAGGATAATTTTTGTAAACTCAAGTAGTTTTTGAAAAAATAGTCCAGATAATAGGATTCTAAGATACATCAATGTTGAGCATTACTGTCTCCTAGACTTAAGCGCACGGTAAATTTCATGGCTAAGTTCAAAGTATTAATCCATTGATTAGAACAATTCTAAACATTAAGTTCCATGGGTGAAGAGTGTAACCTTGACTTATCACAATTAAAGATCCAATCGTCAATTTTCATGACAACATTGATAATTAAAAGGAGCAATCCGGATAACCCAACCTAAACCGAAAGTTGCCTTACAATTCAGCCTTTTTATTCTTCCAGCTTTTGATTTTTCCATCGATGGCTTTACGCTGTGTTAACCTTTTTAAAGATCTTTAATAGGTAGCCGTTTTCGATGACAACTGTTTCTTAGCTAGGTATTCTTTTTTCTTTTTCATTGAACGTGATGGACAAATTCCCTAGGTTGGTTCCTTCCATGCTTAATGATCACCAAGTTAATAATTCAATATCAAATTGAAACTTAATGTGCAAGCTAGATGTGATATGTGAAATCATGACTCAATCAATGTTTAAAACTTCTAATCATGGATTACTAATTCGAACTTAACTGTGAAATTTAACAGGTAACTGAATCCAAGAGTCATAAATCACCAACATTAAGTATCTTATAGTTTCAAATCAAGAATGACCTTCAAAATCACTCGACTTCACAAATTTTGTAGTAAAAATTTTAAAAATTGTCATAATTTTTTCTCAAGACTTGAGAAAACGCTGATTAGGTAACTTAATCTCCCATCCCCAACCTAAAATCTACATTGTCCTCAATGTAAAAGATATAGGCATGCAATGCACATGAGACAATGAAAGTAAAGGAAAGGTAGTACCTGATGAGGAAATTGTATGACTTTTTCATGGGACATCTCAGCATGAAAGTGGGTCAGCACAAGAGTTAAACTAACAAAAGAAAACTATCCTAGAACAAATGGAAAGTAAACTATCCTAACGGCATAAAGTCGACTATCCTAAAATGGAAAACATAAAACCTAACTATACCTCCGTTAGACTAGGAGATCAATCCTAATAAACAAGATCAATCAGAGGTATGGACATGTTTTCTGAATCAAATTTCTCAACAAATGGCTTTAATCGATGTCCATTCACTTTAAACTCATTGTCATTGTTTGGATTTCAAATCTTAATAGCCCCATGAGGATAAACATTGGTAACAGTGAAAGGGCAGGTACAATAAGATCGGAGTTTGCACGAAAAGAGATGTAACTGAGAATTATACAAAAGGACTTTCTGATCTGGTGTGAATGATTTTCGAAGAATATGTTGGTCATGAAATGCCTTCATCCTGTCCTTGTAAATTCTCGAGTTCTCGTATATATCATTCCGGATTTCTTCAAGTTCATTCAACTGAAGTTTGCGTAGCGAGCCAACGTTGTCCAAATTGAAATTCAGATTTTTGATTGCCCAGTAAGCTCTATGTTCCAACTCCACAGGCAAGTGGCAAGCTTTCCCATAGACAAGTCTAAAGGGAGACATTCCAATTGGGGTTTTAAATGTAAAACGGTAATCCCATAAAGCATCGGTCAATTGAATTGACCAATCCTTACGGTCAGGGTAAACCGTCTTTTTCAAAATGTGTTTAATTTTCCTATTAAGATTTAATTTCCCTTTTTAAAATCTCAACTTGCCTACTTGTTTGTGGGTGGTATGGAGTACTCACCTTATGAGAGATGTCATATTTCTTCATTAACTTCATGAATGGCTTATTACAAAAATGTGAGCCTCCATCACTAATGATGGCTCGAGGTGTTCCAAACCGGGAAAGGATGTTCTCTTTTAAAAACTTAATAACCATTCGATGGCCATTGTTTCAACACGGAATCGTTTCGACCCATTTAGTGACATAGTCTACGGCGAGCAAAATATATAGATTTCCAAATGATTGGGAGAATGGTCTCATAAAATCGATGCCACAACAATCAAATGCTTTTATGATAAGAATGAGATTCAAGGGCATCATATTTCGATGGGACAATACTCCCAATTTCTGACAACGCTCATAAGCTTTGCAAAACTTATGAGTATCCTTGAATATAGTGGGCCAGTAAAAGCCACACTGTAGAATCTTGGTCCTGGTCTTTTTAGCAGAAAACTGATCACCACAGGCCTGAGAGTGACAGAAGGAGATTATATTTTGGTGTTCATTATCTGGCACACATCTCTTTAAGATTTGGTCTAAAAAATATTTAAACAAATACAGATCATCTCAGAAGAACTTACGTACCTCGATGAAGAATTTTTTCTTATCTTGCGCAGTCCAATGTGTCAGTGTGAAACCTGTGGCAAAATAATTAGCAATATTAGCAAACCAAGGTGAATGGGAGACTTTGAATAGTTGTTTATCAGAAAACATGTCATTGATATGTGTCATCTCAAGGGAATTAGGGAGATCAAGGCAGGAAAGATGGTCAGCCACTATGTTCTCTACTCTCTTTTTATTTTTTATTTCTAAATCGAATTCTTGGAGTAGGAGGATATATCTAATCAAGCGGGGCTTAGCATCATTCTTAAAAAGAAGATACATGAGCGCCGCATGATATGCGTAAATGATGATCTTGGATCCGATCAAGTAGGACCTAAATTTGTCCAAAGCGAACACTACGGCTAAAAGTTCTTTTTCCATAGTTTAGTAGTTCACTTGGGAAGGATTTAGAGTTCTACTTGCGTAATGAATAACGTAGGGCTTCTTCTCTTTCTCTAGCCTAGAACCACCCCAAGAGCATAGTCAGATGCATCACACATAAGTTCAAAAGGACGGCTCCAATCAGTTGGCTACATGATAGGTGCAGTGGTTAACATGCCCTTAACCTTAGCAAAAGCTTCCCGGCATTGCTCAGTCCACTTGTATGGTGCATCCTTTTGAAGTAGATTACATTGAGGACGAGAGAGGAAACTAAAGTCCTTTATGAATCTTCCGTAAAATCTGACGTGTCCTAAGAAGGATCACACGTCTCGTATGTTCTTGGGTAGAGGTTGGTTAGAAATAAGATCAATTTTAGCTTTATCTACCTCAATTCCTTTGGAAGAGATGATATGTCCAAGGACAATTCCCTTACGAACTATGAAATGACACTTCTCCTAGTTGAGTACCAAATTTTTTCCTTCACATCACTTAAGCACACATTTAAGATTTTTCAAACAATCACTGAAGGATGGACCAAAAACAGAGAATTCGTCCATGAATACCTCTAGATATTGCCTCACCATGTCAGAAAAAATACTCATCATGCATCGCTGAAAAGTGGTGGGGGCATTGCACAGTCCGAATGGCATCCTTCGGTAAGCAAAGGTGCCAAAAGGACATGTGAACGTGGTCTTTTCCTGATCTTCAAGGGCTATCTCTATCTGGTTGTAGCCCGAATACCCGTCAAGGAAACAATAGTACGAGTGACCAGCTAGCCTTTCTAAGATTTGATTAATGAAGGGCAAAGGGAAGTGGTCCTTCCTCGTGATAGTATTTAACTTCTTGTAGTCAATGCACTTTCTCCAACCAGTAGTAACTCTAGTTAGCACGAGTTCATTGTTAGCATTGGCTACGATGGTGATTCCGGACTTCTTAGGAACCACCTGAGTTGGACTCACCTATTGACTATCGGATATAGGGTATATGATACCCACATCCAATGGTTTAAGAACCTCGGCTTTAACCACTTCCTTCATGTTTGGATTTAGTCTACATTATGATTGCCGAGAGGTCTTCACATTATCCTCAAGATAAATACGGTGAGTACAAACTGAAGGGTCAATTCCCTTGAGGTCTACAATCGTCCATCCAAGAGCTCCCTTATGCTCAATGAGAATAGATATGAGCATACTCTCTTGTTCTTACTCAAGGTGGGATGAAATCACCACTGGGTATGTCTCATCTTGACCTAAATAGACATATTTCAAATTATAGGGTAATGGTTTTATGTTAAGTTTCGGTGCCTTAAGGCTAGACGGTAGAGGCACTTCATTAGTTTGGGGAAATTCTTCAAATCGTGGCGTCCACGGGTTAACTTCAAGTACCGACACAGTATCAAGCATGGGACCCTTCTCCCTAATTATATCATCATCTAAATCATGGGAGTGGGCCAAGCACGTCTATAAAGGGTCAGAGGAATAGGTCAAAAGTGTTCTACCTTCCACGAAAGAATCAATCATGTTAATGTCGTAGAAATCGTCATCATCCTCTAATCGTCTGCCTGTGTTGAAAATGATATTCAACTCCAATGTCATATTCCCGAAAGACATACTCATGACTCCATTCCTACAATTAATAATTGCATTTGAAGTGGCGAGGAATGGGCAACCAAGAATGATGGGAATTTGAGTGTTCATGTTACTGATGGGTTCCATCTACAAGACAATAAAATCTACTGGGTAGTAGAATCTGTCAACCTAGACCAACACATCCTCAATTATCCAACTCAGTACGCGCACTGAGTGATCAGCAAGTTGTAATGTGATTAGGGTGAGTTTCAATTCACCCAAACCTAACTGTTTATAGACCGAGTAAGGAATCAGATTTATGCTCGCTCCTAAATCAAGAAATGCATACTCAATGTGGTAATTCTCAATTACACGAGCAATGGTTAGGCTATCGGGATCTTTGAATTTCTGTGGCACATCTTGCTTTAAGATGACACTCACTTTTTCAGTTAAAAAGATTTTCTTTTGAATATTTTGTCGTCTTTTGGTCATACACAAGTCTTTTAGAAATTTGACATATGAAGGTATTTTTTTTTTATGGCATCATGTAGAGAAATACTGACCTTCACTTGTTTCAACACCTTTAGAATGTCCTGAGAGTTAAGAGAGTTTTTGGTGCAACCAACCTTGGGGGAATGGGGCAATCGGCTTGCCTTGAAGTTTCTGTTCTAATTCTTGTGGAGCAGTGCTATATCTATCATCGTTGTCCTCTTCCGGGTCCTTAGGCTTTTCAGCCCTAACCGGAATAGTTTTGTCAATGGTTTTCCCACTCCTAAGAGTGGCGATAGATTTAGCTTGTTTCATCTGATTTGAAGAGCTTAGATCACTTATCTCGTATTACGGTTTAGAATTGGAGAGATGTTGAGCAGGAAGCATGCCCCTTTCTATAACTGTAACACGTGAATCCATCTTTTGCATATATTTCGTAAGTTCCCGTATTGCTTGAGTAAGCTCTTGAGTTTGTGTGAAATTTTGAACTAGTTCTTCTTGAGGTTTCACTTGATTTGGAATTTGATTAAAGAAACCTTAAGCAGTAGTTTGTCCATTCCTCCAACTGAAGTTTGGCTGATTTCTCCAACTAGGATTATATGTATTGGAGGTAGGTCCATTGAAAGGTCTTTGGTAATTGTTCATGGCATTGGATTGCTCATTCAACACCTCTTGAAAGGCAAGTATTGTTAGACAATTTTCAGTTGTGTGAATATTGCAAGCACAAATACCGCAAACAGTTTCTTAACCTTATCCTTCTTTAGTTCCATGGCCTCGAATTTTCTTATGAACACTTTAGCATTGATATCATCATCTTCTTTCAGAAGGTATAATCTACCCCTCTCATTTGATTAAGTGGGCCTAGAAGTGGTGCTTGTTTTTGGGTAAGTGTCCCATGATTGTGCGTTTTCAGTAAGTCTATTCAAGTAGTCCCACATATCATCGACATTTTTATTCATAAATTTCTCATTACACATTGTCTCGACCAATTGGCGCATAGAAGATGTCAAACCATCATAGAAAAAATGTGTAATGTGCCACGTTTCAAAACCGTGTTGTGGGCATGAACTGACAAGATCCTTGAACCTTTCCCAACATTGGAAGAATGTTTCATCCTCCTTTCGGGTGAAGTTCATGATTGACTTTTTAAGGGTGTTCGTTTTATGATGTGGAAAAAATTTCTTTATTAACTCCCTTATCATGTCATTCCATGTGCTAATAGATCTGGGACATAGTGAATGCAACCACGTCTTAGCTTTATCTTTTAAAGAAAAGGGAAAGAGTTTCAGTCTGACCATGTCCTCAGATACGTTTGCTAAATATAAAGTGGTTATGATCTCATCAAATTCTTTCAAGTGCAGATATAGACTTTCAGATTCAAGTCTATGGAATTTTGGAAGGATTTGGATCACCCCTGGCTTAATATCCATGTGTCTCTTATTTTCTGGAAAAACATGCATGAGGGCGTACTCACCCCCGTCGGTTATAAATAATCTCAAAAAGTAAGAGGCGGGGGTGCTTGATGCACCTCATTCTCATCCTGGACTTCCTCAACCGTAAGTTGAGGTTGTCTTCCCGGTTGATTGATCGGTTGATTTGCAGCCATCACTTCAACTAACTTTGAGGATCTCGAGTGGTGTCTAATCCTGTGATGGATTGATAACCCTTCAATCAGTCCTCCTTCACTCAAAAGACATCGACTGTTGTCACGAACCCACTTGGGCATGAAACATACTCAGCCCTCAATCTCAGATTCTAACTTAAACCTAAAAGAAAGAAAGGAAATAGAAATCTAGAAATAGAAAGAAAGAGAAAGTTGGAGAGAAGTTACCAAATTAGACATTCCTAATTAAAATCCTGCAAAACAAAACAAAACAAAACAAGTTAGTTTCTAAAATAGAAATCATATAATTAGAAAGTTTCTAAAAATAGAAAATAAACCCTAATCCTAAAAATAGAAAAATTAAAAAGAGATTACCAATTTAGAAAGTTTATATTAGAATCCTACAAAACAGGAAAATTAGGTTAGTTTCTAAAAATCAAACACAAAAACCTAAACCTAAAATTAGAAAACCCTAATCTTAACCTAATTATAAAACTAGTCAATCTCAGAAAAACACAACTGTCAATCCCTGGCAACGGCGCCAAAAACTTGTTCACCACCCCAAGTATAAGGTCGCTATGTAGTAATAATCTTGGTAAGACCGAGGTCGAATCTACAAAGACTGAACCTTGTACGTATTCTGAAAGTAACTAGAACTAGAACTAGAAGAAGATGTATTCTAAATCTGGAGAATTTAAGAGAATAATTGTATACTATGTAACTAAAACTTGTAAAATTCAAAGGTGGAAAACTAGGGTTTCCAAGGATCCACTTGTAGAGATCAAGGAGATCTATGCTTGATTCACGAACACAACTGGAATCAGAGTCCCATCTTCATCCAATTGGAAGGTAATTCATTAAAAATCAATTCTAAACTTCCTTTGATCTAGTTTTCTATGAATGATAGGTATGAGAACTAGAAGTGATTCCATCACAAAACCATGCCCATGAGACAAAGCAAACAACAAAATTTAACCAATCCACAACCAATCTAAGAAAAGTATGAATGTTAGGAAGGGTTCCATCATCTAACCATGCACATGAGATGATGGTGAACAACAGGGGTTCCTATGTTCACAACCTCAACAATGAAAAGAACATACTCAAAGCTATCATAGATCCATTGTAATTTAAGTCACAACAAACCATTAAAAACTAAAAGCATTCCTTATAATCAAACTAGAAGCAAAGAGAGTTCATCTTAACATGAATCCAAGCATAGAAAACACCCCATCACGCTACAAGCTTCACCTTTTAGCCCTAGCTAAGAGGTTTAGCCTATCATAATCATGATGAACTAAAATCTCTTAAGGAAAGACAAACAAAACCAGGAAAAGCTAAAGAAAGAAGAACTCCTTGGCTGTTCCATGCTCTCTCTCTCTCTCTCTCTCTCTCTCTCTGTCTCTTTCTCTCTCTCTCTCTCGCCTTCGCTTCTCACATCCTGGCGGTGATGATCCTCTCTCTCTCTCTCTCTCTCTCTCTCTCTCTCTCTCTCTCTCTCTCTCTCTCTCTCTCTCTCTCCTTTATAGGAGTAGTAAGAGTCGGTCGGTTGCATGGTCAGTGAAGTTTACGTAGCAACAATGCCTCATTCGCAGCGAAACCACAAAACTGGTTTGCGTTGGAATGGGTTTTGGGACGCTGATCGTTCCAAACTCTATTTGGCCTTCATGGGTGGGGTTAGTTTTGGCCTGGGCTTCCTCTGGACGGTCCGGATCATATAACCAGTCAAAGATGGTGGGCCACAACGTCCCGGAATGTTTGTTTTTCACAGGCGTGCATTCCTTGTGCATGGGAGCTGCGCTGAGCTCGGTGGGGTCCACTTCGGTTGTCCTTATGGAGCATCAAGCCCTTCTTCGAGCCTCTGCATTAGTGCCTGATCACGGACCCAAGTTTAGAGTGAATCCATGTTTCGGATGGGCCACACCATCAATCGATGTAGTAATGTACTCCTTATAGGTGTAAACTTGGATCCATGCATGGAGGTATATGAATAACAAGGTTTTGGTAAAAAATATCGGTCTGCACACAATGGACGGCTCGAATTCGCCATTTGGATGATCATGGTGGGCCATCACTGGTCCCAGCGGATGACGTGCATGAGAGACGAGAGACAGTCTCCCTCTCGGATTGGAAAGTCAGGTCAAACCGACTTTGACCGGAATTCTGGTCCGGTGTATCGCGAGTGCATCCCTGTGGTGCACTTGCAGTATGCGTGTGGGCCCCACAGTGATATTCTTGATCAAACCACTCTGTCCATTCCTTTTATCTATCCAATTCAAGGGTTGAGCCCAAAGTTAAGGCATATTCAAAGATCAGGTGGGCCCCAAATCAGTGATTTATGACTGATCTTTCCATTGGACCACTTCCACAAAGATCCAAGGGCTGAAAATTTACGTGTATGGTTACTTTATGATTCTCAGGCCGGATATAAAGTTTCATGCCAAACGGATGGTGGGAACCCTGTGATCTTGCGTTCAGGATGATTTTCAGGCTTCCTTATCTTTAATCACTTAGTTTTCTTGGATCTTTGGCGTGTAAACACTTCAATCTCGGTCTCCTAAGATTCATCCCTTGCCTTGGTATTTTTGAGCATTAAATCTATGCTTTTAGCATTCTTTTCAATCCAAGCTCCTAAATTTACCTTGCAAAACAAACATGATTAAATTAGAGCGTTAAGCATTATCATGTGTATAAAACCAGGTAATAACTGG
This sequence comes from Magnolia changhungtana, assembly GCA_030180095.1. NCBI lineage: Eukaryota > Viridiplantae > Streptophyta > Magnoliopsida > Magnoliales > Magnoliaceae > Magnolia > Magnolia changhungtana. Next base: position 3,913,184 of record JASAUF010000360.1, read on the forward strand.
GGTCTAATATGCAATATTTGACCCTCAACAACAACCCTTATCCTGGGTTTGCTCAAAAGATCCCATGAGACTAAGTTCCTCCTTATGTCTGGGACATATAGCATGTTGGTCAGGATTACCTTTTTTCCATAGGTAAATATTAGTTACACGGTTCCTTTTCTAACAACCTTTGATCATCCTTCATTTCCCATTTAAACCTCTTGACCTTGCTCACATTTTCATAGGTTTTGAAGGCAGATCTGTCATTGTATACATAGACTGTAGAACCTATATCATACTACCAACCAAAGACTTTCTCTTGAACTATGTTCACTTCCATGACAATTGTTACGATATTACCGTCTACTGCATTTGCTTTTTTTCTTAAGCTTTTTTGCGGTTCCTACAGACTCGGACAAAATGTTCAGTCTTGCCACAGATATAGCGATGACACTTGAGTTTACTGTTTTCCTTCTTTTGGGTTTTCTTGAAATTCCCTTGATCTTTATTGAATTTTAGGGATTCTTCTTTCTCAGAGTTATTATTCTAAGATGATTTTTCTATTGCATTCTCCTTGGATGATTATGTACCATTGGTGTCATCCCTCTTATCTCGGTTGTGAGATTCTTCCTCAATCCGAAGATGTTTTTTATTTGTTCCAAGGTGAACTCTTTTAATTTATGCAGTGGCTTCTTCCTGTTATCATTCTAGCTCAAAGGTAGTTTGGATATAATAGCTCTGACTCGAAAAGATTCAGACAAGTCAATTTTTAGTGACTTTATTTTGTTTACTATCAACTATAATTCATGAATTTGGGTCAGTAGAGACTTATTATTTACCATCATGAAATTGAAGTACTTGTCGATTAGAATTTTCTGTATTCATTCTTCTTTAGCCTTATAATTGTATTCTAGTGCAGTCTAAATTTTTTTGTTGAAGTTGTTCCTGGGTACAGGTCTTACAGCCAATCAGAAGAGCATTGAGAATATAATCACAGCACAGCTATTCATATTCTTGTTGTTTAATTCTGACAGTGATCTATTTTGGAGTGTTATTGTCAGTTGTTTTTGGTAGAGGTTTAAAATTGGAGACCAAAATGTAGAATATCTTCAAAACAATGAAAAAAAAAAAAAAAAAAAAAAACTTTAACTTGTCAGTGAAGCTTATACTATCAAATCAGTCCAGTCTGACCAAATCTTGTTTCATCAGTTTGACTAATGCAACACTTTCAGTATCCATAATCAAGTTTTAAAAATGTTGGAGAAATTATATTGGAAAACCAAAAATAAAAACAAGTTTAACACCCGGCTTAATCACGTATTTAATACGTTGTCCTTAAAACTTGATTCACTCTATTCTCGATTGAAATTGAAATTGTTGATGGGTTACAAACAAATTGCTTCCAAAATCATTCAAGTTCAACAGATTCAATCAGAATTTGATATGATCTCTCTAAACAGTTTTTCCTTTTAAGAAATTTCTAAATGATTCGAATATTGTTTAAGTCACTCAGTTCACCCACTTAACAAATCTATCAGATTTCCTAACTTTGTTAATTGAGTCCTTGAGTAGATCCCTTAGTGATTGCTGCATGCGAAACCTTAAGAAAAGACTTGTCTTATCCTGAAAGCAATTCACCTATAACACATCAGCGGTATCAATTTTGAAGGTGGTGAATCAAGTTTTAAGGGCAACGTATTACATACATGACTCAGCCTGGTATTAATTTTATTGTTATTTTTGGTTTTCAAATATAATTTCTCCAACACTAGGTGGGACCATCAACATGCATGTCTTGACTTATAAATCAAGTTAATCAAATAGCCAACGGCTTGTGTTCAACATACGCATGTGGGCCACCTCATGTATTGACCCACGTAGCCTATGGAGAGGACATGTTTACATCGATCCCCACCTGGTACATGGCCCAGATTTCTCAATATGTGCCATGATTGACCTCTTCCAGCACGATCAGTTTTAAGCCTAGATCTACACCTTTCTTTTATCAGGCCCTACCTTGTTTATGGCAAATACAGGTCACAACCATCAAGTGATCCCAAGTCATATCAAATCCCACGACATTACCTGTCAAGATCCAATCTGTCCATTCACAGGTATCCTATCTTTAAAATGCCACCATGGCCAAGATCCACTCTGTCCACTCATCAAGGGTTCCCACATTCAGAGGCCAGTGAACCAAATCATACTTTGCAAATATCCTGACCATGCATCTAATCAGTTGTGTACAGGGATGCCCAAAAAAAATAAAACCCAACGGCTCACATTAGAAGAATTATTTACTCATATCGCTAGACGGATCTTGTAAGGTGTTATTTCGTAAGTGGCAAAATCTATGCTGATTCCATGGATGGATAGTTCAGATCACCGGACACATGTGTCATATGAACAGTAAAAGATACAATAAGATTGTTAACGTTAGCTTATTGGATTAAGAAAGACCATCTCGGTTTCTCATCTGAAAAGGTGAAGACGTGGATTCCTATGTTAGTTCTGCACCATTAAAAAATTGTAGTGGCTCGTCCTTCACACATGTGGCAGTGATGTAAAGCCATCCAGACCATCCGAAATGTGGGTACCATTGTATACGGAGCATTTATAAAAAGCCACACTGATTAAACAATCAAAACAATCCAATTATGCTCCATCGACAGTTGCTTCAGAAATTTGGACGGTTTGGATTGCCCTACAAGCATACCATGTGTCCGTTTGAAGATCCACTAGCATTCTTCTCATGTGTAGGACTAACATGGGAGAAAAAACATCAATATACAATTTGCTGGAATACATTCCGATGTATTAAAATACTATACGATGGGGACTTTAGCCTTTGAATCTGGGACATGTTCCAATGATCCATACCGTTTATATGATAGGTCTCACTTTTTTGTTCGTAGATATTCGACAAATGAAAGCTTTTCAATTTAATTATTTCAAACTTTAATAATTTAGTTCTTTTAGGTTGAACATGGACGGTCGTCATGACCTTTGTATAATCAACGGTCGAGTTTGTCCGAACATCACCATCCAATGGGATACCTGCCACATCTACTATCTGAGACATTGAGTGCCCGTTTGGACGGGTGGATTGGAAGGGATTGAATGGCATTAGGGTGGATGGCATGGTTTTCAAGGCAATGATGGTGTTGTTAGTGGATTGTCTTAATATCCATGGGATTGCTGTATCCCAGGATTGTTACATCGAGTCTGTTTGGCATTCCCGGTCGGGATTAGACCTTCCAATCGCTCCAACCAAACACGTCCCAAGCAAATTTGAATAGATTAGGAATTGATGCGTGCTTGGGCGGTGGGACTAGGTGGGATGGGATTAAAAAACATAATTATTACCCATGGCAGCAGGGATTGTCCCTGTTGCCATGGATCTGATTAATTTCATGCTTTGTCAGTAATACAGTTGTACATTGAATGGATATACTCACTATCAATTGAAATTATTGAGAATAACACACGTGTTATATCTAAACCGGTCATTTGTTTTGTAATCTCATTTTATGGCATGGGCCTAAAAATGAGGTAGATTCAAAACTTATGTGGCCCCAAAGAAGATTTCAACTGTAAGTATTCATTCCCCGTTGCTTTCAATGGTGGGGTCCACTTGAGCTTTAGATTTATCTGATTTTTTGGCTCATGCTCTAAAATAATCTTGAAAAATTGGTGGACGGTGCAGATATAGGCCACACATCATGGTGGGACCCACAAAACTTGCTAAAATTGAGTAAAATTGGCACAGGACCCAATGCAATTCCATCTATTCTAATTCCAAGCATTTCCATTCTTCCCAAACATAGAGTGGAATTGGCACAGGACCAGATGAATCCCCTCCTACCTAATCCCACAGCCCAAACAGGCCCTTAGGGCCAGTTTGGCTGGTTGGATTGGAAGGGATTGGATGGTTTTAGAATGGATTGGAAGTTAAAACGCAGGATTGGCCGGGCGTGCTAAATAGAGTCGGTGATCCGATCCCAATCCCTTGGATATTAAAACAATCCACTAACAACACCATTATTACCTTTAAATGCCATTCAATCCACCTTAATCCGTTCAAATTTACCCGGGACGTGTTTGGTTCGAAGAATTGAAAGGGATAGGAAGGTTTAATTCTGAGATTGGCCAAGCATGCCAAACAGACCGGATATAGCAATCTCATAGATCTCAAAACAATCCACTGACAACACCATCATTACCTAGAAATCCATGCCATCCACCCTAATACCATTCAATCCCTTCCAATCCACCCACCGACCAAATGGGCCTTAGGTAATGATGGTGTTGTCAATGGATTGTATTAAGATCTACTGGATTGCTTATATCCCAGGTCAGATCCCAAGTCTGTTTGGTATGCCGGACCAATTCTGGACTTAACTTTCAATCCCTTCCAATCCGCCTGGCCAAACGTGCCGTGAAATGAATCAATATTTTACCGTTAGAAGCCTAACGTATGGTTGCAGAGTGCAGATCCTATGCTTTTCACGCATGCTTGTCACACGCAGAAATTATTTATTTATTGCAATGTGATTGTATCATGTCATCACGGACTGCATTCAACACGTAGTGCTGACATTGACAGCGAGGAATCCCATCAATCACATTCAAGAAACAAAAATTCCATGCTTGTGGTAGCAGACTATCCATTGCGCCAGGATGTACGATGTTAAATTGGGGCAGCAATGGCCAAGGCAGCGTTTCATACTTGAGTAAACTATGTAAAAACCACCGTTCTGTTTGCCTTATACGTTCTGTCCATTCATTTACAAGGGTATTTTAAGACGTGAACCTAAAATTGAAAAATATCCAAAGTAGATTGGCGGGTGTACCTCACACCAGCTATATAGCTGCTGTGCCGAGCACTACGCTCCCCCAGCTTCAAGTTGTACGAATGGCTCAAAGGAGATCAAAGTTACATGGGCCTCACAATGATGTATTTATTATATCTGTTCATTTATTTTAGAGATCATTTTAGAATATTATGCATAAAAAAAAAAAAAAAAATGACATCAAAAGATCATCCCAGCAACATCACAAATAGCAGCCGAGTTAATGAATTTTACCGTTCAAAAATTTGTAGGGCCCACCATAATGTTTATTTTCCATCCAATCTGTTCATAAGGTCGCAAAGACCTGAGTGAAGAGGAAAAATAAATTTTATATTAATCCAAAACTTCATTGACCCCAAAAAAGGTTTCAATGGTAGACGCTCAATCCCCCATTGCTTTTCTCAGTGTGGTCCACTTGATAGTTAGATCTATCTTATTTTTTGTTTCAAGCCTTAAGACAAGCTCTCAAAATAGATGGACGGATTGAATATAATATATATCTCATGGTCAGACCCACGGAGCTTGCTGATGTCAATACAACCTATACAGCTGGGTGTGAGGTACACTAGCCAATCCGCTTCCCATATCCAAAGCTAAAGCATCAGTGAACCACTTCACAGAAAATGATAAATTGACCGAACCTTTTCAATGATTTACATTATTATTGCCAATGTTTCCTGTGGTGTGGTCCATTGATGAATGGCCTGGCTTGACCTGTTTGTCTGGTCTAACAATCAAGTAGGCCATTGTTGTATACAATGGGCCTCTGTGATTTGGACCATATAACCAAATCATTTTTACAATGAGACTTATAACATGTGGAGATGCTCGAATGTATGGAGTACACACCTTTGCACATGAACTGAAAATCCAAAATGTCATGCCTCGTGAGATATTTAGGACCCAACTTTCAACATGATGCAAAAGTATGGAGACGCATAGTCAAGGAAGACAAATTTTAAGAAAAAATTATTTTATTTTATCATGGCCCACCAAAGTTTTGAACCAAGGTAAAAGTAAAGTTTGAGAGTTTCATGAGATGATACGTCACCTAGACCATTCAGATTTTAGACTTATTTGATGTCAAATGAGTTTTCAAAAGGTTCTCACAACCTGTGAGAATTAGTGCATGTGAGCATTTTCATATATATATATATATATATATGGGAAAAGGTACAATGAGATCGAGCTTATTACGGTCGTCCGTGAGGTCGACTTGTGTGGGCCCCACCTTGATGCCTTTCGAACATCAACACCGTCCACCAGATGCACCATTCCATCGTGGGCCTAGACGGCCCAAAATCAAGTCAATCCGTGACTATTGTGGGTCACACCACATACAGAAGTGCAGAGGGGCCGTGTACCATTAAAACATTCATAACCATTTTTGAGGGCCCACCGAGATGTGGTTTGCAAATCCAGCCCATCCATTATGTGTGTCTTACTTGAATGAGGCTTCAGACCAAGTTTCAGGTGCATGAAAAACTCAGGTGGGACCCACCAAGTGCTTTTATATGTTTTTGGCATGTATTCACATGATTTTAGATGGTGTGGGCCACCTGAGTTCCGTATACAGCTGATTTTGGGCCGTCCAGGCCCACGATGGAATGGTGCATCTGGTGGACAGTGTTGATTTTCGAAAGGCATCATGGTGGAGCCCACACAGTTCGACCTCACGGACGACCGTAATATGCTCGAGCTCATTGTACCTTTTCCATATATATATATATATATATATATATATATATATATATATATATATAGGGAGGGAATGAAGGAGGTGAAAGAAATTTTTATAGAATGATGGATGGGCGTCTTGCCTTGTCAATAAATAAAAACTTGCCTCTAGCCACAAGTAATCCTCTCCTTGAATCAGAAAAAGATCCTACCCCACCCCCCGAAAGGGCTTATCAGCTCGTGTTGGTTGATCGATATATATATATATATATATATATATATATATATATATATATATGTACAACACTGTGCATTTAATGGGTCTCCTTTAGGTTATGGGATATCTCAAAAATCAGCCCTATACGGTGTCATACCATCTAAAACCATGTGAAGACATGCTTAAAACATCTAAAAGTATTTAATGGGGCCCACCTAAATTTTAAATGCAATTGAAAATTGGTCTAACCCCTCATCCAAGTGGGACACACAAAATAAAAGGGTTGGCTCTATGAATTACATCTCAGTGGGCCCAATAAATAACCATGAAGATTTTAATGGATAGGTAACCCATCTAAACTATTATATGTGGTGTGGCCCACCTAAGTCTTGAATTGACTTGATTTTAAATCTCATGGCCCATCATGAAATGTTGCATCTAACTAATGGTGTTGATATCCAATCCACATCACGGTGGGTCCCACACAACTCGACCTTATGAGAAGTCCCCATGAGGTCGACCTTGTATACTAGGAGGTCTACCTCATGGAAAGTTCCCATGAGGTTGAGCTATGTGGGCCCCACCGTGATGTGTGTCGAACATCTACCCCTCTACCCCATCAATTAGATGCACATTCAGTGGTGGGTCACATACTTAAAAATCAAGTCAATTTATGACTTGGGTGGGCCACACCACATACAACAGTTGAGAAAGGTTAGCCTCCCATTAAAACATTCATAATTATTTATTGGGCCCACCAAGGTGTGGTTCACAAATCCAGACCATCCATTGTGTGTGTCCCACTTGGATGAGAGGTTACCAAGTTTCAGCCACATCCAAAACTTAGGTAAGCCCCACCAAGTACTTTTATTAGTTTTAGGCATGTGTTCACATGATTTTAAATGATATGGCCCACTTGGGTTCCATATATGGCTTATTTTTGGTGTATCCCATAAACTAAAGGAAAACCATTAAATGCATGGTGTTGATGTTCGTCACACATCACGGTGTGGAGTCACACAGCTCGGCATCATGGAAACTTCGCATATATATATATATATATATATATATATATATATATATATATAATATATTTGATCATGCTATTCTTTTTCGTCTAAGTAATAACTTAGCCTGACAGGGTTTCAAAAGCCGTTTTACCATGTTAAAGCTCGGGCTTGAAGAGCTAGCTAGCACCAGACGTGGCGACTCGCCACCCTGCCAGCAACCCTCCAGATGAATGAAAGAAAGAGCAGCTTTGTTGCCACCACTGCCACCGACCCTTTCAACGAATAAAAGAAAGAGGAGCACTATTAAGCCTACGTGTATGTACAGGTCATCTAATGTATACACCACCACATATGTCAAGCATGACAGACAGCTCCAATATCGAAGCCATTCATCAGAAAGGTACCACAATTTAGGTTTCTTATCGGACGAATCATGACCGTTGACTAGCCAGGTAGGCCACAGGTTGTGAAAAATCAGCTAAAGCTTCCAGACCGATCCAATATTTTTAATATCATGGCACTAATTTTATCTTTCTGCGGTAGCATCAACAAGGTACGGCCATGCAATGTCTCCAGAGGCATAGAACTTTGTATGACCCAAATGGCAGACCGTACGGAAACGGATTGGCTACTCCCCCTGCCACCAGCCAATGGCTGATGGTCATTGGTCTGTGGGCCCACCATGATGTTTGTGTTTCATCCATTGACTGGTGGTCGTTGGTCTGTGGGCACACCATGATGTATGTGTTTCATCCATGCCGTCCATCTATTTTTCGAGATGATTTGATTACCTGGACCAAAAATGAGGAATATCCCAATCTCAAGTGGAGCAACTTACAGGAAACAATGTTGAATGAGCGTCGACTGTTAAAACTTTCTGGGCCATAAAAGTTTTGGATCAAGCTGATTTTTGTTTTTTTCCCCTTCACCTTGGCCTGTCTGACCTAATCAACAGATCGGATGTGGTGTGGTTCACCTGAGATTTATATTCCTCTCATTTTTGGGATTAAGCCCTAAAATGATATGTAAAAATGGATGAACAGAATGGATGAAATACATATATTATGGTGAGCCCAGAGAGCAAGGACCATCAGCCACAGGCTGGTGGCAGCTGGGAGAGTAACCAATCCGTGTCCGACCGTACAGGAAGCTAGCAATCTTTGATGATCTGAACCATTCATCCTGTGGTTTCTGCCATTGATTGATCACTAACTATATATTAATTGGTCTAATGATCCCAACGTTTTCCACTAAATGTGATTACGTACATGACTTTTCACTTTCATTTAAACGGTTAATATCATCCAAAATTCGTGATTTTGATCAATGGCCCATTAAGCGTGGGACCCAGTCAAAGAATAGCTTCAACCTCACACGTGTGCCACGTGGATGGAAATTACATGGAGACATAGTAGCTCCCATGCTTCGAGTGGCACTGAATTAGTTACCCATCATAACAGGGAAACGGATTGGCTACTCCCGCGCCGCTAGCCCGGTGGCTGATGGGAGGTGTTCTGTGGGCCCCATATGTATTTCATCCATTCCGTTCATCCATTTTTACAGATCATTTTAGCTTTTCATCCAAAAAATAAGAGAGAGATAAATCTCTATTGGACAACACCACAAGAAAACAATGGTGATTGGATATTCACCATTACAATCCTCCTGAGGCCCACTGTACTGTTTATTTGACATCAAATCTGTTGATTAGGTCATACAGACCCAGATGAAGGGGAAAAAAATCAGCTTGATTAAAACTTTTATGGCCCCAAAAAGCTTTTAATGGTCCTTAATGGTCTACGTTCATTCAACAGTATTTCCTGTAATGTGGTCAACTTGAGATTGGGATATACCTTATTTTTGCTGTTATACCTAAAATGATTTAGAAAAATATATGGACGGCATGGATGAAACACACACATCATGGTGGGGCCCACAGACCACCGACCACCAGTCATTGGCTGGTGGCAGGGGGAGTAGCCAATCCGTTTCTTCACGATCTGGTGTACCGGGTTTCTGAGTCGACTCAGGCTCGACTGAGTTTTAAGTCTAGTTTTCGTGTTTGTAAACAAGCGGTGGATCCAACCATGCTGATGTTCTCTACCAAAGATGGTCCACGAGTTAGGAATAGGGACGCTGATCAGGTGAGGCAGGGGTAACAGCTTAGTGGGTGAGGCCCTGACTGTGGGGCCCACCTCAATGTATAGGTTGTATATCTACACGGTCCATCTGTTTTGACAGCTCATTTTAGGGCATGGTAGAAAAAATGAGGCACATTCAAATCTCAAGTGGAGCACAAAGCAGGGACTGAATTTCCAACATTAAAAACTTCTTGAGGCCACAAAAGCATTGGATCAAGCTGCTATTTGTGTTTTCACTTCATCCAGGTATGTGTGACCTTATCATCAACAGGTTGGATGCATGGCAAATAACCATTACAGTGGGCCCTGGGAAGTTTTTAATGGTGGGAGTTCGATCAAGCTTATTTTCCTATAGTGTGGTCCACCTGATATTTGAATCTGCCTTATTTTTTGGACCACGCCCTAAAATGATCCGGAAAAGCGTATGGATGGTGTAGATATACAACATATACATTGAGGTGGGCCCCACAGTCAAGGCCTCACCCGCTAAGCTGTTACACCTGCCTCGCCTAACCAGCGCTCCAGAAGCAAGTGGACAGGCTAGAAAATTTTGGCCATGCTATTTTCATCCGTACATTTGTTTCGTTAACCGTGGCCCACCAGACTAGTGAGCTGACTTGAATTTTTGGCGAGAGAGATCACATAGTGGGACCCGTCTGGTGGATGGATTGGATCTACTACCTATATACCAATATGCCATGCTGGCACAGGTGAGGGGTGCATGAGCCAGCAAAGGTCATCTTGCAATGTGTGTGGATGCCTCTTTACATAAAGGGCATGTATGTGGGGGACCTCTCTCCTTCTAAAGCATGATGGGGCTGGACCTATGGCTTTTGTAGGATAGAAGCTTCATCAAAGCCATTCCATTCAAACCCAAACAAAAAATAAGTTAATGGGTCAAGCCCAGAATGTTAGACTTATGTGGGTCCCACTTGCGCGGATTGCCAGCCACACTATGTGGAAGTAAGTTACTGCTGTCAAAAGCTATGTGGGGCCCACTGTGATGTTTGTGAGAAATCCACCCGTCCATCCGTTTTGTCAGCTCATGTTAGGTTATAGGCCAAAAAAGAGGCAGACTCAAATCTCAAATGGGCGGCATGACAAAAAATCAGAAAATGGTGAGGATTGAACGTCCACCATTGAAACAGTCATGGGCCATTGAAGTTTTGGATCAGTCTAATTATTTGTTTTTTTTCAGTTCATCCCAGTAGGAATCACCTTATGAACAGTTTGGATGGCATATAAACATCAATGTGGACCCAGGGAGATTTCGACGTAGGCATATCCTTACCCACATTTTCCTGTCATGTGGCCCATTTGAGTTTCAGATCTGCCTCATTTTTGGGGTGATGTCCTAATATGAGCTAGAAAAAAGAATGGACGGGGTGGATTTCTCACAAACATCACGGTGGGGCCCACCTAGCTTCTGACCGGGCAATCTGGGTGGGTAAAAGTGTATGGGTTCAGTAGTTGGCTGGATACCAGATAGTATAGTCCACTAAGCATTATCTTACGTGTGATACACAATCTATGATCGGAACCAGCCATCCGGTCCGTTCTATACCATGTGACCAGTTTTGTAGCCAATTCACACCAATCAAAGGATCCCAGCCGTCCATTTAATGGCCTTCTCGTTTAGGCTGTGGCCTGTTGAAATTTTTTCTTTAACCATCCGTTTGCAAGTCGCGGTGGGACCCACATTGGAATTGTTTCACCATTTTCTCAGCTGCCGTGGGGACCTTTGTATGAACGGTCCGATCATAGAGTGTGTGAGCAGGAGTATATATAGTTGTAGGCCAGGGACAACAGTGTCAAAGGGGGAAGGGGACCCATCTTCCTTTAAGATCAAAAGTGGCATATGGATGTGTAAGAACAATGGAAATCTCTCTCTCTCTCTCTCTCTCTCTCTCTCTCTCTCTCTCTCCAATCTCATGAAGATTAAAGAAAGCTATAGGAAAATTCAATCCCAAACACCCAATACAAAGGGAATAGATGCTTCCTTCTTTGCCAATCAAAGGAAGATTCCCTAACCCTTTAAAAACTCAAACCTCTCAACTTGTATTTTCACTAGGGTGGGTAGACCCCTCAACCGTACAAATGGCTAGTTGTACGGAAATCAGGACCATTCACATCTCTAACCCAAATGTAGATGGACCATAACCCAAAATTTCCACTGAGAAGATCATAACAACCATCTTATTTCGCCCTCAGAATTGGATGGTTAAAATTGCTCGATCAATTTGATTTTAGAGATAGGCTCCATCCACAGTGTGCCCCACAACTTAGACGGTCTGGATAGCCTTATATGAGTGTTGCATGTGAGGTGGCGTGTGCAATTGCATTGTACCTTCTGGCCACGGATGAGAAAGACCATTCATTCTCTTACTTTAAAGTGCATGGTTTGTACTTTGTATTTTACTAATACGTATGGGACCATACAT